>CM062812.1:493101120-495501120 GCA_031772625.1 Pinus tabuliformis | reverse complement strand
AATTATATGTTTCAGGAAAAGTATTGCATAACTTGGTGCTGAAATGCATCTGCTTCTTGAAATTCTTTTTAGCCTTTTCCGTAGCACACTCTCTTTGAAGTATAGAGACTATCATCTGATGGAGAGCTGCAAAAGATGAATTTTCAATATTGACCTTATTAGTCTCTATGTACTGATTTATCAGATCTAGGATTTTTCCTGGCATAGATGCTATATAATATCTCATATATGCAACATTATGAGATTCATGAGCTTGATAAAGCAATTTTTGCATAGTGCAAAAATATTGTTGTAGATAATCAATATCACATAATTTCTAAGACATGAATAACTAGGCATGATGAGCTGAGTTTTCTGGCACCCATCCCACAAACTCATGTTTTAAAGCATCAAACAAGGCTTTCAAGGGATCGTTTTCATTTTCAACAATATGTGTCATATCTCTATCAGACAATTTATCCCACCACATTTTTGCAATACCAGTAAAAGACCAAACAATTTGGGTAACAATATCATACCAACTTGCCTTAGTTTCTGCTTTCCTTTGTAATGCCCAAGCATGAATATTATGTAGGACATTAATCACTTCTTCATTACTTAAGCAATCAATATTCACTAGCAAAGTATTACCATATCCCTTTCCTGAGGGATTATCTAAGTTTGTGGAGGTGGTCTGTAATCTTTCTAAATATCTACCAAAAGGACTAGAACTAGAAGCTTCGTGAGCAGTAGTGTCCTCTTGGTCTTTCCTTCCTTTGTGTGAAAAGAAATAAGGCTCATGTCTATCTCTCTTAAAACTTGACTCACCTTGGTTAGTAGTTACTCCAGACATGGCTAATATTTCTTTTGGAGTAGATGGTTGACCATTTTCAATCAAAATTTTGAGACTAACATATTGTTTTGGTAGTCTTAGACTATCAAGAGAAGGAAATCTATTTAACTGATTTCTCATTAATTCTGTTTTCTCCTTGGCTAAATCTATTCCTTTCTGAATTCTTTCAATATGAAGTTTACCAATATTCTCTACCCCTTAAAAAGAATACTTTTATTGGAGGACTCGGGTTCAGAAGAAGTAAATGTTAATTTGGAACTTGAGAGGTCTACTTCTCTGTAATGTGTAGGAGAAGTAGGGGCCCGAAGAGCGTCTTTTAGATGACCAAGAGATTTGGAAATAATACCCATATTCGAATTAATATCATTCAACTGTTGGGTATGTTTGTTCTATGTGCCCAAAATTTCATTGTAGCCATAATGCAATTTTTTAATATGCTCTTTCACTTCTAAAACATCTCTGGCTATATCATCAATATTTTCCAACATACAAACAATTTGATAGTTTGTATAGTTGTGTAACTTTGTTGATTTTGTCTGATCTGGATCAGACATATCTTTCATAGATAACCATTGTAGGTCTGCTTTCTTTGTCCCACTATTGAATGTTCTTCTAGTATTGCCAGGTTCTAAATGCCTCTCATTCATTTTTGTAGATATCTCAGATTGAGCTCTTGGAAGAGAGAAGCTTTTAATATCAAGAATGAATACTTGAGAATCATTTATAGGAGAATGAGGTTCTTCAGTCTGAAAGGAAGTAAATGGAACACAAAACTGGCAATCAACAGATTTATGAGATTGGGACCTTTGGGTCATCCTTCTTGGGATAGCTGGTATGTGTCTAGGCACAGAGAGGTAAGAAGAGGATGTAGGATCCGTACCCCTTAAGAGTGGAGATGCATTGACAGCAGACATGGAGCGAGTAAGTGTTGGAGAAATCAGCTTTAATCCAGATGTACCATCAACATGTTGAATCAAAGACAAGTGTTGAGGTGTCTTTGGAGTATTAAGCGGAGGGTATTTCTGTGATAATGGAACATAAGTACTATTCTACTTATCAGGCAAAGTACATTCACAAAAGCCAATCTGTAGTGGAGCAGTATTTCCAAGGCCAATAATTACTCCTTTCAAAGCTCTGCCTTTCAACTTAGGATTGAGTGCAGGCATAGAAGTAGAGACAAACCGTAGGCAAATATATGCATGCAGCTGAGCAATTTGAGATTGGGGAGCAACAACAAAACCATAAAACTATATATAATCATTAAGGAATTCATTGATATATGGTTCAGTTAAAGAAACTTGATAACGAGGAATGACAAAAGACCAAACAAGGCCATTATTGAGAGGGCTCTGGAATCCTCCTAACAAAGCATCATGAAAATTATTCATCCTGGTATCTAATACACAAGTCAGAGATGAAGTATTCAAACTAGGTCGGACTAGAGGATTGATGCCGAACTGAATCATTCCTATATGAACATATTTATAACCATTCTCTAACCCCCATTCTATGTCATCTTTCTTGATCAAAAGAATTTGGTAAATTGACTGACCAGTGCAAATAGGAATATTTACAGAAGTAAATCTGAAAAGCTTAGCAGCGCGAAATTGGAAAACATGAATCTTATAAAGCTTATTAACTTCTATTTATGGCAATGTCCAATTAGGCTGAGGTTCACATTCTTGTACCAATACTTTTTCATCATAAAGGATTTCATCATTATGAGATCTATTCAGGAATTTATTGAGGAAAGACCATCTATTCTTATGAGCTATCTTTCTGTCTTCGGGTTTCTGAAGAGTAAACTCATTCATATAACCAACCATTGAAATTAAGTATAAGTAAGCACCTGAATAGAGGAGAAACAAAGTATTTGTGCACCAGGAAAGCAAACATGGCAGTCCTTCGCCTTCACAGCTCTCTACCAGCACCTTATCGCTAACTTTGACTCATATACAGTAGCTTAGACAAATACAACTCATAGGGAAAACCAGACAATATCGAATAGCTTGGACAAAGAAGGGGTTACACTAGTAGTATAAGGACCTAACAAAGGGGAAACAAACCACAACAATCTTCATGCATGTCAATTGGGGTAAATCCCCCTAATCAAAACCCAAACCAAAATTTGGTTACAAATAACCCACAAAGGAAAAACAAGAAGACTAGTCTTCAGACCAATCATGCTTGTGCTATTTATGGAGAGTATGGGTATTACAACCATCATTTCCATCAACTCATTTAGTTAAAGCACATGAGCGAGGCTAGGGGATAGGGGGGAATGAACTAACAACCTACAGTATATTAGAACCCTTTCCCTCACAAAGGAGTGGTATATAGGCATCATGATGCCATGCCTCCACCATATAGGTAGTTCTAATGATTCAAAATATCATGGAATTTACATGGCAGAGACATACAGTCTCTTAAGAACATGAAATCATGATTATGGAACCCCTCTAGAAATAAATCCTTGAACATCAACTAACTACAAATACACCATCTTTGACTTTACCACGACCCCCAGTTGAACCTATCCTAAAGATGGTAAAAGAGGCATTATGTCATACTGCTTATAATTCAAAGGAAACTTATATCTACAAAAACAATTATGACCTAGCACAATCACCTTCATCTATGTCAGCCTTAGAGGTCATGCAAACTTGTCCAACTCAACAGAAATCCTTACTTTTTGTGTTAGGTTCAATCGATCCATCTGATTCACGATTAATAATGTTTAATTTGGAAAACTCATAACCGTGATTACCATAGATAGTCACCTTTCAAATTCCTGTCACCGTTCAGAATATCACCATCCATAGGTGCATCATTGACGAGGGGGTATCCACTTGTATCTTGTATAAGTAAGTTTGGAAACTACTAGGACCCCTAAGCTGAATGATTTGACTATCACTTTGAGGGCATATGAAGGATGTCATTTGGCACTCGTAGGACTTTTTCAGAATGTTCTAGTAGAGCATTCCAAAAAAATCATTCTCATAGATATCGAGGTTCTCGACGCTTAAATAGATTACAATATCTTGTTGGGACATAGCTATATGTATGTAATTAACGAAATAACATCATCAATATTTTGCACCATGATGATTCCACATAATGGGAAATTCATCATCATTGACCAATTGACACATTACAAGACACAAATGTCTCCATCCCTTGATGCTGTGTTACCCTTTGTTGGGTCTCAGAATGAATTGGTCTCATCCCTGATCAAAGTTAGTCTAGGCTGGTTCAAATCATCACGACTCCTTGGCACATATCTAGGATATCCACCAAAATTCACACCAATTTCAGCGACACTGATATGCATGATTAGTTCATCGAATTCTACCTAGTCTTAACACCCTTAACCACCCCTAGAAACCACCAACATTGTGACTAATGATTAAAGGTAGATTGTACACTCACCAGTACACAATAGAAGACATTCAAAGTTAGTGAATAACATGTACGTTGGTTAGATTTTCAGTTGAAAATGTCACAAATACCCAAAAATCAAAGGCATTCCTAAGGTTGAGTTAAAAATCAACCTTCGCCAGTGCACCACAACTAAAAATTAACTACCTCGTGGCTCTTCCTTTGATAGCCGTGATGGTCAGAAGAATTCCAGTCAGCACCTCACGACATGAACTTGCTTGAACAACAGTTCACCTTTTGACATGATGGGCTCACCATTCAAGCCTTAATCTCGAAGAAGCCTTAATGGAAAGAGGATGGTAGCTCTCATCTTATTTATGAGATGAAAAACTGCATTGATGAACCAAAGGAGGGAAGGAGTGTTCAAAACCTCTATGAATAGAAGATCATGGAGAGTAAAAAAGAAGTTGTGAATTTTCATGCTATCAAAATTTCTCGCTTGCAATCTAGCATACCATTGTGAGGAGAATTCCACCATTGTATAGAGTTTTATATTCTTCTTTAAGAGAGAGAGTTTGCGAAAGAGATTAAAAAGGGGAAATAGTTTTTGAGAGCTATTGAGCACCATTTCTCAAGCAACTCTCTACAAGTGTTTTGGATACTTTTATTGTAACTCTACCACCACCAACAATAAATAAAGAGGATTCTTTTCCTATAACTTTGTTGATTTGTTTTGCTTCACAAGCATTTTTTTTGTTATTTAGTTTAGTTGTAGTTTAGTTTTTTTCATGCATTGTTTCCATTTATTTCAATGATTTCTATTCTAATCTCATTCACTAGCATATCTAATTTTTCTATATGTTTCTTGTAGGAAGCAACCAACTACATGGAAGGTGTTTTTAAGACTCATACATTACCAAGCACACCATACAATTACAAAAATTGCAACAGTCCTTCAAATTATAGATAGATGTGAGTGGATATGCCATGGGGGTAATATTAATGAAGGTAGGAAGGCATGGATGTTAACTTTATGAAGTGTTTCATCGAGTGGCTCTCAACTACCCTACCTATGAAAAGGAGTTGTATTCCCTAGTACAAGCTATAAAAATTAGAAACATTACATGATGGGTAAGGAGACCATTCTGCACAAATATCGTCAGTCATTACAGTACCTATGAAAAGTTGTGAAATCAACTTGATTTTTTCCATCCAACCAACCCCTTTTTCCCTTAGTTCATTTCTCCTCCTTGAATTTTTGAGTCATTAAAGTGTGTCTTTTGTGATCTCCAAGCTCAACATATAATTGTTGTTATATCTCTTTCATTTTCTTCTTTATCCAAGAATCAAGGTGTGGTTTAAGAGGAGTTATCAAGTGTAGGCATTATAGACATATATGAATGATTGCAAAATATTTTAAGAGGAGTTACAAAATATTTTTATCCGGAAGCATATAGTTATCATGCATGCAATTATCAAGCTACAATGTAAAGACATGTGGACAGGGAACACATTAGTAGTTTACAACTTGATATAGGAAGCCTCTCATTTTGTAAGATATGGAACAACCTTCCCCTTTTGATGTAGGGAAACCTCATCAAAGCTACAAAAGTATGCAAATGCCACTTTTGAAGGGCTTACAAGGTCGAATTGATGAAAAAATTTCCATTGGAATTTTGTAGTAAAATATTATGGTTATAGGGTACATCGAACAAGCACAAGAATCTTGGAGTTGGTTGGATGAAGGTGCAACATGGCTAAAAGTGAGACCAAATAAGAGGTTCCTTTCTGTCTTAGTGTGCAACACTTATGGCCATTTCAAAGCCACACACAAACAACACAATCAAAATTTCCTTCACGAGGATCATCTTCTCTTGTGGAAACTTGAAAAAGTTTAATTACCTTATTTTATTTATTAAAACTAAACAACTAATCATTGCCTTATTTTTTAAACTCAACGATCCATAGAGGTGTAGAATTCTCAATATCTTTTAATGATACTTACCTCATTTCATGTCTATGCTTGTGATTCTAAAATACTACCAGCATAGGCTTGAAATATATTATGAATTGATACAAAGGAGATGACTCTAAGAAAATTACAAAATGATATGTAGAATTTGTATTTTCATGCATAAATAGGTAAATATCACTTTAGAGAAGTGTACATACATTCATACATACATATTTATCATCATTGGAAACTAACCTGGAAATTACAATGTTCACCAAATTTACATTCTCATTGTTACCACTTTAGTTACTATTTACAGTATTATTGTGGAGAGATATCCCCAAAGTATACTCCTTGGAAAACATGTGGTGATTATGCTTGGAAATAAAGGCTTGGAACTTTTGACACTATTCTGAACCTTTACCACTAGCAATGTGCTTTTACGGTATGCAACCTTGATCGAGTTCATGAAGGTATCCAATCTATTTCCAACATGTCAACTAAAAACATTGCAAATATTTTCACCATGTGTATTTTTATTTTCCACCCTTTCTCTCTTCCCCTCCATTTCTTTCAACCTCTCATCATTCAGACTTTTCCATTTATTTATAACTTGAGCTAACAATTTAATATTCCTTTGTAATTACATATATTGCATGATGTAACTCAACTAACCATTCTTATGAAGTTTCCATCAAATATCCATAAATTTGAAAGTCAAATGAAGGAGGACTCCATCAACCATTTGATTAGTTTTAATATATGGTGTTTTAGCTAATATAATGATAGAGGATTGTTTCAGGTTTAGACAACTTGATTTCAAACTCACAGATATTACATCCCAGTGGTATGGTGGACTTGATATTGGGACATACACAACGCATTTTTGAAGTTTTAAATTACCAGTCTACCATGTGTAACATGGAAGAAGTAAGGCACAATTATATCATAAGGAAGGAGAAAATGGAATAACCACTCATTTTTGGGATAAAATTGTAAAACCTTGGGTGAGTATGGGAAAACATAAGGTAGAAGGAAATTAGATTAATTAATGCTTTACTCTTAATTTGTTATCTAATGTTATAGGTTAATTAGGATATTTTGATTCGGTTTTACATCAAATTTAGTATAAAAATAAATAAAGGAGATAAAACTAACCTATGGTTATTTACCAATCACGTTTGGTTTGCTTATTAACCTAAGAATCGGAAATTAATGGTGGATGTGATGGAAAGATCTCATGCAAAAGACCATTAATGTATGTTTTGAAACTACTACGATTAAAAAACAGATTTTTGATGGGCATTCAAGGAAATATTCCATGGTATGATCATAAGTGGGGTATATATGGGTTAAAATGATATGTAATGAGGGTAATACTAATACAGGACCAACATGTGTAATGACTCAGAGAAAGTACATATAGAGGTCAATATAGGACTAGTGAAAGCTAATGTTTCGCTCTAGTGACATATAAATTGTAATGGAAATTGTTTATTTATTACGAGCAATTGTCAAAGGTACATGCCATTTTATTAGAGTACAATTTAAAATTATGATACTTGAGCAATCAAATTGTTTTCCATAATACATAAATTTTATTTATGAAAAATTGGCAAACAAATTGCATTCTTCTATTTGTTTGTTACTTTTCCTATAAAATATAATGTGTATATTTACACTAAAGAATTGGTTTAGTACGTAAATAATAAAATTCGTGGAAACAAATATGAATAGTTGTACAGAACATTTAGTTTTCGTGTGTTATTATTTTCCTTTTTTTATATTATCTTTTATATTTTACATTTTTTTAAATTAATAAACTTAGCGAGTCCCCAAAATTATGAGGTAAAGGGTTAGTTTTCGTGTGTTATTATTTTCCCTTTTTTTATATTATCTTTTATATTTTACATTTTTTTAAATTAATAAACTTAGCGAGTCCCCAAAATTATGAGGTAAAGGGTTAAGATCAAGTTTGAGGGTTTCAACATAATAAATTTCTTTTTTAATTTTGTAGGTCTGTGTCTACTTGTGCATCATATAATTTGTTTTCTATATGAACCCGGAAATAAAAAGTTAGGTTAAAAATAAAGGGAATATATATTTTAGAATTAAGATATATGTACAAATAAAAATCTATAAGAAATAGAAAACAATTTTTTTCCCACATACACACACACATATATATATATATATATATATATATATATATATATGGAAATGAATATGCATATCATATTTAAAAACATGGTTGAAATGGAATAAGAATAAGGAGCTATAAAATAGATGTTTTTTGGTTATATATCTCAAACCCTCAAGTTTGTCATGTTAAATTTCAAACCAAAATAACTTATTCAACTAATCTAGAATGGATCATTATATAATTTTTCAACTAATTCGATAATCTCTACGTAGAAAAATTAGAGTTATTGTCCTTTAGGGCCCATTTCAAGGGTAAGACCCACTTAGATGATTTAAGGTCCAAAACCTTTCCAATCCCATTTAAGGCCTTAAAAATCCACTTTTACGATCTAATATCTACAATGATCACTCCCAACTTAAAGGGCTATAATGCAACGGGGAAGTGGAGCATGAGATCTAGTTATTTCTCAACTCTCCATTACCAAACATTGGGATATATAGACATCCCATGATGGAAGCAATTAAATGAAAGAAGTAGTTGTAGGAGCTAGTTGAGCTTGGTGTGATTTGACCAAGTAATATTTCTTGTGGCTAAGCCATCATAATTGTGCCAAAGAAGAATGTGACTTGGCGAATTTGTATCAATTACAAAGAATTAAAAAATGTTTATGCCCAAGGATAGGTTAGTGGACCATGTTATTGTAATAGAGAATGATATAAAAAGAAGTCATAGAGACTCATGAGATCTATCTATCTATTAGTGAATGATCTAAGTAAGAGATAGAAGATTGTTTGTTGTACTTAGGAGAAGAGGAAGGTTCCTGCAGTTGTGTGCATGGAGACCTCGGTAAGTCCGCAATTGAGTGTGCGAGCCCCTACAGCTATTTGCACAAGGTTGGAAGAGTCTGTAATTGAAGATCTAAGCATAATAAAGGCTGTTTTGGAACATTATTTGTGTATCTGTGTGTTACTGTTTACTTCTAAAATTACTGTATGTTTTCTTTGTTTACTGCATTTTATCATGAAAAGTACTTAATAGATGCGTGAAAGAGGTGGATTTGTTATTTTACATGATGTTATGAATTTTTAGCACAATCGACGAAAGGTTTGAATCTGTTAACTTTCGGTTACTGTAATTTCTAGGTTTTAAGAGTTAGGGTTTGCCAAGGTCAACATAAGGCCCTAAGTCTAACAGAAACACATCACATAGTCCTTTGGATGAAGAAGCCTGGTTCTAGCATCCCTCAATGTTGCCTTGGGTTAGAATGTAGCCTGCACTACGTGGGTTGTTTCTGAAAGAATCGATAGTGTAGGGTTTCGTTGGTTACTGCAGCTAACTCTAAACCTGGGTCCAAGCCCGCTCAAGCCAACAAGTGGTTCCATTGTCGGGACCAAGATCTATTTGAGTAATTTGTGATGTTGCATAAGTGGATACCGATGAAAAAAGAGATTGAAAATTCTATAGATCAGAAGTTGCATGAGTTTCCAACCCAAGAAAACATGAATCCACACCTATCAAAAGAAGAGTGGTTGAATAGATACATGTATACAGAAGAACATGAAATTTTCTTCTACTCTTTTTTGTGCAAATTGTACACATGATTGTCTAAATTGGCAGGTGGTCAAGGTACTTGGAAGTTGGATAACCCTATCGTGTGGACTCCAGAGTTAGTGAGGTGCCTGGAAGTTTTGGAAAATAATATCACGAGGGTTATCAATTATTGGATTGATAGTATTTTGGGTGAATTCCTTACTTATTTTTTTATTGACATGTTTGTCAGTTATAGCAAAGCTGAAAGTCAGTTTTTCAAAGGACCAAGAGGTAAGTATCTGAAGTCCCTGAGAACTTGCATTAAAATGCTTTTGTGTGAGAAATGGGTTATTCCATTGAATTAATGATTAAACAAGACTTGACGGGAGCTAAGCGAAATGGGAAACCATTCAGAAGAGATCTAGATTCAGGTGTTGAGTACAGTCCTTTGTTGGGAGCATCTAATAGTGACGAAAAAAGTAGTAGTCTGAAGACACCTCAAGGTGCACTGCATATGGTAAATCAGGGTATTGTGAAAATAACACATCCATCCACTTTGCCTCGACCTTCAACCCCACCTCCACTATTCAACATGGTGAATGCTATGAAGATACCTATATTCAAGGGTCTGGGGACAAAAGACTGTGAACAATTTTGGTTTGTAGTAGATTCTATATGGAAGTCACAATAGATAACATATGATGACCTGAAGAAATCGTAGCTAGTCACAGCATTACAAGATAGGGTGCTGAGCTGGTACATTAATTATAGTACAACTCATCCAGTTGTGACTTTGAAAGATACAAAAGATAAGTTGAATACTGACTTCAAAAAGCGTAATTCGCAAGCCTAGTTTGTAATGGAGGTCAAAGAAATCAAGCAGAGGGTAAATGATTGTACGTGGGGTTTTGATCAAAGATTGAAATGTATGTTACAACAGGCTAATCTACAGATCACGGATGACAAACAAAAGTATGGGTATAATGCTTCAATGTTACCTCATTTGATATTTTTCCATTGTCACAATAGAAGATTGGAACACAGGCTGAGACACTGGAGATTTCTATGAAGTTGGAGGCCTCGCCTATCCAGGATATGAATTTGGGAGTGCAACAGATTCAATCATAGTTGGTTAGCCTACATATGGAGTTGCAAAGTCTCAAAAAGGGAAAAGAAGTCTAGAATGAGACTCACACAGAAGTATGGTGTTTAAAATGCAAAGGCAATGGTCATGATAAGGATCATTTCCAAGTGTATGAAAATTATCTAGCTGGGGGAGTTATTGTCCCCGTGGAGCCAGAAAATACCACTGGGACGAGCACTGGTTTAGTACCATGGTGCGATATCTTCTGTATCACACGAAAACATATGATAGACAATTGTCATTTCTTATAGAAGTTTGTGCAGATTCCCCAACAACTGTTTTTCAATTTCTATAAGTCTATAGGTCATGATGAGTGAAATTGTCGAAGTTATGAATTAATGATGGAAAAAACCCCAACATATAGAGTACAGATGGAGGCACGTCCTTAACACTATCAAGGTGCAACTATAGCGCGTGAAGTATTCCAGTGAAGAGGAAGAGGAGGAGGAGGAGGAGCTAGAAGAGATCGTCACTAGATCATTTGTTAGAATTGTGGAGAACTAGGTCACTTTACGTGAGATTGTTAGAATCCAATGCACCCCTCTTGTCAATATTGTCGATAGTTTGATCATGTCATAGAATATTTTTCCTTGCTCATAAAAAAAGTGCAAGAAAATAAGATACAGACCTAGCAACCTACTCAGAACATCTAGATGAAGAGATCAAAACCACACGAAGATGGGCCTAGTGTTAATATTGTTACGAGGATTGGTATAACTATCGGGGAGGATAAAGGGAAACAACTAGAGGAAAATGTATGGGTACGTAAGGCTGCTGACAACGATGTTGGATTTTATTTGAATAAGGAAAAGGAAACATTTATGGAGGCAAAGAGGATCTTTGTGGACGTTGGAGCTTCTACATCCAAGGCTCAGAGTACATGCATGGAGAAGCCTGAAGAAGCCAGTGTTGTATAATAAACAGATCCTTCATCTACACAAAGCTCTTAAGGGACCAAAGACCAGTAGAGGGATTGCAAGAATTGATAGGCAACTGTGATGGCAAGGTTAATCCACTGTCTGAGCAATGCGTAGTGCACAAAGTGGATAAGTGTAAGAAAAGGACTAGTTAGGAAATGAGATTGACTACATAGATTGAAGAACTTGAAATGGACTAGGTCATCCTATGTTTAGGATCTAATGAATTTTTTTTTTCAAAACAAACCCCGGAAAGAATGGGAAAGTGAATGCTACAATGGTCCTCGATCCAGCTGCGAATGGCGAACCAGAAAAATATTATTTCTTTGGGGTGCCTACATGGAGTAACTATAGATATTGATGGAACGCGAGCTATAGCTGATTTTGAAGTGATCAAGATAGTCGATGACAGTAAACCATACTCGGAATTTCTTGGAATTGATTGGGCATTTGACATGAATGCAATCATCAACCTAAAGAAGCACATTATGACATTTGAGAAGAAGGAACTGAGAGTGATTGTTCCATTGGATCTAGCTGAGGATACGCAATATATTGAACTAGTCTGAGATTATTATGAGGAGGATGATATTGAGAAAATCTATAAGCTTACTACGAGGGATGAGGATTGGATCAACCCTATGACGGATGGGTGAATTACTTGGGAGAATGAAAACTCCTGCAACTCGGATTCAGATAACGAGCTCAAACCCTGGTAGAAAATATTGCATTAGGTATTGGCGTTGTGATGAAACCGGCTTACTAGGTCACTCTGATGTATATCCATTGAGGTACGAAATTTACCGCATTATGATGGCTTAGATGATGCAAATTTATTTCTGGACAAATTTGAAAGGGATGTACTGGAGGAACATTGGTTCCAGGCACTAGACATTGTGTTAAGAGCTATTCCTGCCAGATGGTGGGGGACGTATAAGAACAACTTTTCAGACTGGAAGGAATGTCGTAGGATGAAGAAGTTATGGTTTGCGTATGCCAATACCCGCATGACTGAAAAATATACAGGGAATGATGATCCATGTGAGAATATGGCATGCTGGACAAGATCATGGGGAGACGAACCACATCTTGAATGGGTTGACATATTTTGCCACACTTTGGATACTATGCCAATGAGCTAGTATCTAGAAACAGAGTTACGACATGGAATTACAGAGTGGGATGTTTGGAAGGAAAGTTTTATGTTAACTTATAGTTTTGAGGATGGGTTTGAATGTATTGATGAAGAATTACAGGAAATTAAGGCTACAATATTTAGAATGCCTGAGGAACCTGTCACGTGGGTACAACCAAACTGGAGTACGTAGCTGCGCCATGCTCTGGAATGCTACCATGAGACCATAGAAGAAGGTGAGGAAGATCTTAGGAACATCAATATTCCTGAGTCAAAAGGACAACATGAAGTTGCGGGACCCAAGGCAGAAGTTCCTGGCATCTCAAAATCCTTGAAAACTAAGAAAGTGAATATTGTGTTGGATGTGCAGCTGAAGTTCGCAAAAATAGGCGACTATTGGGATGAGGACATAGTTGACGAATTCGCGAAGCTATTACAAGAATATCCGGGCTTGTTTCCAACTAAGTTCTCTGATCCGAAAGGGATAGTAGGTGATTTGGGTGTTATGAAGATCAACCTAAAGCCAGATGTGAAACTAGTAAAGCAACGCCCATACTGGTTGAATCCTAAGTACAATGAAAAAGTGCACGAAGAATTAGATAAGATGCTTGCAGTAGGATTATCGAGCCTCTAGAAGAATCAAATTAGGTTAGTCCTATGGTGGTTCAGGAGAAGAAGACGAATGGTGAAATCTAAATCTGCGTATATCTAAGGAAGTTGAATGATGCTTGTGTACATGATCTGTTCCCTACACCGTTCACAGATGAGGTATTGGAGAACGTTGGTGGTCAAGAAGCCTACTCATTTATAGATGGATTCTCAAGGTATCACCAGATCAAGATCATGCTAGAAGATCAAACTAAGAGTACCTTCGCCACAGAATTAGGATGTTTTCAATATAGATTTATGCCCTTTGGACTTAATAATTCTCTGATGATCTTTTCTAGGGTGGTAGTCGCAGCTTTTAAAGAATTTGTTCATAAGTTTTTGAAGGTTTTCTTTGATGATTGGATGGTGTTTGGGTTAGTGAGAAGGAATGTTGCAAGTCTTTGTCTAATGTTGGATACTTGTTGGAAGTATCAAATATCCCTTAACCTGAAGAAGTGCATATTTTGTGTTCTTTATGGGATACGCTTGGGCCACGTAGTTTTCAAGCAAGGGTTGATGGTGGACCCTGCCAAAATTGCACTAATTATCAATTTGGAGCCTCCGAGGAATGTAAAGTAGTTGCGCTCGACATTAGGCCATACAGAATACTATAGGAAATTCATAAAGGCATATGCGTAGATCACTGCACCGATGGAAAAATTATTGAAGAAGGATGCGACATTTTGCTGGGATGATGATTGCTAGAAAAACTTGGATGTCTTGAAGGAACGGTGGTCACAACACCTATTCTAGTGTTCCTCGATTGGAAGAAAGAGTTCCATCTACATGTATATACATCCTACATAGTGTTACCTAGAGCGTTGCTAACCCAACCAGGCACAGGTGATATCAACCATCTTATTTCATTCGAAAGAAGGAAGTTGTCTAAGGTAGAGAAGAATTATTTGATTATGGAGAGCGAAGGATTGACATTAGTGTATATGTTCTAGAGGTTTAGGAATTATTTGTTGGGTGCGCACTTCAAAATGTACACATATAATTCCGCTTTGAAGTACCTGGTCAACGAGCCTGTGTTGGGGGGGGTGGCAATTTATAGATGGTCGGTGCTCTTTCAGGAATAAGACTTTGAAGTAGTTGTGAATCCAGGGAGATTAAATGCTAGACTAGATCACCTTTCACGAATTGATAATGGTGAAGAACCTACAAGTATTGATGAAGGATTGCCTGATTCGCAACTCTTTATGTGTGCATCATCGATGAACACTTTGCACATATCATCCAATTTTTATCTATGGGTACTTCTCCTAAGGGGTACACGATGCAACATCAAAAATAATTGGTGTTTAGGGCTACAAATTTTCTATTACTGCAGGGAACTTGGATAAAATGGAATTGGATGAAGTGTTCCATAGATATGTACTAGATTATGAAATACAAATTATTCTCGCTGAAGCACATGGCAGAGTTTTTGGAGGGCATTGTGTTGTAAGATAAACTACGCAGAAGATCCTACGAGCGCGACTATGGTGGCCAACTATGCACAAGGATTCCAAGGAATATTGTAGGGTATGTGATGTCTATCACAGGATAGGGAGGCCATCATGAAGGGATGAATTTCCTCTAAACCCAAAAGTATTATTACAGAAATTTGAAAAGTGAGAAATAGACTTCGTGGGATCGATTCAACCACTAGGAAAGAAGATAGGGGACCGATACATCATCACAACAATTGAATACTTGACTAGATGGGCTAAGGTGCAACCTGTGAAGGATTGCAATGCGATTAGAGCTACAAAGCTCATATTTAAATATATTTTGTCTCGGTTTGGATTTCCTAATATTTTGATGAGTGACAGGGGTTCGCACTACCTAAATGATACAATTTCTGCTCTACTGGAAGAATTCTAGATGTATCATCAGAAAGGTATGTTGTATCATTGTCAAGCGAAAGGTACAGTGGAAGCCTTTAATAAACTACCATAATGTTCTTTGACAAATATTTGCGATGAAAATAGGAAAAATTGGGATGTTCACATACTAGTTGTTCGTTGGGTGTATAGAACTACTTGTAAGAAATTGACTGGACAAACATCATTTCGACTCATTTACAAACAAGAGGAAGTAATGTCGATAGAATATATTGTGCCCAACTACTAGATTGTTGCAATCACAGAGATGGAAGATAGGGATACTATTGAAGAACACGTCGCACAGATATTTGAGCTAGAAGGAGATTGTTTTCTCACAGGTTTTCATCAGCAGGTGCAGAAGGCTCGCGAAGAGGCGTGGCATGGTTGCCACATTAAGCAGTGCACCTGTAAAAGTGAAGATTTATTATCTCTATATGATAGTAAGTTCATGAAGTTTCTAGGAAAAATTTAGATGCATTGGCTGGGGCATACATCACCAAGGAGATTACGGATGAAGGTGCAGTTCAGCTCGCCAAGCTAAACGGTGAGCTATTTCCAAGGAAAATTAATGGGAGCCAGTTAAAGTTGTACAAGGGTGATCCCACCCCTACACAATGACTATATGAATGCAGGACAGTCTTAGTACTCCAGACAGTTGCCAAGAAGTGCGAGACTATAAAATATGTTGTTGAAAGTATAATTTGGCGAAGAAAGGGGCCTGCGTGATGATTGGAAGAAAGGTTCAAAGGAGAACTATGACAAAGGAGTTGCACTAGCATGGTGGGTCATATGCAGCCTGCCTAAAAAGTGACAGTTGGAAGCATTTTTGATGATTGGATGGAGAATTTTCAGTTAAAGGGAGTGGGGGGAAAGCATTTAAGGTGCACAGCTTTGGAAATTTGTCACCAAAACTGCATTAATGATGAATATCTGGAGGGAACCGATGGATTTGAATTCAAAATGAACTATAAATACAACATCATGCTCCACATTCGAACACTTTTCTTCCTAAGAAATTTCCTTGAGCTTTTGCGCTTTAGTTTGTGCCAAGATAATTGTTACATGTCTGGAGGGGATTGGAAAGAAATTCGAGAGAAGTTTTGATAGAAAGGATTTGGGTGCGAAGCAACTTTACCTGAGTGGCAGTGTGAAGTATTCTTAGAGAGAATTACTACAACTCGACTCGACTTGACCCAATCCACACCTACTAGAGTGCCTAGGTCACCAAGGCCTAAACCCCCTGCCTCCATGGTAGGAGAAGAGAAGAAAAGAAGCCCCAACAAGCACTGGTGTGGCAATTGTCGGGTAAGAATCCCACAGAGATTCGATAGAAGGGTAAGATGGATAAGGCTAAGTAGCCGATGAAACCCTTGGACTTAGATGAAGAGGAGTTAGCTATGGGGATCGAAGAGATTGATGCAAATGAAGTTGTGTTGATTACCCAGCTGCCACCTTATGTACCCCCTAAGAAATCGATGGTCAAAGTTACTAAAGAGTTAGATTTGGCAAAGTTCCAGGTCTCCACACCACTACTACTAGAGGAGGTACCTTTTGAGGGCAATCTATTGGCCCAGATACCATTCTTGAACATGGAGGACTGGGACCTAGGGGATCACACCAAGTTCCCGCAGTTGGAACTGAGGAAATACCTGAAGAAATTTTACTATGAGGAGTCAGATGTTACACGACTTGAGCCAATGAATTGGGTGGCTGAAGATGAGTGTGTGGGGCTGCTCAACATGTTATGGTGCCACAATTTAACTGCAACACCATTAACATTGTTTGTGTGTGTCAATTATTGACGCTGGTTCATTATGGGTACCTTTGGTTGGGAGGGCCCATTCCAATCACAGATATGTTGATTCACCAGATAACATTGTTGATGTATCAAGGAGTAGACCCTGCGGATGGTTTCGTGGGGAAATCGCAGGAGAAGAAGTTGGTGGATCAGACGAAGAGTGACTTTGTGCTGGTGAAGAAGTTGCACAGCTATGTGATTAGCTCCATATCATATGACACTGTGTAGTTTGATGCACAAATATTGGCCAGGAAGATCATGACGAAGTGTTGCACTGATGAAGTGTTGGTGCTCGTTGCCCGTAGTATATCTTTGCATGTTGAGAATTCAAAGGACAAGGCGCGCCTATTGCATCTGAAGAATTTGAGCCTTACCCTCGTGGCTCTCCCTATTCAGACATTGCATGAGTTGCATCTTAGATTAGCTTAGAGTACAAGAACAACATAATTGTTGGTTATTAGCGAAATCAAAACCAAAAACCAGTAGATGTTAGAGGAAAAGGCTCAGGCACTAAAAGAATCAGAAGAAGTCATTGCGCATAGTCAGTAGCCAGAAGCAACAATCGCATAGGTCTACAGTGAGTTTCCTAAGCTACAGATTCCAACAGAAGTGGCCTTTGGAGAGAAGATCCAGAAGTTACTCATCGTGGTAAGGGAGTCAAAGGAGGAAATTGGTAAGGTCTACTTTTAGTTGCAGTTGCAGATATCTGAGCTTCAACTTAAGCTACAACCAACTACTCCTCCAAGAGTCAAAAAGTAGTGTGAGGTTGTTATTAAAGAAGACATGACTACACTAGAAACTGCAGTCAAGGATTGCAGTGAGTTGTTTGAAAATACCATGGAGATGCGGACCTCGATGCAGGAGGATCCACACTTGAAGAAAATCGAAGCAAATATGTGAGAAAAATAGGTGCATTTCGATGAGATCAGGGCTATAATGCTGACCTTAGCTTAGTGCAAAGGTTCACAAGACTTCAGGAGGGAAAGTTCATCGAGACCTAGATTGACGAGTTGTGTCAGAAGGAATCCATCATATCCTCAAGGATGCAACCCTGGGCTGATGAGGCAAGCTAGCTGACATAGGTGGTGTCGAGCAAGGTGAAGGCTATTCAACAGATAGATAAAACCATGGGCCTTGCAGTCAAAGTTCCAACTACAAAGAAATTAGTTGATGAGGTTCATAAGGCTGTTGTGCAGGGACCAAGAATCTTCAAGCATTAAAGAGAGAATTCAGCAGTCTACAGGTGAAGATAGAGGAAACACCAACATAGTGACTCAAGACGAGTCACACCATTATGTTGGGGGCCTACTTGGAGAGGGTCCCATGTGGTTAAATTTTCTAAAAGTTTTGTAATATTGTAAAGTCTCCGCATTTTGAGGAGCGGAGTGTGTAGTTCGATAGGTGTGAAAGGGGCTTTAGGAAGGTCAAAGCCCCTTAGTTTGATAAGATTAAGTTGTTTTGCAGCCCTCTCAAGGTTCGAGGACCATGGTATTGTAATAGATAATGATATAAAAGGAAGTCATAGAGACTCATGAGATCTATCTATCTATCATTGAATGATCTAAGTAAGAAATATAAGTCTATTTTTTGTACTTAGGCGAAGGGGAAGGTTCTTGTATTTGTGTGCACAGAGACCTTGTTAACTTCACAACTTAGTGTGTGGGCCCCTACAACTATGTGCGCAGGGTTGGAAGAGTCCATAATTGAAGATCTATTCATAATAAAGGTTGTTTGGGAACATTGTATGTGTATCTGTGTGTTATTGTTTACTTCTAAAATTAATGTATGCTCGCATTGCTTACTAGAATTTATCATGAACAATACTAAATAGATGCACGAAAGAGGTAGATCTATTTCTTTACATGATGTTATGAATGTTTAGCGTAATCAACGTAGTGTTTGAATTTGCTAATTGTTAGTTACTATAATTTCTGGGTTTTAAGGGTTAGGGTTGGTGAAGGCTGGAATATGTTAGGAAACTAGCTCACAAAAAGATAAAAAGATAGATCAAAACCTTAGAATTCAGCCTCTTCAAGGTGAAAACCTCTTTTACATTACTCAAATGAACAATTCTTGGATGATACAAATGAAAAGACCTCCTTTCTATATATAGGAGTCTAAGGGGTCATAATATAATTAGAGTTGCCATAACAATAATAATGTAAGGGAACAATAATAACAACAGTGGGATCCTATGGGGCACACTAATAATAATGTGGGGGCTACATGGGTAGAAAACTATAATAAGGGAGTTGTACTAATAACAATAAAGGGTTACACTAGTAGTATAGGGACCTAACATGCCCCTCTCCTTCAAAAAGTATTGTCCTCAGTGCTTGACTAGTTCTTGATGCTTCTGTATAAATTCTTGTCCTCCCATGTGGAATATTTAGCGGGTAAGTTCTTCCACTTGATGAGATACTATGAAACTGATCTATTTCATAGCTTTCGATTTCTCGGTTCTATGATTACTTCAAGTTCCAATATGACTTTTCCTTCCTTGTCAACTTCTTGCAATACTGTTTGAACTGGGAACTTCTATAACTTTTGAAGTAGTTCCCACTCCTTTGGGCATATGGATATATGTAACGCCTGATCTTTGGAGGAACACTTTGTGGAATCAAATGAATAGCATGATCATGATCACAAATAGGTGTGAGGCCTTTGGGAGTCTCAAATACCTTGGAATGATTTTCCAAAACATTTTGGAGATATGGAGAAATACATGATTTCGAAGTGGGATCCTCTAGTGAACATAATTGTGCAATTACACCCCATTGTTCTTTATTTAGAAGATTTAGTATGTTGTTAGGGTTGATTATCTTTCCAGTTTTTCCTTTGATACCCCTCAATTCAACTTCCTTTCCTTCCCAAAAAAATTTCAAGAAAAGTTCTTGAAAATTAAAAGCTATCGTACCCAAAGATTGTAGCCATTGGACAACTAGTAAAACATCAGCACCACCCATTGGAATGGAAAGAATTGGGCTATTCAATACATATTATCCCATGGATAGCTTGATATTATGGCACTTTCTAGAGAAATTTATGGTTCCTCCACTTGCAACCATCACTTGACACTCCGGTGCTAGATATAAGAAGAAATTAAATTCCTTGTCTATCTTACAATCAATAAAATTATGGGTACTGCCCATACCAATCAACACTCTTACATGTTTCTTCTTGATATGTCATTCTATCTTGATAGTTTTAGGAGTGGTAAGTTCTTCCAATGCATTACAAGATATGGTCGGATTGATTTCTTGAGACTCGATGCGATCTTTCAATTCTTGAACATTTTTCTTCTTGAGCTGTCCTTCTATATTGATAGTTTGAGGAGTGGTAATTCTGTCCAATACATTACAAGATATGGTCAGATTCATTTCTTCTTTCTTGATGTGATCTTTCACTTCTTGAACCTTTTTTCTTCTTGATATGTCCTTCTATGATAAGAGTTTTAGGAGTGGTAATTCTTTCCAATGCTTTACAAGGTATGGTCGGATTCATTTCTTCTTTATCTAGGGTTGGTTCCTGGTGTATATACTCTTCTTTTGACATTTCTTGATCCTTTTCTTCCTCCTCTCCACAATCAATGTAAAATAATTTCTTCTCAACACACTTATGACCTTTAATGTATTTGTTATCACAATTCTAACAAAGCCCTTTTTCTCTTTTTTCTTCCAATTGTTGTGGTGTAACCCTTGTAGGTTGTGGAAGGCTAGTTGAAACAACACTTCCATCTTTATAGTTGTGATGGGTAGACTTCCTTGTTGCCATAATTTTGCTTTCCACTTTTGTTACCGGGAAAAGTGTCTATTTAGAACGACTCTATCCCACTAAGGTGTGACAGTTACCTTAGAAACAAACAGAGAAAACTACTTTTGTATTTCCTTTATGAATTAAAGATAGAGGGGGATAGAAAGGACAGACCTGTGTCTTGCACTAATCCTTTGATCCAATCCCTCTCTTCTTTGACAACTTCCAACTACCTGCTCCCTTACTTTCCTAGCTTCACCAAGTTCCTATAAGATCACAGAAGAAGAAAACTACACGAAGACATGGATCTATATTCATAAAAAGCTTAGGATAAGATTTAAGCTAAACATACGAATGTAACAAGCATCAATGATA
Organism: Pinus tabuliformis; assembly: GCA_031772625.1. Lineage (NCBI taxonomy): Eukaryota > Viridiplantae > Streptophyta > Pinopsida > Pinales > Pinaceae > Pinus > Pinus tabuliformis. The sequence continues at coordinate 495,479,642 of CM062812.1, read as the reverse complement.
CACAAGCATGTAGGAGAAACCCAAATAGTTTTATTGAGATAACGAGAAGATCCAGGAGGAGTTACAACCGATGATTCCTGATCCAGCATCAACCTCCCAGCAAAGAAGCCCCTCTTCACCTCCAACAAAGCATAAATCACCCAATACTCTGATATCTATCTCAAAACCAACAACAATTCTTTGCAATGTACAAAATTCTAGCCTCTGGATCTCTGGGATGAGGGATCCATATATAGATGTATGCAAGGAGGATGAGTCAGCTTATGATTTGACTAGTGTCTTCTCTCTATCAGTTCTTGCTTCCACTTGTAGACTGAGAGCCTCTTACTCATCCTTGGTCGAATTCAGTGAGGCAAGTGTCATTGGAGAAGATTCTGAAAGCTTCCATTGTCTTTCCACCTCGCGGAATGGCACTGCCATTTGTCATTTCCTGCTCAACGCACCCTGATAGTGCATTTAGGTGCATTGCAATGCACCTATCTAGTGTATTTGGGTGCTATGCAACGCAACTAGCCAGTGGAGCAGCTGAAATGATCCTGATTTGACTGATTCTGAGCATTTTCTGGTGGAGAACTTCTGGGAGAAGTTGTAATTTGTTGACCTTGTTCCTTTAGGGGTCGGAACAACACTTTTAGGGACTTAGGATCCCTTGGTTTATGGACATTTCATGCTTGGAGCTGCAAGGCACAAAAATGTCTATAGCAGTTGCACCCTAAAGTATGAGGCCATTAATCGGGTGAAATGCTTTATTATGAGGATCCGAAGTTCTTTCAATGCTGGGAGGAGACCTGTAATAAGATATACTACAATACATTATCTTCATATTATTTTTCATGATCTAGCTGAGGCGGGCATTCCCATGCTCAGCTTTATAAATTCATTTTCATGTACATAGGATAGACAATCGTCTGAGTGTAGACTGATGATTCTGATAGAGCCATCATCCTTTTGGTAGGATGATTATCTCTGCTGCAATGTTGTACATTTAATGTCTTTATTTTCCTGAATATATATCGCAGCCCGGATGGATGAAACTAGATCCGGGGTATTCAATCTCGTCTGATCTTCACTCGAAGTACAAGTCAATCCATGTGAGAAATGTTTTGAAGTCGAACACGGAAAGACATCGCTTGATTACCAGTCAATGATGTAAACTGTTAACAAGCACGAGAGGAATCACCGATAATGATAATGACCCTCAAGGTACTACAGTACAATTCACGTGGTGTGAATAAAGGACTTGGCGTCGAACACCACGCAAAATCTTTCGGTCGAAGGCCATTGATGTAAACCTGTCGCCGGACGTGAGAAACTTGCCATTAAGGCATGCAAGCTTCAAAGAACTGAATGGGGTGTTCCTAGATCAACTTCTTGGAAAATGAGCTGATGTCGACAAGAAGCGATCCGTCAAAGGAGGGCCTTAATGAATCCCACATCAATGACACGGAACGGAGCAAGTGATTTTGATGGAGGTGAAAACAATCTGCTGATATACGGTTCAGTGTGGCGGTCATGAAAGTATGGAGTATAATGTATGGTAGTGGATGGGACACATGTGACTTCTCTGGATGACTTCTCTTGAACATGTCGGCGACACTTATGTGATGGATTGGTAGCATTAACCCCAAATGTGGATGGTATGGCGTGACCATGGTGATGTGACCGGTGAATGAAACAACCCAACCCGACTCGGACACGGAGTGGAAGTGTCATGTTCAAGAGCGACTTGCTACCAATAAATATTCTTTGAGTTTTCTTCCCAATTTTTCCCCAGTCATTGCTGACCAATACCTCTTTATTTTTGTCAAGCTTGAGGAGGATAACATATGCTTGTTCTATAATTTTCCCTTCGGGCAAACCCATCGCTATGTTTTAACGAGCCTAGCGATAGTGAAACTCTTTCTCGTCTAAAGACAAGTTTGTCGCTATTAATCTTTTTAACGAGTTTAACGACAAAGAAAACTCGGTCCTTTTCATTTTTAGAGAGTCTGAAAAGGTACGTAAAGGTAACTCCAAAATTCCTTTTTCGTAATCTAATCCCTTAAGTCCGAAAAAGTATAAAACAATACAGAAGGGATGAATTTTCGATAGTTTTAACGAGCCGAACAAAACAAGTGCTCGATCTTTTTGTGCAATAATCCCTCAGGTCCAAAAAGATTAAAATCTAGAGGAGGGATAGCACTTCTTGTCCCTTTAATGAGCTGGAAGGCCAAGGACTCTACAATCTTTTCATATTTTACGAGTCAATTGAAAAGATCTTAAAGAAGACTCGTCTTTTGAGGAATGAGTGATAAAATGGGTAGCAGCTGATTCCAGGTAAGGTTTGGAATTTTCCAATCACGAAAGTGTCACAAGGATGGCTAGTGAAATCACTCTTCGCAGCTGTTCCTCAAAATGGGTAAACAATCAAATGGAGGTGAATGATCGGCCAATGGAAAAGTGGAGGTGACGGTGCAAACACGGCCAAGGCTTTAATGGCTGAAGTACTACATTCACGGTGGTTATTTACCAGGGGATAGTTCATTTTTTAACGAGCTTAAACGCGAGTGGAAACATTTTCTCGGTGCGGGTTTATTTTTTAACGAGCTTGAACCTTGCGGTAACACTACTCGATTAATCCAGTCATATGATAAGAATGTATCATATAAAAATGGAAATTTTTAGATTTCTGCCCCACATCCTTTCTTTATGCAAGTTAGGTGACGACTAATCCTACGAGTTTAAAGGGTTAGAGGTCCTAAAAATTTAAAAAAAATAAATAGTCGCCCATCGCTTGCACTCAAAAAGGTTTGCATGCCCCCAGGTATAAAACAGAGTTTCAATGTCACCCTCTATTCCAGTTGACAAAAATTTCGTCTTATCAGGAAGGGTACTACCTCTTACAGGCTACCCAAAGATTGTTCTATTCGCGGCGCAAACAAAACATTTCTTCGGCGATGTCTACCAAGATAAACAAAGGTGAGTGGCGGTGCTCACCCACTTACATAACTTTGACAAGAGAATCCTGTACTAGAATAACCCCCTCTTCCACTCACGGACGGGGGTACAGACTAGGCATATTGTCCCGTGGAAACCTATCCTATACCAGAAGTTTTCCTGCCGAAGCAGACCAGGATGCATGCCCCTTGGGTTTTAGTCATATCCCTCTGAATTACTCGCGCTCATCGGGAGGGCGGACTAGAGATTGAGACATTTCTTGCATGAAAATACCATTTAGGGATGGTATATGACTATTTGCTATGCGTGATCCGGGAAATGAAAGCTGGTCCACGAGCTTGACCACTCTTCCTTCGTGCGGAAAACACATTACTCTAAAGCGTGAGGAGACAATGGCTCCCATGCAATAAATATAGTCACGTCCAAGGAGTAGGTTATAATCCAAGGGTCCTTGAACTACCATTACTTTCATGCGAACTGTCTTCCTTCTCAATGTTATGGGCACATCGGGAAGGATCGCTAAAGGTCGACTGGTTCCTTTATCAAAGCCTGTCAGATTTCGCATTTCAGGAAAAAGCGATGGCGAACCAAGTGCTTTCCAAGCAGTCGAGGAAAGGATACTCACAGAAGCCCCCTCATCTATGATGTTACCAGCCATAACCATTCTATATATTTGAACGATAATTTGGAATGGTACACTTGCTGGTAAATGGGGTCTGCCTAGTTGATTCCAGTCGAAGGAAACAACTAGGTTGCTTGGAGGTGGGACTGAATAGACGACCAGATACGGCTCTGACGAACTTCCTTCCTGCGATAAAGGAACAGGTAAATTGCCCCCATGTTCGTCGGAGTCTGTGTTTATGAAGAGAATTTGGACGGTGTCATCCTTGTTCTCTTCAGTGACTGTATCATCTGAAGATGAAACCTCTGAAGGCAAGACCGGGTCAACTACCGCCTCGACCTTTTGACTTTCATATGGTATGGATCCAGATGCTTTATCTTCAATGATAGGCGCTTCAGCCGACCACTTGAGCGGGCCAGCTGGATTCTCAACTAGAGACGGACTCGGCAAGAGTTTTTTATATCCAGGAGGAAGTCGTAACGGTGAAACTGGACGATCATCCAAAACTCTTTTAGCTTCGTCTAAGAAGGGACAATGGTGGATGACATCATTGCCTTCGTACAGTTTACAGGGAAATATAGCTTTCCCTTTTTGTCCTGGGGCTTCACTTTTGCTAATTGACGGTGTGCTTTCAACATGATCACCAGAGGTTGATGACACCAGATTGTGAAAACGAGGAGACCAGTCCCTTAATATCCGAGGGATGCAAGGACAATCTCTGTGAAAGTGGTCTCCTTTGCAAATGACACATGTCGATTTAGGCATGGTCGGTGCAGTGTGTGGATTTTCGTTAGACGACACTCGTTTTCCCCCATTCGCTTTTGGCTCCTTTTTCTTCTTCTCTTTCTTCTTCTTTTCCTTCTTCTCCTTAGGAACTTGGCTTTTAGCTTTACCAGCTCTATCAAGCAAAGAGGAGGGAGGAGAGGAAGAATTAGAGGAAGTAGAAGGCTGGTGGGCAACTCTGGACTCGTCTAATTACTGATTCGATTGTTCAGGAATAGTGGTGTTCTGAACGACATTGGTTGAGAAGAGCCATACCGGCAAGCCAATTGTCAGTCCTGGAAGCGACAATGTGGCCATATGGGGTGCACCAACATCTCCCCAAGAGGAGAAGGGACTAGGATTTCCACCAAGGGGAATTCCTTGGTTGGTAGACTCCATTTTCTCAACCTAAGATCAACGTAGGAAAGGGGTAATGAATATTCCGTTTAAAATAAATTTTAGACGCTTCGACACAACTTTGTTTTTTCAGTTTTAAAGAGTCGAGAAAAAACAAAAGATGACTCTAGTCTCCTTCGATTTTTAATGAGCCTAAAGTGAGAAGTGCTTAGATGGACCTTTTCCGTTAAGGAGTCTGAAAAGGAACGCAAGGAACTGCTCTGGAGATCTAGGTAGATGGAGTACCAAACCAATCACAAAACTGCAGAATACTTTTTACGGTATGGCAGTCAATCTTCTCGAATGCTGTGTTTAGTGCATTCCGATCAATAGGGCGACAGACACAGCTTCCTATGGATAAAGGATTTAAGCCTATAGGGGTCTCCCAATATATACTCGATGGTACGTGGGAGCACAAGTCCGTACTGGCACTTATCGTCTGAAAGCGGAGGAATCACCCAACCATCAGTGAGGACAACAGTTACCAGGCTTTACGACGCCGGAATACGTCTCTAGCCTAGACCTCTAAATGTTGTGCTTTAAGTTCCAAAGCGTTGTTAGATTCATTGAATTTATTTTAAGTTGATCTTTCTTATGAAGTTTGCCTTTTGGGTTCACCACGAGATGTAGATGTAATTCCTAAAATGCAATCTAAGGATGATAAGAAAACTTTTATCTCTTTTTAGCAATGAAAATCCTAGCTACAAGGGGAAAAGAAAGACACAATCTTTTCACAAAGAGCAAAGAGCACACTGTAAATGCACTTTCCTAAATCAATCCAAACAGACTGTCAATATGCAAATGCACATGTGCATGTATTTGTTTTCGACTTTCTTAATATTGATGCTAAAAATAAAGTTGATGTACAAATCTGAATTTGCTTTCAAGCGACAAACACAAACAAGCCTCTTTTCGAAATCAAAAGATAAAGACGATCACGACGCTTTACGATTTTGAAATAAACACTTGTTTTTGAAACTAGAAAAACATAAATTCAGACCAAAGGCAAAAATTAAAAGTATAGTCGACCATCAACAACAATCAAACTTTCTCTTATGATCAAAATCGACACTTGCGATAGATCTAAATCAAAGGACGACAGTACGACTATTCTACTTTTGCAATGGAACACTGTAAATGATGCAACAAACACACAAAAACGTCTACAATTCTTTTGTACTAAGGAGGTGGAATTACAGCAAGGAAAGGGGTTTTTAAACAGACACATACACTGATCACAGGCTGCAAAAATCAGAGACAAAACTGGAAAGAATGAAGCACAAGAACCTCAGCTGCACAAGGCTAGTCTTATTAGCGCACCTGTAACACAGAGAAACTGGATTGCAGCGCAGGTTGCCCTCTCGGGAACTGCGCTGAAATGCAGGAACTCTTCACAGTACCTGTGCTGGGGCAGAAACGAGAATTCTATCCAGGTTCTGGTCACGGTTTACAGTTTAGTCTTTCGTTTTTGGCCGAGTAAAAGCAATCGGTAATGCACAATCAGAGGGTAGATCTAAGGAAGGTCTAAGAGCTATCACAAAGGGAAATCAGATCATTTGTGGATCAGTTGTTCAAATCATAAACAGATCCAGTGAATGGATTGAAGTAGCAGATGTCTACTTTGCATTTGCCGTGGAAAATGCAGTTCGAATGCTACTTATAAGTTTATGAAACAAACAACAAAAGGTACACAAACAAACTAATTAGACAATCGTCCCCTGCGGAGTCGCCATTTTGTTACCGGGAAAAGTGTCTATTTAGAACGACTCTATCCCACTAAGGTGTGACAGTTACCTTAGAAACAAACAGAGAAAACTAATTTTGTATTTCCTTTATGAATTAAAGATAGAGGGGGATAGAAAGGACCGACCTGTGTCTTGCGCTAATCCTTTGATCCAATCCCTCTCTTCTTTGACATCTTCCAACTACCTTCTCCCTTACTTGCCCAACTTCACCAATTTCCTCTAAAATCATAGAAGAAGAAAAATACACAAAGACATGGATCTATATTCATAAAAAGCTTAGGATCAGATTTAAGCTAAACATAAGAATGTAACAAGCATCAATGATACACAAGCATGTAGGAGAAACTCAAATAGTTTTATTGAGATAACGAGAAGATCGAGGAGGCGTTACAACCGATGATTCCTGATCCAGCATCAACCTCCCAGCAAAGAAGCCCCTCTTCACCTCCAACAAAGCATAAATCACCCAATACTCTGATATCTGTCTCAAAACCAACAACAATTCTTTGCAATGTACAAAATTCCAGCCTCTGGATCTCTGGGATGAGGGATCCATATATAGATGTATGCAAGGAGGATGAGTCAACTTATGATTTGACTAGTGTCTTCTCTCTGTCAGTTCTTGCTTCCACTTGTAGACTGAGAGCCTCTTACTCATCCTTGGTCGAATTCAGTGAGGCAAGTGTCATTGGAGAATATTCTGGAAGCTTCCACTGTCTTTCCACCTCGCAGAATGACACTGCCATTTGTCATTTTCCGCTCAACGCACCCTGATAGTGCATTTAGGTGCATTGCAACGCACCTATCTAGTGTATTTGGGTGCTATGAAACGCAGCTAGCCAGTGGAGTAGCTGAAATGATCTTGATTTGACTGATTCTGAGCATTTTCTGGTGGAGAACTTCTGGGAGAAGCTATAATGTGTTGACCTTGTTCCTTTAGGGGTCAGAACAACACTTTTAGGGACTTAGGATCCCTTGGTTTATGGACATTTCATGCTTGGAGCTGCAAGGCACAAAAATGTCTATAACAACTTTGTAACAAAGCCCTTTTTCTATTTTTTCTTCCAATTGTTGTGGTGTTGCTCTAAAGAAGGCGTTGCTATTTGTATCCTCATAATGTGCTATCATTTCCTTCGTGAAAATTGACCACGTAACAAGTTGTTTACGAGAATAAAGCCCTTTATACCATAAAAATTCATCCAGTTCCAAATAAAAATATGCAATACATACCTTTTGTAGCAGTGGTACACCATGTAGATAAAAATATTGCTCCATCTATAGTATCCAATTTACTAGATCCTTGCCATCAAACTTCCCCATCTCACTTTTTCTTGATTTTAGGAGCTCAATCTTGTAATGACTATAAGTCTGAAATTTTGGATCTTCCATTTTTGAAATCATGATTTGCAGTAGCCCTCTATGTCCTCTTTCCAATGCCACCAGTCTAATCAAAATTGGATTTTCCAACTAAGAGTTATGCACACTCTCCCATGATGGATTGATTATATACCTTTTCAGAAGATCAAAATTGTATGAAGTGCCACATGGCACCTTTTTGACCTTCACATCTGAAACCTATATACAAAAAACTACAGCCTGTCCTCTTTCTGTGACTTCTTATGAAATTTCAATATGATGCTCAGAGAGAAAGTTATGACGATTTTCCCAAGATCACCTGTTTAAGATGTAATTCGGGAGTCTGCAAAATTCCTAACTTCCTCAGATCATATATCTGAAAATATAGCAATACAAGATCTTTAATTCGGACCCAAGATTTAGCGCGATTTCTTCTCAAACGGGTTTTTTTGTTAGCTTCCGAAATATCGTAGAAAAACAGTTATAGCGAAAGTTCCATGATGACCTGTTTGGAGCAGTAAAACACTAAAATCCAAAGCTCTGATACCAAATGTTAGGAAACCAGCTCACAAAAAGATAAAAGGATATATCAACGCCTTAGAATTCAGCCCCTTCGAGGGGGAAACCTCATTTACATTACTCAAATTAACAATTCTTGGATGATACAAATGACAACACCTCCTTTCTATATATAGGAGTCTAAGGGGTCATAATATAATCAGGGCTGACATAACACTAATAATGTAAGGGCACAATAATAAAAATAGTGGGCTTCTATAGGGCACAATAATAACAATATGGGGACTACATGGTCACAACAATATAGTACGGGGGTTGTACTAATAAAAATAAGGGGTTACACTAGTAGTATAGGTACCTAATAGAATAAGGCACTAAATCTAATAGAAACACATCACATAGTCCTTTGGATGAAGAAACTTGGTTTTAGCATCCCCCAATACTGCCTCGGGTGAGACTGCAGCTTGCGCTATGTAGGTTGTTGTCAAAAGGGCCGGTAGTGTAGGGTTTTGTTGGTTAGTAAAACAAACTCTTAACTTGGTCCAAGCCCCTTGAAGCCAACAAATTATGTATTATGCATTTTTTTAATACATTTTCTATTGTATATTTGGATGATACATTGGCTTAAAATTCTACATGTGACAAACATATCTCACACTTCATCAAGGTACTAGAGACATTGCAGAAGCACTAGCTATAGGAAAATTTAAAAAATTTTGAGTTTGCACAATAGTCATTTGTGTATTAATGTTATTTCATTGTTGGAGGGGAGAATAATGTAGTATCCTAGAGATATGGAGACCATCATGAAGTGATCAGTGTCTGCAAATGTTTTTGTAGTTTGTATTTTCATTGGAGTATCACAATACCAAAGGAAGTTCATAACTTCATTTTGAACAATAACTGCACCAGGAGTTACAATATTTTTTTTAGTGTTTGGGGGGGGGGGGGGGGGGGGGGGCGCAGGAAAAAATAGCTTTGATGAATTAGCAATAAAATTAGTCAAGTTTCAATCATTAAAGAAATTGAAATGGTCTTTCAAAGTGGAGATAGAAGTGAGTGGCTATGCCATGGGGGTGGTCTTGATGTAGGGAGGAAGGAATGCATGTTAAGATTATGAAGTGCTTAATGGGGTGGTTCTCAATTACCCTATCTACGAAAAGGATTTCTAGGCCCTAGCACAAACTATCAAGAACTAGATATATTATCTGATGGGTAAGGATACCATTAGCCACACAAGTCATAAGTCATTACCGTACCTACCATAAGTTGTGAAATTGTCATCATTTTTTCCACCAAATCACCCCCTTTTTTCCTTAGTTTATTTATCCTTCTAGAATTTTTGAATCATTAAAATGCTTATTTTGGTAACTCCAAGCTCAATGTATAATTCTTGTTATATCTCTTTCAGTTTCTTGTTTAAACTAGAATTAAGGTGTGTTTTAGGAGGAGTTATCAAGTCTAGGTGTTATAGAAAGATATGAATGATTGTGATGTATGTAATAAGTGGACTGACTATGGTTAAAAAATGTTTTTAGTAGGAAGAATTTAGTTATCAAGGCATCCAATTATCGAGCTATAATGTAAAGACATGTGGGGAGGGAACATGTTGGTGGTTTGCAGCTTGATACAAGAAGCCTCTCATTTTGGAAACAATGAAACCACATTTTGATGTACAAATGCCTCATAAGAACTATACAAGTATACAAATTCCACTTTTTAAGGTCCAATAGGGCCAACTTGAGGAGTAAAATTCCATTGGACTATTGTAATCAAATATTTATGGTTACAGGGCACCCTGACCAGGCACAAGAATCTTGGAGTCAGTTTTAGGAAGACGTAAGAGGGTTAAATGCAAGGACAAATTAAAGTTTCATTTGTGTGTTTGTGTGCAACACTTGTTTACATTTGATAGGTTCACATAACTAGCACAATCAAAATGACACTCACGAAGATTATCATCTCTTATGGTAGATTCAACAAGTTTGAGTACCTTATTGTCTTTAATAAAATTAAAAAACTAATAATTGTCTTATCTTGTAATCCATTTGATCCACAAAGGTGGAGAAGAATTAATATGTTTGAATGATAACCTGCCTCATTTCATACTTATGCTTGTGTGTCTAAAAGACTGCCAGCATAGGCTCCAAATGAAATATGAATTCTTACATAGGAGATGGCTCTAAGAAATTGCAAAACAATACAAAAAATTCATATTATCATGCACAAACTAGTAACTATCACTTTTGGATAACTGAATATACATACATAGATATATACAAAGCAATCATATTGGAAAAAATCTTGGAAATTACATTTTTCACGAGCATTATTTTGTCGTTGTTACCTCTTTTTTTATCGTTGAAGGAACTATTGTAGAGAGATATCCACCAAGTATACTCCTTGGATGTAACATCCCCTGGTTGATTTTCCATGTAAAAAATATAAGACCAAGGTCATGGGACACATCTTCCAAGCTGAATGGTGGGAAAAACATCCTAGTGGGTGTCACTTTCAGTTTATTTATGGCTAAAGAAATTGGTAAAGGCATTGGAAAAGGCAAAGAGTCAATAAATGACATTTATTTATGAAAATAAAGGAAAATAGGAGAAAAGGGAGATGAAGAGTCGCAAATTTAAATGCAAGGGAAATTGAAGAGAAAATTGAGGAAAATGAAGAAAATAGAGACCTCAATGATAAAAAGGATTCTAAGGATTAGTCCATGGCTTTAGTCAATCTAGTTTTGGAGCTCTCAATTCAGTCTCTCTCTCTCTCTCTCTCTCTCTCTCTCTCATACTCTCGCATACTTGGAGCATGCATGGAGCACTCTAGTATTCACTTGGATTAGAGAAAGAAGGAAATGGAAGAAAAGAAAGCGCAAGGGAATAGTTGGATCATCGACTGCGACTAAATTGATTTTTACGTACAAAGTGGAAGGTATGATTTCCTTGTTGGTTTTGGCATACATGGTACATGCATGTGGTTTGTTGGTTATGTTTTTTCATTGGCATTGGTATTTTCCTAGATTGACAATGGTTTTAGCCTTTCCTTTCCATTTCCTGGATAGCTATGGTGTTGTTGGTTTTCTTTCCATGTTGTTTTTATTATTGGTGCTCATGTTCATTATGTTTTTGGGTTGGAACAAACACTCTGGAAGCCCCAGAATAGTTCGGGTTGAGTTACTAGTCCTGGATCCTAGGTTGGGACAAATGCTCTGGAGGCCTTTGCTGGTTGAGTTACTAGTCCATAGAGCCAGGTTCTATATATTCCATGGAGCACTAGAAGGTTATCGGTTGAGTTACTAGTTCCTAAATCCCTAGACAACTTGGGTAGAGACTGATTTGGTTGGTGGAGCGTAGAGGTGGAATCACTGTGGTTGAAGGTAGAGGTGGTTTTGCCTCTAGAAGCCCTGTTTTTTTTGTCTTGGTTTATTCCATGAGATCCAACATTCATGCTTGGAATATGGCACAGGGGTGATTAGATGAAAGAAATATTTGGTTCAGCCTAATCTAAGGTCGAGTGGTACGTGGAAGTCCCTGACTTGATTTTTACTTTGCATATGTTAATATGTGCTATTCTTTATTGATGGTAAATGAGCATAATTGTTGATTTAATATTTTTTACATGACTGGCTTTTCATGGCTTTATTGCTAGTTAGGTATATGTTATATGCATGGTGTATTTATTATTATAGTATGTGCTCTTGATCTAGATCTAATTCATGGTTTGATAGGCTCTTGGTTATTTTATATGGAGACATGAGATAATATGTGTTTTTTGCAGAGTTATGAGAGGGAATCGATCCTTCTTGATGAACATATGACAAAACTATTGTAAAGAGTGACCAAATTATGCATCCATGAATTACAGGTATTATGTACACAAAGTGTTTGTAAAAATTAATAGCATGTGTTGGCAAGTTACACCCCATTTCCATAACTGCATCTTGGAATTTGGGTCATGCATATTAACTCTCAACTCATATGTACCCTAGTAGGTATGTTAAAGTGGGTAATGTGGGGTTGGGTGTTACATTGGAGAGCATGTGGGTGATTCCAGTTACAATTAAATGCTTGGAAATTTTGAAACTATTGTAAACTTCTACCACCAATAATGTTATTTTAGGGTATATGGACTTCATCGAGTCCTTGAAGGTGTCCAAACTCTTTCTAAAGCATCAACTAAGAACATTGCAAGTAGTTTCACCATGTGTACATTTTCTTTCCATCCTTTCTATGTTCCCCTCCACTTATTTCAAACTCTCATGATTCAAAATTTTCCATTTATTTATAACTTGAGCTAACAATTTAGGATTCCTTTTTAATTATAGATATTGCATGATGTAACTCAACTAAACAGGCTTATCAATTTTTTATTAAATGTCCCTAAATCATTCATGATTTATCCCCACCATACTAGTTTTTCTCTTATTACACATTCAAATGGTCGTTCCCTTCACAAATATGATGATGAATCTAAGGCATATTTTTCTTGGCATATTTTTACTTTTTGTGCCATCACTGACTCTTGAGGAGTTTGTGAGTCTCCCTTAACTTTTAAAAAATAAAAAAGAGAAGGAAGAAAGAAAAACAAAAAAAAAAATTGGAAATATATTAAGCTAATTTTTCTCAAAAGGAATACGGGCTCTCATCACGAACAAACCTACCATGATCATAGGAAATTAACATAAGTGACATTACTATTATGGCTACCACACCAAGGTAATGGCCTTGTGACACTAAAATGTGAAAGGACAGGAGGTCTCATCATGAATCGGTTTGTTGACTTTGTTATGATTCGGTGAGTGGAATTATTACTATCTGGTCATCATGCCACAAGAATGTGCTTTTTGAAGAAAATCATTTTTTATAATTTAGGGATACTAGCTCATTGGTGGTTTAAAAGGAAACCCTATCAAGGCTATGGTTCCATGCTGGAAGTAGTGGCTCTACCTATGGTATTGATGTATACTTTGAAGTTGCCAAACTCTTACTATGTCCTTAGTTATTCTTTATTAAATAAAAAGGGAGAAAGCATCTTTGATTAGTGATTATATCCTTAATAACTCATATGGGAAGCATATTTATATCACATGAACCATGTCAGCATTATTCGATCATCTGACGTCAGCAGTAATCAATTTAAAACAATATTTCGTCATATTTCGACACACATACTCAACAAGGAAAATATATTTCCATGATGTATATTTTGTATGCTTTATTTCTCATGATCTTTTCTGATCAATCATACAGTTGTGCATTCATTACATTTAATTATTTACATGCAACTTCTCTGGCCACTTTATTCTATATTAATGATGTCACATACCTTTTCCCTTCCACATGCTTCAAAGGTCGTACTAGCCCTTTTTCTCATTAAAGAGGGACAATCATATATTATGATGATGTGAAGGTGCATGATTAATGAACATCGGCCATACCTGTCGATGTGATAGGATATTATTACTAAGAGTTTGTACTTAGTTTTCATTCCTTATACTCCGGCATGTAGCTTAATGTATGTTGTTTCATTACAATAACCGTGGGGCTCAATAGTGCATGCAGGTTTGCAAATGTTCTAAGGAAAATAACAGGTATGGATGGCACCTCTATTCACAGTGAGCCTACACTGTTAAAACCACCATGCAAGCCTGATCTATTCGAGAACGTGCAAGATGGACACAATATCTTGCTCGGATGCAACAGTTTAATGATGTTATTGCTCTGGAGTTTTGCAGAATATAAAAAACTAGAGCACAATTGTTAAAGGCGGGAACATAGCAGTAACTGAAGCCAGTTTGGGAGAGGTCATAGGTCTCCCAATAGAAGGCATAAAAAGGGTAGAAAAGCACATGACAGTACACAAAGTTGTGTAATTATTCAAGGATCCTAGCGAGGAATTAGTTCAGAAAGGCAAAAGTCTTTGTCCTGCATCTCTGAGCGAGCCATGGCATGAACTAGAAAAGTCATCCATAAATACATCACATGTGATGACCGCCATGACGTGGTAAGGCCTCGACACCTTAAACTATTAGCAGTATTAAAACAAATTATAGTAATCAATTTTCCATTCTTCCTGAACTCATTATTACATGAAATTGCTAGTAGAGTGAGGAAAGAAAAATAACCATAGGCTACAGTGAGTCATCATGGTTTGATCAAATTGATAGTCACCAAGGAACTAAATTAGTTACAGCTAACCTGGGACAATTTTATAAGTTCTAATGTACCAGCCTTGGAAGGAATTTCTGAAAATTCCCATTGAGAGGAAGAACATCAAACTATGGAGATACAAGCCCCAAAAAGGAGACAAAAAATAAAAGCCCCTATCTTGACATCCATTCATGTTAAACGAATATGGTTTGAGCGAATAATCCAATGGAGAAGAATTAATGTAGCCATAGACGAGGTGAGATCACCCCACAGATCCCTTGATAGAAAATGAGTTGATTTTCCTCAACATTATGAAGAAGAAGCGACTTGGGTCTTGGAAAATTTGGGAACCCTTTTTGAGGAGATAGGTAACTCTGAGAATCCACAAGAACAAGTCCCTACTAATATCCCTTATACTTCTCCTCATAGTACTCACCACACAGAGACATTACCTTCTTCCAGAAATGATAGAGGTACACAGGAATTGGAAGGACAAAATTTTTCTGTAGCTCAAACATAGGATCCTGAAGCTAATTTAGGAGATACAACCTCACTTGAAAAAAACCCGGATAATGTTGAGGATCCTGAAGCTAATTTAGGAGATACAAGCTCACTTGAGCAAAACCCTAATAATGGTGAGGAGCCTGAACCTAATTCAGGAGATATATCCTCACTTGAACGAAACCTTGACAATGTTAAGGAGTCGGAAGCTAATTCAGGAGACACAACCTTACTTGAACCAAACCTTGACAATGTTGAGGAGTCATAAACTAATTTAGGAGACAGAGTCTTACTTGAACGTGGTCCTAACGATTTTGAAACTTCTCCTATGTTTGAAAATATTATTGTTGGTCCTTCTTCCTCAGTCAAGAAACCCATTGTAAGAACAAAGAAGAGAGATGATCATAAGTTGGAACTAATGAATAAGGAAAATAAGAAACTAAAAATAAAAATCAAGAAGCTTAGGAAATGGCTCAAATACTGTAATAAAACTTATCAGAAGAAAGTGGAGTCAAAATCAATATGAACCTAGCAAAATAATTTTCTTAATTCCACTGAAATGCAAATGGAAAAAATTAGCACTTGTCTAGTAGAGACTTAAATAGAGGACGTTTGTACTAGTTCCATAGAAACTCAAATAGACTTTTTTTTTTTCTGTGTAATTGATAGAGGTATCTATTCAAATAGATCTTCAAACAAACCTATGTGTTCTTGTGTCAATAGTGGAAACAACCATTCAAATAGATCTTCAAACAAAACTTTGTGTTCCTGTGTCAACAGTGGAAACAACTATTCAAACAGACCTTTGTGTTCTTGTGTCAAGAATGGAAATAGCCATTCAAACAGATTTGGTAGAAACTTGCAGCAAGATTACTGAGACTGAGGACATACCTCCTTATACCCCTTTGGTAGTAGAGGCTATCATTCGAAAGCTACGTAACTAGCAGAGTCACAACAAGTTCTAAGGCAACATCAAAAAGGAGTTATACCTTTAAAGAAATAACAAGAGTTACTGAAAAAATTTAATGACTTTACTACAAAAGAGGATAAGACCTATGCCACTTTCAGAGAAGAATGAAAGAAAGTAGAGGAAGTGCAAGGATAGTTTCAGAAAGCCTTGGAGCAAATAATTTTTTTTTTGTTTATTCAGATGCACTAGCATGTAGGTTGCCTACTACGAAATATGCACTTTTTCTGCTTGAACAATACTTTCTGTTAAAAGTTAAGACTATTATGGATGGTCAATTTTTTTAGTTTAGTTATACTCCTAATTTTATTAAATGGCACCAAAAACATACCGAGGATGTAAAACATTTTCTCTATGAATTATATTTGCACAACTTCTTTCTGGTAGATGAAAGGGACGCTAATCCCACCCCCTTCATCAGGGATGTCTAGTTCTAGGCTTTCATCTCCTTTGCCAAAAACCAACTCAAATGGGGTAAGTCCCATGATACTTTCAAGAGGAGAGAAAGTGGATTGGATCTTTGGGTAAGAGGTGAACCTACAAGGCCCCTATAGATCTTTATACAACATAAACAGTTCATGGAATAGGAAGGGGTTTCGTCTACCTTTCGCCCCATCGACATAGATGTTATCAAGTCAGGTTTGGAATATTTTGAGGACATTAGAGAAGAAGCTCTCTTGGCTGCAAAGAAAAGGTGGACAACTTCTCCCAATGGTGTAAGAAACCGAGAACCCTTTAGTTACAGAAACTTTAAGCCAACTACATCTAGACTCATCTGTTATGGTAACATTGTCCTAAGTGAGGGTCCTACTTGGATTGGATTTCGTTACAGAACCCCTATTATTCGATATCCTCCTAATGAGTATTGTTGTGACTATGATCTATCATAATATTAGGAAGGTCGAGCCTTTGTGATACTTCAAAATAAAAATGGTTTTCAGCTCTACAAGGAAGACACATATTGTTCATATTCTTTGACTCAGTTGCATCTTAATTATCTTATTGCATGAGGAAATGCAAAAAGGTAAGATGGGGAGTATGTTGGGTCATGGAAAAGGTATGTTTTTCCTCATCATTCAGTTGATAAATCATATGGTTTTCATGAATTTTCTCTCCTCTTGAACATATTCTTGAAGAAATATCGTGAAAAATGAAAAAAAATAGTGTTGAACAAGTTACATGATTTTAGCATTAAAAGCCTAAGTTTTCGCTTGTTTATGTGCAAGATGACTAGATTGGACAATGGTTGTTCCTTTGGAGAAGGCAGCAACGCCAAGAAAGGAAGATGCCATTATTTCAGCTGCGCGAGCCAAGCTAAACAGAGGAGGAAAAACGTGGAATTGATATGGAAAATCCGATTATTCAAATGACCAATACCGAGGATCTTCCAATCCTTAGGATAAGCTCTGATTTTGCTAGTATTTAATAGAAAATATATAATGCTAGTAGATGAAAAAGAACTGTAACTTTTGTAATCATTGTTAATTTCCAGCAAGAATCTAAATGCAGATTCAACCTTAAGGGTTGTAGTGATTTTGTAATTTCTTTTTGACAGTTATTGAAAGACTTTGAGTTTCACAATAAATCCATGTATTGAGCTTCTATAGAGATTCGTTCTAGAGGCTTTGGGCCCGGTCGCTGGAAGATCAACTGCTCATTTGTATTATGTTAATTATTGTTGACTGTCAATATTTACATTGATGTTCGTTCTATAGGTTGAGATATATTAAGCTTTATATCTTGGTTAATGTAATTTTTATAATTCACAATGAAGTAAATCATGTATTTGATTGTTGTTTTCCCTCCGCATATGCTTTTGGCAATTACTTCCAACTTTGGATGCTCCTTTTTATCAGCATTATTTTAGTAGTTTCCTTTAATACGCATGGATTTGATTATTCATTTTGATTTCCATTTTAGCATTTAGAATATTAGATTGAGATCCTTGTCTGAACGTAGTTTGAAATTGATTTATCTTTCCAATTTCCAACCATAGAATAATTTATGTTTTGCAATTGAATTTTTAGAGTCAATGAGTTGTTGAGCAATTGTTTATTTCTACAACGATTAGTTAGGATTTAGGATTAATTACCTGCATCCCAATCTCTTATTGTTATCACATAGATAGTGCTCACAACCTTGAAATAGAAAGAGGAATCCCAAGTTGACATATTAATATAGGATTAAGATTGAATTATAAAGTCATCTTAGTGCACCAATAACAAAAAATATATTTTTCTCTGGATTTAATGATATTCCATATTTACGACACCTATAAAAAATGTTTGATAAGTGTTTAGCACAATATTCACAATTTTTATAATAAATTGAAATGTTGTGTAAATAAATAACCATAAAATTATTAATTGTTCCCTTGAATGTGATGTCTATTACCCGTTGGAACATTGCTCATGTGTTTCGTAGACCAAATGGAATCCTTTGGTATGCGTAAGTTATGCAATTAGTCTAAAATGTTGTCTTTATTTCATCTGTTGGCACAACAAAAAATTGGTTTAACCAAAAAATCCATCAAGCAAGGAAAACATTTATGAGGCAACAATAACTTGAAGGATTTGTTCATGGGAGGAATGGGTTAATTGTCCTTTTCTAAAGACCAATTAAGCTTACCAAAATAAATGAAAATTAAAATATCCCTATTTTTATTCCCTAATGGAACTAAATTAGATACCCATTATGAGTGCGTGATAGGAAAAAATGATCCTAGCTTTTAAATGTTTATTTAACTCTTTTTTAATCTAGTTTTCTAACATAGGATGCAATTTTATTAAGTTTTGTTGGACTAGTTTGCTATTGATTTTGACTGGAATTACTTTCTAAATGATTTTATTATCATAAAATTTTAAGTCATCATATGTCCGTGTGAAAATATCCTTGTACTTTTTAAACAACATAATAAATCTTGATCATTCAATAAGAGTACAACTAATTCCCAAATTAACATTTTGAGGATTCTTATTAGTTCATAGATTTATGACTTCATATTGAATTAAGAAACTATTTGTTTTACAGTTTGTGCTCCCTTTGAATTTGCTCTAGAAATCATATAGATTCTCCAAATAAACTATTATTTTGGAATTGGGGTTTGTGGTATAGTTCCATCTGGGGAGTCAGACATTAGTTGCAAATTATGTTGATCATCATCTATTATATATCATTTCAAGGTATATTCCATAGTGAGAAAACCCTTTATTTGGTCATCATGATCAAACACTAGATGTTTTGATACCTTATCAAGAATATATAACCTAAAAAGGATTTCCAAAAAGATATATCCTAAGAAAAAATTTCCACTAGAAGAGGCCTAGAAGATACATTATGTAAAATAGTAGTATCAAGATTTTTTGAATGAGGTATAAAATCTAAATCAAAACTATCAAAGTTCTAAGTTAAGTTCCATCCCTCCTGTTTGTAACTTTTGAGGTGATTAGAAATACAATGAATTGTTTTGTTGACTTGTCTAGATGTGATTTTTGAATCACCTATAGCTTTAATTTTCTTGAATTTCATATTAATATCCTTTCTTAGACCTTACAACAAGGCCTCATATTCAACAATGTTATTGGTACATTGAAAATCAAGCCTGCAAGATAGAAAAAAATTCTATCTTGAGCGTTTATTAATACATAATCGATACTAGGGCCATTTTTTAATTTTGAACCATCAAAGTAAAAAATCATAAAATCATTATTTACATCATCAACTGAAAAAGAAGAAGAAGACGAAGTTGAATAAACAATTGCTACTGTAAGAAAATTTAAGCTTTCAATCTCCGATCCTTCTAACGAAGATTCTTCATATGCAAAGTTTCCAGGATATGAATCAAAATAATAATTACCGAGTGATTTTTAGGTGAACATAATGGCTTCATTTTGATTTTCCAAATCAATAAAACTATACTTCATCTGTTTTTCTCTCTCAACTTTAATTCTATTAGGTTTACCTTTTAGAGGTAATCATAAGTGTGACTAATCTATTCAAAAGTACTCACTAAAATTATCAGAGCAATCTCTACTAAATGAAATTCCATATTATTCATGAATATCTACAACAACAACATAAATAATCTGATAAATTTTAGGATTAGATGCAAGACTTATCAAAACATCTTTGAATTCTCTTAATACTTTGACACTAGACCTATCTAGATGTACAATATAAGCAGTATATTTTAAGGGAACTAGATTTAATTTCTTAGCCATGGAAGATGGCATAACATTAGAAGAAGTTCTTATGTCTAACATACAATTTTGTACATTTTTATTGTAAATTTCTAAAATCAAAAGAAAAGTTGGGGTGTTAGAAACTGACTTATCCCTAGTAAATGTTGCATTTATATTTGAAATTATCTTTGATGAACTATTCTAAATATTACCTATGGGAGATAATTGGTTATTAGGAATATTTACATCTAATTCCTTGAGTAACTTATCATTTTGCTAAGTTGACTTTGATAAATCAAACAATAAAATGTTAGCCCTGCTATTTTTCATGTACTCAACTAAGTCATATTCAATATTTTAAATTTCTACATCTTTACTTGATGATGCAAAATATTTATCTGTGGTTTCTGTCTTCTTTGAAAGATTTTGTGGATTTAGAGTTAACGGGGTCATAAAAGTACAAGTTTGAACTTTACTTCTAGTTTTTCCAATATTTACTTCATTTTTCTCCTCATCCTTTGTATCATTGATCAATCCTTGAGATACATTCCACAATACATTAACATATTTGCTAGTATTTTCTTCACCTTTTTATTCTTCAGCTACTAATCCTTATTCCTCACTACTTACAAAAGCTTTCAACATATTTACAGTCGAAAAACATGATTTTTCGTAATGTTGACTGTTGTGTTCCCAACAGAAGTCATCTTGTGCTACAATGTTAATCTCCTCAATACGGGGTTGATTTTAAGTAGAAGTACAATTTCTCATGAAGGGTATCCATGGATTTTTAGTTGATGGACCTTCTAAAGAAATAATCTTTATGTATATGATTTCATTAGACATTTTCCTTATAATATTTTGAAGACTTTCTAAATCTACAGTGTCTTTCTTCTTTCTTTTCATCAACAACTTTACTAGTTGTAGGTTTTTTTCTAAATTGATATCGCCTTTTTATCTTGAACTACTTCTTTACAGGCTATAAGTCATTTTTTAACATTTAAAGATTCATGAAAGCTTTCCAATAAGGTTTGTTTATTTTTCTCTCATAACATTTATAACAATTCATGGGGAAAGAGCAATAGTATAATTTTCATTCAACACATCATCACGAGGCCTAGAGCCAACAAGAATTTTATTTAAAACAAACAAAAACCTCTTATTGAAATATTTAATGGATTCATTTGGATTCATCTTGATATGTGAAAGATCTATCACTAAGGATGTTACGGATTTATCTTCACCAATTTTTTTATGAAATTTCATTTGAAAAGAGTCCCAACCAATAATAGAATTATCTTGTAAAGGAAATTACGAAGAAGTTGCTTTTCCCTAAAAAGTATAAGGGTAAATCTTACAAAATACATCTTCATGTTGAACTCCCCAAAGTTTTAAAGAAATCATAAATGAATTTATGTTCTCTCGAAGGGTATAGGTCCTTTACGGTTAACTTTTGGAAGAAATCTCATAGTATGCTTGGGTAGATCATTCCATGGTCCTGAAACATTGAATGCTACCACTAATAGCCAAGGTTTCCTACCATATCGATTACAAAAGGGATAAGAGGTGGTAATGTTAATAATAGTGGCAAGGTGACTTGTGTTGGAGAAGTTTGAATTAAGGTAGTGTGAAAAGTAGTTTGAAAAGAAGAAGATGAAGGTGAACCAATAGAATAAGCATCAATAGAAGTGTAGATTGGTTGCATTAGGTGTGTAGAAACTATTTCAGTCACCCAAAAAACTTCCTCAAAAGGCAACAATTTTTTTGTAACAATTGAGAACTATGATTCTAGTTCAGGATCTACTTGTGATGAAGAAACCAGTTGAGAATATGTTTCGCTTTTAGGCCTTTTCTTTTCAAATTGAGTAAAAGAATGGGGATAAACCCAAATGTTTACTTATAGAACAAGTGAATGCCCTAGACAGTTGTAAGTGAATATGAATGGGTGCAAAAAATTACTTTGAAGTGGAAGAATCAAAGGGAGTTGGATAATTTATAGTCGGAGAAGATTCAGAGACATTAGTGATTGTAGGAAAAGTAATTTGAGTTTCGCCTAGGAGAATTGATATAGGAGGGGTATTGGAAATAGTTAATATCATAGGAATATTTGTGTATGAGGATTTATAAATCATGCATATCCAACCCTCCTTCTATCATGAATTGTTGAGAGGCAGAAAAATTCCACTTGCAATGAGAAAGTATTGGCCCGATCGAGTTCCCAATTAAACCCCTATTCATTTGGGATGGCTATACTCTCTATAATTATGGCCCAATTTCCTATCCTATACTAACTTAAACAAGTGATAGAAATTAAACCAAATTAGGGAAAATATGTCACATAATCTATTATTTACAACCATATTATAAACAATTGTACAGATTGTTATGTATGTATGTGTGAATGACGGATGAGTGAGATTAAAAAGTAGAGGGAGAGACGATCACCCAAGTGTAGTAGTTAGAGTGTACTACAAATCTTTGGAATAATGCTTATCTTGACTTGTATGAGGGACTAGTTAATCACCAGATGATTCTTGGTTTTAATTAAAGAGCTTATATATATATATATATATATATATATATATATATATATATATATATATATATATATATATATATGAAATTTATTTGCATGAAATGGACTAATATATTTGATAGAAAAGTAAACATATCTCATGAATGAGAATAAACAACTTAAACTACCATTTTGAATATCATAATACAAATCTCAATTCACACACACACACACACACATATATATATGAGTTTATTTAAATCATTTGACAAAACATTATACTTAATTGTTTCAGAAAGAAAGACAAAAGTATATTCAAATACTCAAATGATATAATTGAAAGTGATAGATCAAAATACCAAGGATGCATTTAAAAAAATGAAAAAGGGCATGCAATTTCCAAACTATGACATTCAAAGATACATCAACACCTGAGTGGTCTTCAAAAATTGTCTGCAACTTTCTATTACAATACCAATGTCATTGAGACAGCAAATTCCAACCCTTACTCCAACATGAAGGGTTCTATAAATAATAAGATTACAAAAAGTAGGATAACTTAGAAAAAGTAGGATAACTTTTTTTTCTTCTTAAAAATAGAAAATTAAAATATTTTCTTAACATGAAATAAGAAACCAATAAAATTTTGTTGATCTATCTTCCTGATTAGGAATTTTGTTGTTGACTTGATAGAACATTTAATTCTCCTCCCGCATTTCATTTACTAGCCCTAAGTCATTCACTATT
The DNA here is from genome assembly GCA_031772625.1 of Pinus tabuliformis. Classification (NCBI taxonomy): domain Eukaryota; kingdom Viridiplantae; phylum Streptophyta; class Pinopsida; order Pinales; family Pinaceae; genus Pinus; species Pinus tabuliformis. The sequence continues at coordinate 495,456,239 of CM062812.1, read as the reverse complement.
TTAGTGGAAGTGATTTCCTTGATATATTGGGTCCATCATAAGAACTGTTAGATACTTGTGGAAGATGGATTGGTATGAAACTTTTTATGTTGACCTGAAATTGAGAAATATGTATCTCAATATCCCTTTCCTTTCAGTTTTATTTAGACAAGAAATTAGAAATTAATTTGATATCCTCAAACAAAAACTGATAAAATATTTGAATATTTTGTGCGTCCCAAGTGTTCATGATTTATCTGATATTGTCATCATCAAATGACAATGTATCATTAATTCTTCGTTGACAAATAATCGGTTGTAAGGATTCCCCAAGTCGTTGAGGGTATGGCATACCAAATCCTTCAGAAATGTCTAAACCATTATCCCATACAACATCGCACCACTTGACGACTTCCTTTATCCATTCCTCAATCATTTTGGAATTTGAGTCTCTTTCATCAAATGATGCTTGCATCAATTTCTTACATGATTTAGACCTTTTTTATATTGCTTCAAGCTCAAATTGCTTTTCCCAATATGTAATTTTATCAAATTGATCTCTTATTACGTCATCTTTATAAGTCATTGACTCAATTTGATCAATAAAAGGGACTAATTCTTGAAACAAATTATAAATCTTTTCTAATTGTTCGAAAGTTTTTAACTGTACTGTGTTTACCTATTCAGTTACAATTAGAGCCTATTCTTCGGGAATATATATGTTCATGAATGTATTTTAAATATGTAACAATTATTTTTCAATATATTTTATCTGTTCTTCTAATGTTGTAGCTATTGTTTGCACATTAGTATCTATTTTTCTTTCAGAATTTTGATTTTTGTATCTTGAGCTTGATTCATAGCTTCAACTTGCTACAACTTGCTAGTGATGTTGATCATTCAATTTTGATAATATTCTTGTAATTTTTTCTCCAATTATGCCTTTTCCATATTGTATCTACCTCTACTTGCTGCATGGCCAAAGTAAATCTCTCTCTAAGAGAAGAGGCATGAGATTCACATTGTTGTGTTGGGAATTTCTGGTAATTCCAAACAAAATTAACTGAACAGGGAATATTACTCTGTTTTTACCACAGGATAAAAAATTTGTTTCCAAAGCACAGAGTTTTACACACAAAAAAGATTTCTATTCATTAATGAGACTGACTGTTACAAAAAAACATCTTCCTCTCACAGAGGGATTTCACTAACAGAACTACTTCAAATGCAGTCCCAAAAAAAAAATTACTCTGTCTCTTCAAAAAGATTAACCTATCTCAGCTTAGAAATTTTCACATTGCTGTGTGTAAAAAAACTTTTTATTCACGAGCTGTTGCTTCTCTCATTACATAGCACATAACATTGCAGTCCAGAACAAAACATTTTTCACGCTGCTGCATCTTGCCCTATTGCATTACATATTCTCAACAAAAAAAATTTCATTCGCACTCTGTTGTGCTACAATACATATTCAACAAACATACATACACGCTGTTGCGTTTTTTTTTTTCCCTTTTCATTACATACTCCAGAAAAACAAAAAAACATATTACACTTTTGTTTTACTTGTGCCCTAAAACAAACAACTCTTGTGAATACAAAAAAAATAATAAAATTAATGACTTCGCCTACTTTTACTGCCCTCAGTACATTTTATTAAATTACATTCATGGCAGTAAATTGATTTTGTTTTAACCATACTGCACGGGAAATCCAGGGACAGGTAGAGTGAAGTACTCTCACTCTCATGAGCTACCAAATGTTGATCTTGCCCTCTTTAAACGTACGACTGACAGTCAATCCTAGAGGTCCCTTCCTGCTGAAATTTATACGTCGGGGAATGGTGGTTTTGGAAACCATGTGTCAGCTGCTATACATGCTTGCTGCCTCCAGGGAAATTACCACTATACAGCAAAAGTGGTGCGGGGAATAAACTGGTGGTTTTATGAAATAAATGTCGTAGTTTAAACTATATTCCAACACTCCCCTTTAATTTCAAGTGCTAGGTTATCAGTCATATCCAGACATTTCCTCAAAAATTCAAAACTTTTCTGCCCCAATGGTTTGGTCAGAATATCAGCAACCTGCCCCTGAGTTCTGTAGTGTTGTTAAACAATTTCACCATTATTTACCAATTCCGTGATATAATGAAACCTTGTGTCAATGTGTTTCATTCTCTTATGAAACACCACATTCCTGGATAATGCAATAGCTGAGCTATTGTCACAAAAAATCACAATTCCTTTTGCTTTCTCTTGGCATAATCTCCTTAACATCCTTCTCATCCAAATTGCTTGACACGTTGTTGCTGTAGCTGCCACATATTTTGCTTCTTCCTAGAGCATTTGCTAAACTGTTTCTTCCACCTCTGTTTTGGCTTCTGCCTCTTTGAAATGAACAGGGTCATCAACATGACAATATAAAGCAAACAAAGAGTTCATACCTTCATTTGCTGCCTCTTGTTCATAAATATCACTTAAATTCCTGAACTTCTTACCTCTTTCATTTGGTGTACAAGTGCTTGACGAAGCACTTGAATATCCTCCTTGTGATGTGCATGGAGAAGCACTTTCATTTCTCCTCAAGGGTGTCCCTTGCTACCCTTGTGTTGGTGTTGCATTTTGGGGATGTATTTCAGCCATCTCCTCATCATCTTCATCATGTGACAAAGAGTTTTTAACATTCATTGTTTTCTCTATGCTTCCATCCCAAGCTTCCTCCTCAATGAGCTAAACATCTCTACTCACAATAAGCTTCTTAGTGGATGGGTTATACAACCTGTAAGCTTTGGTTTCCTCACTGTATCCAATGAAAATACATTTCTCCCCTTTTCTATCCAACTTCTTCCTTAGTTGATCTGGAATGTGTGCATAAGCCACACATCCAAAAACTTTCATGTGGGTGACTCTTTGCTTTGTCCCACTCCATGCTTCTTCTGGCACTCTATTCATGACTACTTTTGTAGGGCATCTATTCAAAATGTACACTTCACAGTGTACAGCTTTATCCCAATAATCATTTGGCAAATGCTTTGCCTTTAACATGCTCCTCGCCATATCCATGATTGTCCTATTCTTTCTTTCAGTGACTCCATTTTGCTGCAAAGTGTACCTAGTGGTAAACTATTTATGAATTCAATTTTCTCTACAAAAATGTAGAAATTCTTTGGGGATATACTCATCTCCTCTATAAGTTCTTAGAATTTTGATATGCAGCCCGCTTTGGTTTTCTACAAGTGTTTTGAAATTGAAAAATCTTTCAAACACTTCACTTTTGTTCTTAAGGAAATAAACACAAGTTTTTCTGGTAAAGTCATCAATAAATGTTATTATATAGTGCTGGCTCCAGCCATTCTTGCACTCTTAACTATGCTTCAAAATACTTGACTGTCTATTTAAAATAATTGACTGTCCTCATTAGTAATACAAAAAAATAGCTTGAGAGATACCTTGGATTCTTTTTGACTGAGTCTTCACTCTGCTGGAGAAGCTGCTGCAACAAGAAATCCTTCCTTCAGCTTCTTTGACACCTTCAAAGAGCCTGGATAATCTGGTAATTCCAAACAAAATTAACTAAACAGAGAATAATACTCTGTTTTTACCACATGATCAAAAATTTGTTTCGAGAGCATAGAGTTTTACACACACAAAAGATTTCTATTCATTAATGAGACTGACTGTTACAAAAAAAAATCTTCCTCTCATAGAGGGATTTCACGAACAGAACTGCTTCAGATGCGGTTCCAAAATAAATTGCTCTGTCTCTTCAAAAAGATTAATCTGTCTCAGCTTAGAAATTTTCACACAGCTGTGTGTAAAAAAAAATTTATTCACAAATTGTTGCTGCTCTCATTACATAGCACATAACATTTCAGTCTAGAACAAAACATTTTTCATGCTGCTGCGTCTTGCCCTATTGCATTACATATTCTCAACAAAAAAAATTCCATTCGCACTCTGCTGCATTACAATACATAGTCAACAAACATACATACACGCTCGCTGCGTTTTTTTTTTTCCCTTTTCATTACATACTCCACAACAACAAAAAAAACATATTACACTTTTGTTTTACTTGTGCCCTAAAACAAACAACTCCCATGAATACAAAAAAAATAATAAAATTAATTTCTTTGCCTTCTTTTACTGCCCTTAGTGCATTTCATTAAATTACATTCATGTCGGTAAATTGATTTTGTTTTAACCCTATCGCACGGAAAATCCAGGGACAGTGAGAGTGAAGTACTCTCACTCTCATGAGCTACCCCGTTGATCTTGCCCTCTTTAAACGGACGGTTGACGGTCAATCCCGGAGGTCCCTTCCTGATGAACTTTATGTGTCGAGGAAATTACCACTGTACAGCAAAAGCGGTGCTGGGAATAAACTGGCATTTTTCTGCAATAAATACCGCACTTGAAATTACATCCCAACATGTTGTTCACCAATGACTTTGCTTTTATTCCAATTTAGCTTCCATGTATTTTATCCTTTAAATATTTTTCTCAAATCCTCATGATGATTCTTCTATTGTGCCATGACTATAAGTCGCAAAATCCCTTAGGGCTAGGGAAAATTCAATTTCTTTATATTTTCTATCACGTGTTGCTTTCCAACTTAAATTGTGTAAGTGTATCCATGGAGTCGTGCCTTCTCTTTTTGGATCTCTTAACAACTAATTGGGTTTACGAATTACATAAATATTAACTCAAGTATGGGACAGTTTCAACTATTAATTCAAATTATGAAACTGTCCAAAAATTAAAGAAAAAACTGGAATATTTGTCGAAATAGGAGTAACTAATACTCCTAGGGAAATTTTGTCCATCACCTGTTCAGATGACACAAGGTTTTGCGAAATTTCTTGAGCTAGCTCTTCTATAACATCATGAGAATTTTTAATTTCTTCGGGATCGATAGTTGCTTGAGGAGGAGTAATTTTGGTTTCTTGAGTCGAAACCTATGGGTTCTTCTTATTTTCTTAACTGATTTCCTGTACAGTTTTTTGAATATCTTTTTGAGCTTGAGTAAAATTCTAAACTTGTTCTACATGAGAGAGATAAATTTCCATTTGATCATCAGGTCGATTTCCTTTTTCTATAGATTATTTGCGTATTATTACGCCGTAAGGCGTTCCCTCTGAGATCAACTTCCTTAATTGCCACCGTGTACTTCTCTGAACCATTCGATCCTATGTTAGACGATTGAAAAGTTACAGATCGTTCGATCGATAATTGCATAGCGTTCGATAAATAATTAGGATTTAAAAAAACGTTACAGATTCTTGTAATCGATGAACAAAACGTTACAAATTACAGGCTTTTTATAACCCTTCTGGTTTCTAATTCATCATTGTGAAAGGATCGGAGATGAATGGTAGGACGAGGGTTTTGTATTCTTTTGTGAAGTGTTGTGGTGATTGGAAGTTTTAGGGTTTTATGTTTTTCAGGCTTGTTATAACCCACACGGTTTACAGTTCTCCATTGTGAAATGCTTGGGATGTGTATGTTACTGAGAGGTGGGTTCGGTTCTATTTTACTGGTCCCGAGGTTTTGGCAGTGATAATCGGTTCACATATTTCTTTACAAGGTACTTTACATCTTTATTATTAGTCATTTTTATTGGATGTGTTAAAGTCTCCAATTTATCTTTTTTGTTGGCCATGCTATTGTGTATATCACCAGGCCCTCTTTTTCGGCGCATCAATTTTCCATTCTCATCAATCGAAACTTTGTTCAAATCGCACTATGCCAGAATGCTACTGGGAGATCTGTAGAGTTATGTTTCGTTTATGTGCTCTCCTCAGTCGTACCCTGTTGTGAAGAGATCTGTAAACTCATGGGTTTAATTCAAGCCCTTTCCTAAGCCCCTGCCTCCCTTGCCCCAAACCCTAGTTTGGGTACAAGTGTTAGTCAGTTGATATTTTTGTATTAGAATCTATTGGACGATGGAGATTTATGGTGTTATGGAAGTCCTTTCATTTTGTTGTCAGTTTCAGAAGAGGGACCAAAAGTCAATTGAACTGAACTTTTCTATGCTTAACGTGTTCAAATATCTGCTGGATGATGGAAATATTCCTCTACAATGAGCAACATACTGTCCGGAGGTAATTAACTTTGAAACTTGGTGGTGGCAGAAGCCTTTTTACATGTTCACTCTTGATAACCATGTTGGTAGGCTCTTCTAAATCTCACTACAGATGTAGTTAATTTCCCATGGAATATTTAATTATCCCTTCAAAACCAGCATTTAGGAGGCAAAAGTTTTCCTTAATTGGGTTTATTAGGGGTGGACGATATTTTTGTCTAACTGTTGGTAATAAATAACCCAGAGAATATATTAGTTTTTAGAGGATCTTTTCTAATTATTCTCAGAGATCAGTTACAATAGTTCTCTTGTAAAATATCTCACATCTCCGAAAGGGGCTTCAATTCCCTTTCTTGTTTGTTACACATGAACGCAACAATAATCCCCAAGTACAAGCTTCGCACCAAGTACAAGTACTTATTTTTCTTAAATTTTGGTTGTAGTATTTACCTGTAATATTCTATTATCCTGAAAAAAGTATTTCTGCTATCCTAAAAAGTTAGGAAATTAGCTCTACTCTAATTGCATTTGTCCGCTTAACATTTTGGAACTTCTTGCTTGGCTCGGCGATTGCCAATGGCTATGTGGGCAATACGTTTTCACATTTTGTTTATCTTGAAGAGAAAACATTAGCTCATTAATGTACTGTGCAATTGCTTTGGGGCTTTGATTGTTTTGTACATATTTCACGGAAAACTCGTGAAATTCTGCGGTGTTGAGCACACTGTTAATGAGAAAATCAGTGGGCAGCAATTCATCTAATTCATATGAGTTTCCCACCATCTTGTCTCCATATTTGACTCATTTCTTATGTGTTACTCTTCGCTGGCCTCATTTGGATTTGAACTAAAATTTTATCAATCTCTGCTATCTAGTGAATGAGTAACCTGAGATTCTGAGTTTTGGTCTGCTCACCTGCTCCAACCTGTCGGTCTCGTCTCGTCTTGTTTTTTGGCTGAGGTTTTGCAGTATTTGCTCAATGCCTAGCCTCCACTTTATGATTTATGTATGCTTTGCCTGATTCAGATGCTTTTATTGTGTGCCATTCTAAAACTACATAAATTTCCTCTTTGCAACTTCTTTTGCGGAATCTCTTTTCTGCAGTCACATGTATATTCCATTGCTTCATCTTATGCAATCCATTGCTTCATCTTATGCAATCCTCTTGTACTGTTTGAAATTTGCTCAATGCCTCGTCGCCACTATGGTTTATTACGCAGTAAGGCGTTCCTTCTGAAATCAACTTTGCTCTCTGTCTACGTGTCATTACTTTGCACCATTAGATGATATGTTAGACGATTGAATCATGTTGAGTCGTTCGATTATGTTGAGGTATGTTGAGGTAGTTGCAACGCCTTAACTGCCTGAGAAGCCCATCGGCTTCGTCTCTTGGGTACTGTATCGACGGCGGGGAGAAGATGCTGGTGTACGAGTATATGGCCGCATCTGTTTGAATGGGCAGCGGCCGGGCTGAGGCCGCTAGAATGGAAACAGAGGCTTAGCATTGCCCTCGATGTCACCCGCGGAGTTGAGTACCTGCAGAGCCTTGCACAGACGAGCTTCATTGACAGAGATCTGAAGCCCTCTAATATCCTTCTGGGCAACGACATGAGGGCCAAGGTCTCAGATTGCGAGTTGGTCAAGCTGGCCCCTGATGGAATGTTTTCCGTTGAAACCAGCCTCGCCGGCACTTTTGGTTATCTGGCCCCTGAATACGCAGGTAAGCATGGAATCACTCCATTTCATTCCATCAATCTAGCTTTGTTGGAATTCAGTAGCTTTGTTTTGTTTCATTCCATCAATTTAGGTTTGTTGGAATTCACTAGCTTTGTTTTGTTTGAATTCATTAACTTAATGGTGCTAGGAAACCCTTCGGAAGGATGGTTTCCCACATTCATTGGCATTGGCATAGGCATTGACATAGGCATTGGCAATAGGCATTGGCATTGGCATAGGCAATAGACTAGTGCACCTTACCTCACCTCTAAGGGGATTCAGATTTCTCAAGTGAGATTCAGACTTAGATTCAAACTTGACACCTAGTGGTATGGAGCTCATGAACCGTAACCCCAACTCTCATGGTTGCAATAGAACCCACAACCTGATTAAGAGACGTGTTTCTTATACCATCCTTATATGAATCTGCATTATTGAAGTGAAGTTAAACAACCTTATGAATCTGCATTATTGAAGTAAAGTACATAGCTTGAATAAATAGGAACAATTTTTTGTACCATACTTGTCCTCATTCCTGCCCTTTGTATAGCTCTGTGAGAGAAAAAGAATCCCAACTTCACATGATCACGGTAAAGCCCACAACCTGAATAAAAGACCTGTTTCTTGTACCGTTCTTTCATAAATCTGCATTATTGCAGTAAAGCCCACAACTTGAAAAAAGTGCATATTTCTTGTACCATCCGTGCCCTCATTCCTTTTTATTTTATTGTTGGATCTGTAAGTAAAAAGGAACCCCAACTCCACATTACTGCAGTAAAGCCCACAACTTGAATAAAAGACCTGCTTCTTGTACCATTCGTCCTTAATTCTCTCTTGTTTTTTGATGCATGGTGAGTTGTAAACCTCAACTCTGCATTATTGCAGTAAAGCCCACAACCTGTACTAGAGACCTGCTTCTTCTACAGTTCTTGTCGTTATTTGTTACTTGTCTTTTGATCCATGGAGAGTTATGAATCCCAACTCTACAATTTCACGATGAATTGCACAACTTGAGCAAGGGACCTATTTCTTGTACTATCATTGTGCTTGTCTCTTCTCAGTTTCTGATCCATGAGGAGTTATGAACGCTAACACTGCACTATTACTGTAAAGCCCACAGCCTGAATAACTTAATAAGACACCTGTTTCTTGTACCATTTATGTCTTCATTTCTCTCATTTTTAGATTTATGAAACCCAACTCCACATGATCTCGGTAGGGTTCACAAACTGAATAAGAGATTGTTTCTTACACCACCATTGTCACTTAACATGTGGTCATGGTCATCAAACTCAACTAAATAATACACAAGATCAAGGCTTTATGCCTCCAGGGTTTGAATGTGGGTCATTATTGTGGCAATACTAAACCACAACCTCATATGCACTCTTATGTTAACACTATCAATATATTACTAATCACTTATATATCATATATGTTAGGAGAGGATGAAAGGCCCTCTCTCTGATTGTGCTTGGGATTCCTCATCTGATGGTGTATTGGTAGATGAGAAAGTAAATATATGGCAATACACAGGAATTCCTAATAAAAGAGAGTCAATATATGTCAATACAAAGGATCCGAAAGTGTTATGATCAAACTACAAGTACTTGCAGCCTCGTTGGTTTGTTGTTTCTATGTTGTTAATAACAAAGTATGGCAGTTGACTTATGTGTTCTTCACATTCTGAAGTATTTAATCTGATGACATGTTCATGTCACTAATCTTAGCTTTTCTGTTGTGGCACACTGTAAATCGTTTCTGCCTTTCTATATTGTTTAAATTTCACATCTTTTTAATGCATAATGCCCTATGTAATCGGGTTCATTTAGAAGAAAGCATACGCCCATAATTTTTAGTGTTGTTTCATTCACTTGGCAGAGTACAAATTGATATAGTGGGTCATTCTGCCTTTCTATATTGTTTAAATTTCACATCTTTTTAATGCATAATGCCCTATGTAATCGGGTTCATTTAGAAGAAAGCATACGCCCATAATTTTTAGTGTTGTTTCATTCACTTGGCAGAGTACAAATTGATATAGTGGGTCATTGATGAGATGCCATTGTTTTTTTCATTTTCCTATTTAAGTAATAAGTTATGGAAGGCTCCATTCATAAACCATTTTTAAATCAGAAAGTAAAGTTATCCTATTCAGAACTTCGTTATATGGAAATTTTCATCAACAGAACAATGCGAAAGAATATTATTTTTGATAATGTGTTGTAATGATAGTCCATTATGTGGACATGTGCTTTACTGGAGCTCTTGTTCTATTGAGATCATGAGGCAATATGCGTACACTGCTTGATCTTTTGTTTGAAAACAATGTCTTTTCCTTGGTGGCTACGAGGGTTGCTTCTTATTGGTTCAGTTCTTGAGATGCACTGACCCACCTTGTAGTGTAAGGGTTGCCCTTTTGCATTTTAAATATTTGCACTAAACGTGAATAGTTTGAATGTATCTGTCTATTTTTCTACTTTGATTGAGTATCCAATCAGATAATGATATCAATACTTGAAAATTGTGGAAGACTATCTTCTGCGTTTGGTCTGTCTATTGTGTGTCCTTTGACTGTATTTGGAATTTGTGAACGAATATATTGTGCATTGGCTCTAACGAGTAGAGCTTTGACGAAATAATGTCACTGATGTTCATTAATTTCAGTTTGTATATTCAAATCTCAGACAACTTACATGCCACATAGTTTCAATTTGAAGATTTTCCTTCTTTCGAATCTCATTTCATTGAAGATGTTTGTTTGTTATTTTATATTGTATTGAACAAAAATAAATGCTAATTTTTTAAAATGGTTAAAAAATCAAGGCTAGTATGTATTTATATTAATTTATTTTCACGACTTTAATCTATTTTCACGACTTTTTTTGGTATTTTTTCTGAATAGCAAGTGGTTTTTTTTTTCCTTTATCAATCTATGCACAGATTTCTCCCACCTGGAACAGTGTACACAGTTATCCCACCCTAAACTGCAATAACATATGTGTGCAGTTGTTTACAAATTACCAATGGAATTAAGAATTCTTACAAATCTGCACCCTCTAGCACAAAATCCTTACAAGGTACTGAGTTTAAGTGTAACGTGGAAGAGTTGTCATTATCACCTAGAGATATACTTCCTTTCTATTAAGTTTAGCCGAACTGAACTTCTATACATATGCAAAGTGTGAAATGTATATGGTTTATAACATATCATCCGTGAACAAAAGATTTATCAGGCCAGAAACTGGTTTTGGTGTGCAAGTCCCTGGCTAATGTCATAGTATCCTTCCTCACTTTGTTACTAACATTGTCAACGGTTTCAGTGCCATGCCACATGGGCGATCTTTGGTTTGTGGCTATTTTCTATGTGATATTTCAGGTGATCTTACTGCAGTGGCATAACTGGATGTCCCTATTTTGGGATTATTGTGTGTATCTTAACATTGCTGTTGGGATTATTTCTCTGAAGAATTTTCAACTTCAAAAGAAGTCAAAATGGCACAAGTATTTTTTGTTTTGGGAATTCTCCAACATTTGTACCTCACTCTGCTGCAGTGGGATTATATTAGAATATCTGAAAACAAATATCTAAACATTTTAATACTCACAATAAATTCCATTGTAGACCTTGATGTTCTCCTTGTGTTTTAGACGTTATCCTATGTTAAAATGTCTATTAAGTATCTAATAGAGATGCGAGGAGGAAAGAATTACTGAGAGAAGTTGCAAGTGGGTTAATGTAATTGTTAGAAATTCACAAATTGCCTGTGGAGCTCCCAAGTCACCATGACATCATGGTCGCTGAAGGAGCACATAGTTACATTTGAGCATTTTTCTTTACTGACTCAGACTCAAAATCAGACATATTAAAGCACGGTTCTTAAAATTCCTCTACTAATTACAGCAACCATCGCTTTGGTAGTGGATTTCTTGCCCCTCCTCATGCTTATCAGTCTTCTTTTATACATTAGGTAGGTACTGTGCTTATCTTACCGTGGTCAAGCAAGTTGTGAAATGTATATGATTTATACAATATCATCCATGAACAAAAGATTTATCGGGCCAGAAACTGGTTTTGGGTTTTGGTGTGCAAGTCCCTGGCTAATGTCATAGTCTCAATAGTCATTGTTAGGCATGTCAGCATTCACACTGGCTTTGACACCTTCAAACCTTACTATACTTACTATACTTTAATTCGTTCTATTGTTATAATAAAGTATTATTGTTTGTACTATTCAATTTTTTCTGGTAAAAATAGTACTGGAGTACATTCCATACATTGCAATTTCATACTGACCTCCCATCGTGGCGCTGTCCTTTCAACCTAAATATGGAGGAGATTAAGCCCTTCCATTGCTTCCACCGATAGTGTGTGAAACCATCTAATTTCAACCTAACTCAACATAAGTCTTAGGGCCATATCTGCACTTCACGTGTACTGCTTGTACTACCAAATTTCCGTTCCTTTCTCCTTCTCTATCAATCTCATTTCAATAAATTATAAATTACAGACATTCATTGGCGCAGTTTCAGAAAGGGCTTCCCCTGCATATTGGGCTCACATGAATAAATGATACAGAGTAGGCTCGACTGGGGTGACCTTGCAACACATTCACAAGACTAATGGAGAGATCAAGAGTTTAGAGTAATAGGGACGTGTTCCCAGGTCGCCCCAGTCGAAACCTCCTCTGCTACTGCTGCTTTAATGATGTCCTCCACTTCTCTTCACTTCTTATCTCACAGCCAATATACTCAAAGGTAAGTACAGATGCTATAACTGCAAGCAAGAAAGAAACAAAATCTGCAACAACCAACAATTTTTAACAGTCTCTTTCGTTTGTTTGTGATAAGTGCAAGGTTAATGGTTTCAACTTGTTCTTATTTTTAGGATTGCAAGATATTTTTAGATTCTAATAGTTTTTAAATGTGATTTTTTGGAAAGTTTTCTTATTAAATTTGTCTAAAATATGTTAGGGATTCATTGAAATCACAAGCTGTTGAGGTGAAATCTTCACAAAGAAAGTGCCCCAGAGATTTTTGAGGGTGCTGAATCTATATATGCAATTAAAAAGCCAGTTTAAACAACACAAATCAAGATTTGGCCACAAATTGTTTCACTAGTAAATTCCAAAAAATCTCATTTAAAGACATTGGCTCTACCTATCTGTTATGTAGAATCTGCATTTAAAAGCGACCTTGGCCCTCATTTCTAAAAATATTATTGTTTCTTTGATTGAGAAAATTGTATGTCACAACTGGCATAATTCAAGTGCAGTAAGTTGTTTGTTACTGAATCCTTCTATGCTATCAAAATCTACAAATACAATTACATCCAAATTATTTGTTTACTTTCATGATCTTGCAGAAATCAGGATGCAGTATATGTCTATTGTTGAATCTAGCTATATCATCACAATCTACACTTTTAATCAAATTGTTTGTTTGTTCCATGAAATTGTGTATGAAACCCACAATGCATAATCAGGGTGAAGTAGATATTTGTTACTGAGTCCATCAGTGCCAATCAGGCTCTACAATTTCAATCCATTGAATCATAAATTTCAACAAAAATTGGTCCACCATGTATGTGGATCAATCATTAGTCAGTAACCCTACTCCTCAGGAGCCAACATGCTTTCAAGGGTTGTAGACTTGCAGTTTAATGCACATGCTACATAGGAGATAGGTGCTGCCACGGTGTTCAGCCATGGGATGTTCAACTCACAACTTACTTTCTCTGCCAGTGGGCCATGGTGCCTTGTAATGGTACATTGATGCTTGAAGGCCTCATTCAATCAAATCTGCAGGGAAATATGGAAGGAGGAGTGGCAGCAATCTGACTATCTGAGTTCGAGTCCTAAAATTGAAAAAATCTCGAAATTAGTCTTTCTCCGAAGAATTTTCAACTTCAAAAGAAGTCAAAATGGCACAAGTATTTTTTGTTTTAGGAATTCTCCAACATTTGTACCTCACTCTGCTACAATGGGATCATATTAGAATATGTGAAAACAGATATCTAAACATTTTAATTCCTTTGAATAGTGAGAGTATCTAGCTTATCAGTCTTCTTTGGCCCTGTTACGACATAAAATATATAAAATCTATTTTGGTTCATGGACCATCTTCAGCTTTTGATTGTGACCTATGTCATGTTATAGGGTATGTTTCCAAAATGGCATGTCCCATTGTTGAAATTCCATTCCATATTAGTATTCTTCTGTCTTATCTTTAGCTTTAATCTTGTGACATCTAATTTATTACTTTTTGACAGTGATGGTTACTCTTCATTTTTCTTTGAACCCAAGAAAAAACTGAGTAAAGTTTCTTATTCCTTTGAATAGCGATAGTAACTTTCTTGGAACTTTCTCAATAGTCACTATAAGGGAGGAGGAATATAATTACTTTTCACGCAAGTTCCTGGGTTGATGTGATAGCCTCCTTCCACAAAATTCCTTTGTGCAGTCCCATCATTGCTTTGAGTGGTCTCAAACATTTCCAAAAACCATTTTATACAATTGGTTTATAAAGGCTTTGCCTTTACAAAAATCTAGCAAACCTTCTTAGGCCTTTCATCCCTCCACCATAGTCTGATCTGGCGCTGTCCTTTCAACCTAAATATGGAGGAGATTAAGCCCTTTCATTGCTTCCACCGACAGTGTGTGAAACCATCTAATTTCGACCTAACTCAACATAATTCTTAGGGCCATATCTGCACTTCACGTGTACTGCTTGTACTACCAGATTTCCGTTCCTTTCTCCTTCTCTATCAATCTCATTTCAATAAATTATAAATTACAGACATTCATTGGCGCAGTTTCAGAAAGGGCTTCCCCTGCATATTGGGCTCACATGAATAAATGATACAGAGTAGGCTCGACTGGGGTGACCTTGCAACACATTCACAGGACTAATGGAGAGATCAAGAGTTTAGAGTAATAGGGACATGTTCCCAGGTCGCCCCAGTCGAAACCTCCTCTGCTACTGCTGCTTTAATGATGTCCTCCACTTCTCTTCACTTCTTATCTCACAGCCAATATACTCAAAGGTAAGGACAGATGCTATAACTGCAAGCAAGAAAGAAACAGAATCTGCAACAAGCAACAATTTTTTACAGTCTCTTTCGTTTGTTTGTGATAAGTGCAAGGTTAATGGTTTGAACTTGTTCTTATTTTTAGGATTGCAAGATATTTTTACATTCTAATAGTTTTTAAATGTGATTTTTTGGAAAGTTTTCTTATTAAATTTGTCTAAAATCTGCTAGGGATTCATTGAAATCACAAGCTGTCGAGGTGAACTCTTCACAAAGAAAGTTCCCCATAGATTTTTGAGGGTGCTGAATCTATATATGCAATTAAAAAGCCAGTTTAAACAACACAAATCAAGATTTGGCCACAAATTTTTTCACTAGTAAATTCCAAAAAATCTCATTTAAAGACATTGGCTCTACCTATCTGTTATGTAGAATCTGCATTTAAGAGCGACCTTGGCTCTCATTTCTAAAAATATTATTGTTTCTTTGATTGAGAAAATTGTATGTCACAACTGGCATAATTCAAGTGCAGTAAGTTGTTTGTTACTGAATCCATCTATGCTATCAAAATCTACAAATACAATTACAGCCAAATTATTTGTTTACTTTCATGATCTTGCAGAAATCAGGATGCAGTATATGTTTATTGTTGAATCCAGCTATACCATCACAATCTACAGTTTTAATCAAATTGTTTGTTTGTTCCATGAAATTGTATATGAAACCCACAATGCATAATCAGGGTGAAGTAGATATTTGTTACTGAGTCCATCAGTGCCAATCAGGCTCTACAATTTCAATCCATTGAATCATAAATTTCAACAAAAATTGGTCCACCATGTATGTGGATCAATCATTAGTCAGTAACCCTACTCCTCAGGAGCCAACGTGCTTTCAAGGGTTGTAGACTTGTAGTTTAATGCACATGCTACATAGGAGATAGGTGCTGCCACGGTGTTCAGCCATGGGATGTTCAGCTCACAACTTACTTTCTATGCCAGTAGGCCATGGTGCCTTGTAATGGT
Source organism: Pinus tabuliformis (assembly GCA_031772625.1). Lineage (NCBI taxonomy): Eukaryota > Viridiplantae > Streptophyta > Pinopsida > Pinales > Pinaceae > Pinus > Pinus tabuliformis. Next base: position 495,440,405 of record CM062812.1, on the reverse strand, counting down.
ACATTGATGCTTGAAGGCCTCATTCAATCAAATCTGCAGGGAAATATGGAAGGAGGAGTGGCAGCAATCTGACTATCTGAGTTCGAGTCCTAAAATTGAAAAAATCTCGAAATTAGTCTTTCTCCGAAGAATTTTCAACTTCAAAAGAAGTCAAAATGGCACAAGTATTTTTTGTTTTAGGAATTCTCCAACATTTGTACCTCACTCTGCTACAGTGGGATCATATTAGAATATGTGAAAACAAATATCTAAACATTTTAATTCCTTTGAATAGTGAGAGTATCTAGCTTATCAGTCTTCTTTGGCCCTGTTACGACATAAAATATATAAAATCTATTTTGGTTCATGGACCATCTTCAGCTTTTGATTGTGACCTATGTCATGTTATAGGGTATGTTTCCAAAATGGCATGTCCCTTTGTTGAAATTCCATTCCATATTAGTATTCTTCTGTCTTATCTTTAGCTTTAATCTTGTGGCATCTAATTTATTACTTTTTGACAGTGATGGTTACTCTTCATTTTTCTTTGAACCCAAGAAAAACAGAGTAAAGTTTCTTATTCCTTTGAATAGTGATAGTAACTTTCTTGGAACTTTCTCAATAGTCACTGTAAGGGAGGAGGAATATAATTGCTTTTCACGCAAGTTCCTGGGTTGATGTGATAGCCTCCTTGCACAAAATTCCTTTGTGCAGTCCCATCATTGCTTTGAGTGGTCTCAAACATTTCCAAAAACCATTTTATACAATTGGTTTATAAAGGCTTTGCCTTTACAAAAATCTAGCAAACCTTCTTAGGCCTTTCGTCCCTCCACCATAGTCTGATCTGAGGTTCAGGTCTCTTTTAGGGCTTGACCCTTTTCGGACTGCAAGTTGGCCTTTTCAATTTTGTTTTAATCCCATCCAGCTAGCTAAGCATTAAACTTCCTTTGTGTAGTGCCATCATTGCTCTGAGTGGTCTCAAACATTTCCAAAAACCATTTTATGCAAAAACTGTTTTATGACCCAGATGCGGGTGTTTTCAAAGAGCATTAATGGGCTCTCTTAGAAACGTCGATGCAAGGACCAGCCAGGTGATGAATTGGGCCCGGATTGAGGCTCACTGCAGTCGAAATCTGACCAGCATGCAGATGGAAATAAATGGCCCATCAGGCCGAGATATGGATACAGTAGATATCAGAATGGTGCCTCCTGTTCCCATTGTTCGTCCCCCGATCCGTAGCTATTGTCCGCTGCAGGCAAAGCTCGCAGGTAGCAGAATAGCTACATGAAAACGTTGTTGGCACCTTAGTTGCATCGATTTTGGAAATGGCCACCATTTCTCCCACTCCATGCTTTGCCCTGTAAATATTGCTCAGAGGCCCTATTTTTGTAATCAATCCCCCTCCCCAACTGAATATCCCATTGATCTGCTCTCGGTCCTCACCAGGATGGTAAGGCATCAAATGAGGAGTTGATATGGAGGTTCTCGGGGAGGCAGAGCGAGACCTCATACTGCGCAGAGCTCGGCTCCCCCTTCCCCTCCTCAGGACCAGGAAGATGAGCCTCAACCCAGACCTCAGCTCAGACACTATTCCTACACGCACAGCAGGCGGGGGCGTGGGATGGAGTCAAGGGATCCGCTCAGAGATTTTGCGCTCCATTCTGTTATTTCCCAGCAAAGTCCTGGCTCTGCCTCTCACACTACCCATTTCAGGCTCCATAGCCGTCTAAATAAACCTACTATCACTGCCAAGGTGACCGTCGTCTTCACTGAAGAAGAAATGCTGGACAGTGATCAAGTGACAAGCTCTAAGGAGCATTCTCAAGGGATGAGAGCCCAGGATATGAGAGGGAGTCAGGAGAAAAATTCAAAGGATGATAGCCAGGGAATCAGGCATAGCAGAATGCATGGTGACAATGAGCATGTAGACAACCTTCAACGGGCAAGTGGCTGCTCTGCAGTCATGGCTTTAACGGTGGGGTGTGCTGGCAGATCAAGAGGCACCCAACAGATGGAGGGGCCTACAGGCGATGCTGAGAAGAGCGATGTGGAGAAAAAGGAAGACGATTGGGAACAATATGTGTGTCCCATGGTCGCGGAAACTCCGGAGGAGTAGCAAAACAACTGATGCCCTCTGGCAAATGCAGCCACCCATGAATCAAATCGGCCTTAGGCAGATCATGGTTTGGTCCATTCGCTTGATATTTTTGCGTATGTTTAGCAGTTCAGTAGTATTGTTGGTTTGCTGTCATGTCTAGTTTTGCTGAGTTGCACCTTTTTTCTTTGTCACAAGGTCATATTATGGTGTCTGTTGATGTCAGTTCAAGGTTTTGCAATTTCATGTTGGTTTCCCCAATCTGGGGCAGTATCAACTGTTTCGATGAAAGCTAGAAACAGAGTTTGAGGCGGGGCCTCTGTGTAATTATATTTTTGCCTTTTTTGATAGAATTAGTCTTACGTAGAAAAAAAAATGTTTTATGCATCCTATTTACTTTTTCAGCTATTGTATGATTGTTGCTATGGTCCGAAATTAATTTCTACATTAATTAAATTCAATAATTGATTTGTTTGATTGAGATCATAAGGGAAAGAATCACTTAGGGCTAGAATTTTCTACAATTGGAACAATGCACAATGGATTCATTATTGAACAATTAGAAGCTAAAATGCGAGAAATTTCACAATGGATTCATGATTGAAACCATTAACTTAAAACAAACATGTTATTTTTTAATCACCTTGTCAATTCCGAATAGTCACAACTATGGAGCAATTTTAAGGTAACCTTTCATGAGGTGAATGCTCAATTTGAAAGAAGTTTCAACTTAGAATAGGGTTGGTTATGCCGATATTAGTCAACAGTGTCAATTTTATAAATTGAGAAAGAGCCAAAGCGGACATGCTATTGCCAAATCTCCTTGCTCATGTAGAAAGGGAGTGGCATTACATGTGACAACTCCTTAGTTACCTCAAATATCATTTCTCAACTTTTACCTACATTGTATTTGGAGTGGCATACATGTGACAACTCCTTAGTTACCTCAAATATCATTTCTCAACTTTTACCTACATTGTATTTTTAATTAGTAGCATGTCGGATAACCTTTGAAGGAAAAAATCAATTATAATTGAATTGTGGAATGGTAATATTCAAACCTTCAAGTGAGCAGTTGCTTTCTTTTTGTCAATGAAGACACCTGCGGGTTCAACCACATACTCATTTGTTGACAGAAATATAAGTTCCAGGCCTGTACAACATACTAAGTACTAGGCAGGTAAGCTGTTCAGAGCTTTTAGATGTTCCAGAATGGTGCCAAAGGTGAAGTTATTTGGCTTAAAAACACTCTCCTCTACCAAAAACATTTAGGGCCTCATGGCATTACCCAACGCAGGCCTTGACAATGGTGCCAAAGCTGAAGTTGTTTGGCTTAGAAACACTCTCCTCATTTGACCAAAAACATTTAGGGCCTCATGGCATTACCCATTCTGTGCATATCATCAAATTACAGAACCTGAAACAATTGCACAACATCTCTCCACCATTATGTACAACATCATTTTCTCTGGAAACAACAATACTCATGCAAAACCCAAATTCCACAATACGAATTTTCCCAATACAAAACCCACAACATAGCTTTGGTGTTGCTACTGCCCAATGCCCTAAAAAATGTATACATTATTTGGCATTAACTACATTTTGCAATTTAGTATTTAAACATTAGCCGATGATGATAGTAATTGTTGCTAAGCTTGAATAAATCTCTGTTTACAGTTATGACAAACTTTATCGGTCAGCTGGTTTAACCTTGTATGTCTAGCTAAGCCAACTTCAACTCAGTTTGGTAATTCTACAACTAGACCTTAGTTGATATCAACTCCACTACACATTTTTACATCAACTCAACCAAAGCTAACATGAACTTGGCTCATTCAGTGGACTCAATCAACAAAGACTTTAAGTAACGGGAAACTCAATCATCATGGCTTATCTGATTGTTTCTAACATGTGTAGGTTTCTGAAATTGTTAATTTACGGTTTTAACTATGTTTCAAAAAGAATAATCATATAGAAGTTGTTGTAATAAATATCTTTTTTATTATGTTTACGAGCTTAGATAACCACTCATTTAGAAACAAATTGAACATGCTTCTTGCCCTTTCTCCACACCCATTTAATCTAACAATGGACATAGAGCATGTATATTTATACCTGTGTGTTGGAAATACCATTTTATACTTTAATGTTTATTATTTTTGTTTTATTATTATTACTTGAATTTCTTCTTAACAAGTGGTTGTGTTTCTTTTCCTTTTAGTGAAAGTATGGGCTCCAATGTTGGCTTTCTTATTATGGAGTATAATTCATCTTTGAGAAATTTTCAATTATTAAATTAGGTTAATCAATTGCTTAAACTATTAAATTTATTTCAAAAAGCTTTTGTTACTTTATAGGTTAGACACTGGCTTGAAATATTAAACTTATTTCAAAATGTTTTTGTTACTTTATAGATAAGGCGTAGATTTCTTGGCTCTGTGATGAAAATAATGAAGGGAAAATACATGTTAATCTGATACTTGTGCTCTTTGATGGAAGTTTTGTAATGCATGACTGAAAAATACATGGTGAGAGAAAAATGCATATTACGCTAATTGAGGAATGTTTTTCGCTTGTCAAACTTACAGTATTGAATTTAACACACTAACACTTCACAAAAATGAACTAACAATATTCATGATGAAAATAGCAATATGGAAGATTTATCTGCATAATGAAAAAGACAATATGGGAGATTTCAATCACGTTCCAAGGCATTTTTTAAAATGTGGATGTGACAAAAGGTTGTTGTGGAAGGTGTTGTTTGTATATGGGAAATTTCTTGATCATTGTGTATAATCCTAATGTTGATAGATATGTCTACTAACTAGTTTTAGTTAATGGGGCATTGATTTGAGCGTTCAATATATTTTTATTCTTTATCAAAGTATTCTTTTGTTGTATTTGTGTTCTTCAATTTATGCCTTACGGCGTTTCCTTTGCAACATCTGGTGCAAATGCTAGTTACTTTTCTTTCAATATAACGTTCATTGCTTATTCTTGAGTTGTCAACTATTATGTTCCGACATGTGTGTTTGACTTGATTCCTCGTCTATTTTTCCCTTGATTAAGTAGGAAGTTTTCCTATGAGAGATTATAGTGGAGGTGATTCGTATATTCTTTATATTTTAATTAAACGTAGAGAGAACATCAAAATATGTAACAATATCGGTAAAGGATGGATTTTTTCCTTCCAACCGTTGTAATTTTTCAAGAGAAAGGTCAAAAACTATACTTCTCCGCATGAGATAGTCATCATAAATATTGTGCCTAAACTTATGCAATTTTATTTTCTCTTTCATGCCAATAAAGCGAGTCTTTGCAATAACATGATCAAAATTATCACAATTTAGACCGACAAGGTCAAAGGTGGCTATTGATGAACATAATTTTTTTGAATATTTAAATGAATACAAATGACCAATAACAACTTTTTTAGAGTCATATCTATAATAGGGAAGAGAATACAACCAAATTGTTTTTAGGTTGTCTACTTCCACTTTAGCATGTATTTTATCTTTCAAAATCATTTGGCCAACTTTAATAGGAAAATTGGGCCATAACTTAACTTTTTCTGGACCTTTTGGAAAAATCTAGTAATTCCAGTAAGAGATGTTTGATGTGCAATTCTCTTAAAATAATTGTATCCAAAATATAGTGAGGAAGGAAATGCGGTCCTAATTCATTACCATATACCCTAATATAAGAAAACTTTTCTTCAATGAACCAATCTCGAGTTTCTTTCAATGGAGACTTACTTCCTTGCTGATCCTAGGTGGACTCTGACCAAATAGGACTTCGTGAAAATGCAAAATAATGTTATTACAAATATCATAAAAATTACTTTTTCACTGATTCTCTGAGAATATCATGGCTTAGAGAATAGCTTCATTCAATTAAAGGAAAATAAAAAGATGCAAAATGGTATCTAGAAAATAAGATGTCATGAAAAATCCCTGACCAAATCCTAGAGGGGCAACTTGAGAAATCTTGATAGCTTCTGTTAGGTTTTGGGACATGATATATTCCCCAATTAAACCTTCGATAGTTTTTTAGAAGATCATAAATGACTGGTACCCACTGCAATTCACAATTTTCATGGTTTTGCTCGCCATACAATCTTACAAGCATTTTAATTATAAAAATATATGAGTTCTTGAATTTCCCCATTGGATAGAGTTTAATTTATTTTGGCTTGAAGCTTCCACGAACGTGAATCCACTTTTTAATGAATGCAACATAATCTTTTTCATTTTCTTTCAATACCTTATTCTCAAAATAAATCATTCAAAAAAATAGTATTAAGGAGAACCTAGGGGGAATTGAGCTTCTACATAGATTATAGAATCTTGGGTTTCCAAGAAGTGATAACGTCTTGTGCATGATCAACAATTAAACAAGTTTGGATATGAGCATGCGAGATGATCCAACTTACCTTGTCAGAGTATGGGACCATTGCCGGTCTTGTGCATGATCAACAATTAAACAAGTTTGGATATGAGCATGCGAGATGATCCAACTTACCTTGTCATAGTATGGGACCATTGCCGGTCTCGTAGCAATTTTAAGTAACTTTTCCAGTCTAATTCCTTTATAATATGCTTCAAAGTGTCGTTCCATTCAATGTTTTTAAAGAAATTATAAATCCCCTCCTAGGATGAGCTTGCATATTGTGATTTAGACATCATATCCGAGAAGAAAGAAGAATTAGTATTTTTGTCTTCAGTTATTTGAGTTAACAACATCTTCATTATCATCTAAATTTCCTAAAAAAATTTGGTTTAGTAGCCTTCGTCTTCCCTTTCTTTTGCATTATTTTCCTACAAATATCAAAAAGAAATTGATAAGAGGCATGCCTTTCAAATAGAACATGAATCAATATACAATACAAAACATTATTAAGCAGAGAAATATAAATTCTTGAACTAAGCAGTCAAAACCCCTTTACTGCATGGTAATTCAGATGGTAATTCAGATGTGTTTTGAAAGAGAAGAGTACACATGTGGAGGCAAAAACATTAATGATCATAAATTCTACAACAAATGATTACGTAACTTTCAGTGATTACGTAACTTTCAGTGCAATGGCGTAGGGATTTATATGTTGGGAGTTCAATGTATGATGATGTTTGAGAGTTTATGGTATTCATTGAACTGACGTTCAAAATCTAATAGATTTACCAAATATTAAATTTTATTAAAAAAATACATTAAAAAAGCATACCAAAAAGTGTTTTATGAAAAAATATAAACAAAATTATATTTCTATCATTACACCAAAATTATATATATTATTATTTTAGTTACACATCCATACAAGAAATATTACACAAACAAACTACCACACCAAACCATCTTACAAAAACAACTCCAACTAATCAATCATAATTTTTATTAAACATCCAAACAAGAAGTCTCAACTATTTGTAATCAATGATTTCATTATCAATATTTAATTAATACATGATATACAAATATTAAAACTCAAAAACATAAAAATAAATATAAATAAACCTATACTTCAAATCTACTCAGACCAAAAGGACATTTTATAAGAGAAAAATCATTTTCTAATCACCACAAAATAAACTTGTTTTACATAGCGATCCTATTAACTATTATGCTACTATAAAACACTACAACCTTTTACTGCAACACCAAACTCTCTATGGGCGAGGATGAACAAATTAATATAGAAAACAGTAGTCATATATTAATTTAACAGTGAAAAATTCACAAAAAATTGGAGAGAAACATAACGTGGAGTAAAGGATTTCTCTTCTCAATATTGCGAATCAATTAAATATGATTACATTGGAGACATTAACAATAAATTACTGTAGTGAGACTAAACTAAACTGGACTAACTGAAATTGATCTGGGACACTTGGATAGATGGTTTCTGACACCTAGTAGTTGTCTAGGCTTACAATCTAAAAAAGTGACTTCAACTAGTCTTACTTTTCTTCTTCTCTTCTACAATGAGACTAAACTAAACTAGACTAACTGAAATTGAACTCGAACACTTGGATGGATGGTTTTTGACACCTAACAGGTGGTTGTAATTAGATTCTCCTACATACCCCCTTAATTACAACCACATAAAAAATTTAATTAAGATGTCTACTCGTCTATGTCTCAGCTAGGCTTACAATTTAAAAAAGTGACTTCAACTAGTCTTACTTTTCTTCTTCTCTTCTTCTAGATCCTGTAGCCTCTAAATTGTTTGAGAATTTTCTTCTTGTTGTATCCTTCAAAACCTAGTTTCTTCATTTGTTGGTGCAGGTCTTCCATTGTTCCAGGTTGTCTAAGCATTTCCTAGACTTCTTCAAAGACCTGCTTGAATCTGGGTTGTTGCCACATATTATCTTCCGTAGTGTGATTTTCATCATCAATCTGATGCAACATAAGATGAGAATATTTCTTCACGACTCCAATACCTAAAAAATTCATTGATGTTTTCATCATTCAAGTTGTCTTTAACATTCATTTTTGCAGCTATTATGCAGACTTTATCATGGCATGGTGTTGCAAGCCATGCTTCAAGGAAGTTTAACTCTTCTTCATAATTGTTCTATGTACCTTCACACTAGAAATCAATGTTTGAATTAAAAATATTTGCAAAACCACATTGGTTTTGTTCCTTCTACTCTACATTGAGAGCTTTATTTTGTTGAGCTTCTTTCTATGCCTCTACCTTTGTTTTCTCTTTGTGGGCTTCCTACTTTGCCTCAACATCTTTCTCTATCTCTATCTCCATCTCTTCCACTCCTTTACTAACCTATGTTGCTCCAAACAAGTTGTCTTCCACTTGGTTTTCAGATTCAAGTGGGATTCTCTCACTCGATTGCATCATCTCGATATGATGTTTTTGTTGCATCATCTGCAACCATTCATCATTATGCAACAAGTATTTATCAAAATTTACATCAACAATATTAATTACTAGATTCACTATAACATTGACTGCTCTAATGGAAACTTCACTTTCATGAGAAAGTTATGTTGTTGGATTCACCAAATTGTCATTACCAAGCTCTATTGTTGGATTCACCAATTTTTTGTCCACTTGTGGCTGAGCACAGTGTGATTCAACAAAATTTTCATCTTGTTGTAGATTTGTTGCTATAGATCCACCTTCATCTTCAACTTCAATGCTTCCCCTTACATCAAAACTCCTCTCAAGGGTATGTCAGGACTCCTTGGTTTTCTTGGCTTCTGAAATCAGGGGAAGAATGTTGTCATCTACATATTATTTTATGCATTTCAATGCAAATACGTTCTTTTGCCTGTTCACTTCCAATTCTTTCAAAAAATGCTTCATACATCTCTAGCTATTGCTTCTACTTTCTTATCTTTTTGGCTTTTCCCATTCGCTGAGCAATGACTCACTTTAGCTTAGCAAACAAATGTACTTGCAAACATAGTGGTTCTCTGAAACAAAATCATCTTTGTGATAATTTCTCTACTCTTTAACTTCGAAAAAAAATAAATCTACAAATTTTCACAAAAACAATATTTTCACAAAACCTTTTAAAAAAATATATCACAATGACCATAACCAATCTCTTTTACAAAAACTTCTTAAAAATTTCTTTTTTCCAAAATACGTAGCACACCCTTCTTTTTATAATACAAATTCTTATAAAAAAAAAAACAAATTCTTATTTAAAAAAAAACTTCGAATAAGAAGTTTTTTTTTTTTCAAAATGAGAACCCTCTTAAAAAAATATTACAATAGCCCCTATATGAATATTATGAGGAAAATCCTTGAAAAAAAAGAATATAAGCTCTATAAGGTCTTTTGAAATCACATAACCCCTCGTAAAAAAACTTGTTAAATGAATTCGTAAAAGTGGAGCTCTTAAATGAATGACATAAGCCCACTTAACAAATTGAAAGGTAAAATGAAGTTTGAATAGAATGGTTTGTCGTTTAGTGCAGTACCAAAACAACCTTTTATACTTTTAAAAAAATCATTCCTTTTTTTCAAACGCCGAATCCTCGTTTGCACAACTCCGATAGGATCCGCAATCCTCCAACGCACAGCTCCGATGGGATTGCATCCGCAATTTTGCGCACTCCTCCAACGCACGGAGATTTTAAGTTTTTTACAATTTTGTAAGTTGGCGATGTTTTTTGCGTAGTCTTTTGAGGGCTGAGATGCGACTCGGTGATTTTTCTTGACAGATATGCAATTGACACAATTTTTTCTTCTTTACACGTATAGAATTCAATCTGCTTTCACACTTTTTCCTCTGCCTCTCACAATCCTCGTTTCTTCTTTGCCAGCTCAAAAAAAATTGAAACTTTGCTCTCTTCGGAGAATTATGCTACCTGACCTCTTCTCTCAGCGACTCTCAAAAAATCTTAAACAACCTAATAACTTGAATACCATGACAAAAAATGAAAAGAACATAAAGTGGAGCAGAAAATTGCTCTTCAACGTTGCTTCAGTGGACTCAACAAGCTTTGCTACTCCAAAGTCAACAACGCTAGCATCAAGATTGGAGTGAAGCAGAATATTGCTTGATTTGACGTCCCTGTGTGTTATCAAAGGGGAACAATCATGGTGAAGATAACACAAGCCCTGTCCAATTCCCACTGCAATATTATGCCTCGTGACTGAGTCTGCCAATAAATTGTTAAATGAATTCTTTCCATGCAAAGCATCCCCAAGATTTCCGTTTGGCATGTATTCGTAGATAAGCATGAGATTGGGATAGTTGTGACAGTTACCCAGCAGTCTCACTATATTTCTATGTCTCAGCCTCCCAAGACATCTGCCTCTGCGGGGAAGCCAGGCTTTTTTTTGTCCATGTTGTAGAGCTTTTTCACTGCTACAATCTCACCACTGGGCATCTCGGCCTCGTAGACAGTACCAGTCCCACCCATTCCTATGATATTATTTTCCTCTGTGCAGGCCAATATGTCCATGCTTGTGAAACTTATTCTCTGAAATGCAGTGAGCCGCCATGGCCTGTCTTCATTGAGGTAGTTGTCCTTGGAACTGATTTTCCTGCAGAAGAACCATTTTTTGGACTTGATGCAAAGCAAATGCCCTCCTAATAGCAAAAAAATGCCATTGCCAATGAAACTGCACATATTACTCCAACCATCCATGCGAAAGACCTGGGTCCCTTTTTATCTGAAGTACCGAGAGGTAGCCGGCTGTCTGTAATGAAGTGGCAGTTAGCCAAAATACCTCCACAGAGTTTTGGGTTACCAACCAAAGCATCTGGGTTGGCAGACCTGAATATCCCATGAATTGGAAGTGGACCAGAGAGATTGTTGTATGACACATTGGAAATCTCGAGGGCCGTGGCATTTCCAAATTCCGGAGATATAATGCCTGTCCATTGTCAGAGCGTTTTGAGATATATCCAACATTGCTAAAGCAGGCATTGCAGCAAGTTCAGAAGGAATGGCCCCACTCAGTTCATTTTGTTTCAAGTCCAAGCTGACCAGTTTCTCACATATTCTAATGCTTGTGGGAATTATCCCTGAATAGTGATTCGCAGACAAATCCAAAACTGAGAGGCTGGAACAGCCTCCAAAATCTGTTGGAATTTTACCAACTAAATTGTTGTTGGAGGCCTAGAAATTCTCCAAACAGACGATTTTTGAAATATTCCCCGGAAGACTTCCTTCAAACTCATTATAGGAGAGAACCAGAAATGAAAGCTTTGAGGACAGGCTGAGATCAAATGGGATACAGCCATTTACCATGGTTTTTGCCAATTCAAGCCTGTTAAGACTTGGCAGAAATCCAAATCCTGCGGGGATCGCACCAGAGAGTTGATTATTCTGCATTCTTACTCTCCGAAGAGATGGGCAATTAGCCAAGCTGTTGGGAATGGGTCCTGAGAAATGGTTATTAAAAAGAATGACTTTGGTAAGATTGCCCCCTCTACACAACTGAGGAGGTATTGGACGTGTGAAGGAATTAGAAGACACATCTAACCATGGGAGAGCTGAATTTCTACCAAGTGCTTGAGGAAGTATACCTGAAATTGAATTATTCTATATCTCCAGAGTTGCAAGGTTAGGAAGATCACATATCCTATCCGGGACATGACCACTCATGTGGTTGAACATAACACTGAAAAGTGTCAAATTCTTCAGCATACCTATTTCATCAGGAACGGTGCCTGAGAGAAAATTATCAGAAAGATCAAGGGACTTGAGTGAACTGATATTACCAATATCCCTAGGAATAATTCCAGTAAGTCTATTCTTATAAAAAAACAATGTACTTAGCATACTTAGCTTGGACAGCTCTGCTGGAATACTTGCAGAAATATTAGAGCAAGCCAGATCTAAATACTCCAACCTACTAAGATTTCCCAGCTCTGAAGGGATTCGACCCTCCAACTTATTATACCCTAATAGCAACGTTTGTAACATGGAAATCTTACCTAACTCTGGAGGAATTAGCCCTGTGAGATTATTTCCCGAAAGACCTAAAAACTTGAGCTGGGACAAACCTCCATATGAGGACGGAATACTTCCATCAAAAATACTTCCTCTGAAGTCTAGATGCTCAAGCTGGGACAATAAGCCTATGCCCTCAGGCAAAGGTCCTGTGAAGTTGTTGCTGTAAGCAGAAACGTTCATGAGATCCTTAGCTCTAGACAATCCGGTGGGGAAGTTGCTAACAAAGAAATTTCGACTTATGTCTAAAACAACGAGATCTGTCAGATTGGCTATGGATCCTTGCAGTGGCCCAGAGAAACCATTCGAGGCCAATTTTAAGATTTTAGCTTTGAAAGTAAATGCATATCATCAGATATATTTCCAGAGAGATCAAGGTCTGTCACTCGACCCATACCAACACCATCACAGGTTACTCCTGACCAAGTACAATGAGACTCTAACCCATCCGATCTCCAGTCATGCAGGTAGCCCACGGAGTCAACCATACTCAATTAGAATCTCAAGAGCACTGTTCTATCTTCAGTAACCCTGACAAAAATGCACAAGAGTAATAATATAAGCAAGGGGTAGTAAACTAAGGAAAACACCATACTTGAAACTGATTTCTTTTAGCTCCTTTACAGGCCAGGGTCACTGGTATGGGTCACACCTCTTGAAAGGTTAGAGCACATACAAGAATGGGCTGGGTTCACAACTATGTTAAACTTGCACCGATCTATTAGCCCGCAGCCCAGCTTACTGGCACCAATTTATGGATTATAGAGAGCCAAAAAAGGATGTGGAGGACTTTTATTACTGACTTAATATCGACTGGAATGGTAAAACTGAGAACAGAAAATGTTTTGCGTGGTCGTTGAAGCAGGCAGACATGGCGCATGGTTTAAATCGTATGAAAAGGCACACCAATTTCTTTTGGTGACAGCAGAAGCACGAGATCCCATGCGTTTTGGATTGAACAACATAATTTCTTCATCCTTACAAATCATTCAATCACAACAATCTCCAGCGTCAATCCCAATAACTCACCCGTCGGGATGAGGGTATCTGCTACCAGGTGAGCCCACTATTCGACAAGCTATTATCACCAACTTTCAAACTCCCTACAGAGTTTATTCCACGTAGATACTACATTACAATGCGAATGTTTCTGGTTTCGCAGCATAATTACAATAATTTAATATAAGTTGACACTTGGTCACGTATTAATTACTTTCTTGTGGTATGTAAAGAAGAAATGATGTTTTAAACTATCACACTCACAACATTTAATCTGTTTTAAATTATCTTAATTCAAATTGTTTTGAATAAGTTGGGGTTTGTATTTAACTATTTATATTTGGAATTTTAAATATTTTTTTTTTTAAATATATCTATTTCCATAAATAGTGAGCCTTTTTTTTTCCTACTATTAAATGTTCTTATACTATTAAATGTTCTTATACTATTAAATGTTCTTATATCCATCAAAATTTTCCTGCACCGTACCCTACACTATAGATATTTCAAAGATGTCAAAAGAGAGAAACGAAGACCATCTATTGACAAGAACTATTAAGTAAACAAAGCTAAGAGACTTCATTCAACCAACTAAAAAATATTGAAAACCCCTTGCATATAGCAGTGGGAGACCTAGAGAGGTGGGTCAAATTTGAGGAAGAATAGAAAAAAGACATGGCTGGTAGGCAAAGATGCAAACCATCATGTAAAAATGAAGAATCCTGAGTTTATGATATAGTTATGAACTAGACATTCATAATGAAAATACCCAAGAATTGTCTATGCCCCACGCTTGGAGAGTTGGTCCACCAATGTGTTATGCTCCCTCAAAATGTAGCAAAAGGACAAAGAGAATAAACTATCCCTCATAATGATGATTTGGTCCAACCAGTGACTCAAGGTTAGAACATCAAGAGATAAGGAACCCAATGCTCAGTTCCAATTCCAGAAATAGTGAGATACTTTTTGAGTGAAAGGGTTTTTTTCCAACTACAAATAAAAGAAATTTAGTCAAAGTTACAATTCCACTTTGATCTAAATTTTGTTCATTCGAAAATGAGGTAAATGAAGTGGTGTTGAGGGATTTTATTCAACTTTGTGGTGGAATAATGTAACTATTTCCAAGGATTTGGGTAATTGATTTAGTTGATTTGTTTCTTGTTTATACATTTCCTAGATTGACATGGTCTCTATACATTTCTCGGTTGTTAGATCTAGATAGTTATTAGTTTCTAGTTGTTTCTAAAGAGGTCATTTTCAATGTATTTTATATAATTTCACGAACTAATGAAAAGTATGTGAAAGAGAGTAAGGGCCCAACAATGCGTAATTATTTAAATTATTTGGTTGTAGCAATAGTGAGAGTGTTCATGTGTTTCAGTATTTTACGTACCCCCTTTCATCAGATTGGTATCAAAGCAAGATTGGAGCCATCCTTCGCAAGTCAAGTGAAGGGTATTTGCATGAGTTGATAGTGAGAGAAGAAGTCATTTATAGGTAACCCTCTTAGTGGAAAGAAGAAGCATGGAAGAATTTATGCAGGAAACTTGGTTTCCCAGAAATTCAATTCATATAATAGCATTATCTCTCAATGGCAGAGGGTTTAATACTTGTGGTGTTAATCTGGTTAGTTATTATTCAACTATGAAGGGATACAAAGACATAATGATAAGGAGAATGTTGAGTAGATAACGATAATGATGGGGAGAGGGTTGAGTGGATCAATTCCATAAGTTGCTCCATCATACAACATCTCGTCATTTAATTTGCTATATATTTATGACAATTAAGGATTTTCTTTTGGGATTTATGATAGTACGCTTAAAATTATTTATCATTGCATGTTTAGGATAAAGTTAATAAATTTATAAGATCTCTAGCTAGGGTTTATGGATTTTAGCACCAAAGACTTAGATTTACAAAGCCTTTGATCTGAATAGTAAATAACGATGAGCATGGTTTAAATTTTGTCATTTCAACTTGATAATTAAGGTAGATAGAGTTGGATAATAAAAAATGATAATAAATAAGGGCATTTAGAAACAGTCTACGATAATCTTAAGAACCATTTTCGATGGGTAAAAACTATCACGCTTTTTCAATCAAGATGAAGAACTTTTTTTGTTCTAAGGATTCTTAAGATGTAGTTGCAAATGGTTTCACAAATCCAAATGAAGAAACCATACATGCCATCAAAAACACTCAAAAAATTAATTATTTGAAAATAAAAAGAGTGATTCAAAAGTAGTGTGGGTTATTCAACAAGGATTAGAAGAGCCAAATTTTCCAAAAGTAACAACAAAAAATTATGCCAAGATATTCTTTAATCAATGACTCTTTCTGAGATTTATTTTTCTTTCTCAGCCTTTTGATTTCTTCAAGTGCACTTACCAACTCTCCTTCTAGGTCCACTTCATTCTCTTCATCATCAAAATTGATAGCTTCGGCTTGTAAATTGCCTATGGCCATCAACATGAATTATTTTGGACTTTCATCATTTGTGTCCTCATCTGAGGGTTGGCTAGCTTCACCTCTAGAGGGGTTGTCTTCTTGAACATAGAGACCCCTCTTTTTATCATTCTTTCTATATTTTTTTACTTTCTTAAATTTTTCTGTTGGATCATAATCCTTTTTCTTATTTTCAAAATATTTTGAATCATAGTGACCAACTATCCCATAATTAAAGCACTTAAAAGGTAAATTACCGGTTCCTCACTAACTTGGCTTCTTCTTCATTTGATCCACAACATGAGTAATCATGTTATTCCTTAGGTTTCGTATCTACGTTAAAGGTTGATTCTTTTATTGCAAGCTTGTATCTTGATATTATCATCTCATAGGTAGTGAGGATGCCAAGTAATTGGTTTAGAGTGAGAGTATTCAGATTGGTCATTTATTCAATGGTTGAAACCTTGGGATTAAATCTCTCAGGAAGAGATCTCAACATCTTTTGAACTACTACAACTTCATCTAGCTTCTCATCAAGGCCTCTTATGGTGTTCACAACCTCATCAATTCTTAAAAAATATTTTGCAATATCTTCATCATCATGCATCCTCAAACACTCGAATTGCATTCTAAAACCTTGAAGTTTAGCTTTCTTTACCTTGTTTTCACCTTCATAGCAACTACTCATCTTGTCCAAAATAGCTTTGGCAGTTGTACAGTCCATCACTTTGACAAGTTTTAATTCAGGTAGGCCAACAAGTAGGGAATTCATGGCTTTAACATTGCATGTGAACTCCATATGTTCATCTTTATTAATTGTTGTTGGAAGATTTTGATATTCTTCTTCCACCCCATCAAGGAACTCCAAGTGATTGAATGTAGGTATTCATCATTACTTTCTAAAACATATAGTTTGTTCCATTAAACATAGGTACCCTATTAGTAAATCCTCGTTCCTAGTTTGACATGGTCCTTCATCTTTCTTCCAGTTGTTATACTGATACGAAGTAACTTGGCTCTAATACCAATTGTTAGAAACCATAAAAAGCAGAAGGGGGGTGAATTAATTTTGTAGTAATTTTAAAACTTTCTTTCACTTGCAATAATATTTGGACACCAAGAAATATTTCAGCAAATAATACATATGATCGTGAGAAGAAATAATATCAGTAACACAAAGAACACACAAATTCTTCAAACTGTTCTTCAATTCCTTCACAAGGCAAGCTACAACTTGTTACAAATTTCTCTCGCTACAACCAGCACAAAGCTACAACTCCTTGATTTATCAGCTACAACTAAATGGACCAGCAACCCCAAACATTGACTAGCACCTACTCGAGGGATCTATAGCCCTTGATCTGCAAGCTACATCTTCCTTAACATGAATGATTCATTTTTCATTCATTTTCACACTAGAACCATGAACTCCAACTCAAAAATAAATCAATTTTTCCCTTAAAAACTCACCAACACACCCTCAAAAATACTTGATTATTAGACACACCAGAAACATTAATTCACCTATACTCACACCCTACTCAAAAGCTTCTAACACAAAAATCCATCTAACTTGCTCAATTTATTATACTTAGAGAAAATTGATTGATATTATTGGCTTTTGTGCTTTTTAGCTAACTTCACTTGAATACTTTCATGAGTCTTTAATTTTTTCCTTTGTCCTATTCATTTCAATTTTCTCAATATGCTCATTAAGTTACTAGGATCTTATCTACTGTTAAAACTCAAATTGTGAGTTAAACTACTAACTCTAGCTATTTTGGCTCTTTTACAGAGTTTAGCAATGACTTTACCTTTAGTTCTAAGTTTAGACGATTATTATTTTTGGCCAAACTGCCAAATTTCTTGCTAAAACTTGTCCACATTGCTGATGATTGCCTGTAGCCCCTTGCCTCTTCATTTATTTTGAAAACCCTTCTTCATGCCCTCGATTTTCTTATTGCATGGGACCAAGGGTTGGTTGCTTGGTTCCTGACACCTTTATCCTGATGCTTTCCTTATTCACCCTTTTAAACCTTCTAGGGCTATGTGAATGGGATGCACCATCTCGTGGGGTCCCCTTCCCTCTCTTCTCATCAGTTGTTGCTGCCACCTTGTTGTTGTTGTGTCCCGAGGCATGTATCTCATCGTTTCTTCTTTGTGCCCATAATTTACCTTCGGGGTCAAGTCTATGGGATGCGTTGTCCTGGTGGGACTTGCACTGCACATGCACTCATTCAATTTCACACGTAGGTTGATTTCTCATTGAAATGGGCCACATCCGCTTAACTCTCAGTCAGCTCGATGACTCCTATTTGCACTGCTCCAAAACCTTCTGGGGTCCTCCCATTGGTATCACATCATGATATCGTCATTAGGGATACCTGATGCCTCCAGAGTGGTGACACGTGTCACCCCAAAATGTAGCATTTGGGTACTTGAAACCTCAAATCTGCATGACACATGTCAACCCCTAATTGCCCCTATGTTGACATCATCATCGACCATTCCCATGTTGCCACATCAAACACCTGTTTCATCTTGGCACTTAAGTTCTGTGCACTCTTTTAAATTTCAGGATTCACCTAGCAGGATGAGTTATCATGGGCTCCACCATCTAACCAATAATCTACTGCCATGTGTCCTCTTGTTAGAGGAGAGATAAAAAGGGTTCCGAGGCCTTTGTTTTCATTGAATTCCTTTGTTAACAAAACCACCTATTTTGATACCCCTTTAGTGTGGTTCATGAAATTTGGAGGGGGGTTTTAGAATGAATCTTTGTCATCAATCTGAAGATTGACGGTTTAGGCTAATAGCCTATTCCAGCTTCCCTAGGCATTTTTAATGATTAACCATGTTGACTTGCCTAAACAAAGCTCTAATGCACCATGAGGACATGTGGGCCCTAATTTGTTGACTGATATGTTGTGTGTTTAGTTGTCACTCATTAAAACCATTTGTGGTATGCGTGACCCCCTAAGGCTAGTTTGTGGTATAGAAGGGGTAGGGTCTCTAATTCATCTCTTGCATTGATCTACTGATCAACAATCTAGGAAAAACATACCATTGCATGCCCTATGTGTGCTAATGGGAGAGCAGGAAAGCCCCCACACTTTTGATGATGTGTTAGTGGGGAAGCATGGCACATGATCTACCACTAAAATTTCCCACCTTTTAACCAACGCCTCTGCCTACTATTTCGTCAACTTCTTCACTAGGTTTGGTCATATGCCAAAATTAATTACAACTAAGACCTACTCCAAATATCCTCCACTAACTTTTGCTCTAAATCGTTTGTATTTTTGGAGTTAGACATTGGACTAACCACAACTTTCGATCCAAAAGGCCATCTTCAATATTCCACATACCATTGAAAAGCTCTTTCTGAACTCTATCCATCTGTTTGGGTTCAAACTTCTCATGAGGTGATATGTTCCCTTCAAGATCTCTACACCATTCTCCATTAATGTTGATCTTCATTCTTCTTCATGTGCCTAATCCTGAACACCTATGTCCTCCCTTGACATATTTGACATCCTTTGACATATGTTTCCATCAATGAAAACACAATTCTGACATCCAATAAGGGTCCTTTTTTAACGAAACCATCAATTATGCTTTCAAAATATTGGTTGGGATTTCTAGCCCTTGATTGAGGACCTAAAAAAAAATTGAGGTTATTCTTCAATCAAGGGTCTATGGAGATCATTTTCTACCCTACTTTCCAAAAGGTATGAACCACCTTCACGGATTCACCTAGGTGCATAACATGAATGACACAATTTCCGTGCTTAATCAACCCAAAATTTTATGAAATTCAATTCGAAATAATTTCTTTAAATATGGGCCTAGAACACTCAATAAATACTATTAAAAAATAGATAACACTATATAAATATACCATGTCTACAATGTTGACATGTGACACATCTTGAATTTACCATTTTCCTCCTAGTCATCTACATTGATGACATGCATTCCAATTGACACAATCTAATTAGTCCACATGTCACCTAAATTTTTGAATCTCCATAGACACCTAGAGTTGAAAGGATTTAAAAATATTCAAGTACATCATTCATCCATGGAAATATATCTATAGGTATAAAACATGGAGGAGAGAAATTGCTTTGCTTAGTAAACCCAAAAATTTATGAAATTTAATTAAATCCTTTCTTCAAATACAAGATGAGGAATGTTGGCCCATAGAAATCGATCCTTTTAGATATTTATTCCACTATTTTTAGTCCATTTTCACTTACCTATGACCCTACGTTAGTTTATTTTAATGTTTATGTGTGAGATTTAGAACAAAAGTGTTTTTCATTGTATTTCATTAGTATTTTATGTGAATTATGGTTAAATATTACATAGAATCCATGTTGCACCATCAGATCCTTCCACACATTTTTTAGAACATTGCATCTTTTTGTTGCAACTCTATCATGCTACTACATTTATGTTGGTATACCATTGCTATCACAATAATGTTGATATATCATCACTGCTATATTGATACTTCTACACCATTGATGCTTGTTAAAATTGGAAACAAGGGCCAAATTCCACCTTAGGACAACTCATATGATGGAGATAGTTATTGCATTGGATTCCTATTTTCAAGAGGTCAAATTTTGATATAAATACTATCTCATTATGACAAGTAGAAATGGAATTTTGAATTTATTCTTTGTCATGCACAAATTGTTAAGGTTGGCCTCAATGAAATCTAGGCTCATGAAGCCCAATAAATGTGTCTCCCCACCCTCAACGAAGTGTATAAATAGGAGTGACCCATCTATCATTTGTACATCACTCGTCTCATCTCATATCTCTTTCTCTCCTCTCTTGATTGGCTTGTACAACTTGGTGTCTTACCTTATTCGCACATGTGAAAGGAGGACAAATTTCAAGACTGTTATGGAGGCTGAAAATGTTAGGAAAAAGGAAAATGTTGACCAACACTAACTTGGGTGAATTTGACTTGCATTGAATTAGTTCTTGTAGTAAGAGTTCCTATTTTCTAAGGTCACATTGATTGGCATGATTTTCGAGGTGATTGGGACAGTTGACTAGTTTGACTTGAGCATTGACTTCAACTTTTGACTACAGAAATTACAACAATGTTTGATTGGGTTGACCAAACTTTTATTGGGCTCACTTTGACCCTCTTGGAAGGTTGAATTATTTTGTTGTTGACCGAGGTTCATGGAGGAAATTTTGGAGCTTCTTTGACCACTGTTGATTTTCTGGTTAAGGTTGTTATTGACTGCTTATTTGTGAGGATGATTTTTGGTGAAGTTAATTTCATATTTGTACTCTCTCTCTCTCTCTCTCTCTCTCTCTCTACTAAACTATTGAAGAATAATAAGAATATTTGATCAAAGGGTTTCCTCACATTGGGGTTTGTCCTTGGAATCCACCATATCTTGTGTCCTATTATCTTGGTTTGTCTTCTACACATGTTTTTATGTTCTATCTACATTTATTGTCGATGTGTTTAAGTTAATATGATGTATAGTGAATATAATTGGAAATTGTCATTAGGTTGATAAGGAACATTGAAGTAAATTGTGCTAAAGCATAGAACATATTATCATTATCTAAATTAATATCAGAGCTCAAATGAAAGCAAATCCCAAGCAAGAGGGAAGCAAAGAAATCACTAAGAGAAAATGTTGAACAAGGACCTGGAACTAGTTCCAATGACGACTACAATTTTCTTAAAATTCAAGAACTAGCTTAAGAAAAATATGACTTTCATGCATGGAAGATGACTCTAGATTTTACATTGGAAGAAAATGATGCCATGGACTATGTCAAAGGAAGAATAGCAGAGCCTCCTTAAAATGCATCTAAAGCTACATAAACAAATTACAAGAAAGGTGAGGTTAAAGATAAGAATATTATTGTTGATTCTATTCAGAAGCCTTTGTTTGCCTATATCTCTGATTTAGAAACATCTAAGGAGATGTATGAAAAGATGGTTGGGATGTTCAAAGTAAATAATGAAAATCAAGTTCTCTTTCTCAAGAACAAGTTGAAATACATCAAGATGGATAGAGGAGAATCCATCCAATCATACTTCATGAGGATTCCCGAGATCAAGAATTATCTCCTATCTATTGGAGAATTCATTGGTGAGAGGGAGTTCACACTTATTTCACTTGGAGGACTTACAAGGGAATGGGATGTGTTCAACACTACCATCCTCAATAATGATAAGATTCTTGGATTTGATGAATTATTGGCTAGATGCACTCAAGAATCAATAAGGATAATGGAAAGAGACAAGCCCTCAAATGGAAACAATCCTATTGCCTTCTCCACTCATTCTAAGAGGAGGAACAATGTTGGTTCGAGGAATCAAGGACAAGGGTTCAAGCCGAGATTCACATAAAGAAAAGAAGGAGGATGCTTCAATTGTAACAGGTTTGGCCACTTTGCTAGGGAGTGTCCTCACAAGAAGGATACTCCAAGAGATGATGATAAGAATAGCAACAACTACAAAGGAAATGGAAACCAAAGGAACAAAAGGTTCAATAAAAAGGGAAAAAGGAATGCTCCTGCTACTCTAAGTGGAAATGGTCATCCTCCCAAGAAGTCAATAAACTCTAGATATGAATAAGTGTTGATGGTTCTGGACCCACCAACATGTAAGGGATCTCCCCGGTAAGAAGTCCCAACTAGACCTCAGATTGATTTGTGTAGGAGTCACAGCAGTGGGCCGTACAATATCACCTTGACCGCGTTTGCGTGCAAAGGCAAGTAAGATGTTCCTATTGGTAGCAAGGGTGTGACATGCACATCAAGCCAAGAAAGGTGTATGAACGGTTCTAACACATGGAAAGTGAGGTGAGTGTGCCCCATGGAAACTTATGGAAGCACACGGCTTGGAAGGGAACACATGAGTGAAGATGCATCACAAACTGGAAAGAAAGTAAGCTAACAATCCAAAGTGATGCTTAAACCAACAACACATCTCAGTAAGATTCATACATACTTATATAGAAGGATTCCATACATGCATGTGTAAGCAAACAAATACATATATCATTAGAGTAGCCAAGAGTGATGAAATACAATAACAACATATGCATGAAACGTGCTCGCTCTATTATATTAAGAAGTGAAAGTTCCAACAATACAGTACAACCATGACTAACCATTAGTCTCGATAGTGGAACGTTATAGTCACTACTGTCTACTCCTCCAAAGAGATATACTAGCTCTGCACTGTGGAGAAGCCAAGGCTCGTTACAATACTCTCCAAGCTTTCTCTAAGGCACTCCTATCGGAAGCTTGGCTGACCAAAAGCCTCTACAATGAGTTATGAGGTACTATATATAGAAAATGGTGGGGCGACCCTTGACATTCCCCTTTGTGACTGTTCAGCTACCCTCATGACTCTTCAACTACGCTATGACTGTTACATTCAACTATTGACACTTGAACTTCCACTTGACAAGATGTTACATATAATTTGCACATGTACCCATGTGAGACAAAATAGGCTTGAGAAAGCATGCAAGACATCACTAACACTTGGATAGTTGTGGTAAGACCAAATTTTCGACATCCTTACGAAGATCGACGGTGGCAAACTAATGCCAAGCTTGGTCATCCATGATGGTGTCTGTGTGCTTCAATGGTGACATCTTGTTGAAAGCGAACCCCTGCCTCCATTTCATCCAGGTACACTGATATGGCTCCTTTATCCAACTCGTCTGATAACATGCACATCATCATCTTGAGTGAAGCTGGACCAATAACATAATGATGCATAGTGTCTGTGATGATCTTGAAGTGTGTGTTGGTGACCATGCGCATCAACTTGACAAAATACATATTCAGCTCTAGTCGGGATTGCTTCCTGTCTTTGCCTTGGTGAGTGTTCTAATGGGTGGGATCCCATTCATGTGCATAATGACATCCATGCTTCTCAACAACCTTGCATGTGATTGACGACACTGCTTACGTTGTCTACTCCATGCCAGCTGCTAGATGGGTCCATAACCTGTATGGGCGCAGTTTCATCAGTCTGTGCATGTTTCATCTCCTGTTGTACTTGTTTTGCTGCAACTCCTTCTCTCGTATGTTCAGCTTCTGTTCTTCCTTGAGTTGCTACTTCAACACTTGTAACTCCTTCTCTGTTTCTCTCTCTACGTTCGTGCGATCCTCTTGTCGTGCCATCGCCTCATAGCCTCAATCTCCAAAGCTTCTTTCATCATAGGTGGATCTTCTTGAGCTTGCAACTTTGTTTTGTTTCTGTGTTGTCAACAAATCTCCTCTTGCATTTGTGGCATGTAGGTGTGATACCTTCTCTTCTATTGACAGTGTTTCCCGCTATGATGCTGTTGCCATTTCATCTTGATATCCTTGTCCATGAACAACTTGATGTCTTCATAGAGAGGCAAGTTCATAGACACTTGATCAGCTACATCCGCACTTGTGCTCTAAATAGTGTCTTTGACTCTGATCTCCTGGAAACCATTGTACATGTCCCACTAAGAGGTAGAAGAACACCTATCAATTGAAAACCATAACATACTAGAGGATTGACATGCAACATACCTGTGTGACTTTCTATGAAGATTGTGCAATTTTCACCAGGAGGTTGGGAGACTGACTACCGAAACTACACAAGGCACAATCTAGGCTCTTGAGAGGTTGAACGACTCTTGGAACTACGCAATGCACAATGCATGCTGAGGGCTGAAACTGTACAATGAGCAATTTCAGTCAGCAATGACATGCAAAACTAGCAAATTGCATTGCGAAGTTTCTGGGGCTAGCAAGGCACTACCTCCCAGAATTGCGTAATGCAAGGTTAGACGTCAGTGCTAGTCCAAACTTGCGTAATTTCTGGAGGGAAGGCAAAGCCTTCACTTCCAGAAATGTGCAATGCTAGTCGGGCAAGGCCAGGTCTGGGGTAAGGCAGCCCAGACCCACCAACGGGTGACTGAAAACATGAGAAGTCTGAATGCATGGTGATACTGAGTGTGAACAAGAGGGAATGATCATGCATGCAAACAATAAGTAGAGGGTCTAGAAAATGGGAAAGCATGCATGTGTGTGAAGCGATTTGCCGCAACGGCAACCGTTGGTGCAAAAACAGTGTCATGCATGTGGCAGCAGTGAGATGTGAATGAAAACTAAAATGGTTCTTCTACAAGCTAACATACATTGAAATGACAACAATATCAAGCAAACAACACTCAGACAAAGATAAACACAAAAAGTGCCAAAGTGTAGTGCAAGACATGAAAAGAAGACTTACCCTGAAACAACAAAGTTGAATGTTCCAAAGACTCCTAGATGCAATGTGAGATGTCAGAGCTGTAAGATCGATGTGAGGAATGAGCTCTGCAGCATTCGGTTCATAAGTTTTGATAAGATCGAGGTTATAACATGCATGGCACAAATCTAGGAAAAAGAACCACTTGGTGAGAGGTTTCTAAAATGAGCTTTGCATGTAACCCCTAGCTACTAAAAATAGATCCTTAGATCTAGGGATGCCTTTTACATGCTACCTTTCACTATTTCGGGAAGAGAAGCCCATGCATGAAAATTAGTTTTGCTCAGTTTTAGAGTGAATCGGTCAACATGAAGACACATGCGACATCCTGCTTGACTGAGAGAGGGATTTGCGCAATTTTTGAGAGGAAGTGGGCTGGCTTTCCCTAAGGGATTGTACAATTTTTGGGAGGAGCAGGTGATTGCTACCAAGAATTATTCAATTTCTGGGAGGAGCTGGGCTGGTTGTCCCGTTGGGATTGTGCAATTTCTGGGAGGAGTAGGTGATTGCTGCCCAGAATTGCACAAGTTTTGGGCTAAGTTGTAGTTCTGGCCAGATTGCGCGATTTTGGAGCTCAATAGTCTGCCCAAATGATTTTCACAATTTTTGGGGTGAGCTGTAGTGTTGGGCCATATTGCACAATTTTCCCAAGGAAGACTGTTTGACTGCATTACATAATTTTTGAGCTTAGCAGGGTGCCAAGCAGATTTGCATGATTTCTAGAGGGAAGGTTGGTTCCCCTGCATAATTGTGCAATTTTACGAGGGAGCTACTCAGCCAGCAATTAGCCCATGTCTGGAGTGGGAGCCTATGAGGGGAGTGAATCAAACTAACATGCATAGGTTGGCAAGCTACTGAAAAACCAATGAAGCCTATGTAATTGAGAGTGAAAGACATGTTGCTAGGATGGTTGATAGGGAGGCTCCAAAACAAAGCTAAGGAAAAATTTTGTAGGGTGGTTCTAGCCACTACAACAAGAATTTAATGTTGTAAAGAAAAAATAATTTTATCTTATTTCTGCCCTCACCACCGCCTCTTCTCCAGATACATTGGATCATTTGTTGATTGATAGTGGTGCCTCAAGGCACTTCACTAGGTATAAGGAGGCCCTCTCATACTTGGTTCAAAAGAAGATGAATATGGAGATTATACTTGGGATAATGCCACGTATCCCATGAAAGGAATTGGGATTGTTACTCTTCACTTAAATCAATGTCAAACTCTTCATTTACAAGAACTTTGTTTCTATATCTGTGATGGAAGATAAAGGTTTTAAGGTGACATTCATTAATGGGAAGGTTCGTGTTGGAGCAACGACATGAGATACTTCACTTCAATCCAAATTATGCCACCAAATATTTTCCCACCTTTATTTCAAAGCCTTACCTGATGTAAGGAAGATGGTCACAAGTATACCCAAATTCAACTTAAATCATGAAGGTGTTTAGCAGGGATGTGAAACTAGAAAACATGCAAGGGGACCATTCACCTCAAGTGAAACTCAAACCACTAATATTCTTCAATTGGTCCATTATGATCTATCAAGTATGTTTCCCGTGACATATTTGGGTGGGTATTTGTACTATTCTATTTTTGTGGATGAGTTCTCTTGCAAAAGATGGATTTATTTCTTAAAGAAGAAGGATGAAATTTTCAAATGATTTCTCTCTTTCAAAGCCTTCGTCAACAGTCAAATAGGGAATAAGATCAAAATATTGAGGACCGATGATGCTACCGAATATGAGTCAAATGAATTAAAAGACTATTATAGAGAAGCTATCATTAAGAGGGAGACCACTACCACATACACTCCTGCATAAAATGGTGTTTCCAAAAGGAAGAATCATACTATCATAGAAGCCACTTGTGTCATGCTTCATGACCAATGTCTGCCAATGTTCTTATGGGGATAAGTTGTGAATACCATTGTGTATGTCCAAAACCAATGCCCAAATCAAGCTTTGGGCTTCAAGACACCCAAAGAAGTTTTTACCGGTAAGAAATTTGATGTTTCTCATTTTGGAATTTTTGGTTGTCCCATATATTTTCATGTACTAAAAAATAAAAGAAACAAGCTATATGCATCTGGGAAGAAAGCAACGTTTGTGGGCTGTAGTGGAACTTCAAAGGAATATATAATCTATGTGCCTGGTCAAAGGGAAGTGGAATTAAGTCATGATGACACTTTCGATTGAGATTCTACTCTTAGAAAGATATGAGATCTTCCTATCCCTAGGAAGGACAATGATGATGCTGATGTAGAAAAGCAGGATGAACCTTCGTATGATGAACCAATGCCCAATGTGGAAGGTCTGATGGATCCCATTAATCCACCTCCTAGTGAGCCCTCTACTTCAATAAAAATACCTTTGTGGCTCAAAGATACTCTTGAAGATGATGAGAAACATATTTCATTGAGGGGGAGATTTCATTAAAGAAAGAAGTTGAATAGGTATCAAGGGTACTTAGCTTCCATGAGTACCACTATACGATATGAGCCTTGTACATTCAAAGAAGTTGTGAAGCAACAAGTTTGAAAGGATAAATTAACAAGGAGTATGAGTCGATCATGAAGAATGATGTTTAGGAAGTGGTTCCTAGACCCAAGGACAAGTTTGTGGTCACTTCTAAATGGTTGTACAAGATCAAACATGGAGCTGATGTGAGTGATGGAAATTTCAAGGAAAAATTTATTTCTCGGGGCTTCTCTCAAAATGAAGGAGTAGACTATGATGAGATATTTTCACTAGTTGCCCGATATACCACCATTTGTTCAATTATAGCCCTTGCTGCCTTGAAAGGATGGAACCTACACTAGATGGATGTTAAAACTGCCTTCTTACATGGTTTGCTTAAGGAGGGAGTATATGTGGAATGACTGTTATAGACATTTTTTGGCCCTACAACCCCAAGCATGAAATTTCGATAAACCAAGGGCTCCTAAGTCCCTAAAAGTGTTGTTCTAACCCCTAAAGGAACAAGGTCAACAGATTACAGCTTCTCCCAGAAGTTCTCCATGAGAAACTGCTCAGAATTGGTCAAAACAGGATCATTGCAGCTGCTCCATTGGCTAAGTGTGTTGCATCCCACCTAAATACACTGTGTGGGTGTGTTTCATTTCAAAAATCCCTTCTATGGGGCGCGATGGGCAAGAAATGACAAATGGCAGTGTCATTCCTCAAGGTGGATGTTATGAAACCAGCTCAAGAAAAGATAGAAAAGATAGATCAATGCCTTAGAATTTAGCCTCTTCGAGGGGGAAAGCTCCTTTACATTACATAAATGAACAATTCTTGGATGATACAAATGAAAAGACCTCCTTTCTATATATAGGAGTCTAAAGGGTCATAACGTAATCAGAGCAGACATAACAATAATAGTGTCAGGGCACAATAATAACAATAATGGGCTTCTATGGGGCACAATAGTAACAATATGGCCACTACATGGGTACATCAATATAATAAGTGGGTTATACTAATAACAATAAGGGGTTAGACTAGTAGTATAGAGGCCTAACAGTGGAGAGGCAATGGAAGCTTCCAGAATCTTCTCCTGTGACACTTGCCTCACTGAATTCGACCAAGGATGAGTAAGAGACCATCAGTCTCCAAGTGGAAGCAAGAACTATCAGAGAGAAAACACTAATCAAATCACAAGCTGACTCATCCCCCTTACAGGTATCTATATATGGATCCCTCATCCCAAAGATCCAGAGGCTGGAATTTTGCATATTGTAAGGAATTGTTGTTGGTTTCTTGAGACAAACATCAGATTGTTGGGTGATCTAAGCTTTGTTTGAGGTGAAGAGGGGCTTCTTTACTGGGAGGTTGATGCTGGGTCAGAACAACTGGTTGTAACTCCTCTTGGCTCTTTTCTTGTTTATCAATAAAAGCTATTTGAGTTTTCCTCCATGCTTTTGTGTCATTGATGCTTGCTACATTTGTATGGTCAATTTACATCTGATCCTAGATTGTTTATGATTATAGATCCATGTCTTTGTATAGTGCTATGCTTCTGTGATCTTACAGGTACTTTGTGAAGCTGGGCGTGCAAGGGAGTAGGTAGCTGAGGACTATCGAAGAAGAGAGGGATCAAATCAGGAGATTAGCGCAAGACAGAGGTTTGTATTTCTGTTCCTCTCTATCTATAATTCATAAAGGAAAAACAAAAGTAGCTTTTCTCTGTTTGTTTCTAAGGCAGCTGTCACACCTTAGTGGGATAGAGCAGTTCTATATAGACACTTTTCCCTGTAACAAAATGTCGACTCCACTAGGGAGCTAATTAGTTTGTTTGTTTATCATTCTTTGTTGTTTGTTTCATAAACTTACAAGTAGCATTCGAACTGCATTTGCCATAACAAATGCAAAGTAGATAGCTGCTACTCCAATCCATCTACTGGATCTGTTTATGGTTTAAACAACTGATTCACAAACTATCTGATTGCCCTTGTGATAGCTCTTAGATCCTCCTTAGATCTACCCCTGATTGTTGCATTACTGATTGCTTTTTGATCGGCCAAAACCCAAGAACTGAACTGCAAACTGTGACCCGGAACCCGAACAGAGTCTCGTTTCTGGCCCAATGCAGGTACTGTTCAGAGATTCTGAATTTCAGCACACTTCCCGAGTGGACAACCTGCGCTGCATTTCAGATTCTCTGTGTTACAGGTGTGCTGATCAGACTAGCTCTGTGCAGTTGTGGCTTTTGTGGTTCATTCTTTCCAGTTCTATTCCTGAATTTTGCTGCCTGTGATCAGTATATGTCTGTTTGAAACCCCTTTTCCTTGTTGTTATTCCGCCTCCTTTGTACAAAAGAACTGTAGATGTTTTTGTGTGTTTGTTGAGTCATTTACAGTTCTCCTTTGCAAAAGTAACGTAATTGTACTGTCGTCCTTTGATTTGAAACTGTCGCAAGTGTCGATTTCAATCGTAGGAAAGAGTTTGATTGTTGTTGATGGTCGATTATCCTGTTACTATTGCTTTTGGTCTAAATTTGTAACTTTCTAGTGTCGAAAACAAGTATTCAGTTCAAAATTGTAAAGTGTTGTGATCGTCTCCATTTTTTGATTTCGAAAAGAAACTTGTTGATATTTATCGCTTGAAAAGAAATTCAGATTTGTGCATCAACTTTCTTTTTAGCATTCGTATACTAAGAAAGTCGAAAACAAATACATGCATATTCATTTGCATATAGACAGTCTGATTGGCTTGATTTAGGAAAGTGCATTTAGAGTGTGCTCTTTGCTCTTTCTGTCTTTCTTTTCCCTAGTAGCTAGGATTTTCATTGCATAAAGGAGATAAAAAGTTTGTTTATCATCTTAGATTTCATTTTAGGAATTACATCTACATCTCATGGTGAACCCGAAAGGAAAACTTCATAAAAAAGATCAAATTAAAATAAATTCAATGAATCTAACAACGCTTTGGAACTTAACACACAACATTTAGAAGTCTAGGCTAGAGACGTATTCCAGCGTCGTAAAGCCTGGTAACTGTTGTTCTCACTGATGGTTGGGTGATTCCTCCACTTTGAGACGATAAGTGCTAGTACGGACTTTTGCTCCCACGTACCGTCGAGTATATTTTGGGAGACCCCAATAGGCTTAATCCTTTATCCATAGGAAGTTGTGTCTGCCGCCCTATCGATCGCAATGCACTGAACACAGCATTCGGGAAGATTGACTGCCGTACCGTAAAAAGTATTCAGCAATTTTGCGATTGGTTTGGTAATCCCTCTACCTAGATTTCCAGAGCAGTCCCTTTCATTCCTTTTTAGACTCCTTAACGGAAAATTTCCATCTGAGCACTTGTCACTTCAGGCTCGTTAAAAATCGAAGGATACTAGAGTCATCTTTTGTTTTTTCTCGACTCTTAAAAATTGAAAAAACAAGTTGTGTCAAAGCGTCTAAAATTTATTTTAAATGAAATATTCATTACCCTTTCCTACGTTGGTCTTGGGTTGAGAAAATGGAATCCACCAACCAAGGAATTCCCCTTGGAGGAAATCCTAGTCCCTTCTCCTCTTGGGGAGATGTTGGTGCACCCCATATAGCCACATTGTCGCTTCCAGGACTGAGAATTGGTTTTCTTGTATGGCTCTTCTCAACCTCTGTCGTTCAGAACACCACTATTCGTGAACAATCGAATCAGCAACTAGACGATTCCAGAGCTACCCACCAACCTTCTACTTCCTCTAATTCTTCCTCTCCTCCTTCCTCTTTGCTTGATGGGGCTGCTAAAGCCAAAAGTCAAGTACCTAAGGAGAAGAAGGAAAATAAGAAGAAAGAGAAGAAGAAGAAGGAGCCAAAAGCGAATGGGGGCAAACGAGTGTCGTCTAGCGAAAATCCACACACTGCATCGACCAGGCCTAAATCGCCATGTGTCATTTGCAAAGGAGACCACTATCATAGAGATTGTCCTTGCATCCCTCGGATCTTAAGGGACTGGTCTCCTCGTTTGCACAACCCAGTGTCGTCAACCTCTGATGATCATGTTGAGAACACACCATCAACTAGTGAAAGTGAAGCCCCAGGACAAAAAGGAGAATATAGATTTCCTTGTAAACTGTGTGAAGGCGATCATGCCGTCCACCGTTGTCCCTTCTTAGACGAAGCTAAAAGAGTTTTGGATGATCGTCCAGTTTCACCGTTACGACTTCCTCCTGGATATAAAAAACTCTTGCCGTGTCCGTCACTAGTTGAAAATCCGGCTGACCCGCTCAGGTGGTCAGCCGAAGCATCTATCATTGAATATAAACCATCTGAACGCATACCAAACGAAAGTCAAAAGGTCGAGGCGGTAGTTGACCTGGTCTTGCCTTCAGAGGTTCCATCTTCAGATGATACAGTCACGGAAGAGAACAAGGATGACACCGTCCAAATTCCTTTCATAACCACAGACTCCAACGAACATGGGGGCAATTTACCCATTCCTTTACCGTAGGAAGGAAGTTCGTCAGAGTCATACCCGACCGTCTATTCAGTCCCACCTCCAAGCAACCTAGTTGTCTCCTTCGACTGGAATCAACTAGGCAGACCCCGTTTACCAGCTAGTGTATCATTCCGAATTATTGTTCAAATATATAGAATGGTTATGGCTGGTACCATCATAGATGAGGGGGATTCTGTGAGTATCCTTTCCTCAACTGCTTGGAATGTGCTTGGTTCGCCATTGCTTTTGCCTGAGATGAGAAATCTAACAGGCTTTGATAAAGGAACCAGTCGACCGTTAGGGATCCTTCCCAATGTGCCCATAACATTGAGGGGGAAAACCATTCACATGAACATAATGGTAGTCCAAGGACCCCTGAATTACAATCTACTCCTTGGACGAGACTATATTTATTGCAAGGGAGCAATTGTGTCCTCACTCTTTAGAGTAATGTGTTTTCTGCACGAAGGAAGAGTGGTCAAGCTCGTAGACCAGCTTTCATTTCCTAGATCATACAGAGAAAATAGTCATATACCATCCCTGAATGGTATTTTCACGCAAGAAATGTCTCAATCTCCAGTCCGTCCACCCGATGAGCGCGAGTGATTCGGGGGGACATGACTGAAACCCAGGGGGCATGCACCCTGGTCTGCTTCGGCAGGAAAACTCCGGGTATAGGGTAGGTTTCCGCGAGAGAATATGACTAGTTTGTACTCCCGTCTGTGATTGGAAGAGGGGGTTATTATAGAACAAGATTCTCTTGCCAAAGTTATGTGAGTGGAGTAGCCCCCTTCACTCACCTTTGTTTATCTCGGTAGACATCACTGAAGAAGTGTTTTGTTTGCGCTGTGAATAGAACAATATTTGGGTAACCTGTAAGAGGTAGGTCTCTCTTGGTAAAACAAATGTTTTAACGGACTAAAGAAGGGGTAACCTTGAAACTCTATTTTATACCTGGGGGCATGCAAACCTTTTGGAGTGCAAGCGAAGAGCGACTATTTATTTTTTAAATTTGTACATCCTATAACCCTTTAAACTCGTAGGATTGGTCGTTTCCTAACTTGCATAAAGAAAGGATGTGGGGCAAAACTCTAAAATTTGTCGTTTTTATATGATACATTCTTATCACACGACTGGATTAATCGAGCAATTTTAGCACATAGTTCAAGCTTGTTAAAAAATAAACATAAGACATGAGAAAATGTTTCCCCCCTCATTTAAGCTCGTTAAAAAATGAACTAACCCCCAGTAAATAACCATCGTGAATGTAGTACTTCAGCCATTAAATCCTTGGTCGTGTTTGCACCGTCACCTCCACTTTTTCATTGGCCGATCATTCACCTCCATTTGATTGTTTACCCATTTTGAGGAACAGCTGCGAAGAGTGATCTCACCAGCCATCCTTGTGACACTGTCGTGATTGGAAAATTCCAAACCTTACCTGGAATCAGCTGCTACCCATTTTATCACTCGTTCCTCAAAAGACGAGTCTCCTTTAAGCTCTTTTCAACTGACTCGTAAAATATGAAAAGATTGCCGAGCCATTGGCCTCTCCAGCTCGTTAAAGGGACAGGAAGTGGTATCCCTCCTCTAAATTTTAATCTTTTTGGACCTGAGGGATTATTACACAAAAAGATCAAGCGTTTGTTTTGTTCGGCTCGTTAAAAGTATCGAAAATTCATCCCTTTTGTATTGTTTTATACTTTTCAGACTTAAGGGATTAGATGACGAAAAAGGAATTTTGGAGTTACCTTTACGTTCCTTTTCAGACTCTCTAAAATTGAAAAGGAACGAGTTATCTTTATCGTTAAGCTCGTTAAAAGTTTAATAGCGACAAACTTGTCTATAGATGAGAACGAGTTTCACTATCACTAGGCTCGTGAAAACATAGCGATGGGTTTGCCCGAATGGAAAATTATAGAACAAGCATATGTTATCCTCCTCAAGCTTGACAAAAATAAAGAGGTACTGGTCAGAAATGACTGGGGAAAATTGGGAAGAAAACTTGAAGAAACTTTGTTGGTAGCAAGTTGCTCTTGAACATGACACTTCCACTCCGTGTCCGAGTCGGGTTGGGTTGTTTCATTCACCAGCCACATCACCATGGTCACATCATACCATCCACATTTGGGGTTAATGCTACCAATCCATCACATCAGTGTCGCCGATATGTTCAAGAGAAGTCATTCAGAGAATACACCTGTGTCTCAACCACTACCATACATCTATGCTCCATTCTTTCATGACCGCCACCCTGAACCTTATATCACCAGATCATTCTCACCTCCATTAAAATAATTTTCTCTGTTCCGTGTCATTGATGTGGGATTCATTAAGGCCCTCCTGTGACAGATCACTTCTTGTTGACATCAACTCATTATCCAAGAAGTTGATCTAGGAACACCCCATTCAATACTTTAAAGCTTGCATGCTTTAATGGCAAGTTTCTCACTTCCAGCGATAGGTTTACATCAATGGCCTTCGACCGAACGATTTTGCATGGTGTTCGATGCCAAGTCTTTTATTCACACTAGGTGAATTGTACTGCAGTACCTTGAGGGTCATTATCATTATCGTTGATTCCTCTCGCGCTTGTTAACAGTTTACATCATTGGCTGATAATCAAGCGATGTCTTTCCATGTTCGACTTCAGAACATTTCTCACTTGGATCGACTTGTACTTCGAGTGAAGATCAGACGAGATTGAAGACCCCGGATCTAGTTTCATCCATCTGGGCTATGATATATATTCAGGGAAATAAAGACATTAAATGTACATCATTGCTGCAAAGATAACAATCCACTCAAAAGGATGATGGCTCTATCAGAATCATCAGTCTACACTCAGACGATTGTCTATCCTATGTACATGAAAATGAATTTATAAAGATGAGCATGGGAATGCCCGCCTCAGCTAGATCATGAAAATATTATGAAGATAATGTATTGTATTGTATCTTATTACAGGTCTCCTCTCAGCATTGAAAGAACTTCAGATCCTCATAATAAAGCATTTCACCCGACATCAAAGGATTAACGACCTCATGCTTTAGGGGGCAACTGTTATAGAGATTTTTGGGCCCTACAACCCCAAGCATGAAATGTCCATAAAACAAGGGCTCCTAAGTCCCTAAAAGTGTTGTTCTAACCCCTAAAGGAACAAGGTCAACAGATGACAGCGTCTCCCAGAAGTTTTCCATGAGAAACTGCTCAGAATTGGTCAAAACAGGATCATTGCAGCTGCTCCACTGGCTAAGTGCATTTCATCCCACCTAAATACACTGTGTGGGTGCATTGCAATTCAAAAATCCCTTCTATGGGGTGCGATGGGTGAGAAATGACAAATGGCAGTGTCATTCCGCAAGGTGGAGAGGTAATGGAAGCTTCCAGAATCTTCTCCTGTGACACTTGCCTCACTGAATTCGACCAAGGATGAGTAAGAGACCATCAGTATCCAAGTGGAAGCAAGAAATATCAGAGAGAAGACACTAATCAAATCACAAGCTAACTCATCCCCCTTATAGATATCTATATATGGATCCCTCATCCCAAAGATCCAGAGGCTGGAATTTTGCATATTGTAAGGAATTGTTGTTGGTTTCTTGAGACAAACATCAGATTGTTGGGTGATCTAAGATTTGTTTGAGGTGAAGAGGGGCTTCTTTGCTGGGAGGTTGATGCTGGGTCAGAACAACTGGTTGTAACTCCCCTTGGCTCTTTTCTTGTTTATCAATAAAAGCTATTTGAGTTTTCCTCCATGCTTTTGTGTCATTGATGCTTGCTACATTTGTATGGTCAATTTACATCTGATCCTAGATTTTTTATGATTATAGATCCATGTCTTTGTATAGTGCTATGATTCTGTGATCTTACAGGTACTTTGTGAAGTTGGGCGTGCAAGGGAGTAGGTAGATGAGGACTATCAAAGAAGAGAGGGATCAAATCAGGAGATTAGCACAAGATATAGGTTGGTCTTTCTGTTCCTCTCTATCTATAATTCATAAAGGAAAAACGAAAGTATATTTTCTCTATTTGTTTCTAAGGCAGCTGTCACACCTTAGTGGCATAAAGCAGTTCTATATAGACACTTTTCCCTGTAACAATGACCCAAGGGGTTCAAGGTTCAAGATCATGAGACACATGTATGCAAGTTGAAGAAAGTCCTCTATGGGTTGAAGCAAGCCCCTAGGGATTGGTATGAGAGGATCAATAGTTATCTTATGAAGTTGATATTCACAAGGATTGATGCTAACCTGAACCTATACTTCAAGTTTGAAAAGGACAGACCTCTCATTCTAGTCCTTTATGTGGATGATCTCTTTCTAAAAGGTGATGACCCTGTCATTCATTGATGCAAGAGGGAGTTTGATTTCCTATTCAAGATGAAGTACCTAGGATCGATGCATTACTTCCTAGGGTTGGAGGTCTAGCAAAATCCAACAGAGATTTTCCTTTCCAAAGAAAAATACATTGTGAAGCTACTTGAGAGATGTGGGATGGTGGATTGCAAGTCCGTCACTGCTTCGATGGAACTCAACTTTAAGAAGCTATGTGGAAGTGTTGTTGGACCCATATTAGTGAACCCTTCTAAGTATGATCAACTTATGGGACCCTTGATGTTCTTGGTGAACTCCCATCCTGATATACGCTTTGCTGTGAACACGTTGAGTTAGTTTATGGTCGAACCTCATCGCATTCATTGGATTGCTGCTAAGAATCTCTTGAAATATCATCGGGGCACAATACACTATGGATTGAGATCCATTGCCAGAAATTTAAGGCTACATGCATATTCATATGTTGACTGTGCAGGAAGTGTGGTGCACCATAAGAGCACATCTAGGTGTTTCTTGTCTTTGGGGTTTGCTTCAATATCTTGGATGAGCTGGAAGTAGAAATTGGTTGCAGTAAGAACCACCAAGGCTGAATACATTGTTGTGAGTATGGCCTGTTGTGAAGCAGTTTGGTTAAGGAAGATCGTTAGTGAGCTATTTGAGCATGTGCTGGATACCCCCGTAATATTCTCCAACAACGAGAGTGGGATTCTTCTATCAGGTAATACTGTGTTCCATGACTGCTCCAAGCACATTGATATTAGGTACCGCTTTATCCGGGATATGGTACAACAGGGAGAAATAAGGCTCCAACACATCAGGTCAAACAAGTAGGTCGCAAACATTCCCATGAAGCCTTTGGGGAAGGTCAAATTCTTTACCTTCTGAGAGAGACTTGGATTCGTGGAATGAACCTCCTATGAGGATCCCGTATGAGTTGGACACAAAGCTCTAGGAGCTCTTTGAGGCTTTTACTTCTTAGAGCTATGAACGACCATAGGGTGAGTGGTTCACCTTCCCATAGTGGTGCACTAGATACAGGGTGAGTGTTTCACCTTCCCATAGTGGTGCACTAGATACAAGGTGAGTGGTTCACCTTCCCTTGTGATAACCCATTATGGTTAACATGTGTTTAGGGTGGGTGGTTCACCTTCCCTTATTCAGACACATGTATGTAGGGTGAGT
The DNA here is from genome assembly GCA_031772625.1 of Pinus tabuliformis. Classification (NCBI taxonomy): domain Eukaryota; kingdom Viridiplantae; phylum Streptophyta; class Pinopsida; order Pinales; family Pinaceae; genus Pinus; species Pinus tabuliformis. The sequence goes on along the minus strand of CM062812.1, from coordinate 495,402,697 downwards.
GGTCACCATCCCCTATGGTTAAGATATGCATAGGATGAGTGGTTCACGTTCTCCTTCTAATGCCTTGGCACACATCCTACCCATAGAGTCTGGGATTCATGGGAAGTGCCTCTCATCTGGCCAATGAGTTGGAAAAATATGGCTAGGGACCATAGAACTACAGATGGACACATCATGTACTGTCGCACTCCCTATTACTATGATGCATCGTGTGCAACAACTTGATCTGGGATCAAGGACTGACTTTTGTTAATAGAGAGTGGTATGATCTTATGACTCACTCTCGATCAATTCTTCTTCATTATTACTTCATGGTTCAATAAAGCATATCATAATAGAGTAGTGCAGTGATAATAAGGATGGTACAGCATGACAGGTTGGCATGATGATGACTAATGGATTAGCATGTGGAATTCTCCCAAGTTGAGAGCGAGTGTAAAAATTGGAAACTAGGGCCAAATTCCACCTTAGAACAACTCATATGATGGAGATTATTTTTTCATTGGATTCCTCTTTTTGAGAGGTCCAATTTTGATATAAATATCATCTCATTCTGATAAGAAGAAATCAAATTTTGAATTTATTCTCAATCATGCACAAATTGTCAAGGTGGCCTCAATCAAATGTAGGCTCATGAAGCCCAATAGATGTGTCTCCTCACCCTCAATGAAGTGCATAAATAGGAGTGACCTCTCTCTCATTTGGACATCACTCATCTCATCTCATCTCTCTCTCTCCTATCTTGATTGGCTCTTACAACTTGGAGGCTTCCCTACTTCACACATCTGAAAGGAGGACAAATTTCAAGATTGTTTTGAAGGCTCTAAATATGAGGAAACAGGACAACGTTAACCAACATTAACTTGGGTGACTTTGGCTTTTGTTGAATTCATTCTTATGTGAAGAATTCATATTTTTGAAGGATGCATTGATTAGGCTGGTTTTTGAGGCGATTGCGATAGTTTGACTGGTTTGACTTCAGCGTTCACTTCAACCTTTGACTGCAGATATTATAGAAGCATTTGATTGGGTTGACGGAATTATTCTTGGGCTGACTTTGACCCTATTGAAAGGAAAACTTCTTCTGCTATTAACTGAGCTGCTTGGAGGACATTTTGGAGTTGCTTTGGCCACTATTGACTTTCTGGTTAGGGCTGATAGTGACTGCTATTGACTGCTGATTTGTCAGGATTGTTTTTGGGCAAGTTAATTTGATATTTTTACTCTCTCTTTCTCTCTCCGCTGAATTATTGAAGAATAATAAGAAGATTTACTAAAATGGTTTCCCGACATTAGAGTTTGTCCTTGACATCCACCATATCTTTTGTCTTCTTTTCTTAGCTTGTCTTCTGCAAATGTTTTTATGTTTTATCTACATTTATGGTCAAGGTGTTTAATTTAATGTGATTTCTACTGAACATAATTGGAAATTGTCATTCGACTGATAAGGAACATTGAAGTAAATTATGCTAAAGCATAGACAATACTATTGTTATCTAAAATTAACAACGTTACGTTGTTGTTGTTGCGTCATTCTACTACATCGAAGTTGTTCACCAATGCTACTACACTAAGCTGCTACTCCATACACAATTATGTAATTCCACAAAAATCAATCCATAACCACCAAGGTATGCCATGGGTTTGGAATATCATTTACCATATGAATGTGAAAATATTTTTGAAATACTCGTGAAAGATTAGTTTTAGCTGTTAACAATTTTAGAATTCTTAGATATGATAAACTTAAGTTACTAACAAGAATTGTGGAGTTATGTCTAAGTCTATAATTATTTGTTCATTGTTAACAAACCACATGAAAAGCTTGTAGATCTACATTTATTATTTACTAATTCTTAACAAATCACATGAGAAACATGTGGATCTACATTTATTCTTTGTTATTTTGGCTTCAAATAACTTTGTGTATAAGTGAGAGTTCCTCCATTGTATGGAGAGGACTCTTGCAACACAAGTCCAAGTTATACCGAAAGAAATAATATGTTATTGATGATGTACCAGGTCTATACTTCAATATCGGTATCCTTAAAACACTAAGACTACACTACAAGTCTTAACAAATAGACTTCAACCCTTCCTATCCCTCACTCCCTGATTAAAACTACTCTCATATCAGTTATACATAAACAAGAAAGGATTGGTTTTCAAAGTTTACCAAGCATGGCGCTTCTGCAGGCTGATGTGACCCTTCTATCACTTGGCGTGACCCATGGCATGACCCTTCTATCTAAGCACAACCCTTTTGTCTCAGGCACGACCCATCTATTTTCTGGCGTGACCTTTCTATTTTTTTGGCGCGACCCTTTCTCAATGCATTGACAATTCTCTATCATTCATCCTTTGATCTTCTACATCACGATCCAAACTGGCCCAATATGTGTGATTCCCTTGATTACTCCATTTGGAATCCTTTTCACTCTCCTTTGAATGAAATTGACTTTCATCAACAATAGTAATCTCTAGTTCCACTCTATAATTGGCAATTTGCATCAATGCAATAAAAATACAACTATGCGTCAACAAAAACCCAATTTAATCATGCTACTCCAAATTTTAATAGTGAGGTCTTATTATCAAATTCAATTCTTCTCCATAAAACACCATTCTGTAACAATTTACACGAAACAAGATTGGAAGATCAATTCACTACAGGGAACACATATTTTTCCATAGAAATTACACTTCTTGTAGCTAATTACCAATTGAAACCAATTGAAATTTCAACTATTTTATTTAGCATCCTTCACAGAGGTATCTTGGGAATAGAAGATTATGATCTAACCCAAATTCACTCTACAAATCCAACCTGCAATACACTTCCTTTAGATGCATATATCACAATCTTGATACATATATTTCCAATTATCCAATTCAATCGAATTTTACTAGATCCCTTCAATCTACACTTTAAATTACAAACTGTGTCTTCACCACATGCACATAAAAATGCATTTCCTTAACTAGTTTTAGATATATATACAATACTAGACCTAATTTCAAACATAGGCCTGCAACCCTAGCCTTTTTCTCCACATTCCATACTCACCTCTTCTACACATGCCCCATCTTCTTATAATTACAGGACTAATTACATAGTTATGGATCATTCTGGTTCCTAGTTCTTCTCCATAGATCTCTCAACTAGTTCCTAAAATCTCTTAATGATCCCTTGACAATTTCAACAACAATTTTATATATAAATTTTGTCTTTATGAGCAGATTATACCAAATCTCTCAGTCCACTTTTAACTAAACTAATTTCCTATTCTAGGATATCCTAATCTCAAAGAATTTTATGATATATTCACAAGTCTAACATCTCTCATATTATCACATAATTGAGAATATTTATATTTAAAATCTCACACACATATTTCTCACTCAAATTATTAAAATATAAAAAATTTCCTATTAAGAAATCAAATTCATTATCAAACTTATCCCATAATTCAATCAAATATACAATGATTTTCTTGAGCAGGATGCTCCTGCATTAGACTCCCACAATAGAAAAATAAAAAAATAAAAACATAGACGCTTGTCTATGAGGTCTGTCACTTTCTTGTAGTAATGTGACAGCTAAAAGTCTTCATGACTTGCTACCTCCAGGATCCCAAACCTTAATTTGTAATTGCCCAAATGCTTTGCACCTTTGTTGCTCCTGCATTTTTTCTGTCTTCTAGCTCATTTTCATTTCTTCAATCAGTCTCAAATTCTAATTGATCATCCCTTCTACTGCTAGTTCTCTCCATCTTGACCGTCTCATCATCAAATTCACAGTTCTTCAATCACAAAATAAAATTCTTCTTTCTCATGGAATCCTTTTGTCTTAACAACTTGCCTGAGATCCTTTCTCTGCTACAATTTTGTACATTCATTTTTAATCTGCTGGCTACTCTTTTCAAATTTTTCTGCCATCTATACATCCTTAATGTTTTTGAAAACATCTTCCTCTACAATTTTCATTTGTTGCTTCTTATCTTCAAATTTAATTTCAAGAAGTAAATTGTTTGTCATCTTTTTGACTGCATACTCATCCACATATTCTTATCTGTTAGCCAGTACATTAGAAACTTGGCAAATAACACATATCTCTATCCAAATCAAAGCTTGGGACACTCCCTCATTTCTGATTGTAGTAACACTATCATAGTCATGTTCTTTTAGCAAATACTCCAGCAACTCAATTTCTCTCTGACACCTCACAAGTAATTCATCAGGATGTTGTTTATAGTCTTCAATAGATTCTTCTTCTTTCTTAACATCTTTTAGTAGTTTTCATTCCTCTTCATTCAGTTCTATGACTATCTTCTTTTTGTCCTGAGACAAATTTGCCTCACCTCCTTCTTCAACACATTTTGCATTGCTGTCTTTTTGTAAGTGCTCTTCAAGAGCTATCCTTGCCCCGCCTTCTACTGTCTTTATCAATAAAATTAGTCAAATTCATTGGCTTATGTCTCTGAGACAATGTTCTTTCATTCGTCATCAGAATAATATTCTGATCTTCTATCTCAATGAAAACTTCATATGATTTTCTTCTCCCATTCAATAACTCATTTAATCTGAGTAACTCTTCCTTCAATTGATCATTAAATCTATGATCCCACTTCACTTGAAATCTATGCCATTTGGATTTTCTTTTCATAATCCAACCATACCTCTGGTCTTCCTTATTCCTTTGTAACATCTCCATCAATAACTCAAGACGAAATTTTATCTCAACTTTCTCTCTGTCAATCTCTTCTTGACTCTTCCTCATGCCATTTTCCTTGGCGTTTTCCTTCTCCTTTCTATGGCTTCTCCCCGAACCTCTGCAATTACTATCAACAATCATCTCCTCCTTCTTTGTGAACTCCATCTCGTTTACTTGCGGACTGCACCTAAGCTTCTTTTTTCAGCAAGTCTCCACACCTACCTTTGATATCTCAGTAATAGTTTCTTCTTAAGCTTAGCCTATTGATACCTTACCTTACCAAGCTATCTCCTTGAGCTTGATTTATGGTTCTCTACCTCTGGAACAATTATTTGAGTGAACTCTTTTTCTCTTTTAGGCTCTACAACTTCCACTTCCTTTGAGAAAATTCACTTGTCCTCCTTATCCAACCTCTGTTGGAATTCTTCAAGGTTCTACCACTGTTTAAGAGTTCACATGCTCTTCCACTTGAGAACACAACTAGTTCTTTGTTACAACTCCTCTCAACTGTTTTTGCGGCTCACACCCTTTTTGTCTGCAACTTAAAATCTACAAACACAATCTTCAAAACCAAAGTTAAAAATAAAAACATACCATATCACCTTCAAGATATCTGCATGATCTTGCTCCACCATTCATCTACACTTTGAATGGACTATTCCTAGTTCATTTTCCTTTGTAAATTCTCCTTAAGAGTATTAATTACTTCCCAATATTCTGCCACACTTTATCTCTGTGTGCCTGTTGTCGGTCAGATTTAAAATCCCATCCTTTCTTGATTTGTAATATCTTTAACAAATGCACACAAAGCACACTAGCTTTCTTTTCCTTCTTTGTTTTGTCAGTGTTTGCTGAACTCCGCTTTCTGCAATCACAATTGTATCTGCATATACAACTTCAAGAGCATAACTCTATTCTAGTTTTCCCCAATGATCTTTAACATGCTTTGATACCAAAATCATGACCTACTAGGTCTATACTCCACAATCAGTAGCCTTAAAACACTAAGACTATACTACAAGTCCTAACAAAGGGACTTCAACCCTTCCTATCCCTTACTCTCTGATTAAAACTGCGCTTATATCTGTTATACATAAACAAGGAAGGATTGGTCTTCAAAGTTTACCAAGCGCGACACTTCTTTAGGTTGATGTGACTCCTCTGTCACCTAGCGCGACCCTTCTGTCTCAACGCAACACTTCTTCAGGCTAATGCAACCCATCGGGGCTTCGCTAGGGGGGAAATACCATACCATGCGGGTTCATATTGGGGGATATTTATTGAGGAAAAGATGACATAATATATTGGAGGATATATAGGTGGTAGAGGGTTTCAATATTGGCAAGTATAGAAAATGGAGGCCAAAGTTAATGAAAAATAAAAAGGGGTATAAAAAAGGTTAATGAAAAAATGGATACCTACAATATCTAGTGAAAGTAGGGGTATTTAAATTGGGAAGGTATATTGTGTTTGTATTAGTAGGGGGTTAAATAATGTGATTGTTAGAGGTACTTTCGAACATGTAGTCAAATTAAGGGTATTGCTTAATATGCCACGAACACACATGATACGTCAAAGGTTCATTGAGTGAAGCCCCCGTGATGTGACCCTTCTGTCACCTAGCGTGATCTGTCTGTCTCAGTGGGACCCTTCTGTCTCCAACGTGACCAATCTATTTTCTGGCATGACCCTTCTATTTTTTTGGTATGACCCTTTATCAACGCATTCACAATTCTCTGTCATTCATGCTTTTCTCTTCTAGATCATGATCCAAACTTGCCCAATATATGTGATTCCCTTGATTTCTCCGCTTTGGAATCCTTTTCACTCTCCTTTGAATGAAATTGACTTTCATCAACAACAGTAATCTCTAGTTCCACTCTATAATTGGCAATCTGCATCAATGCAATAAAAATCCAACTCTGCATCAACAAAAACCCAATTTAGTCATGCTACTCCAAATTCTAATAACGAGATCTTATTATCATAATCAAGTCTTCTCCATAAAACACCTTGCTGTAATGATTTACACAAAAGAAGATTGGTAGATTAATTCACTTTTGGACACACATCTTTGTCCATAGAAATTACACTTCCTGTACCTAATTACCAATTGAAATTTCAACTATTTTATTTAGCATCCTTTACAGAGGTATCCTGAGAATAGTAGATTATCATTTAACCCAAATTCACTATACAGATCCAACCTGCAATACATTTCCTTTAGATGCATATATCACAATCTCAACGAATAAATTTCCAGTTATCCAATTCAACTGAATTTTACTAGATCCCTTCAATCTACACTTTAAATTACAAACTATGTCTTCACCATGCACATAAAAATGAATTTCATTAACCAATTTCAAATATATACAATAGTTGGTCTGATTTCCAACATGGTCACACAACCCTAACCTTTTTCTCCACATTCCTACTCACCTCTTCTCTACATGACCCCCTCTGCTTACAATTATGGGAATAATTACATAGTTATGGATCATTCTAGTTCCTAGTTCTTCTCGATAGATCTCTCAACTAGTTCCTAAAATCTGTTAATGATCCCTTGAGGATCTCAACAATAGTTCTATATCTAAATTCTGTCTTTATGAGTAGATTATACCAAATCTCTCAATCCACTTTTAATTGAACTAATTTCCTATTCTAGGATCTCCTAATCTCCAAGATTTTTAGGAGATCTTCACAAGTCTAATATCTCTGATATTCTCACATAATTAAGAATTTTTATATTTAAAACCTCACACGCATATTTTTCACCCAAATTATTAAAATATAGAAAATTTCCTATTAAGAAATCAAATTCATTATCAAACATCAGATCCCTTAAGTCAACCAAATATATAATGATTTTCATGAGCAAAATGCTCCTACATCATTTATGATTTATCATTTTAATTTAGATCGTAGTTTGTTTATTTCTATAATGTGTAATTACACTGAATTTCTTTATATTATAGATTAGTAGTAACCCAATTTATATTATAGATAAATACATTTAATTAATTTATGTTATAGAACAAATTATTTAATTAACTTATATTATAGATATAGCAAGAGTTGATATAAATTAATAAAAACTTTATTGGCATAAAGCTTAGAATAATTCTATTTATTTTCTTATGGTGTAATTTAATTATGTAATTATTTATTCACATAAAATTTATTTATTTGTTATATTTATTTCCAAAATTAATTTCCTTTTGTGTAATTTAATTTATTATTCATATGAGATTTAATTTATTTATTTATTCAATTGTTTATTCATGTAAGACTTTATTTACTTAGTTATTTCTAATTTTTAGTTGGCGTAATTGTATTTTAGAATGAGTTTGCATTCTTTTAATGTTTTAATAAACGTGCTTACTGAAATAATTATGATTATTGTTACGAGTAAAAGTTAGATTTTGATTTCGAAAACTTAATTAATATTCTTTCTCGCAATTAGTTAATCAATTTCTTTTCCTTAGGTACGATACTCCTTTCCAATGACTAGATAATTAATTTCTTTTCAGCAAAGTATGATTTCCTTTTAGCAAATTGTGATTTCCTTTAAACAGAGAATGATTTCCTTTGAACAAAGTGTAATTTACTTTTAGAATTTTTTTATAGTACAATACAAGCCCTGCGTAGGGTTGTAAGCACGGATAGGAACAAGCTATCCAGTATTTAGTAGATTTCATTTTCACAAGACTAATTTACTTTCCAAAGCTTGTAAAAGATTGCAAAAGATTATGAATTGTCTATACTCTTTTTGTAAATGTAATTATAAAATTTACATTACAAAGGGAACTAGTGAAAATATAAAGTGAAACAAGACTTTTGCATACATTCTAGTAAATAAGCGATTGTTGAAAATATATTTAGTAAATAATCGATTGTTGAAAATATATTTATGTTTTGGTTAAGTTAGTATAATTTATCAAGTACGAATTTACTGTTTTTGGAGCACATGTTATGAATCATTTAGATATATTCATTGATATGCTAAACATTTTTGTAGTGTAGCAAGAACCATCCATAGTATTAATCTCTCCTTGTAGGAAGCTTCGCGAGAGATAGAAATCATGGGTGAATAAAGATTTTAGGATCCAAGGGGATACCAAAGCTTTGGGTTGAGTCTAGATTGATTATGAAGGTATGTGATAGAATTTTTAATTTGTTAGTTGATGTACATGAAAATAGTGGATGAGATGTTATTTTCTCTTCATTATTTTTTTTCTCACTCTCATTTATTTTTTTTTTTACATTCTTCATACGCTCCCTTTCCTCTTCTTATAGGGAATTATGATTGTAATTAGATCAAAACTCGCAGGTCTTAGTCAACGATCACATCACTAGAGATAAGGGTCCATGAGAGGCGGTTAGACCATGTCACCAAACACACGGGGAGAATTGGTTATCCAATTTCCAACAATCCCCTCCTCCAATGCGAGCCATGTGTGTATCAAACTCGTGACCTACGGTCTCATATCACTTGTTAGGAATCACGATTGTCGTTAGACCAAAACCCGTAGGTGTTATTCAATGATCGCATTTATGAAGATAAGGATCCACAATAGAAAGTTAGTCCATGTCAGGAAACACACGACGAGCATTGGTTTATCTAATTTCCAACACCTCCCTCATTTGTTCTTTTCCTATCCACTAGCCCATGGTTCTTTTATATTTTTGGGTAAATTTGAACTAAATAAATGAACCAATGTTCAAGGAATTAGAAGTTGTCCATAATATATCATGATTATTAATCATAAAGTGTGGCTACATGCGTCATCTCCCCTACTTCTTTATTGGTGAAAGAATATTGCACTATGAGTCCTTAATGGGAAGTGCATAAAATAATGGAGAATTGATGTTGGCACATCTGGTATCTAGACTATTTTGTTAGAAATTTGGCGAGTACCATGGTTGGGCACCTAGGTGTCTCGGTAGATGGGAATATGTGCATAGATGACGAATGGTTTAGTATTTACATATGGTAGATCGTTATCCATAGATTCCCAATCAATTTTTACTAGTGTTTGTCCCAAAGGTATGGTTGGTTCCCCACTAGTACGTTATTTTAAAATCATAGTTTTACTAGTGAATGGAGAAGTATCATCATTTGATAAATTAAATGCATTTTTTTTCCATATAATTACATCTTTCATCTCCTACAATTTTTTCCTTGCTGATGACTATTACTTTATAAACATTGTATAAAATTCTCCTAAAGAACTAGTGAGCACGATGGTTGGGTATCTAAATATCCTAGTAGATTGGAATGTGTCCATAGAATGACCAATTGTTTAGTATTTACAATAATGTTGATGTTTGCCTCTGGAGAACAATACATTCTTAGTCAACCTATACCTGTATTTGGCCTAAAGGTAAAGTTGGTTCCCAGATGATGTATTGCTCCAAATCACTATCTTACAAGTGACAAAAATGAGAACCATAATTTGATGGATTTAATCAATTCTCTCCTCCAAAAAAAACTCTATAATTACATGAATAAGCCTATCATTTTTCTACAACATTTTTTTTTCAAATTCCCCAAAAACATTGTTCGAAAGCATATTTGGCACCTCAAATCATCACATTATTATTTTCAGTAATGGTACACTTCATGGAATACCATTATGGTTATGTCAAGATCCCATTTCTACCATACCACATTTTGAGTTGAAATGTTTGACTTTTCTGTTACTCTTGATTTGTGTGCTTTGTTTGCATTTTTCTCCATGCCTTGTCAAGGTCATATTTATGAATCTAAGCTTTGGATGCTTAAAATTTTTGGTATGTGGATAAATTATATTTAAAACAATATGCCTACAATTGTTTTTGCATATTTAGATTATAGTTTCGGATGTATATCATGTTGATCAAGTTTTTGTAGCATGTTGATTTGGCAAATTTAATAAAACACAATTGCGATAGTCTTGTATTGAGGGAGCATATGGGAATAATTTTAAAACATGTTTTTATATAAAATAACCCCGATCAATCTAGTTTCTAATACAATTTGAATTTTAGAGTTTGTATATCAAACAAGAAATTCAGGAATAGAGTTGGGACAATCAATTTTTGCTTGATAAAAGGGATGAATTTTACAAACCAATTGTTATAGTATATTCGCTTATGAATCTAGTTTAAAAATTTTGAATAACCTTATTTAGATGTCATATAAGAAACTTATGCCTAAAATATTAACTATATATCCAAATTTTTCTTTGTTTAAACTATGTATCGCAGTATGTTCACTAGCATATTTGTCCCATATATATATATCCATATATATATATATATATATATAAAACCTTTTTCTATTGGATATACATAAATGAATATAATTTGCATCTGTAATTAGAATCACATATATCCGTTATCAAATAAAGTTGTTACACCCAAAATAATGATGGTTGGTATAGGTTACAGATGAAAAATATCTTTTTCATACAATCTACTCAAAAACATGTTTGAAATATCATTTCATGGAATTATATATATATATATATATATATATATATATATATATATATGAACCTACTTTATCTTCACTTTGGAATGACTTCATTAATACATTAGACAAATAAGTTAGCAATTGAAGATTGTTTGGTAGTCTAAGATGGCCATCACTCTTTAACAGATAACAAATGTTTGTTTTTTAGAATGCAGGCTTATGCGATTTATGATTTATACAAAGTCTCTTCCCGATATATCACATATAAGTTTTATGGTCGACACGTTTTGAACAAATTACTATTGTTCATCTTTAACACAAAGATGAAAAACCTGATCAAGTGAACGAATAAATATAGTAGAGATGCAACGGTTAATTCCTAATTGATACAAAAATAAATAATTAAAAATTAAAAAACATAAAAAATTCATAAAACACATAAAAAAAACAAATATTAAATTAAAATAAACATGAAAGGGATACAACAGTAAGAAAATTCAAAAGAAATGTTAAAGAATGCATATTTTTTTTATATTAAAATCAAACAAGAAAAATGTTAAAGAAATGAGAAGAATACACATTAGAAGCTAATCAAATAACCATGAAAAAGCAAAATAGAAACTATCGAGAACAACTTTAAAGAAAACCAACAATAATGGCATAAAAATAGAAAATACAAATTTATAAAATAATAATAAAACATAAAATTTCTTTGATATATTAAATCACTTCAACCATACATCAGATGAAAAAGTTATCAGTTGAACATTGTTAGGTAGAATAAGTTGGCCATCACTCCTTAGTAGATAATAAATGAAATTTTAGGGATGGAGACTTATCTTAGTGCTTAGAAAACTTATAAATTTGTACTTGTTGTAAATATCATAAGGTTTGGTGAGGAAAGGAAATAAAATAGGAAAAGTGTTCTCGAAACATTTCATAGAAAAAAATTGTTAATCTCAAATAAAAGGGCTACCAAGATTATTGCCAATTGATTAAGGAGATGGATTCTAGATTTTATCTTGGAAAACGAGGGAGGTTTCATGCAACAACAACAAATATTGGACAACGTCATCCTAGTTTAGGAGGAAATTCAGTCGATTAAAGAAGCAGGAGAACGATCTATGGTCATTAAGATAGATATGGCTAATTAGTTTAATAGGGTACAAGACTCCTTAATTGTCTTAATGATGGAGAAATTATGCTTCTGTAAAGAGCTCATTCAATGGATTAAAGCATGCATAGGTTCCCCCTGGATCACGTCATTAATAAATGGTCTCCCATCGGCCTTGTTTAAGGCATCGAGGGGGCTCTGGCAGGGTTTCCCGTTATTCCTACTTATGTACATTGTTATGGATGAAATTTTAAGCCGAAAGCTTGAGATAGTAATACAATAAGGTAAGTTGGTGAGACTGAGTATAGCTCGTAACGTAAAGCAAGTAATCACTCTCAATTCACTGAGTACACTCTCCTTTTGGGAGGTTCCTCAAGGATTATTTCCCTTAGATTCTAAAAAAAAATTGGACTCCTATCTCCTTCTCTAGGAAGGATCAGTAAATAAAAGAAAATGTCAAATATTTGGATGGAATTAGGAAGCTTCATGTCTTTGCGAGATGGCTATAATATTGGAATTCCTAGTTAATCCAAATTGGAGAGATTTCAAATATTTAGGTATTCCTATATCTCTAGCATCATCCAACTCTAAATATTTGGAGGAGATATTGTAGAAAATGAAAAAGTGTATCCATTATTGGGGAAAACAATGGTTAACAACAACGAGCAAGGTGATTCTGATCAAATATATTCTCTCATCTATTCTCATTTACTTGGGTTCAAAACTTCTGTCCCCTAAAGGAATCTTTAATCAATTAAGTGGTATGATGAGAAAATTGTTATAACAAGGTAGAAAAAATAATGAACATCACTTTCATCTTGTCAATTGGAAAATGGTTTGATTACCCAAAGAAAAAGGTAGTTTGGAAATTAAATATCTAGAGTTTATAAGCATATCAATTGGTGCTAAAATTGTATGGAGATGAATCACATAATCCAAAGGGTTGCGAAAGCGAGAATTTCTTATGAAAAATTCCATCAGAATAGAATTTTGAGACCTAAGTAGGAAAATTGACCAAAGTAAGGTTCAAAAATCTAGAAATTATATAAAGTGTCGAAGAAGGAAATATTGCTTGAACGCAGGAGGTGAAATTTCTTGCCTGGAGGATGGCTTGATCACAGGAGGCCGCATTTTTTGGTTGATAATCAAGCATGTCAAATAAGCTTGGTGCGGCAATGAGAATCAATGGTGTTATATGATCGCTGAATAAGCCACAGATGTTGCTTCTGCGCGTCAAGAGAGAAAACTGACAGCATGGAACTAGTTGTGTCGAAGAATCCATCAAGCCCTGCTCTCCATGGTTGAGCCTCCAAAATTCAGAGATGTTGAATTGACAGAGTTTGTTAAGTCTCTGGTTTTTTAGGATGTCTCTGATATTTTTATAAATGCTTGTCTCTGCTATTTTAATGCGCTTGGCTGCATGTCTTCTGTTCCAGACTTCGCCCTGATCCAGAGGTTATCAAATATATTCAAATGATAAAAAAAGAAGAATACAGTGAGTGCCATCGATAAAGTTTAGGATCCATAAATGCCATCCGCATGCCCGGCCTTAAATGTTGTTGTCCATAGGATAATTGAGAGCGTTGTCGCTGAATTGCCTGAATCGTCTACGAAGGAGGTAGCTTTTATTCTTTGAGTTGGAGCTGCATTCTGAGGACCGAATTGGTTACATGTTGTGTATATCCTGTAGCATTCGTTGGGTAGAAAATAGGTTGAATTGCAGGACAAGGTCATAAATCTAGCGATGTTTGTATGTATTCTGAAGACTGGACATTTCTAAGAAAAATATATTAGTTGTTGGTGAATAACAGAAGGCAAATGCATACCTGAATCAACCAACCAACAGAGGCGCAAATACTTGTGTGGTACATCCAAAAACCGACTGGAGAACTTCGTAAGTCTAAGCTTATTTTTCTACCGAAATTTCCTTTGCATTCATTTATGCCAAGTATTTGCCATATCCTTTTTTCTCACTTATTAAAGGGACTCACATAGATAAATTCAAGGGAGTGGGAAAGTAAAGTGAATAAAACACATTTAGAGAATTTTCTAATGTTAGATGAGTCAAAAACTTAAATTGAAGTTGAATTTCAAAAGTCAAAGTGAGGGTTGAGTGAAAGTTAAGCGACCTGAAATTGAAATTGAAAAGTATATTTTTTAAATCAGTGATTTTCTGGAGAGATAAGGAGTGGATAAAATCATTTATTTGTAAGGGAGAAATAAGGTGTATATTTTGTATTTTTGAAGTAAGAAGTGATTTTGTATTTGGAGTGATAAGGGAAAGTTGTTGTAATTCAAAGTATTGTTTTACTTTGAGAGGGATCGTGTCACTATCCATTCAGATTTTGAAGGCGAGTTGTTTCAAAGGGTTGTCAGCTTGGAATTATCATTGCTTCAGATGTACTCAGTGATTAATAAAGATATCAATTTTTTTTTGTGTTGATGTGTCCTAGATCCGCCCGAAATTGAATAAGGGGATCTAAGGTACACTATGTGTGTTTGATGGCGCATGTGTTTTATGGCTTCATGTTTTTTATTTCTATTTGTGTCTAGTTTTGACACATAAATGATCTCATTTAACACACATAAAGTTCAATGCAAGCAAGCACAACACCTGTAACAAAATAGCTGCAAGGAAGGATAATTAAGCTCAAACAAATAATCAAAGTTTTCAACATCGGCATTCTACCTCAACAAACAATTTCACTCAATACAATCAAGTTCATGAATCTGCAGACTCCAGCATTTCAAAACAATGTCTACATCACTCCAATCAAGTTAATGAATCTGTAAACTTCAACGTTTCAGAGCACATTCTACATCAACATTGTTGAACTTGTAATCAAACTCAAATCACATTGAATTGTAAAGGGTGCATTCTCGGTTGAAACCGACACCCAAGTCTTGAATTGAGTCATTGTAGTGAATCATTAAAACTATTGTAAGATTTTTTGGGTGCATTTTCGACAGTGTTCGACACCCTTCCTTTAAAGCACAATCAAGTGAGTCCATGAGTTTTAACTCCTTGAAACAACCATCACAGCAACCAAAACAAGTTCAACTCTAACACCAATCAAGCAAGTTGAGTTCGTCATCAAGCGAGCGTGAATTCCAGAAATTTCTAACAAGTGTTCTCAGCAAATACAATAAGCAACAAATCAAGTGAGTGTGCCATTGAAGTCCCATAGCAAGCGAACCTGTCATTCAAGTAACAAAATCAAGTGAAACAGTTCAAAGCACGACATCTACGGCAAGAGAGCCTGAGTTCAAGTGAGCAAGTTCAGATGGCGCAACATATTCAGTTGTTAAACATTCTTCATAGTTTGATCATCTCCAGTGATGAAGACATGGTGCACATCAACAAAGAAACTCTTGTTTATATTTCACGGCATCTACAACAAACACATGAAACCATTGAGTTTCTTCAACTTCAGTCCCAACTTCAAAGGAATGAATTGCAGGAAAAGGGTGATACTTTCAAGTCTTTGAACCATCCAGATGATAAGTCATTCATCCCAACAACTTCAAGTGTCAAAGTTGTTCATGATCAAATTCCAATTTCTTCCAAACCCCTCATCAAGCCCTGGGAAGAAATTCAAAATAACAAGAATAGACGAGGCTTAGGATATGTCCCTGATGACACCAACTTACATATCCCAGATTATTCCAAGCCAATTAAGTTTGTGAGTGCAGGATTTCTTGAACAACTCACCTCAGCAGGTTCTGAGAAAGTAGTTGTCAAACCGAATTGCACGCAACCTGAAGTTCATGTTCAACTGAAATGCTCTCATTGTCAAAGAGCCGGTCATATGGAAGATCAATGTTTTGATCTCCATCCTTGTTGCCATTGTGGAAAACCCAATCATTCCTCACAAAAATGTCGCAACCAACAAAAATCAGCCAAATTGAAGATACATTATGAATGGATTGATCCTTGGGAATGGTCATCCACAGTCAAACGGTTGTCTCAGTTCTACAACCGACTACATTCACACATAGTGCAGCCAGTAGTGAATCGATGATGGTAATCTCCTGCAGTTGAACGAGGGAGTACAAAAGTGAAACTCTCCTACACCTGAAGGGGGGTAGTTCAAATATATTTTGGAGAAGATTGTCTCTCCTTTTAGCTGACAAAGCGGGGAAAATGTCAATGAAATTGACAAGTGGTTGTTAGACTGAAAGTCTCGACAACATCAATGAAGCAGCCAGTGGGCATCTTCATTAGCCAGTGGGCATCAGCAAATTTTCCAGTGGGAGATCGACAACGAAAGCAACAGTGAGCAGTTTTCATCATAGCAAAAACAACATTGAGTTGTTTTTCGACATCTTCAGCCAGTGGGCAATCATCATCAGCAAACATGCCAGTGGGCGTTCATCAAATTGTGTCAGTGGACACCGGATGTTGTTTTCAAACAAAGGACAGTTGGATCCTTTTGCGGCTTGGCACATGATGGCGTTGTCAAGCAACATTCAGAGATGAATCAGGCATGCAGCTGATTCATGTTCTCTTCAGATTTGAGTTTTTTCCATCATCCAGTTTCGGCGGTTTTTTCAAGCAATGTTTTTGAGGATCAACATGAGAACTTGGAAGATGGTTCCTAGTTCTTATTTTGGATTTATCATTGAAGGGGGGAATGTTAGCCTATCTCATAAAACAATAATAAATCCAAAAATAAATTAATTAATTAAAAATTCCAAGTTGGGAATTTGTGCCTAACTCTTGGGTTGTTCCTCTAAGAAAGGAGTTAGTTTAGGTAACTCCTATATTGGTGTGTCTGGTGAGAAATTATCTCAACCAAAGGTGTCTAAGATAGCACGCACTATCTTGAGAGCACTGTCTCTCATCTATTTATTTGGAACACTATATTCAATTATTTATGTAATGTATGAATGAGAGAAGCATGAGGCTTCAGCCTTTTTCCGCCAATATTGTGTCTCTGGTTTTTATGTGTGATTTATATATTTTTCTGAGTTAATTGCATTTTTATCATAAAGCAGTTACTTTGCTTATCACTGACCACTGTGGGTGGAAAATATGAAATGATGCTCAAATTCATCTGTGGGAATATCGCCATCCAACAACAAAATTGCTAAAAACCATTAAGGACACTAGGGCATTGGCGTAGTGTATGGAAGACAAAGGTACCAAAGCAATCACAAATATTTCCATTTGGGAAAATCAAGGTTGATGCATTCGATGAAAAAATGACAACATCGCTTACAACCTCTAGCAATCATGGGATGAATTTCTTAAGTCCCTTAAGGGGTCCACTCCAATTCTCACCACATGAATGGATTAGAGAATATAGTAACCCATTAAGAATGGAAATTTCTTAGTAAAATAAGTATACAACCTCCTATCTCACAACCACTTTCTGAGCTCCAATAATTAAATTTGTGGTGCCATATGTAACTTTGACGGAATTCCTAAAATTAATTTCTTTTGTTGGGTATTGGTTCAAGGAAAAATTATAATAGTAGAGAATCTTATGAAATGAAACATTCATGGGACATCGAGGTGTGCATTATCCAAGAATATGAGGAAGATATCCCTCACTTATTTTGGAAATGTCACTTCTTAGTGGAAGTATGGAAACTAGCTCTATCCCCCATTCTTGAGGTGGCATCCATTTTGTTTTCATTGGAAGAAATGTTCATCAATTGGATACTCAAAATTCCCTAGCAAAGAAATACCAACTCAGTAGCAGCAATATGTTGCAAATATTTTACAAAGTATCTATGATGGGCAATCTGGATGACACGTAATCAAGCCATCTTTAAGGATTAAAGGCTAAGTGTAGCCTTTGTGACCTCCAAATAAACAACAATGTTGTTTGGGAAAATTTAAGCTAGAGGTTTTGACAAAAAAGAATTGGAATCCCTATCCCCCTTTGAAGAAGAATGGTTGAAAGTGGAGTCAAGCCCAAATCATGTTGGAAGCTCCAGATGCAAAGTATTAGGATTGGAATCTTATTCAATAAAGATGAAAATCAAGGATTTATGATTATGGAAGCAATTTTTGGGGAATTTTCATTATTATTTGATGGTGGTTTGAAAGGAAACCCTAAGGAGGATGGAGCGGGAGGGGTTGTATTTCACCTCAAAGAAGAAAAAGAGCCTCAATTAACATGGAACTTAGGTGTTGCTACAAACAACCAAGCCGATTATATTTCTCTATGGCATGGCTTGGATCTGGATCTCTCTAGGGGTATTTGACATCTTTCCATCTTTGGAAACCATAATATTTTCATCCGTCAAATGATAAAATGCAGAAAGAGAAAGGAGGATTTCCTTCCTCCAATACTTCATAGAATATAGTTATTGGTGGAAAAATTTGGCTCGATATAATTTTATGATATAAGGAGAAACCTTAATGAGGTTGCGGACTCCCTGGTTAATCAAGGTGCACAAATATTGTAAGGAGAAATAAATCCTGATAAGAGGGCTATATCTTCCAAATCCATACCTTAAAAATGAGAAGCCATGACAAATTAGTGATGATGTCTAGGCAAGCCAAACATGGTACATGGTTTCATATCAGTGTAGTTAATTCCATAGCACTTAAACTTGCAGACATTCTCAATGATTTGAAGCGAAGACCTAGATAGGACATGGAGACTTGTGACATTCGCTCTAGGTGGGAAGAATTGGTCATTCCAAAAAGGACACAACACAAATTGATTAAAATGGACAAGGTAGTTACAACAGGTTGTATGTGTGAACCTTCATTATGTGAATTAAATCTTCAAAGTTACAGAGATAATCTTATTTATTTCTAGAGGATCCATCTCATTCTCATCATGGTTCTTGCAAGTACTATTCGACCAATGTACATGGCCATTAATGAGGAAAGGAATGAATTTGATACAGATTTGGATAGTGAGTTGGTATATATAGGAATGTTGGGATATCCAAATGTTGGTGATAGTGAATTAGGGAGCTACATTATCCATATTCTCCATTATATTTGGTGTTGTCTTAACATGATGAAGAGATTCTTGAGATGTGGCGAGAGGATTTTCGTGTTTCCCTTGTAAGAATGGAAAAATTGATCGGTTTCATCATTTCCCTAATTTTTCATCATGAAGAGATGTTCTCGGCAGGAGTTAGGGCTCAAAATAATTTGATGGTTCAATGGATCAGTTTAACAGAACTTAAACTTGACCGACTCCAGTTGGCCATGGAGACAAAGGAATTCCATATGGAAAATATGAAGTGTGAAGTGGATAGAGGCACAAACAACAAGGTTCTCCCAAAAGTTAGTGAGGCTAAATAGATGGAAATTGGATCGCTCAATGGATATCCCATGAGAGGAAGAGATGGTGAGGGAAACGAGCAAGTAGGTGACCAGGAAGTCAATCCCATTGAGGGAACTGAGAAAAAACTTAAGTGTTAGGGAAATCTAGTTCTACGGGATATCTAGACCTCCTTCTCTTTACCATTAGTTAATGTTTTGTAGATATATAGTTTTTGGAGGATTTATGGAATACACCAGTTTAGTATAGTTATCTATATAACAAAGGATAGTAAAGATAGTCCTATTTTGAAATTTTGGGACAAATGTTCTAATTATTTGCATTATATGAGAAATTGTGTAAAATATTTTGGGCTTCAAACTATTTTTTCTTAAGAGAATGAATATCCATTTCTTAAAAAAAAAAAATTGAGATAAAAGGGCAAATGAAGCTTGTTGCTACTCCTATAACACTCTTTCTACAACTCGCCTATACCAACTTATTTTCTTATAACCTAAGGTCAGTGAACTAGGCAGTTGTGATTGTATATCAACAAGAAATTAACATAAATATGACCACCAAATATTGTCTACATGAAATAACAAGTTTTTAACTATGTTGCAACTCCCTCTGTAGGTTTATTGTGAATCCATCAAGTTCGTTATAAGCCCATCATAATTATGTAATGAAGCTACTTTTCAATTTTGAAGGATAGTTCATGAAAAATTAGGCCAATATAGAAAGCAAATCATAATTTCAAGGAAAATAGAAAAACGTTTATTTTTTCTTTTTTATACCTAGAGGAGTGTACAATTGGGTCAGGCTTATACTTTCTTAACACATGGTCAAATTTTACCGTGTGTAATCATAAGTTCCCCCATGCATAGCCCACGTGGAAAATTTGAATATTTTAACCTCAAACCTCAAATTTCACAATTACTTCATATCATAATCATCAAAAATTGAATAGAATGGATGGGGGGGCTAAAATAGAAAAATGTTAACAACAAAGAAGGGTATGCATTAAGCATCCGTATAGTTTGATTGACACAAAGGTACTAAGTTTCATTGAGGAATACAACACATTTATCTTGTAGAAAGACATTGGGTTGAAAAAATGTCATCCTTTTACATCATTTTTCCCTATTTTAACCCCTTTTCACATACCTATGGCCCTATATTAGTATATTTGAATGCTTATGTATGGGATTTAAAGTCAAATTGTTTTCCATTTAATTCCCTTAGTATTCTGTATGAATTATAGTTAAATATTAGGGAACAACATATATTTCATTTATCTATGAAAAATGGGTTTCTCTATTAATGCAATTGCAAAACTAATTACCATTTGTTTCTACTCTTATAATAAAGAATCTACAATGTGGTTACTTTGAGAGTTTTTATATGAGACATCATCATGTCAAAATAAGTCTATCCAAAAAGTACCTAAATAACCCAAATCATACTTTTTTGAGAAAATTGCATTTTATTTTTTACTACAACGTTATGCTTCTACTACAACATCATAACCTTGCATGCCTTGGCACACCACACACTTATTGCAACTCTATGGCACTACTACACAGATGTCGTTAGACTCTTTCTACTACGTTGATGATGCTACACCATTGATGTGGCACTAATGCTACGACACCATTGTTGCTACGTTGATACTACTACAATGTTGATTCTACTCCCATTCTATTCGCCAACGTTGTTACATTGATTCTAATTAATGTTGATGTTTCTACTATGCACATAGTTGTGTAAATCAATGGGACAATTATGCAATTCCATAGAACTAGATTCACAAACACCAATATATTCCATGGATTTGGAATATAACTGACCATTTTCAATATGAAAATAATTTTGGATTCTCATACAAGATTAGTTTGAGTTGTTAACAATAATTTGGAATTTTTAGACAGAATTAGTTTGAGTCGTTAACAAAGATATTGGAATTAAGTCTACCTCACTAATTATTTGCTATTTTTTTAGCAAATGACATGAAAAAATTGTAATTTTACATATATTAAATATTATTTTAACTTCAAACAAATTTATGTATAAACAAGTGTTCCTTCTTAATTCTACTCAGATGACACTTAGAGAAAAGGTCCAAGTTTTGATGAAAAAAATTATGTTTTATGACTTCTTCTTTTAATTTAAATGTTTTTTTATAATTTATATAATATGTAATTATAATCAATTTATTTATATTATGATTAGCAGTATATTAATTTATGTTATAGATTAATTCATTTAATTAATTTATGTTGTAGATGTAGAAAGTGTTGATATAGATTAATATCAACAATGTTGTTGGGTCTCCCAAATGTCATTCATTTCACCTTCTTTTATTTCATTTTCTTTTAGTACTTACCATATTCCACAACTCCATAACCATGCACTAAGAACATCTTCATGATTAAATATGGGTTTAGACATATTATTTTCCAATACATTTATTTTGGTATTATGACTGAATTTATGGTTAAATATTATAAAAATAACATGTATTCACATATATATAAAAGTTGGATAGTTTTTTGATATGTGTACGCATATTTGAAGATTCCAACGCAGTCATATTTTCCCTCTAAGTATAAAATTAGAATTTCCTCTTCAAATTCTTGAATATTTGAAATTATTGATCGATCACATTTCATGGAGAAGAATTATGGAAGTTTTCATAAATGTCTTCTATCAAGTTTATGAGATATTGGTGAGAAGATATGAAGAGATGATAGTTGCTAGATGTTAACACATGGTTGTAGCCACTTGAGATATTTGTGGATCTAGGAGATATTTGTGGAACTACATTTATTAATTAGTTATCTTTGCTTTTGAATAAATAAGAGTGCCTTCTACATTCAGAAGCTGTGTTGAGTTTGGGAATGCTAAAGTTATGCTTGTGCTTGATTTTATGAATACTATTGATGTTAAAACAATCCTTTGATATGGTTATGCTTTTATGATGAGATATGATGTTTGATGGAATAGCTTCCTAAACATTCCACCTCTCATGCACTTTAGGCTAGCCACCTAATGAGTATGGGGTGTATTTTAATGTTTCATTTTCGTAAGATAGATTAGTTTATTTTATGTTCATTTTCTGCAAAGTTTATCTCGAGTCTTTTTACTAAATACTTTGTTGCTAATTCCATTTATGTTTTTTGTAGATCAAGAATATTCATTTCATTTGCATAGATTCTTTCATAACATAGTTTCCTTGCACAAAAATTCAGAGGCAAATCATGGTTTTAATGATGAATTAACTCTAAGCTTTGAACACACATTGAATTCCTAAATTGCTTTACAGTCTTCAATGCATTCATAGATTAAATTTACAAGATTTCATAGAATATATTTACTCACTTTCCTAAATTAAATATTTCCATGCTTTCATAGACTAAAATTGTTTTCATAGAATAAGTTTACATGCTTTCACATATTAGATTTACCGGTTTTCATAGATTAATTTTCCAATGCTTACCTTGATTAAGTTCAAATGCTTTCATTAGATTAAAAGTTCTTTTCTTTCCTAGAATAAATTATCTTTTCTTTTGTTAGATGAGAATATTTGCTTTGATTTTATTGCATTCAAGAATAGTCATTTCGTTGCCTCAATCAACTATGTATGTGTCCTATGAGTAGATTTCATCTCATAGATTTACCTTGTATTTCTAGTCTTTAAAATTGATTTTCCTTTTAGATTACGATTTCATTTTCCCTTCGCCACATTATTTTGATTCATTTTCATAAGTTTACCATTCATTTCTTGCTGTTAGAATTCTTCTTTTAGAATTAAAATTGAAAATTGTTTTCCTAGCATATATTGTACAAATGTACTTCACAAGTATACAAACCTAGATTGATAATTTAATGATAAGTAATTTAACTCACAATTAAACCAGCCAACAACTCCATTCTCTAGAGATATGGTCCACTCCAATAGAACAATGTTGTGTAATGTAGATAGTTCTCTTTACTTTCTTGTTATGTAATTTAAGGTTGCAATTACTTATTCATGTCAGATTTATTTATTTGTTATATCTATTTCCATAATTAATTTCATATTGTGTGATTAAATTCATCATTCATATGGAGTTGTATTTGTTTCTTCATTTATTTATTTATGCAAATTATTATTCACACAAGAATGCTTAAATTTAATTATAATTTTTAGTTGAAATAAGTACATTTTTTATTGAATTTGAATTATTTTAAGTTCTGAAATAAATTCTCTTAAAACAATAATTATGATTGTTGTTATGATTGAAAATGGTATTGATGGTTATAGTATTTGTAAGACTACTGAACCAACATAAATTGTCAAATGAGAGTCCGTATAATTAGACGTGTAGCAGAGGAGATTACCTAAAAAGACTCTAGCAACCTGCAATCGAATCCATGCTTCTAATATATTCTTTACCACTCTCTGAGGTTTCTGTAAACACTTTTCAACTCTAGGTTTAACTCCTATAAACACTCTGGAATTTTATTAGAAACAAACCCAATTACCAATCAACTATCAAAATGATCATTAACTCCCTAGCTCACTGACCAAATCAAACATACATACTATATTAATGAACCAAAGAACACAAGCATGTAAAACATAAACAATCCAAGTGAATCTAATGCCATATAAGATACTTAAATCAAAATACAAACTCTTTTGAAGTTCTTGCAATATTTTCTATCTCCACTCCACTCTATGTGCAATAAAAAAAATTTGAAGTATGGCTTGAATCCTATTCTAGTTCTACCAACACAATCAAATGCATCAATTGTATGAGAAATCATTGTGTGCATGAATATAAAAAATCTTACTATGACCTAATTATTTGTCAGTCCTATAAACACACTTCAACAAATGGCCTATATCAATCAAACATAAATATTGGAAACCAAGGAATATATAAAGAAAATCCCAGAGGTAGAATATTTTCTAACCCTATAAATGCAAACCAATGTAATCTAAGGAACTATTCAAGAAAGTTTACAGGTATATAACTAAAATAATTAAAGTCTGTTTTCTTTAATAGTTCTTCTTGCAGTCATCGTTCAACAACGTTATAAGTTCATACCATAAATGTAAATCACTGCTCCAAATGATTAAGAATACATGTCCTATAAACCAAATCAACTTAGTCATCGAATGTATAAACTTGATAAATCAAACAATCATGGAAATTAAATAACGAAACTAGGTTTTGTGCCAATATAAATCAAATGATAATATAGGTTCTACAACTATACTTGAATGGTGGTTCTAGATTATTTTCCAACTCATTGTACATGGTTTTTTATGGTTAACAAGCTTCAAATCAAATGAGTACAGATCAGGCCACAAAACTTGTCAAATATCAACAAGATTATTAACTTGCTTAATGATCTCTGAAGGTATCACTTTATCATTTATAACCTAGGTAACTATTTGAATGTAAAGACTTTAAGTACTCATAGATCTTCTACTTTTTGCATTGCAACATAGGCTTTAGGGTTTGAGAGATCTCCAACTCTCTAGTCACTATTGACTCAAGAGCTATAGATTGAAATATTGACTAATGATATTCCCATGTCAAAACTCCATTAAAATATCTTATGTCTATGATAAAACCGAAACCCTAGGATGAAAATCGATATCAAAATGTTTTTAAACAAATAACCTTTGAGTACATAACATATTTTGTTTATAAAAAAATTTCACATAGTCAAATATATGAAATGATTTCGAATAGATCTATTACACTTATAAATTCACTCTCTCATATATAAATGCTAAACAATCATAAGTTGAAGCGTTGTACAAATATCCAAGAGGCAGAGTGTAATGACTACACACGTAGAACTTAAATGAGTTTGTAAACAATCCACCTAGTCAATACATCAATACTATAAGTAAATACATATTATTGACTAGATCAACATACCACATATGGAAACATATTACAAAAGAGGTGTCGAGCTAGTTTGCTTGGGCCTTAACCAACCATCTCACACCCCCTAAGAGAAGCTTAGATCATAGGGTACAAATAATCATTAAATACACAAGAAATGGAGAAACAAGTTGGCATTAGAAGTCTTAGATTAGAATCAAATCAATATATGTTACACCAAGAGATAAGATCTCAAATCTACTTGATGAGAGGAGTGACACCCTATCATTCAACTAGAAACATCTCACTGTCATAGGTTTTCTATCTTGGCTTGAAGCCATAGCTTGGTTTATATAAATATTTACAATACAAATTTGGAGACAAGACAACTTAATACAAAATAAAATAGATAAAAAACCCAACAATATGCAACAGATGGAAGTCTGGTGGAGCTATAGTCCAAATAAAGAAATCAATATCTGCTTCGTGAGGAACTTCAATAGATAACTCCTCCATCTTCGACTTGAAACTGAAAGTGGTTGAAATAGGTGCACTTTGACTTGAGCTTACCTCAAAAAGTTCTTTGACAAATATGTACTAACTAATTAACCACTGACCCTCGTGGTATGTTTCAATGATCAAAGCTACCTACATGTCCATTTCTATATTGCAGGACCTCTATAGTGAGTACATGAACCACATAAACCTTGGTTTAGTGACTTTTTAAAGATCATAAACCTTGGAAAACACATAATAATGAAGGCATTTGATGAAAAATATTTATCTTCCTATCAAAATTTAAATAATATGCAAATTGAGGTCAATTTTTCGATATCACCTCAAAAACATTATGGAAATGATATGTAAAGGTCTAAAAGTTGGTAAAAAATAGGAGAAAGGGGGGATTACATAGGAAAAAATAGAGAGTTTTATTGTCCTGATGTCTCCCCCAACCCAAGTATTTTGTGTGTCGTCACACAAACTGGGGTATACTTTCACTCCATTGGAAAAATACAAAACTTGAAGTTCCTTCTCTGTCACTTTTTAATCTGGATATTAATCTTTGCACCTAGCCTTGAACCTCCTTTTTTTTCTTTTAAGTATATTGTACTTGATATTTAAATAGATATAGCACATTCTCCACCTCTTAGTCTTTTCATTCAATTCTTCCACTTCTTCCAAGGTTTCTTCATTCTTGGTTCTCAAGTTGGAATTTTGAGACTTCAGAAAAATATCTATAACTTTGATCTCCTTCATGTTTTCTTCTAGGGCTTTAATCTTTCTCTCATCATTGGCTCTTTCCATTAGAAATTTAATTGGCACTGAATCTCCATGATCTTCATAAAATTCACCCTTGTGACTGACATTAGGGTCTTTCATGGCAATAGTTAACTGAAAAGTTTCCATTCTTAGACATGAACTCCTTCCCAAGAATAAACCACGTGGGTTTCATTGGCGAAGCAATTCCATATCACATGCATTCATGTTGGGGGATATATATAGAGGAAAAAATGACATAATATATTGAGCATATAATAGGGGGTAGAGGGGTTTTAGATTGGCACAAATAAAAATTAGAGCTCAAATTTAATGAAAACATATAAAGGGGTATTAAAAAATGTTAATGAAAAAATGGATACCTAAAATATCTATTCGGTTGTGTCATATTCTTTCCACGACTAGCCCACGTACTTAACCGGGGGGTTAGAAGGGGGGCAGAGCTCCCCCTTCATTGTGTCAATTGCGTAGCGGGGGGAGTCATAGGGGGTTTGAGGGGTGCAGGTAACCCCACTCTATGGTTTTGGACCCTATGTTAGGTTGGGTGGACCTACCTATGGTTTTGTGCAT
Source organism: Pinus tabuliformis (assembly GCA_031772625.1). Lineage (NCBI taxonomy): Eukaryota > Viridiplantae > Streptophyta > Pinopsida > Pinales > Pinaceae > Pinus > Pinus tabuliformis. The sequence goes on along the minus strand of CM062812.1, from coordinate 495,375,438 downwards.
GATTTTCGCACATGGTTTTGGATGCGATGTTTTTCAGTCCATGGTTTTGGATGCGATGGTTTTCGGTCCATGGTATTGGATGCTTCGGCATGTATGAATATGCATTATAACATTGAAAGGAACATAATGAAAAATCAAGCTGGTAGTCTTAGTTTTGGGATCTAGAGGAAAATATTTGTATATATGTGTTTTATGTGTTATGCTCTCACATTGTTTATTTTCTGTGTTTTAGAATTTGTATGCAGGTAATTTATGTACGGGTTTAAAACCTACATTTGGTATCGGAGTTGTTTTGGCTTCAAGGGGACACCTTTGTTGCTGAGGGGTTTCGCTCGGGCCTCTGGTAGACCTTGTTCAATGGGAGATCTGCGAGTTTGATTCTGGTGGTGAAAGAAGATGGTGAGCAGTGTAAAGATAGAGTTCAAGAAATTTAATGGTAAGAGTTTTGAGTTATGGAAACTCAAGATGGAGGATTTGTTGGTGGATAAAGATCAGTGAATCATGGTAGATCTAGGTACTAAACCAACAAGAGTGTCCGATGAAGAATGGAAGAAGTTGGATCGGAAGGCAAAGAGCACAATGTGATTGTGTGTCTTAGATTCAGTATTGCTAAACGTATTAGGGGAAGCTACGGAAAAGGCATTGTGGGACAAGTTAGGGACTTTGTACCAATCTAAGTCTCTGATGAATAAATTGTTCCTATGGAAAAAGCTGTATAACCCAAGGATGAAGGATGGAGACTTGGTGACAGAGCATCTGAATGCGTTTAATACTGTGGTAAGTCAGTTATCGTTTGTTGACATCAAAATTTCAGATGAGGGTAAGTGCATTAGTTTGTTGTGTTCTCTACCAGATTTGTGGGATAGTCTGGTTATTGCAATAGGTAGCAATGAAACTGCCTTGCAGTTTGATGAAGTAGTCTCAACCTTGCTGACAAAGGAGATGAGACGGAAAAATATGGAGAGCCAGAATGGCGATGCCTTGTTGGTATGAGGACGGTCCCAGAACAGAAACAAAAATAAGTCATCGAGTTCTAAATCTAGAGGGAGATCTAAATCTCCAAGAAAACCTGTAAAGGTGGTGTGCTAGAAATGTGGAAAAGAAGGGCACTACAAAAGGGACTGTAAATCTAAAGCTCCTCACAAAGGAAAGAGATCTGATGATGCTCCTTCTGTAGAGGTGAAAACTACCTTAGATGATGGTGGGAATGTGTACCTGAGGCATGGTTGATTGACTCAGGTGCATCCTTTCACTTCACTCCCCATAGAGAGTGGTTCTGTGAGTATGAGAAATATGATGGTGGTGATGTCCACGTGGGGGATGACAGGAAGGCTAGAATCATTGGTCGTGGAAAAGTAAAGTTGAAGTTGCAATGTGGAAGGGTTATAACACTTTCAGATGTTTTTCATATTCTTGCATTGGCCAAAAATATGATTTCTGTAAGCAAGTTGGATGATTCAGGTGTAAAAATAGAGCTCAAGAAGGATACCTGCAATATGGTTCGGGGACCACTAGTATTGAAGTGGGGAGTATGGATTGGAACTCTGTACAAGAAACAAGGTAGCACTTTTATTGATGGGTGCAACAACTCTGTAGTTCTTGAAAGTGGAGCAGAAAATCTAGTGGTCTTTGGAGAGAGAACCATGCTGTGGCATCAAAGGCTTGAAGATATTGGAGAGAAGGGCCTTCGAATACTTCATGGTAAATGTATGGTAGAAGGTATGAGTAATAGCTCTTTGGATTTTGATTTCTGTGAAAATTGTGTATATGGGAAGCAGAATCGGTGAGTTTCCCCTCTGGTGGTAAGAGGGCGAAACAGATATTAGAGCTTTTGCACAGTGATGTTTTTGGACCTGTGAAGGTTCCATCACTGGGTAAGTCTGTGTACTATGTATCATTTATAGATGACTTCTCAAGGAATACATGGATATATTTCCTTAAGATGAAAGCTAAAGTCTTTGACAGGTTTAAAGAATTTAAGGCTCTAGTGGAAAACCAGATAGAGAAGAAGATAAAGGTGCTGAGGATAGGTAACGATGGAGAGTTTTGTAGTAACGAATTTGAAGAATTCTGTAAGAAGTGTGGTATAGCATGGTAGAAGACTACTCCATATACACCTTAGAAAAATGGAGTTGCAGAAAGAATGAACAAGACGTTGATGGAAAGGGAAAGAAGCATGCTCAGTGGTGTTGGGTTAGGACAAGAATTCTAGGCTGAGGCAGTGGAGATAGCATGTTATCTGGTCAACCGATCATCATCATCAGCGTTGGAGGATAAGACTCCACAAGAGGTATGGACTGGTAAGGAACCCTCTCTTTCACATCTGAGGGTATTTGGATGTGATGCATATGTACATGTTCCAAAGGAGAAACAAACCAATTTGGATAGTAAATCTAAAAAGTGCATCTTTATTGGGTATAAGGATGGTTTAAAGGGTTATAAGCTTTGGAACCCAGTAACAAGGAAGGTTGTGTACAACTGAGATGTGGTGGTTAGAGAGGTAAAAGATGTTATTAAACATGAAGTCCAACCAAAGGAACTTGAGAAGATAGAGTTTGAGCTAAAGGAGGAAGAATCAGACTCTACAGCAGAGGAGGAATCAGAAGATGAAGGGCCACAAACTCCGGGCGTGAGAAGATTAGTTTGAGAAATAAGGCAACTAGAAAGGTATAGTCCATCTTCTTTCTGTTCAAATTTTCTTTATCTATTACTGATGATGATCCTAGAACTGTGAAGGAAACAATAGATTCAGAGGATGGGAAACTCTGGAAAGAGGCCATGGTTGATGAAATGGCATGTTTGTACAAAAATGAGGCTTGGGATCTAGTGAAGTTGTCGGCTGGAAGGAAACCCATTGGTAGAAAATGGGTGTTCAAGAAGAAGACAAATGCATTAGGAAAGGTGGAGAAATACAAAACTCACTTGGTAGCAAAAGGTTATTCACAGGTGCCGGGAATTGATTTTGGTGATATTTTTTCTCCTGTTGCCAAGGTAACTTCTATTAGATTACTTTTATCTATTGCTGCTACTTTTTATTTTGAGGTAGAACAGATGGATGTGAAGACAACATTTCATCACGGGGATTTGGAAGAGGAAATCTACATGAAGAAATCTAAAGGCTTTGTGGTCAAGGGCAAGAAATAACTGGTATGCAACTTAAAGAAGTATTTATTTGAGTTAAAACAGCCACCAAGAATGTCGTCTCAGAAATTTGATACATTTATATGGGGACTTGGCTTCACTAGAAGCACAACAGATCACTGTGTGTATTTTAAATTAATAGGTGATTGTGTTATTTATTTGGTCTTGTATGTGGATGATATGTTGTTGGTTGGAAATGACAAAGAAATTATCTAGGATTTGAAGACCCAATTTTCCTCCAAATTCGACATGAAAGATCATGGTGCTGCAAACTATATTTTGGGTATGGAAATTAAAAGAGATTAGGCAAAGAGGAAGCTCTAGTTAAACCAGAGGAAGTATGTTGAGATAATATTGCAGAGATTTAATATGCGGGATAGTAAACCGGTGAAGGTTTCTATTCCTGTAGGTGTAAAATTATCTGTTGAACAGTGTCCCAAGAGATAAGAAGAGGAAGAGGACATGTCTCGTGTTCCATATGCAAGTGCAGTCGGTAGCTTGATGTATGCAATGGTCTGTACTAGACCAGACATTGCACATGCAGTGGAAGTATTGAGCAGGTTTATGTCAAAACCAAGAAAGGAGCATTGGATAGTAGTGAAGTGGGTTTTAAGGTATTTGCGTGGCACTAGTGATTTTGGTTTGTGCTACCAACGAAGACCAGGATTGGACAGAGTGTTCGATATTCATGGATTTTTTGATGCAGATTGGGCTGGAGTTCTAGATCATAGAAGATCTACAAGTTGGTATGTGTTTAAACTATTTGGAGGTGCAATCAATTGGATGAGTAAGAAAGAATATGTAGTGGCACTATCAACTACAGAGGCAGAATACATGGTAGCCACTCATGCAAGCAAGGAAGCAATTTGGTTGCAGAGATTGTGTTCAAGTATGGCATTAGTACAGGGAGCTATAAGGATAGACTGTGATAGCCAAAGTGCAATTTTCTTAGCAAAGAACCCTAAATATCATTCAAAGACAAAGCACATTGATGTTCAGTATCACTTTGTGAGGGATATGATAGAAGACAAAAAGGTGTTGCTGGTAAACGTGGACACTTTGAAGAATACTGCAGATGCATTGAAAAAATCTGGGAGCTCTAAAAATTTCTCTTGGTCTAGAGAAACAATGGGCATTGCAGGGCTAGATAAATGACTAAGATCTCTTGCGGACCCCTATGGAAAGAAAACAACAAGTGGGAGAATGTTGGGTTGTGTTATATTCTTTCCACGACTAGCCCACATAGTTAACTATGGGGTTAGAAGGGGGGGCGGAGCCCCCCCTTTGTTGCGCCAATTGCGTAGCGGGGGGAGTCACAGGGGGTTTGAAGGGTACAGGTAACCCCACTCTATGGGGTCCGGGGCAGTGCCTTGGAAAATTTTGGTTTTGGAACGTATGTTAGGTTGGGAAGACCTACCTATGGATTTGTGCATGATTTTTGCACATGGTTTTGGACGCGATGGTTTTCGGTCCATGGCTTTGGACGCGATGGTTTTTGGTCCATGGTATTGGATGCTTCGGCTTGTATAAATATGTGTTATAACATTGAAAGGAAGATAATGAAAAATCAAGCTGGTAGTCCTAGTTTTGGGATCCAAGGGAAAATCTCTGTGTATATGTGTTTTATGTGTTATGCTCTTACATTGTTTATTTTCTGCGTTTTAGAATTTGTATGCAGGTAATTTTTGTGTGGGGTTAAAACCTACAATATCTATTGAGAGTAGGGGTTTTTTAAAATGGGAAAGTGTACTTGGTTCATATTGGTAGGGGTTTAAATAATGTGAATTTTATAGGTACTTTCCAATATGTAGTCAAATTAAGGGTATTCTTTAATATTTCACAAGCACATGTGATATGTCAAAGTTTCAATGAGTGAAGCCACCATGGAATGGACCCTTTTGTCACTCAATATGTATTTTTCTTTTTATACCATATGAACTTCCTTTATAAGGTTTTTGCTAACAGGATTTTGTGCTTTTGTTGACATATGGACTTTTTCATTCATATCTAGTTCCTATTCTAAATTAAGTTCAATGTCCGATAAAGATATTTGGGGATCCACGACTAGAGAAGATGTCTTTGTAGAAGAATGGACACATTATGTTTTCAACATACCTTTAGTTATTTTAAGGGTCGGACATGGCGCTGACACCTTTGATTGCATGCCCTCCTTCACTCCTTTTTTATTGACTTGGGAGACCCTAGTTATCTCTTTGCACTAACTTTTCTTTCCTGACCATATTTTGAACAAGAACCTATGAATTTTACTGTGAAACCCTTATCTAGTTTATATTGAATATTAATGGTTCATTTAGGGTTTCCTGCTTCATGAGATGAAATGAAACTGCTCCAGTTCAAGCCCTATTTTTTAGTTCTTCAGAAACTAATATTTTAGTGAGGCCATAATGATACAACTTATACGCTACTTACATAGCATCGATTTTCTAAACACCCCTATACATTTTGTTTAAACTATTAAGAAGGAAATGTGGAAAATTTATAAGCTAAATTGACTCAAAATGCAAGAGAAGCTGAATATGGTAGAGGAATGTCATGGAATAAAACCCCTCGCAAGTCAAAATTTTTTGCAATACATAGAGAAGGATATTCCATTTGACAACATTGAAATTCCTAGACACTCCTTATTTCTTGATGGCCTTGTAATGTGTTTCTGTGGTAAAATGTTTCCATGCACCTCGTTTGACCTTTGCATTCTTGAACCAATCTTTTCCCTCATAGGGAAGTCTCGTTTCTTGAGAAATTTTGTTCCCAGAAACCCTCATCACGAAAGTGCCAATTGTGGCCACTTTTCAATCAAACGTTTTGGCAAAGCCCCTAATAGTTTCTGAATCGAATCCATCAAACTTATAGACAAAAGGAAGCCACCTAACAGCCTGTAAAATCAGTAGACTAGCATTATATTCAAGAGTGTGTTCTATATCTTTCATAGATCATGATTCTATCCTCACAGGTGCCATAACACAACTTCTTATAATCCTCCACAGTTCCAAATAAACAAGTGTGATTGAACCCAACCACAATCCTGCACTATCAAAATACCACTTCAACACTCATAGCCTCCAATATGTTGAAAAAAATGAGTGCAAGAACATAATTTCACACAAGAGAGAGCACATTCCATACAGAGAAGCACAAATTAGCAGTATTTAAAAAAAAATATGCAATTCAAGGTTTTTGAAATCAAAACATATAGCACTTATTAAAATTAACCATCACCAAAGTATTTCAGTCGACAAGGGAATGATAATATTGTAGGGATTAGGGGTAATGGGACGACTAGTGATTATGGATAATGGGAAAGTGGTGATTAGGGATACGGGGATAGTCCCCAAATTAAATGTAATGTCACAGTTACCTCCATATGGAATGTTAGTGGTAGTTGAGCTAAGGACCATCAAGTTATTTTCATAATGCTTTAGGGTTCAATATACTAATAATAAGAATTGATTTGGAAGGAATCATTACCATAGCATTCCAAACCTGAATGATTGTAATACAAGGAGACAGGTCAATTGCTATATATTAAAGATGCAAAGTTAGGAGAGGTTTAAGATACAAAAGATTTGTCAATCACTTTAACATCAACAAGAGTTTATGTCAAGAATAAAGGTCACGATGGTTACCAAGGGCAAAGGATAGTGCAACCATATGACTACATGGCTCGTTAAAAAAAAAACAATAAATAACACCACAATATAGACTTAATCAAGGATAAATTAGAACATCAAACTTGTGTATGGTCATATCCCTGAAACAGAATAGCCTGTAATGTCGAAGAACTACTTAGTGCATATTATAACAAAGTAAATGAAACTCCACAGGTTCCTCCACTTACAGTAGTGATATTTCACTCTATTGTATACATAGTATCAATGGAATTTTACTGCATTGTTTGGCTATCTAGAAGACAATTCCTATTAATTGGTTGTCTAAAAGAAAATGCCTCTATATTGGATTCCTTCTTAATCCATATTGATTTTCTTTAGTTTCAAAAAAATGATTTGATGTCAAGCCTTCCAAAAGATGTTTCTCATATATTGTATGAGAGCGCTTAAAAAAAGAATGGAAGGAACTTTCAGAAGTAGGGGAAGAAAAGATGTAGGGAATAGGGGCATATGTGTAAGAATAGGATGGGATATAAAATCAAGGATATATAGAGGGGAAGGTAGAATTAGGGACAAGGGTAGATTTAAATAGAGAATGTGAGGAATATAAATAGGGAGATAGCAGATGGGAAGATTGAATAGGGATAGGGGATTGATAAAATGAGAAAGGGAGGAATTCAACAAGGAAATAATGGATGGGAAGATAGAAAAGTGACAAGGGTATGATAAAATGAGAAAGGGAGGAATTTAGAAGGGACTTAATAGATGAGAAGATAGAATAATGACAAGATTAAGTAAAATAATGGGAGGAATATTGAGAGGGAAACAAAGAGTGGGCAAAAGAAGAGGGATAGGGAAATATTAACAAGAAAGGGATGTGTAATAGAGAGGAAATACGTACGGAAAGATAGAAAGGAGAAAGAGATAGATTGAATAAGAATGGGAAGGAATTGATAGCATTATAAAATTATATATTATAGAGCAATGGAACACATAAAATATATTCTAAAAATATAAACACAAAAAACACATAAAAGCAATAGAGACACAGATATACGTGGTTCACCCAATTTGGGATATGCCCATAAGAAACAATTAGTTCTTCCTTTTATATTATCCAGCAAACTAAAGAGATACAACCTACAACATATCTGATGTAATTCCCTCTTCGCTCTCACATAATCTCCTCTCTCTTTCTTACTGAGAATACAGATCTACATAGATGAAATACAATTCCCTCATATATAACGAGGGGTTTCCTACTAGGGAAAAAAACCGTAAATTAAACATAACTTCTATCGTTAGATCTCCACCTAATGAACGACCCAGATTGACTACGAAATTACAATATTTTACAAGGCAATTTTACATCTATTTTTAGCTTCGGGGGTGTTGCCCCCGATTCTACTAAACATCGCTGCTGCCCCCCTTGGAACCCCCTTGTAGCACAAATATTACAAGCATCATTGCTGCCACATTACAAACTGGGGTCCAATGTGGTGATACCTCTAAATAAAGAACATAACCAGGCTCCACACCCAACAATCTCCCACTTGGAGACTAATTATAGCAACTCCACCATTGCGTTTTTTGCTAGATAATGACCCCACTCTAGACCTGGTTGTTTCTCATATTCTTCATCATACTTGAAGACCAATTGAAACTGAGCAAAATGTCAGTTTCTCACTGGTTACAACTTTTTTTAACATATCTGCAGGATTATGGCTAGTGTGTATCTTTTTGAGCTTCAACTGTCCATCTTTCAACACTGACCATATGAAATGGTACCTGAGCTGCATATGTTTAATCTTTGAATGAAATGAAGAGTTATTTTCAAGATGCATGGCGCTCTAGCTGTCACTCTATAACCTGCCCAACTCCTGCTTCTTACGAAATTCATCTAGAAACCTTTGTAACCAAATCATTTCTTTACTAGCCTCTGTAGCAACAACATACTCTCCTTCCGTTGTTGAGAGTGAAACAACACTTTGCAATTTTGAAACCTAACTAACAGTTGTTCCACCTATAGTAAACACATACCATGTTTTGCTCTTCATGTTATCTCTATCACCCAACATATTTGCATCAACATATCCTTGTAGAGTAATGTTTGAGCCACCAAAGCATAATGCTTGATTTGTCGTACCTCTCAAATACCTGAGAATCCACTTCACTGCCATCCAATTTTCTTTTCCTCGATTATTCATGTACCTACATACAACTCCCATTGCATGTGCAATATCAGGCCTTGTGAAAACCATTGCATACATTAAGCTTCCAACTATTGATGCATATGGAACTTTAGACATAAAATCAATTTCTTCTTGAGCCTTCAGACACACCTCCTTACCTAGTTTGAAATGGCTAGCAAAAGGTATACTAACTGGTTTTGCATTCTTCATATTAAATCTTTTCAACACCTTTTCTATGTACTCACTCTGAGACAATGTTAATTTTTTATTCTTCCTGTCTCTAGTTATTCTCATACCAATGATTTTTTTTGTAGCACCCTGGTCCTTCATTGCAAATGAGTTTGCCAATTTTCTTTTGATCACATTTATTTCTTACATGTTAGAACCTACAACAAGCATGTCATCTACATACAACAACAATACAATATAGTTTCCATCATTTTTCCTTTTGAGATAAACACGATGATTAGAGTGACATCTAGTATAACCTTGTTTAGACATAAACCTATCAAATTTTAGATACCACTGCCTTGGAGCCTGTTTTAAGCCATACAATCTCTTCTTCAACATGAAAACTAGTTTCTCCTTCCATTTTACCTCATATCCTTGTGGTTGTTGCATATATATATCTTCCTCCAAATCCCCATGGAGAAAGGTTGTCTTTACATTTAACTGCTCAAGATGCAAATCTTTAGCTGCTACTAGACTTGAAATAGTTCTGGTTGAAGTCATTTTAACGACAGCAGAAAATATCTCATCAAATTATATACCCTTTTTCTATGCAAACCCCTTCACAACAAGTCTAGCTTTATAGATTTTTCTAACTCCATCTTCTTCCTTCAACCTGTAAACCCATTTATTCTGCAATGTTGTTTGACCTGCAGGAAACCTGACTAAGTCCCAAGTCTAGTTATGTGCTAAGGAGTCCGTCTCTTCTTTCATGGCTTGCTCCCACTTCTTCCTGGTTTCTACTTGCACTACTTCTTCATAACATTCTGGTTCACCAAAATCAGTCAACAATACATAATATAATGAAGGAGAGTATCGTTCAGGGGGTCTACTCATCCTGGTATATCTTCTAACACTAGTTTTAGGCATTTGAGGTTCTTGTTGCTATTTTGGTTGATGTTGTTGTTATAGTTGTTGATAATTATCATTTTCAAGCACCTTAACTTTTCCTGTGATCTCATCAAGAACTATGTATTCTCTATTTTCTTTTTCCTATTTTGATACTTATACAAAACCTTTTCTTTGAATATGACTTCTCTGCTTCTAATGATTTTGTGTTTTTCATAATCATAAAAGAGATAACCAAAATCATTAACACCATATCCAAGAAAGGTACATTTCTTTGATTTTTCTTGAAGCTTTGTTTTATTTTCTTTATTAATGTGGACCAAGGCTTCACAACCAAAAGTCTTTAAAAATGAGTAGTTTACCTTTTTAACTCTCCATGCCTCCTCTGGATACCACCATCCAAGGAACTTGAAGGCCCTCTATTTATTAGATAAACAAAAATATCTACAGCACCTGCCCAAAATTGTAAAGGAAATCCTGCATGCAATCTCATGCACCTTGCACGCTCCATGATTGTCCTGTTCATCCTTTCTGACACATCATTTTCTTGTGGTGTTACTGGAACTTTCTTCTCCCTGAGAATTCCATTCTCTGAACAATACCTATCAAACTCTTTACTGCAATATTCACCTCCATTGTTTGAATTGAGACACTTCAACCTTTTTCCTGTCTCATTTTCAACCAAATGTTTCCATTTCTTGAAAGTATCAAATACATCAGATTTATTTCGAATACAATAAATCCATGTTTTTCTAGTTTCATCATCAATAAAGTAACATAATAATGAGATCCACTGAGAGATGATACTTGAGCAGGTCCCCATACATATGTATGCACAAGCTCTAATTTTTCGCTCTTATTTTCTTTCCTAACTCTAAGGAATCTAACTCTCGTCTATTTTCCATAAACACAATTCTCATAGAATTTAAAATCAACATGCTTCAAACTTGGCAACAAATTTCTTGAGTGAAGAATCTGCATCCCCTTCTCACTCATGTGCCCAAGCCTATGATGCCACAATGTCGTATCTTCTCCTGTAGAGGTTAAAGCATTAATAGAATGAGAAATACCATTGCATAAATACAATGTACCAACCTTTTCTCCTTTTGCTATTACCAGGGATCCTTTAGTGACCTTCCAGGTTTTATCTATAAAAGTAGTCACATAGCCTTCACCTCCCAACTACCTTGTTGAAATTAGATTTTTCTTCAGATATGGAACATGCCTTACCTCCTTCAATATCCATTGATTTCCATTCCACTGTTTTATGAAAATTGTACCCATTCCAATGATTTTACATTGTATATCATCACCCAATCGAACCTGTCCAAAATCGTCGTGAACATAATCATGAAAATGTTTCCTATCAGGTGTGGCATGGAATGAGGCCCTTGAATCTACCACCCAGGCATCAATAATATTTTCTAATGAAAGAATCAAAGCATCTTGCAACACATTACCTCTCACATTCACTTCATGATTGTTTTTTGGCTGAGCGTCTCCTTCTTTTCCATTCCAAGACTTGCAGTCTTTCTTTAGGTGTCCTTTCTTCCTGGATTTCCAGCACATTATCCCCGATCTGGACTTGGATCTGCATTTCCTTGACTTACAACAATATCTTGGGCACTTTCCTCTTTCCATTTTTCTTCCCCTAGTCTTTGCAGTCAAAGCATTACCTGATGTGTCACCAGAGCTTTTACGTCGCATTTCCTTGCTAAGGATTGCACCAACAACATCATCAAAATTTAAAATACTAGATCCAGAGATAGAGTTACTAATGTCCATAACTAAACCATTCCAACTTTCTGGAAATGAGCACAAAAATAACAGAGCCCTAACTTCATCATCAAAAGTGACACCTACAAAACTTAACTCGCTGGTAACTGTATTAAATTCATTTAAATGATCAGCAAGAGGTCCACCTTCTGACATCTTCATATTAAATAAACACTTCGTAAGAAATACCTTATTTGAGGTCGAGGGTTTTCATATATTTGGCCAATGCCGACATTGAACACTCTGTTGTCATTTCCTTTGAAATATTAAAGGCTACTAATGCCGCTAAGCACAGCCGTATTGTTCCAAGTGCCTTTTTTTCGAGAATATCCCATTCTCTGTCTATCATACTCATCAACATCTTTGCCTTTCCACTCAATGGTTGGTACAGATCTTTCTGGTATAAATAATATTCCATTTTCATCCTCCATAGCTGGTAGTTTTGGCCGTTAAATTTTTCAACCCTAAACCTATCATCTTCCACCATTTCTCTCACTCGAACCAAGAACCATTCTCTCCTACGATTTTATTAGCCACCCTCACTGGACCCCCCTTACATCGCAAATATTATGGGCGGCTTTGCCGCCACATTACGAACTGGGGTCCAATGTGGTGATACCTCTAAATAAAGAAGATAATGAGGCTCCACACCCAACACATAATATGGAAAAAGAGAGGGGAAGAAAGAAGTAGGGAGTGAAGCTGGATAGACAACCCAATTCTAGAAATGATAACTCTTGTATAGGAAGTAATGTTGTGACCTGTAGATAATAAAATTAACTACAGCGGGAGGATGGTTCTGACTGCGTGAGGATAAGGCAAATCAACTGCCCTAAACTTTGATAAGAAAAATATTTATGTAGATTACTATTTGTTTCCACTTCAGAAACCTGCTTCTTCTCAGTGACAAGTTATAAATTCATGAAAATTCAATTAGTTATCCCATTTTATTAGATTTTTGAAGGGAGTATATGGCTTCCAATGCCATGGTTTTCAAGCATACCTCTACATAACCACATTAGCAATATAATTTTCACGATTACAGATTTATTTATTTATTACTTGTTTATATTTTCTATCTATCTATCTATCTATATATATATATATATATATATATATATATATATATATATATATATATATATATTCAAGGAAAAAAAGAAGGCAAAGAGTACTCACACTAGGCTCAGAATCCTTCTTTCCCATCATTTCTAAGTATGATTTTTGCTTGATCTACTAGATGAACTCCTCCTTAGTAATGGGTTGATGATAAGGTATTATTCCATGCTCATTTACTAGAAATATGGTACCCTGCTCATTAATGGTTTTCACTTCAATTTATCCATTCTCGAAAGCTCTAAATACCTCTTGTGGGCCCAATAAATGTGTGTGGAATTTCCCCTTAAATTTTTTTAATTTTAAAACATAAAGGATCACCCAATCACCTAGTTGGCACTACTTCTTATTGAACAAATTGTCATTCCACTTACTATGTTGTTGCTGGATCAAAATTGTTTATTAGACAACATCTCTCCTAATCTCATCAAGCTCACTCAACAACAAGAGAGGTTATTGTCATGCTTCAAAGAAGTCTAACCCCAACGGGACTGTAGTTCTGAATGTTTTAATCTAGAACTCTATTAGTAACATGACCTATTTTCCATATACAAGCTCTTAAGGTGTGTGCCCGATACTATTTCTCCAAGTATTTTTGTATGCCCACAAGGCTTCAAGAAGTCTGGATGTGCAATCCTTTGTATGAATATTCACTATTTTTATCAAGATGGAATCTATCACCTTGTTTCTATACTTCACTTGGCCATTGGCCTATCGATGATATGGATAAGACCTTTTCCGCCTAGTCTTTTATTTATATATAATGTTTTTCACCATATTAGAGGTAAGCTGTGATCCATGGTCAATAACAGTCTCTCTAGGAAGACAAATTCTAGTAAAAATTTCATCAAATAGAAAATTAATAACATAATTTTTGGTAGGATAAGGAACAATTCTAGATTCTACCCACTTTGTTACAAAATTGGTGCAAACTAAGATATATCTCTTATTTAATGACGTTGGTTTAATGGGTCCAACAAAATCAATAACCCATTTTCAAAGGGCTCTCTAATAACCTGCAGACACAAGGGAATTTCATCAACTTGTGAAGGTTGTCCCATTCATTGATGATTGTCACATCAGCTAACATAATGTTTGTTATCTTTGAAATAATAAGGCCAAAAATAGCACGCACGAAGGACATTGTATGATGTTCTTTTGTCTACGAAATGGCTCGCACAAGGTTCATCATGGGATTTTTTTAGGATATCAAACACATCTTCCTCTCACACAAATATGAAAATAATCAAATTATGTCTAGTGTAAAATACCTCTCCTTGGATCCGGGACTATGATGTGATACTTCTAACAATTCTTTGCCTTTCTCTAGCAAATACATGAGGTGGTGTATTTGTTGTAACAAGATAGTTTTCTATATCCACAAACCATGGTGAGTTAGTCGAAAAAATAAAACTATTCATTGGGAATGGAATCATCTACATGAATAACTTGACGTAGATTGTCTAATATAGAAATATAATTAGCAAAAATATTATATTTTCTAGGTATTCAACAATTTTGATATTAAATTCCTGCAACAACAATGACCACCTAGTAACCCTACCACTAGTGAAAGGTTTATCCATTAGATACTTTATTTCAGAGTGATTAGTGTGAACAAATACTTCATATCATGTTATTTAGTGTCTGAATTTATTTATAGGAAAAAATACAACTAAAAATTCATTTTTTGTTATTGTATAATTTAACTCGGTAGGTGACATTTTTTTACTGGTGAAATATATAACATAAGATGAGTGATTTTCTTCTTGCCCTAAGGCCGCGTCAACAAAAATATCTGAGGTATTAGAAAATATGTGGAAAGGAAGGGACCAATTAGGTCCCCTAAAGAAAGGTGCCATAATCAATTTCTCCTTTTATTACTTGAACACATGCTAGCAAGCATCAATCCAATATAAATAAGTGGCTTTATCTAATAACTGATGAAGAGGAGAAGTTACCATAGAGAAGTACTTGATGAACCTCTAGTAATATTCATCATTTCCAAGAAATCCTCTTGCCTCCCTTTGATATTTAGGCACAGGAAGGTGGATAATGATCTCAACCTTTTCAGGGTCGACCTATATACCCTCGGCTAATATGAGGTGTCTAAGGACTACCCCTACTTTACATATCAATCTACATTTGTTATTGCTCAAGGTGAGGCATGCCTCTTGGCACCTGATCAATACTTTCTTCAAATTTTGAAGGAAATCTAAAAAATAATTGTTAAATATGAAGAAATCATCTATGTAAACCTCTACACAATACATATCAACAAGGATAACTAATACTACCTGCAAAAAGCTAGGAGGGGATTTGCATAATCCAAAGGGAAGCGCCTGATAAGAGAATGTTCCCCATGGACATGTGAAAGTGGTATTTTCATTATATTTGGGCATAATATGTATTCGGTTGCACCCACTAAGGCCATCCAGAAATGAGAACTGCTTTCCTACTAGGGAATCTAGTACCCAATTGATGAAAGGGAGTGGGAACTAATCTTTAAGAGTGGCCTTATTTAATTCTTGATATTCAACATAGATTTTCCATATCCCATCTTATTTTGGGACAAGTACCAATGGTTTGACCCATCGACTGTCAGAAACTAGGTGGATGAATATGACATCCAGGAGTTTTTGAAGCTATTCCTTTACAATTTCTCAAAGCGTGGGGTTCATTCGATGTTAAGGCTATTAGACGGACTAAGATCCTTCATAAATTTAGATATGGTGGGTGTAAGTATCAGGAGTGATACCCTTCATGTCTTCATAGATTCAGGTGAATGCACCTAAGTGATCTTGGGACATTTTTATCATGTTCTGTTGTTGAGATGGTTCAATTTTAGGATCAATGTATGGGGATTTTCTTAGACTCACCTCGACAAGTTCAACATTATTCTCGTGATTTTACGCGGTGGTTACTAATATCTATAGTGGTGATAAGGTTTGTAGATCATAATTCCTTTGAAAATTTGGACTAAAAAAGTGATGAAATTGTCTATAATTCTACATAGTGTCCAAGTTGACAAGAAAGTCGTGAGTCTGACTCTCCTTAGTACTCTCCGTAAACTGATGTAGATGATCCATAATGGAGAGAGACTGAGTTTCCTCATTGAAACTACAAACATCTAACCATAGAGTGTCACAAAGCTCGTATATGGATCTGGAAGGTGGTAATAGGGTTACCTTCTTACTTGAGACCCCATGTGAAATAAAAATATCACTTGAGTGAAAATTGATATAAGCATTAGCTGTGGCAAGCCATGGATATCCAAAAATAAAGGGATGTCCCATGTAGGATTCTTGGGTTGAAGGAAAATGAAGTTCGTGGGGTACTCCAATGAATCAATTGAGATGATCACATCATTTAGTACACCCTGTCGATTGATTTTAGATCAAGAAACAAGCTCAAGGATGGTGGGAGTAAGACAAATGTGAGCCAACCCAAGCTACTCCATGGTTTGACGGGTCATCACATTGATGGGCTCTTCAAGCTCAATTAGGAAATTAGGGACAAGGATGGTACCTATCTAGACATATATGGTTGGGTTTCTAGGATCAATATATTTGTCAACATAAATATGCCTGTCATTAACTCAACCACCTTTCCAACGAACTAGATAGTGTGGGACTTAGTTCTTTCCGTGCATGGCTTCTTGAGATAACATTCCTAGCTAGTTTTAACATATATTGGAATCTCCTTAAAATCTTGTAGTAGAGGAAATTTTATGCAAATGTTCCTTAAATATGAAGCCAGGTCGAACTCAAGGGTTGGATCAACATTCTCAAAATCAAACCTTTCTAGACAGGGAGGTTGATTTGAAGAAGATGGTAAGGGATCTAAGTTTGTAGGTGCAAGTTGTGGGGTGGTTTCATTTCTCTAATGGCCAGGAGCCTCCTTCATGTGTCTCTCTTCAATGATAACCGCTAGTTGATTTTGCTTTTTTTTCTTTGATTTTATCACCCTTCCCAATCTCAATTGTAATCCATGGACCTCAACTAGCATGATTTGGTAAGTAGGGAAAGGTTGTTGTTCAACGGAAAGAATATGTTATACCCCTTTATTATTTTGGTTAGGCACTAACTATATGGGTAACTGAGGTGGCCTAAATGGTGGAGGCATTAGAGGAAATTTTAGCATAAAAGTGCCCATGAAATTTTCATGTATATAATATGTAAACCAATCAAAATCCTTTAAATTTAAAAAGAGGTACATGAGAATATTTTGGAGGGAAAAAATGATTTAATTGTATTTTTAACTTATCTCCTTATAGGTATACTCAAATTTCAAGTGTATAGACTTTTTGGGTGCATAATTAAATTTCGCATCCAACGAGTACCTGTTATACATACTTTGAGAAGACCCACATTGATAAAATATTGTAGATACATTAAAAAAATGTATTGAAATTTTTAATGTATCTTCATTTTTTTTATCAATCCAGGTTTTCTCAAAAGTATGCATAATGGGTACTTGTTGGATGTGGAATTAAATTCTACATCCAACGAGTGTATACACTTTAAATTTGAGTAAACCTATAAATATATAAACCAAAAATACAATTAAAAAAGTAGTTTTCTTCTTTTCCTTGCAAAATTTATAACTCTTATTTTATTGTTTTCCTATTATTTCAATATTTTTCATTAAGAGGCTAGTTTTTGTTGGGGTGTGTTATATTTTTTCCATGACTAACCTACGTAGTGAACCGGGGGGTTAGAGGGGGGGCCGAGCCCCCCCTTCATTGTGCTGATTACGCAGCAGGGGGGTCACAGGGGGGTTTGATGGGGGCGGGTAGCCCCCCTCTACATGGTCCAGTGCAGGGCCCCAGGAATTTTTTTTTTTGGACCCTATATTAGGTTGGGCGAACCTACCTATGCTTTTTGGTCCATGGTTTTGGATGCGACGGTTTTCGGTCCATGGTATTGGATGCTTCAGCATGTATATATATGTATTATAACATTGAAAAGAATATAATGAAAAATCAAGCTGGTAGTCCCGGTTTTGGGATCCAAGGGAAAATATCTGTGTATATGTGTTTTATGTGTTATGCTCTCGCATTGTTTATTTTCTATGTTTTAGAATTTGTATGCAGGTAATTTATGTACGGGGTTGAAACCTACATTCGGTACTAGAGCTATTTTGGCTTTAAGGGGACGCCTTTTTTGCTGAGGGGTTTCACTCCGGCCTGTGGTAGACCCTATTCAGTGGGAGATCTGCAAGATCGATTCTGGCTGTGAAAGAAGATCGTGAGAAGTGGAAAGATAAAGATCAAGAAATTTAATGGTCAGAGTTTTGAGTTGTGGAAACTCAAGATGGAGGTTTTGCTAGTGGATAAATATCAGTGGATCATGGTAGATCTGGGTACTAGCCCAACGGGAGTGTCCAATGAAGAATGGAAGAAGTTGGATCGGAAGGCAAAGAGCACAATACGATTGGGTGTCTCAGATTTAGTATTGTTGAATGTATTAGGGGAAGCTACAACGAAGGCTTTGTGGGACAAGTTAGGGACTTTGTACCAATCTAAGTCTCTAGTGAATAAACTATTCTTGCGGAAAAAGCTATATAAATTGAGGATGAAAGATGGAGACTCGATGACAGAGCATTTGAACGCATTAAATACTATGGTAAGTCAGTTAACATCTGTTGATATTAAAATTTCAGATGAAGATAACTGCATCAGGTTGTTTTGTTCTCTACCAGATTTGTGGGATAGTCTCATTATTGTAATAGGTAGCAATGCAACTACCTTGAATTTTGATGAAATAGTCTCATCCTTGCTGACAGAGGAGATGAGGCATAAAAATATTGAGAGCCAGGATGGTGATTCCTTGTCTGTACAAGGACGGTCCCAGAACAGAAACAAAATAAGTCATCGAGTGGGACATCTAAATCTAGAGGGAGATTTAAATCTCCAGGAAAACCTATAAAGGTGGTGTGCTGGAAATATGGAAAGGAAGGGCACTTCAAAAGGGACTGTAAATCTAAAGTTCCTGATAAAGGAAAGGGATCTGATGGTGCTCCTTCTGTAGAGGTAAAAACCACCTCAGATGAAGGTGGGGATGTGTACTTGGCTTCTTCAAGTACACATGTAGATCATGAGGCATGGTTGATTAACTCAGGTGAATCCTTTCACTTCACTCCCCATAGAGAGTGGTTCTACGAGTACGAGAAATACGATGGTGGTGATGTCTTCTTGGGGGATGACAGGAAGGCTAGAATTGTTGGTTGCAGAAAAGTAAAGTTGAAGTTGTAAGGTGGAAGGGTTAGAACACTTCCGGGTGTTCTGCATATTTTTGCATTGGCCAGAAATCTGATGTCTGTAAGCAAGTTGGATGATGCAAGTGTAAAAATAGTGTTCGAGAAGGATACCTGCAAGATGGTTCGGGGAGCACTGGTATTGATGCGGGGAGTTTGGATTGGAACTTTGTACAAGATGCGAGGTAGCATTGTTGTTGATGGGTGGAACAATTCTGTGGTTCCTGAAAGTGGAGCAGAAAATCTAGTGGTCTCTAGAGAGAAGACCATGCTTTGGCATCAAAGGCTTGGACATATTGGAGAGAAGGGCCTTCGAATACTTCATGATAAAGGTATGGTAGAAGGTATGAGTAATAGCTTTGTGGACTTTGATTTCTGTGAAAATTGTGTATATGGGAAGCAGAATCAGGTGAGTTCCCCCCTGGTGGTAAGAGGGCGAAACAGATATTAGAGCTTGTGCACAGTGAAGTGCTTGGACCTGTGAAGGTTCCACCACTGGGTAAGTCTGTGTACTATGTATCATTTATAGATGACTTGTCAAGGAATACATGGATATATTTTCTTAAGAAAAAAACTGAAGTCTTTGACAAGTTTAGAGAATTTAAGGCTCTGGTGGAAAACCAGACAGAGAAGAAGATAAAGGTGCTGAGGAGAGATAATGGTGGAGAGTTTTGCAGTAAGGAATTTGACAAATTCTGTAAGAAGTGTGGTATAGCATGGTAGGAGACTACTCCATATACACCTCAAAAAAATGGAGTTGTAGAAAGAATGAACAAGAAGTTGATGGAAAGGGCAAGAAGGATGCTTAGTGGTGTGGGGTTAGGACAAGAATTCTAGGTAGAGGCAGTGGAGACAGCATGTTACCTGGTCAACAGATCACCTTCATCAGTGTTGGAGGATAAAACTCCACAAGAGGTATGGACTCGTAAGAAACCCTCTCTTTCACATCTGAGGGTATTTAGATGTGATGCATATGTACATGTTCCAAAGGAGAAATGAACCAAGTTGGATCGTAAATCTGAAAAGTGCATCTTTATTGGGTATAAGGTTGGTTTAAAGGGTTATAAGCTTTGAAACGCAACAACAAGAAAGGTTATGTACAACCGAGATGTGGTGTTCACAGAGGTGAAAGATGCTATTAAACATGAAGTCCAACCAAAGGAACCTGAGAAGATAGAGTTCGAGCTAAAGGAGGAAGAATCAGACTCTATAGTAGAGGAGGAATCAGAAGATGAAGAGCGACAAACTCTGGGTGTGAGAAGATTAGTTCGAGAAAGAAGGCAACCAAAAAGGTATAGTACATCTGCTTTTTGTTCAAATTTTCCTTTATCTATTACTAATGATGATCCCAGAACTATGAAGCAAGTAGTAGATTTAGAGGATGGAAAAGTCTGGAAAGAGGCCATGGTTTATGAAATGGTATCTTTGCACAAAAATGAGGCTTGGGATCTAGTGGAGCTGCTGGCTGGAAGGAAGCCCATTGGCAGGTAGCAAAAGGTTATTCCTAGGTGCCATGAATTGATTTTGGTGATATTTTTTCTCCTGTTGCCAAGGTAACTTCTATTAGATTACTTTTATCTGTTGCTACCGCTTTTGATTTTGAAGTAGAACATATGGATGTGAAGACAACATTTCTTCACGGGGATTCAGAAGAGGAGATCTACATGAAGCAACCTGAAGGCTTCGCAGTGAAGGGTAAGAAAGAACTAGTATGCAACTTAAAGAAGTCTCTATATGGGTTAAAACAGTCACCAAGGATGTGGTATCAGAAATTTGATACATTTATATGGGGACTTGGCTTCACCATAAGCAAAGCAGATCACTGTGTGTATTTTAAATTAATTGGTGACCATGTTATTTATCTGGTCTTGTATGTGGATGATATGTTGCTAGTTGGAAATGACAAAGAAATTATCCAGGATTTGAAGAGCCAATTGTCCTCCAAATTCGACATGAAAGATCTTGGTGCTACAAACTATATTTTGGGCATGGAAATTAAAAGAGATTGGGCAAAGAGGAAGCTCTAGTTAAACCAGAGGAGTTATGTTGAGACAATATTGTAGAGGTTTAATATGAAGGACAGTAAATTGGTGAAGGTTCCTATTCCTGTAGGTGTAAAGTTATCTGCTGAACAGTGTCCCAAGACACAAGAAGAGGAAGACGATATGTCCCGTGTTCCATATGCAAGTGCATTTGGTAGACTGATGTATGAAATGGTCTGTATTAGACCAGACATTGCACATGTAGTGGAATTATTGAGCAAGTTTGTGGAAAAACCAAGGAAGGAGCATTGGTTAGCAGTGAAGCAGGTAAGGCATTTGCGTGGCACTAGAGATTATAGTATGGGCTACCAAGGAAGACCAGGATTGGACAGATTGTTTGATATCCATGGATTTTTTTATGTAGACTGGGCTGGAGAATTGGATCAGAGAAAATCTACAAGTGGGTATGTGTTTAACCTATTTGGAGGTGCAGTCAGTTGGATGAGTAAGAAACAATCTGTAGTGGCACTATCAACTACAGAGGCAGAATACATGGCAACCACTTGTTCGAAATAATACTGATAGGAGGGTGGGGGGGTGAATCAGTATTATCAAATCAAACAATTTTTCAATTTCATACTCATATATATATGTACGCTACTTCAATTATGAGAACCCGTGTATATACGCAACTGTGTCTAAAGCAACTGGCGTATATCCAGTAAACTTATCAATCAGTTAATCCATTAAATGTTGATCTTTAATCAGTGCATCAGAACTTTATTAACCATACGAACAATAAATAGGTGCAGTAAAACATAACATATCATCGCACACATGAACACAAGATATAAGGTGGAAACCCAATGTGGGTGAAAACCACCTGCAGCAATTCGTCTCTATCTTTCTTTTATAAGAAACTTCTTTTTACAATATTTATGTACTGGTACAGTCTTATACCAGTACGCAGGTTTCTACCTGCAGAAGGCTACAAGCTTCTCTCATTCTCCAACTTCTCCTGGAAGGGAGCTGCAACCCCCTTAGCTCTTGTACTAGCTGATGTACTAGTATGTAGGTGCTACCTACAGAGAGCTACAACATTATCTTTTCTTCAGGGACCACGTTTCATAAACTTTCAAACTAGATCCATCAATAACATCATTCAAACATCAAATCTATCTCCATCAATCAATCTCCTTGCACCAACCAACACTGAATCAAACAATCACTTCGCTGAATGTTGTAACGAAAATACAATAACAGTAACCAGACACCAATCCTAAACCCAGAATGCTACAACAATAAACAGAAGTAGCTAAAACACATTTTATGAGACGTATGCTACTTCAAGATGAATAACCTGCGTGCATATGCTTCTGGATTAAGGAAAACCAGCGTATACACTATTTTTAATCACTAAACTAGCATGTATACGCGCATTTGATATGCCGAACTTGTGTACAGATCTATAAAAGACAATTTTCCATTTTCAAATATTTAGACATCATTTATACCCAGATTATCAGATTTATAGATCAAGTCATGTGCAAAATATAACAAATAAAAATCACACAAAGATACTACTATTCAAGCCTTAAGATCTTGACCCATCAATAGAACTTATCCTTCTTCTAGTGTACAGGTTCCTCCTTGGTTCAGATCCAACTATGCACCATAACGCAATGACCAGTATTCTAGATCTTGCTTTTCATGATATATTCAATCCATGAGCGAATGCCCTTGCCTAATGGTCTCCTTCCCCTTTTATAGACTTAGGCCTTACTCAATACCATGGTCCAAAACCACTTAGAACCAATAGTTGGGGCACAATAACTGGGTTCAATACTTTGGACAAGATACCATGGTCCAAAATCATAGGTCCAAATACCAAGCACCAATACCATGGAATAAAATAAGTTTTCCCACATGTACGCG
Organism: Pinus tabuliformis; assembly: GCA_031772625.1. NCBI lineage: Eukaryota > Viridiplantae > Streptophyta > Pinopsida > Pinales > Pinaceae > Pinus > Pinus tabuliformis. The sequence continues at coordinate 495,352,335 of CM062812.1, read as the reverse complement.
CTTTTTCGTGCATGAAAGTGTGTGCATAGGCATACACAACTTTTGATCGGAAATATCGCGTGTATACGTGACCTGGTTAAGAGGAACCTCTGTATATCTCTTTTTCTTTCATTCTGAAAACTTGGAATGTGATCTGCCATCTAAGTGAGTTTTCATCAAGGACAACACCTGTGTCATAGTACCAAACCTATGTCATAATGCCAACAATCTCTCCCTTTGGACTTGATGGCAACCCCAACTTACTCAAAGTCATTCTCCCCCTTTGACATCATGGGAAAAGGGTTATGATCCCCCTGAGTACATGCTAAAATCTCTGCTCAGTTGTGCTGTCCATGTTCCCCCTGAATGTAGGAAAGGTCTGCAGAAAGATGTCCTACAAGAAATAACATGACTCTATACATCATATGTGATCTTCCAATCACTAAAGGCTCATACATACATCCATCTACCAACCAATTGGGGATATACCAATATTGACTCATCCACCCAACCATGTGGGGATATGCCAAAAGTTTACACACGATAAAACAAGAACATTACATCATCCATCCCAAGCATAGTGGGGAAACCAAAATAGGTCGTTACATGACCTTGATAATAAAATAAATACATGACATAGAGACTAAATATCTAAGACAAGACTATGATAGTCATGAGAAGCATCTCTCAATCATCATCTAGATCAGCAACCATAATCTCCCTCTGCAATTGTTCCTCCTAAATCAAATACAATTGTGAAGTAGTACTGAAATCTTCTAAGATAATGCCAACATTGCATTATTAGAAGTAAATTCTCCCCCTGAACCTGCGCTAGATGGTATCTGTCAAACCCATATCAGACTCTTTGCATCCTCTGTCTGGCCTACAGATATTCTGCAAACCAACATATACACGACTGTATCCATAGAATCCAGCATATGTACGTGGGTTCTCCTCATGAAAGTTGTATACAACCACTTTTCTCTGAAACAGATAAGGTTCAACAACAAGATGATGCATCAACTACTCCCAACTTCTGTCTGAGGTATTCAAATGTCTCCCTGGGCAGTGGTTTGGTGAATATATCAGCACCCTGTTCCTTCGAGGGAACATACTCCAATTTGACCTTTTGTTCAAGCACTTGTTCTCGGAGAAAATGATATTTGATAGGTATGTGCTTTGTCTTTGAATGCATGACTGGATTCTTTGAAATACTGATTGCACTTGTGTTATCACATAAAATGGAAATAGGTTGAGTACAAGTGATTTGAAATTCTTGCAAAGTTTGAATCATCCAAAGGTGTTGTGTGCATCAAGATGCAACAACCACATATTCTACTTCAACTGTAGATAATGCAATTGGACTTTGTTTCTTTCTGAACCAAGATACTAATCTGGAATCCATAAAGAATGCACCAACACTAGTGCTTTTTCTGTCATCCACACTTCCTGCCCAATCTTCATCTGTATATGCATGAAGTGTGAGATGTGTATCTCTAGGATACCATAGGCCATATCTTTGTGTTCCTTGAAGATATTTGAAAATCCTTTTAACTACCTGGAGGTGTGCTTCTTTTGAATTTGCCTGGAATCTTCCAACTATTCCCACTGCATGCATGATGTCTGTTCAGGTACATGTCAGATATAGCAGACTACCAATCATGGATCTATAGGTTGGTTGATGTACTGTCGCTGATTCATCATTTGTGTTGAGGCTGCATTTGGTTACCATAGGGGTACATACTGGTTTCAAATCTTCCATGCCATATTTCTTCAAAATTTTCTTGAGGTACTTGGTTTGTGATAGAAAGATACCGTCTTTGTTTTGTTGGACTTGTAAACCAAGAAAATATGTGAGCTCACCAAGGAGGGACATTTCAAATTCTTTCAGAATCACCAAGGCAAAGTTTTGACTCATGGCTTCTTCATTGCTTCCAAATATGATATCATCAACATACACAACAAATATTAGCAATTTATCCTTATCAGTTTTTATATATAGATTGTTATCTATTGATCCTTTTGAAAAACCTTGTTGATGGAGGTATTTGTCCAGACAATAATACGAAGCCCTTGGAGCCTATTTAAGACCATACAGTGCCTTCTTAAGTCTTCATACAAGTTTTGGATCATTTCCAAGGATAAATCCATCTCGTTGCTCAATATACACTTCTTCTTCTAAGTCTCCATTTAAAAAGGCAGATTTCACATCCATTTGATATACTTTGAACTTCTGAAAGCTAGAAAGAGAAAGGAACATTCTTTTGGCTTCAATTCTAGCAACTAGTGCAAAAGTTTTTTTCGAAGTCTATACCTTCTTGTTGAGCATACCCTTTACAAACAAGTCTAGCCTTGTTTCTAATAACATCTCCATTTTTGTTTAGCTTCTTTTTGAATATCCATTTGGTCCCTATGACATTCTTATCATTAGGTCTAGGAACCAATTCCCAAGTGTTATTCTTTTCAATCTGCTCAAGTTCTTCATTCATGGCCTTGACCCAACATTCATCTTTGCATGCTTCACTTACATTTCGTGGTTCAACGGAGGAGAGCAATGCTAGATAGCTTGAAGCTTCTGTTATAGTTCTTCTTGTTTGAACACCTGCCTCTTTCTGCCTTAAAATTTGAGTCTCTAGATGGTTCTTTTGAACATACCTGGATGGAGTCTTTTCTTCTATTCTTATCTGTTCTTCTGGTGCTTCATAAGTTTCTTCTTCAACATTAGTCTGATCTGATGTTTAAGGATAGTCCTCTTCATCTTCAAAATCTTTGGTTTTTATCTGTTTTGAATTATTGCCTTCTTCATCAACCACCACATCAATACTTTCAACAATTTTCCCAAGTCCTTTATTGTAACACTTATATCCTTTACTTCGGGAAGAGTAACCAAGGAGAATGCCTTCATCTGCTCTAGGTTCAAACTTGCCAAGATTTTCATTAGTCCTTTTGATGTAACATTTGCTTTCAAAAACTTTGAAGTATTTTACCATAGGAGTCTTACCATACCACAGTTCATGAGGAGTTTGAGTGTTTTTTACCCAGGCATTTGTTTTGTTGAGAATAGTAACAACGGAAAATGCAGCTTCACCCCAGAAGGTTGCAGGAGTTCAAGACTCATCAAGCATAGCACCAGACATATGTTGAATCATTATTTTCATCCTTTGTACCACTCCATTTTGCTGAGGAGTCCTTGCAGTAGAGAATTCCGTTCTTATTCCTTGTTCTTCACAAAAATCGAAGAACTCATCCGAGGAAAATTCCCCTCCTCGATCAGACTTGAGGCATTTGATTTTGTGATCTGATTCATTTTCAACCAAGGTTGTGAATGCTTTGAACTTTTTGAAAGCTTCATATTTATGCTTTAGAAGTCCTATCCAACACATCCTGGAAAAGTCATCAATGAACAATATAAAGTATTCTTCTCCACGAGGGGAATTTTTCCTTCATGGACCACATAAATCAGTATGGACAAGTTCAAGTGGCTTACTAGCTGATCCTTCCTTCTCAGGGAAATGAGTTCTGGTTTGCTTACCAAACTCACATGATTTGCATATTGTATTTTCTGGAATTTTGATGTCAAGGAGATCATGAACTGCCTGATATTTGCATGATTTCCTTATCTGAGGGAAGCTTAGATGCCCCAATCTTCTATGTCATAGCCAATGTTCATCATTTTTGCTTAGATAGCATTGTTTCTGTCCTACCTTGAGTATGTATAAATTATTTGGAGTTCTTATGCCTTTGATCACTGTTTCTCCTATATCAAGCTCACGAACAATACATCCATTTGATCGAAATATTACCTCATTTCCTTGATCACACATTTGACTAACACTCAATAGATTATGCTTTAAGCCATCAACATACATAACATTTCCATCTTTGACTTTTTCTTTCAAAAGAATAGAACCTTTACCTTTTATGAGAGTAGGGGTGTCATTTCCAAATGAGAATTTCCTTTCCTTTTGTAAGGCACTATATGACTAAAGTTTTTCTTTATCACCTGTCATATGTTTCGAGCATCCATTGTTGATGTACCACTGATTTTGTTGTCCTTCCTCATATAAGGCTATAACACATCCTTCTGATTGTGGTTCTTTCTTCCTCCATGTTTTTGGACCCAATGATGCTTGCTCCTTCTGAGATGTTTGTCAAAACTGACTCCTGCATTCAGAATCTTCATGACCAAAGTTGTCACAAATAGAGCATTCCATTTCATTTTCAAGAGCAGAAACGTTATTCTAGGTTCTCTTCATGATCCCAGTCACACTCCTTTGATTTCGTGCTTCTATAGTCATGATGGTCTTGTAGGAAACACATTGAGCAGCTTTGTGTCCAAAGTTATGACATGAGAAACATTGGCCATTAAAGAAATTCCTGCGATTATCAAATCTACCAACCAGGTGATTTTAGTTTCCATTGACATTCATTCTTGTGGAAAATTGAGAATTATTTACCTGCGGTTGGTTGTAACTTCTGTTCATCCTTGAAGTAGATTGACCCTGATTTACCTAGTGATCTGTGTTATGCCTTTGCTAACGATTGTCAACATGTTCACTTCTCCTTGTTGCATCAATCTAATTTTTGGAGGTGGATGGATTTTATGCTTGAGATGCTTCTTTGGTATATCCAAGACTTGTCTTGATTAGAGGAGAATGTTGCACTTTGGTAATCTCATCTAAAGCTTCAGATCCTTTAGCAAATCTAATATTAAGAGCTCTTGTTTCTCAATATATTTTCTAAATCCCACAATTTCACATTCTAACTTTTCATTGTGTTTTTCCCTTTCAGCAAGTTGGAATGTCAGAGTATCTATGATCATACTCTTTTCTTCTAAGAAAATTTTAAGTTTAGAAATTTATTCATAGAGATCATCTTCATCTATAGCATCCAAGAAATCATCATCTTAAAAATCCATCAAGAGTATATAAGCATTTCCATGTTCATCTTCATCACTATTTGAAAGTCCATCGCTATCTTCATGTGTTTGTAATAACTCTTCTTACTTACGTTCTGTTTTTTGTTCCATTTAACTGGTTCCTTACCTTTATCAAGCTTATTTTTATGAGGACATTTGGCTACATAGTGACTCACCCTTCCACAAGAAAAGCATTTGAAAGGTAGCTTACCTCTGAAACTTCCAGAACCCCGTTTAAGGTTTTTGACAAAGTTTGATTCTTCCTCTCCTTCTGACGTATGCCCTAACTCATTGTATTCTTATTTTCCTCAAGCTTTGAATGTGGCTTCTCTCCTATCTGATGGCCCCCCTTTTCTCATTTTGAAAGCAGTTAGGATTCTGTGCAGTTGTGACATAGTAATACTTTGAAGATTTTGCTTTTCTTCTATGGCCGAAACTTTTGATTCAAACTTAGAAGACAAAGATCTTAGAACTTTTTCAACTAAAGTAACTTCTTCTATCTCTTTAGCCAAGTTCTTCATGTGATTAACAATCTCATCTATACACAAGAAATAATTAGCTACACTTTTATCATTGTGCATTTTGAGAGTTTCATATTGAATTCTGAGAGCTTGTAGTTTTGCATGTTTTACCTGATCATCTCCTTCATAGCTTAGAACGATCTTGTCCCATATTTCTTTGGTGGTTTTGAGCTGCATAACCTTGACGAATTCTGATTGAGATAGAGTCCCCAATAGAGTATTGACAACCTTTGCATTTGTTTCATACTACTTTTTACCAGCTATATCTGTAGGAGTTTCTGATGGAAATGTGTATCCTCCTTCCACGATATCCCAAACTTTTGTAGCAAGAGATTGAAGATAGGCTGTGGTTCTTACTTTCCAATAGATGAAGTTTCTCCCGTTAAAGATTGGTGGCCTGATGGATGCCTCTTTTTCATAATTGCTCATGATGATAGATCTTCCTTCAAGTGATCAAGCTTCTTCTGAAGGACCTGCTCTTATACCAATTGTTGGAAATAATACTGAGGGGGGGGGGGGGGGTTGAATCAATATTATCAAATCAAACACTTTTTCATTTTCATTCTCAGATATATATGTACGCTACTTCAGTTATGAGAATCTGTGTATATACGCAACTGTGTCTAAAGCAACTAGCGTATATCCAATAAACTTATGAATCAGTTAATCCATTAAATGTTGATCTTTAATTAGTGCATCAGAACTTTAGTAACCATAAGAACAATAAACAGGTGCAGTAAAATAGAACAGATCATCATACACATGAACACAAGATATAAGGTGGAAACCCAATGTGGGTGAAAACCACCTGCTGCAATTCATCTCTATCTTTCTTTTATAAGAAACTTCTTTTTACAATATTTCTGTACTGGTGCAGTCTTATACCAGTATGTAGGGTTCTACCTGCAGAAGGCTACAACCTTCTCTCATTCTCTAGCTTCTCCTGGAAGGGATTTGCAACCCCCTTAGCTCTTGTACTAGCTGATGTACTAGTACGTAGGTGCTAACCTACAGAAGGCTACAACCTTCTCTTTTCTTCAGGGACCATGTTTCATAATTTTTTAGACTGGATCCATCAATAACATCATTCAAACATCAAATCTATCTGCATCAATCAATATCCTTGCACCAACCAACACTAAATCACACAATCACTTCTCTGAATGCTATAACCAAAATACAATAATAGTAACCAGATACCAATCCTAAACCCAGAATATTGCAGCAATAAAGAGAAGTAGCTAAAACATATTTTATGAGATGTACGCTACTTCAAGATGAAGAACCTGCATGCATACGCTTCTGTATTAAGGCAAACCAATGTGTATACACGCCTTTGCTATGCAGAACCTGCGTACAGATCTATAAAAGACGATTTTCCCTTTTCAAATATTCAAACATCAATTATACCCAGATTATCAGATTTAGAGATCAAGTCATGTGCCAAATATAACAGATCAAAATCACATAAACATACTACTATTCAAGCCTTAAGATCTTGACCCATCAATAGAACTTATCCTTCCTCTACCGCTCAGGTTCCTCCTTGGCTCAGATCCAGCTATGCACCATAACCCAATGACCAATATTCTAGATCTTGCTTCTCATGAGATATTCAATCCATGTGTGAGTGCCCTTGCCTAAAGATATCCTTCCCCTTTTATAGACTTAGGCCTTGCTCAATACCATGGTCCAAAAACATAGGTCCAAATACCAAGGACCAAATACCATGGACTAAAATAAGTTTTCCCACATGTTCGCACTTTTCTATGCATGAATGTGCGTGCATACGCATATGTGACTTTTGATGGGAAATACAACATGTATACGTGACTTGGATAAGAGGAACATGCGTATATCTCTTTTTCTTTCATTTTGAGAACCTGGACTATGATCTGCCGTCTGAGTGAGTTTCCATCAAGGACAACACCTATGTGATAGTGCCAAACCTATGTCATAATTCCAACACCACTCATGAAAGCAAGGAAGCAGTTTGGTTGCAGAGATTGTGTTCAAGTATGGGGTTAGTACAAGGAGCTATAAGGATAGATTGTGACAACCAAAGTGCAATTTTCTTGGAAAAGAACCCTGCTTATCATTCAAAGACAAAGCACATTGATGTTCAGTATCACTTTGGGAGGGATATGATAGAAGACAAAAAGGTGTTACTGGTATAGTTCGACACTTCTAAGAATACTGCTGATGCATTGACAAAATCTGTGAGCTTCGAGAAGTTCTCTTGGTGTAGCGAAACAATGGGCATTTCAGGGCTAGAAAAATGACTAAGCTCTCCTGTAGCCCCCTGTGGAAAGAAAACAACACGTGGGATAATGTTGGGGTGTGTTATATTCTTTCCACGACTAACCTACGTAGTGAACGGGGGGGTTAGAGGGGGGGCGGAGCCCGCCCTTTGTTGTACCGATTGCACAGTGGGGGGTTACAGGGGGCGCAGCAACCCCCTCCATCCTGGGGGTTTGAGTGGGGTGGGTAGCCCCCCTCTACAGGGTCTGAGGCATCGCCTCGGGAAAAAAAAAAATTGGACCCTATATTAGGTTGGGTGAACCTACCTATGGTTTTCGGTCCATGGTATTGGATGCTTTGGCATGTATATATATGTATTGTAACATTGAAAGGAATATAATGAAAAATCAAGCTGGTAGTCCCGGTTTCAAGATCCAGGGGAAAATCTCTGTGTATATGTGTTTTATGTGTTATGCTCTTGCATTGTTTATTTTCTGTGTTTTAGAATTCGTATGCAGGTAATTTCTGTACGGGGTTAAAACCTACAGTTTTAGGCTGAAATTTCCTCTAATGAAATGGTAATTGAGGGGACATGGGTTGTCTTTGTTGAGGTAGAGTAGTTGGTAATGAAGTATTAGCTAGTGCTTAAGATGTATACCATACAAGATATGATTTATCTGATGGAATAAGGTATGAAGAATGAGGATGTGAAGGTCCTCTCCAACCTTGTTGCCAAAGAGCAGACTAGACAAACTGCTAGGGATACCCTTGTTGCCATGGTGGAGAACAATTCTAGTTGATAAGAGTGTTGTGGTGGACCATGAAAACTAGGAAAATAAGGTGTAGGTTTGGGATGCATACGTGTACTCACATTTTTATTTAATCTCCATGTGGGCATAGCATGCAACGGATGAGGTATCAGATGCTCCTCCTCAAAAACGAATTTGAAACCTGTTATGGAGGGAAATTCTTCCATAGGATGTTTACCTGCACAAATAACACAACTTTTAGCAACATGGAAAATATGCAGGGAATTCATGCAATGGATGCTTCTTTCTACCTATTTCTTTCTTTCATGACATGCAAAGCTTGTTCTTCTTCTAATTTTCATTCAAATTTGAAAGAATCCAACTTCATACTAAAATTATTCATGGATTCAATTTTCATATCATCCATTTTATGGTCAAGTTGAAGTATCCTAGCGTTATTTGTTCTATATTTGATGTTTCAAAAGAATTGCCTCTTACTCCCTTACTAGATCTAGATTGATTGTGTGAATATTTCTTGCATAAAAAAACATTTGATCAAATGTTAGTTGGGATATATCACATTTTCCTAATAAATTCGAAATATTCATTAAATCATTCAAAGTTCCATGTAAAAGTATATTCTTGATGGTTCCACGATCTAATATATGTTTGGACCTTTGGAGGATATATAAGAACCTCTCAAGATAATCCTACAAAATTTCATCCTTTCTTTATGTGATCGTAAAATTCTCATCCCACATTTCACAAGTTTTAATAATCCTGATATTTACCAAGTAAAATTCTCTTCATCTCATCCTAGTATCTATGGTATTTCCCCCTAGCCCATAAACCAATGCAAGGATGAATCCTTAAGGATAGTGGGGAGAAGTTTTAAATTTTGGGCATCTAAAGAATAGTCATATCTCTTACATAGTATATCAAACTCGAAAAGAAAAGCATTAGGGTCTTCATGTGGCTTACCGTGAAAATGAGGGATAACTGATGGTGGAATTTTTTTTATTTGAAAAATAGCATCAGGATCCATGATTATAAATCCAAAAGTGAGCTCCCCCTATGGGTTGCTCTCATCAACTCTTTCACCAACCCCATTGTCTTGATTTGTCATAACTTTTCGTCAAAGTAAATTGTGTCCCGTGTTGTATGAAGAGTCCCATTCTTTTCCCTTTCAGATTGAGAAACTCTTGAGCTACTATTTCTAGAGTTAAAATGCAATGTACATGCTTCATTAGTCTAAGTGTACCTAGAGTTTTTACCTGCAACAAAATCATTGTGAGAAAGGGGCTTTCAAAATTATCAGTTTTACCTCTACCCTTCCTAGGTATTGGAACTCTACCCCTCTTAGTCATTTTTTTATTGAAAAAAAAATATAATCATAAAACTAAATGAAAACTGTAAAAGCTACTTGTTTCACTACAAAAATTGAAATTCAATCAAATGATGCAACTATTTCAAAATATATACCTACAAAATTTCAATGACAATTAACCTTCAGAGAAAAAAATAAATAGAATCACACCTTCTTTAAAAACTAACACAAAAACTTACCTCTACTACTAAAAGGAATTCATTCAAAATTACCAGAATCTTTCCCTAGCACCTCCCTGGCAACAATGGAAAAATGTTTGTTATAGTATTTTTATGACTAATGACCCAACATAAATTGTCAAACTAAAGTCCATAGACTTAGAGGTGTAGCATAGGAAATTCCTGAAAATACTTTGGGAAATTGCAATCAAATCCCTACTTCTAATCTATTCTTTACCACTCTCTCAGGTTCCTACAAACACTTGTCAAATCCTGGTCTAGCTCCTATAAACATTGTAGTAGTTTATTAGAAATAAACCTAATAACCAATCAACTATTAAACTGATCATTAACTCCATAACTCAATGAGAAAATAAAACATAAGGACTATATTAATGAGCTCAAGAACACAAGCATATAAACCCTAAAAAATGCAAGAACATCTAATGAAAAACATGATACTTAAATCAAAATACAAACTTCATTGAAGTTGCTATACTAGGTTCTATCAACACTCCACCCTGTGTGCAATAAAAAAAATTCAAATTATGGCTTCAATGTTCATCTAGTGTTATCATCATAATCAAATGTGTGAACTGTATAAGCAATCATTGTGTCCATGAATAGAAAAAAAGTCACTCTGATATAATTCTTCCTCAAACCTATAAACACACTTCAATAAATGGCATATCTCAATCAAACATAAACATTGGAAACTAAGGCATATGCAAAGAAGAAACCAGAGGTAGATTATTCTATAACCCTATAAATGTAAATCAATATCTTGTAAATAACTTTTTTTTTTTTTTTTGACAAGTTCAGTTGCTATGTATTAATCTGAAAAAAGAGAGGGGCAGCTTGCTGTACATGATTGCCATGGTGTTCCAAATCCGTTGAGCTAATTTACTTTGTTTTCCATTCCAAGGGTAGTTTTTCTTCCAGCTAAAGAGAGTGTCTGCGATAGATGCCTTTGGCTCCCATGGAGCATTCCCGAGGGATGCCATCATCCTCCAGCATTCCTCAGCTACAGGGCAATCTATGAATAGATGTTGAAGAGTCTCTTCTAATCTGCAGCAATTTGGACATCGAGAGGGTCCCATTATAACTCTTTTCATTAAGTTTTCTGCGGTTAGAACTTTTCCTTTTAAAAGGAGCCAAATAAAGAATTTGATTTTGGGAGGTGCTTCTGCTCTCCAAACTAGCTTCCATTGACTCCAAACATCCTCTGGGAAGATGTTATTGCATAAGCAATGGTACCCAGCCTTGGTCGTGTACTGAGTTCCAGTTGGATCCCAACGGTAGAAATCTTGCTTGCCTTTTTGTGTCGGGGCTTTGCTATGAAGGAGGTTCTTGAGAGAAATAAAGTTGGTCTCAAGCTCTCTGGGGTATTCCAGAAATTCCCAACCTATCCATGCTTGTGTAGAATTTCCCCATTGTGATATTTGGGACAGGTATACTATTTCTTTACTGCTGAGCCAGTTTATTGCAGGAATTGCCTCCGATTGTGATCCGATTGGGTGCTGTCCGAGGATTCTATCAGTGGAGAAATTGACACTGTTCCCTCCTCCAGGAACCTTTGAAATGTTTTGAGCCATGAAGGGTATGGCTTTCTTGCAGAGTTGCCATATTTTTGTGCTATCTCTATTGGGAATGTTGGTATCCAAAAGCTGCTGCCTCGCACTGTTCAAATATTTAGCCTCTAAGACCTTCTTCCACCAAGCTGTGGGACCAGTGATCATTCTCCAAATTATTTTAGCTCCAAGAGCTAAGTTCAGAATTTTTGGTGATCTTATTCCTAGCCCGCTTTTTTCCTGTGATTGGATGACATTCTTCCAACTGACAAGGTTGAACTTTCTTTTATCCGTTTTGCCTCCTTGCCAGAGGAGATACCTGAGATTTTTTTCCATTTTCTGATGAAAGGATGCAGGTGCTTGACATAAAGAGAGACGGTAAATGGGCAGAGAGGTCAAGCCTGACTTCAGAAGAACAAGTCTTCCTGCTGGGTCCAGCCACATGGTGCCCCATTGTTGAATTTTTCTCTTTATTTTGTCGAGGATTTCATTCCAGATGTCAGATTTCAGAGGTCCCAAGCTTACTGGCATTCCAAGGTAAGTGAAGTGGTTCCAATTGAGCTTGTAGGAGACTCCTAGAATGCTAGAAATGCTATGGATGGTATGGCTAGGAGTGTTCCAACCATAGATACAACTTTTTAACTGATTAGCTTTCCCTCCTGAATATTCCATAAATTGATCTAATATCTTCTTGAAGCGCCTTGCAATGGTGGTGGACGCTCCTCCTCTCAGGAGGGTATCATCTGCAAATTGGGAGTGATTAATATTTTTTGTGCCTTGCTCAAATTTGATACCAGTAATGAGGCCTATTCTTCGATTAAAATCCAGGGTTTGGCTAAGGGACTCAGCCATGAGGATAAACAAATAGGGAGACAGAGGACAGCCTTGCCTAAGGCCTCAAGAGGATTTGAAAGCAGCACACGGTCTTCCGTTAATCAGAGGGGATATCCAAGGATCCGAAATACAAGCTTTGATCATTGAAATAAAGGAGGGGTCAAAGCCCATTCTATGGAGGACAGCGAACAGAAAGGAATGTCGAACCCTGTCAAAGGCATTGGCAAGGTCCAGCTTGAGGACAAATCCTTTCTCCTTTCTACTAAGACTGGAGTGAATGGCCTCTTGAACAAGCAGGATAGAGTCAGAGATGTGCCTATTCGGGAGGAATATAACTCAAATAATTAAAGTATATTTATTTTAATAGCTCTTCCCACAGTCATTGTTCATAAGTTTTATAAGTGCATACCATAAATGTAAATCACTGCTCCAAATGGCTAAGAATACAAGTCCTATAAACCAAACCAACTTGGTGATAGAATGTATAAACTTGATAAATCAAACAAACATACAAATTATATAAGAAAACTTTGTTTTGTGCCAATATATGGAAAATAATATTACAAGGTCCGCAACTATACCCAAATGGTGGTTCCAAATTACTTTCCAACTCATTGTACCTAGGATTTTTATGGTTAAGAAGATTCAAATCTAATGAGTGCAAATCGAGCCATGCAAATTGTCAAATATCAACAATATTATTAACTTGTTCAATGATCTTTGAAGGTCATGATTTATCATTTATAACCTAGGTAACTATTTGGATCACTCATATATCTACTACTTCTTGCACTGCAACAAAGGGTTTATGGTTCGAGATATCTCCAACTCTCAAGTCACTATTCACTCAAGAGTTATAGATATAAATCTTGACTAATGATATCCCCATGTCAGAACTCCATTAAAATATCTAGATCTACAATAAGACTGAAACCCTATGATGAAAACCAACATCAAAATGTTGTTAAAAATTCACTTTTCAGTACATAACAAAGTTCGTTTATGATTTTTTTTCACAGAGTAGAATATATGAAATCTTTTCAAATACATCTATCAACCTTATAAATTCACTCTCCAATATCTAAATGCCAGACAATTATAAGTTGGAGCATTGTACAAATATCCAAGAGACAAAGTGTAATGACTACACATGTAGAGCTTAAATGAGTTTGTAAACAAACCACAAAGTCAATACATCAATAATGTAAATAAATGTGCACTTTTCACCAGATCAACATACAACACAAGGAAATATATTAGAAGAGAGGTGTCGAGTTCATGTGGTCGAGCGCTAACCAACCATCTCGCACCCTCTAAGAGAAACTTAAGTCGCGTAGTAAAAATAATCATTAAATACACTATAAATGAAGAAATAAACCTGGCATCATAAATCTTATATTAAAATTGAATTAGTCTCTTTTACATCAGGCGATAAGGTCTCGAATCTATTTGATGAGAGGAGAAACACCTTATCATTAAACTAGTAGCATATCACTATCACAAAATCACTAGCTTGGCTCAAAGCCATAACATGGTTTATATAAATATTTGCAATACAAATTTGGCCATCGGATAAGCCATTTGAATACAAAATAAAATATATAAAATTCTCAATAGTCTTCCATCAATGGAAGTCTCATGTAGATTAGTCTAACCAACGAAATCAAGATATGGTATGTGAGGAACTTTAGTAAATACCTCCTCCATCTTCAACCTAAAACTGAAAGTGGTCAAAATAGGAATGCTTTGACATCATCTTTCTTCAAAAAGGTATCTAACATATGTATACCAACTCATTAGCTATTGGGCCTTGTGGTATGTTTCAACGATCAAATCTGCCTATGTGTCCATTTTGTAGTGCAAGATCTCTATAGCGAGTACATGAAATACACAATCTCTGGTTTAGTGGCTTGTTAAAGATAATAAACCTTAGAAAAGACATAACAACAAAGGCATTTGATGAAAAATATTGATTTACCTATCAAATTTTAAATAATATGCAAATTGAGATCAAGTCTTGATTATCGCATCAAAAATATTATGAAAATGCTAGGTAAAGGTCCAAAAGTTGGAAAAACAGGGGAGCAAGGGGGAATTATTTAGGAAAAAATATAGTATTTTATAGGATAAGGATTATTTTAGGAAGGACCAAGTTTTTATTTCCAGAACTAAACTAATATTCTTTCCAAAAATTACTTAATCAATTTGTTTTTTAACAAGCATGAATTTCCATTACATCAAGTAGCTAATCAATTTCCTTTCAGCAAGGCAAGATTTCCTTTAAGGAAATTATGATTCATTTCAGTAGTTTTTCCAAAAGAATTTGAGATTGGAAGATGGTTAGGAGCAGAGGCTAGCATAAGCCATCCAGTAGTTAGCGAATATCCTTTCCATAAGAGTAATTTAATTTCCAAATTATGTATAACCTTTCCAAATCTTGTGAAATACCTATACTCCATTTCTATAGGTAATTATTGAAATCACAACTACAAAAAAAACTAGTAGAAGTATAAAATGCAACCTACATATAGTGCATGATAACTCACAAGTTCCATAGAAGACCCAACTTGAAAATTAAACGAAAAAACCATTTCATTAACTCTCTAAGTGAGAATAAAGGAAATTAAAAGGCCCGTCAATGCAAATTTAAATAAATAAATAAATAAAATTATGAAATAAAAGCATGTAAAACTATTTCATTTTAAAAAATTATGTGCTTCTCATCTTACATCCACCACATTTCCTCTTTGTGTTATCCACTAATTACCTAAGATCCAATTAGAAAAACATCATTTCACCATTTGTCAAATGAGTCATCCTTCTTGCCATCAGGGTATTGTGGTAGTTGCAACGTCTTCCACATACCCTTGTCACTTATCTATACCATCAACATAAACAACCTACTATTTTACCCTATATGCATGACATCCATCTCTTTGGGGATTCATTAATTAGACAATATTCTGCCATGTAGGTATTTTATGCATGTTATATATTTTTTGCATGAAAAGCCCCATGGGTTGTGTGTGTGTGTTGAGCACATTGTGTTGGAAATAATACTGAGAGGGGGGGTCAATCAGTATTATCAGAAAAAAAATTTCATTTTATGCTTAGAAACATATACGCTACTTCAGTTAAGTGAAACAGCGTGTACACGCAACTTTGTCTAAAGCAACCAGCGTATAACAAGAAAACTTATGATTCAGTAGCTTATCTTCAGTAAATGCATCAAGACATTATAAAACAGGTGTAGTATAACAGAACATATCATCACACAGAAAACACACACATGAATACCATGATATAAGGTGGAAACCCAATGTGGGTGAAAACCACCTGCTGCAAGTCGTCTCTATCTTTCTCTAATATGAAACTTCTGTTTACAATCTTTTGTACTGGTGCAACCTTATACCAGTACGCAGGCTACAACCTGCAGAAGGCTTCAACCTTCTCTCGTTCTCCAAACTTCCTTGGAAGGGACCTCCAACCCCCTTTGCTCTTGTACTAGCTAAGATACTAGTACGTAGGTGCAGACCTACAATCTTCTTTCCTTCAGGTACCACTTTTCATACATTTTCAGACTGGATATTCCTGAAGCACAACATTACAATCTGAAGACCACAATTCATTCAACTTTCATAGCAGATTACAAAACAACCAATACTCGCATCAACAATCTTTGAATCACTAAACCACTGAAACCCTGTTAAACCCAGTCACCAGAACACATAGCAGACTACAGAACTCTGCAATAACAGTCAGACCCAGCTGCAACCCAAAAATCAAGCTCCAAAAGATATATGCTACTTCAATGAAGGCAACACGCGTATACACGCGGTTTTACCGAAGACAACCTGCGTACAGATCTAAAAATAATTTTTCATAACTTGCAGTTGTACCAGATATCAGTTATACCCAGAACATAACATTACGTCAGTATGCAGATCTAGAAATATGCATAATCAACCATATAAAGATAGTTCATTTCAAACCATTTGATCCCGATCTCTCCTTAGATCTTGTTCTCCATCAACCGATGAGATCTCTCCTTAGCTCATATCAAGCAATACATCATCAACCAATAACCTGCATACTAGATCTAATACTTCATCAGATATTCAAGACTTTTCAGATACAATTGCCTAATGATTTCCTTCTCCTTATATAGCCTTAGGCCTTGTTCAATACCAAGAGCCAAAACCATAGAAATCCAATACCATCAACTTCAAAACTAGGGATCAACACGTCCGTCGAGACACCAAGGTCCAAAATCATAGGCACAACTTCCAAGGAATAACCGTCGTGGACCAAAGATAGGTTTTCCACATACACGCGCTTTTACTGAAGCCAACCAGCGTGTACACGCGACTTGGTATATAGCGAACCAGCGTGTATATATTTTTCTTCATACTTGTAGACTGATCATCAATTCCTTGCTGCTATCCTTCTGCACTATGATTTGTCATCAGTGTGATTTGCCATCAAGGACAAAACTTGTCTCATAATGCCAACAATCTCCCCCTTTGGACTTGATGGCAACAACACCAAATCAAATCACTCTCCCCCTTTGTCATCAAGGGCAAAGGGCTGTGCTCCCCCTGAGTACATGCTGATATCTTTGCTTGGCTGTGCTGAAAACATGCTCCCTCTGACTGTAGGCAAGATCTGCAAAGGATGTTCTTCAAAAAGAACCAAGACTTATACACCATAAGGGACCTTCCTATCACCAAAAGACTCAATACATACATCCATACTCCCAACCAAGAGGGGATACATCAGAACCAACCAATTATATTACATCATTCATTCCAGGCATAGTGGGGAAACCAACATAGTCCATTACATGACCTTGACACGAGATATCATAGAAGAGATACATGACATAGAGACAACAAATCTAGACCAAGACTTATGAAAGTCACAAGCAGCATCTGATACACATCTTTTAGATCAGCAACCAAGATTTCCTTCTGAGCTCCTTCTCCTGAAACCAACAATAGTTGTGTACTAGAACAAAAAGCATCTAAATGCCAACAATGCTTTATGAGACTTTAAGCTGCTCCCCCTGAACCTGTGCCTGCTGCACCCCCTGAAACTGTGCCTGAAGAATTCTGGCATACCCATCTCAGACCTTCTCCAACCGGAGTCTGCCCTTGCTGTTCAGAACTCCATATACGCGACTTCTCCTGCATAAAACAACGTATGCATGTGGATATTCTTTCTGTAACACGCGTACACTATACACGTGACTTTCCCAGCATAAATCGGCGTATATACACGGAGATCCCTTACGTAACTTGCGTATACCAACTTTTCTGTAGAACAGACAAGCTTCAACAGCAGGATGAAGCATCAACTACTCCCAGCTTTTGTCTGAGATATTCAAAAGTTTCCCTGGGCAGTGGTTTTGTGAGAATATCAGCAACTTGTTCCTTAGAAGGAACATGCTCCAGCTTGACCTTCTGCTCAAGCACTTGTTCCCGAAGAAAATGGTACTTGATTGGTATGTGCTTGGTCTTTTAGTGCATGACTGGATTCTTTGAAATGCTGATTGCACTTGTATTATCACATAAGATAGAGACTGGTGGAGTGAAAGTGATTTGAACATCCTGCAAGGTCTGCATCATCCAAAGAAGTTGTGTGCAACAAGATGCCGCAGCCACATATTCTGCTTCAGCTGTGGATAAGGCAACGAACTCTATTTCTTGCTGAACCAAGATACTAATCTGGAGCCCATGAAGAAAGCACCACCACTTGTGCTTTTCCTATCATCCACACTTCCGGCCCAATCTGCATCTGTGTAGGCATGAAGAGTGAGATCTGTATCTCTAAGGTACCATAAGCCATAGTTTTGGGTCCCTTGAAGATACTTGAAGATTCTTTTGACTGCCTAAAGATGAGTTTCCTTTGGGTTGGCTTGAAATCTTCCAACAATTCCTACTGCATGCATAATATCTGGTCGGGTACCTATCAAAGAAAGAAAACTCCCAATCATGGATCTATAAGTGGGTTGGTGAACTGCTGTTGATTCGTCATTTGCACTGAGGCTGCATCCTATAACCATGGGGGTACAAACTGGCTTTGAATCTTCCATGCCATACTTCTTCAAGATCTTCTTGAGGTACTTGGTTTGAGACAAGAAAATACCTCCTTCATTTTGTTGGATTTGCAATCCAAGAAAGTATGTCAATTCTCCAAGTAATGACATTTCAAATTCTTTCTGCATAACCAATGCAAAGTTCTGACTCATAGCCTCTTCATTGCTACCAAAGATAATATCATCTACATACACAACAAGTATTAGCAATTTTTTACTTTCAACTTTCATATAGAGATTGCTATCTGCTGATCCTTTTGAAAAACCTTGTTTGTGAAGATATTTGTCCAAACGATAGTACCAAGCCCTTGGAGCTTGTTTGAGACCATAGAGAGCCTTTTTCAATCTGCATACAAGGTTTGGATCATTCCCAAGAATGAAACCATCTGGCTGCTCAATATATACTTCTTCTTCTAAGTCTCCATTCAGAAAGGCTGATTTCACGTCCATTTGGAATACCTTGAAGTTTTGAAAGCTTGAGAGAGCAAGGAACATTCGGATGGCCTCAAGTCTTGCAACAGGAGCAAAGGTCTCTTCAAAATCTATTCCTTCTTGTTGCGCATACCCTTTACAAACAAGTCTGGCCTTGTTTCTAATTACTTCTCCATTTTCATTCAATTTATTTTTGAAGACCCATTTAGTCCCTATGACATTTTTATCTTTTGGTCTAGGAACCAATTCCCAAGTATTGTTCTTTTCGATCGGCTCAAGTTCTTCATCCATTTCTTTGACCCAACATTCATCTTTGCATGCCTCTTTCACATTTTGTGGTTCAGTCGAAGAGAGTAATGCCAAATAACTTGAAGCTTCTGCAATTCTTCTTCTTGTTTGTACTCCTGCTTCTTTCTGCCCCACAATCTGAGATTCTAGATGATTCTTTTGAACATATCTGGATGGAGTCTTCTCTTCTATTCTTGTCTGCTCCTCTGGTTCTTCTTGAGGTTGTTCTTCTTCTTGAGGTTCTTCTTGAGGTTCTTCTTGAGGTTCTTCTTCTTCATCATTCTGCCTTTGAGGGTAGCCTTCATCTTCTTCAATGTCTTCATGATGAACTTGCCTAGGAATATATCCCTTCTCATCAACCACTACATCAATGCTGTCAACAATTCTGCCAAGTCTTTTGTTGTAGCACTTGTATGCTTTGCTATGTGGAGAATAACCAAGAAGAATTCCTTCATCTGCTCTTGGTTCAAGTTTTCCAAGTTGCTCATCAATATTCTTAATATAACATTTGCTCCCAAAGATTTTGAAATGCTTCACCGAAGGAGTCTCACCACTCCAGAGCTCATGAGGTGTTTGAGTGCTGTTTACTCGGACATTTGTTTTGTTAAGAATAATAACCGCAGCATGTGCAGCCTCACCCCAGAAAGTTGTGGGAGTACCTGATTCATCAAGCATAGCACGAGCCATTTGTTGGATTGTTCTGTTCATTCTTTCCACAACCCCATTTTGCTGAGGAGTTCTAGCTGTAGAGAATTCTCTTCTTATCCCATGTTCTTCACAAAAATCGAAAAATTCGTTTGAGGTAAACTCCCCACCTCTGTCAGATCTGAGGCACTTAATTTTGTGTCCTGATTCATTTTCAACCAAAGCCTTGAAGGATTTGAATTTTTCGAATGCTTCATCTTTGTGCTTCATAAGCCCTAACCAGACAAACCTGGAGAAATCGTCAATGAATAATATCAAATATTCTTCTCCTCGAGGTGTCCTTTTCCTAAATGGACCACATACATCTGTATGGACTAGCTCAAGAGGTATGCTGGCTGATCCTTCCTTCTCTGGAAAATTAGTTCTGGTTTGCTTTCCAAACTGACAAGATTTTCATATAGTGTTGTCTGGAATTTTGATATCTGGAAGACCACGAACTGCCTGATATTTGCATGCTTTCCTTATTTGTGAATAGCTTAGATGCCCCAACCTCCGATGCCATAGCCAGTGTTCATCATCCTTGCTCAAATAGCATTGTTCTGGTCCTTCTTCAAATATGTATAGATTATTTGGAGTCCTTCTTCCTTTGATCACTGTTTTACCTGTATCAAGGTCACGAACACAACATCCATTTGATCTAAATATTACCTCTGTTCCTTGATCGCACATCTGGCTGACACTCAAAAGATTATGCTTCAATCCATCAACGTACAAAACATTTCCTGCTTTGACCTTTTCTTTCAACGGAGCAACACCTTTTCCTTTTATTGCTGCAGAGATATCGTTTCTAAAAGAAACTTTCTTCCCCTTTTCTAATGCGGTATATGACTCAAGTTTTTCTTTGTCCCCTGTCATATGCTTCGAACATCCACTGTCAATGTACCGTAGACTTTCTTGACCTTCTGCATAAAAGGCTATCCCACATCTTTTTGGTTGCGGTTCCTTTATTCTCCATGTTCTGACATTTGATGTTTGTTCCTTCTGAGTTGTCTTCCGGAACCTGCTCCTGCATTCAGAGTCTTCATCACCAAAGTTATTACAAATAGAGCATTCAACTTCATTTTCAAGAACCGAAAAGTTGTTATAAGTCCTTTTCATGGTTCCAGTCATTCTCCCTTGTTTTTGAGTTTCTCTAGTCATGATTGTCTTGTAGGCAACACATTGAGCTGCTTTATGACCGAAGTTATGGCAAGAAAAGCATTGGCCATTAAAGAAACTTCTGTGATAATCAGATCTATCATCCAACCGATTGTAGCTTCTATTCACATTCATTCTTGGAGCAAATTGGGAAGATTTTACCTGAGGCTGATTGTAGCTTTTGTTTGTCCTTAAGGCAGTTTGTCCCCGAATTTCTTGATGGTCTTTATTTGTTCTTGAGGTAAACTGTCCCTGATTCACCTGATGACTTTTTTTTGGCCTTTGCTCACTTCTCCTTGCTGCATCAAGATAGCTTTTAGAGGTAGATGCTTGAGATGTTTCTCCATTATATCCAAGACCTGTCTTGATGAGAGGAGATCGCTGCACATTGATAATCTCATCCAAGGTTTCAGATCCTTTAACAAATTTAAGATTAATCGCTTTTGTTTTCTCAATCTCCTTTCTAAGACAAACAATCTCACATTCCAATTTTTCAAGATGTTTTTCCTTTTTAGCTAGTTGACATTGTAGAGAATCAATAATAACACTCTTCTCTTCTAAGAAAACTTTGAGATCTTTCATTTCTTCACAAAAACCTTCTACATCTATAGCATCCATATAGTCATCATCTTCAAAAGCCATTAAAAGTTTATATCTATTACCTTGTTCATCTTCATCACTATTTGAAAGACCATCACTATCTTCATGAGTGTAATAGCTTTTCTTCTTTTCAATTTGTTTCTTGTTCCATTTAACAGGTTCCTTTCCCTTGTCATTCTTATCTTTGTGAGGACATCTTGCAGCATAATGACCTACTCTTCCACAAGCAAAGCATTTAAAAGGTAGCTTACCTCTGAACCTTCCATAACCCCTTTGAAGATTTCTGACAAAATTTGATTCCTCTTCTTCATCTTCTGGCACGTGACTTGCTTCATAATAATCCTCTTTTCCTGAAGCCTTGAAGGCAGCTTCTCTTCTGTCTGATGGACCTCCTTTCTCATTTCATAAGTGGTTAGAATTCCGTGAAGCTGAGACATAGTAAGAATTTGCAGATTTTCCTTTTCTTCTATGGCAGACACTTTAGATTCAAACTTGGGGGACAAAGATCTTAGAACCTTTTCAACCACAATAGCCTCTTTTATTTCTTCACCCAAGTTTTTCATGCAATTAACAATATCATCTACCCTAAGGAAATAGTTAGCCAGACTTTCATCATTATACATTCTGAGAGTCTCATACTTAATCCTGAGAGTTTGAAGTTTAGCACGCTTTACCTGTTCGTCTCCTTCATAGCTCGTGACAATTTTGTCCCATATTTCTTTTGCAGATTTATAGTGCATTACCTTCATGAATTCTGATTGATATATACATCCCAATAGAGTATTGACTGCTTTTGCATTTGTTTCATATTTCTTTTTCTCGGCTGCATCTGTAGGAGTAGCTGAAGGAAAACTGTAGCCTGTCTCTACGATGTCCCAAACTTCTGTACCAAGAGATTGAAGATAGGCAGTAACTCTTACCTTCCAATAATTGAAGTTTGTCCCATCAAAAACCGGTGGCCTGATTGATGCTTCTCTCTCGTAGTTGCTCATGATGAACGATCTACGTTCAAGCGATCAAGCTTCTCTGAAGGACCTGCTCCGATACTAATTGTTGCAAATAATACTGAGAGGGGGGGTGAATCAGTATTATCAGAAAAAAATTTTCATTTTATGCTCAGAAACATATACACTACTTCAGTTAAGTGAAACAGCGTGTACATGCAACTTTTTCTAAAGCAACCAACGTATAACAAGAAAACTTATGATTCAGTAGCTTATCTTCAGTAAATGCATCAGGACATTATAAAACAGGTGCAGTATAACATAACAGATCATCACACAGAAAACACACACATGAACACCATGATATAAGGTGGAAATCCAATGTGGGTGAAAACCACCTGCTGCAAGTCATCTCTATCTTTCTTTAATATGAAACTTCAGTTTACAATCTTTTGTACTGGTGCAGCCTTATACCAGTACGCAGGCTACAACCTGCAGAAGGCTTCAACCTTCTCTCGTTCTCCAAACTTCCTTGGAAGGGAGCTCCAACCCCCTTTGCTCTTGTACTAGCTAAGATACTAGTACGTAGGTGCAGACCTACAATCTTCTTTCCTTCAGGTACCACTTTTCATACATTTTCAGACAGGATATTCCTGAAGCACAACATTACAATCTGAAGACCACAATTCATTCAACTTTCATAGCAGATTACAAAACAACCAATACTCGCATCAACAATCTTTGAATCACTGAACCACTGAAACCCTGTTAAACCCAGTCACTAGAACATAGAGCATACTACAGAACTGTGCAATAATAGTCAGACCCAGCTGCAACCCAAAAATCAAGGTCCAAAAGATATACGCTACTTCAATGAAGGCAACACGCGTATACACGCAGTTTTACCGAAGACAACCTGCGTACAGATCTAAAAATAATTTTTCATAACTTGCAGCTGTACCAGATATCAGTTATACCCAGAACATAACATTGCGTCAGTATGCAGATCTAGAAATACGCATAATCAACCATATAAAGATAGTTCATTTCAAACCATTTGATCTCGATCTCTCCTTAGATCTTGTTCTCCATCAACCGATGAGATCTCTCCTTAGCTCAGATCAAGCAATACATCATCAACCAATAACCTGCATACTAGATCTAATACTTCATCAGATATTCAAGACTTTTCAGATACAATTGCCTAATGATTTCCTTCTCCTTATATAGCCTTAGGCCTTGTTCAATACCAAGAGCCAAAACCATAGAAATCCAATACCATCAACTTCAAAACTAGGGATCAACACGTCCGTCGAGACACCAAGGTCCAAAACCATAGGCACAACTTCCAAGGAATAACCGCCGTGGACCAAAGATAAGTTTTCCACATACACACGCTTTTACTGAAGCCAACCAGTGTGTACACGCGACTTGGTATATAGCGAACCAGCGTGTATATATTTTTCTTCATACTTGTAGACTGATCATCAATTCCTTGCTGCTATCCTTCTGCACTATGATTTGTCATCAGTGTGATTTGCCATCAAGGACAACACTTGTCTCATAATGCCAACACATTGCAAGGGGTCACAAAGGGGTGGTAGGTCATCCCTGTCTAAGGATTTGAGGGAAGACAGCCAAAAAAAGGGGTGGTGTTTTCTGTCATGTTGATGGTGTTGGATGCTGCCAACAATTAGGGGGTCTCCCCGATATGAAATCCCAATTAGAACTCACACATTTTGGAGTAAGAGACCCATCCTAGAAATAGGCTCAGTTGGAATATATTTAATGATTTTCCTTGGCTGCAATAAATTACACAAGATAAACACATATACTTTCAAGATAAACAAGTAATTTATCGTTGTGATGTACTCAATTTCAAAGTGTATAATGGTTCTTTCATAGAAGGGAAAATAAAGTGACTCTTTAAGATAAAAGTAATAGTAATATCCTAGTATAGACACACACATATATATGAAAGAACCATTAATTATATTGAAAAATAGTTCACAAAGAAATAACAATCATGAAAAAAAGAGACAAACAATTCAAAGATAATGAAATAGTTCATTTTCATTAGTATTTAGAAACATAAACATACAAAAAAAATGAAATAATAGTCCTATAATCATTCATGAAATATGCATGTAAGTGCGTCCACTCTAAGAGCTTCAAACTATACAGTGAAAGTCCCAAGATACACCATTATAATGATGCAACACTAGTTCCAATAGTGGAATGCTAAGCCACTACTTGGTTCTCAAAAGACTAATATTCTTTCCTGTGCATAGTTTGCTAAGGCAAGGTGAAAATTCCTCTGAGTTATGATGGTGTATATATAACAAATGAGGTGCCTCTCCACCTCCCTTGTGACTCTTGAGCTCCCATGTGACTTTTTAAATTCCTATGATACCTCTGAGCTTCTACATGACTCTTCACATTATATGTGTGACACTTGGGCTTCCACACATTTTACATTTTGTGATTTAAAAAAAATAAAATATTACATTTCTACAAATTTGTGGCAAAATACATTGACAACCTATGACTTTTATGGCGATACTTTGAGAAGCCATGACTTGGCAACGATGACATGGAACTTCATTGTAGTATATCAATGCCATGTTTTTCTCCTTTCTTCTATCTTCACATCTACATGATAGATATTTCTTTCACTTTATATTCATCCTCCCAGAGGTTGTTATGATATAAAGCCTTCCGTGTGATATTGATCTTCATTTTTTTGTTGTGATCTAGTGTCCCTTTATCTCTTTGCTTAATGATCTCTTTATATTTTCAAATTCATAAGTGTCTTCTTGTATATTCTCCTTGATATCCTCCTTGAGCATCATCTTTCCATGTCTAGATAATAACACCTATAAATGGAGTTCACTCATGACAAGACGACATCAATCACAAAATATCCTAGTCTATCTTATTTCTCATCCAACATGCTTACTACGTGGGTAAAATGTGCAAGGTTGAAGGGAAATAACTTATTACATGCAACGCACAGGAAGATAAGGAAAGGGATGAGGGAATAAACACTGTGAAATAATCATGCATAGTGGTTGAGAGAGAGGCAAGTCAGGGATTGAGCAGTGGGCAAGTCCAGGAAGCAAAGATGCATGATTGAGAACTGTGATTGTGCTTTGCATAGTGGAAAAAAGAGAGGCTAAAGGGATTGTGTATTTGATAACTATAACATTCTAGGAGAGGATACACTATACAATATGATTTCATAGTGTGTAGAACAGGGCAAGGTTGGTCAAGGACTGTGCAGTGGAAAGTGCAGTTGACAATTCAGAGTGATTGAGCACTACGATTACGCAGTGCACAATTGATGGAGGCAGTTCTCTATGGTTGTGTAGTTCATGGTTCTAAGAGGTAGAGGGTTCTTTGCTAAGGCTTGCGACTATGTAGTCCATAGTTGAAGGAGGTATAAAGGGTGGTGGCTCATAAAGAAAGTTTTGAAGACAAAGAAAGCTCCAAAATTGACAAAGTTCAGGGTCAGTAAAGTAGAGAGATGAGAGTAGAAGCATGTAACAAGACTTGAACATGATAACACAATAATAAAGGAATAATCACATGACAATGAGATACTCAATACCAAAAATTAGCATGTATCCATTGAAATGATGAGAAAACGACACTTACCTCCAAGTGTGGCACTTAAGATATACCTTTCAACAAAAGTGTCAAACAAAAAAGGGATGTGTGTAATACCTTGAGGATGAATCTAATTCATGCCCCTATGATAGATATAATCCATTAATACAACAGAAGGCACTGAAGTTTCGTCTTAAAGGTGTGCCATAATTTATTTTCAAAAAGGACGACACTTCTCCTAACAAAAGATGACACTTTGAATTCCTTCAAAAAGGGACTTAAAAATTTAGGAAGAAAGTATGAGATGACTCTAAAAACTAGAAAACAATTCAAATGATCAAAGGGAGGCTCCAAAATTTGAAAATAGGACAAAATTTTTAGGGTGTTGTAGCAGCAAAAACACCTGGTGATTCACCTGAAGAACCCCTGTTGGCATTCTGGTGCATGTGTTGTCCTTGATGAAAACCCACTCATAGGTTAGTTCCGAATTGATAAATGGAAACTCAAATTGTAACAAGTCAATTAAGAGGTAACATAGTAATGGCACAGAAGAACAGGAGGATGGAACAAAGGACTACAAATCAAAAGCAATTGAGGAAAAAGAATTTATTAATTTGTATACGCTCATTCAACTAGTCCATGTAGCATATTAAAGTAGGTTCACTGAACAAAAAACACGTATACGTATGCACACACTTTCACAAGAGGGAAAGCGTGTATAGGATGGAAAATTAAATTTAGTGAATACCAAGGGTCCATACCATGGTATTAACCCACAATATTGAGCAGGATAATGGTTACTTGATCCCATCTAAGAATACCACAGGTTCTAAGTGTTCTTTTGGTATGAGGTATTGAGAAAGGATAGAACTATATAAGGAGGAGAAGATCAAAGGGCTAGGTGTGCAAGTAAAAAGGGTTTTTTATGAGTACATTTATCAAAAGTGTATTTTATGTTGTTGTTATAGAAATTTTTGGGCACTACAACCCCAATCATATATGTCCATAGACCAAGGGTTCCTAAGTCCCTAAAAGTGTTCCTTCACACCCTAAAAGAACAAGGTTAGTTGATTACATCATCTCCCAGAAGTTCTCCACAGAAAACTTCTTAGAACTAGTCAAATCTAGACCATACAGACTGCCCAGTGTAGAAGGTGCGATGCATCCCACCTGCCTAGAGTAAAAGGTGCGATGCATACTGGATAGCTCTTCTGCAGGGTGCGATGAGCGAGAGTGGACAAATGGCAGAGACAATTTGCAAGGTGGTTCGACATGGAATCTTCTAGAAACTTCTCCTATGACACTTGCCTCTCTGAATTCGCCGAGTGATGAGTAAGAGATCATCAATCTCCAAGTGGAATCAAGAACTATGAGAGAGAGGACACTAATCAAATCTCAGATGCTGACTCACCTCCCTGCAATCATCTATATATCGATCCCTCATCCCAGACATCCAGAGGCTGGAATTTTGTATCTTGTAAGGAAGTGCTACTAGTTTCTTGGTGTAACATCATAGTGTTGGGTGATCTAAGCCTTTCATGAGCTGAAGAAGGGCTTTCTTGCTGAGAGGATGACACTGGGTCAGAACAATTGGTTGAAATCCTCTTTGCTATTCTTGATATTAATAAAGTTATTCAAGTTTTACTCCACATTACTGTATGATTGATGATTTATGCATTTGTGTGGTCAATATATATCTGGTCCTATATTGTTTGTGATAGTAGATCTCTGTTCTTGGATAGTGTTATGCTGCTTTGATTCCACAGGTGCTCTTTGAAGCTGGGTAGATGAGGAAGTGAGTGGCAAAGATCTATCAGAAGGGAGAGGAATCAAGCAAGGAACCAAGTGCAAGATAGAGGTTGGTCTCCTTTGTTCCCCTCTTATCTACTTCTCATAAAGGAAAACGAAAGTAGTTTTAGTTTGTTTGTTTCTAAGATAGCTACAAGTCTTAGTGGGACTAGCAGCTTTGCATAGACACTAGATTTCCCAATAACAAAATGGTGACTCCACTGGGGAGAGAATAGCTTTTTTGCTTTTATATACTTGTTTTCTTTTGTATACTTGTTTGTTTTATAAACTTACAGACGGAGCCTAAAGTCGAGCCAGCTAGCCTTCGAACTGCATTTGCTATGCAAGTGCAAAGTAGATTAATGTTGCTTCAGTCTATCTTCGGGTTTTGTTTATAAACTAAAAAATTGATTTCTAAGCATCCTAATTGCCCTTGTGGTGGCTCTAGTAACCTCCTTATATCTACCCCTGTGATTTATTTACTGATTATCACTTTCTCGACCTAAATCCCTTAACTATGCTGCAAACTGTGATCAAGAACTGGATCAAAAGTCTTGCACTGTACCATCACACCCTCTCTTCAAGGATATCAGTATGCATCGCACTTCCCATGTGCAGTAGGTGGGATGCATACTGGAATCCCTGTGTAACAGGTCCGATGGACAGAGAAGGTTAATTTTGCCTTCAGACTTTGGTTTTTCTTCATTTTTTTCAGCTCTATTCAGGATTTTTGCTGTCTGTAGTCAGTACACCTCTGTAGAAACCCCCTTCCTTGCCATTATTCCACCTCCATTGTGCAAAGAATTGTAAATGTTTTTATGTATTGTGAGCCATTTTCAGTTGTCTTTTACAAAGAAGTGGCATAATTGAACTGTCGTTTCTTGATTTGGAAGTGTCGCAAGTGTCATTTTCAATCATAGAAGAGAATTCGATTGTTCTTGATAGTCGATTACACTGTTACTCATGTATTTGATTTGAATTAATAGTTTTTTCAAGTGTCGAAAACAAGCTTTCAATTTCAAATCGCAAAGTGTCGTCATTGTCTTCATTTTGTCTTGAAAAGAAACTTGTTAGTAATGTCGCTTTGAAAAATAATTCAGATTTGCACTTAGCTTTCTTTTATCATTCACACATTAAGAAGGCTGAAAACAAATACATGCATGTTCATTTGCATTTAGACTGTTTGTTGGTTTGATTTCGGACGGTGCATATAGTGTGTTCTCTCTGCTCTATGTTGAAAGAATATCATCTCTCTTTCTTTAGTAGCTAGGATTTTAATTGCAAAAAGAAGATTAAATGATTGTTTATTATATTAGATTGCATTTTAGGAATTGTATATCTACATAACGCGGTGAATATGAAAGGAAAATTTCTTAAACAAGATCAACTGTAAAATAAATTTAGTGAATCTAAAAACGCTTTGGAACCTAACGCACAACATTTAGAAGTCTAGGCTAGAGACGTAATCTGGTGTCGTAAAGCCTGGTAACTGTTGTTTTCATTGCTGATTGGGTGATTCCTCCACTTTGAGATGACAAGTGCCAGTACGGACTTGTGCTCCCACGTACCATCGAGTATATATTGGGAGACCACAATAGGCTATATCCTTTATCCATAGGAAGCCATGTCTGCCACCCTATCGATCACAATGCACTAAACGTAGCATTCGAGAAGATTGACTGTCGTACCATAAAAAGTATTCTACATTTTTGTGATTGCTTTGGTAATCCATCTATCTAGACCTCTAGAGTAGTCTCTTTCATTCCTTTTCAGACTCCTTAAAGGAAAAGGTCCATCTGAGCACTTGTCACTTCAAGCTCATTAAAAATCGAAGGCGACTAGAGTCATCTTTTGTTTTTTCTCGACTCTTAAAAATTGAAAAACCAAGTTGTGTCAAAGCGTCTAAAATTTATTTTAATTGGAATAAACACCACCTTTCCTACATTGGTCTTAGGTTGAGAAAAATGGAGTCCACCAACGAAGGATTTCCCCTTGGAGGAAATCCTAGTCCTTTCTCCTGTTGGAGAGATGTTGGTGCACCCCATATGGCCACATTGTCGCTTCCAGGATTGACAATCGAACTACCCATATGTCTCTTCTCGACCTTTGTCATTCAGAACACAGTGATTCCTGAGCAATCAAGTCAGCAACTAAATGATACCAGAGTTACCCCCCAACCTTCTACTTCATGCGATTCTCCCTCTCTTCCTTCCTCTTCGCTTGATGGAGCTGGTAAAGCCAAAAATCAAGTAACTAAGAAGGACAATAAGGGGAAGGAGAAGAAAGAGAAGAAGAAGAAGGAGCCAAAGGCAAAAAGGGGCAACCAAGCATCATCTAGTGAAAATCCACACACTGCACTATCAAAGCCTAAATCTCCATGTGTCATTTGCAAAGAAGATCACCATAATCGAGATTGTCCTTGCATCCCTCAGATCTTAAGGGACTGGTCTTCTCGTTTGCACAATTCGGTGTTAACAACCTCTGATGATCATTTTGAAAGTACACTGTCAACTAGTGAAAGCGAAGTGTCAGGACAGAAAAGGAAAATTAAATTCCCTTGTAAACTTTGTGAAGGCGATCACGCCATCCACCATTGTCCCTTCCTAGACGAGGCTAAAAGAGATTTGGACGACTGTCTAGTTTCACCGTTACGGCTTCCTCCTAGATATAAGAAACTCTTGCCAAGTCCATCACTAGTTGAAAATCTGACTGACACGCCATTGTCGTCGGTCAAAGCGTCTATCATTGAAGATAAACCATCTGAATTCACACCAGATGAAAGTCAAAAGGTCGAGGCAGCAGTTGACCCGGTCTTGCCTTCAGAAGGTCCACCTTCAGATGATACAGTCACCGGAGAGAACAAGAATGATAGTGTTCAAATTCTCTTCATAAACACAGACTCCGATGAACATTGGGGCAGTCTACCCCTTCCTTTACCGCAGGAAGGAAGTTCGTCAGAGTCATATCCAGTCATCTATTGGGTCCCACCTCCAAGCAACCTAGTTGTTTCCTTCAATTGGAATCTACTAGGCAGACCCCGTTTACCGGCTAGTTTACCATTTCGAATCATTGCACAAATATACAAAATGGTCATGGTTGGTACCATCATAGACGAAGGGGCTTCTGTGAGTATCCTTTCCTCAACTGCTTGGAAAGCGCTTGGTTCGCCATCGCTTTTTCCTGAGATGAGAAATCGAACAAGCTTTGACAAAGGAACCAGTCGACTATTAGGGATCCTTCCCAATGTGCCGATAACATTAAGAAGGAAAACCGTTCACATGAACGTAATGGTAGTCCAAGGACCCCTAGAATATAATCTACTCCTTGGACGCGACTATATTTATTGCATGGGAGCCATTGTCTCTTTGCTCTTTAGATTAATGTGTTTTCCGCATGAAGGAAGAGTGGTCAAGCTCGTAGACCGGCTTTCATTCCCTGGCTCACACATAGAAAATAGTCAGATACCATCCCTGAATGGTCTTTTCATGCAAGGAATGTCTCATCAATCCCTAGTCCGTCCACCTGATGAGTGCGAGTGATTTGGGAGGACATGACTGAAGCCCAGGGGGCATGCATCCTGGTCTGTTTCGGCAGGAAAACCTTGGGCATAGGGTAGGTTTCCACGAAGTATATATGACTGGTTTATGAGATTAGACTGGAATAAGACTCCTCCGCCAAAGTTATGTGAGTGGAGGCAAGTTGCACCACTCACCTTTGTCTATTTCGGTAGACATCGCCGAGGAAGCCTTTTGTCTGCAGTGTGGATGGAGCAACCTTTGGTAAACTGGAACTTTTTCGCTATACCTAGGGGCATGCAAACCTTTCGTCATGCAAGCGAAGAGCGACCATTTATTTTTTAAATTTGTAGGTCCTCTAACCCTTTAAACTCGTAGGATTGGTCGTTTCCTAACTTGCATAAAGAAAGGATGTGGGGCAAAGCTTTGTAAGGTGCAAACTCCATATAAAATGCCATCTTAGATGAGACATCCTTATTATACGACTGGATCGAGCAGTTTTATGTGGAGTTCAAGCTCGTTAAAAATTAAACATAAGCAATGAGCAAATGTTTGCCCCAAAGTTTAAGCTCATTCATTAAAAAATGAACCAATTTCCGGTAAATAACCATCGTGAATGCATTATCATCAAACTTTGAGCCTTGGTCGTGTTCTCATCATCATCTCCACTATGTTTTGGCTAATCATTCACCTCCATTTGATTGTTTACCCTTTTTGAGGAACAACTGCGAAGATTGATCCTGTTAGCCATCCTTGTGACACTGTCGTGATTGGAAAATTCCAAACCTTACCTGGAATCAGCTGCTACCCAAATTTATCACTCGTTCCTTGAAAAACGAGTCTCCTATAAGCTCTTTTCATCTGACTTGTAAAATATGAAAAGATTGCCGAGCAATTAGCCTCTCAAGCTCGTTAAAGTGACCAGAATTTCTATCCCTCCTCCAAATTTTAATCTTTTTGGACCTGAGGGATTATTACATAAAAAGATTGAGCGCTTGTTTGTTCGGCTTGTTAAAATTACCAAAAATTCATCCCTTTTGTATTATTTTATACTTTTTCGAACTTAAGGGATTATAAGATGAAAAAGGATTATTGGAGTTTTCTTTACGTCCCTTTCAGACTCTCTAAAATTGAAAAGGACCGAG
Organism: Pinus tabuliformis; assembly: GCA_031772625.1. NCBI lineage: Eukaryota > Viridiplantae > Streptophyta > Pinopsida > Pinales > Pinaceae > Pinus > Pinus tabuliformis. The sequence goes on along the minus strand of CM062812.1, from coordinate 495,319,717 downwards.
TTATCTTTGTCGTTAAACTCGTTAAAACCGAATAGCGACAAACTTGTCCATACAGACAAGAACACGTTTCACTATCGCTAGGCTCGTTAAAACATAGCAATGGGTTTGCCTGAAGGGCAGATTATAGAACGAGCATATGTTATCCTCCTCAAGCTTGACAAAAATAAAGAGGTACTAGTCAGCAATGACTCGGGAAAAATTGGGAAGAAAACTTGAAGAAACTTTATTGGTAGCAAGTCGCTCTTGAACATGACACTTTCATTCCGCATCCGAGTCGGGTTCGGTTGTTCTGTTCACTGGTCATATCACCATTGGTCCATCACACCATCCACATTTGGGGTTAGCGCTACCAATCCATCATGTCAGTGTTGCGGGTATGTTCAAGAGAAGTCACTCAGAGAATTCACCTGTGTATCATCCACTACAATACATTCACGCTCCATTCTTTCATGACCACCACCCTGAACCTTATATCATCAGATCATTTTCACCTCCATTAAAATCATTTGCTATGTTCCGTGTCATAGATGTGGGATTCATTATGGCCCTCCTACGACAGATCGCCTCTTGTTGACATCAGCTCATTATCCAAGAAGTCGATCTAGGAACAACCCTTTCAGTGCTTTGAAGCTTGCATGCCTCAATGGCAAGTTTCTCACTTTCCAGCGACATGTTTACATCAATGGCCTTCGACCGAAAGATTTTGCATGGTGTTTGACACCAAGTCCCTTTTTCACACCATGTGAATTGTACTGTCATACCTCGAGGGTCATCATCATTATCGGTGATTCCTCTCGCGCTTGTTAACAGGTTATATCACTGGCTGGTAATCAGGCGATGTCTTTCCATGTTCGACTCCAGAACATCTCTCACATGGATCGGCTTGTACTTTGGGTGAAGATCGAACGAGGTTGAAGGCCCCAGATCTAGTTTCATCCACCCGGTCTGCGATATATATTCAGGAAAATAAAGACATCAAATGTACATCATTGCTGCACAGATAATCATCCAATCTAAGGGATGATGGCTCTACCAGAATCATCAGTTTGCACACAGACGATTGTCTGCCTTATGTACATGAAAATGAATTTATAAAGTTGAGCATGGGAATTCCCGCCTTAGCTAGATCATGAAAATATTATGAAGATAATCTATTGTATTGTATCTTATTACAGGTCGCCTTCGAGCTCAAAAAAACTTCGGATCCTCATGACAAAGCATTTCCCCCGATATCAAAATATTAACGACGTTATGCTTTAGGGGGCAACTGTTATAGACATTTTTGGGCACTGCAACCCCAATCATATATGTCCATAAAACAAGGGCTCTGAAGCCCCTAAAAGTGTTGTTTCAACCCTAAAAGAACAAGGTTAGCTAATTACATCATCTCCCAGAAGTTCTCCATAGAAAACTACTTAGAACTGGTCAAATCTAGACCATACAGACTACCCAGTGCAGAAGGTGCGATGCATCCCACCTGCCCAGAGTAAAAGGTGCGATGCATACTGGATAGCTCTTCTACAAGGTGCGATGAGCGAGAGTGGACAAATGGCAGAGATAGTTTGCAAGGTGGTTCGACATGGAATCTTCCAGAAACGTCTCCTATGACACTTGCCTCTCTGAATTCACCCACGGATGAGTAAGAGATCATCAATCTCCAAGTGGAATCAAGAACTCTCAGAGAGAGGACACTAATCAAATCTCAGAAGCTGACTCACCTCCCTACAATCATCTATATATGGATCCTTCATCCCAGAGATCCAGAGGCTAGAATTTTGTATCTTGTAAGGAAGTGCTTTTGGTTTCTTGGTGTAACATCATAGTGTTAGGTGATCTAAGATTTTCATGAGGTGAAGAAGGGTTTCCTGCTAAGAGGATGATGCTGGGTCATTGCAATCCTCTTTGCTATTCTTGATATTAATAAAGCTATTCAAGTTTTCCTCCACATTCTTGTATGATTGATGATATATGCAATTGTGTGGTCAATATATATATGGTCCTATATTGTTTTTGATAGTAGATCTCTGTTCTTTAGGAGTGTTATGCTGCTTTGATTCCACGGGTGCTCTTTGGAGCTGGGTAGACGAGGAAGCGAGTGGCAAAGATCTATCAGAAGGGAGAGGAATCAAGCAAGGAACCAAGTGCAAGACAGAGGTTGGTCTCCTTTGTTCCCCTCTTATATACTTCTCATAAAGGAAAACGAAAGTAGTTTTAGTTTGTTTGTTTCTAAGATAGCTACCAGTCTTAGTGGGACTAGCAGCTCTGCATAGACACTAGATTTCCCAATAACAGTTGTAAAGGCTATTCTTATGATATGATATGAAATATCTTGTGCACCATTGGATACAATGTTGGATTAGGATCATGAGAGTTGAAATGACTTATCATTGTATGATCTGATAATGGATGGGGTAGATCTGGATGTTAACGCATGTTTTATCCTTTAAGTGCTATGATTTGGGTATGTATGAAGTTTGGAATAACCATGAAGTTATAAGTTAGTATTTTCATATGTATACGCGGGTTTGCCTTGGTGAAAGAATGTATACATGTTGGTTCGATTATTCCAAGTTGTGTATGCAAAACAAAAGATTGTTGTTCAGAGATGACTGATCTATCAGATCAATGTTGATGTTTCACTATTATTTGTCAATTATGTCTTCATAAGATCTAAAAGTAAATCTGATTGTTTAAGGAGATTGAGTCTAGTTAATTGATTGATTGAGTGAGAAGGGTGATCTTTGATATTATCTATTTAGAACTCTATATTTTGATAGTAGATCTTCAGAATGTCACTAGTTGATACAGTTTTTGGTTTAGAGGTTTTATGGGTCAGTATCTTCATACGTATACGTAGGTTGGGTTAAAGGAAGTAACACATACATGCAAGTTGTCTTCACTAAAGTAGTGTATAAATTCTGACATATGATTTTTAGGTTGCAGTTGGTTATGATTGTTGATGCAGTGTTCTGGGTTCAACTCTGTATTCTGATGAGAGTGATCTAACTATTTAGATTGATTGATTGTTCGTATATGCAGTTATTGCAGTGGTGATTGATTTTGAGCTTCAATGTTACTGATGGGTCGTGTATGAAAATTTGATGAATGTGGCCTACATATTGTGTTGTTTTATACCAAGAGTATCGAGTCTAAAAATTTATGAAGAATGGTCCCTGGAGGATGAGTGAAGATTATAGCCTTCTGTAGGCCGGCGCCTACGTACTAGTAAACATATCAGCGAGTACAAGAGCTAAGGGGTTGGAGTTTCCTTCCAGTAGAAGCTGGAAAACAAGTGAAGGTTGTAGCCTTCATCAAGTAGATTCTTACGTACTGGAAAAGTATGCATCAGTAAAAAACTTGTAAACACTTTTTGTTATAAGAAGATTGAAGACTAAGATGACATGAAGGGTGGTTTTTCCCACATTGGGTTTCCACCTAAAAAATCCTAGTGTTTATGTGTGTTTCTTGTGTTTCTTTATTTATTTCATTCTTAATGCATTTGTTTACTACTTCATGCATCACACTCTGATTTAAGAGAATGAATTAGTTGTTGATTATTTATATGTTGGTTTCATTCCATATAGTTGTAGACATACGTTGGTTGGTTTTAGTAAAATAACATATACTGTTTGAAAAGGAAAATAATTATTGTGAAAGTTAAAATATTGACTCACCCCCTTGCCCCTCTCAACATTTTTCCCAACAATTGGTATCAGAGAAAGTCCTTCAAAAGAAGCTTGATCTCTTGAAGGAAGATCTCTCAAAATGAACAATCACGAAGGAGGATACCAATACCCAGCAGTAGTCCCCACAGATCTAGCAAAAAAGAAATCATATGAAAACAATGCCAAATCTGTCAATGCATAATTGGGAAGTCTATCAGAATCAAAATTCATCAAAGTCATGCAGCTCAACAAAGCCAAAGCAATATGGGACAAAATCATTTAGAGCTACAAAGGAGGCTCCTAGGTAGAACATGCTAAGCTCCAAACTCTCAGAATTCAATATGAAACTCTCAATATGCATAGTGATGAAAGTATTACTAGTTACCTTTTACGAGTAGATGAGATTGTAAATTGTATGAAGAATCTGGATGAAGAAATAAAGGATGCTAATTTAGTAGAGAAAATTTTAAGATCTCTATCATCTAAATTTGAGTCAAAAGTGTCTTCCATTAAAGAGAAGCAGGATCTACAATCTATTACTACCGTTCAGCTTCATGGAATTTTAATTTCCTTTGAAATGAGGAAAGGAGGTCCATTAGATATCATAGAAGCCGCTTTCAAAGCCTCAGCAAAGGAAAAGAAAAGGAATATGCCAAGGAATCAGGATATATATGAGAAGAAGATGAGGTAAACTTTGTGAAGAAACTTCAACGGTATTCTGGAAGATTCAGAGGTAAGCCTCAGTTCAAATTTTTTGCTTGTGGTAGAGTTGTTCATTATGTTGCTAAATGTCCTCATAAATATAGTCATGACAAAGGAAAGGATTCTACAAAATTTAATAGAAAAAAATTTCTTAATACAAGAAGTTATTATAGTGATGGCTTGTCTAATAGTGATGAAGATGAATCTGAACAAGATATTAAACTACTCATGGCTTATTAAAATCATGATTTTATGGATGCCTTAGAAGAGGAAGTTTTTCTTGAAGAAATCCCTCAACTTAAAATCTATTTGGAAGAAACGAATATGGTCATAGACACTTTGACACATCAACTCACTGAAAGAAAAAAGCACAATGAAAAATTAGAATGTGAAGTAGTGGGTATAAGAAAAGAACCTGAGAAGACAAAATATTTGAATCTTAGATTTTCTAAAGGATCAGAAACATTAGATGAAATCATCAAGGTTCAACTTTCTCCTCTTATAAATACTGGTCTTGTATACACTTGAGAAACATCCCAACCAGAAAAGCCTTCATCCATCACCAAAAGCTATCTTGATGCAAAAAAAACTAGTGAACAATGTGTCCTTTCTTAGAAAAGGCCTAAAGGTACTCCCTAGGTAAATCTTGCTCATTTTACTCCAAGGGTTAGCATCCATAGAAGAACCAATCAAAAGGTGAACAATACCAAAATATTTTATGATCACATAAAATTCTTTAATGGACAATGTTTTTCATGCCATAACTTTGGTCATAAGGCTACTCAATGTGTTGCTTACAAAATTATCATGACTAGAGAAGCAAGAAAACAAAAGAGCATGACAGGAATCATGAAAATCTCTTATAATAACTCTTCTCCCATTGAATATGAGATTGAATGTTCATTTTTCAGTAAATTTTGTCATGAAGAATCTGATTGCAGGAGTAAATTTTGGCTAACAATTCAAAAGGAACAAACATCATCAAATTCGAAGGTATGGAAAAGGAAGGAATTTCAGTCAGAAAGATGTGGCATAGCTCTATTTGCAGAAGGAAAAGAAAATTAGTGGTACATTGACAGTGGATGCTCTAAACACATGATAGGTGACAAAGATAAACTCCTTTCATTCAAAGCATTAGAAAAGGAAAACAATGTCTCTTTTGGAAATGACACACCAACTGTCATTAAGGGTAAAGGTTCTGTTTATTTAAAAGAAAAGGTTAAAGCTGGAAATGTTATGTGTGTTGATGGTTTAAAGCATAACTTCTTGAGTGTTATGTGTGATCAAGGAAATGAATTAGTGTTTCGATCAAAAGAATGTGTGGTTCATGAGATTGACACGGGAAATACCATAATCAAAGGTACAAGAACTCCAAGCAATCTATATATATTAAAAGGAGGTCAAGAATAATGTTATCTCAAAAAAAGATAAAGGAATTGGTTATGGCACAGAAGATTGGTGCATCTAAGCTTTTCTGAAATAAGAAATGAATGCAGGCTCAAGTCAGTTCATGATCTTCCATATATCATCATCCTAGAAAATACCATTTGCAAACCATGTCCTTTCAGTAAGAAAACTAGAGTTCAATTCAATACCAAAGAAGTATCAGCAAGTAAGCCTCTTGAATGCATACATACTAATTTGTGTGGGCCAACAAGGAAAAAGTCACCTCATGGAGAGGAATACTACATTTTATTCATTGATGATTTTTCTAGAATGTGCTAGATTGGTTTACTAAAGCATAAAGATGAAGCATTTGAAAAGTTTAAAGTCTTCAAAGCTTTAGCTGAAATCAAATTAGCTCTAAAAATCAAAATTTCTCAGATATGATCAGGGAGGAGAATTTATATCAGATGAATTCTTTGAATTTTGTGAACAACACGGAATAAAGATATTGTTTTATGTTGCCAAAACTCCTCAACAAAATGGTGTGGTGGAAGGAATTAATAGAACAATTCAACTAATGGCTCGAGCTATGCTTGATGAATCTGGAACTCCTGACACCTTCTAGGGTGAAGCTGGACATACGACAGAAAATATTCTCAACAAATCTCATGTTCATCTAAATAGTGATCAAACTCCATATGAACTTTGGTATGGTTAGCATCCTGCTGTAAAACACTTCGTAGTTTTTTGAAGCAAATGTTTCATCAAAAAGACTGATGAAAAACTTGGTAAGTTTGAACCCAGAGCAAACAAAGGAATATTTCTTGGTTATTCATCTAGAATTAAAGGATACAAATGTTATAATAAGAGACTTCAAAAAATTGTTGAATGCATTGATGCTATAATCGATGAAGCATGCAAAAATCCAGAACAAGTGACATCAACAAAGGAAAATGATAATGATGAAGATGGTGAATTCTTTCCCGTATCAAATCGAAATGATATAGAGGAAGAAACAAATGAAGCATTAGAAGAAGATACATATAACAGGGAAAAGGCTCCATCTAGGTATTTTCAAAAGAATAATCTAGAATCTCAAATTCTAGGAGAAAACGGGTCTCGAGTACAGACAAGAAGAGCTCTTGTAGGAGCTTCTATTTATCTAGGATTATTATCCTCCATACAACCATAAAATGTCAGCGAATCTAGCAGAGATGAATGTTGGGTTAAGGACATGGATGAAGAACTAGGCCAAATTCAAAAGAATGATGCTTGGGAATTAGTTCCTAGTCCTCATGATCAAAATGATATAGGAATAAAATGGATATTCAAGAATAAGTTGAATGAAAATGGAGAGGTTATTAGAAATAAAGTAAGGCTTGCTTGTAAAGGGTATGCTCAACGAGAAGGTATAGAATTTGAAGAAAATTTTTCACATATTGCTAGACTTGAATTCATAAGAATGTTTCTTGCTCTTTCAAGTTTTCGAAAATTCAAAGTGTATCAAATGGATGTAAAATCTACATTTCTTAATGGACATTTAAAAGAAGTATATCTTGAACAACCAGAATGATTCATTCTGGGAAATGATGCAAATCTTGTATGCAAACTCAAAAAGGCTCTATATGGACTGAAACAAGCTCCAAGGGCATGGTATTATTGTCTTGAAAAATATCTTCAACAACAAGGTTTCATAAAAGGATTTGTGGACAAAAACTTATATACAAAAATTGAGAATGATAAACTATTAATTATTGTTTTTTATGTTGATGATATCATCTTTGGAAGTAATGAAGAATCTATGGTTAAAACGTTGCTCCTGTTATGCAGCAAGAATTTGAAATGTATTTACAAAAATAAAATATGGCATCTTTCTTTCACAAACTAAATATCTCAAGCAGATTTTGAAAAAGTATGGAATGGAAGATTCTAAACCAGTATGTACTCCAATGGTAACAGGATGCAGTCTCAGTTGTAATGATGAATCTCCTACAGTGAATCAACCAATGTACAGATCTATGATTGGAAGTCTACTTTATCTAATAGGTACTAGAAAAGATATCATGCATGCAGTAGGAATTGTTGGAAGGTTCCAAGCTAATCCAAAGGAATCACATCTTCAATATATAAAAAGAATATTCAAATATATCCAAGGAACTCAAAACTTTGATCTATGGTATCCTAAAGATACAGACCTCACTCTTCATGCATATTCAAATGTGGATTGTACTACAAATGTTGATGACCAGAAAATCACTAGTTGAGGTGCATTCTATATGGGATCACGATTAGTATATTGGTTCAGCAAGAAACAAATTTCGGTTGCCTTATATACAACTGAAGCATAATATGTGGATGTTGCATCTTGCTACGCACAACTACTCTAGATGATGTAAAAATTACAAGATATTCAAATCACATGTTCACCACCCATCTCCATTCTATGTGATAATACAAGTGCTATTAATATTTCTAAAAATCCAGTCATGCACTCCAAGACCAAGCACATACCCATTTGTTGGAATTATGATACATGTGTTGTCCTTGATCGCAACTCACTCAGATGACAGTTCACAAGGCAGTAGATTAGCAAGCAAAGAATTACAGATTAGACTACAGAGAATGAAGAAAAATAGGTATACGCAGGTTCACCTTGACCAAGCTACGTATACACACAGGTTCATTGAACACAAGTGGCGTATATGTACACACACACTCTCACAGAAGGAAAAGAATGTATATGTTGGAAAACTAACTTTTTGGTCTAAGGTATTTGGTCCAAGGTATTTTGATCCATGGTATTGGTCCAAGGTATTTGGCCTGAGGTATTGATCCTAGGTATTTGGTCCAAGGTATTGGTTCTAAGTGGTTTTTGTCCATGGTATTGAGAAAGGCCTAAAACTATAAAAGGAGGAGAAGATCATTAGGCCAACTGTGCAAGTAATGAATATCTGATGAAGTTTGATATCTGGTATGCAGGTTATCGGTTGATGGTGCTTTGTTTGATGTGAACCAAGGATGAACTTTAGCAGTTGATGAGGGATAAGATCTAATGATGGATCAAGATCTTAAGGCCTGAAATGAATTATCATTATATGGTTTGATCATGTATAATATAGTTCTGAATACTGATGCATGTGTTGTTCTGTAAATGTTATGATCTGGGTATGACTGAAGTTTGGAATAGCTGCAAAATTATGAATTCATATTTGCAATTGTATATGCCGGTTGGCTTTGGTAAAAGCACATATACATGATGGTTCAGTTCATCATAGTAATGTATACATTATGATATATGATATTTTAGGTTGTAGTTGGATCTGACTGTTGTTGCAAATTTTGGGTTCTGCTCTGTGTTCTAGTGACTATGTTTTTTATGACAATATACTAAATGTTCAGATTGATTGGTTGATTTTGATTTGCTTCAGTGATGATGGGACTTCAGTGTTTCAGTTGTGGGTGATTTAGAGATTGATGATAGAGTTTCAATGATTGGTTAATGAAAATGTATTTCATGGTTGTATTGTCGTGGTGATTGACTTTGAGCTTCAATGTTGTTGATGGTTCCAATATGAAAATTTGATGCAATGTGGCCTTCATATTATGGTTTTGCGTTCCAGGAGTATACAGTCTGAAAATTTATGAAACGTGGTCCCTGGAGGAAGAGAGAAGGTCATAGCCTTTTGTAGGCCGGCGCCTATGTACTGATAAACATATCGGCCAGTACAAGAGCGAGGGGGTTGGAGCTCCCTTCCAGTAGTAGCTGGAAAATGAGTGAAGGTTAGAGCCTTCATTAGGCTGGCACCTACGTACTAGTAAACAAATCAGCTAGTACAAGAGCTAGGGGGTTGTAGCTCCCTTCCAGTAGAAGCTGGAGAACAAGAGAAGGTTATAGCCTTCTGCAGGTGGGTACCTGCATACTGGTATGAGTATTCACTAGTACAAGATTGTAAACAGGTTTTTCTTATATTAAAAGAATACAACAATAGGTGGTTTTTGTCCCGCATTGGATTTCCACCTTAAATCTTAGTGTTCATGTGTGTTTCTTATCTGTGATGATTTGCTCTGTTATTGCTGCACATGGTTACTGTTTATATGGTTAATGAAGTACTGATGCACTGATTAAAGATCCACATAGTGTGAATTAATTGAATCATAAGTTTGTTGGATATATTCTAGTTGCGTTAAGCAAAGTTGCATGTTCCGTGAGTTACCTTCACTGAAGAAGCATATATAAATTTGAGTATGAAATGAAAAAGGTTATTGACTTGATTAATATTGATTCACCCCCCCCCCCCTCTCAGTATTATTTCCAACACCATTAAGTAACACTTTCTACAAGAACAAGTGCTTGAAAAAAAGGTTAAATTGGAATATGTTCCCTCCAAAGAATAGGTTGCTGATATATTTACCAAACTGCTTCCGAGAGAAGCATTTGAATATCTTAGACAAAAGTTGGGAGTTTTTTCTGCCTCATCCTGCTGTTAAAACTAGTTTCAAAAGAATGTTTCCTATACGCAGATTTCATGAAGTAGATTTGTGTATATATGCGAGTTTCTGTGGTTGTAGTAGCGTATGTGTTTTTCTGATAGAAAAATAGTGGGTCAGATTCAAAATCAACTTTTGATATGGGTGTTCATTTTGATATTTATGGTTATAGTCTACTGATATGCTTTGTTAATTATTAATAATTTGATTTATGAAGATGCCTTGATGAATGAATTGTTGACAACACACAGGTAGCATAGGTTCAGGGGGAGCATTAACCTTCAAAAACACTATGCATTATTGGCATCACAGTTGTTGAATTCAGCTACGGTCTGAGATACTCATATCATTTGTTGTAAAGGTCATATAAAAACGCATGATGTAATAATATGTCTCTTTTTGTCATAGTCTATTAATGAGTCCTTGTGGACATATGATGTAATTTGTAACCCCACTATGCATGGGAAGGATGATGTAATAATTGTAAATTTTTAGTCATGTATGAACATTTGGTATATCCCCACCTGGTTGGGTGATTGACGTATGTATGATTCGTTGGTGATAGGAAGTTCATACTCACATAGTTGAGTTATAGAGTCTTATTATTCTTTTGAAAAATATTTTTGCAGACTCTGCATGTGCTGAGGGGGAGCATGGACAATATAATGTATCTCAGCATGTAATAAGGGGGAGAATATCTTGGTCTGCCCTTTGCCCTTGATATCAAAGGGGGAGAGTATCTTGGTGTTGCTTGATATATCTAACAGGTTCTACAACTTGAAGTGATCACCACCAAAATGGTTGCCATCAAGTCCAAAGGGGGAGATTATTGGAATTATGGTACATGTGTTGTCGCTGATGGAAACCCACTCATAGGTCAGTTCAAAATTGATAAAAGGAAACTCACGTTGTAACAAGTCAATTCAGAGGTAACAGAGTAATGGCACAAAAGAATAGGAGGATGCAACAAAGGACTACATATCGGAAGCAATTCAAAAAAATAATGTATTAAGTTGTATATGCTGGTTCACCTAGTCCAAGTAGCGTATACAAGTGGGTTCACTGAATAAAAAGCACAGATACGTATGCATGCACTTTCACAAGTGAAAAATGTGTATGGGTTGGAAAATTAAGGTTAATGAATACCAAGGGTCCATACCATGGTATTAGCCCACAATATTGAGCAGAATAACGTTTACTTGATCTCGTCTAAGAATACCACAAGTTCTAAGTGTTGTTTTGGTCTGAGGTATTGAGAAACGCTAAAACTGTATAAGGAGGAGAAGATGAAAGGGATAAGTGTGCAAGTAAAAAGGGTTTTTTATGAATACATCTATCTGAAGTATATTGTATGTTGTAAAGGTTATGGTTATGATATGATCTAAAATATCTTGAGCACCATTGGATACAATGTTGGATCAGGATCATAAGACCTGAAATGACTTATCATTGTATGATCTGATAATGGATGGGCTAGATATGGATGCTAACACATGTTTTATCCTTTAAATGTTGTGATCTGGGTATGTATGAAGTTTGGAATAATTGTGAAGTTATAAGTTAGTATTTGCAGATCTATATGCTGGTTCACCTTGGTGAAGGTATGTATACACGCTGGTTTGGCACTTCCATGTTGTGTATGCAGAAGAAAAGCTTGTTGTTTAGAGATGACTGATCTATTAGATCAATTTTGATGTTTTACTATTGTTTGTCGATGATATCTTCAGAAGATCTAAAAGTAAGTATTATTGTTTAACGAGATTGAGTCTGATTGATTGATTAGTTGAGTGAGAAAGGGGACCTTTGCTTCTATCTATTTAGAACTCTATATTTTGATAGTAGATCTTCAGAATTTCACTGGAAGATACAATTTTTGGTTCAGAGGTTTTATGAGTTAGTATCTTTAGACGTATATGTAGGTTGGGTTAAGCGAAGTAGCATATACATGCAGGTTGGATTCACTGAAGTAGCGTATACATTCTGACATATGATTTTTAAGCTTGCAGTTGGTTTTGATTATTGATGCAATGTTCTGGGTTCATCTCTGTGTTCTGGTGACAGTGATATGACTGTTTATATTGACTAATTGTTGGTAGATGCAGTTATTACAGTGGTGATTTATTTTGAGCTTCAATGTTACTGATGGGTCTAGTATGAAAACTTGATGAAGCGTGGCCTATATATTGTGTTGTTGTGTACTAGTAGTATCGAGTCAAAAATTTATGAAACGTGGTCCCTAGAGAAAGAGTGAGGGTAGTAGCATTTTGTAGGCTGGCGCCTATGTACTAGTAAACATATCATCCAGTACAAGAGCTAGGGGGTTCGAACTCCCTTCCAATAGAAGCTAGAAACTGAGTGAAGGTTGTAGCCTTCAACAGGTAGATGGCTATGTACTGGAAAATTCTGCACCAATATAAAACTTGCAAAATGTTTTTATTATAAGAAGATTCAAGACTGAGATGAAAACAATGGTGGTTTTTTACCATATTGTGTTTCCACCTGAAAAATCATGGTGTTTATGTGTGCGACTTATGTGTCTTGGTTTATTCTGTTCTTACTGCATCTATTTACTGCGTCATGCATCACACTCTGATTTTAGACAATGAATTAGTTGTTGATAATATATACGCCGGTTTCATTCTCTATAGTTGCAGACATACACTAGTTGGATTTAGTAAAATAGCGTATACTGTTTGCAAATGAAAATCATTATTGTGAAAGTTAAAATACTGATTCAACCCCCCCTCTCAGCATTTCTCCCAACAATGCCAACTTCTTTGTTCAGATCTAGTTTTAGGCAGAGGGTCTAGTCTTTTACGAAGTACTGATACACCATGTGGATCACCTCATCTTCACCATTTATATGATTTATAGATATATTCTATTATATTCCCTTTCTTGGCTAAAATAATTATGAACCTTACCATATCACCATTATTTTGATCCGGGAGAAGGATAGTATACAGTTGCGATTTTAGAATGATCAGGGTTTTAGTTTCATCTATTGTGTTAAACAACTTTTATCGAGCCTGTTTAATACCCCGATGGAGTAACTTTGAGGAAACACAAGAATTTCTTCATTGCAAAGAGCATGTTGAGTACCCCTGCAAAGTTTCGTGCTTCACCTCTCTGCACAAGAAGCATTTCTCTTCTTTCACCCTTTGTTTTATTTTCCATATTCTCATTGGAATTTTATCAGTGTTTATATCACCAAGATGGAAGATCGATGCTAAATTATTGAGAGAAAGAGAGGTTATTCGTATTGAGACTCTTATATACCTCTGAAATTAATATGCTCACCTTTAGTTTTCTCCTTTCCTTGTTGGGGCAGGGTCCCCTGGGTAAAGTTTTGATAAAATATTGTAAAATCACCACATTTTGAGGAGCGAAGCATGAGTAGCCCAAGTCACTAGGAGTCAAGGGGCTTAGGAAGGTAAAAGCCCCTTATATTTTCTATTGTTTGAGATCCACCCATGGTTTGTGGACCATGGTATTGTAATGGGAAAAAAGTATATAAAAGGGCGTCTTAGCGAGTCTAAGAGGAATGAATGAATAGAATGGGATTTTGATATCTTTTAAGTATGTACGATATTTCTGTAGTTTTAGCTAAGGGGAAGGCTCTTGTATCTAAGTGCATAGAGACCTTGGTAAGTTCACAGTTTAGTGTGTGAACCCCTACAACTGTGTGTAGAGAATCTAGAAATATTGTATATGGAAGATCTGAAGTAATAAATAATATTTGAAGCAATTCTATGTCCAATTTGTATACTTAAGTGTTTTTTGTATTTATGTGCACTTGAATGCTAGTTATCTGCATTTTCATATTTATTGCTCTGCGAAGATATAGATCTATTGTTATATGTTATTTTATGCATGACTAGACGTTTACGCGAAGTTCATAACTTTTTTTAACTAAAAATTACTTTAAGTTTGGGGATTTCAAGGATAAGGGTTCACAAAGGTTAGATCAGGCCTAAACTATAGAAACAACCTAACCTAATGTCACATAGCCTTCTGGATGCAAAAACCTAGTTCTGACATCCCCCCAATACTACCTCAGGTGAGACTGTAGCCTATGCTAAGCATGTTGTTACTGAAAGGGATGGTAGTGTAGGGTTTTGATGGTTAGTGCAGCTAACTCTGAACCTAGGTCTAAGCCACCATAAGCCAACAAATGGTTCCATTGCCAAGACCAAGATCTATCTAAGGGATGTGTGATGTGGCATAAGTGGATACCAACTAAGAAGGAAATTTAGAAGTGGATAGATCAAAATTTGCACGAGTTTGAAGCTCAGGAGAATAGGAATCTACCCTTGTCAAAGGAAAAGTGGTTATAGATGTATATCTACATAGAGGTGCACAAAGTTTTACTTTAAAAATTCCCTTATGAATTACATGAGTGGCTGTCTAAATTAGTGGATAGCGAACCTACCTAGAAGCACGAAGATCCCATTGTGTGGACTCCAGAATTAGTCAAACATATTGAAGGATTTGATTATAAGGTTGCAAGGGTTGTTGATTAATGGATTGATAGTATCTTGGGTGGTTTCATCACTGAATTTTCAATATATACATCTGTGTCTTATAGTAAAGTTGAACAACAATTCTTCAAAGGTCCAAGAGGTAAGTACCTAAAGTCACTAAAAACCAAGATTAAAATGCCTTTGTGTGAAAAAGTTATTATGACTTTACCTTAATGTTTAAGAGGGGTTACACTGGATCTACGGAAGTGGAAAGAAATTCATGCTAGATCTAGAAAAATTCATCAAAACTGAGTCACGTGTTGGGAGAGTCTCAAAGTGAAGAAGTAAGAGGTAGACCTAATACGCCTAGAAGTGCGACGCAGATAGTAGATTAGGGTACTTCTAGAATTACACATCCATCTACTCCACCTTCACCTCATACACCTATGCCTACAACTCCACCTCCACCTCCGCTATTCAGTATGGTGAAGACAGTGAAAATGCATGTATTCAGGGGTCAGGGATTAGAAAATCCCAATCATTTTTGGTTCATCGCAAAGGCTGTGTAGAAAGTGCAACAGATCAACGATGATGACATGAAGAAAGTGCATTTGGTTACAACACTACAGGATAGAGCGCTTACCTAGTACATAAGATATAGTACAATTCATCCGACTGCTTCATTGGCTAACATATAGGATGCGATGAATGTGGAATTTACGAAGTCGAAGTTGCAAGCTCAGTGTGTGACTGAAATCGGGGAGATCAAGTAGAGGGTTAATGAGTCTACGGGGGATATAGATCAGCAACTGAAGTGCTTACTGAGTGAAGCTAAACTTCATATTTTAGATGAACAGCATAGGGATTGGTATATAGCTTCATTATTACCTCACTTAATATTCTTGTTATCTCAACAGAAGATTGGGTCTCAGGCCAAAGTGTTGGAAATTGGGATGAAGCTAGAAGCTTTTCCAATCTTGGATATGAATATAGGAGTTCACTAGATTGAGTCGCAGCTAGCAAGCCTACATATGGAGTTGCAGGATCTGAAAAATGGAAAGGAGGTTAAGTCTCAGACACATTTTAAAGTTTGGGGCACAAAATGTAATGCTGAAGGCCATCATAAGGATCAGTGCCTTGTATTCCAAGATTATATAGCTGTGGGAGGTCCTAACCTGCTAACGCCAGAATCTTCTGCCGGATCAAGCATTGGTGCAAGTAGATGGTGTTGAATCTGCCAAGTATCAAGACAACATTCGATAGATAATTGTTTCCTATTATAGAAATTCATATAGTATCCAAAGAAACTATTTTGTAACTTTTGTAAATTAGTTGGTCATGATGAGAGGAATTATCGAAGTTATGGAGTAATGATGGACAAGACTTCGTTGTATAAAATGCTAGCTGAAAACTGCATGCAGAATGATCAAGGCTCACCTACAGCTTGTGGAGGATTTCAATGTGTGGAATAGGATGAAGAGGAGGAGTTGGAAAAGGTTAGGGCCAAATTATTTGTTATAACTACGGAGAACTAGGACACTTTGTGTGCAACTGTCAGAATCCAACGCACCCTTCTTGTCTGTACTGTCATCAATTTCATCATGTTATAGAAGCTTTCCCTATATTAATAGTGAATATGAGGGAGAAGAAGAACCAATAGCCAACGTAGAATATCCATATGATGATATCCAAGCCACGTGAATATGATCCTAGTATCAACATAGTCACGTGAAGTAGTGTAGCCATTAGCGAAGACAAGGTCGAAGGGAAACAACTAGAATCAGACTCATGGTTTCTGAAATCTAGAGAGAAGAATGTTGGGTTTGATTTACATAGAGAAAAAAAGATGTTCATGAAGGGAAGAAAGAGTTTGATAGATTCAGGTGCTTCTAAATCTTAGAACCAGATACTGATAATCTCATGAAAGGTGAAACCTGAAGACACTATTATGACACAAGATTCAAATCCCATGGTGTTAAAATAGTTTTTGTAGATCTGCATGAAGATATTATGGGATCATAAGGTAGTAGAAGGACTACAAGGGCTAATAGATAACTACGCTAGCAAGGAAACATCATTACCAAAATGAGGTGCAGTCAATAAGGTGAACAGAAGCAAGAAGAGAACTGGTAGGGAGATATGGTTGACTGTGGACATTGGTGATTTCTTGGGCTCTGATGCTAACATATTGTCGAAGAAAACTTGGGAACATATTGGAAAGCCTAAGTTACAGTGGTCTCCAATTCAGCTAAGCATGGAAAATTAGTAAAACATAATTCCAATGGGGCGCATGCGTGGAGTAACTCTAAATATTGAAGGCGCAAGAGCAGTGGCTGATTTTGAAATTATTGAAATCGTCAATGGTAGTAATCCATACGCAGTGTTGCTTGGGATTGATTGGGCCTTTGACATGAATGAAATCATTAACTTAAAGAAGCAAATCATGGTATTTGAAAAGAATGAGCTTCGAGGAATTGTCCTGTTGGATCCAGCTGAGGGTGCGTGATACATAGAACCAAACTGTGACTATTATGAAGATGAACACATTGAGCACATATATAATTTAACTACGCGAAATGAAGATTGGATCAGTCCCATTGCAGATGAAAGGATCAACTAGGAGAATGATAGTTCCCGCCAATCAGATTCAGACAAAGAGTTAGAAAATTCACAAAATCGATTGCATGAGGTCTCTACACTGCGATGTAATAAGATTACAAAGTTCTTACATTGTATAAATACTGACGTACAGAAGTTACCCTATTATGATGGCTTGGATGATTTCAATATATTTCTTGACGATTTTAAAATAGATGTGCCAGAGGAACATCGGTTCCAAGCCTTAGATCTAGCTTTGAGAGCTATACCTGCAAAATGGCGGGGTACGAAAGGGGATAATTTTGCTGATTGGAAGGAATATTGTAGAATAATGTGATTAATATTTCGATACACAAACACCCTACTGAATGAAAAATACACTGCGAAGGATGATCCGTGTGAACATCTAGCGCGATGGACTAAGGCATGGAGTGAGGTACCTTAACTTGAGTGGGTGCATATATTTATTCGTACACTGGATGTTATCCCAGAGAACTAGTATTTAGAGATGGATTTGTGACACAGGACCACCAATTGGGATGAGATGAAAGAAATTTTGTTGCTGAGATTCAATTGTGAATATGAGTTTGATTGCATTGATGAAGCGCTTCAAAAAATTAAAGCATCAATCTTCCGAACACCCGTAGAAACTAGTCCTTCAACTAGTCCCAATGATGAACCACAGTGGTCGGTTTGAAACTCGTTGACAAATATTCTATCATGTGATTTTAGCCGAATAATTCTCTTAATCTTGATATGGATCATAGAAGCCTAAATTCAACCCGTAGAAGCTATCACATGGGTACAACCTAACTCGAGTACACAACTACAACATGATTTCGAATGTCACAATGTCACGATGGAGGGAGGTGATGGGGATCGATGAAATATTAATATGCCTGAATGAGAGGGATAACATGAAGTTGATGGACCTAATGTGGAGATCCCTAATATTTCACAACCAGTGAGCACAAATATTGATGAAGGATTACCTGACGTGCAACTCTTTGTTGTGGGGGTTGTGGATGAGCATTTTGCAGACATTATTAAGTTCTTATATACTGACATAGCTCTTGAACATTATACGGCACAACAGAAGAAGGAATTACTTGTCAAGGCTACAGATTTTTCTGTGATGGCAGGGCAATTATATAAGATCAGGTTGGATGAAGTTCTACATCGATATGTGCCTATATATGAAAGATACGTATTCTAGCCGAAGCACATGGTGGTGTCAATAGAGGACACTATGCAGGCAAGGAAACTACGCAGAATATCGTACGAGCGGGATTATGGTGGCATGCGATACATAGAGATTCCAAGGAATACTACAATGCATGTGATGTATGTCAAAGGACTAGGAGACCATTGCGAAGGGATGGACTTCCATTAAATCCACAAGTCACACTACAAGAATTTGATAAATGGGCAATTTTCTTCATTAGACCTATCCATCCACCAAGGAAGAAGATGGGAGCATGTTATATTATCACTGCGATGAAGTACTTAACCAGATGGGCTGAGGCACATCCTATTAAGGATTGCAGCATAGAAACTGCTACGAGGTTCATATTCGAGTTTATTCTGTCAAGGTTTGGATGTCTAAAGATTTTGATGAGTGAAAGAGGTTCACATTTCCTGAACGAGACAATTGCAGCTTTAACAAAATAATTTGAGCTGAAATTTCAGAAGAGTATGTCGTATCATCCCTAGGCGAATGGCACTATTGAAGCTTTCAATAAGATTTTGGATAATTCCCTCACAAAGTTTTCAATGTTAATAGGAATGATTGGGATGTGTATAAAGCTGACTACTTATAAGAAATTGACAGGTAAAACAACCTTTCGACTAGTTTATGGAAAAGGAGTAATGTCAATGGAATACATAGTGCCAAACCTAAGGATCACAGAAGTAATCGAGATGGAAGATCATGACGTAATGAAGGAACACCTAGTGAAGTTGTTTGCATTAGAAGAAGACCACTTTTTGGCTGGCTTTCATCAGAAGGTACATAAATCTAGAGAAAAGGAATGACATGATTGTCATATTAAGCAGTGCACTTTTAAGAAAGGAGATTTGGTCCTGATGTATGACAACAAGTTTACCAAATTTTTGGGGATGTTTGAGATGCACTGGCTAGGACCGTTTTTCATTAAGGATATTTCAGATGGTGGTACAGTTCAGCTCGTGAAGCTGAATGGGGGAATATTTCCTGGCAGAATAAATGGGAATAGGTTGTTCAAGGTTTACAGGGATGATCCCTCTCCTACATAATGACTACATGGACACAAAAAAGTTTTAGTGCTTCTGGCAGTTGAAACAAAGCGCAAGACTATAAACTACTATATTGAGGAAAATTTTTATCAAATAAGGATTGCTGCGAGATTTTTTGGAAGATGGCGCAGGTGGAAGTTGCGATGAGGTAGCTACGCCACAAGGATAATTGACATGCAACATGCTTATAAAGTGACCATTGGAACAACTATAGTTGATTTGACAGGGAAATTTGCATTAAAAGAAGCGTGGGAAAAGCATTTATGGCACAAATCTAGGAAAATCTACCGACAAATTCACATTTATGAGGAATATCTAAGGGGGAACAAACAATATGAATTTAAATTGGGTTATAAATATCATACTCCACCCCACATTTGGACACTTTACTTCATGAGAAATTGTTATGTGTTTTTGTGCTTAAAGAGCCGAGGGTGTTACTGCATGTTTGGTTACCTGAGTTGGGATGAATTTGAGCAAGAGTTCTTGAGGAGAGGATTAGAGAACATCATGACTACAACACCACTAGTTCCTACTATAGCACCCATGTCACCGAGGCCAAATTCTACTGCCTTTGTGGCAGGAGAGAAAAAACAGAAAAATATGTAGCAGCCCTCTATTCCGCAATCGTTGTGGAAAGTCCTAAATGATCAATGGCAAAAGGCAAGAATGGATAAAAACAAGCAACCTATGGAGCCTCAAGACTTGGACGAAGAAGACTTGAATGAGAGGCATGAGGATACCAGTGCAGAAGATGTGAAACCAATTTCTTAGTTATCACCGTATATGCCACCGTGAAATCGTACCTCCAAAGTAACTAAGGATCCTGACTCTGTAAAATTCGAGGTATTCACACGATTGCTATGAAGGAAGTAGCTATTTAGGGAGAATTATTGGCCGAGGTACCATACCTGAAGAAGGAAGATTGGGATTTGGGCGACCATGAGAAATTTCCACAGCTGGCACCCAACAAGTACTTGAAGATTGTATACTATGAGGAGGCAGCTATAACAAGACTTGATCTAATGAAATGTTCAGTCAGTATTGAGTGCGCAGGGTTTCTCAATGTTGTATGTCCCGCATTTTAGCTGAAGCATTATTAACACTATTTGTGTGCACCAGTTGTTGGCCCTGGTCCACAATGGTTGTCTTTGGCTAGTAGGGCCCATCCCAATCGATGACATGTTGATACGAAGAATTACAGCACTGCCATATCAAGCTGTGAACCTCACAAATTCTTTTGTGGGGAAGTCATAGGAGAAAAATCTCACATATAAAATCAACATTGACTTTGGGTTGGTCAAGAAGTCGCGGGGATATGTTATCAGTTCCATCTCAAATGAAGCTGTGTTGTTTGCTGGACATATTTTGGAAGGAAAAATCATGAAAAAGTATCATGATGATGAAGTGTCAGTACTAGTGGTATCCTTGGCTACGTAGTGGAGCAGGGGGGTTCAATTCAATTCGGTGAAGCACTTATGCCAATAATTCTTGGATGATTGTTGTGAAGCACAAGAGGATGGAAAATCATTCCACTACATGTGGCTATTATTGTTGATCACACTGAGAGCTTGGAGGATGCCAGAGGGGTCACAGTTCCCCACTACAGACCTAAAGTTGTGCGAGGCTGCCAATTTGCCTTGCTATGGGAAACAAAGTACACTACCTACATAATAGAAAATAATATGTTCTGAGTAATATTTTGTTTGGAGCTACGAATGGTGATTAATGAGAAGCCAAGGCAGTCACCAAGTTAATTCATAGAATATCATTGCATCGCTAATTCTAAGGGAGACTTCCACCATGTATACCTCTACGCGAGGTGTGGTTTGATGAAGAAATGGATGATGTTTCCATTTTTGGTCACTGAAGATGATATCATGTATGTATTCCTTCAGTGGCCGACTGACTGGCTCCTTCTTACAAATTTGTAGAAGGTATAATAGGGACTATTAAATAAGGCACAATAGGGACTAGTCAAGAGGGGTAGAAGGAAAAGAAGATAGTGACCATCGACCTAGAAATGAATATCGTGCAGGGACGAGAGTGTGAGAAACAAGAAGAGAAACATACAGAAGAACCTAATCAAGGTAGTGAAGACCCCTATGTTGACCCAGAGGATGTTGATTCTCCCTTTATTATCAAATGACGATAGAAGTCAAGCGTGGGAGGCGCATGTAAGAAGCACAAATTAGATAATTCCATTGGTGTGGTGGCCATGGTCCTCACTGAGGGGGACTTGGATGAAATTGGAGATATTGTCAAGTCTGTGATGGAATATATATGGGGCCACATTGAAGAATAGTACTAGTCCATTTGGGAGAAGATCGAACAGGGGCTTAAATAATTGCAAGGTCAGGCAAGCTAGGTTCAAGCGAGGCTGTCTCAGGCGAGCGAGAAACCAACAATATTGGGGAGTGTGGAGTTGATACTCACTTCAAATATCCGTGGTGTACCCTTTCCTGATGGATCCTTGCACCTGAATGATGCCGTAGAGCGAGAGAGCACCCACCTACCTAAGAATGTGAGTATTAACCTCACAATGCTCCCCCTATACACATTGTATGATCTACACCAAGATGTAGCATATGAGCTTAAGGTGCGAGAGAAATGGGCTCTCATGGTGATCAAGGATGTGCAGATCACCAGTCAATAGATGTGTGATAAAAAGAAAAAAGCTCTCTAGGATCGCGATGAGGAATTTGCGAGAAGGGTACAGTTGGAACATGTCATTTCCCGAGTATTTAGTCAGCTTCTTGAGCTCTAAATTCACTATGAGGCTGCTTGTAAAGAAAAAATGTAGCAGTTACCAAATGAATTTAGAGAAGCAAAGGTGCACTTTGATAAAGTTTTCTTTGATCTACATATGAAAATCATTGAGCTTCAATTAAAGTTGTAGCCCATCACACCACCAGAGATGCGAGAGTAGCGTGAGGCTTCCCTCAAAACAGATAGGGGAAATCTTGATGCTGCAGTTAAGGATTGTAGCCAGTTGTTTGAAGAAACCCTAGAACTATGGGCCTCACTACAAGAGGGAACCATAGGTGAAAAATATTGAAGTTTCCATTCGGGATAAAAAAATGCAGTATGACAAGATAAAGGCAACTATGCACACCTTTTCCCCTATGCAACGGTTCACTCGGTTGAATGAGGGGACGTCCTTGCAAGGATAGATTGAGGAGTTGCGGAAGAAGACATAGATTATCACCGCAGGATGAATATTTGGAAAGAAGAAGAAACATAACTCTCACAGACTGTGGAATACATGCTCAAGTGTATGCATCAAATGAGTCAGACAATCAACTTAGAAGCAGAAGGATCAACTACAAAAAATTTGGTCGAATAAGTTTGACAGGCATCAATACAATGCATGGAGGCACTTCACCGAGTGAAGTCTTCATTCACGAGCCTAAAAGCAAAGATCCAGAGCATACCAGTGGAGTGACTAGAGTATGAGTCACATATTTACATTGGGGTCTTGTTGGGGCGGGGTCCCCTGAGTCAGGTTTTGATAAAATATTGTAGTGTCTCTGCATTTTGAGGAGAGAAGCACTAGTAGCGCAGGTCACTAGGAGTCAAGGGACTTAGGAAGGTCAAAGCTCCCTAGTTTTTGTATTGTTTGATATTCACCCATGGTTTGCAGACCATGGTATTGTAATGGGAAGAAAGTATATAAAAGAGTGCCTTAGTGAGTCTAAGGGGAATTAATGAATAGAATGGGATTTTGATATGTTTTAATTCTATACGATATTTCTGTATTTTTGGAAAATGAGAAGGCTCATGCACTTGAGTGCGCGAAGACCTTGGTAAGTCCACAACTGAGTGCACAGGCCCTTGAAGTTGTGTGCAAAAAATCTAGAATGCTTGTATATGGAAGATCTGAAGTAATAAATAATATTTGAAAAAAATTTGTGTCCAATTTGTATACTTAAGTGTTTTCTATATTTACGTGCATTTGAATGCTAGTTATCTAGATCTATTATTATACGTTATTTTATACATGACTATACGTTTATGCGAAGTTCATAACTCTGTTTAACTAAAAATCACTTTGAGTTTGGGGATTTCAAGGATAAAGATCAACGAAGGTCTAATCAGGCCTAAAGTTGCAGAAACTCCCTAACTCGATGTCACATAACCAGAAACCTAGTTCTAGCATCCCCTCAATACTACCTCGGGTGAAACTGCAACCTAAGCCAAGCTTGTTGTTGCTGAAAGGGACGGTAGTGTATGGTTTTGTTGGTTAGCGCAACTAACTTTGAACCTAGGTCCAAGACCCCTCAAGCCAACACTCCCTTCTCTACTTGATTGCATTGACAGGAAAAACACCATTCAATTACAATACCGAGTCAAGGAGTTGAGATCCTAAAATAAATACAAGCATCATGGTTATTCTTAAATCTTTATGATCAAATGGATCATATTTTGCATTTAGAAATTATTGACCTTAAAGATATCAAGGCCAGGTAAAGAAGAGGGACCAAAAGCTAATGAAGTGTTGTTGCATGCCACAAATCCCTTTAAAACGTATGCCACATTTTCCAAAATGAAACAAAAAACTTCTAAATAAGTTTTTATTTACATACACTCACAAAAAAAAGGACAAAGGTAAGGACAAAACAAAAATAAATAAAAATGTAAAAGGAAAGAAATATATATATAGGTAGAAACACAACCCTAGGCTTCTATTGGAAATAATGCTTCAGATATTGGACATTAATAGGAAGAGAGTCCATTTTCCCATCTAATTATTGGAGACAATAAGTATGGTGGCCAAGCTTGTCATGAATAACAAAGGGTCTGATCCACAGTGATTGAAATTTGGTTTGTTTTCCTTTCCCTTCATGGGATTTATCCCATTTCAATACAAGGTTTCCCAAATCAAACTCCTTGTTCCCCACAAATTTCTTGTTAAACTAACACTTGATATAATTCTGATGCATGGAAAACTTTTCTTTTGTTTTTCACCTTTCTTCCTCTAACTTAAGAAGAGTGTCTATCCCTATCTAAACACGAATATATGATTTACCTCTATCTCTCCTTCTTGAGACAGTTGAAGAGTCGAGAGGTATAGGTTTGGAGGAAATGTCACTTCTTTTCCATACATGAGGAAGTACAAGGAGGTTTTCAGAGACGGTTTTGGTGTGACACAGTCAGCCCATAAAGCATTCACCAGTGCATTATGTTAGCTCCTTTACCCATATTAAACTATTTTATTTATTACATGAATTGAATTCTTATTAGTACACTAAACTAAATTATTTTCGTGAGGGTAGTAATTAGATGAGTTCTTTAAAATAATACCATTGTCCAATGAAAAATCATAAAGTTTTAGCAATGGAAGTAAGTTGCATTATCAAAGACAAGTAATGTGGGAACACCAAACTTGGTAATAATATTTTTCTTGAGGAAGTGGATAACTTCCAGCTCATTCACTTGTTTCAACATAACTACTTCAACCCACTGAGTAAAGTAATTCATGGAAGTTAAGGTATATTAGTGTTTCTCTGACGAATGTGGAAAAAATTCACTAATAACATCCAATCCACATTGTTGAAAAGGCTCTTCAACTTTTTTTGGTTTAAAATGGGGCAGCTAACTTCATATATATCCACCAAAACATCTTCGACATATAGGACACTTGTGAGCATATGTGTGTACATCCTTGATCCATATTAATGAAGGAACAAAATTAAATACAAATATAAATAGAAACACAAAGATACAATGAAAACATAACTTCAATTCATTAATAACAAAGTAATGAAAAGTGTTTACATGCCTATTTATTAGTGAGAAACAATGGAAAACCCTAAAAATCCAAAAAACTAACCCTAGGAGATGAAGCACCAAACGTTTGTGGGCCTTGTTGGGGTAAATTCATACATCAATTTACCGGGGTTGTAACATTCGCATATGATCTTAATTTGACACGTATGACACCTCATTAGAAAGATATATCTGAGATCTACAACGTTTGATTACAGATTCATGATGCAAATAATAGGTTTTCTCATTATCTAAGAAATCTTTTTTTAGGGCCTCAAAATGGCTTCAGAAGTTCAAGACCCAAAAAAATGCCAAAAAGGTTAATTATGCTACAATTAAGGAAATTGAAAGAAACAATGGTGATGCTGAAAGTAGAATAGGTGGGTGGCCACCAATGCCCACCTATTCTAATCCTTAGATAATGTGGGCCAATAAGAATCATCCCACATAACTTTATAAGTGGTAATGTCACCTTTGTAGTGCTTACCAGCTAGCCCATCATGAAGGTCTTTTAATACCCTTTCCAAGTATTGTGCTTCCAAGCATCTGAGAAGGACACCATTGTGGTTCTTGCAGAAAACCCAACCATGTACAAGTTGATCAGATAAAGCTTTAAGTTGAATTGCCCTCTTTTGTTTCACTAATAAGTGTGAGGGAAAAGTGTCATGCTCTAGATACTGGTGTAAATCAGTGTACCAAGACAAGACTATATTTGTAGGGGTAGCTTTCTCAATGTTACACATTTCAATATCTTTCTCCCATCTAGAAGAATCCTCTTCTAGTGAATTGACTACTTCTACTGCAAGCCGACATAAACCATGGAATTTTATCTTATGAACTACATTAAATTACAGATCATATTCTAGAAGGATTCTCATCCAATTCACCCTTCTCTCACCCAACCCTTATTTCATGAAGAAGGATCTAACCATTGGGTTAGGCACAAAGATGATAATATTACCTTTCAAGTGTTAAGGCTTGAACTGCTTCACCACCTTATATACTGCATAATCTTTGTTATCTATGGTGGGATAACTCATTTTGGATCCCTGTAAGATGACACTCATTAATTATATGGGCCTCTCTTTTCCTTTATTGTCCTTCTGAGTAATAACGGTAACAATATATGTGTCGGGAAAAAATATATACAACAAGAAATATTTATTAAAATATGGACTACACAATGATGGGTCATCAACAATCACTTTCTTAATTCAAGTGAAAGTGTCTTTCTCCTTTTGGTCCCACTTGTAAACTTCATCCTTCTTAATCATATATTATAATGGCTTAACAATGTTTGCATAATCTGAGATGAAATTTTCAAGAAAGTTAATTTTCTGCAAGAAGGATTGTGTGGCTTTCTTATTCACAGGAAAAGGAATCTAAGAAAAAGAATTGACCCACTCTGAGTCCACTTTAATTCTTCTCTTGGCTATAATGTGTCCCAAAAGGTTGCCCTTGGACATTCTAAAGATTCTCTTCTTTGGATTTAAATATATACCATATTTTTGAAACCTCTCAAATATTTTCCTTAGATCACACAATGGTTAGATATTTTCTTCGAAAATACTGTAACATCGTCCAAGTACACAACCACACTTTTTCTAATCAAACCACAAAATTTGATTTCCATATCCGACTTAAACGTAGCACTAACATTTATGAGGCCAAATGGAATCTTCTAGAATGTGAATGTATCCCATTTAGTCCTAAATGTAGTTTTTAACCTGTCAAGTTCCACTACTAGAACTTGGTTGAATCCAGAAAATCCATATAATAGTGAGAACATATTTGATGTAGATACCATGTGGAGTATCTACTCCATAGATTGTACGAGATAATTATCTTTATCTAAAGCCTAGTTTAGGTTGTGGAAATCAACAGATAAGCATATCTCGCCAAAATTCTTTCTAATGGGAACCAAATTTGAGACCTATGTAGAATGATGAACTTTGAATATGATCTGAGTGTCCATCAGTTTCCTTATGTCTTTATGAAAAATGGGTTTATGGGTAATATGATCTTTTCTTAACTTTTCCTTAAATTTCTTTACCTCTTCCTTAATGGGTATCACATGTTGGATTATTCAAATATCATAGGTTTTCAAATCATCATATGTTTATGCCAACATACCTCAGTACTATTTGAAAAGACAGATAAAAGATTATCACTCATAGGGAGAACAACACATGTCGAGATTCACATAATTTGGATCTTCTTTGGTACCTAAATTAACTTGTTCATGTAACAGTGTAAAAATATGGGTCTTTGCATTGATTCATACCTTAAAGTGGTTCTGTAGGTCTTAAAGATTCTCTAAAGATACCACACCCTTAGGCATTATATGCCTAAGTTGATTCCTACCATTCCCTTTCACACTCATCTTCGTCTACTATAGTATCTTTAAACACATCCACATTGGCTATAAAATCGAGTATTTGTTGGTCATCATTGAATACATGAAAATTAGTGACATTATCAAGTACATATGGATTATAAATAATATTAATAGAAAAACCATATCTAAATGGTAAAAACCTATCAGAATCATTGGCTAATCAGTTGGTGATTGCATCATGAATCCTAAGAACATAATTAATATCAAATGCTTGAAGGAAAGAAATAAGATGTCATACCTCTTGCTGCTAGTTTCTTAAAGAAGTGACACAGACTGAATAATATTTCATACCTAAGGTGTGAAAATATCTTAGTCATTGATTACCTTGAGCACCTCTAGCTTGAGCTCTATGGCCTTCTTTAATACAAGTATGAGTGCCTTATATTCTATAATATTACTCATGCACTAAAATCATAATAGACATCAGATCATATATTTTTTATTTTGCAGGTCAATCAAAATAAAACCATCTCGGCAACCCTCCTATGTTTTCTAACCATCAAAATATAAAGTCCAACTATTAGTAGCAACAGGGTTAGTTGATATTCTAGTATTATTTACATATATGTTACAAAATTCATTAGCACCAGTTGGATTGTGAGGAAATAGTTCCAACTATGTATCTCGTGATACAAGGAATGGTTGTGTAAGATAAAATCCATGATCAAATTCTAAATAAAAATTTCCAAAAATTACTTGCGCATATCTAATTGGCTCATTAGGAGCTTCAAACACCATTTTGGTATGCTTCATGAAAGGTTCACTCTGAACTCGAATATGATTATTATTTCCCTAATAAGGAAGCCATAGATGCAAATAGTGAATACAAAAGTACCCTTGTAACTTACTAGAACAATATCTACTTAAAAGCAATCCATAAGCTTCAGAAATGTCCTTAATAACAATATCAATACATTGGTGAACTCTATCATCTGATGATAAATGAATTATAACATTGTTAAGCTCACCAATTTCCTACACTAGAGATCTATCCCATTGTATTATTCTAGTGCCAATATTTTCCCATTTAACATTGATTTTCTTTCCAACAGATAAATGCATGACATTTGCAGAAACATGAGAATCAACTAGGAAATTATGGACAATAAATTAAAAATCTCAAAATTTAAAAGAAAAAGGGGGAAGTGGATCTAGAATTTACATTACCTGCGTTAACAATCGATCTAAGAATAGTAAGAAACTTATTAGGTGAGGCTTGAGAAGTATAAATTCTTCTACTTGATGGAGGCTGATATGGAAATGCTTGGATGGTCAACTCATGTTGCCCTACCAACTTTGGTTGCTTGATATGGAAATATTAGTGTGAGCTTTCTTCATGTCTTCAAGAAAATTATAATCTATGTATTCACCTTGTGTAGGGTATGCTGAAGTAGTTGGTGGTGTGGCTTTTTTTGATAACTCAAGAGTGACATACTTGTTATTATTATTTCTGGAAGCATTCTTTTAATATTTTGCACTTCCAGATTTGTTTTGAGTGCTCTGAAAAACATTATTAGGAGGTAAATTTTTTATCAACAATTTTTTCCTTACATCTTGCACAAGGACTACTCCTTTATTCCTCAAATTATATTCCTTAGATGGTTGTTAGGAGGAGCCTCACGTGTTGGGGGCTCACTAGCACCTTGTCAATCATTATTTAGAGTAAGATCAAAAGTGAAAAATGAATCACCAACTTTTGTGTTTTCCTTTGTTGTGGTTGATTTGTCAATCTCTTGAATCTACTTTGAATGCTCTTTTGTTGAGAAACTTTTATAACATCGGAAACCACAACATTCATGTCAAGTTTCCATTGCAAGCATGCTTTCTCTAAATGTGCTTCTTGATGAAAAGTACAATAGTTACCATGCCTAAGTTTTCAACATTAAATACAACATTAGATCTTTGTGCATACTTGGTCAGTTCATTGAAGTTCTTCTTATGAAATGAATTAAAAGACTTATTATTGGTAGAAGCAACACATAACTTCATTGTGAGTTTAGATACTTCATTGGTTAACAAATTCAAGGATTTAGTCAATATTTCCATGTTAAAAGGCTCTTTCTCTTTAGTTTTTATGGAAGAGGCTTGGGAATTTTTACCAATGTTGTTATAGTGTTTTCTTCTGATATGTGTACGAAAAGAAATCATCTAAGATTGTAGATGACAAATATTCTTAAAAATAAAAATGGTTCCTAAACATTGTAGATCTGCAACAAATGATAGAAAAAAAACTACCAGAGCCCTGATCTATGCCATGATTATAGTTGAATAGAAAAATCAAGCAGTAATAAATGTGGGTAACTCCAATAATCCAATGGAAACCAGATATACAAAGAATATATTTGATTAAACAACACTTGTGAAGGGAACAAATAAATGTTACCAATACCCCTCTATGGGATGGGTTCTTGGCTATCCTAAAATTTCTTCAGCTTTTGTAGAGTGTCTCTACTCTATAATGTGTAAACCGAGCAAATAAAATGTTTGAGCTCAAAGGGAAGTCAAATGGAAAAGAAAAATGGTGTGCGACATTAGTAATAATTAGAGATGCAACAATGAGTAAAATAATGAAAAAAAGTAAAGAAATGAATAGTCAATGCAAAACCCTCCTATTTATAACAAAATATTAGGTTATCCTCGCATAATGAGCAATAATAAAATATTATTAACCCCATTCTAGAAATAGCCACTTGGAATATTTTATTATATTTGGTTAGGAGGGAAAAAGTATTTAAACTTTTGTTTAGAAATAATAAATAAATAAATGATTTATTTATCATCTCAAGAAATATGGTTAACAAATAATAAAAAAATAATGATTTATTAATTATTCCTAAGGGATTTAGTCAAACTTGACAAGGAATAATAATTAATTAGTAATTAATTAATTATTCCTAGAGAAAAATAAGATAATTAATTATTTGTCTATTTATTTCTCCTAACTGGGTTAAATGTGACAAGTAATATTAATTAAACAATGGTTTAATTAATTATTCCTAGAAGATAATTGAACAAATAGTTATTTATTTAATTATTCTTCATGCGTTTAATTATAAATTGCTTAAAAAATGTGGTTTATTAAATAATTTCTCACAGTGAAAGAAATTTTACTATGGTAAAATTGGTCTTACATGGTGTACATCGATCCATATAGTAAATTATAGCTAGACGATAATAAATTGTGATAATAGATTTCCCCCCAACATATGAGTGTTATGAGAAAAACATATGACCGAAGTACGTTGTAAGGACACAATCACTAGATAAAAGACTGGATTCAGAGAGAGAAAGGGAGAGAGATACCAATAGAGTTGAAGTTAAAGAGGAGAGTGACACAGGGGGAAAGACTAATGAAAGTCTCCTTTTTTTTTGGTACAAAATATCAGTGAGGTGGGGGAGGCATACCTATACCTACCGAGATAACTTAGTACAAAATAATGATGCACTCAGAAACATGAAAGTGAGGAATAAAATACATGTTGAATGGTACATGACATGCTGGCACAACTGAGCCACAAAATAATACAATGTGTCCCATATACATAATGCACCTGGAAAAAACATGAGCGAGGACTGAATAAAATAACATATAAGTACATGATATATAATGTCCCTTTCCTCAAAAAATGGGTGGGACAGAGGGTAGAACAACCAAAGAAGCCCTGTCGAACAAGAAAGGGCTCTGCAAAACTAAATGGATGATTTTAAGGAGACATGCATGCTATGAATGCTGCAAGTGGAAGGAACCGAACCCATCAAATCTGTGGAATTGCATATGAGGTTGTAGCATAATAGGAAGGCATGCAAACATGTGGGGGGAAATATGAAGTTTGAAACATCTCACACACACCTGAGAATCATTGGTACAATCTGCTGGATCACTGGACCATCAAGTGTATGAATCACGAGCATGAAACAATTAAGTCAAAGGGAAATGATGGTTTCATTTGCTTGATTCGAAGAACCAAACAAGGGTGGAATTTGCAACCAAGATATACCACCTTCTAGGCCATATTCTTAAATAAATATGTTGATGTTGGCAGAATATGGCTCACCATATGTGAGGAAAATGAGGATCCTCAACTAAGGCACGAGGGAAAATAGTAATGTGATTGATGGACTGACACCAAGGAGAATGGAAAAAAGGGTACTGCAGGATAAATAGACGGATTCCCTTGTCAAAGAATAAAGTGCACGGCTTACCTGGCAGTGACTGTCTCGACTCTGGAGGGGATGGGGGATAATATGATTGGAGGCCAAATGGGAAACATAGGATGAACATTATGCAAATATGGATGGAATACTATGACATGATATAGTGCGATGTGAAACAAACTCCATAGATATAAATGTGACTCATCGCAGATGCTCTGAACAAGGGTTAATTGATGACATTCCCACGCAGAATACGCCCAGTGGGGACCTTGAAAGCATGAGTAAATAATGGTTAACCATGACGAGAATAGACATGTGAGATGAAAAGAATTAAGGGAAGGTGGTCCCTAAGGTACAATCATCACATATGAAGAAATTTGATTTTAAGAGGTGATGAGGTGACCCTTCTTGGAAAAATGGTTTCCAAGTGAAGTTTCAACTCATCAAAGAATGAGAAAGACCCATTATAATAATCAATGAGATATTTCCAACGGTGCTAACGATTTCTGAAACTGATCTACGGTTTGGTTGCAATGGGCAACAAAAAAAATTTGTGTTCTTATATAAAAGGATTTTTCGCTCCGATTTAAGAGGAGGAGAAAGCCCTAAATCTTGTGGAGATTGTAGTTGAAAAACTGACCGTTGGAATTGGGATTTGCAACTTTCAGGCAAGTGGCCTTACTTGTCTAAATATGGTCTTAATGCTTCTTGGAATGATGGTTCTTAGTGAAGAATTAAGGGAAGAGTAAAATGAGAATGAACTACTAGAGGAGGTCTAGAATCATCATCACCTAAGAAGTCAAGCTTGGGGACTATGTTGACATAGAGTAGAATATTTGACAATATGGTATCAAATGTCTACGGTATGTGATACGAATATGGCTTGCTAGAGAGGTTAGTAGGACAAACTATCCAAGCAATGGGAGGATAATCAACCATACCTAGATTCGGTGGGATCTAGGTTGAGAGTTATGTTAATCAATTGAGAATATGGCCAGGGGAAAACCATCACGCCCCCAGGAATGGGATACTACCCACAAACATATGTGATGGAGGGGACTAATTTGGTATGAAAAGGTGGGAATGATGCACCCTAGCAAGATGTGTGTTTGGAGTGCCATTGTGTTTCGAGTGCTCGAAAATGGATTCAAGCATATTGGACCAACTTGGCACGAGATCCTCCAAAGGATGATAAGGAGATGTAGGGGCCTATGTTCCTCCCAATATGATATGGTTGTATTGGATGTATTTAGAGTGGTGGACTGCAAATATTGAAGGAAGTAAGCACAATGGCGCATATCGTCCCAAGGATAATCAGGGGTATTCATGGCTTCCATGATGTCCTCATCAGAATGGAAGATGGGCGGATTGGAGGAAGATTGACTACATGATGTGACGGTTGTATCTGGTGCATCATCTTGAGAAATAAGGTTAACATATGCATCATCTAGAATGGTACATGACGATCTAGTAGATGAAATATCTACCAATGTTGAAACCTGGGTTTCCGAAGAAGGAGTTTCGATAGAAGCGCGCATAGAAACCCTAGAAAGGTTTCCCTATGAGGAACTCAAGGATGACAAGACATAAAGGATATGGCTTGTGGAGTATGTCCTCTCAACATCGGGGGGAAGGATCACAATTGTGGGACCGGATTCGCCCTATTCTAGTGCACTAGTGGTAGCAGAATCCACGGGTAGAGGAGTAGGTGATCCACTATGAGTGGTCCGTATTCGTGAAGCTCCTCTAGGAAATCATAAAATGTGTCGAGATGAGGGAAAAAATGGGAATAATGACAATGATGATCGCACAAGGCACAAGGGTGATTTGTGTGTAATGTTTTTAGTTTCTTGGGTGGACCTGGTAAGTTAATTTAGACCTCAAGGATATTTGACTCAGGAAATGTATCATGAACCAATGGTTTGAGATGAGGAAGCTCAGGACAGTTATTAGTGGTGTGCCCAACAACTTTACACATAGCACATGCAAGTGATGAATTTGGGGTTTTGGGGGCTTGAGGAGCTTGGGGAGCCTTGTCCTTAGTTTCTTTCCTCTTGGATTTCCCCCCTTGTCTAGATGGTTTCACAACAGGAGTGGGTTCCTATTGAGGTTGTGGTGGAACTAGAGCAGCGATAGGGGCCGTAAGAACCTGTTGAACAGGGGTCAAAGCATGAAAAGGTCTTAGGTGACTAGGCAGAGTGCTTGAAGGGAGATCCATTTACCATACTAGGATCCCTAAAGTCATATAGGAAGGACCAATGAAGCCATGATATGCATAGAAAAGATTCCTAGAGGAGGAAACAAGAAAGATATCTAGCCTGCAGGGTAATGTCCCAGTGGAACAGCTCCTGGATGGTTGAGACCTAGAGGAAAAGTTCCTAGTGGGAACATAGGAGAGGCACCCACAAATAGAGGAGGCCCTGGGGCATGGATCCATATGGCTCGGCTAAGGTGGGAACATCAAGGTGCTAAGGAGCGGGTTGTTGTTCATATGTACCAGACTGCTTGTGAGAAGCCTGTGAGGCTTACAACATGCAAACACTCAAAGAGCTAGGCTCTAAGATGAGAAGGGGAGAACCAAGGAAGGAACCCAACAATGAGGAATCTTTGTAGACTCTGGTGAAACGCCGGTGGGAGGAGTGGGAAAATTTTGGTCGGATATTGACGAGATAATGGACTGAGGGGAGGTCACAAATGCCAGCTTGTAGTATGTCAATTGATTGATGGTGGAGATCTTCCCTTCATGGGGGAAGCACATATTGCAGAAAACCGCAAATGCAATGGCTGATATGGCATATGTGTGAGTACAACCCAAGAGAATATTGTAATTTGAAGGGGAATCGATAACCTTGGTGTCTACATGAACAATTTTTCTTACAAGAGTCACTAGATAATTGCTATACCTGCTGAGAGGCTAGTAGGAGTGACCATTCGAAGCACACAAAGTGATGGTGGACGGGGACACTTCAGGTGACTTAAGCTATTTCCAAACGGTAGGAAACATCACACAAGTGGATGCGCCTTCATTAGTAATTCATTGAGAGATGATGGCATTACAGACTTAGACTGGTGTCTGGAAAGCAATGGATGAGGGTAATGGGGGATGTTCTGATATATCAACTAGAAAGACAATCAAACGATAATTGGAAGGACCTATTGTGCCCAAAGCAGTTAGTAGATATTTCTATTGAGATGGCAACGACTGGAGTACTTCCAGCATCGACATGGTGGTAGGTGATTGTGCCAAGTTGTTTACTATATTGTATATATGGGTAGCTTGGTTAGAAGCCACATTACAACGTAATGGTCCCTTGGGGATCTTAGGAATTGACTCAACTTTAGGTTGAGGGATTTGTAGTGAACATTTGGTGTCGTAAGAGGCTCAGTAGATGCTTTGGTATTGGAATTAGTGGCAGACGAAGTGGATGGATTGTCATACTAACGTGACCGAGTTTGTCAGTTGATATCAGAGTGATTGACCTCATCAGAATTCATCATGAGGATCTAGTAGTCACGAGGACCAGAAAGTTGGGGGGAATGGGCTACTTGACCTGACCAAGGTTGAGCAACAACAAATCCTTGCTGGGGGAAAGGATTCGTAAGCACTTCTGGTTGAGATGGCACAAAATTATGAGATGATCGCTGGATGGGAGGTTGACATCTAGAAGCTTCTTGAGCTTCCCACATTTGGTGCATCTGGGGTAAGAGAGGACACTCATGTGTATAATGGCCATGTACACCACAACATGCATAAGGCTTGCTCATATGAATAGCCTTGTTCTGCTTGGGTTGACTACCCTGTTGTTGGTCGTTGCTGTTAGGTTGGTTCCCTTGGGGTTCACTAGGTTGATTACCTTGATTACCTTGGTTACCCTTGTTACCTTTACCCTTGTTCTTTTTCTTTGAATTTGCGGTATTGGTCGCACTGTACTGCATAAACACTTGACCTTGAGGAGGCGGTGGCTGCTGGGACTGAGGATGCATAGGAGGCTACGACGCTAATGACTGAGGGGATGGAGTGCTCAGTTGTGCATAGGTATAATATGGTGAAGGGGAAATGGTTCGCTAAATGGGTTGAGCACTAGCTGGCCCTAATCTATTGATGTGTTTTGATAAATTCATAAGTGGTGCTTTGTTCGGAATATTCGTTGTTGGTAGTAGGGGCATAATTGTTGGAGGAACTCATGCCCCTTGCGGATAGCCATAACTCTGCTAAGTGTATGGTGAAGTATTTGAAATAGATCCAACGATACGTCAGCAGTGTGACATGCCCCCAGTGAATTGGCACCACCCGGATGGGGGAGGTCTAGTATAACGGTGCATACATAACTATGTTGAGCATAAATCAAGTCATCTCTCAAAGCAGTCTAGAGAGCCTCTTCCTCTATTTGAGGAAAATGAAACGCAACATGTTTGGCAATTGGAGCTAAAAGAGTTTTAAGGTACTAATCAAAGTAGACGCGGTCTTCGAAGCGCAGAGCATGGCACATGCTCCTCCTTCTACGCCATTCCTGGACTTGATCAGAAGGATGAGTGTCAGAGGAGTGACGGAATGTAGTCAAGAGCTTCATACCAGTGTCATATCAAAGAGGTAACTAAAAATATGAGAGGAACGCTTTAGCAAGTGTCATGAAAATGGAATGAGAAGTGGCAAGCTGGTCAACATATCACTTCACAACATCTGCAGTGAGCGTGAGTTGGAACAACCAAAGAAGAATGGAGTCATAGGTGATGGAATTGGATTAACACCACATATGGAAGGATTGGATAAGATTGGTGGGATCCTCTCACGAATTACCCTCAAACTTGGGAACGTTGGAGGGAAACTTAGTCGAAATAGTTAGCCAACCAACATCATGATGTATAGGGTCATCTATCATCTCTCTAAAATTTGAGAGACTTAACCCAACCATGAAAGGAAGCATGGGAGTTGCCGGAATGGTTCCTGAGACGGTTCCACTAGATTTGGCTACTGGGATAGAACCAAAGCCAACACCAGGTTGGCTACCTGCACCAGTAGTGGGTCTAGACATGGTGAAAATATGCAGTGAAGGAGGCTCAGAATGAGATGAGCTAGGAGAAGATTCGGTATGGGGACTCAGGCGACTATGAAATCAAACACTACAGGGAGGAGTAATATGGCCCAATGGAAAATGGGGATGAATGCCTAAGAGTCTCCACGACAAATGCCTTGGTGGCGCAATGGTGGTAAGACACAAGTGACACGTAAATGGTGAAGGGAGATGAACAATATCTTTTTGTCTCTGTGGGGAGATAAATTAATTAAGTTAATTATTAGATTGGTGGTTTATACCAAGAGCCCTTCACTTAAGTGTGCTTGTCTGTGCAAGTGTGTTTATTAATTAAGCCCAAATCAAGTTTGAAAAAAGAAAAAAGAATGTTGAAATAAACTAAAATTAAAAATGGAAAATGAACAACAAATCAATTAACTAAACTGTAGCCAAACTAGGTTTACAAAAACTATGCTGGTTGGTGGCGAAATCAACTGAAAACACATGAAAAATGCCAAGATATCTAAGCATCGGTGTGACTCAGATCGAATGACACTATGTGACACTATGCTGCTAGAAAGTGGTGCAGCAACAAAAAAAAAAAACAAGGGGGAAAATCACTATAAAAATATAGGGAGATGGATGTTAAACCTAGGGCAACCGATGGGACCCTAATGCTAATAACCAAACAATGTTTAAGATGAAACTTTGGATGGAAACACTCTATCTTTGAATATCTAAAACACAACAGTACAGATCTGGAAAATATGGATGAAAGCACTGTAGAAATTTAGACTTCTTACTCAAATAAACTCCTCCTATAAAGGTGGAAGCGTAGTAGAAGCCCTAAGGGGCTAAATTCCACTTCGATGAGAAAAATAGAGTAGATCAAGGCCTAAGTAGCACAGTACAATGGTCAACCAACCCAGTAGACAACTCTCGGCAAAACCCAAAAGCATATCTGAAAAATCCCAAAAACCATAAAAATCATAGGTACTGACATGATTCCTGGGAGATCGCATGTTTTAGGATAGAGGGTGTGCTTTGGACCTCCAAATTTCACTTTCGGGGTAGAAAAGTTCGATTTTTACTTGATTCCCGGTCAGCAAGTCTTAGAAAAAATTGTCATCTCTGTCGCGGCTGGTTCCTGTAACCTACAGAAAACACCAAAAAACTTACATAAGTTAGAAATTTGAGAGATCTAGGTTTAGAATGCTAGTAAACAACATTAAGGGACTCAAAAAAGAAGAAACCCTAAGTTGAAACTAAAGGTCACCCAGGTTTCTGGAAACTGAGTCGCAAATTTTGTTATAGCGCTTTCTTCTCATATGTATACAAAAATAAATCACCAAACACTATGGATGACAAAAAATCTTAACAATATAAATGGCTATTAAACATTGTAGATCTGCAGTGAATGATAGAAACAAAACCTGCCAAAGCCCTAATGTATGCCATGATCATAAATAAACAAAAAAATGAAATAGTAATAAATGCCAGTAACTCCAATAATCCAATGAAACCCAGATATGCAAAGAAAATATTTTATTAAACAACACATATAAAGGGAACAAATAAATGTTGCAATTCAGCCTTTATGGGATGGGCTCTTGGCTATCCTCAAATGTCTTCATCTTTTGTAGTTTATCTCTCCTCTATAATGTGTAAACTGAGCAAATAAAATGTTTGAGCTCAATGGGAACTAAAATGGAAAAGAAAAATGGTGTGCGACAGTGATAATAATTAGAGCTGTAGCAATGAGTGCAACAAAGAAAACAGTCAAAAAGTGAATAATGAATGGAAAACCCTCCTATTTATAACAAAATATTAGGTTACCCTCAAATAATGAGCAATAATAAAATATTATTAACCCCATTCTATAAATAACCACTTGGAATATTTTATTATATTTGGTTATGAGGAAAAAAGTATTTAAACTTTTATTTAGAACTAATAAATAAATGATTTATTTATCATCTCAAGGAATATGGTTAAGGAATAATAAAAAAATAATGGTTTATTAATTATTCATAAGGGATTTAGTCAAACTTGACAAGGAATAATAATTAATTAGTGATTAATTAATTATTCCTAGAGAAAAATAAGATAACTAATGATTTAACTATTTATTTCTCATAATTGGGTCAAATGTGGCAAGGAATATTAATTAAACAATGGTTTAATTAATTATTCCTAGAATATAATTAAACAAATAATGATTTATTTAATTATTCTTCATGGGTTTAATTATAAATTTCTTAACAAATGTGGTTTATTAAGTAATTTCTCACAGTGAAAGCAATTTTACTATGGTAAAATTGGTCTTACATGGTGTACTACGATCCATCTAGTAAATTATAGCTAGATGATCAATTTTTTGTGATAATAGATGTATTTGGATTCCTTTGAATATTCTTAATTAGAAATGAAAATAATAGAACTTATGTCCTTTTCGATAGCAATTAATTTCGCAAGTTTAAGAGCCCAGGTTTCTTTTGCAGCAAGCTTAACAAAAACATAAATTTCCGTGGGCAAGGAAGCAGTATAATAATCCTTTGTAATCGAATCATGAGGTTGCACATTAGTCAGGAATTTATTTAAAATGCATGTAAATATTTGATTAAAATCCTTAACATTTTCTTTATCCCCCATATTAATGTTTCTATGTTCTTTAAGTAACATGTCAAGATTTTTATCATCATCAAACTTTTTGAAGAAGAACATTTTGAACTCCCTCCAATTAGGGATTGAATTAGGTGGAAAGATATGGTACGAAATTGATGCTCTACATTCTAAAGTGTATGTAAATATTCTACAAGAAACATCATCAAAGCATACCTATAACATATGTAGATGTAAGTAGAAGTCACCAATGTGATATTTAGTCTTCACTTTCTTATCCAGATTATACTTTGTAAGTGGCTTTTACAAGTGCTTTGGTAAGCGATGGATATTTCCCAGGAGAGAAAGATGACCTTGGGCCATCCAATCCAATTAGTCATTGGCCATGTCTTCATTGTCCTCCTCCTCCTCACTCTCAAAATCTAAATACCATTCTCCTTCATCATTCAAAATTTGATTTTGGCTATTCATTTTCTCTTGTTTTTTCTTCGTAAAAAAAATGAAAATCCACCATGTCCCCTTCCATATTTTTGCTAATAGGTGGTGAAATGATTTGGATTTAAATAGGAATGCAACAAATTAAAGATATAACTATACATATAGAGATGCAGCAGAAATAATACTTCATTTCATTATTGTAAAATACCAAAATATGCTTACAAACAGAAATGGAAATAAACTAGCTAGGGCGATGGTAGCTTATCTCTGAGAAGAGATGTGGTGGTTACGTGCCTCTGAACTGTGTTACAATGAGGCTCGAAGGCCTATTTATTGTTGAGGAACAATGGAAAACCCTAAACATCCAAAAACCTAACCCTAGAAGATGAAATGCCAAAATGTGGGCCCCTTTTTGGTAAATTGGTACATCAACTTCCTGGGGTCATAACTTTGGCATACAATCTCTGTTTGATGCACACAATATCTCGTTAGAAATATATATCCAAGAAATAAAACTTTTGGAAGAGAAACATGAGTCCATGGACCCATGTTTCTCCCACGTTTCCCAAAAAACGTCATTTAGGATCTCAAAACGACTTTAGAAGTTCAAGACCCGAAAAACTGCTAAAAATAGTAAAGTGTGCTAGAGTTATGGAAACTGAAAAGATGAAAGAAACAATGGCGGGGGTCCAAGTGGACTTAGCGAGTGTCCAAAAGAATCCACCTAGACCATGGGAGATACACTTGATCATAAGTTTCTTCAAGAGAGTCAACTAAATCTTCAAGGACTGCAATAACCAATTCTTCCACTGAAGAAACTAAAAGACCATCGTGGGTTCTATTTCTTTGATTACTTATGAGGAAGGACATATGTGATAGGAAGTAATCTAATAGCTCTAGAAAACTAATCAGTAATTGGCAAAATTGTTCGTAGTTGCTCGTAAGTGAATTCGTAGGCATGGTCTAGAACTTGGTGAGATGACTCTTGTTTCTCAGATATATGTGTTGGAGTTAGGCTCGAATAATTGTTACCCTGCACATCAAGTTGTTTATGCGAATGTGGTTAAATATCATCCATAAAAGGGTTTCCCTCCTTCTAGCACCAGAATTGTTGATGGTGTTGGATGCCATAAATAATCAGGGGTCTTCTTGATATGAAGTTCCAATGAGACATCACACTATTTGGAGTAGGAGCTCCATATGGAAAATAGGCTTGGTTTCCATATACTTTATTATTTTCCTTGGATACAATAAATGACACAAGAGAAACACATATAATTCTGAGATAAACAAGCAAGTCAAGTGCATAGTCTCAGAAGGAGAGGATCAAGGGACTACATAGTTGAGCACTGCAAGGGTCTAAGAGACACTTCATTGTCCATAATGCTTGCTTAATTCACAACACTGGGCAAGCCTTGGCTAAGGATAATGCAATGCGCAAGTACAGTTGATAATTCTAAGTGACTAAGCACTAAGATTGTGTAGCACAAAGTTGATGGATTCATTTCTCTATGGCTGCAAAATGCATAGTTCTAGGAGGTAGAGGGTGCTTTACTAATTCTTGTGACTATGCAATGTGTAGTTCAAGGAGGTAGAAAGGTTGGTGCTTTGTCAGGAAAGTTACAAAGAGAGAGAAAGCTCCAAAATTGACTAAGTGTGGGATTACTAAAGCAAAGAGATGAGAGTAGAAGAATGCAACAAGACTTGAACATTATCACACACTCACAAATGACCAATCACACGACAATGAAACACTCAGTAGAAAAAATTAGCACATATTGATTGAAACAACAATTCTTATGCAACCAACTCACAAAATAGAAGAAAATATAGATCAACGACTTGAAAAATAGCATCTTCGAGGGGGAACATCCTCTACATCACATAAATGAACAAATATTGGATGATTCAAATGAAAAAACCTCCTTTCTATATATATGAGTCTAAGGGTTCACAATATAATCAAAGCCTACATAACAGTAAAAAATTAAGGCAACAATAATAACAATAATGGGCTTCTATGGGGTACAATAATTACAATATGGGGACTACATGGGTACAATAATAACAATAAGGGGACTAAACTAAAAATAAGAATAAGGGGCTACACTAATATTATACGTACCTAAAATGCCCCTCTCCTTAAAAAAAGGTGTTTTCCTCAATGCTTGAGTAGTAATG
The DNA here is from genome assembly GCA_031772625.1 of Pinus tabuliformis. Classification (NCBI taxonomy): domain Eukaryota; kingdom Viridiplantae; phylum Streptophyta; class Pinopsida; order Pinales; family Pinaceae; genus Pinus; species Pinus tabuliformis. The sequence goes on along the minus strand of CM062812.1, from coordinate 495,277,566 downwards.
GATGCTTCTTTAAAAAATTCTCACCCTCTATGGAATCTTCAACAAGTAAGTTCTTCCACTAGATTAGATACTATGAAATTGATCAATTTTGTAGCTATCAAGTTCTTGTTTCCATGACTGCTTCAAGTTCCAATATGATTTTTCCTTCCTCATCAAGTTTTGGAAATATTATTTGAACTCAGAGCTTGTCACCTGTAACCTTCTTTAAGCATGAAACATGGAAAACTGGGTGCACTCGGGAAGGTGCCAAAAGCTCCAATTTGCATGCCATAGTACCAATATTTTGCAACACCTTGTGAGAACACTAGTACTTTGGTGATAATTTATTATCCTTCTTAGCTTGCTCAAGGGAAATTTGTTTGCATTGTTGTAGCCGTCAAGATACCCAATCGCCTACATCAAAACTTCTCTCACTGTAATGTTTTGTCTCCCTGTTGGTTCATTCGATTCTATGCCAAAGTGAGGTTATGCTTTAAGAGTTGGAGAACCTGTTGATGCTTGATGCGATATTCCACGGCTTGAACCTTAGAATTTTCTCTTAAATATTATGTGGTGGACAGTGTATGATATCCATAAAGTGCCATAAATGGGGTCATTTTTGCTGCAATATGGAAGGAAGTGTTATATCACAATTAAGCCAGAAGTAACCACTTGGGCCATTGTGGTTTTTTGTTAGATAAAAAGCAACACAGATGTCCTTCCAGACATTTGTTCATTTTCTCAATTTTCCCATCAAATTGAGGATGATAAGATAAGCTATGAGATAATTGACTACCCACACAAGAAAATAAATCAGCCCAAAAATTGTGCGTGAAAATGGGACCTCTGTCGCTTACAAACATCTTTGGGTTTCCATGTAGCTTTTGAATTGTTCCCATAAATGCAGTAGAAACTGTATTAGCTTAAATGGATTAGATAATGCATAAAAGTGCACATACTTGGTTAGTTTATCAACTACCACTACGATGGCACTCTTTCCTTCGGACTTGGGTAAACCTGTGATAAAATTCATTGAAACCATGTCCCAACATTGACTTGGAATAGATAAAGGTTGTAACAAACATGCGGTCTTAATTGTCTCAACTTTATTTTGTTGGAAAACCAAACATTCCGCTACAAATTTTTGAATATTAGATTTAAGGTCATCCCAAAAAAATTTCTTCTTGACCCTGTTGTAAGTTTTAAAAAATCCTAACTGCCCTCTTAAGTGAGAGGTGTGCAATTCCATAATAATTTATTTTTTTGAGTTGGGAATTCGTACAAAGATATAAGCTATCTTTGTACCATAATGAAACATTTTTCCAGCTAAATGTAAAGATGTAGTGAGATCTTGTTGCAAATTTTGAATGAGTATCCACACTTCTTCATCATTCTTCTATTCATCCCTTACTTCAGTTATCCAAATTGTTTGAATAATAGAAATGGCACAAAGAAATGCTTCCACATCCTCATCCTTTCTTGAGAGTGCATCTGCAACAACATTTTGCTTCCCTCTTTTGTAGATGATTTAAAAGTCATAACCCAACATATTTGTGACATATTTTTGTTCCTCTTCTAAAGATAATATTTGTTCCAAAAAGTATTTAAGACTATCATGATCTATTTTTACCTTGAAGTATCTTCCCATTCGGTAAGGTCGCCATTCCTCTAGTGCATGTAGTATTGCCAACATTTCCTTCTCATAAATAGGTTTGTGTAAATACTTTCCTCTGATTGGATGGCTTTCAAAAGCAATGGGTGTTCCTTCTTGCATTAAAAAAACACTAATTCCATTTCTTCAGGCATCACATTCCACAATAAATGTTTTTGTGAAGTATGACATAGCTAAGGCTGGTGCTTGGCACATTTCCTCTATAAAAATTTTAAAGGCCTTAGTTGCTTATGGAGTCCAATAAAATGCATCCTTCTTCAGTAATGTTGTTAGAGGTGCTACTATTCACCCATAATTCTTAAAAAACTTGTGATAATACCGTGTCAATATGGTAAATCCTCGAAGATAATTTATGGTTGTGGGGATTTTCCATTCCTTAATTGATTTCATTTTGTTAGGGTCTACCTTAACACCCTCATGAGATACAATATGACCCAGATATTTGACCTCCTATACTCCGAAGAAACATTTGGAGGTTTTTGCATATAATTGTTTCTCCTCCAAGAATTTGAGCACCCAGTCAACATGTTGAACATGATCCTTCCAACACTTGTTGTAGATTAGTATATCATCAAAAAATAATAACACAAATTTTCTAAGGAAGGGTTTGAAATTCATCAAAACTTGAAATGTAGAAGGTGCATTGGTAAGGCAAAAAGGCATGACCAAAAGTTCATAATGACCCTCATGAGTTCTAAATCTTTTTTCCAAATGTCTTCAGTTTTCATTCTAATTTGATGATATCCTAAATGAAGATCCAACTTAGTGAAGTAAATTGCTCCATTTTATTCATCCAGTAATTCATTAATGACAAGAATGGGAATTATCTTTAATATTGAGATTTTTAAGCTCCCTATAATCTAAACACATGTGCCATGATACATCCTTCATGTGCACCAATACTACTGGAGTAGAGAAATAAATTTGACTAGGTTGAATTATATCGACCTTTAGCATTTTTGTAACGACATGTTCAATTTCACTCTTTTCGGCATAGGGATATCTGTAAGGCTTGATGTTTGGAGGAACACTTGCTAGAATCAAATGAATAGCATGATCATGATCATGAATAGGTGGGACACCTTTAGGAGTCTCAAATACATTGGAATGATTGTCCAAGACGTTTTGGAGATATGGAGAAATAGATGATTTTGATGTTTGACCCTCCAGTGGGAAAAATTGTGCAATTACGCCACATTATTATTTATTTAGAAGAATTTTCATGCCAGCATATATGACTATCATTCCTAGTTTCCCTATGATACCCCTTAAATCAACTTATTGTCCTTCCCAAAAAAAATCAAGAAAAGTTCTTGAAAATTAAAATATATCATACCCGAATATTGTAACCATTGGACTCCTGGTACAACATTAGCACCACCCATTGGATTACAAATAATTGGACTATTCAATACATATTACCCCATTATTAGCTTAATATTATGACACTTTCCATAGAAATTTGTATTTCCTCCATTTGCATCTATCACTTGATGCTCTAGTGTTGGATATAGGAAGCAATTTAATTCCTTGGCTATCTTATAATGAATAAATTATGGGCACTACCTGAATCAACAAACACTAATATCTTTATCTTCTTGATATGTCCTTCTATATTGAGAGTGTTAGGAGTGGTAATTCATATCAATGCATTACAAGATATGGTCAGATTCATTTCTTCTTTCTCTAGGGTTGGTTCCTAGTGTATATCCTCTTCTTTTCAAGTTTATTGTTCCTTTTCTTCCTCTTCTTCACAATCTATGTAAAATAATTTATTCTCAGCACACTTATGACATTTAGTGTATTTTATATCAAAAATGTAACAAAAGACCTTTTTCTCCTTTTTCTTCCAATCTTTGTGGTGTCAACCTTGTAGGTTCTAGGAGGTTAGGACCAGCAACACTTCCATCTTTATAGTTGTGAGTGGTAGGTTTCCTTGTTGCCATAATGTTTCTGTCAATTTTTCTTGCCAACTTGAATGCCTTCTCCAATGAATCAGGTTCCAGAAGGTGAACCTAATCTTGGCTGTTATCCTTTAAAGTCCCTATGAAGACATCAATCCTATGCTCCTCTGGAAAATCCTTTACCTTTATATTCAATTTTTGGAAGTCCTCAATGTGCTCCACCATTGAACCCTTTTGTTTGAGATTTATCAATTGGCTAAAGAAGGTGTTTCTATTTGTATCCTCATAATGTGTTATCATTTCTTCCATAATAATTAACCAAGTGACAAGTGGTTTATGAGAACAAAGCTATTAATACCATACAAACTAATTAGGTTCTAAATATAAAGTTGCAATGTGTACCTTTTGTGTGTGTTTCACATTATGGATATTTAAAATATTTCTCCGTCTGTAGTGTCCATGTTACCAGTTCCTTGCCATCAAACCTCCTCATATAGATATTTGGAATATGGTGGGTCTTCAATCCAATGTTAGAGTCTATGAAGTCATCATTAAATATATTTTTTTCTCATCATGAGTTTCACCTAATACCTTTTCGCTATTAGGAAGGATTTCTTGTAGCAACTTTGTCAAACCTTCCTTCAAAACATCCATATATGCTTTTAAACCATTCTTCAAATATTCCAAGAATGATTTTAAACCATTCTTCAGGTCATCCATCTCAGCTTCCATTCCATTTTTGGTTACTCTTTGCAAGAGAGAAATGTGTTGCCTTTGGTCTCAAAATTTGTATATATCGTCTTGCATTTGTTCCTCTTCTTCATGCAACATAGTAGAGCTTTCTAGTTTCTTAGGAGGTGTTTCAATTTTCTTAATTTGAGTAATTTTGGAATAAAATAATGATATTTATGCTTGAATGTTCCCCTTGAATCACTTCAAACTAATTTTTCAAACAAAACTTATGAAAATTTTAAAAAATACACACCTTTTTCTTGCTTTTTAGGAGCTTGATATTGAATATGTTGTATCTCTGTAATTTCAGATCTCCAAGGTCAGAATTTCATCTTGTGGTATCCCTCTAAGTCTTATTTCCAACCCCACAATTCAAACCAAGATTGGAGTCTTCAAGAAAGAGTTATGTTCGATCTCCCAGGGTGACCTAATTATAGACTAGTTCAATAGAGTGAACTTGTATGGAGTGTTGCATGTCATTGTTTTAACCTTTGGCCCTAAAATTTCCACACAAAACACTATATTCCATCAAAAATCAACAAATTTTTACAAAATTCAAATTTGATTCTTGAAACAAAATTTATGACAATTTTCCTTAGGTCACTTGTTTGACACTAAATTTTGGATTGAAACAAAATTTATGACAATTTTCCTTAGGTCACATGTTTGAGACTAAATTTTGGACCCTGCAAAAACCCTAACTTACCCGAATCATATCTTCAAAAATATAGCGAACCAAGAACTAAATTTTTTACAAAAAGTTCACCAAGATTTTGTCTCCATGTGGTAAAAATATCCACTTCTAAATCCTTGTAGAAAAAAAATATAGTGAAAATGCCGAGATGACCTATTCGAAGAAGAAAATCCTAGTATCCAAAGTCTCTGATACCAAATATTATGCAACTAGCTCACAAAACAGAAGAAAAGATAGATTAATGACTTGAAACATAGCCCCTTCAAGTGGGAAACATACTTGACATCACATTAATGAACAATTATTAGATGATTCAAATGAAAAAACCGCCTTTCTATATATAGAAGTCTAAGGGGTCACAATATAATCAGAGCCTACATAACAATAATAATGTAAGGCCACAATAATAACAATAATGGGATTATATGGGGAACAATAATAACAATATTGGAAATAAATTGACACAACAATAAAAATAATGGGGCTACACTAACAAGAATAATAAGGAGTTGCATTAGTATTATAGGGACCTAACAACAACAAAACGACACTTACCTCTAAGTGCAACACTTAAGATATACCTTTCGACACAAGTGTCAACTACAAAAAGGAAGTGTGAAATACCTTGAGGATGAGTCTAATGCATGTCCCTATGATAGATATAATCCTTTAATGCAAGAGAAAGAACCATATTTTCCTCTTAAAGGTGTGTCATAATTTCCTTTCACAAAGGATGACACTTCCCTTAACAAAAGACAACAATTTGAATTCATTCAAAAAGGGACTTAGAAACTTAGGAAGTAAGTATGGGATGACTCTAGAAACTAGGAACAGTAATTGACATGATCAAAGGGATGCTCCAAATTTTTAATATAGGCCAAAATTTGGAGGGTGTTGTAGTAGTGACGACATGTCCATGTTTGGTGATTTTTGGCACAAGATTTTTCATCCCACTATTTTTAGTTGAGTTAAGGTTACATAGTCTAATCCAATTCAATGGATTATGGTCTTTTATATCATCATATCCTATATATTATGTTGTAAATTGTGAATTTAATACAATGAGAGTCCAAGGTGTAGCTCTAAATATTTTTCTAGTTTTCTCAATTAAGGGTTTATAGAGTAAACATCTAAGTAATATGTGTAAATTTCATTTTTTATTTTTCTATTTTATAAACAATATATGTGTGCATTACTTAATATAAATGTGTAAAACTTATAGTTCCCATATTAGAAGGTTTAAAATTTTTAAGATGAAAGGAAAATATAACATAGTTGTTGTCATAGGAAAAATTTCCTCCTTTACAGTAAGTGATGCTCTCCTATATACATGATCTCAATTAAACTTCATACCATTTGAAATAGGAAATCTGTCAATGTTATGGTTGAATGGATAGTAATTTAAATAATGGGTTGATTATAGAATATGAAATGAAACTTGCTATTATCCTACATTTTAAATGTAAGGTAATGTAACATACCTTAGCTAGGAACCCAATTTAACTAGGGGATAAGAGTTTATTCATATATTCATATGGAATATTTTTCAGACATAAGTTATTTAAAAATATAAAAAATCATAAGCATGAATATAGGTGCAAAGCAAAAAAATCTATTAGAACACCATTATTCACAATCTCATATCAACAAACTCAAAGTAACATGTTAGATCATGAAGACAAAATAAGAACCATGAACCATTACAAAATATTCAATAATAAAATAATACAACCTTATAGTGATGTTAATGATAACATGATAAATTTGAAGGCTTCTTATCAATCACAACATAAGAATTGTGCTTCTCTTCAAAATTTTCCCTAAGGAATTATTCTCATTATAATTTTCAAGAAAAAAATATCCAATTTAAAATCAACTAAAAACCCATTTCTATATTGAATTATTGGTATTATAAATCCTTTATTCTATAGCTACTTATTGGATCCTATTTACGTCACCTTTATATTTACTAGCCTAGATCCATCTTAACTCTTGATCTATCAAGCGTTGAGAGGGGCCAAATATCTCGAGGCGAAAACCTCTTTTTTGAGTGAAAAACTTGAGGAAAGGTTTGCACCTCGAGAGATTTGATCCCTCTCAGTGCTTGATAGATCATGAGTTAAGATGGATCTTGGTTTCTTTAAGTTGTGGCGGACAAAGAAAATCTAATGAATATATGATTAATTTTACCAATAATATGCAAATTCATCTAATATGAATATAATCATTTTAAATATAATATTTTCATTTTAATTTTAAATTTGCTTAGTTACCTTTGTTCATTGAGATGATCAATATTGTTAATAACTTTAATGATGAAAACTTATGAAATACAAATTTTTAATGTAAAATGACAAAGTAATAGTGTTGAATGATAGAAAATGTGAATAATAAGAATATAGTCAATTACAAATAGTCTTCATTGTGAATAATCTCAAACTGTTTTCTTTTACTATTCTTATTGTCACCCTTATTACTTTTGTCTTCTACTATTCTTATTGTTACCCTTATTACTTTTGTCATATTTTCATATCAATTGTCATATTTTCATATGGATTATATGAAAACGAAAGGTTAAATCATAAACCATTTAAATCTTTAGCTCGATCTATTTTAGTAAAGATCATACCTTGACTCTCTTTCTCTCCAATATTAATAGGTTGAATTACTATAACACAAAAATCAATGTACACTGTTAATACGTTTTCGTGCTTACACTGAAATCAATGCATAATGTTAATCCAATCACTTTAAAATTAATGTACCATCATACATCCAATTACATCAAATAGAAATAAACATCTACACTGAAATCAATGAATCTAATGCAAGCAATCAAATAAGATTATAAAATAACATTTGCACTCAAATCAATGCATCTACTGCAAGTAAGAAAATAAGATTATAAACCAACATCTACATTGAAATCAATGCATTTAGTGCAAGAAATCAAATATTATTAGAAATCATCTACATTTAAATCAATGCATCTAGTGCAAGCAATCAAATATCATTAAAAATCAACATCTACACTAAAATCAACGCATCTAGTGCAAGAAATCAAATAGGATTATAAATCACCGTCTACACTAAAATAAATGCATCTAGTGCAAGAAATGTTCTTCCCTCTCTCCCCCCTCCATCTATATCTATATCTCCCTACATCTTTCCTACTTTGTGTCTCTATCTCAACCCCCAAAACACACACGCTCTCTCACTCCTTATATATCAATCTCAATGTCCCTCCTTCCGTCTCTCCATATTTCTATTCTTCCCTCTCTTCACTTTCCATCTATATCTATATCTTCGTTTGTCTCTCTATATCACCCCCAAAACATACACTCTCTTTCTCTAATATATCTATCAATCCCTACCTCATCCTCTCCCTCTCTCTCTCTCTCTCTTCCCCTTCTCTCCCTCTCCCCTACTTCTATCTCTCTTACCTATTATTTTCCTCTCTCCCTCTGTATCCATCTTCCTTATCACTCCCTCTCTCTCTCTCTCTCCACATTTCTCTCTCTATCTATTTCTTCTTAGCTCCCTCTCTCTCACCATCCAACACCATCTTTGTTTCCCTCCCTCTCTTCACTCTCTCACATCCTCTCTCTCTTCCTTCCTCTCTCTCTCTCTCTCTCGTCCAACTCTATTAATATATCCATCCCTATCTCATCTCTCCTTCTCTCCCCCATTCTCTCCATCTATGTCCCTCTCTCTCTTCACCGTCCAACTCTATTACTATATCCATCCCTATCTCATCTCTCCTTCGCTCCCCCGTTCTCTCCATCTCTCCTTATTTGTCTTTTTACCTCACCCCCAAACATACACACTCTCTCTCCATCTCTCCCTTGTCACTCCCTCTCTCTCTCTCCACTTCTCACTCTCTATGTATTTCTTCTTCCCTCCCTCTCTCCCCTCCAACTCCATCTCCCTATCCCTCCCTCTCTCCTCCTCTCTCTCGTACTCCCTCTCTCTCCCTTATCTCCTACCTCCCTCTCTCTTCCCCAATCACTCTCTCTCTCTCTATCTATCTGTATGCCTCTCTCTCTCTCTCTCTCTCTCTCTCTCTCTCTCTCCCCTAATCGTCTCTCTTCCCCCATCACTCTCCTCCTATCTCTCAAGTCACTTCTCTCATTCTTCCTTTCTCTCCCTTTCTCTCCTACCTCACTCTTTCTTCCCCCATCACTCTATCTCTCTCTCTCTTTTCCTTGCAATCCACTCTCTTCCCCCATCACTCTCTCTCTCTCAAACTATGTTACTATATCACTCCCTCTCTCCTCTCTCCTTATCTCCTCCATTCTCTCTGTCTATCCTTCTTTATCTCTTTATCTCACCCCTAAACATACACTCTCTCTCTCCATCTCTCCCTTGTCACTCCCCCTCTCTCTCCAATTCTCACTCTCAATGTCTTTCTTCATCGCTACCTCTCTCCCCGTCCAACTCCATCTCCCTATCGCTCCCTATCTACCCCTCTCTTGAAAGTCCTCTCTCTCATCCTTCCTCTCTCTCCCTTTCTCTCCTACATTCCTCTATCTTTCCCCATCTCTCTCTCTCTCTCTCTCTCTCTCTCTCTCTTCATTCCTCCTCTACCCTCTCCTCTAGTTTGTCTTCATCTCTCCCTTGTCATTGCCCTATGTCTCCACCTCTGTCACTCTATGTCTTTGTTCTTCCCTCCCATAAATATATAAAGCTAATATATATCACGATATATTAATATATATTATTATATAACAAATTTAATATTGTCTTAATCCAAAGTTATTAAATTTAATAATATTAATATGAGTATTAAATTTAATAATAATATTAAACTTTTAATAATAATATTAGGATTAATAAAAAAAATTTGCATGGTATTAATAATAATTTAGCCCATGGCATTTGGCACATAGGTTTCCCCTAAATAAAACTTATTTTTTGAATGTTAGTAAGTATAAAGAGGTTTATGGAGTAAATATAAAAAGAGGTTTTATTTATTTACCATACCTCTAGTTTATTTATATTTTTGTTTATTTATCATATCTATTTTATTTACCATGGTATTTGGCCCATAGGCTTGGTATATAATTAGACATTGACTTCTAATCCTATTTGATATATTTTTATTTATTTACCATACCTCTTTATACTACTTTTACATTTATTTATTTACAGTACCTATTTTATAAATATGGTATTTGGCCCATAGGATTCACCTAAATAAAACCTCTTTTTTGAGTTTTTGTAAATATAAAGAGGTTTATGGAGTAAATATAAAAAGAGGTTTTATTTATTTACCATACCTCTAGTTTATTTATATTTTTATATATTTACCATACTTATGGAGTAAATATAAAGATATGTTTTATTTATTTACCATACCTCTCGTTTTTTATATTTTCATTTATTTACTATACCTCCTTTTTGCGTGTTCATAAATCTCTTTATATTTTAAATTTATATTATGTCTATGCATAATAATTAGATTTATTTTTAAATAGGGCTAACATTAGATTAAAAATGTTAAGTATTAAATTTTAAACATTACATTTAGTTTACATTTACGTTTACATTTACATGTTTAGGTGAGATCTACGCCAAACTGGGTTGTAGAGCCTCGACGCAATATATTTTCAAGTTCCTTCACTTTAATTCATTCCTAATTAAAATTAAATTACAGTCTACTTATATGATTATAGTCAACATCATGCCTCTTCTTGAATATAGGTGTTTGAAATTTCATGTTGGGATGAAATACTTAGGATACATCTAAAGAGTAGTTTCTCAAAAGAAACATCACATGATATTAACTTCTTAAGAAAGGGCCTCATCTGTCTTTTCAATGTACTTAAGAGAAAATTAATCAAATGTATTTCCTTAGAATGGACAACAATGTATTCCTTTAGAATTTATTTAGTGATAGTGGGAATTATCCCAATTACAATCCATTTATTCTTCATATTCTCTTCCAAATCATTGTACAAATATTCCATGGGTTTTAGTACACCCATGTCTCCCAGTGGTGGAAGATTTCATCTCTTAATAACTTTCTTGTGGAAAGGTACAAATGTTTGTAAGTTTTTACTGAGATTATGATTCCCTTCTCCATCATTTTGCTTGATTTATGGATCTCCAATAGAGCTTCATAATTTAACTAGTTTTCATTCTCTATAATTTAACTAGTTTTCATTCTCTATCATAGTCTTATTGTGCAACCTTCCCCTCAAATTTATATTTCTTATGCTCAATCATATTAAGTTGTACTCCATATAACACTACTTTATTATCTTTTACTTTCCCTAAATATTCAAGGAATTTAATAAAAATATGATGGAAATCTATGATATTTGTATACAACTACTTATGAACTATGTGGATTTCATATTGCAATTCATAGGCATAAGGATCGAACTTTGCCAAGCTAGTCATATCACCTTTGTAATATGCTACTCCATGTCCAAAATTTCCTATTCTCAAATTTTATTCATTTATATCCTTGTCCATGTTCCTAATATTCCACTCTAAATTGTAAGAAAATCTAACACCTATATATTTTGTACTAGTTGTATCACTTCTATTTTCATCCATAAAAGGTGTTTTTATTGTAATTGTGGCTTTGACAAGTACCAATAGCTTGATACTCTTGTCTGATTGTTTGAGTGTTCTTTCCTTTGTTTCATATATAAAAGAAGAGTTAAGTAATGATACTCTATCATACTTATAAGAGGTGCATTCTCCTAATTTAATGTATCCTAATGGGAAATGCCCTCTTTCTTGAAATTGTAACTAGGTTCAGTCTTCATAATATATAGTCTATCATTTTGTAAATAGTCAAAAATAAATTATATGAGTCAAAATAATAATAAAAATTATGTCCCATTTGGACATTTAAAAGAAAAAAAATAGTTTTTAAAGAATATTATTATCTCTCCAAATGACTAAGTTTGACCCCCAAGATGTCATGTCGATGTACTTTTATAGACATCCTTTCATTCTTGAGTGTTGACTTGACACTTTAATATTGTTGATGAGTTGTCTGCAACATCAAATTGGGAGGATCAGTAATCTAAAATTATATATAAGCTTCTATGGATAATAATCAAGTTTTAACCTATTAAACAATATGAATTATATCTTTGTGGCATTGCTCAATTATGATCAGGATTATTGGTGCAATGATTTTTGTAGTTTCACAAATGATCTCCCTTGAGAACACTCAAACAATGATGGGTGACTTAGTATCTCAATGAATAACCATTAAAAGTTTCAAATAAAATGGCTATTACATTGATTTGGAGTATCGTAAAAAGGTTTGATATATTTGAAGATGACACTTGTCTCTATCATTAAAGATGAATACCATCTCCCTTATTGAGTTCCTACATTAACTAAGTGTTGGTGTGTTGACATTGTGATAAGAAGGTTTCTTGGATAATTTAAAACATTATATGACTGTTAAAATCTAATGTTCAATATTGAAACTCTGGCTAATCAATTGTAACAAGAAAAAATGGGTTGGATAAGAAATTTGAGTGAAACCTAGATCTGGTATGTAGAGAAGCATGTTGTGATGATCTAGATTATGATCTCTATTTGAGAAGGGTTGAGTCCTTGTGGTAGACCAAAATCCCAAGCTTATTTCAAATCGACATCTCATATATCTATATTCTAAGCATAGTTTTTGTGATTAAAGACAAAAAGGTGATCAAAAAAGGTGTTAACCTTCCTTCAGAGGGAGTTGGAAGAAGAATTGGACATGTAGTATCTTGCATTGATATACTATACTTGGTACTTGAGATTTGGTAAAAACCTAGTCAAGGGAAGCATGTGATAAAGATCCTCCGGGAATTTGGATGATGGAAGTTGATTGGATCTCTAATGCATTTGATTATTAGGACGGTAGTGTTTTTTATAAGAAAAGTACTACTGATGGTTGTTTCTTCTTAGGATCTACTATGGTTTCTTGGAAGAGAAAGAAGCAAGATTTTGTTGCATTAAGCACCACAGAGGTAGAATAAATGGTAGATTATGTAGTTAGCTATGAAACAGTTTAGCCTCTTAAAATGTTTGATGGACCGTTTGATGGAATGTTGGTTTCTACCATGATACTTTATAATAATTTGTATGAAGATTGACATAAAACATGGTTATTGATGGAAGGTTGAAGCACATTATGATGAAGTAGAACTATTCCAGATATGCAGTGGGTGCCAAAAAGCTACATTAGATCTCCATGAATGAACATTAGTTTATGAAACAATCTTTGGGCTTGTGGATAGCTCTTCCCAAATTGAGAGGGAGAAAGGATGGTCACCTATTTTCTCTATGTGTCATGTACTATGACTGACTAGGATTAACACCCTGAGTCAAGTACATGGACCTAGATAGGGAGAATGGTGTTAGAAAATTATATATTACGGAGCAATGGAACACATAAAATATTGCAGAAATATAAACACAGAAAATGCACAAAACAAGAGAGACACAGATATACGTGGTTCACCCAGTTTGGGCTACGTCCACTCCGAACAGCCAGTCCTTCCTTTTTATTATCTAGCAAAATGAAGAGACACAACCTACAGCCAATCCGCTGTAATATCCTCTGTTTTCTCTCACAGTCTCACCTCTCTGTTTCTCGCTCACAGAATACACATCTATCTCACAGCCTCAAAATACAATACCCTCATACAAAGAGAGGGGTTGCCTTCTAGGGCAAAAAACCCTAAACTAAACATAAGTTCTATTGTCAGATCATCCGCCTAATGAATGGCCCAGATTGACTAGAAATTACTATACTTTTACAAGGCAATTTTACAGCTGTTTTTAGCTTCAGGGGCGCTGCCCCCGAAACCCCCCGCCCCCCTTGGACCCCCCCTGCAGCGAATATTTTATGGGCGGCGTTGCCGCCCCCATTTCGAACTGGGGTCCTATGTGGCAATACCTTTGAATATAGAAGATAAGCAGGCTCCACACCCAACAAATGGTAGATTGGATAAGCATCATGGAATGATATTATTTTTCATGTAATATGGCCAATTAGGATTAACACTCTAATTCAAGTACATTGACCCAATTTAAGAACGGTATGGTGGACTGAGATTTCGTTGCGTCAAGTGTTGTGACTGATTAGGACTGGCACTCCTAAGTCAAGTACCATGACAACGAATTAGGAAATGGTATTGTGGAGGAAATACTCTGAGGAACCTAGGTATATTATGTCCCTTGGAGAGGTGGTTGTGTGGTGTCCTGTTGAATTCCTCCCAACATTGTGCTCTAATTTAGTGGTGAGATAGAGCTTACTTGTCAAGGTCCTGGTAATTTGACAATGTTGGTCATGCTGTTTATAATAATGCTTATCAATATGGATCCTTTCTTATATAAGTGTTCAACTAAGAATATATTGTTGACTCATTAGGAATACCTTCCTAGTTAAGAGGCATTGTTGAAATTATAACTAGTTTTAGTCTTCATAATGCATATTCTATCATTTTGTAAAGAGTAAAAAGAATTCATTTGAGTCAAAAGAAACTTTTTTTTTTATGTCCCATTTGGAAATTTCGAAGGAAGAAAAATTGAATTTGAAAGAAAATTATTTTCTCTCTAAATGCCTAATTCGACCCTCTAAGATGTCATATTGGCCTTCTTTTATAGAGGCCCTTTCATTTTTAATGAATACTATATATATATATATATATATATATATATATATGTATGTATGTATATATATATATATATCTCATTAATCTCTCTCCAAAGTAACTCACCATAAGAACATATATCTGAGGAACAATGTGAAGTATCTCTATGGAATGACATATCTTGGAATGATGCAAATAATCTCTATGGACCTTGCTCCCATTTTGGATTATAGTCTATGACATGATCTTAAGAAGAAGATGAATTTTGGCTCGTATGGAAGACTGAAGCATACCTTCTTGTAGACTTCATCATGGGCAGTTTGACGCACCTTATTTTGGAAGAATTGGTGGATTGTATTAGCATTTAGAGATTGATCATCTATTTACTAATGGTCATTTTATTTATGAATTGGATTTCTCTTGTTGAGAAATATTCTATAAGGAAAGAATTCTTGGGTTTTCCCCTTGTGGGTTTTTCGCTAACCACCCGCCTACTTTTTGGTGTCTTGTCTTTTCATGCATTGTGATCTCTACCTTCTTTGTAGTTTCATGATTGAATGTATAATTTCTTGATGACCTACTTAAATGAAGTGAAAGGAAAACACATATATCTGTCATAAGTAATTACCATGATTAGAAATTCAACATTTCAATCGAATTTCAACACTCTTATATTGTTAGTTACATACGTCCTATATTAAGCCTTCAAAGGACTAGTTTCTATAGGTTCTAAATATCATGCCTTCCCCTGTGTCTTCTAATTATCTTCCTCACTTTTCTTCCTCTCTTCTTCTTCATTATTTATTTCTTCTTCTTGTTGAAGCCTATGACCTTTGGATTCTTTTTTAAGCCTCTCCTCTTATTCTTCACTTATTACATCATCTTTATCTTCAATTTTATAATTCTCTTTGGTTGCCTCAAGATGGATATTGTTTATTACACTATGTAAATCAGTTACAATAGAAAATGAAAAAAATGATATACATCTGGCGGAATTTTTCGATGTGGAATAGAGAGGGAAGGGTTTATAACTTATTTGTGAGCATTCATAACTCATCAATAAATTGGCCTTCCCCATATTACCTTATTATCCACACCTTAAGTACTCAAACTACCAAGTGCTCCCTAACTGCTCAATAACATCTAGGAAGGTGGAACCTTTAAGGTATAACATATAAATAAAGAATAACACATCAAAAGACGGCCTCTGGCCATCGCTCGAATACTCTTCCTCACCTTTGGGATACGTGAAATAATTTACTTGACTATAGATTCTAGTGTTAACTACCTAGTAAGTGGCATGTTATCTTCTATCATATAATACAAGAGTGACTACGATTTAGATAGGTAGATATAGAAATATGGTAGTATCAAACATATCTTCCTTCTATAGGTAGATCTAGCAACACAGTAGTAATAATTATATCTCTCTTATATAGGAAAATATGGAATTATGGTCTTTCACCTTCCTTTAGAGTGACCACCTTCATCTTGGTTTCATTACCTCACCCTATGCCTACCAATTAATGAGGTCATATACAACCTTATCTACACTTTAGGTTAGACCTTTCATGAACTTAAACAAAGAGGGAGGCTATTGGGTAAGGGATAGGCCGTTTTTGTTCTAGTATGGGCCCCCAACATAGTCAAGAAAATCTCTCCTAGGGGTAACGATCTAAATTTTCCCTCTATGTTCTTTGTGGTAGTGGTTCTATAGAAATAATCTATCCATTTTAGTTCAAATATCTATTTTCATGTGAGATTGTATTCTACATGACACGAGGCACAAAATTGTGCCATCCCTTCATTAGCTATTCCTTGGATAATTAATAGCATGTCTTTGTAATGATACTAAATAGGAAATAAAAGTGATAACATCAAATATTCTATGCATCAAAATACAGAAAAAAAAATATTCATCAAGCACCCACAAAAAAACTACAAATAAGGAACTTATAAGCCATTTTATTATATTTATGGAAGCCAAATACAATAGATAGTGGAATGGTGCACCTAGGCTTGTCTCAATTGACAAGCAAAACCAAACCTAGGTAGGAAAATGGTTGATATGAAGGCTTCCCAGCTACTGCACCAATCCGCACTGCATTTCCGAGAAAACAACTAACCTACTATATATTAAATGGATGGAAAGTGCACTCAAACCACTGAGAAATTTATATTATTTTATTCCCGGACTCCTTGGCCAAAACCTAGAAACACAGAAGGGAATTTGGTTGGTTTTGACTTCTATTTTTCGACCCCCTTGGAGCCTGAACCTAACTATGGCTACCAAATTTGACCTGCTAGAAGCTTCCTACAAATCCCTTTGCAAACTCCTACAAAATGTTGGGTTCCCTACTATCAAACTCCTAACTTACCAGATGAACCCTTGGCCTAGATCAACTTCTCCCAAACACCACGCAATTCTATTGAGTGGCCTCTATGCTATCCCTCTATCCAGAAATGTGAATTTCTAGTATGATGGATCAGCTAGTTAAAAGCTCCAACAAAAATGCCTATCCAATGCCGCTACCTTAGATCCCTGACCTCCTAGCAGGCAATGAGATCCCTGATGGTCTCAAACTTCCTCTGCACAATTCCTTGCAACACAAGAATACCCACTCCCCTTCTGCGCTGGTTACTAATGTGTGTTTTTTCCATAGAACTCCTGAAAAATCCAGTATAATAGACTCCCTAGGGTGGGAATGGATTTTACCCAGAAGTAGATGTTGAATCTCCTACTTTGAGAGACTCGTGGCTAAACAACGGTAGACATGCTAAACAAGAAAGTGTATAGATGAGTGTTTGTTTGCAAATGTCAAAGATAGAAAATGGAGGCCTCCAAGCTCTATTTATAATTTCTATTCCTCTCCCTTGGTGGTCCCCACCTTTCACTAATAAAAAAATTACTTTTCCACCATCCTTCATTAAAATAATAATCTCCACTTTTCTCCCACACAATAATATTTTCTCCTTTTTATTTAATATTGCCAAAAATTGGCAAAACTCCTTAGTGAATTTTGCACTCACAAAAATTGGGAACATTATAGTCCTCCCTGCTAAAACATGCTTGTCCTCAAGTAATATCCTACTGCTCCAAAAGTTGGCCTAGCTAATGCCAGGGTCCCAATTGTGCCACTGAACCAATCCTCATTGTTGAACATCCTTCCACACTAGTGATGATCCCCATGTCAACAATGAATCATCAGATGCCAATGGAATATCAAAATGATTTCCCCCTATAAAAGGAAGCTCACCCCTGAGGGTAGATGAACCGCCAAATCCTGTTGTACACGGACCCCATACTAGTCTCAGAAGGGTGCCACCATGCTAACGTGTGCCACTCTGACTATGAAAAACCTCCCATCATGCATAGACTATGTCCTCCCCTCCCAAAACTTGATGGTGGGACATCTGTGAAGGCCAAGCTTATCCTACCCAAGCATCTCCATGATGTCAATGTCTACCCATCCACTGTCAATCTCAATACTAAGAAACAACTGAACAAATCTACCTCGCCATACAATAGAGATTTCAACAATCTCTCATGTGTCACACCCAAGGTGAATTGGATCAATCTCTCCCATGAACCTACTCATAATAGAATGGAGTGTCCTACCAATCAACACAATCAATGGATCCCATAGCGAGACCTATTGCGGCATAGCTATAACAACTGTTGGAATCTATTTGTTCCTTGTCCCTAATCCCTACATGAAACCAACATATAGGCCCCATATATCATGAACTAATCTGATGCATGCTAAACTTCCCTGTGCTTGCCACTGCGTAGTATCAGTCACTGTTGAAAGCCACATGTTCCAAATAACTACCCCATGAATGCAACCAATAGATGGGTATTTGATGCTCACAATCGACTCAGTGTATGTAGACCAATCCCGCTCCTACCAACCATCACCATTAAGTCTTACATCCGGCCTCTCGATTTGTGCCAATATAATGTCTGGAGGTTGGAAACATACTGGAAAGTTGCCTCAATCATACACAGTATCCTCTACTCATGCATGGTCCTGACATGCCCTGTGGAAAGAGTAGCACATGTCTCTCTGGTGACCTGCTCCCCAAGTCTAGGCTCACTAACAAACGATATTCCACCCCTGCAGATGATCACATCATCCCCCAACTTGTGGCTGTCAATTCGTGCACCAACCCAATTCCACCACTAATAAGTCTCTCCCCTAATGCTTCGAGTGTCATCCCAATATCTCGGGTGAGCTCCATGTCCCTAGCTACTCGCACCCAGAGTATCAAAGGACAATAGCCAAATCATTTGTGCCTATAATTGATGTAGAAGAGGTACATGCATGTGATTCCCCATGGATACCATCGAGTATTGCTCATCTGTGTTCTTCTCGATCTTGGGTGAAGTACACCCAAAGTATGCCCAGTGTCTCCGTCCATAAGTCTCCTTGGAGGTAACCCTCCAAGACCTAGTTGTGCAACACCATATGCCCCTACATCCCACCAAGTATCCCTATAGTCCACAACATGGAACTGTATCTTGCAGCATATGGTTATACACCACTGGATACCCTGTGCTACTGTTGTATCATCATGTATCGTCTTGTATCCTGCCTGTGCCACTGTATCTAGCTCTCCTCACATGTACTCGATGCGATGTGAGTCTCTCAATGCAAACCAACAAGCTACATCAAGCAACCACACATCTCCAGGCTCCTCTGCAAGCTACTTCCCATCACTGCATACCTCTATACAACATTGGATGTTATGTTCTAAAATTAGGTTTGTATGCATCAAGTCGGATCCCTCTACATAAGACTGGACTCTGCAGCATATCCCTGTGCATCCCTGGTTATGAATTCCTATTGTGATACCAACCTATATCATATGCCATCCTACATGTCCCAACACATCCACTACTCAGCTGGTAATCCCTCCATGATGTGGGCTACATCTCCCCATCTTCCTTGAAAGACCTGAGTGTTCTGACTCCTCACATGCCAATGGGAATGACAATATTGTGTATATCCTCAGTAGCTACAGTGTCCAATATACCAATGAGAGAGCACCATCTCCATGTAATGCCATGCCCGGTGGTCTTCCAATGCCACGTCCTCCTACCATCTCCTGCCATAGTAGGCTAATTTTCCTATGACTCCATGCACAATCAATATGCCATGACAACTCATGAAGTCTACCTGTTCCTCTACCAATCCATCCTGTCACTAGTGTTGTCAGGAACTCTGAAGGGGATATGAAAAGGTGTGTGCACCCAACCACCAAGTCCATCACGTAGTTGCTACCTTGACCTGCCAACTCCATGATGTGATGGATAATCCCACTTGGATCCAAACAATAGTTTGGCCCTCAAGCCCCTATGATAATCTAGAGCCTTCGATGAGTTGTGGCCATGGATGCATCTAAGCTCCTAGCCATCTCCACCAGATACCAACTCAATATCTCTCGCCATCCAACCCCAAGGGAAGGATCAAGAACATAAACTCCCGTACATGGAACTAACCCTCAAGCCTGCCAAGGAAGCATCCTGCGTAACTCATGTCACCTCATCTCACCATCCTGGTCAACACATAAAACATGTTGAGGTGACTTTGCCTCTCTGTCTCCATTGTGTAGTGGTAACATGCAAGTGCTACCAGCCTGTAATGTCTATGTAGGGTTGCCCCATCACTACAATGTACACTCCAACTGAACCATTAGGGAACCCAATCATTCCCCAATGCAAGTCAGTTTGGCCGTTGACTCAGCACAAACTGTTCTCATGCCCTGCAACTCCTCTTTTTACTATAGAGTGGCCTCTCACACTATCGTTGCCTTCTTTCTCAGTGCTAGAAGACTAGCCTGGAACCGATGAAACTGTGGAGGGCGGCTATCCTCTGTAAACTCAGTCACCACTATGGACCCCTTCGTCTATTTTGGTACCTCCTTAATAACAAGTATGCCTATAGGCACCTCATTAAGCTACTGTTGGCATCCATCATCTAGAAAATGTGTCATAGCACTGGGCATCTCATCAACCATTGGCATCACATCAATATATCTCCCTCTAATTGTATGCTCTACTCCCTCGACTGAGGTGATAGCTGGAGCTACCAAAGAGACCTCCAACAATGGTGACTCCTGCGCCACACCGGGTATATCGATGTGCCCATCACAATCCTGCGTGTCCTCCTGCTCAACCTCCTCCTCGAGCTTCTGACATCTAAAGCCCAGTCTCTACCAATAGAAATGCCTCCTAGTCTCATCCTCTAGCTTTCCTCATCCTATCCAGTCCCTTTGATGGGATTGGTGTCCTTTTGGTTAAATCTCTCCATGAGTCTCTGTGTGAACTCTTTGTAGTATGTGATACGTACATGACCCAAAGGCATCAACCCTCGGTACCACCATTCCATAACATCTCCATCCAAGTGCAAAGTGGCATGTCTAATAGCGTCTGCCTCCCACATGGGGTTTAGCCGGAAATATGTGTCCAATTATTGTACCCATTTTCTGACAAAACTCCTAGTTGAACCATCAAAGTGGGTGACGGTCATTTTTCTCTCAATGATAGTCACTCTCCCTTGAGCTATTGGTTTGTCTATAGTTCACCTATCATAGTCCATACATACCCAAATCTCCCATGATCTTATTGGCTACTCAACAATTGGCCAAGATCATGCTTTGATAGCACTATAATGATCCTAAATAGGAAATACAAGGGATAATAAAAAATATTCTACACAAAAAATACAAAAACGAAATATTCATCAAGCACCCACAAAAAAACTACAGATGAAGAACTTCTGAGCCATTTTATTATATTTTTGCAAGCCAAATACAATAGATAGTGGAATGGTGCACTTGGGTTTGTCTCAATGGACAAGCAAGACCAAACCCATGTAGGAAAATGGTTGAGCCTAAGATTTCCCAACTGTTGCACCAATCTACACTGCGTTTCCCAGAAAAATACTACCCTGCTATATTTCAAGTGGCTGGAAAGTGCACTAAAACTACCCAAAAATTTATATGGTTTTAACCCCAGACTCTGTTAGAAAATTATATATTACGGAGCAATGGAACACATAAAATATTGCAGAAATATAAACACAGAAAACGCACAAAACAAGAGAGACACAGATATACGTGGTTCACCCAGTTTGGGCTACGTCCACCCCGAACAGCCAGTCCTTCCTTTCTATTATCCAGCAAAATGAAGAGATACAACCTACAGCAAAACCGCTGTAATATCCTCTGTTTTCTCTCACAGTCTCACCTCTATGTTTCTCGCTCACCGAATACACATCTATCTCACAGCCTCAAATACAATACCCTCATACAAAGAGAGGGGTTGCCTTCTAGGGCAAAAAACCCTAAACTAAACATAAGTTCTACCGTCAGATCATCCGCCTAATGAACGACCCAGATTGACTAGAAATTACCATACTTTTACAAGGCAATTTTACAGCTGTTTTTAGCTTCGGGGGCGCTGCCCCCGAAACTCCCCGCCCGTAAAATAATCGCTGCCGCCCCCCCCTGGACCCCCCACGGCAGCGATTATTTTACGGGCGGCGTTGCCGCCCCATTTTGAACTGAGGTCCAATATGCCGGTACTATAGAAGATAATCAGGCTCCACACCCAACAGACTCCTTAGCCAAAACCCAGAAAAAACCTGAAGGTAATTTTGTTGGTTTTGAATTTTGTTTTTTGACCCCCTTGGAGCCTCACCCCACCTATGGCTACCAAATTTGACCTGCTTGAAACTACCTACAAATCCCTCTTCTAACTACTCCAAAATATTGGGTTCACCCCTTCTATCCAACTCCTCACTCCCCATATGAACTCTTGGCCTCGATCAGCTCCTCCCAAACACCACAAAATTTTGTTGAATGGCCTCTGCATTGTCCTTCTGCCCAAAAATATGAATTGTTGGTATGCTGGCTCAACTAGCTAAAAGCTCCAACAAAAATGCATGCCCAAGGCCTCTACCTCATTTTCCTAACCTCCTGACAAGAAATGAGATCCCTTCTAGTCTCAAACTCCCTTTGTGTGATTCCTCGCAGCCCAGACTTATGCACTCCTCTCTCTATGATGGTTAATGTTGTCTGTTGTTTTCCCAAAACTCCTAAAAAGTCACGTAGAATAGCCTCCCTAGGGTGGGAATAGATGGTCCCCCAATGTAGAGGTTCAATATCTAGCATGAGAGACTCGTGACTAAATAGCTGGTAGACTTGCTAAACAACAAAGTTTACAATTGAGTGTTTGTTTGCAGATGTCAAAGATACAAATGGAGGCCTCCAAGCTCTATTTATAATTTTTAGTACTCTCCCTTGGTGGTCCCCACCTTCCACTAATAAAATATTACTTTTCCGCCATTCTTCATTAAAATAATAATTTCCACTTTTCTCCCACAAAATAATATTTTCTCCCTTTTCTTTAATATCAACAAAAATTGGAAAAACTCCTTAGTGAATTTCGCACTCATGAAAATTGGGAACATTACAGTCTTATAGAATTCAAAATATTTCATTGATGGAGTCTTCCTTTCTTTGTATATATTCATATACAAAAGATGAAGAGGTCTTTCTAAGCAAAAAGGCCAACTTTTCTTCTTCCTCTATTATATTCTTATTCTATATTATATTCCTTAATATAATTAGGTAATTTACTCTCTCAAGTTATCTACGTTGGCATGGTTGTGGGGGAAAGTATAGCTAAGGGGAGCGTAAAGGTAGGGAAGGGTCTAGTCTATAACAATAAACACTAATGTTAACAAAGTTGCTAATTAGGCTATACACCAAGTGTTAGAAGTAGCTATATTAGCACTCCAAAATCTCATGTTAAGTATCATATGTGACCAACAATATGTGTTTGGTAACCTATCACAACCTAATGTACCATTTCCTTGATCAAGCCTTTTTCCCAAACTAAGACCGTCCTTTTCCCCAACCCAACATAAAGAGGGAGAAGGTGGGAAGATTAACCTTTTTTTTTCATATCACTCCTATACTTGTTCTTTCCATTCATCATTCTTTTTTGTATATATACTACCCACTTTGAAGGCTACCTCATCTAAAAATGTTTCCCTTATATAGATTTCTTCTTCTTCTATACCTCATTTTGGTAGTCCATCTATACTTCTAAGCATGGAAATGTTGCCTAACCACGTCTACGGGATCATGTCTCTTAATTCATTCCTTCTGAAAATTAAAGGTGATCAATATCTCAACCTGAACCACCATATTTTAACTTATTTGTATCCTTAGGTTCCCATATTAAAAGTAAATTGAATCTATAATCCTATCCAATAATGAGTCAGAGATGTTGGGAATCATGTAAAATTGGTTGACATGCCACTTCTTGCAGGGAAAATTTGTCAAGAATTAAGTTCTAGAGGATATGAGGATCTTTGAGGCCTTTGAAAACTATAATGTATATATATTCTTGGTCCAATAACCAACTTTTCAGATCACTTGCATGGCCTTCTTAGACATGCACTTTACAAGCTTACAAAAAATCAACCTATATAGTGGAGCTACAAGATACTCTTAAACTTGCATGTAGTAGATCTTGTATTAATCATTCGATAAGATTTCAAAATATATGATAATAAGATATTTTCTTAACTTCTACTCCCATCCCATTCCAAGGAAATTATTAACCATATATGTGATACCTAGAAGATATAAAGACATAGAGAATGTAGGATGCATGTCTATTTCCATTTTTTGGCCTTAGAGATGGTATAGCCAATGGAAGCTTAAAAAATAATATCTTGGTTGAAAATGGTTCTTTCTTGTGTGACATCGTACATCATAATGACCCACAACGTGTTGGACTAAGTTGCATCCTCTTTAATGTATACTTTGTTGATGAGAGACACTGTAATTTTGAATGATGTCCACAAATGGCTAGTGGGATAACCTTATGTTCTCCTATCTCTGAAGGTTTTATGGATCACCTACCAACTTTTCAATAGGTCACTATAGTTTAAAGGGAACTACAACTTCCAGTGATCATCAAGGTCCACCTCACTTAGTGCAAATCTGTATTATAATTCTAAGGCCAATAGTTAAATGACACAATGGCCTTGTTAGTAATGTCTCTCATAGACCAATTACTACATTCACATAGGAAAATATAGTAAAAATATCTACCACACTAAGTAAATATAACTATTTTATTGATTGATATAAGCCAACACCTAGGTTGTTGTCACTAGGGAGGAGTGGTAGCCATATAAAGGTTTCTTCATTTAAATATTGGTTACAAATCACCCCACTCATAGACTCTTCCCACATACACAAAGAATCTAGTGTCCATGTATATATGTCTAAGAATTCTAACGTCTACTTCAACCTTTGTTGCTTCCTCTTGATTAGGGTTCAAATTTTATGCCCCATACATCTTTTGGATGTCATGTTTGAGTCCTAAAACACATTCATGTTCAATAATAAGAAACATTAGTGAAGTTAAATATAAAATAAAATAATAAATAAATAAATAAAATAAAATAAAATTGTTTAAGTAAAGATGGGAAGGTTTCTTATCTTCAACTTTAAGAATTTCAAGAGAATTTTCATTATTGTTTCTATCCATTTTGATTGTTTCCCTCATAGAGATCGTGACTCAAACACCTAAAATGTTGGTTTAATGGTGATGGTAGCAAGGAATAATGTCAAATGGAAAAGGAAATAGAAGTGAATATTCCTCACTCACTTGAATTTTCACGCTAAAATATTTTTGGGTTTTCTTAGGATGCACTTGTAGTTTTAATTATATAAAAGAGGAAAATCAATATTTCCTTAAATATGGGTCATGGATTGGATCATCTAATCCATATGGAAAGAGTACAATTCATTTGTATGAATACCTAACTCAGTAGATCTTAGAGAGTCTCACAATCTAATCCATTCGTCAATGGTTATTTTTTTGAATAAGATTAGGGCTTAAGGAGCTTAAGTGCAATTCAAAGTGAAGTGAAATTAGGAGTTTTTGTCTTTTCCTTGAATAGGTTTAAGGTGTTTTGAATCTCTGACCAATATGGTACTTCGAATAGTAATCCTTTTAATTATCTAAGTAAATGGGTGTTCAAGTGTTAAAATACAAAGATATTGAACATTTTTCTAAGTTTTTAATTACTTCATTGTGCTAAGTGGTTAGGTGGAAAATGATATGGGTAAAATAATATGTAATATCCCATTGATGAATTGGAAACAAGAGAAAAATCATATTTTATCATGCAACAATACTTAACTCAACTATAACAAGTGGTTATTTTCATATTGATTGTCTAAGCTCCTACAATCATGAAAATGTGATGGAAACTTCGAATAATAATGTTAACTTGGATGAAAGCGATGCACTCAAGGACTTTTCATGTAAACAATAGAATGAAAATAAAGTGGGTCCAAAGCACTCTTTATAAAAAGGAGTTTAACCATATCTATAGTTTTTAACCTTTTTTATAGAAGGGGCACAAATGGTTTGTGTTGTGCACAAGGAAACATATTTTTCACTTGGTGAATGTATTATTGATGTTCTCATTGAGGTTTTCAATCATATAGCCTTATTTTCCTTAAGATTTTTTTCTTAGATGCAACAAAGAATGGATTTCACATCTTTATAATATTTTTGTACTTGTAGTGTGTCACACTTTTGGAAGTTTTCATCTCATGAAATATAGTGAGGACACCATGTATTTTCAAATTTTGATTACTTATGACATATCACATGATAAATATTTTAGTTTAGTGATATATCACATGAGAAATTGTTTTGAGGTTCTCTATGTGTCATAGTGTGAACTTCTAAAGTCATGACACATCCGAAGAAAAATATTTTCCTTTGTGACATATGGTGACTGAGTAAATTTTTAAATTTTCAACATATTACACTCAAAGAAAATAGTGAACATTCTAATATGTCGCCATTCGTAAAAAAAAAATCTTAGTTACAAAATGCCAAATATTTCTTAAAATTTTCACTAAATCATTTTATATATTGAATGCCAAATGGGGAATATTTAGGGGAGAAATCTCACCAATTGGCTATTTTTTTGAAAACTTTCTAAAAATATATATTTCAACTCTAGGCTAAACTTCACCTATTTTTTGCATAGATATGACTAAATTGACAATATTCATCAAATATTTACTAGTTTTAATAGTAAATTACATGTTTCTTATTGAATATTTCCCTACATTTTATATGTGTGATTTTTCAAATTTCAATAGTCGCCTAGAATACTATAGTTAAAAATTATCCTGATGCAGAAATTTCTTACATTGCATTGTGTAGCAACAAAAACGATGTTAATAGCATTGTATCATACAAAAATAAGTTTTCTAGAAGTGTCATACATCATGATTTGGAAATACTTTTCCAGACTTGATTGGAACTTTGAAGAGTATCAAGGATTTATTCAAAATGAAAATTCTTCTATGTCATCATGATTATTTTGAAAGACTGTTCTTTCGAGATCAAAATCCAAAAAATGGAAGGGTCCCCAACCCTTTTATATTTTTTGTATTAAAAATACAACAAATGTATAGGAAAGATGTTACTTTCTCAACACTAGTATACATGGGTTAGGTGGTATTTTTAATATATTAAAAACATGTAGATATTGGGGAAGTTTGGAATTAGGTATTTAGGGTGAGGGAAGTCAGATTGAATTAGTTATCTAAGAGGATTTTTGGGAAGATTTTAAATGGGTGGTTTCATACTAAATTGGTGTTCACATTTCAATATACGAAACAATGTAGTTATTCTCCTGAAATCATCTTCTTTCATTGTGTTTTCCAATGCCTAGAACCATATTTATGACACAAGTGTTGATCTAGTATCTATGGAATTAAAATTCTTGGAATATCCACCAAATCTTCTATATCAAAATGCTACATGTATTCTCTTATCAATCTAAATCCCAATAAAATTGAGAAATTGACTAAAATAGTTATTAGAAATGCTAGGATTTGACCAAGAAATATAAAGTATACCTAGTGGAAAGATTTTATAATAAATCCCAATTTCAATAGAAATAAATAAACAACCATAGGAATCTGTGGTCATAGCTTCTGAAAATTAATTTTTCCTAACCCACTATGGGGTGTGATGTAGAATTTTATATTTTGAAGACTCAAGGACAACGTCTCAATTAGTCTCTTTGTTTGATTATCCTTTTAGAAATAAAAACGGAGGGTTTCTTCATGTAAGTTGAAAAATTCTAACTTCATTAGATGTTGCAAATAAACTAGTGTTAGTATAGCCCCCCTTAACTCCAATAAATAAAACAAGGAAGAAAATAGAATAAAAATAGGTGCTCCATACATCTACATAATGCTCAACTAGGCTTATAAGAGTTGTGTCATGTCACCATACTAGGAATATATTACTTCCAACTATATTCAAAGCCATTTACAACTTAAGAAGGGTTATCATAACATGCCAAATCCTAACTAAATCATTTGAGACTAATGGATGAGCTCACTTTACCAAATATTAATATCATTAAAAATATTACGACATTTAAATTTAAGGATAAATTATTATGTTGTTACAAAGACTTAAAAGATAATGGAAAAAATAAGATATTATAATATGGTTATTAAGAGTACTCTACAAAATCAAAATTTATATTATAACTAGCATAGAAAAAAAAATCAAAAGTATTGAAATAAAAATAACTCTCATGAGTTTCATAGTGAAATGACCATCAAACAATTCGTAAAACACCATGGCATGAAATAATTTGTCATATTTATTATACAATTATAGTGGAAGATGAAAATCTACTCTTCTTAAAATTCCCTACATTAGATCTCAACTCCAAAAAAATTGTAACAAACCTTTGGATTCATCAAAACTATTGAGATTGAAAAAAACTTGTCTCAAATATTTTGAAGGATAGAAACAAAATTCTAATAATAAAGTTATTCATTTCTATTTTTCTTAATTTTTCATAGACCAAAGTCAAATTTTCTGGATGTTAATGATCATCACCATCCTATTTACAAGTAAAGGGGGTGGTAAAAAAATCATGAAAAAATGGATAGCTATGGAATTAACTAAAAGTAGAGGCTCTTTTAATTAGAGTAATGAAATGAGATGGGGGTTTCAACAAAAGGACTTTGGGAGGTATTCTTAAACAAATAATGAAAATAGAGTAATTCTTAAATATGCCATGAGCATGCTATGTTATAGGTTCATTATTTGAATACCCTATTATCCCTGTAAGACCAATGCAAAAAATTTATTGCAAACATTAGTTCTTGTTTCCTTCTTCATATCAACTCTTGTGCGTCCTATATAGATTTTAAATGACATAGAATAAACTAAATTTGAAGGTTAGTTCTCTAGGAGGAGTTACAAAAGGTGGAAAAATAACTCCTAAAATTCATTGGATTAACCAACTCAAGATTGTTATGGAACATGATGAAATGGAGAAGGTCTAGATAAATGAGTAATTTGGGTATAATGGAAAATGTAAAGCTTATAATTTACCAATTCATACGTAAAAAATTATAAATATGATTGTTAAGAGTGTTGGGTATGCAATGAGATTCATGAATTCTCAAAGCATAGTGGTGCAATTCGTCTAGCCTCATACACCCAAAATGGTTTTTCTATGTTTTTTGAACATTTGAAGTAGGAAAAGAAAAGCATGAGATAGGTTCACATTAAATATCTAAAGGATTATAAATAGTTGCAATGATATGAGCATTATATATTTTTAATATTAAAAATTAAAATCAAGACACCCTATCCAATCCTCCACTTAGGGGTTAATTTCCACACATTAACAATAGGGATATGATTACTTGCACCTAGTGTGAAAACAAGAATTAATTAACATGAAGGATATGAAGCATCATTCAACTGCTTCAAATTCTAGTTAAAGTTTCCTAAGACTTAAATGTGAAAAGAGATGATTCTTTGTTAAGCCATTGGAGAATAAGCAAAAAAATAAATATCTACAAAATATTGATACTTTTAAAGTAACTATTATAATTAAATTCAAAGAGCCATGGTAAACAACCAAGTAATAGGGAATAATAGAAAGTTAAATAGTGTAAGCGACTAAGGAAAATTTATGGGCTAAATTTCATTTATGGGTTATTTTACCATTTTTTCCTTAAAAGAAATTATTCATTTCATTTTTTTGTAAAATAATTCACCCAAATTACTATATGATAAATGTATTTTACTCTTAAAATACATAAATTTTTATAAAAAAACTATATAAAATAGTTAGAAATTGGATACTTTTATAAAAATGGCACCAAACACTTTATGTTCAACATTTTAAAAAATAGTAAGGTCCTCTAAGATATTTGCACTATAGAATAAGTTTGGATCCTTGAAATTTTTTAGATCATTAAACCCAACTAGGAAGATCGAAAGTTTTCTTTCCATATTTATGTAATAAAATTGAACTCTCATGACCTTCATATTGAAATGAAATGCTCAACAAAACATAAGAAAGACTAGGAAGAATATATAATATTTATAAAACTAAGGAAATAAGGTGAGAAAAACACTTTATATTAAAATTCTTTGCATATACTCACATTAGATCTTAATCCTGACTTCTTGATTGATAGGCTTATGGGCTAACTCAACTAGTCCTCAATTACGTTGTTAGGTATTTGATTATCTATGTGTTAGTAAATGCCCAATTCAAATATCCAATGCTAGGAACACTAATATGTATTAATAAGCTTACTAGGGATGCATCTACAAATATGGTGAAATATCCCTTGTGTTTCTTTGCAAAGTTTTCCAAAAATATAACCCATAGAGTTAGCTAGAAATTTTGGCACATTCTATGTTAATAGGTGTTTCATTTGAATCCCCTTGGGTGCATCTCACTAATATATGCTAGTGAGTTTATTAGGGCTATGATCGATGATTGAATGGAAGCATCTCTTATTTTTATCCATGATATTTTTTGATTTTTTATGAATTCTAACTCATGAAAACCAAAGAGATAGGAAGGTTTATTTGTAATCCATAGAAATAAAAAGTCAAAACCAATAAAAAAATTCCTTAACAACTTTACATAATGTCCAATAAATTAAAGTTGGTCTTAGTAAGTCTTGTAATTATTAAGAAGAGGAACTTCTATTTATTTTTTTAATCAAAATTATAAAGCATATAATCAAAATAAAGAAAAATTCCCTTGACCTTGTAATCAAACCATTTATTGGATTAGCCTAGAAACAAGTTGAGACGAGCAAATTCACAAAACTTGTAATACAAAAATAATCACAAAAATTGTAATACAGAAAAGGTTGAGGATGAGTACCCTTTCCTTTTGGCTGTTGATACTGTCAATAATATAAGACATATCTTCACCTCACTTCCACCCTATTTAAACATAAAAATAACGTTCATTGCTATTAGGGATTTGTAAACATCATCATCAACAAAGAAATGTTCTAATGCTAAATATTCCTAAAAATTCTATTTATTATAGCATTGGAATATACTGAGAATGAGAATAATGAATTCGTTGTTTTTATCATAAGCCATGAATCACTATATAACTTAGAGAATAATTAAGTTACCAAACTAAGAAAGCTTTTGACTTATATTATTGAGGCACAACATATTAAAATGAATTACATAGTGTTTATCTTCAACCTAAATTGTATTATAAATTCTAAGAAGTAGCTCATTCCAACGAATTTTTGGGAAAGCTTTTATATCAAATCATTTAAATCCGTTTTTCCTTTTATTAATGATTCCATTATTATCCAACGTATAATCTTTAAATTTCATGAGATATAATATTGAATATTATTGAAATTATTTGATTTAACAATTTTTCTCAATAGTTAAATCAAGTCTCATAAGCTTTAATGGAACTATTAAGTACATGATGGTTAGAGTCTCACAAGTTGTAATAGGGCATACCATTATTCAGCTTGAAAATTTTATTTTTATAATTTAGATATATAATCATAATTTTAAATTCACTAAAGTACACCATATTTGTTTTCTTGCCACTCCTAATAATTACCTTCTCCCATCATATCCAAAAGAAGTGTTAACCTTTGGCACAAGGGGGAATGATGGGCTCTTCCCCTATCATAATTAACTCCATGATGCTAAGGGATATTTCTAGTAGTATTTAAGGTCAATTACAAATGTATTAAAAGGGGATGAGTGTTAGACTTAGGCTTTTGCATCATGATGGGTAGTGAGACAAGTACATCAGGAAAATCCAAGCCCATTTAATGGATGCAATGGTAGACTTTTCCATGGGTGGTTTCACTTGTGGTTTCCCTATTTTCATAAGGGGAGAAAAGGGGTGACTTGCTCAATATGCCTACCTCCCTCATCTTTTGTTGGTCTTTTTCTAGTTCATCTAGTTGTATGATCTAAGGTGGGATGTGAATTTTATCTATACACAACTGAAGTTTTCTCTCTCATCAAGGAGGAAAACAAGGTTGGTGGGAATTATTGTCAAGCTAAAAATCCTCTATTTGGCATTTTCCATGTTTGGTGGCTTTTCTATTATGTATCAACCTAATTATGGTATTTAATCTGCAAGGGATGCATGGCTTATGTTGATAGCTTGGATGGGGATGGGAGAAATAGAAAGTCTAATATAAGGGCTAGTAGGGCCTCTTCCTCTAGACACCTCACAAGTTCTTCCAACGTAGTTGGTAAAGCATGGGAGGGTTAGAAAAACTACCATAGAAAATGCTATAAAATGTATAAATAGGAGTCTGATGGAAAAGCTCGAGAAGGAGGTGGATGCCAAATGGCTAAGCCTTTCCAAGATCCGGGTTGTGTAGAACATTAAGGGATGGGTATTTGACCCTATTCACTCATGCACATGAAATTTTTTTTTGGCACACTAGGAAGACATTTAGAACACAAAAAGAAATATGTAAGGGGGTCATTGGAATTGAAATTTTAGTCACATAGGTTTCTAAGGGAGCAACCACTCAGAGGCATGAAGTTTGATTAGATATCACCTAGCTCAACATGATGGGGTGGAGTGGGGTGGGGTTGGGTGGGATAGCCTTCAACATGTGCTCACGAACGAGGTGAAACTAACAGGAGCTTGGTGCATGTGCTTCCCAACCCCAGATGTTTGATTCTTGAATTTGGTAATGGAGCTTTAGCTTTTATGCTTATGTGTTATCATTAGTAGTCATCGGCAACTAGTTTCTGCAATATTTCTTTTTCACATACCAATTAGTAGAAAATATAAAGGCATAGACATGTTGATATTAAGTTAGTGGGGGGACTAATATAAAGATATGGATATCATGTTTGATATTAAGTTAGTGGGAGAATTGGTTTGGCTTGAGGTAATCGTCCTTCAATGAATGCATATTTCACCACCTGTAAATGACATTTTTTTTTTATAATGTGGATTTCTTCTATATATATTTCATTATACTTTTTTTAAACATACTTTAATGAATGTGAAATAATATTATCGATTGATATGTCTATTTAAAATGTAAAAATAATAATCTAAATAATTATTACTAAAATGAATTAAAATTGATTATTTTTTCAAACTAATATCTTAATTTTGTTTGACGTTCAGACAAACATATAATGATATTTATTGTTACCATCACAAACCTAAGCAGTTTATAAAAAATTCTATATATTAATAAAATTATTCCACACCTACCTAGATTATATATATTAAAAACATTATTTGGGAATGCTTCATAGCAAGCGTAATATGGGGTTTGGTAGAGCCTCTTCTTCTAGACACCTCACATGTTCTTCCAAGGTAGTTGGTGAAGCATGGGAGGGTATGAAAAACTACCACAACAAATGCTCTAAAATTGATAAACAGGAGATGGAAAATCTAAAGGAGGAGGTGCAAGCTAAAATGTTAAGCCTTTCTCAGACCCAAGTTGTAGAGGACATTAAGGGAAGGGTATCTGTCCCTATTCACTCATGCACATGAGAAACTAAGTTTTTGGCATACCAAGAAGACATTGAGTACACAAACTAAATTTAAACCAATGTGTAAGGGGATCTTTCAAATTGAAATTTCAATCACTTAGTTTTCTAAGTGAACAACCACTCATAAACAAGATGGTTGATTACATAGCACCTAGCTCAAAATGATGGGGTGGGGTAGGTTGGGATAGCCTTCAACATGTGCTCAGGAACAAGGTAAAACTAACAGGAGCTTTGTACATGTGCTTCCCAACCCCATGTGTTTGATTCTTGACTTGGGTAGTGTGAGATTCACTTTTTATGTTTATATGTTATCATGAGTAGTCATTGGCAACTAGTTTCTACAATATTTCTTTTTCACATACCAGTTAGTAGACATTACAAATACATTAACAGGTTGATATTAAGTTGGTGGAGGGCTTGTATAAAGATATAGATATGCTGATTGATATTGAATTAGTGGGAACAATGGTTTAGCTTGAAGTAATCACCTACCAATAAATGACATATTTCACCACGAGTAAATGACATATTTCTATTCTGTATATAATGCAAATCGTCTCTATATATAATATATTATACTTTTTTTAAAACCTGTTTTAATGAATGTAAAATAATATTATAAATTTAATATATCTAATTCAAATATAAAATAAATAATCAACATAATTATTATTAAAATGAATTTAAACTAATTAATTTTTTAATGTAACCTAATATTGTAATTTTGATTTATATTTAAACAAACATATAATACTATATATAATGTTACCATCACACACCTACTTAGATTATAAAAAAAAACTTAATAAAATTACTCCACGCCTATCTGGATTATATATATAGAAAACACACCTAGTTAGATTATAAAAAAAAGTTATGTTAATAAAATTATTCCACAACTATCTGGATTATATATCTATCTATATATATAACATTATTAGGGAAATGTTCCTTTCCCATCGTCTATCACTGTTGCTACCCAACAATTCGTAGTTAGAAATAAAGAATGTAGATCTCACTTTACAGATCTTTTACGCATGACTGTATAAATGACAAAATATACAAATGCTTTACGTTAGAATTTGCCCCCTCAAAGTTCGTAGTTCCACACAAAAAGTAAATAGAATGGATAATGAACGCCCTACCATGGAAATCACTTTCCGTGTGAGTAGTGGATGGCATTCTCATGACATTCCTTCCGAGTGTCTTTTTTGGGCATTGAAATTCACAAGGAAATAAAAAACTACCCATCAATACAATATTATGATGTCATTACAAATATACAAAGTACTCTTGGCGTTGCTCTTTGTCTTTTAGTCCCAAAAAAAGTTTTGGATTTCTGTTTCAAGTCACTCATGAGCTGGAAGCTTTTGTTTTGGGCCCCATTGGGTACTATTATTGTAACATACAGGGCCATTAAAGTAATTCGGACTACAGAACAACGCACAAAAGATGATTAGAATATTCACAGACGAATAGACGAAGCATCGGTGCATGTGACTTGTGAGTACTTTACATTGTTGACAGCAGTGATTCATCAATAAAATTTGGAAGAGAGCGAGGACTTAGTACAGACGATATTCGACATAGAGACTTCCCTTTCTATTATATACCCAAAAAAATACATATTAATAGAACCAACTTTGGTGGCGAATCCAGAGGCCGAGAGTGACAAGTAAATGTTCCTCACCTCATCACACACTTTAAAAGGAGAATGTCTGGAAATTGCTCTTGTGGGTTCTCTGCCGGAATTTAGAGGTGGACTACCGTACACTATATTTTCAGGCGCTAGGAATCATGGAAAATTTTCTTTGATAGACGAACCAGGAGGTGATGAAACAAAGGTGGAAACAAGCTAACATAAGCAACATGTGTCCATGTGGGCATTGGCTCTATGTGCAGGTATTTTTTTCTCCTCTACTTTCCCCGGGTCTGTATTTTGCTTTTTCAGTATATGAAGAGCTCCTTTCATACCGAATGTGTACTGCTTTTGCATGATTTTAGTATATTAATAGAATTCGAATTTTAGAAAAGCAGAACATGCAGAGAATCCCGTGCGTGATGTTATGCGTGAAGACGATGGCCACTTTTTGTAAATAGTGATTCGCTACATGATTTCTTGCGATCATGGCAATAACTCACGTTCTTGTTATCAAAAGCAGGACAAAGCCTTCATTTAGGTGTTTAATGGCCCGTCGTTCTTTATTTCATCTTCCATACTTTTTATCCATATTTTATTCATTAAACTCAAATACGTATCGTACTCTTGTGTTTTATAGCAAATAGAAATGTGGTTGTTTTTTTCTTTCTTTTATATTTTCTTTTAATTTAAATTTGGTAAAAAATTATTGAAACTGTAATTTTAAGTAATAAAATTTATATAATTTTAATGTAATATAATTTTTATATATTGAATATTTTATATATTTAGAAATTTTATTTTAAATAATTAAAATTAGTAATTTTATTAAAAATAATATAATTAAGATAAAATTAGTATAGATTTATTTTAACTTCAAGTTTATTAACAGTGAAGAGAAATCAAATCTCTCAAGACACAAATCTCTATTTGAATACAAATTTGGAGGAAAGATTTTCACTTCAAGAGATTTGATTCCTCTCTACTCTTGGAAGACCTAAACTTAAGATGGATCTATGTTGGCTTTGAATACGACATTAATAAAACATTTTAAATATATAATATATATTACACTGATTTTTTTATAATATATAGAATTATTTTTGTTATTAATAGTCTTTTTAGTGGTTCCTCGTTCGCGGTGAACATGAAGATTGAAAGGTGGCTTCGGGGGAGGAGCCTGCCTGCAAACTTGATATGTATTAAAGAGCAAGGGCCACAACTTGTCCCTAGCATGCATTTTCCTAGCTGATTATTAATAGGCACAAAGGGTTGATGAAGGTTGCCTTATTCCTGTTGGTATGCTTGGGTGGTCAAGGTAGGTGCAAGGTCGAGGAGCAGCCTCCTTGCTGCTGGTGTTTTCACTTGTCTACTATTTTGAGAGAGTGTCACTACTTTATTTTCTTGGCACTAGAGATGAGAGATTTTGGTTTTGTCCAGAGTTGGAAAAGCAAAGGTGGCTGGGGAAAATATGTCAGCAAGAGGTCAATTTGTAGCTGGCTGCAGTGACTGGTAGGAAAAGTTGATGAATGTTAGCTACTATCAACACAGACACGATCGGTCAGATTTCATCCCTCTGGGCATTTTTTCATTTGATTACTACTCTTCCTAGTTATGTAAGTCCAATTTACTCAATTTATTAGGTAATCCTTTCATGCAAGGGTTTAGGGCATATTTGCAGAAAATTAGTCTTTGGTTTGGTTTGTCTTGGCCTGACGTAGTAGTGTATATACCTGACTAGAGTGTGTTGTATCTCATGACTAGTATGTATAAGTCGATTTATGTAGTGTCACACTCCTAGTTCAATTTAGTAAGGTATAAGTGAGGCATGTCTTGTCATTGGGCTTGCTTATGACTTTGTCTCTGCCTGAATTCTCAGGTTTTTGTGGGTTTCAAGGAGGGAGGAGCTTATTACCCTTAGAATTCCAATAGTTTTGGATTGTCTCCTAGCATATTTTGGTGTCAATTGTGTTGTGACAACTTTGGTTACATGATCAATTTCTATTTTGTAGATGTTCTTACTTCAGGTGACTATTCTTACTAGTTTTGTGGTCATGGTCACTTGTTGGATATATGAGGTTTGATCCCCTCTAGCTTGTAGGAGGGGTAGTGGCAGCAACAGTCTGTAGGGAAAACATAGGGCCCGAGTATTTTCTCAGGAGTCAGTTGTCACATATTTGAATGTGGTTCCTCCCGAGACCAGACATGAAATCATAAAATTGGAAAGTAAGGTGGGTGTCAAGAAGCAATCCTCATTTGACTCTGAGATACTATAGGAGGTCTCTTGCTAGATTCGTGACCCTGGTCACATTAGGGGATGAAGAAAGGAATACCTCAATTTTGTAGCACTACACTAGTAGACAAAGACTTTAGATGGTGTCATTTTGAAATATAAACAAGTGGAAAGGTACAATGTATTTGGTTCATTGGAGGATATTAAAAGTATGTTGAGGAACTATCATTTCTCCATGGATATGTTCAACGCACGATTAGCCTATGTAGAAGGGCATCTTCCATGTGATTTTGATATTGTTGCACCTCCTGGTTTGAGCATAAGGCGTTTACCTCATATTTCTTCTTTTGACTCTTAATGGGTATTAAGTCTACTAGTATACCTTAACTCTACCTATATTCTATATTGACTATCCAAAATGTGTAGTTTTTTTCTTTTGGGTGCCTTTGAAAAGAATAGTTGGTGGATTCTCCTGAATTCGCTAGAGGTAGTGAGAATTCCCACATATAGCTAGATATCACAGTTACTCTAAAGACATTCTGATAATCTAAAGTATTTCAATTTACAAGAAAAAGGGTTACTCCTCTCTCATATATATATAGAGAGAGAGAGAGAGAGAAAGAGAGAGATAGAGAGATGTTACAATTCAACTTCATATTAAACATGATAGGAATTACAAATATCTATCATATCTTGAATTGTAAAAAACAAATTATTAATAAAACAAAACCCCTCTTTATATATCTCTCACACAATAATTTACATGTCACTAGAAGATAAAATGAATTATACATTATGTATTATCAATAATATTATTTTAGCATATCATTTGTGAACTCTATATGAAATAGTTAATGAGTTTGATATTTCCCTCATATTTTTTTTACACAGTGGGAAAACCTATCATAACTCACTTGTCAAACAAAGAGTGAGGACAACCATAGCCTGTTGGTATCCTCAAATGCAAATTAAGTCATCACTGTAATTCAAGGCTCATCACTGCCACGTCACCTAGAATAACCCAATGATAATCCTTAACGGGTACCCTATCACTTGTGTCAGATGTTTCCTTATCTCATATTCAAAAATCAGTTCATTTTTTTATCTTTAATTATTTTATTTTTTTATATAAAATTTGATATAAAATCAAAATAGAAATTAAAATATTTTATTTGTAGTTAATTTTTCATTTTTTTTTTGTTAATATGTTTAATT
Organism: Pinus tabuliformis; assembly: GCA_031772625.1. Taxonomy (NCBI): domain Eukaryota; kingdom Viridiplantae; phylum Streptophyta; class Pinopsida; order Pinales; family Pinaceae; genus Pinus; species Pinus tabuliformis. Next base: position 495,238,959 of record CM062812.1, on the reverse strand, counting down.
TGTTAATATAAATAGTATTTTAAAATATAAAATAACATAACAATCTCTTATATTAAATTATAAAACGCCTTTTAACATAAATAAATAAATAAATAAATATAAATAAAAAATATTGAAATATATATCCTCTCCACCGTCACATGTCAAACGGGAATGAGGATCATAATAATGGCAGTGCTCAATCTCAAAATTTATAACGCTGACAAATCCCTAATTACGATATACACTACGAAGGTGAGAGACGAGCTTTACATGTGAAAGGGTTTAAATTTTATAATTACGTCAAAAGCTTCCGAACAAGGTTTGAATTTGTCTTCAACGTTGTTAAAGGTGAGATTCTTTCAATTATAATATCAGTTTTGTTGTTGACAAATTTAATTGCATATAATAGAAATTTGAACGACAACTCTGTATATTTAAATTTTCCTTTAACGAATTAATTTTTATAAATTAGCAGAATCAACCTTTAGCTTCAATAACATTTTTGTTGGTTTAAATTTTCTTTTAAAATAAGAATATGATTTTTTTATAATTTAATTTTTATAAATTAGTCGACTTAACTTTTAGTTTTAATCACAATTTCGTAGATTTAGTTTTTTTTCAAATAATAATTTGATTTTTTTTTATAAGTTAGCCGGTTTAATGTTTGTTTTGAGAAATTGTGCTTGATGTGGGTCACATAAGTTTTTAACATTACTGAATTTTTTCCTATAAAATTTAGAACAGATAATCTTCACATCAAAGAATGTTTTAATAGCACACTTATCACTATGTTTTACCCAACATCGACAATTACATAAAAGATGTTATTTAAGTCTTTTGAATTATTTATATATAATTTGTATAAAATTTAAAATGTTAAAATTAAGTAATTTATTAAGTTATTATTTAGAAATATAATTATTTAGAATTAAATTTATAATAAAATTTAATGATTTAATATTTTTTTAAATTTAAATTTTGTAAACCTTCTACATAGAAGAAAAAGATCACATTGATAGAATACATCTTTAAAAATTATTAACTTTATTTTAAACTCCTTTATTTATATAAATTAGAAGAATATATCATATCCAATGCAATATCAATCTAAAATATAAGACGACCTCATATAAAAACCTTTGAGTACTCCAACTCGAACCCCACAAGAACTCATTTTTTGTTAAATTTTCAAAGGAAAATTCGGACGCTAAAACCAAACCATCAAATTAATTACCTAATCGACTCCATTGAACCGTTAGATCACTTAACTTTCAAAAATTGACCGTTAAAACACGTAGTCCATATAAAACGTTAAAAAATTGACCGTTACAACACGTAGTCCATATAAAACGTTAAAAAAATGACCGTTACAACACGTAGTTTATATAATTTTCCCAGCGAAGTAAATTGTCACCTCACTCCTGTTTTAGATTATTACCAAAATCTGCGATAAAGATAACCATACACAATCATAATGATTACATAATATCAAATAAAAAGAAGAAACAGCAGTGGCACAACTAAAAAGCAAGTCTGCCCTGCCTCTTCCGTGGGTCATTTTATGTTCCTTCAGTCACAATTACAAGTCTAAGTGAAAACTGAAAACTCAACCGGCAATAACAAACATATAAAAATGTATAAATGCATAGCAATGCTTCAGAGGTCACATGCTATAAATGAATAGAAATGCTTGAGAGATCACATGCTCAGAGAGTGGCAATGTCATCCCTCAAAAACCGCCGAGAAACCCTTAAACTGCCAAGCAAAACCGAAGGAACCTGGGATTTGGTAACATGTTAAAAACTCAGATCTCATGAATTTATTCACATAAAATAATTATAATGTGTACATTATACGCCAGAAGTTTATGGCATGCACCCTTGAGAATCCTGCTTGCTCTATTTGCATTTGAATTATTTTATGTTCATTGTGGGGAAGACAAACTTGCACGGCACTGGAATCTCGCAAGTATGTCCAGAATTTTGTAAGTTTTTTCTACAATCGAGATTCGAAATATGCAAAAATATGTGGCACCCTTAACGGCGCTTTTATGAACATTTGGTTCTGTTTACTTTGTAAATTCTAATTTATTTTGTTTGACCTTCATTCTTATAAAAATTATAAGATCATTATACTTTATCATCATTACATGTTAAAATATAAAGTGAACACATGTACAACAATTTTGATATTGGAGCAATCTTATACTGTAGACATTGATGGCTTTAAAAAAATCCTTGCTCGAGGACTTAACGACCATCCCGAAAAAGAGAGTACTACACCTTGAGATGCTATTATTTTTTTAATGATTTATTAGTAAATGACTTGCTTTTCTCCGCATCACCTCTCGGGCTTGTTAATTATACTAAATCTCTTTATTTGGTATTTTGAGAAAATGATCTGATTTAACTACTAATCGTATGAGGGAATAGCAGTTTGTTCGCTTCTTTTTCCTGTTCAAGATTTATAAAGGGTGCAATCCTATTTTGATTCTCTCCTTCTTAGTGGACTTTCAAACTACTCATTTTGTAAGTCTTATTTTACGAGTTGAGTCAGATTTAATTTTAGATGAGTTTTTTTATTTAGTAATTAAAAAAAAAAGGTGTATTATTTTTTTTTTTTTTGGGGAAAAATCCAAAATAAAATGGGATAGAATTAAAAGCTATTTTCTATTTTTCCTAGATTCATATTAATATGTTTATTTTTGATGGTTCACAATTAAGAGGATTGATTTTTAAAATGTGTTTTTCTTCATGGAAATTATAATAATTAGGTTAATTTTAGTGTAATGTGTAAATTTCACTTTAGTGGTTGCATAATTATGTTTAAATAGTTTTAGAAGTTTATGGACTTGTTTAATGGTAGTAAGTGGGGGAGGGGTGCCTTATGGCCCTCCTAGTATTCATGGGGCTTAGGATGCATGACAAACAATCAAGCTGAAGCTCATTCCCTCTACTCGGGGATTTAGTTAGCCAAAGAAAATCAAGTAGTTTTCTCACTATTTTGGCAGACTCGCTCCTCCTTATTCAGCATTTGGTGAAGGACTCTTCTCCAAGGGACAAAATGTTAGAAAGTCTTATGAAAAGAATTAAAAAAAATAGTGAAATGGTTCTCTTCAGTAGCATATTTCTATGTTCTCTTTGATGTCAATCAAGATGCACTTTTTTGCTAAATAAGGGTGTAAGTTAAGATTGGGAGATTTTAAACTCAATGACCAAATCATACCCTCTCCTATTTCTTAGAACTAAATAGATTGACAATGCACAATTATGAAGGATTACATTATCAATTAGTTATAGTATGACATCTTTATTTTGTTTTTTGGTGGCTTAATTTTGTAAGGTATATGCTTATAAAATCTTATTTTTGGTTGTCCATTTTGAAATCCCTAAAGACAAAATTGTGGTTTTAGTGGATAAGAAGGCTCCGCAAGAAATTTGAAGATATAGTTATGTACTACCTTATACATTTGGATATAAAAGAAATATTCTCATTTATTTATTAAAAAGAAAAAAGAAAGAAAGATATATATATATATATATATATATATATATATATAAACTTCTATGAGTAACTTTATAAGTAATGAAATCCTAATAAAATAATTAGGCAATTTAGCTTTTTACTTGCTTAGATGGTGTTTCACTACAACTACAGCTACCCAACATTCATATTACTTCATATTCAAGGAAATTCTATAGATCAAGAATTGCTAAAAAAAACATTTTATTTTGTTCAAATTATAATTTTAAACATCTCTTTAAATTAAAAACCTTTATATTAATTTAAAATTGCAATTTACCATTATTGAAATCACAATTTTGTATCCATTTAAAGGTTTTGATTTTCTTAATTTAATTTAAAATTGCAATTCACCATTACTGAAATCACAATTTTGTATCCATTTGAGGGTTTTGATTATTTTTTTTAATAAATGAAGAGAAAAAAAAAAACAACACAAAATTTTTTTAAGTACAGTTTAAATCAATTTAAAATTGCAATTTACCATTACTGAAATCACAATTTTGTATCCATTTGAAAGTTTTGATTAATTTTTTTAATAAATTAAGGGAAAAATCTTAAAAACAAAAAAACAAAAAAAATATTTAAGTTCAATTTATATATCAATTGTGCTAGATGTTTTTCTTTACCATTTTTTTGCAATTATCAAATAAAATTACATAAAATTTAAATTAATATTGAAAAACTTTTTATCTTCCAAAAAAACCAACCTTTAAAATTAACTGCTTAATCTAATCTATAATTATATGGTCATTTCAAACATTGTTATGTGGTCATTTCAAACATGGTTACCGTGTGTGAACACTACATCGATATCGATTGCCGAAAGGGTGTAGCAAGCACACGCTACTAGATTTCATAGTCGTTGTATAGTACTATCGTGGACGTAAGTCGTCCAAAAACACAACAGTATTTTTAAAATTTTAAGATGGGATAAGTTATAAAGTTTAGAGAATTCATAGTTATCTTACGGCGTAAAAATTTTGGTGAATATTACTAACTATTGAATATTATTTATAAAATGTTGGGTACTATTTTCATATAAATATTTGATTCGTGGTTAATGATTTTATATCATTTCTACCATTGCTGATTTAAAAAAATATATATATCTTTTAAAATTTGTCAAACTGGGGTGAAATTTAGTTCTTATCCTTAACCTATAGTAGTGAAAGTGTAAATGGATTCATGTATTGAAACACAACAATTATTGGTTAAGTTATACTACACACGTGTAAGAATTTCCTTCACATCACACTATACCTAATTGTCTCATGACTCAACAAACTCCCATGTTTCTAACTAGCAAAGAGGTAAACTAATATTTCATTTTTAGTATCTACTTAGGTTAAATGCCTCCACCTGGAGGTAAATTGGTGACTTCATTTATAGGATCTAGCTAGGTGATATGCTTAAAAATTACAAATGGTATTTAAGAAATATAGTTTATCTACCAATTTGGATTGGGTCACCTTGGTAATCAATCACTACAAATGGTCTCTTTTACACCTTCACTTGGATTACACCACTAATATATTTCATCACCCACAATTATAGGTCATTTATAAGGTATTGTTCAATATCACAAATTACTTGAGCATTGATAATTTCCAAGGGGTATGCTTTTTTGTTTTTCTTTCATCATGAAGCTTGTCACCAAGACCATATTTATCATCATTGGAAACTAACTTGGAAATTACATTGTTTTCTAACATTAACTTTCCATTATTGCCACTTTTATTGTGGTTAAAGGAATTATTGTGGAGAGATATCCACAAATTATACTTGGAAAACCTGTAGGTGATTATGGTTAGAATTAAAGGTTTGAAACTTTTGACATTGTTGTGAACCTTTACCACGAACAATGGTATTTTAGGGTATATGTTCTTCACCAAGTTTTTGAAGGTGTCCAATCTTTTTCCAATATGTCAACTAAATAAATTACAAGTAATTTCACCATTTGTAGTTTTAGTTTCCATCCTTTCTCTCTTCCCATCGACCTCCTTCAACCTCTCGTGATTCAAAATTTTCCATTTATTTATATGTTTAGCTAACAATTTAATATGATTTTATAAATATAGATATTGCATGATGCAACTAAACTAGCCATGCCTATGAAGTTTCCATCAAGTATCTCGAAATTCAGACGTCAAATGAAGGAGGACTCCATCAACCATATGATTAGTTTTAATATATGGTTCTCCCCCTAATAGAATAAGAGAGGATTGTGTCATACATAGACTATTTGAACAAAAAATTACCAATATTGCATCCTAGTGGTTGATGAACTTGATATTGGGACATACACAACCTTTAAGTAGATAGTCAAGGTATTTTTGAACTTTTAAATTACCGCTCCACCATGTGTAACATAAAAAAGTGAGTAAGGCACAATTATATCATAAGGATGAAGGAGAAAATGGAATCTCCACTTATTTTTAGGATAAAATTGTAAAACCCTTTATGAGGATGGTAAAATATAAGAGAGAAGGACACTAGATCAATTAATCCTTCGCTCTTAATTTATTATCTAATGTTCTATGTTAAATAGGGTAATTTGTTTAGGGTTTCATTAAATTTACTATAAAAATAAATAAAAGGAAATAAAACTAACTTAGTGTCATTTACAAATCAATTTTGCTTAGCTAAGGGAAGATGGGATGGAAAGAACTCATGCAAAAGAACATTATTTTACATTTTGAAGCTATTACAATTAAAAATGAGATTTTCCCTAGGTGCATAAGGAAATTTTCCATTGTATGATCATAAGAGGGGCATATATTGGTTTAATTGATATGTAGTGAGTGTAATGAAGGACCCACATGTGTAATGACTAAGGAAAAGTACATATATATGTTAAAATGTGACAAGTGCAAGCTAGTACTCCCCTCTTGTCACATGTTAATTGCAATGAAGATATTTGAAAACAATAATATATTGGTTATGAAGAATTATCAGATGTACATGCCATATTATTAGACTACAATGTAAAAAGATGAAACATAAGAAATCAAATTATCATCCATAATACATAAATTTTATTTATGAAACATTGGCAAAACAAATTGCATTCTTCTAGTATTATGTTACTTTTCCTCTAAAATATAATATGCATGTTTACATTAAGGCATTGGTTTAGTATCTAAATAATAAAAATCCTTGAAAAAAATATGAATAGTTGAAGATACCATTTATTTCTTGTGTGTTATTTTTCCATTACTTAATACTTTATGTTTTTTAAATTAATAAATTTAGTGAGTCCCTAAAATTATGAGGTAAAGAGTTAAGATCATGTTTGAGGGTTTCAACATAATGAATCTTTATTTTTCTTAACTATGTAGGTCCTTGTGTGTACATGTGCACCATATAATTTGATTTCTATATGGACAACGAAATAAAATGTTATGTTAAAAATAAAGGACCTATGTGTTTTAGAATTAAGATATATTTACAAATAAAAATAGATAAGAAATAGAACACACACACACACCTTTAAGTTTTTTAAGTTGAATCTCAAACCAATATAGGAAACTTATCCAACTGGTCTAGAATGGATCATAATATATATTTTCACCTATTTCGATCCTTTGTAAGTAGAAAAATTGGAGCTATTGGCTTTTCGGGCCCATTTCAAGGGTAGGACCCGCTTATGTGATTTGAGGTCCAAAATCGTTCCAATCCAATTTAAGGCCTTAAAAATCCACTTTTATGGTCAAATATTTGCAATATCTAGTCCCAAAATAAAGGGAAATAATGCAAGAGGGAAGAGGAGCATGAGATTTAGTTATTGCTAGACTTTCCATTGCCAAACATTGGGAAATATAAAAATCCCATTCTAGAAGCAATTGAACTAAATAAGTGGTTGTAGTAGATACTAGATCTTAGTGTGATTGACCAAGTACCTTTACTTGTGGGCAACCCATCATAATTGTGCCAAAGAAGAATGGGACTTGGTGAATTTGCATCGATTATAAAGCATTACAAAATATTATGCGCAAGTATAGGTAGCCGATATCCAGGATTGATGATATATTGGATTAGTTGTAGCAAACAAAATCGTTCACCAAGGTGGATTTAAAATGGGGGTAGCATAGGTAAGAGTTAAGGAAAAAGACACTTAGAAGACTACCCTAAACAAGGTTTGTGTGCATGGTTAATTGTGCCATTTGGTCTAGGTATTTTCCTAAGCACATTCATGAAAATACCTAGACCAAATGGCACAATTAACCACACTTGGTATTTTTTTTTCTTTTTTTATGATACATTGGCTTATGATGCTACATGTGGAAAGCACACGTCACACTTCATGAAGGTGTTATAGACTTTGTAAAAGCACCAAATATTGGAAAATTTAAAAAAATGTGAGTTTGCACAGTAGTCATTGGTGTATTAAGACTATGTGATTGTTGGAGGGGAGAGTCAGATATATCTTACAAATATGGGGACCATCATGAAGTGGTCAGTGCATGCAAATATTTTTTAAGTTAGTAATTTCGTTGGAGTAACATGGTACCTGATGAAATTCATAGCTTCATTTTCAATAGTAATTGCACCATGAGTTACAATATTTTTTTGTGTTTGGGGGCTAGGCAGACAGGGGCGAGTGGGTAGGGTGGGCATGATGCAACAAAACGGCTTTGAATAATTAGAAAAGAAAATTATTTAAGTCTCAAACATTACAAAATTTTCATTGGTCCTTCAATGTGGCTATAGATGTGATTAGATATGTAATGGTAGCAGTCTTGATGTAGGATGGAAGGAAGGTATGTTAAACTTATGAAGTGTTTTATAGGGTGTTTCTCAACTACCCTACCTATAAAAAGGATTTGTATGCCCTAGTACACGATATAAAAAATTAGGAATAATATATGATGGATAAGGAGACTCTTATCCACACATATCATCTGTAAATACAATGTCTGTGATGAGTTGTGAAATTGATATCATTTATTTCCATCAAAAGACCGAATTTTTTCCTTAGTTCAATTCTCCTCCTTGGATTTTTTAAGCATTGAAATGTGTCCTTTGTGATCTCCATGTACAAGGTATATTTTTTTTTAATGTCTTTTTCATTTTCTTGTTTAGATTATAATTAAGGTGTGTTTTAAGAGGAGTCATCAAGTCTAGGTGTTAGGGACTAATATGAATGATTGTGATGTGTGTAATATGTCAACTAAATATGGTTACAAAATGTATTTGTATGCAAGTATATAGTTATCAAAGCATGCAATTATCAAGCTATAATGTAAAGACATGTGGGGAGGGCACACACTTGTAGTTTGCAACCTTATATAGGAAACCTCTCCTTTAAGAAACAATGGAACCACCTTCCCATTTTAATGTACATATACATCATTAGAAATACACAAGTATAGAGATGCCACTTTTCAAGGGCTAACATGGCCAACTTGATGAGCAAAATTCCTTTTGACTATTGTAGTCAAATGTTATGGTTACAAGGTACCCCGACCAGACACAAGAATATTGGAGTCAGCTTGAGGAAGGCACAACATGGTTAAATGTGGGACCAAATCAGAGGTTTCATTTTATCTTAGCATGCAACACTTTTGTCCATGCCATAGGCTCACACAGTTAGCATAATCGAAACACTGCTCACAAGGATTATTCTCTCTTGTGGCAACTTGAACAAGTTTAATTACCTTCTTGCCTTTATTAGAACTAAAGAACTAATCCTTGTCTTATTTTATATATTGGAAAATCCATAGAGGTAGAAAAGTCTCAATATGTTTGAGTACTCCCCTATTTGATGCCTATGAGTGTGATTTTAAAATATTTCCAGCATAGGCTCTAGATAGGTTTTGAATTCACACATGGGATATTACTCTAAGAATATTACAAAATGATACACAAACATTATTTTTTTGTGCATAAACTAGTAATTATCAGTTTATAGAAGTGTACATACATAGATACATAGATACATACATACATATTTATCATTATTGGAAGCTAACTTGGAAATTACATTGTTCAACAACTTACCTTCTCATTGTTACCACTTTTGTTAAGTTGAAGGAATTATTGTGGAGAGGTATCCACAAAGTATACACCTTGGAAAACATGTAGGTGATTATTTTTAGAATTAAAGGATTGTAACTTTTGACAAAATTGTGAAATTTTACCACCAACAATGTTCTTTTAGGGTATATTTCTTTCATGGAGTTCTTGAAACTGTCCAATATCTTTCCAACATGTCAACTAAAAGCGTTGGAAAAACTTTCACCATGTGTAGTTTCATTTTCCATAATCTCTCTTCCCCTCCACCTCTTTCAACATTTCATGATTCAAATATTTCCATTTGTTTATATCTTGAGCTAACAATTTAATGTGCCTTTGTATTTATAGTTATTGCATGATGTAGCTCAACTAACCATGCTTATGAAATTTCCATCGAATATACCTAAATTTGAAGCTTAAATGAAGGAGCACTCTATCAACTATATGATTAGTTTTAATATATGATGTTCCCCATAATAGAATAATAGAATATTGTGTTAGGTTTAAACTATTCAAACAAATATTCACCAATATTTCATCCAAGTGGTATGATGAACTTGATATTGGGGCATACACAACCTTTAAGTAGATAGTCAAGGTATTCTTGAACTTTTGAACTACCACTCCACCATGTGTAGCATGAAAAAGTAAGGAACAATTATATCATAAGGAGGAAGGAGAAAATGGAATATTGACTAATTTTTAGAATAAGATTTTAAAACATTCAGTGAGGATGGGAAAAGATAAGAGTCAAGTGCATTATATTAATTAATTCTTTACTCTTAATTGATTTTCTAATGTTCTAGGTTAATTAACACATTTTGATTAGGGTTCACATCAACTTTACTATAAAATAAATAAAAGGAAATAAATATAACATAGGGTTATATATCAATCACTTTTCGTTAGATAATTGGCCTAATAATTCGAAACTAAGGGAGGACGGGATGGAAATAACTCATGCAAAAGAACATTATTGTATGTCTTGAAGCTACTAAAATTAAAATTGAGGTTTTTCCTAGGCATGCAAGGAAATGTTCCATTGTATGATCATGAGAGGGGCATATATGGGTTTAAATGATTATATAAACAAAGTAATCCTAATAAAGGACTAACATGTGAAGCGGATAATGAAAAATACATATAGAGGTTAATATAGGACAAGTGAAAGTTAATACTTTCCTCTTGTGACATGTTAAATGCAATGGAAATCTGATTCTGATAATTAGGGGAGTTAGCAATCTTAAAGACCAACTAGATCAAGAAGCCTATAGGACGATTCACATGGTTTTGAGCGTGAACAAGGAAGAGCAAAAAAAGTTTACCGCATGCAGGGGCAATCAAAGAACCATATGAAGGGTGGTAGAGGAGAGGGCTCCACTCCCTCCTACAAGGAGGCCATGGCCAACAGGGGAAAGAAGCCTCTAGAAAATGTTAGGGAAACAAGGGTGGAAGGAAAAAAAATCACCGAAGAGGGAATAGAAGAACCCATAGAAAAGGATCAACATGGCACAAAAGACAAGGAGGTAGAAGACAAAAAATAGGAAACTAAAGACAAGAAACACAAGGGGCCCTGCAAACCCAAAACAGATATAACTCCCAGAGTGATTTTAAATAATCCAGAGCTGCAGGCATACAGGGAACACATGGGGACATATGCCATCATCTGTAAGTTCATGGGACTATGGCCCACTGAAAAAGCCCTACAGTCATGGATCAAATACCACTGGAAACCTAAAGGAAGCATAGATCTTCATCTTGGGTCCAAGGGTTTCTTCACGGTGGTGTTCACAAATATTGAAGACAAGGATAGAATATTTGAAGGAGGGCCCTACTTCTATGCTACTGCAGGGCTCTACATGAGACCATGGATAATGAACTTCATCCCAAAAAAGGAGACTTTTACTTCAGTTCTGGTCTGGGTAAGGCTCTACTCTCTACCTCTTGATTACTGGCAAAATGAATCGTTAGCGGCCATAGGCAATAAATTAGGTCACTATGTTAAAGCCTCTGAAGCCACTAGAAGAGGAAAATACACTTCCTTTGCTAGAATATGTGTGGAAATGGATCTATCAGGAGCTCTACCGGAGGAGATAATCCAGGAAGTTTTTTATGAAGAATGGGTGCAAACAGTAGATTATGAGAACATTCCATTTAGATGTCGCAAATGCCATGAACATGGAAATCTCTTCAGAGACTGTCTGCTCAACAAAGAAATAAACAAAAGTAGAAGCAATACAGTGAAAGAATAAGATGGATTTTAGAAAGTGGTTAACTGAAGTAAAGGAAGTAAAAGAGGACTAAAAAAATAACAGTGTGAAGGACAACATTTTAGGCAAAACAATTTTCAGGTGCTTAAGGAAGAGGAAGAGATTACTAAAGAAGATAAAGAAATGGAAGGGAGTTCTGCAGAAAAGGAGGAAAGGAAAAACCTAGAACAAACACAAAATGATGAGTACTCAAAAGAGGCCACTATGAGTGATGTTGAACAGGAAATAGATCAGGAAATGACCCAGAATGATATTGACCCAGAGGACCATGAACTACTAGAAATTCTTGACAAAGAAAACCTAGACCTAGAAGGCTTCTTGAGGTAGGGTACCACGGGGGGAGTGGATTCGCTACCTCAAGAGGAACTCAGTAGAATACAAAAATTGTTTCTATGGAGATCCGAAACTGGGAAGCCAAAGCGATGTAACAACATAGACAAGCAGGACAATAGAGGAGTGAAAATGATGAAAACTACACTGGGACCAGTTAATAGAAACCCAGACAAGAAAACAGGCAAGAAAAAGCGGAATGAACTCTTGATGGAGTGTGGAAAGCTGATGATTGATTCAGGTAAGATGAAAGATCTAGCCAGCTACTCCTTTACAAATATTTTATAATGAACTTGACATCTTGGAATATTAGAGATCTAGGGAGTAAGAGAAACCAGAGAATGCTTAGCAACAAAATGAAACAAGAAACACCAGATATAATGTTTATCCAAGAAACGAAATGTTCCATTCAAAAAGTAAGATAGATCCACAGTAAATGGCTCAGTAGCTATGAGTTTCTTGAATTAAAAGTAGAGAATACAACAGGGGGTTTACTCACTCTATGGAATCCCCACAAAATTGGCATTCTAGATGCTGAGGCATCCAGAAATTACTTGTCGATTGTCATTCAACTAGTAGGAGAAAGGGATAACTTTCTGGTCACAAATGTTTATGGTCCTCAGAGAATAGATGACAAACTTAAGTTTCTGGATACCCTGGTGGATCTCAGGAGTAGACATGCAGATATACCCTGGATCATGGGAGGGGATTTTATCATGATTAAATCCCTTTCAGAGAAGAAAGGGGGAAAAATATCTCTAACTAAAGACTCCATGGCTTTCCAAACTTTTTCTGACAACATAAATCTTGTTGATACTAATTGGAATACTAGCCTATTTACTTGGAATAACAAGAGAGGAGGAGATGCCCTAGTTGCCTCAAAGCTAGACAGATTCTTCATCTCTGAGAATCTTATGCTAGATGGGAAAGAGGTAACACCACGAGTTCTTCCCTTCGGAGGCTTAGATCATTGACCAATCCAATTGGAAATCAAGGGAATAGGGACTCCTAGAAAGAAAGCCCTTCAGATTTGAAAATATATGGCTGTCACACCCAGACTTCACAAGCAACATTGAGAAATGGTGGTCAAAGGACTTGCAGATTTAGGGAACTAGAATGTATCTTCTTCACAAGAGACTAAAGCACATAAAATGCCAGCTTAAGGAATGGAATAGGAAGGATTTTGGGAATATTTTTGAAGAAAAGAGAGTAGTTGAAAACAAAATGCAGGTTCTCAACCAGGCTCTAATCAAGGAAGGCTTTGATAAAAATATCAGTGAACAAGCGGATAAACATTATAAAAAATGGGAGGATCTATGTAAACAAGAGGAAATATTTTGGAGACAAAAATCCAGAGTTCAATGGTTAAAAGAAGGAGAGCGCAATACTAAGTTCTTTCATAGAACCACCATGGCCAATAGAGTTCACAATAATATCTCTTCAATCAAGAATGAAGCAGGGGAACTTCAGATATCCCATAAAGCTATAGAAGTTGTGTTAATACACCACTTCCAAGGTATAACACAAGAAAACATTTCAGATAGAGAGAAATCCATCAGGGAGATTATTAGAAACATACCGAAACTGGTATCCAGGGAGGACAACTTCATGTTAATAGACCGGTAATGGAAGGGGAGTTGAGAGATGTAATCAAAGACATGTAGAATCGAAAAGCACTAGGCCTGGACGGTTTCAATGTAGAATTTTTCAAAGCTTGTTGGAATATTGTTAAGCAGGACATTTTGAATGTGGTGGAGGATTCCAGGTCAAATAAAACCATTCTTGAAGCCCTCAATACTTCCTTCATAGCCCTGATCCCCAAACAGAAGATTGCTCTTACACTGGATAAATACAGACCCATAGCCCTATGTAACGTAATCTACAAGATTATATCCAAGGTTGTGGCTAACAGAATCAAACCTTTGCTTCCAGTCCTAGTTTCTGGGGAGCAATCAAGTTATGTGGAAGGCAGACAAATTCTGGATAATATCATTCAAGTGCAAGAAGTGGTGCACTCTTTAACTAGCAAGAAGCAGGCAGGTATGATCATGCAATTAGATATTGCCAAGGCTTATGACAAGGTAAACTGGGTCTACCTTAAGAAAATGTTGATTGCATTTGGATTTGATCATATCTGGGTTAGATGGGTAATGGCACTGGTGACCTCCTCCAGATTTTCTATTTTGGTCAACGGCTCCCCCTCAGAGATTTTCAGTCCTTCTAGAGGCCTCAGATAGGGAGACACGCTCTCCCCCTTCCTTTTTATTATCTTGATGGAAGGGCTGGGAAGAGCTATTAAGTAGGCACAATATTTAGGAAAAATTAAAGGCCTGTAGCTTACTAATAATGGGGAAGCTCTGACTCATCAACAATTTGTAGATGATACCATGCTTCAGGGACTCCCCACAGTCCAAGAAGCTTCAAAATACAAAAGAATTCAAAATATTTTTTCCTCGGCTTCAGGTATGGAATTAAATCTCTCCAAATCAAAAATATTTTTCTTCAATGCTAATATTTCTATTCAGAAAACATCTCCAGAATTCTTGGCTTCGAATGGGATTCCCTTCCGTCAAAATATTTAGGAGTCCCTCTAACAAAAAAACCAATGCACAAAAGTATATGGGAACCTTTGATCAACAAGTTATAGGATAAAGTCATTAAATGGACCATCAAATATTTAAACCTTACTGGCAGGCTAGTTCTTACAAAAGCAGTGCTTCAAGCAATCCCCAACTTTATGTTATCAGCCCTCCCACTCCAAAAGGGGCCCTTCAACAATTTAGAGATATTCAAAGAAACTTCCTTTGGGGTAGGGAGGAGACTTAGAGGAAATGGCCCTTAGTGTCTTGGGATAAAATTTGTAAGCTCAAGAACCATGGAGGGCTAGGATTGGATGATTAGGAGATTCTCAGTAAGGCTCTAGGGGCCAAACTTTGGTGGCACTGGGTCCAGCAACCAGATACTCAATGGGAAAAGATCTGGAAAGAAAAATATGCTGATTCCTGGAAGAATACTGATCTTATAAGAATGTGAGGAAATATAAAAGTTTCTTATATTTGGAACAAAGCTTGGGAAAATAGAAGACTAGTACAAGAGAATAGCTTCTGGGAAATTAGAGATGGAGATATTACTCTTTTCTGGGAAGATAAATGGCAGCAAGAATCAATTTTGGTAAAAGAAGATTTCCTAGATCTTAAATAGGAGTCGGATTCCCAAGGTTTAATAAAGCTTAAACATTTCTAGATACATTCTCAACTTACGGAAAAGTGGAGAATCTGGAGAAACATAGATTGTAGAAATAACAATCTCCTCGAAACTAAAGCAGAGGAGCTCAGGAAAATAATAGAACAAAGGAAGATCTTAGTGGCAGAGGGACAAGACCAACCGAGATGGGGAGATAACAAAGAGGGAACCTTTAATCTTAAGGAAGAAAAAAGAATTCTCCTTGAGCTGGACCCCCTGGTTCCAGATAAAATTTGGCAAAAGCTTTGGAAACATCGAGGGTGGATGAAAATCAAACTCTTCATGTGGGTTGTTTATCACAAGAAAATTCTGACTTGGGATAACATAAGGAATAGAGGTGTATAGGGACCTTCAAGATGCCTGCTATGTGAAGCTCAAGAAGAAACCTTGGAATATTTACTTAACAATTGCATTTTCACATCCTGGTTATGGAATTTATTTGCTGCAATATTTCAACAATCTGATAGGGACAAAAGGAGCATCATTGACACCCTCATCAATTGGAGGAAACGTTTTTCAGATAATGAAATTCTTAACTCAGCATGGAGTCTTATACCAAGCTTCGTCATATGGAACGTGTGGAAGGAGAGGAACAAAAGAATTTTTAAGGGAGAAAAAAGACCCCCTCAACACCTACTGGAGTTAATCCTAAAATAGCTCAAGGATACTGTGAGAACCAATGTTCGTAACCTCCCCAAAAATCCCCCCTCGGACATAGATTTAAAAATTATTAAGCAGCCGGGGTTGCAGAGGCTCACCCTCCTAGGCATTGACATGAGGATCATTTCGTCGGATACGGAAAAGGAATTTTGGCATCCTCCTCTGGAAGGCTATTTAAAATACAACATTGATGGGGCTTCAAAGGGGAACCCGGGAACAACAGGGTATGGAGATGTACTCAGAAATTCAGAGGGAAGTATTGTTAGCATCTTTCATTATCACCTAGGTACAGCCACCAATAACATGGCCAAGCGAATGGCTATGGAACAATGCCTGGATTTGCTAAAGAAGGAAAACTATCAAAATGTCATGATAGAGGAAGATTCAAAGTTAATTATCAACTTTGTGCAAAATATTCACAATGGAACTGCACCAGATAAAGTCTCTAAACATCGGAAACTAATTTGAGTTTTCCAAAGAATTCAAAGCCATCTTCAAGGCCTGCACACTATTAGTTTCCACCACATTCGCAGATAGGCAAACAAGCTGGCGGATCTTCTGGCCAACCAGGGGGTCAGCTGCACAAGGAAAAATGGGTTGAGGAAGTGGCATGAGTTGAGGCCTAGTAAACTGAGAGCTCTATGCTGCGAACAGGCAGAAGATGATAGGGAGGTGTTTAGACTCAATACCATGGGGAATAGCTTGATTTGATTTTCCAGTGGTTGAACCTTCTTTTTGGGTAATGTTTGCAGAAGAAATAAAACCATGTTTGGTAGACCGGACTCAACGTGTAAGGGTGGTGATAACCTCAGATGTTTGTCTTAAGTCTCGAATCAATGGAACACTTTCACCCTAGCTTTTTCCCAATCCAACGTGAGGTTGTTCTGCATTTTCTAGAGGAACCAGGTCTTTCAGCAACCGAGGGTTTCAGTCTACGGGGTCCAGTTTGCAAAACCACCTTCCAGGTGGTTTCATACTGATTGCACGACCCTCAGAGTGGGAATGGTTTTCACGTTTCCATAGTGATCCCATTATACTGCGACACATGGCAGGGTGTGAGGCCGGAAAACTACCCTCCATCGCAGACTAACTTTCCTCCTTTTTATCCATTGCGATATCCTTCTCATTTGTTGGATTCGGGGGCTGCGAACCAATGATGGTCCGACAAAGTGCAACTTAGTGGGGCAGGGTTGGTAAATTTCGGGCTCTTTTGAGATGTGTTATTTTCTCGGCTAACGATCTTCTTTTTTTGATGGGTCGGTTTGTTGGGTAGGGGTTTTTCGGAGCGAGGCCATGTGATAGCATGCGGGCTTTCCGTAGGATGGGCTGGGGTCTTGTCAGTAAGGTCTTAGGCTTAAATTTTTTATATGTAATGTTGTATGGGGTAGCCCTTGGAGGCTTTTGCTTTTATTTCCTTTCTGTCTCTTCGACATCAAGTGGATGGTGGTAAATACTGTACAATATTTTTTTGACTCAATGATATAGAAGGATCCATACTGGCTTAAGAAAAAAAACAAATGCAATGGAAATCCTTTAAAACAATAATATATTGATTATGACAAATTATTAGAGTAACATGCCATATTATTAGAGTACAATTTAAAAATATGATACTTAAGAAATCAAATTATCTTCCATAATATATAAATTTTATTTAAGAAAAATTGGCAAAAAAATATTGCATTCTTCTAGTATTGGTATGTTACTTTTTCTATAAAAATACAATGTTTATATTACATTATGGCATTGGTTTACTATCTAAATAATAAAATTCATTGAGATAAATATAAATAGTTACAGATAACATTTAGTTCTATTATCTTTAGATTATTTTATATTTTATATGGTTTTTAAATTAATAAATTTAGTGAGTCCCCAAAATTATGAGGTAAAGTGTAAGCATCATGTTTGAGTGTTTCAATATACGGAATCATTTTTTTGAATCCGTAGGCATTTTTGTATACTTGTGCACCATAAATTTTATTTTCCATATGGACAAGGAAATATTTTTTTTTCCAAAAATAAAAGGCCTATGTATTTTAGAATTAAGAAACATGTACAAATAAAATTAAATAATAAATGGAAAATAATATAATTTTACACAGACGGACACACATTTAAATGGAAATGAATATGTGGATCATATTTAAAAGCATGGTGGAAATGGAGATAAGAATAATGAGCTAGAAAAATATATGTAATTTGGTTTATATAGCCCAAACCGCTGAGTTTGTCAAGTTAAATCTCAAACCAAAATAGGAAACTGATACAACTAATCTAGAATGGATCATTATATAATTTTCACCTATTTTGATACTTTGTAAGTAGAAAAATTGGAGCTATTTGGTTTTAGGGTCCATTTCAAGGGTAGAACCCATTAGGTGATTTGAGGTCCAAAACCTTTCAAATCCCATTTATGGCCTTAAAAATCCATTTTTATGGTCAAATTGTTAGGTCCTTATAATACTAGTGTATCCCTCTTATTGTTATTATTGTTCCCATGTAACCCCCATATTGTTATTGTTGTGCCCCATACAATCCCACTATTGTTATTATTATGTCCTTACATTATTATTGTTATGTAGGCTCTGATTATATTGTGACACCTTAGACTCCTATATATATAAAGGAGGTCTTGTCATTTGTATCATCCAAGAATTGTTCATTTATGTAATTTAAAGGAGGTTTCCCCCTCGACGAGGATACTTTTTAAGTTGTTGATCTATCCCATGTGGAGTACAGATATGGATGAACGTTGGGCTATAATTTCAGGTCTTGGTTCGCTATAGTATTTGAGATATGGTCTGAGGAAGTTACGGTTTTTTCATGATCTAGAATTCAATCTCAAACAAGTGACTGAGGGAAAATCATCATAAATTTCTCTTGAAGAATCAAATTGGAATTTCATATAAGCAACAAAAAGAGAACATACTTTAGTTTCTTTTGTATTAATTTCAAGGTCGAATTCGAAAACAATGATGTGTGGAATTACGTACAAGTTCTCTCTACTCAACTAGTCCATAATCAGGTCATTGTGGGAGATTTGACATAATATTACCTTGAAGAATCCAATTGTGGTCTTACTTGTGGCATTGGAAAGAAGACTCAAAGGGCTACCATAGGAAGGAATTTGAGACAATGGTGATCCAAAATTATAAAGTTACAATTATTTAAATATTGAGCTCCTAAAAGAAAGAAAAATGTGTGTTATTTTTTTTTTTAAGTCATGACTTTTGTTTGATAAATCAGTTTCAAGGGATTTGATCCAGGTCCGAGTGTGATAAAGGACCCTTGCAAGACCTTTTACTTTCGTGATGTGTTAAATTTCATTTTTAAAAGAACATAAAGTAATACATCTACATACTGTAAAGAAAAGGAACACGACATTCGTCAACACATGAAAACATAAGCTGTTGATAACGAAGTTCGTCCAGGAGGGACTATGTCTCCAGGCCCCAGTGTCAAGATGGTGTAGGCTGCTGCATTAAGTGTTGTCGATAGTGATGATGTACATAAGAGGTGATGTAGCTATCATACAAGGAAAATTCATTCACATAGGAGTGGTTCCAAGAGATGTTCTGCTACAGGAACTCTTAGTCAAAAGGACTCATATCAGTATGACATAAACTCATGCATGATTATAATGAACATCCCGCCCACGTGGCATACAAGGGATCTCAATGCAATAACACATGGCGACACATGAGTATCCCGTCAACATGACGACAAAGGGATCTTAAACAAAACATGACGAGTCATGACAACAAGTACATCCCACAAATGGTTCCGTGTCACATCAAGAAGGAATCATGTAGCAAGAAAGAAAAGAAGATCCCACATCAAACATCAAACAGGGATCCGTGCAACACAATGCATAGGAAAAGAAGTACATGAATACACTGCATATACCTCACATCCAGGGGCCATTTGAAGAAAATGATGTCAAGTTGTTGGGGTTTTTCGTTCCATTGATCTCACGACATTGAATCGCATGGAAATGACTGCTCACACATGAATGCTAACACCTGCACTCCACTTTGGAAAGTGGCAAAAAAATGAAATTAGAAAATGGAAAATTTGAACACACCATCAGATTTGTGGCATAGAAAAGTGAAAAATTGACTGTCAAATTTTTGAATTCTCAAAAAGTGGAAATATGGGGCTCAAGGAATCTTTTAGATTCCCCTAGATTCCTCAAAGATTCCCTCCTCCAAGACCTTGTAAAATCGGCTGCTTAGATCATGAAATTGATTATGCCGTCAGGTTTGTGTCACTGAGAGGTGTAAGATCGACATAACATTTGTCGAATTTGGACACTGCAAAAATTTCACCCTCTTGGAAATTTTGCTCAATCATGGTTCCACCTGCAAATAAATTTATTAAAAATTTTCCTCAATTTTTTTGCTCACTCCTAGTTCCTCCATGCTTCCTGGGTGCACTGTGAAAATGAGGTTTTATAAAAATTTTGTGACAGATTAAGTAATGAGTTTGTTTAGATGGATTGGTAAGGATCCAAATTAGGTGGAGGCGGTCAGGTGGTCAAACCCCACCTCCTCCATGTTTAACATTTTTTTTGTTTTAATAAATTGCATTAAGGTATTTTGGGGGTTGGGTGTACATTGAACAGCCTACCCCATAACCTCTATATCTATTTGATATTGCATTAAAAGATTTGGTACGTTTAAGTTTTGGGTCCTTATTCTTTTTAATGGATATGGTACGTTTCATGGGTTGGTTTTTTATAACCATAACTTTATAACCATATTCATTTTTAATGATTCATTTAATGCCCCATTTTAAATACAATAACTTTTTTTTTTGTTGTTATTATATTATTTTTTTATATAATAATATTATTTTTTTAATTTGTTATGGGATTTAAAATTTATTTTCTTGTCATTTTGTGCAGGGTTAGGAGCAAATGCTAGTGCGCCATGTGTCAATGATTTAGTGGTCATTCAATCACCACATAAACTTAGTAGGTCCCACGTGCTGACTGGGATGCCATGTGGCATGTTGTGGGCCCCACTTTTTCCCTGTCTTATCAAACTTTGAACAGCTCTAACTTTTGCATACAGACTCGGTTTGATGAACTATTCACACCACCACAATCATGATGACGAGATATTCAATAGGAAACTAGTTCAAGAACAATCCAAACACTTTGAGGCTTGAGCGTTTCTGAGTCCTCTTGGATTTTTGCATGTGTGTGGAGCTACTTGGATCAATCTTCCCCACTAAGGAGCTTTTGGTCCTCCAAAAGCATGAAAAATAATCTGCAACTTCTTTCTACCTTGTCTGCATCACAAGTGTCCCAAAAGTTCTCACTTCCATCTCCTTCACCTTTGTTATTTGGAGCCTTAAGCGATGAGCTGACACCTGAAGCCTCTGCAACTTGTAGTACATCGTTTTTCAAATTACATGCTGAATTTACATGACCAACTAATGACCCAAGCGTCCCATACTTGCCACGAGTTTATAACACATACTCCGTGGTCAAGTTTACATCGAAATGGATGCAATATCTCAGCTATGAAAACAAGGCCACCATATCATTGTTGCTTCAACAAGTGATGGAAAACACTTCATCACTACAACACTTGATTTACAAAGATAAGGCAAAACACTATTGTTTCTTTGACAAGTGATGGAAACACAACATCACTTTCAGAGTGTAAAATGTGACTCAAAATAATACCAGACAACATTGTTGCTGAACAAGTGATGGAAAACACATCATCACTTTTACATTTTAAAATGCAACAAATGATTTACAAAAGCACGACCATGAAAAGATAACATATCCGGAAACCATTTTCACTTATCGTTGTGAATTGGTCATCCCCCTGTGGTGGTTTTTCTTGTCGAACAATTGCTTCACCTAGTTCATGCACTAACACTTTGTCTTTAAGGAGCTACTCTGGATGGAGCCTCCAATAAGTGGCTCTTTGATGTCCACATCTGTCACAATGACTGCAATAGGTCTTCTTCCTCTAGAGCTATTTAACATGTTTCTTTACTTGTTGTTGAGAGGGTCTTTCACGCCTCATCCTTCTGTGTGTTTCCATTCTTTTCCAACACTTAGAAAATGTATGGTAGTATAATCCATAAAAGGTACTTGTTTTTCGATGCCATGTCATATGTTCATCTTTAAAAACATGATTATAATCGAAATGAACATTTGAATATCAAAACTGGTTATACCTTTCCTTGTCATCTCTGATGTGGGTATGGCGATGAGAGCTTTCCTCAGCTCTTTCCATGCCATGGGCACTGCCATGGGATGATGGGGATGTGTTCCCATCATTCTCTTTCCTTGACGATTTCAATGATGTCTCGGAAGAGTATGACACCTTTGAGCACTCTCCTTCGGTGTATATCAAGCCTGCAAATTGATGTTTATGCAAAACTTCCAAAGGTTGAGTTATGCCTTGGTTATTAACACCAAGTTCTTTTCCTCCTTGTGCCTCATCCTGGTAAGGAGCCTCATGTTTGTCCCTGTAATTGGAATCTCCAAATCTCCAACAAAAATCATACTATGTGAAGACGAAACTAAAAGGAAATCAACATTTTTTACCTCCTTTGTCGATTTGGAAAGAGCTAATGAGTGCTTCTCATCATTTGTTTTTGGTGGTTTGCTAACTGTCGTGGCGCATTCCCCAGCTTCCTTTCTGACATACCCAAGTCCTATCTGACGGGGTACTTCCTCCACTTTAATGCAGTTGACAATGCCTTCGCCATTAATGCCCAAGCCTTTTCCTTCGTATCCCATTCTCTTCAACAGTTTGGAGCCAATTCCTATGGTATGATTTTCAAAAATAGCAAAGTCATCATCAGGACACATACATCAATTTAGAGAATTGCTTTTTACCTCACATGGGTCACGCTGCAGCTTTTCCAAGGCCTTGTCCTTATCTTGCAATTGTCGTAGCAAACTATCTTTTTCCTCTTTCTCTTCATGTAGCCGCATCTTATTGGGATGCATCTCGAGGCTCCTCTACAAGCTACTTCCCATCACTGCATACCTCTATACAAAATTGGATGCTATGTTCTAAAATTGGGTTTGTATGCATCAGGTCGGATCCCTCTACATAAGACTGGACTCTATAGTATATCCTTGTGCATCCCTGGGTACGAATGCCTACTGTGATACCAACCTATATCATATGCCATCCTACATGTCCCAACACATCCACCACTCTACTGGTAATCCCTCCATGATGTGGGCTACATCTCCTCATCTTCCTTGAAAGACCTGAGTGGTATGACTCCTCACATGCCAATGGGAATGACATTATTGTGTCTATCCTCAGTAGCTACAGTGTCCAATATACCAATGAGAGAGCACCGTCTCCATGTAATGCCATGTCTGGTGGTCTTCCAATGCCACGTCCTCCTACCAGCTCCTGCCATAGTAGGCTAATTAGCCTATGACTCCATGCACAATCAATATTCCATGACAACCCATGAAGTCTACCTGTTCCTCTACCAATCCATCTTGTCACTAGTGTTGTCGGGAACTCTGAAGGGGATATGAAAAGGTGTGTGCACCCAACCACCAAGTCCATCACGTAGTTGCTACCTTGACCTAATGACTCCATGATGTGATGGATAATCCCACTTGGATCCAAACAATAGTTTGGCCCTCAAGCCCCTATGATAATCTAGAGCCTCCATTGAGCTATGGCCATGGATGCATCTAAGCTCCTAGCCATCTCCACCAGATACCAAGTCAATATCTCTCACCATCCAACCCCAAGGGAAGGATCAAGAGCATAAACTCCCGTACATGGAACTAACCCTCAAGCCTACCAATGAAGCATCCTGCGTAACTCATGTCACCTCATCTCATCATCCTAGTCAACACATAAAATATGTTGAGCTGACTTTGCCTCTTCGTCTCCATTGTGTAGTGGTAACGTGCTAGTGCTACCAGCCTGTAATGTCTATGTAGGGTTGTCCCACCACTCTAATGTACACTCCAACTAAACCATTAGGGAACCCAATCATTCCCCAATGCAAGTCAGTTTGTCCTTTGACTCAGAACAAATTGTTCTCATGCCCTCCAACTCCTCTTTTTGCTGTAGAGTTGCCTCTCACACTATCATGGCATTCTTTCTCAATTCTAGAAGGCTAGCCTGGAACCGATGAAACTGTGGAGGGCAGCTATCCTTTGTAAAATCAGTCACCACTATGGACCCCTTCATCTCTTCTGGTACCTCCTCAATAACAAGTATGCCTCTAGGCACCTCATTAACCTACTGTTGGCATCCATCATCTAGAAAATGCATCATAGAATTGGGCACCTCATCAACCATTGGAATCACATCAATATATCGCCCTCTGATTGTATGCTCTACTCCGTCAATTGAGGTGATAGCTGGAGCTACCAAAGAGGCCTCCAACAATGGTGACTCCTATGCCACACTAGGTATATCGATGTGCTCGTCATGATCCTGCGTGTCCTCCTGGTCAACCTCCTCCTCGAGCTTCTGACATCTAAAGCCCAGTCTCCACCAGTAGAAATGCCTCCTGGTCTCATCCTCTAGCTTTCCTCGTCCTATCCAGTCCCTTTGAGCGGGTCAGTGTCCTTTTGGTGAAATCTTTCCACGAGTCTCTGTGTGAACTTTTTGTAGTATGTGATACGTACATGACCCAAAGGCATCAACCCTCGGTACCACCATTCCATAACATCTCCATCAAAGTGCAAAGTGGCATGTATAATAACGTCTGCCTCCCACATGGGGTTTAGCCAGAAATATGTGTCCAATTATTGTACCCATTTTCTGACAGAACTCCTAGTTGAACCATCAAAGTGGGTGAGGGTCATTTTTCTCTCAATGATACTCACTATCCCTTGAGCCATAGGTTTGTCTATACTTCACCTATCACAGTCCATACATACCCAAATCTCCCATGATCTTGTTGGCTACTCAACAACTGGCCAAGATCATGCTTTGCTACCACTATAATGATCCTAAATAGGAAATACAAGTGATAATAAAAAATATTCTACGCAACAAAATACAAAAACAAAATATTCATCGAGCACCCACAGAAAAACTATAAATGAAGAACTTCTAAGCCATTTTATTATATTTTTGCAAGCCAAATAGAATAGATAGTGGAATGGTGCAATTGGGTTTGTCTCAATGGACAAGCAAGACCAAACCCATGTAGGAAAATGGTTGAGCTTAAGATTTCCCAACTGTTGCACCAATCTGCACTGTGTTGCCCAGAAAAATACTACCCTGCTATATTTCAAGTGGCTGGAAAGTGCACTAAAAATACCCAGAAATTTATATGATTTTAACCCCAAACTCCTTAGCCAAAACCGAGAAAAAACCTAAAGGTAATTTGGTTGGTTTTGACTTTTGTTTTTTGACCCCCTTGGAGCCTCAACCCACCTATGGCTACCAAATTTGACCTGCTCGAAATTGCCTGCAAATCCCTCTTCTAACTACTCCAAAATATTGGGTTCACCCCTTCTATCCAACTCCTCACTTCCCATATGAACTCTTGGCCTCGATCAGCTCCTCCCAAACACGACGAAATTTTTTTGAGTGGCCTCTCCATTGTCCTTCTACCCAAAAATTTGAATTGCTGGTATGCTGGCTCAACTAGCTAAAAGCTCCAACAAAAATGCATGCTCAAGGACTCTACCTCATCTCCCTAACCTCCTGACAAGAAATGAGATCCCTTCTAGTCTCAAACTCCCTTTGTGTGATTCCTCGCATCTCAGACTTACACACTTCTCTATCTATGATGGTTAATGATGTCTGTTGTTGTCTCGAAAATCCTAAAACTCATGTAGAATAGACTCCCTAGGGTGGCCACAGATGGTCCCCCAACGTAGAGGTTGAATATCTAGCATGAGAGACTTGTGGCTAAATAGCCGGTAGACTTGCTAAACAACAAAGTTTACAAATGAGTGTTTGTTTGCAAATGTCAAAGATACCAAATGGAGGCCTCCAAGCTCTATTTATAATTGTTAGTATTCTCCCTTGGTGGTCCCCACCTTCCACTAATAAAATATTACTTTGCCGCCATTCTTCATTAAAATAATAATTTCCACTTTCCTCCCACAAAATAATATTTTCTCCTTTTTCTTTAATATCAACAAAAATTGGCAAAACTCCTTAGTGAATTTCGCACTCACAAAAATTGGGAACATTACAGTCTTATAGAATTCAAAATATTTCATTGATGGAGTCTTCCTTTCTTTGTATATATTCATATACAAAATATGAAGAGGTCTTTCTAAGCAAAAAGGCCAACTTTTATTCTTTCTCTATTATCTTCTTATTCTACATTATATTCCTTAATATAATTAGGTAATTTACTCTCTCAAGTTATCTATGTTGGCATGGTTGTGGGGCAAAGTATAGCTAAGGGGAGGGTAAAGGTAGGGAAGGGTCTAGTATATAACAATAAACACTAATGTTAACAAAGTTGCTAATTAGGCTATACACCAAGTGTTAGAAGTAGTTATATTAGCACTCCAAAATCTCATGTTAAGTATCATGTGTGATCAACAATATGTGTTTGGTAACCTATCGCAACCTAATTTACCATTTCCTTGATCAAGCCTTCTTTCCCAAACTAAGACCCTCCTTTTCCCCAACCCAACGTAAAGAGGGAGAAGGTGGGAAGATTAACCATTTTTTTTCATATCACTCCTATACCTGTTCTTTCCATTCATCATTCTTTTTTGTATATATACTACCCACTTTGAAGGCTACCTCATCTAAAAACGTTTCCCTTATATAGATTTCTTCTTCTTCCCTACCTCATTTTGGTAGTCCATCTATACTTCTAAGCATGGAAATGTTGACTAACCACGTCTACGGGATCATGTCTCTTAAAGCATTCCTTCTGAAAATTAAAGGTGATCAATATCTCAACTTCAACCACCACATTTTTACTTATTTGGATCCATAGGTTCCCATATCAAAAGTGAATTGAAACGATAATCCTATACAATAATGAGTAAGAGATGTTGGGAATCCATGTAGTTGATAGGCCACTTCTTGCAGGGAAAATTTGTCAAGAATTAAGTTCTAGAGGATATGAGGATCTTTGAGACCTTTGAAAACTATAATGTATATATTCTTGGTCCAATAACCAACTTTTCAGATCACTTACATGGCCTTCTTAGATATGCACTTTGCAAGCTTACAAATAATCAACCTATATAGTGGAGCTACAAGAGACTCTTAAACTTGCGTGTAGTAGATCTTGTATCAATCATTCGACAAGATTTCAAATTATATGATAATAAGATATTTTCTTAACTTCTACTCCCATCCCATTCCAGGGAAATTATTAACCATATATATGATACCTAGAAGATATAAAGACATAGAGAATGTAGGATGCATGTCTATTTCCATTTTTTGGCCTTAGAGATGGTATAGCCAATGGAAGCTTAAAAAATAATATCTTGGTTGAAAATGGTTCTTTCTTGTGTGACATCGTACATCGTAAGGACCCACAACTTGTTGGACTAAGTTGCATCCTCTTTAACGTATACTTTGTTGATGAGAGACACTGTAATTTTGAATGATGTCCACAAATGGCTAGTGCGATAACCTACCAACTTTTCATTAGGTCACTATAGTTTACAGGGAACTACAAGTTCCAGTGGTCATCAAGGTCGACCTCACTTGGTGCGAATTTGTATTATAATTCTAAGGCCAATGGTTAAAATGACACAACGAACTTGTTAATAATGTGTCCGATAGACCAATTATTACCTTCACATAGGAAAATATAGTACAAATATCTACCACACTAAGTAAATATAACTATTTTATTGATTGATATAAGCCAACCTCTAGGTTGTTGTCACTAGGGAGGAGTGGTAGCCATATAAAGCTTTCTTCATTTAAATATTCGTTATAAATCACCCCACTCATAGACTCTTCCCACATACACATAGAATCTAGTGTCCATGTATATATGTCTAAGAATTCTAACATCTACTTCAACCTTTGTTGCTTCCTCTTGATTAGGGTTCAAATTTTCTACCCCATACATCTTTTGGATGCCATGTTTGAGTCCTAAAACACATTCATGTTAAATAATAAGAAACATTAGTGAAGTTAAATATATAAAAAAATAATAAATAAATAAAATAAAATTGTTTAAGTAAATATGGGAAGGTTTCTTATCTTCAACTTTAAGAATTTCAACAGAATTTTCATTATTTTGTTTATCCATTTTGGTTGTGTCCTTCATAGAGATCGTGACTCAAACACCTAAAATTTTGGTTCAATGGTGATGGTAGCAAGGAATAATGTCAAATGGAAAAGGAAATAGAAGTGAATATTCCTCACTCACTTGAATTTTCACCCTAAAATATTTTTGGGTTTTCTTAGGATGCACTTGTAGTTTTAATTATATAAAAGAGGAAAATCAATATTTCCTTAAATATGGGTCATGCATTGGATCATCCAATCCATATGGAAAGAGTAAAATTCATTTGTATGAATACCTAAATCAGTAGATCTTAGAGAGTCTCACAATCTAATCCATTCGTCAATGGTAAATTTTTTGAATAAGATTAAGGCTTAAGGAGTTTAAGTGGAATTCAAAGTGAAGTGAAATTAGGAGTTTTTGTCTTTTCCTTGAATAGGTTTAAGGTGTTTTGAATCTCTGACCAATATGGTACTTCGAATAGTAATCCTTTTAATTAGCTAAGTAAATGGGTGTTCAAGTGTTAAAATACAAAGATATTGAGTATTTTTCTAAGTTTTTAATTACTTCATTGTGCTAAGTGGTTAGGTGGAAAATGATATGGGTAAAATAATACATAATATCAAATTGATGAATTGGAAACAAGCGAAAAATCATATTTTATCATGCAACACTACTTAACTCAACTATAACAAGTGGTTATTTGCATATTGATTGTCTAAGCTCCTACAATCATGAAAATGTGATGGAAACTTCGAATAATAATGTTAACTTGGATGAAAGCGATGCACTTAAGGACATTTCATGTAAACAATAGAATGAAAATAAAGTGGGTCCAAAGCACTCTTTATAAAAAGGAGTTTAACCCTATCTATAGCTTTTAACCTTTTTTATATAAGGGGCACAAATGGTTTGTGTTGTGCACAAGGAAACATATTTTTCACTTGATGAATGTATTATTGATGTTCACTGAGGTTTTAAATCATATAGTCTTATTTTCCTTAAGATTTTTTTCTTATATGAAACAAAGAATGGATTTCGCATCTTTATAATATTTTTGTACTTGTAGTGTGTCACACTTTTGGAAGTTTTCATCTCATTAAATATAGTGAGGACACCATGTATTTTCAAATTTTGATTATTTATGACATATCACATGATAAATATTTTAGTTTAGTGATATATCACATGAGAAACTGTTTTGAGGTTCTCTATCTGTCATAGTGTGAACTTCTAAAGTCATGACACATTACAAGAAAATTATTTTCCTTTGTGACATATGGTGACTGAGTAAATTTTTAAAGTTTCAAAATATTACACTCAAAGAAAATAGGGAACAATCTAATATGTTGCCATTCGTAAAAAAAATCTTAGTTACAAAATGCCAAATATTTCTTAAATTTTTCACTAAATCATTTTATATATCGAATGCCAAATGGGGAATATGTAGGGGAGAAATCTCACCAATTGGCTATTTCTTTGAAAACTTTCTAAAAAATATATTTCAACTTTAGGCTAAAACTCACCTGTTTTTTTGCATAGATATGACTAAATTGACAATATTCATCAAATATTTACCAATTTTAATAGTAAATTACATGTTTCTTATTGAATATTTCCCTACATTTTATG
The DNA here is from genome assembly GCA_031772625.1 of Pinus tabuliformis. NCBI lineage: Eukaryota > Viridiplantae > Streptophyta > Pinopsida > Pinales > Pinaceae > Pinus > Pinus tabuliformis. The sequence continues at coordinate 495,209,104 of CM062812.1, read as the reverse complement.
TGTGATTTTTCAAATTTCAATAGTTGCCTAGAATACTATACTTAAAATTATCCCGATGCAGAAATTTCTTACATTGCATTGTGTAGCAACAAAAATGATGTTAATCTCATTGTATCACACAAAAGGAAGTTTTCTAAAAGTGTCATACGTCATGATTTGGAAATATTTTTCCAGACTTGATTAGAACTTTGAAGAGTATCAAGGATTTATTCAAAATGAAATTCTTCTATTTTATCATGATTATTTTGAAAGACTGTTCTTTTGAGATCAAAATCCTAAAAATGGAAGGGTCCCCAACCCTTTTATATTTTTTGTATCACAAATACAAGAAATGTATAGGAAAGCTTTTACTTTCTCAACACTAGTATACATGGGTTAGGTGGTATTTTTAATATATTAAAAACATGTAGATATTTGGGAAGTTTGGAATTAGGTATTTAGGGTGAGGGAAGTCAGATTGAATTAGTTATCTAAGAGGATTTTTGGGAAGTTTTTAAATGGGTGGTTTCATAGTAAATTGATGTTCACATTTCAATATACAAAAAAATGTATTTATTCTCCTGAAATCATCTTCTTTCATTGTGTTTTCCAATGCCTAGAACCATATTTATGATACAAGTGTTGATCTAGTGCCTATGGAATTAAAATTGTTGGAATATCCACCAACTCTTCTATATCAAAATGCTACATGTATTCTCTTATCAATCTAAATTCCAATAAAATTGAGAAATCAACTAAAATGGTTATTAGAAATGCTACTATTTGACCAAGAAATATAAAATATACCTAGTGGAAAGATTCTATAATAAATCCCAATTTCAATAGAAATAAATAAACAACCATAGGAATCTATGGTCATAGCACCTGAAAAATAATTTTTCCTAACCCACTATGGGGTGTGATGTAGAATTTTATATATTGAAGACTCAAGGACAACTTCTCAATTAGTTTGTTTGTTTGATTACTCCTTTTAGAAATAAAAATGGAGGGTTTCTTCATGTAAGTTGAAAAATTCTAACTTCATTAGATGTTGCAAATAAATTAGTGTTAGTATAGCCCCCCTTAACTCCAATAAATAAAACAAGGAAGAAAATAGAATAAAAATAGGTGCTCCATGCATCTACATAGTGCTCAACTAGGCTTATAAGAGTTGTGTCATGTCACCATACTAGGAATATATTACTTCCAACTATATTCAAAGCCATTTACAACTTAAGAAGGGTTATCATAACATGCCAAATCCTAACTAAATCATTTGAGACTAATGGATGAGGTCACTTTACCAAATATTAATACCATTAAAAATAATATGACATTTAAATTTAAGGATAAATTATTATGTTGTTACAAAGACTTAAAAGATAATGGAAAAAATAAGATATTGTAATATGGTTATTAACAGTACTCTACCAAATCAAAATTTATATTATAACTAGCATAGAAAAAAAAATCAAACATATTGAAATAAAAATAACTCTCATGAGTTTCATAGTGAAATGACCATCAAACAATTCATAAAACACCACGGCATGAAATAATTTGTCATATTTATTATACAGTTATAGTGGAAGATGAAAAGATACTCTTCTTAAAATTCCCTACATTAGATCTAAACTCCAAAAAAATTGTAACAAACCTTTGGATTCATCAAAACTATTTAGATTCAAAAAATCTTATCTCGAATATTTTGAAGGATAGAAACAAAATTCTAATAATAAAGTTATTCATTTCTATTTTTCTTAATTTTTCATAGACCAAAGTCAAATTTTCTAGATGTTAATGATCATCACCATCCTATTTACAAGTAAAAGGGGTGGTAGAAAAATCATGAAAAAATGGATAGCTATGGCATTAACTAAAAGTAGAGGTTCTTTTAATTAGAGTAATGAAATGAGATGGGGATTCAACAAAAGGACTTTGGGAGGTATTCTTAAATAAATAATGAAAATAGAGTAATTCTTAAATATGCCATGAGCATGCTATGTTATAGGTTCATTATTTGAATACCCTATTATACCTATAAGACCAATGCAAAAAATTGATTGCAAACATTAGTTCTTGTTTCCTTCTTCATATGAACTCTTATGCGTCCTATATAGATTTTAAATGACATAGAATAAACTAAATTTGAAGGTTAGGTCTCTAGGAGGAGTTACAAAAGGTGGAAAAATAACTCTTAAAATTCATTGGGTTAACCAACTCAAGATTGTTATGGAACATGATGAAATGGGGAAGGTCTAGCTAAATGAGTAATTTGGATATAATGGAAAATGTAAAGCTTATAATCTACCAATTCATACGTAAAAAATTATAAATATGATTGTTAAGAGTGTTGGGTATGCAATGAGATTCATGAATTCTCAAAGCATAGTGGTGCAATTCCTCTAGCCTCATACACCCAAAATGGTATTTATATCAAGTTTTTTGAACATTTGAAGTAGGAAAAGAAAAGCATGAGATAGGTTCAAATTAAGTATCTAAAGGATTATATATAGTTGCAACGATATGAGCATTATATATTTTTAATATTAAAAATTAAAATCAAGACATCCTATCCAATCCTCCACTTAGGGGTTAATTTCCACACATTAACAATAGGGATATGATTACTTGCACCTAGTGTGCAAACACAAATTAATTAACATGAATGATATGAAGCATCATTCAACTGCTTCAAATTCTAGTTAAAGTTTCCTAAGACTTAAATGTGAAAAGAGATGATTCTTTGTTAAGCCACTGGACAATAAGCAAAAAAAATAAATATCTACAAAATATTGATACTTTTAAAATAACTATTATAATTAAATTCAAAGAGCCATGGTAAACAACCAAGTAATAGGGAATAATAGAAAGTTAAATAGTGTAAGAGACTAAGGAAAATTTATGGGCTAAATTTCATTGATGGGTTATTTAACCATTTTTTTCCTTAAAAGAAATTATTGATTTCATTTTTTTTAAAATAATTCACCCAAATTACTATATGATAAATGTATTTTACTCTTAAAATACAATTTTTTTTATAAAACAACTATATAAAATAGTTAGAAAATTGGATACTTTTATAAAAATGGCACCAAACACTTTATGTTCAACATTTTAAAAAATAGTAAGATCCTTTACGATATTTGCACTATAGAATAAGTTTGGATCCTTGAAATTTTTGAGATCATTAAACCCAACTAGGAAGATCGAAAGTTTTCTTTCCATATTTATGAAATAAAATTGAACTCTCATGACCTTCATATTGAAATGAAATGCTCAACAAAACATAAGAAAGACTAGGAAGAATATATAATATTTATAATACTAAGGAAATGAGGTGATAAAAACGCTTTATATTAAAATTCTTTGCATATACTCACATTAGATCTTAATCCTGACTTCTTGAGTGATAGGCTTACGAGCTAACTCAACTAGTCCTCAATTACGTTGTTAGGTATTTGATTATCTATGTGTTAGTAAATGCCCAATTCAAATATCCAATGCTAGGAACACTAATATGTATTAATAAGCTTACTAGGGATGCATCTACAAATATGGTGAAATATCCCTTGTGTTTCTTTGCAAAGTTTTCCAGAAATATAACCCATAGAGTTAGCTAGAAATTTTGGAACATTCTATGTTAATAGGTGTTTCATTTGAATCCCCTTGGGTGCAGCTCTCTAATATATGTTAGTGAGTTTATTAGGGCTATGATCGATAATTGAATGGAAGCATCTCTTATTTTTATCCATGGTATTTTCTGATCTTTTTATAAATTCTAACTCATGAAAACCAACGAGATATAGGAAGGTTTCTTTGTAATCCATAGAAATAAAAAGTTAAAACCAATCAAAAAATTCCTTATCAACTTTACATAATGTCCAATAAATTAAAGTTGGTCTTAGTAAGTCATGTAATTATTAAGAAGAGGAACTTCAAATGTAGAAAATATTTTATAGGTATTTATTATTTTAATCAGAATTATAAGGCATATAATCAAAATAAGAAAAATTTCCTTGACCTTCTAATCAAACTATTTATTGGATTAGCATAGAAACAAGTTGAGACGAGCAAATTCACAAAACTTGTAATACAAAAATAATCACAAAAATTATAATACAGAAAAGGTTGAGGATGAGTACCCTTTCCTTTTGGCTGCTGATACTTTCAATAATATAAGACATATCTTCACCTCACTTCCACCATATTTAAACATAAAAATAACGTTCATTGCTATCAGGGATTTGTAAACATCATCATCAACAAAGAAATGTTCTAATGCTAAATATTTCTAAAAATTCTATTTATTATAGCATTGGAATATACTGAGAATGAGAATAATGAATTCGTTGTTTTTATCATAAGCCATGAATCACTATATAACTTAGAGAATAATTAAGTTACCAAACTAAGAAATATTTTGACTTATATTATTGAGGCAAAACATATTAAAATGAATTACATAGCGTTTATCTTCAACTTCAATTGTATTATAAATTCTAAGAAGTAGCTCATTCCAACGAATTTTTGGGAAAGATTTCATATCAAATCATTTAAATCCATTTTTCCTTTTATTAATGATTCCATTATTATCCAAAGTATAATCTTTAAATTTCATGAGATATAGTGTTGAATATTATTGAAATTATTTGATTTAACAATTTTTTCTCAATAGCTAAATCAAATCTCATAAGCTTTAATAGGACTATTAAGTACATGATCGTTAGACTCTCACAAGTTGTAATAGGGAATACCATTATTCAGCTTGAAAAATTTATTTTTATAATCTAGATATATAATCATAAGTTTAAATTCACTAAAGTACACCATATTTGTTTTTCTTGCCACTCCTAATAATTACCTTCTCCCATCATATCCAAAAGAAGTGTTAACCTTTGGCGCAAAGGGGGAATGATGGGCTCTTCCCCTATCATAATTAACTCCATGATGCTGAGGGATATTTCTAGTAGTATTTAATGCCAATTACAAATGTATTAAGAGGGGATGAGTGTTAGACTTAGGCTTTTGCATCATGATGGGTAGTGAGACAACTACATCAGGAAAATCCAAGCCCATTTAATGGATGAAATGGTAGACTTTTCCATGGGTGGCTTCACTTGTAGTTTCCCTATTTTGATAAGGGGAGAAAAGGGGTGACTTTCTCAATATGCCTACCTCCCTCATATTTTGTTGGTATTTTTCTAGTTCATCTAGTTGTATAATCTAAGGTGGGATGTGAATTTTATCTATACGCAACCGAAGTTTTCTCTCTCATCAAGGAGGAAAACAAGGTTGGTGGGAATTATTGTCAAGCTAAAAATCCTCTATTTGACATTTTCCATGTTTGGCGGCTTTTCTATTATGTATCGATCTCATTATGGTATTTAGTCTGCAAGGGATGCATGGCTTATGTTGATAGCTTGGATGGGGATGGGAGAAATAGAAAGTCTAATATAAGAGCTAGTAGGGCCTCTTCCTCTAGACACCTCACAAGTTCTTCCAAGGTAGTTGGTAAAGCATGGGAGGGTTAGAAAAACTACCATAGAAAATGCTATAAAATGTATAAATAGGAGATGGAAAAGCTCGAGAAGGAGGTGGAGGCCAAATGGCTAAGCCTTTCCAAGATCCGGGGTGTGGAGAACATTAAGGGATGAGTATTTGACCCTCTTCACTCATGCACATGAAAATTTATTTTTTTAGCACACTAGGAAGACATTTAGCACACAAAAAGCAATGTGTAAGGGGGTCATTGGAATTGAAATTTCAGTCACATAGGTTTCTAAGGGAGCAACCACTCAGAGGAATGAAGTTTGATTAAATAGGACCTAGCTGAACATGATGGGGTGGAGTGGGGTGGGGTTGGGTGGGATAGCCTTCAACATGTGCTCACGAACGAGGTGAAACTAACAGGAGCTTGGTGCATGTGCTTCCCAACCCCATATGTTTGATTCTTGAATTTAGTATTGTGAGCTTTACTTTTTATGCATATATGTTATCATTAGTCATAGGCAGCTAGTTTCTACAATATTTCTTTTTCACATACCAATTAGTAGAAAATATAAAGACATAAACATGTTGATATTAAGTTAGTGGGGGGACTAATATAAAGATATGGATATCATGTTCGATATTAAGTTAGTGGGAGAATTGGTTTGGCTTGAGGTAATCATCCTTCAATGAATGCATATTTCACCACCTGTAAATGACATTTTTTTTTTATAATGTGGATTTCTTCTATATATATTTTATTATACTTTTTTTTAAACATACTTTAATGAATGTGAAATAATATTATCGATTGATATGTCTATTTAAAATGTAAAAATAATAATCTAAATAATTACTATTAAAATGAACTAAAATTGATTATTTTTTCAAACTAATATCTTAAGTTTGTTTGATGTTCAGACAAACATATAATGATATTTATTTTTACCATCACAAACCTAAGTAGATTATAAAAAATTCTATATATTAATAAAATTATTCCACACCTACCTAGATTATATATATGAAAAACATTATTTGGGAATGCTTCATAGAAAGCGTAATATGGGGTTTGGTAGAGCCTCTTCTTCTAGACACCTCACATTTTCTTCCAAGGTAGTTGGTGAAGCATGGGAGGGTATGAAAAACTACCACAACAAATGCTCTAAAATTGACAAATAGGAGATGGCAAATCTAAAGGAGGAGGTGCAAGCTAAACTGTTAAGCCTTTCTCAGACCCAAGCTGTAGAGGACATTAAGGGAAGGGTATATGTCCCTATTCACTCATGCACATGAGAAACTAAGTTTTTGGCATACCAAGAAGACATTGAGTACACAAACTAAACTTAAACCAATGTGTAAGGGGATATTTCAAATTGAAATTTCAATCACTTAGTTTTCTAAGTGAGCAACCACTCATAAACAAGATGATTGATTACATAGCACCTAGCTCAACATGATGGGGTGGGGTAGGTTGGGATAGCCTTCAACATGTGCTTAGGAACAAGGTAAAACTAACAAGAGATTTGTACATGTGCTTCCCAACCCCATGTGTTTGATTCTTGACTTGCGTAGTGTGAGATTCACTTTTTATGTTTATATGTTATCATGAGTAGTCATAGGCAACTAGTTTCAAGATGATTGATTACATAGCACCTAGCTCAACATGATGGGGTGGGGTAGGTTGGGATAGCCTTCAACATGTGTTTAGGAACAAGGTAAAACTAAAAAGAGCTTTGTACATGTGCTTCCCAACCCCATGTGTTTGATTCTTGACTTGCGTAGTGTGAGATTCACTTTTTATGTTTATATGTTATCATGAGTAGTCATAGGCAACTAGTTTCAACAATATTTCTTTTTCACATACCAGTTAGTAGACATTATAAATACATTAACAGGTTGATATTAAGTTGGTGGAGGGCTCATATAAAGATATAGATATGTCTATTGATATTGAATTAGTGGGAACATTGGCTTAGCTTGAAGTAATCACCCACCAATAAATGACATATTTCACCACTAGTAAATGACATATTTCTATTCTGTATATAATGTAAATCTTCTCTATATATAATTTATTATACTTTTTTAAAACCTATTTTAATGAATGTAAAATAATATATAAATTTGATATATCTAATTCAAATATAAAATAAATAATCAACATAATTATTATTAAAATGAATTTAAACTAATTAATTTTTTAATGTAACCTAATATTTTAATTTTGATTATGAAAGGAATATTGTTTGAGTTGTACTGAGCTCTGGTGAAAATCCATGTTGTTAGCGCTAGGGTTCAATCGTTAATCCCTTTAACAGCCTCCTCGGTACGTTTGGCACCCCCGTCTCAGCACTCCTTCTGAGTTCTTCAACATGGTTACGCCCTTGGGAGGGGCGGGCTCATCCCACCCTCCATCCACCAATACCTCCTCTGACAAAAAAGGCCACGCAAACTCTTTGAACAATCCAGGAGTCCCCCCACAGACCGATCAGGACCTTGAACCTGTCATAGATGCCGCTGGGAACTCCGCTGTAGGATCTGCAGCTGTCAATGAAAAAGGAACAGACCAAAAGGCCTCAACGTCATAGCCAAAGGCATCTTCTGTAGCCTGTATCCTGAAGACTACAAAACGAATCAAAGTAGATCTCCCCAGTCAAAGAATCAATAGCCAGATCCACTACATGAAGGATCATGCGCTTATAGGAAAATTTCTTGGATTCTAGCCTATTGAAAAGGCCTTGCAAGGATGGATAGCATCCAAATGGAAGCCCAAAGGACAAGTCACTCTACAGCTTGGCCCCAAGGGCTTCTTCACTGCTACTTTCAACTGTTTGGAGGACAACTCTCGCATCTTCGAGGGAGGCCCGTATTTTTTCAATTCTCCAGGCCTGTACCTTCCAGAATGGAGAGAGAGGTTTGACCCAGAAAAAGAAGACTTCAGTTGGGCTCCAGTATGGATACGCATGTACTCTCTTCCCTTGGAATACTGGAATGAGGAGACCTTAAAATATATAGGCGACAGCCTGGGGGTATTCATAAAAGCTGCTGACGAAACCAAATCCTGAAGATATACCTCCTACGCCAGGATCTGTGTTCTCATGCATCTGACCAAAGAACTCTCCTACTCGCTAAGTCTATTTCATGACGATTTTGAATGGCTCCAAACAATAGACTATGAGCATATCCCTTTTCGTTGTAGAAAATGCCATGAACATGGCCATCTTTTCAAGGATTTCCCTTTGAATCTGCAGTCCATAGCCCAATGTAATGAGCCCAACAAAGATAGGGAAGGACTTATGAAGGTTCCTAATCGCAGGCGGCATGCCAAGGAAATCCCTGCACCCCCAGCCAGCTCTAGTAAACCTAATACCCAGAATAGATTTGCAATTCTAACCTCTCAAAATACCTTAGAGGATCACCTTGAAACCCCTCTCCTAGATCCCTCTCCTTCCTCACCCCCCTAGGCTCTAAAACCCTCATCTCCAATCTTAGCCTCCACTCTTACCAGCTTCCCTGCCTCAACCTATTTTGAGAAAACAATGCTCGAAAACGACATGCAGGCCTCAGCTATGGAATTAGATGTAGCTCTTGCTCTCAGCATTCATCAAAAGACAATCGAGGAAGAACATAACACTCTGACACACATGGATGAGGAAACAGAAAGCATGAATCTAGAAGGTTTGGACATTCTTACATTGGAAACAGCATGTAGACAGAAAGATTTTAATAAAATACCCATCAAGAAGATTGAAAAGATGGAAGGAGTTCTAACCAAAGCACAACACAACAAAAGTCAAGCTATTCAGGCTGACAATCCTTGGGATAGCAAGAAAATCCTGAAAGAGATGAAAAAACGAGGGGCCAAAACGGATCTGCAAAGGACCATAATCATAGGAGACGTGCTGGTGGAATCTGGTAGATTCCCAAGCTGACAAAGTTCTTCAAAGCCCTTCCCAATAGTTCTCCATGAAGCTAATTTCATGGAATGTGAGAGGGCTAAATAGCCCCTCAAAACACAGCATGTTAAAAGAATTGATTCAGCAAGAAAGGTCTTCAATCGTCTTCCTTCAACAAACCAAAAGTAACAACACTGTACTGGAATGGATTCTAAATAAGGTTTGGATAGGATGGCGCTCAGTCTCAGTGGATGCTTCTAGAGCCTCAAGGGGATTGGCAATCCTGTGGAACGCGTAGCTACTTTCCCTTCAAGACTTTCATGCCTCACACTTCTTCATTCAGTCAACATTTCATCTCATTGGGACTAATATCCATGGCCATCTTTCTAATGTGTATTTTCCATAAGATGCACAAAAAAAATTGAATCTATTGGACACACTCACAACTCTCAATTCGAATAGACAGTTTCCCCTATGGCTTGGCGGCGGTGACTTCAATATAATAACAATATTAAAGGAAAAAATAGGGGGCAGATCAAAGCTAGAAGGGGAAAACATAGGCTTCAAAGAATTTATTTACAACAATCATTTAATGGATATCCATACTTCAAATGGTATGTATACCTGGACCATCAAAAGGAGGGGATCGCAGCATATAGCCTCTAGGTTGGACCATTTCCTCATATCAAACAATGTTATACACTTATGAGGGGACTTCCATGCCTCCATTATGCCTCATGTGGGATCAAATCACTAGCCCATAACACTATAGTGGTCGCGTCCAGGCATAAAGAGTAATAGACCCTTTTGCTTTGAAGCCTTTTGGTTATCTCATCCCAACTTCAAAGCAGTTGTTAAGGAGGCTTGGAACTCCTTCATTCCCCCCGAAGGAGCCAAGATGTTCTAGTTCCAACAAAAATTAAAATACCTCAAGCAGGTTTTCAAATCATGGAATTAGACCCAATCTGGCAACATCTTCGAACACCGAAAAAGGATGGAGTAGCAGATGAACTTAGTACAATAGAGTATCATTTTAGAGGGAAGAACGGTAGAATATGAACAACAGAAGCAGACCCTTTCAACTGAGATCAAAGAATGAAGGAAGCAAGAAGAAATTCTCTGGCGACAAAAGTCTAGAATCAAATGGCTTAAGGAAGGGGAGAAAAATACAAAAAAATTTCACAGATCCACTCTTCAAAGGAGAATGCATAATAATATTGCCTTCACTAATAATCTACAAGGGGACAGACTAGAAGTGCATGAAGAAGTGGAACAGGAATTCAAAAAATACTTTCAGGATATTCTTCGGGAGCCACGAGGATGCAAGGATCAAGCCATTCGATCACTGACGTGGCGCATTCCGAAAATCATCACGGAGAACCACAATAACATGCTGCTCCAACCCATCACCATGCAGGAAGTGTCGGAAGCTATGGCCCAGTTCCAAGATGGTAAAGCGCCGGGTCCCGATGGCTTCACTGCCAACTTCTTTCATGCGTTTTGGGAGCTGATAAAAATAAAGGTATGGTAGATAGTGGAGGAATCAAGATCCATGCACTAGATCCTTCCTTCCCTAAATTCAACCTTCATAGTGCTAATACCCGAAACAGATGAACCCAACATGCCAGACAAATACAGGCCCATAGTACTGTGTAATGTTATTGACAAACTCATCTCCAAAGTCTTGGCGAATAGGCTCAAACCACTTCTCCCCCTCCTCATCTCGCCAGAACAAACCGGATATGTAGAAGGGCACCACATAGTGGACGGTATCATTCTCTCAAACGAAGTGATCAACTTTCTCAAGCTTCTAAAAAAGCCAGTTATGATTCTCAAGCTAGATTTTTCCAAAGCTTTTGATAAACTCAGCTGGAACTATATCCATCAAATGTTATTGGCATTTGGCTTCAGTGATACTTGGACCCGTGGATTATGAGTCTGATCTCATCTCCCAGCTTCTCAATCCTACTAAATGGCTCACCCTCTGCACCCTTTCGTCCTTCCAGAGGCATTCGACAAGGTAATCCTCTTTCCTTTTTCCTCTTTGTTCTCATGGCAGAAGGTCTCAGTCGTCTTCTTCAATTTTCCATTTCCTCTCATACCCTTAAAGTCATTTCTCTTCATGGTATTCCCCCAACTTCCCATCAACAGTTTGTTGATGACACTATGCTCTTCAGCCACCCATATGTTCAAGAAGCCTCCGCCTTCAAGGCCTTGCTCAATCTCTTCTCTGAAGCCTCGGGAACCTCCATCAATGCTGCAAAATCACAACTTTTCTTCTTTAACACCCCATCCGTGACTCAGAGGAACATTTCCAGGATACTGGGCTTTCCCATAGCAGTGCTCCCTTCGAATTATCTGGGAGCTCCACTGTTGGACACAGTCATTAAGCACACCACCTGGAGAACCCTCCTCGACAAACTTGATCTAAGGCTGTCCTCCTAGACCTTCCACTCACTTAATATTGTTGGTAGGCTCATCCTTCTCAAATCTGTTCTCCAAGTTATGCCTCTCTATCTTTTTTCCATTTTAGCTGCTCCTAAATGGGTCCTGAAGAATATTCACAATCTCCAAAGAAACCTCCTCTGGGGTTCCTCAGGTCTCAATAGGAAATGGGCTCTTGTCAAATGGAATGAAGTCTATCAACCAAGATTAGTTGGGGGGCTAGGCTTAAGGGATCCCCTTCACACCAATAACATAATGGGAGCCCGTATCTGGTGGAATTGGATTTCAAAACCATATACACCTTGGGCACGTCTATGGCAAGCCAAATATGTGCCAGGCAGTCATTTGGAAGAACTCTTCAGAATCAGTACATCTACTCCAGGCTCGTTGATTTGGAATGCTACTAAGCAACATAGTGCTTTTGTCCAGGCCCACAGTTTTTGGGAGATCCATTCGGGCACCATAGCTAGATTTTGAGAGGATTCATGGCAACAACTCCCAAAATTAGCCTCTCTCTTCTGTAAACCTAAATGGAAAGCTTCCATGCAGCAAGCTAACCAAATCCATGTTCATCAGTACTCGCAACAGCAATCCCCTAATGATTTTCAACTCTGGAGACGAGCGAGCACCTGGCAGGTGGACTGGCAAGGGGAGAGCCATGAAGAGATCGATCAGGAGCTGAAATTCTGGAAAATCAAACACTGAGATCAAAAGGACAAACTGCGCTGGGGACACACACCAAAAGGAATGTTGATAACCAAGGAAGCATACCAGCTTCTCTATCAACCCATGCAGGCAAAAAAGGACCAGCTTTGGGATCAGGTTTGGCAACCAAGCATATGGCCTAAGGTTTCCACTTTTCTATGGCTTTTGAGCAAGCAGCGCATCCTCACATGGGACAATCTTCAAAAGTGAGGATTTATTGGTCCATCGAGATGCCCAAACTGTAATCTTAACTCAGAAACCATCTCGCATCTCTTGGATTCATGTCATTTAGCAGTACAATTATGGAAAAAACTGAGCAGTGCAACAGAAGATCAGGTAGACAGGTGGGCAACATCACAGACACCATCAGAAACTGGCCCCGACATCCTTTTCAAAGCCTTCTCCTGGGCTTTGTCTACTGGATCCTATGGAAGGAGAGGAATAATAGAATTTTCAATAACCTTAGCAAGTCTCTGGATGCTCTATGGATACTTCTCAAACATAATCTGCAAGAAACTCATGCTTTACTCATGCTTTAAAACATTGGCAAGACTCGGACCTGCCAGAATCTCCTAAGGAAATGCCTCATCCTGAAAGAATGGAATTTGAACCTCACATTTTCAGCTCAAGACAAGAATAATTCCCCAATCAGCATCGCCTCTCCCCACACCTGGTCACCCCGGCTACCCACTCTTACAAATTGAATTTCGATGAGGCTGCCAAAGGCAATCTCGGGTCGGCAGGTTATGGCAGTGTCTTCAGAAACGAAGTAGGTATAGTATTGAACATATATCATGGGTCAATTGGCAAAGATACTAATAATGCAGCAGAACTAGAGGGTCTATGGAAAGGCATATGCATAGTAGAATAGGAAAAAATTTTCCCTCTGGAGGTAGAAGGGGATTCTCAAATTTTAATAGCGGCTGCCACAAGGATTCAAGCAGGCACTTCAACAGCTAAGATTGCCTCAAGCTGGAGGTTTCTCAGCAGACTGGAACAGATTGAAGAAAGGCTCAGGACAACCAGCAGCATTACTTTCAAGCATATTAGGCACACAGCTAACAGGGTAGCAGACAGATTTGCTAATCAGGGGGTCAATCAGCCGCTCCTATTCTTCTTAGGTCCTCTATGTGATTCAAATGATGAACACCTCAAAGGAGTGCACTTCTTTGGTGCAAAAGGATTTCTTTCTCCCGGATGCGGGTGATCATTCTAGAATGTAGTACGAGGATAGCTTGGGGGGAGGGCGCGCAGCCGCTCGCCGCAGCTAAATGGAGCTGCAGGATGTAGCAGTTAATAGTTCACACAATAACCTTTATTACTGCATTAATGCAGCTCTCCGAGGCGTGGAAATTTGATAAGCTGACTGCAATGATGCTCGACATTGTTCTCATTTTCACTCTACACATCTGCTTTTGCTAGGAAAGCAAGGTCGAAGCTTCTTGTGCTAGAGACAGTTCAGGGCACTGTCTAGCTCTCGTGCGAGGAGCTAACACTCTTCCAGACTTTCATGCTCCAATTCACCCGTTTCGATTTCTCCTCTGCAGCCACAGCACATTCCCCTCTTTGATTGTTTGTTCTACTTCCCTAGCTCATTTCAACATGCCCAGAGAGCGCACGAGAATGGGCTATAGAAGAGGCAGCTCTTGTGGTCGGGTCCTCTGCCAGGCGTCCTCAACAACCTTGGACCCTTCATCTGAGGCTTTGGACTTCAGTTTTTATTACTATCCAGCGACCAGAAGAAGGCGTGGCAAAGGAAGGAGACAGTTTATGTCAGAGGTGAGATCTCAGCACTCCAGAATGCACACGGCTCGCTTCCGCCTCCCTTGTAGACTTGGTAATTCCCCCTCCATTGTTTCGGTCACTGTTGAGTTGAATGAGCAAGCTAGGGATTTGGAGACAATCGGCTCAGGAGTTCCTTAGCACCAGCGGATGGAAAACCGAAATGTTCCCTCAACGAATGTGACTGCGGAGAGACGGGATATTGGGGGCTGTGTTATTCAGGATTCGCCCACTCTAGCTCGCCCGAGCGCTCCTGCAGTAGAAGAACTTGCAAGAAAAGAGGGTCAATCCACGGAGCTCGAAGAACCAGATCATTATGGCTGCCACATTATTGAAGAGAAGCCTCCAACTCAGCATGAAGAATGAATAGGTTTGATTGTCTTTGGTTTTTTTCAATTGAAGAAAGCGGTTGTTCAATCCAATCAGGTTACATGGTCATCCTATGTTTGTAGCGCCCAGTATCAGGTTTTTTCAACTCTTTTTGAGGGCCGGTTTCCCCTACGTGGGCGACATTCCCTGTCTGTTGGTTAATGTCTTGGCTAAGGTGGTTTACGAGTCAGATTTGGGTCACTGTCCAGATACTAAGTCTTTTGTTATGGATTTAGTTATTCCAAGTCCTAAAGCTAGTCTTTTTGTAAGTCCTTGAGATAGTTTGTCAAACATTCTTTGTCAGTATGCCATTTCATGGGCTAGAACTCTCGAGACCTTTGTCTTACTATAACCATATTTTGTATCAATATAAAAATAAACCAATTCAGAAAAAATAAATAAATAAATAAACAAAATAAAATAAATATATATAAATTAATTTTGATTCATATTTAAACAAACATATAATACTATATATAATATGTGTGAATCACACACCTACTTAGATTATAAAAAAAAATCTTACTAAAATTACTCCACACCTATCTGGATTATATATATAAAAAACACACTACTTAGATTATATATATATATATATATATATATATAATTATTCCACAACTATCTGCATTATATATATAACATTATTAGGGAAATGTTTCTTTCCCATCGTCTGTCACTGTTGCTACCCAACAATTCGTAGTTAGAAATAAAGAATGTAGATCTCACTTTACAGATCTTTTACGCATGACTGTATAAATGACAAAATATACAAATGCTTTACGTTATAATTTGCCCTCTCAAAGTTCGTAGTTCCACACAAAAAATAAATAGAATGGATAATGAACGCCCTACCATGGAAATCACTTTCCGTGTGAGTAGTGGATGGCATTCTCATGACATTCCTTCCGAGTGTCTTTTTGGGCATTGAAGTTCACAAGGAAATAAAAAACTACCCAGCAATACCATGTTATGATGTCATTACAAATATACAAAGTACTCTTGGCGTTGCTCTTTGTCTTTTAGTCCAAAAAAAAGTTTTCGATTTCTGTTTCAAGTCACTCATGAGTTTGGAAGCTTTTGTTTTGGGCCCCATTGGGTACTATTATTGTAACATACAGGGCCATTAAAGTAATTCGGACTACAGAACAACGCACAAAAGATGATTAGAATATTCACAGACAAATAGACGAAGCATCGGTGCATGTGACTTGTGAGTACTTTACATTGCTGACACCAGTGATTCATCAATAAAATTTGGAAGAGAGCGAGGACTTAGTACAGACGAATCACGATATTCGACATAGAGACTTCACTTTCTATTATATACCCAAAAAAATACATATTAATAGAACAAACTTTGGTGGCGAATCCAAAGGCCGAGAGTGACAAGTAAATGTTCCTCACCTCATCACACTTTAAAAGGAGAATGCCTGGAAATTGCTCTTGTGGGTTCTCTGCCTCAATTTAGAGGTGGACTACCGTACACCGTATTTTCAGGCACTAGGAATCATGGAGAATTTTCTATGATAGACGAACCAGGAGGTGATGAAAGAAAGGTGGAAACAAGCTAACATAAGCAACATGTGTCCGTGTGGGCATTGGCTCTATGTGCAGGTATCTTTTTCTCCTCTACTTTCCCCGGGTCTGTATTTTGCTTTTTCAGTATATGAAGAGCTCCTTTCATACCGAATGTGTACTGCTTTTGCATGATTTTAGTATATTAATAGAATTCGAATTTAAGAAAAGCAGAACATGCAGAGAATCCCGTGCGTGATGTTATGCGTGAAGACGATGGCCACTTTTTGTAAATGGTGATTCGCTACATGTTTTCTTGCGATCATGGCAATAACTCACGTTCTTGTTATCAAAAGCAGGACAAAGCCTTCATTTAGGTGTTTAATGGCCCGTCGTTCTTTATTTCATCTTCCATACTTTTTATCCGTATTTTATTCATTAAACTCAAATACGTATCGTACTCCTGTGTTTTATAGCAAATATAAATGTGGTTGTTTTTTTTCTTTGTTTTATATTTTCTTTTAATTTAAATTGGGTAATAATTTATTTTAATTTAAATTTGGTAAAAAATTATTGAAACTGTATAAGTTATAAAATTTATATAATTTTAATGTAATATAATTTTTATATATTGAATTTTTTATATATTTAGAAATTTTAATTTAAATAATTAAAATTAGTAATTTTATTAAAAAATATATAATTAAGATAAAATTAGTATAGATTTATTTTAACTTCAAGTTTACTAACAGTGAAGAGAAATCAAATTTCTCAAGACACAAATCTCTCTTTGAATATAAATTTGGAGGAAAGATTTTCACTTCAAGAGATTTGATTCCTCTCTACTCTTGGAAGACCTAAAGTTAAGATGGATCTATGTCGGTTTCGAATACAACATTAATAAAACATTTTAAATATATAATATATATTACACTGATTTTTTATAATATATAGAATTATTTTTGTTATTAATAGTCTTTTTAGTGGTTACTCGTTTGGGGTGAACATGAAGATTGAAAGGTGGCCTCAGGGGAGGAGCCCTCCACCCTGCAAACTTGATATTTATTAAAGAGCAAGGGCCACAACTTGTCCCTAGCATGCATTTTCCTAGTTGACTATTAATAGGCACGAAGGGTTGATGAAGGTTGCCTTATTCATGTTGGTATGCTTGGGTGGTCAGGGTAGGTGAAAGGTCGAGGAGCAACCTCTCTGCTGCTGGTGTTTTCACTTGGCTACTATTTTGAGAGAGTGTCGCTACTTCATTTTCTTGGCACTAGAGCTGAGAGACTTTGGTTTTTTCCAGAGTTGGAAAAGCAAAGGTGGCTGGGGAAATATGTCAGCGAGAGGTCAATTTGTAGCTGGCTGCAGTGACTGGTAGGAAAATTTGATGAATGTTAGCTACTATCAACACAGGCACGATCGCTCAGATTTCATCCCTCTGGGCATTTTTTTTGTCTGATTATTACTCTTCCTAGTTATGTAAGTCCAATTTAGTCAATTTATTAGGTAATCCTGTCATGCAAGGGTTTAGGGCATATTTGCAGAAAATTAGTCTTTCGTTTGGTTTGTCTTGGCCTAGCGTAGTAGTGTATATACCTATATAAAGTGTGTTGTATCCCATGACTAGTATGTGTAAGTCGATTTATGTAGTGTCACACTCCTAGTTCAATTTAGTAAGGTATAAGTGAGGCATGTCTTGTCATTGGGCTTGCTTATGACTTTGTCTCTGCTTGAATTCTCAGGTTTTTGTGGGTTTCAAGGGGGGAGGAGCTTATTACCCTTGGAATTCCAATATTTTTGGATTGTCTCCTAGCATATTTTGGTGTCAATTGTGTTTTGATAGATTTGGCTACATGATCAATTTCTATTTTGTTACTGTCATTATCGATTTTCGATGGGTCCATTAACCGAAAGGGATGGGAGCCTTTAGCAGAGAGATATCGTGTTTCACTTCCGGATTAATTAGAAATAGCCCGATTCACTTAATAAACATGGCAGCAATGGGGCTCCACTGTTAAGGACCAGCAACGGTGCTCGACTGGTAAGGAGAGGTCTGGCAGGGTGAGGTAACAAACGCTTGACTAAAAGAAGAGGGCTCGACCAACGCCCCCCCCCCCCCCCCCCCCCCCCCACCCAATAAGTAAATTGAAACTTTAGTTACTCGACCATAAGGCCCCCCACCCAATCCAAATTATGGACAAACCTTCAAGTTCTGAATCTTCGCACCTCATGAATTCGATCAACAATCCAAAAGCTCTAAGTCTATTTATGGATGGTCTAATTCTTCAATTGTTGAATCCTTGGGTCAATGCCCGAGTGGTTAATGAGGATGGACTGTAAATCCGTTGGCAATATGCCTACGCTGGTTCAAATCCAGTTCGACCCAACCAATATCATCAAGACCAATCTATCGGTATGGTTATAAAGGGTGTCTAGCCTATACGATAATGCTAATTAATCAATTTGGGTGATCGCCAAACCATTCATCTTTGTATATGATATTATTGCAGCCCAGCTTGGTCGTTATCTCTCTATTCAATTTTATTTTTTATCTTTTTAAATTTTAATGGAATGGAGCAAATGAAGGATTCGTCTTTCTTTTATTTGAATCTAATATATTTCAAGTTATTTCAAGTAGTGATTCCATCATTCTATAATCACTACTTGAAATAACTTGTACTAGTTATTGATGTCACTTATCAATCACATAAAAGAGCGAGATATTGTAATGTAGTGGGAGAATCCGCAGTTTCCACTACCACAATGGTATATGGCATTGCGCCACATCCATGTAATGTATTAACTACCTGAGCCACGAAACAAGCTCTTTGACCAATTGCTACAGAGACACAGATTACATTTTGACTCTTTTGATTAAGAATAGTATCTGTAGCTATTGTTGTCTTGCTGGTCTGTCTGTCCCCAATAATTAATTCTTGCTTACCACGCCCTATAGGAATCATAGAGTCAATAACAATAAGCCCCGTTTGAAGGGGTTCATATACAGAACGTCTTGATATAATACCTGGAGCGGGAGATTCAATCAGCCGAAATTCAGAAGTTGAAATTTTACCCTTACCGTCAATGGATTGGGCTAGAGCATTTACAACACGACCCAAATACGCATCACTTACTGGTATCTGAGCAATTTTTCCTGTTGCTCTCATGGAACTACCTTCTTGTATCATCAATCCATCGCCCATTAATACAGCTCCAACATTATCCGATCCCAAATTTAGGGCAATGCCTACTGTACCATCTCCAAATTCCACTAATTCCCCTGCCATTACTGCATCAAGACCATGACTATGAGCAATGCCATCTCCTACTTGAAGTACGGTGCCAAGATTACCTACTCTTACTTGGTTGTTATATTGTTCGATCTGTTTCCGTATAATACTACTAATTTCGTCGAGTCTAATACTTCCCATTAGCACTTATTCATTATTTGTTCAAAAATAGGTCCTTAACCTTTTTAATTATCTATTGAGAAATAGGACCTATAACAACTAATCATTTGTGTTCATCATGGTTCTAAGCAGGCCAATATTGTGATCGATCATACGTAAATGTAACTCAGTATTCAAACGACTATTCAAAGTTCCTATAGCTCTTCGTAAAGCTTGGCAAGAAACTTGTTGTCGGATCTGGTCAAATGCTCTTTACTGTTCGGAGTAAATCGTCTCATTCTTGGGATCCTCTAATTGTTCCAAATTCTCAGAAGCAGTATTGAGGAGATCCTATTTCTCTCATTCTATTTGGGAGTTTCTATTTACCCCAAAGGGGTAGGGTAAGCCTTAGGTGGCACTCTAGGCCCCATTAGCCCACCATAAGCCTTAGGAGGTTGGGTTTAAGAGGCACGCATCGACTCCTGATCGCTTGCAGAAGGTGTGGAATCTATACATGTGGAACTCAAGGAAGTGCGAGAAGCAGAGGGCTCGACCTAAGATGTATATTTATCGCCTTCAGGGGACTATTCTTACTAGTTTGTGGTCATGGTCACTTGTTTGATATCTGAGGTTTGATCCCCTCTATCTTGCAGGAGGGGTAGTGGCAGCAACAGTTTGTAGGGAAAACATAGGGCCCGAGTATTTTCTCAGGAGTTAGTTGTCATATATTTGAATGTGGTGCCTCCCGAGACCAGACATGAAATCATAAAATTGGAAACTAAGGTGGGTGTCAAGAAGAAATCCTCATTTGACTATGAGATACTAGAGGAGGTCACTTGCTAGATTCATGACCCTGGTCACATTAGGGGATGAAGAAAGGAATACCTCAATTTTGTAGCACTACACTGGTAGACAAAGACTTTAGTTGGTGTCATTTTGAAATATAAACAATTGGAAAGGTACAATGTATTTTCTTCATTGGACGATATTAAAAGTAAGTTGAGGAACTATCATTTCTCCATGGATATGTTGAACGCATGATTAGCCCATGTAGAAGGGCATCTTCCATGTGATTTTGATATTGTCGCACCTCCTGGTTTGAGCGTAAGGCATTTACCTCATATTTCTTCTTTTGACTCTTAATGGGTATTAAGTCTACTAGTATACCTTAACTATACCTATATTCTATATTGACTATCCAAAATGTGTAGTTTTTATCTTTTGGGTGCCTTTGAAAAGAATAGTTGGTGGATTCTCCTGAATTCGCTAGAGGTAGTGAGAATTCCCACATATAGCTAGATATCACAATTACTCTAAAGACATTCTGATAATATAAAGTATTTCAATTTACAAAAAAAATGTTACTCCTTTCTCATATATATATATATATATATATATATATATATAGAGAGAGAGAGAGAGAGAGAGATGTTACATTTCAACTTCATATTAAACATGGTAGGAATTAGAAATCTCTATCATATCTTGAATTGTAGAAAACAAATTATTAATAAAACAAAACCCCTCTCTATATATCTCTCTCACAATAATTTACATGTCACTAGAAGATAAAATGAATTACACATTATGTATTATCAATAATATTATTTTAGCATATCATTTGTCAACTCTATATGACGTAGTTAATGAGTTTGATGTCTCCCTCAAAATTTTTTTACACAGTGGAAAAACATATCATAACTCACTTGTCAAACAAAGAGTGATGACAACCATCCCGTGTCCGTATCCTCAAATGCAGATTAAGTCATCACTGTAATTCAAGACTCATCACTGCCACGCCACCTCGAACAACCCAATGATAATCCTTAAGGGATACCCTATCACTTGGGCCAGATGTTTCCTTATCTCATATTCAAAAGTCAATTAATTTTTTTTAACTTCAATTATTTTATTTTTTTTTATATAAAATTTGATATAAAATCAAAATAGAAATTAAAATATTTTATTTATAGTTAATTTTTCATTTTTGTTGTGAATATTTTTAATTTGTTAATATAAATATTATTTTAAAATATAAAATGACATAACAATCTCTCATATTAAATTATAAAACACCATTTAACATAAATAAATAAATAAATAAATGTAAAAAATATTGAAATATATATGCTCTCCAGCGTCACATGTCAAACGGGAATGAGGATCATAATAATGGCAGAACTCAATCTCAAAATTTATAATGCTGACAAATCCCTAATTTCGATATACACTACGAAAGTGAGAGACGAGCTTTACATGTGAAAGGGTTTAAATTTTATAATTACGTCAAAAGCTTCCGAACAAGGTTTGAATTTGTCTTCAACATTGTTAAAGGTGAGATTCTTTCAATTATAATATCAGTTTTGTTTTGGACAAATTTAATTGCATGTAATAGAAATTTGAACGACAACTCTGTATATTTAAATTTTCCTTTAAGGAATTAATTTTTATAAATTAGCAGAATCAGCCTTTAGCTTCAATCACATTTTTGTTGGTTTAAATTTTCTTTTAATTTATAAATTAGCCGACTTAACTTTTAGATTTAATCACAATTTCGTAGATTTAGTTTTTTTTTAAATAATAATTTGATTTTTTATAAGTTGGCCGGTTTAATTTTTGCTTTGAGAAATTGTGCTTGATGTGGGTCAGATAAGTTTTTAACATTACTGAATTTTTTTCTACAAAATTTAGAACAGATAATCTTCACATCAAAGAATGCTTTAATAGCACACTTATCACTATGTTCTACTCAACATGGACAATTACAAAAAAAAATGTTATTTAAGTCTTTCGAATTATTTATATATAATTTGTATAAAATTTAAAATGTTAAAGTTAAGTAATTTAGACAATTATTATTTAGAAATATAATTATTTAGGATTAAATTTATAATAAAATTTAATGATTTAATATTTTTTTAATTTAAATTTTGTAAATCTTCTACATAAAAGGAAAAAGATCACATTGATAGAATACATCTTTAAAAACTATTAACTTTATTTTAAACTCCATTATTTATATAAATTAGAAGAATACAGCATATCCAATGCAATATCAATCTAAAATATAAGACGACCTCATATAAAAACCTTCGACTACTCCAACTCGAACCCCACAAGAACTCACTTTTTGTTAAATTTTCAAAGGAAAATTCCGACGCTAAAACCAAACCATCAAATTAATTACCTAATCGACTCCATTGAACCGTTAGATCACTTAACGTTCAAAAATTGACCGTTACAACACTTAGTCCATATAAAACGTTAAAAAATTGACCGTTACAACACGTAGTCCATATAAAACGTTAAAAAATTGACCGTTACAACACGTAGTTTATATAATTTTCCCAGCGAAGTAAATTGTCACCTCACTCCTGTTTTAGATTATTACCAAAATCTGCGATAAAGATAACCATACACAATCATAATGATTACATAATATCAAATAAAAAGAAGAAACAGCAGTGGCACAACTAGAAAGCAAGTCTGCCCTGCCTCCTCCTTGGGTCATTTTATGTTCCTTCAGTCACAATTACAAGTCTAAGTGAAAACTGAAAACTCAACCGGCAATAACAAACATATAAAAATGTATAAATGCATAGCAATGCTTCAGAGATCACATGCTATAAATGAATAGAAATACTTGAGAGATCACATGCTCAGAGAGTGGCAATGTCATCCCTCAAAAACCGCCGAGAAACCCTTAAACTGCCAAGCAAAACCGAAGGAACCTGGGATTCGGTAACATGTCAAAAACTCAGATCTCATGAATTTATTGACATAAAATAATTATAATGTGTACATTATACGCCAGAAGTTTATGGCATGCACCCTGGAGAATCCTGCTTGCTCTATTTGCATTTGCATTATTTTATGTTCATTGTGGGGGAGACAAACTTGCACAACTGGAATCTCGCAAGTATGTCCAGAATTTTGTAAGTTTTTTCTACAATCGAGATTCGAAATATGCAAAAATATGTGGTACCCTTAACGGCGCTTTTATGAACATTTGGTTCTGTTTACTTTGTAAACTGCAATTTATTTTGTTTGACCTTCATTCTTATAAAAATTATAAGATCATTATCACTTATCATTATTACATGTTAAAATGTAAAGTGAACACATGTACAACAATTTTGGTATTGGAGCAATTTTATACTGTAGACATTGATTGGAAATCTGTAAAGCATTTAATTTAGTGCTGGCTTTAAAAAAATCCTTGCTCGAGGACTTAACGACCATCCCGAAAAAGAGAGTACTACACCTTGAGATGCTATTATTTTTTTAATGATTTATTAGTAAATGACTTGCTTTTCTCCGCATCACCTCTCATTTAACTACTAATCGTATGAGGGAATAGCAGTTTGTTCGCTTCTGTTTCCTGTTCAAGATTTATAAAGGGTGCAACCCTATTTTGATTCTCTCCTTCTTAGTGGACTTTCAAACTACTCATTTTGTAAGTCTTATTTTACGAGGTGAGTCAGTCTTATTTTACGAGGTGAGTCAGATTTAATTTTAGATGAGTTTTTTTTATTTAGTAATTTTTTCCAAAAAAAAATGTGTGTATTATTTTTTAGGGGAAAAAAAAAAAATGGATGGAATTAAAAGCTATTTTCTATTTTTCCTAGATTCATATTAATATGTTTATTTTTGGTGGTTTACAATTAAGAGGATTCATTTTTAAAATGTGTTTTTCTTCATGGAAATTATAATAATTAGGTTGATTTTAGTGTAATGTGTAAATTTCACTTTAGTGGTTGCATAATTATGTTTAAATAGTTTTAGAAGTGTATGAACTTGTTTAATGGTAGTAAGTGGGGGAGGGGTGCCTTATGGCCCTCCGAGTCTTCATGGGGCTTAGGATGCATGACAAACAATCAAGCTGAAGCTCAATCCCTCTATTCGGGGATTTAGTTAGCCAAAGAAAATCAAGTAGTTTTCTCACTATTTTGGTAGACTCCCTCCTCCTTATTCAACATTTGGTGAAGGACTCTTCTCCAAGGGACAAAATGTTAGAAAGTCTTATGAAAAGAATTAAAAAAAACAGTGAAATGGTTCTCTTCAGTAGCATATTTCTATGTTCTCATTGATGTCAATAAAGATGCACTTTTGTGCTAACTAAGGGTGTAAATTAAGATTGGGAGATTTTAAATTCAATGACCAAAACATACCCTCTCCTATTTCTTAGAACTAAATAGATTGACAATGCACAATTATGAAGGATTACATTATCAATTAGTTATAGTATGACATGTTTATTTTGTTTTTTGGTGGGTCAATTTTGTAAGGTATATACTTATAAAATCTTATTTTTGGTTGTCCATTTTAGAGTCCCTAAAGACAAAATTGTCGTTTTAGTGGATAAGAAGGCTCCGCAAGAAATTTGAAGATATAGTCATGTACTACCTTATACATTTGGATATAAAAGAAATATTCTCATTTTAGTTATTAAAAAGAAAAAGAAAAAGAGAATATATACATATATATATATATATATATATATAAACTTCTATGAGTAACTTTATAAGTAATGAAATCCTAATAAAATAATTAGGCAATTTAGCTTTTTACTTGCTTAGATAGTGTTTTGCTACAACTACCCAACATTCAGATTACTTCATATTCAAGGCAATTCTATGGATCAAGAATTGCTAAAAAAAACATTTTATTTTGTTCAAATTATAATTTTAAGCATCTCTTTAAATTAAAAAGCTTTAAATTAATTTAAAATTGCAATTTACCATTATTGAAATCGCAATTTTGTATCCATTTAAGGGTTTTGATTTTCTTAATTTAATTTAAAATTGCAATTTACCATTACTGAAATCATAATTTTGTATCCATTTGAGGGTTTTGATTAATTTTTTTAATAAATTAGGGGAAAAAAAAAAAAAAAAAAACAACACAAAAAAATATTTAAGTACAATTAAATTAATTTAAAATTGCAATTTACCATTAGTGAAATCACAATTTTGTATCATTTGAGGATTTTGGTTAATTCTTTGAAAAATCTTAAAAACAAAAAGACAAAAAAATGTTTAAGTTCAATTTATATATCAATTGTGCTAAATGTTTTTTTTTTTTTTTTTTTTTTGCAATTATCAAATAAAATTACATAAAATTTAAATTAATATTAAAAAACCTTTTATCTTCCCAAAAAAAACCAACCTTTGAAATTAACTGCTTAATCTAATCTATAATTATATGGTCATTTCAAACATTGTTACCGTGTGTGAACACTACATCGATATCGATTGCCCAAAGGGTGTAGCAAGCACACGCTAGTAGATTTCATAGTCGTTGTATAGTACTATCGTGGACGTAAGTCGTCCAAAAACACAACAGTATTTTTAAAATTTTAAGATTGGATTAGTTATAAAGTTTAGAGAATTCATAGTTATCTTACGGTGTAAAAATTTTGGTGAATATTACTAACTATTGAATATTATTTATAAAATGTTGGGTACTATTTTTATATAAATATTTGATTGATTGGTTAAGGATTTTATATCACTTCTACAATGGCTGATTTTAAAAATAATATATCTTCTAAAATTTGGTAAACTAGGGTGAAATTTAGTCCTTATCCTTAACCATATAGTAGTGAAAGTGTAAATGGATTCATGTATTGAAACACAACCATTATTGGTTAAGTTATACTACACACGTGTAAGAATTTCCTTCACATCACACTACACCTAATTGTCTCATGACTCAACAAACTCCCATGTTTCTAACTAGCAAAGAGGTAAACTAGTATTTCATTTTTAGTATCTATCTAGGTTAAATGCCTCCACCTCGCACGCCTGGACCCTCCCATGGATTTAAGAGGTAAATTGGTGACTTCATTTATAGGATCTAGCTAGGTGATATGCCTAAAAATTACAAACGGTATTTAAGAAATATAGTTTATATACCAATTTGGATTGGCTCACCTTGGTAATCAATCACTACAAATGGTCTCTTTTACACCTTCACTTGGATTAAACCACTAATATATTTCATCACCCACAATTATAGGTCATTTATAAGGTATTGTTCAATATCACAAATTACTTGAGCATTGATAATTTCCAAGGGGTATGCTTTTTTGTTTTTCTTTCATCATGAAGCCGGTCACCAAAACCATATTTATCATCATTGGAAACTAACTTGGAAATTACGTTATTTTCCAACATTAACTCTCCATTATTACCACTTTTATTGTGGTTAAAGGAATTATTGTGGAGAGATATCCACAAATTATACTTGGAAAACCTGTAGGTGATTATGGTTAGAATTAAAGGTTTGGAACTTTTGACACTGTTGTGAACCTTTACCACCAACAATGGTATTTTAGGGTATATGTTCTTCACCAAGTTCTTGAAGGTGTCCAATCTTTTTCCAATATGTCAACTAAAAAAATTACAAGTACTTTCACCATTTGTAGTTTTAGTTTCCATCCTTTCTCTCTTCCCATCAACCTCCTTCAACCTCTCGTAATTCAAAATTTTCCATTTATTTATATGTTTAGCTAACAATTTAATATGATTTTATAATTATAGATATTGCATGACGCAACTAAACTAGCCATGCCTATGAAGTTTCCATCAAGTATCTCGAAATTCAGAAGTCAAATGAAGGAGGACTTCATCAACCATATGATTAGTTTTAATATATGGTTCTCCCCCTAATAGAATAAGAGAGGATTGTGTCATACATAGACTATTCGAACAAAAAATTACCAATATTGCATCCCAGTGGTTGATGAACTTGATATTGGGACATACACAACCTTTAAGTAGATAGTCAAGGTATTTTTGAACTTTTCAATTACCGCTCCACCATGTGTAACCTAACAAAGTGAGTAAGGCACAATTATATCATAAGGATGAAGGAGAAAATGGAATCTCCACTTATTTTTAGGATAAAATTGTAAAACCCTTTATGAGGATGGTAAAATATAAGAGAGAAGGACACTAGATCAATTAATCCTTTGCTCTTAATTTATTATCTAATGTTCTATGTTAAATAGGGTAATTTGTTTGGGGTTTCATTAAATTTACTATAAAAATAAATAAAGGGAAATAAAACTAACTTAGTGTCATTTACCAATCAATTTTGTTTAGCTAAGGGAGGATGAGATTTTCCCTAGGTGCATAAGGAAATTTTCCATTGTATGATCATAAGAAGGGCATATATTGGTTTAATTGATATGTAGTGAGTGTAATGAAGGACCCACATGTGTAATGACTGAGGAAAAATACATATATATGTTAAAATGTGACAAGTGCAAGCTAGTACTCCCCTCTTGTCACATGTTAATTGCAATGAAGATATTTGAAAACAATAATGTATTGATTATGAAGAATTATCAGATGTACATGCCATCTTATTAGACTACAATGTAAAAAGATGAAACATAAGAAATCAAATTATCATCCATAATACATAGATTTTATTTATGAACAATTGGCAAAACAAATTGCATTCTTCTAGTATTATGTTACTTTTCCTCTAACATATAATATGTATATTTACATTAAGGCATTGGTTTAGTATCTAAATAATAAAAATCCTTGAAACAAATATGAATAGTTGAAGATACCATTTATTTCTTGTGTGTGTTATTTTTCCATTACTTTATACTTTATTTTTTTTAAATTAATAAATTTAGTGAGTCCCTAAAATTACGAGGTTAAGAGTTAAGATCATGTTTGAGGGTTTCAACATAATAAATCTTTATTTTTCTTAATTGTGTAGGTCCTTGTGTGTACATGTGCACCATATAATTTGATTTCTATATGGACAACAAAATAAAATGTTATGTTAAAAATAAAGGACCTATGTGTTTTAGAATTAAGATATATTTACAAATAAAAATCAATAAGAAATAGAACACACACACACCTTTAAGTTTTTTAATTTGAATCTCAAACCAATATAGGAAACTTATCCAACTGGTCTAGAATGGATCATAATATATATTTTCACCCATTTCGATCCTTTGTAAGTAGAAAAATTGGAGCTATTGGCTTTTAGGGCTCATTTCAAGGGTAGGACCCGCTTATGTGATTTGAGGTCCAAAATTGTTCCAATCCAATTTAAGGCCTTAAAAATCCACTTTTATGGTCAAATATTTGCAATATCTAGTCCCAAAATAAAGGGAAGTAATGCAAGAGGGAAGAGGAGCATGAGATTTAGTTATTGCTAGACTTTCCATTGCCAAACATTGGGAAATATAAAAATCCCATTCTAGAAGCAATTGAACTAAATAAGTGGTTGTAGTAGATACTAGATCTTAGTGTGATTTGACCAAGTACCTTTACTTGTGGGTAACCCATCATAATTGTTTCAAAGAAGAATGGGACTTAGTGAATTTGCATCGATTATAAAGCATTAAAAAATATTATGCGCAAGTATAGGTAGCCCATATACAGGATTGATGATATATTGGATTAGTTGTAGCAAACAAAATCGTTCGCCAAGGTGGATTTAAAATGGGGGTATCATAGGTAAGAGTTAAGGAAAAAGACACTTAGAAGACTACCCTAAAAAATAGACAAGGTTTGTGTGCGTGGTTAATTGTGCCATTGGGTCTAGGTATTTTCCTAGGCACATTCATGAAAATACCTAGACCAAATGGCACAATTAACCACATTTTGTATTGTTTTTTTTTATGATACATTGGCTTACGATGCTACATGTGGAAAGCACATGACACACTTCATGAAGGTGTTATAGACTTTGTAAAAGCACCAACTATTGGAAAATTTCAAAAAATGTGAGTTTGCACAATAGCCATTGGTGTATTAAGACTATGTGATTGTTGGAGGGGAGAGTCAGATATATCTTACAAATATGGAGACCATCATGAAGTGGTCAGTGCATGCAAATATTTTTGAAGTTAGTAATTTCATTGGAGCAACATGGTACTTGATGAAATTCATAGCTTCATTTTCAATAATAATTGCACCATGAGTTACAATATTTTTTAGTGTTTGGGGGCTAGGCGGACAGGGGCGAGTGGGTAGGGTGGACATGATGCAAAAAAATGCCTTTGAATAATTAGAAAATAAAATTAGTTAAGTCTCAATCATTACAAAATTTTTGTTGGTCCTTCAATGTGGATATAGATGTGATTAGATATGTAATGGTAGCATTCTTAATGTAGGATGGAAGGAAGGTATGTTAAGCTTATGAAGTATTTTATAGGGTGGTTCTCAACTACCCTACCTACAAAAAGGATTTGTATGCCCTAGTACACGATATAAAAAATTAGAAATAATATATGATGGGTAAGTAGACTATTATCCACACATATCATCAGTAAATACAGTGTCTATGATGAGTTATGAAATTGATATCATTTTTTTCCATCAAAAGACCGAATTTTTTCCTTAGTTCAATTCTCCTCCTTGGATTTTTTAATCATTAAAATGTGTCTTTTGTGATCTCCATGCACAAGGTATATATATTTTTTTATGTCTTTTTCATTTTCTTGTTTAGATTATAATTAAGGTGTGTTTTAAGAGGAGTCATCAAGTCTAGGTGTTAGAGACTAATATGAATGATTGTGATGTGTGTAATATGTCGACTAAATATGGTTACAAAATGTATTTATATGCAAGTATATAGTTATCAAAGCATGCAATTATCAAGCTATAATGTAAAGACATGTGGGGAGGGCACACACTTGTAGTTTGCAACCTTATACAAGAAACCTCTCCTTTAAGAAACAATGGAACCACCTTCCCATTTTAATGTACATATACATCATTAGAAATACACAAGTATAGAGATGCCACTTTTCAAGGGCTAACATGGCCAACTTGATGAGCAAAATTCCATTTGACTATTGTAGTCAAATGTTATAGTTACAAGGCACCCCGACCAGACACAAGAATATTGGAGTCAGTTTGAGGAAGGCACAACATGGTTAAATGTGGGACCAAATCAAAGGTTTCATTTTATCTTAGCATGCAACACTTTTTTCCATGCCATAGGCTCACACAGTTAGCACAATCGAAACACTGCTCACAAGGATTATTCTCTCTTGTGGCAACTTGAACAAGTTTAATTACCTTCTTGTCTTTAATAGAACTAAACAACTAATCATTGTCTTATTTTATATATTGGAAAATCCATAGAGGTAGAAAAGTCTCAATATGTTTGAGTACTCCCCCTATTTGATGCATATGAGTGTGATTTTAAAATATTTCCAGCATAGGCTCTAGATAGATTTTGAATTCATACATGGGATATTACTCTAAGAATATTACAAAATGATACACAAACATTATTTTTTTGTGCATAAACTAGTAATTATCAGTTTATAGGAGTGTACATACATATATACATAGATACATACATACATATTTACCATTATTGGAAGCTAACTTGGAAATTACATTGTTCAACAACTTACCTTCTCATTGTTACCACTTTTGTTAAGTTGAAGGAATTATCGTGGAGAGATATCCACAAAGTATACACCTTAGAAAACATGTAGGTGATTATTTTTAGAATTAAAGGATTGTAACTTTTGACACTATTGTGAAATTTTACCACCAATAATGTTCTTTTAGAGTATATTTTTTTCATGGAGTTCTTGAAACTATCCAATATCTTTCCAACATGTCAACTAAAAGCATTGGAAAAACTTTCACCATGTGTAGTTTCATTTTCCATCCTCTCTCTTCCCCTCCACCTCTTTCAACATTTCATGATTCAAATTTTTCCATTTGTTTATATCTTGAGCTAAAAATTTAATTTGCCTTTGTATTTATAGTTATTGTATGATGTAACTCAACTAACCATGCTTATGAAATTTCCATCAAATATACCTAAATTTGAAGCTTAAATGAAGGAGCACTCTGTCAACCATATGATTAGTTTTAGTATATGATGTTCCCCCTAATAGAATAATAGAGTATTGTGTTAGGTTTAAACTATTCAAACAAATATTCACCAATATTTCATCCGAGTGGTATGATGAACTTGATATTGGGGCATACACAACCTTTAAGTAGATAGTCAAGGCATTCTTGAACTTTTGAATTACCACTCCACCATGTGGAGCATGAAAAAGTAAGGAACAATTATATCATAAGGAGGAAGCAGAAAATGGAATATTGACTAATTTTTAGAATAAGATTTTAAAACATTCAGTGAGGATGGGAAAAGATAAAATTCAAGTGCACTATATTAATTAATTCTTTACTCTTAATTGATTTTCTAATGTTCTAGGATAATTAACACATTTTGATTAGGGTTCACATCAACTTTACTATAAAATAAATAAAGGGAAATAAAGATAACACAAGGTTATATATCAATCACTTTTGGTTAGATAATTAGTCTAATAATTGGAAACTAAGGGAGGACGAGATGGAAAGAACTCATGCAAAAGAACATTATTGTATGTCTTGAAGCTACTAAAATTAAAATTGAGGTTTTTCCTAGACATGCAAGGAAATGTTCCATTGTATGATCATGAGAGGGGCATATATGGGCTTAAATGATTATATAATCAAATTAATCCTAATAAAGGACTAACATGTGAAGCGGATAATGAAAAATACATATAGAGGTTAATATAGGACAAGTGAAAGTTAATATTTCCCTCTTGTGACATGGTAAATGCAATGTAAATCTGATTCTGATAATTAGGGGAATTAGCAATCTTAAAGACCAACTGGATCAAGAAGCCTATAGGACGATTCACATGGTTTTGAGCGCAAACAGGGAAGAGAAAACAAATTTCAGTGCATGGAGGGGCAATCAAAGAACCATATGAAGGGTGGCAGAGGAGAGGGCTCCACTCCCTCCTACAAGGAGGCCATGGCCAGCAAGGGAAAGAAGCCTCTAGAAAATGTTAGGGAAACAGGGGTGGAAGGAAAAAAAATCACGGAAGAGGCAATAGAAGAACCCATAGAAAAGGATCAACATGGCGCAAAAGACAAGGAGATAGAAGACAAAAAATAGGAAACTAAAGACAAGAAACACAAGGGGCCCTGCAAACCCAAAACAAATATAACTCCCAGAGTGATTTTAAATAATCCAGAGTTGCAGGCATACAGGGAACACAATGGGGACATATGCCATCATCTGTAAGTTCATGGGACTATGGCCCACTGAAAAAGCCCTACAGTCATGGATCAAATACCACTGGAAACCTAAAGGAAGCATAGATCTTCATCTTGGGTCCAAGGGTTTCTTCACGGCGGTGTTCACAAATATTGAAGACAAGGATAGAATATTAGAAGGAGGGCCCTATGTCTATGCTGCTGCAAGGCTCTACGTGATACCATGGATAATGAACTTCATTCCATGAAAGGAGACTTTTACTTCAGTTCTGGTCTAGGTAAGGCTCTACTCTCTACCTCTTGATTAATGGAAAAATGAATTTTTAGCAGCCATAGGCAATAAATTAGGTCACTATGTTGAAGCCTCTGAAGCCACTAGAAGAGGAAAACACACTTCCTTTGCTAGAATATGTGTGGAAATGGATCTATCAGGAGCTCTACCAGAAGCGATAATCCTGGAAGTTTTTGATGAAGAATGGGTGCAAACAGTAGATTATGAGAACATTCCATTCAGATGTCGCAAATGCCATGAACATGGACATCTCTTCAGAGATTGTCTGCTCAACAAAGAAATAAACAAAAGTAGAAGCAATACAGTGAAAGAATCAGATGGCTTTCAGAAAGTGGTTAACCGAAGTAAAGGAAGTAAAAGAGGACTGAAAAAATAGCAGTGCGAAGGACAACAGTTTAGGCAGAACAATTTTCAGGTGCTTAAGGAAGAGGAAGAGATTACTAAATAATATCAAGCAATGGAAGGGAGTTCTGCAGAAAAGGAGGAAAGGAAAAACCTAGAACAAACACAAAATGATGAGTACTCAAAAGAGGCCACTTTGAGCGATGTTGAACAGGAAACATATTAGGAAATGACCCAAAATGATATGGACCCAGAGGACCATGAACTACTAGAAATTCTTGACAAATAAAACCTAGACCTAGAAGGCTTCTTGAGGTAGGGTACCACGAGGGGAGTGGATTCACTACCTCAAGAGGAACTCAGCAGAATACAATAACTGTTTCTATGGAGATCGGAAACTGGGAAGCCAGAGCGATGTAATGACATAGACAGGCAGGACAACAGAGGAGTGAAAACGATGAAAACTACACTGGTACCAGTTAATAAAAACCCAGACAAGAAAGCAGGAAATAAAAAGCAAAATGAACTCTTGATGGAGTGTGGAAAGCTGATGATTGATTCAGGTAAGATGAACGATCTAGCTAGCTACTCCTTTACAAATATTTTATAATGAAGTTGACATCTTAGAATATTATAGATCTAGGGAGTAAGAGAAAGCAAACAATGCATAGCAACAAAATGAAACAAGAAACGCCGGATATAATGTTTATCCAAGAAACAAAATATCCCATTCAAAAGGTAAGACAAATCCACAGTAAATGGCTCAACAACTATGAGTTTCTTGAAGTAAAAGTAGAGAATACAGCAGGGGGTTTACTCACTCTATGGAATCCCCACAAAATTGGCATTCTAGATGCTGAGGCATCCAAAAATTACTTGTCAATTGTCATTCAACCAGTAGGAGAAACAGATACCTTTCTGGTCACAAATGTTTATGGTCCTCAGAGAATAGATGACAAACTTAAGTTTCTGGATACCCTCGTGGATCTCAAGAGTAGACATGCAGATATACCCTAGATCACAGGAGGGGATTTTAACATGATTAAATCCCTTTCAGAGAAGAAAGGAGGAACAAGATCTCTAAGTAAAGACTCCATGGCTTTCCAAACTTTTTCTGACAACATAAATCTTG
Source organism: Pinus tabuliformis (assembly GCA_031772625.1). Classification (NCBI taxonomy): domain Eukaryota; kingdom Viridiplantae; phylum Streptophyta; class Pinopsida; order Pinales; family Pinaceae; genus Pinus; species Pinus tabuliformis. Next base: position 495,174,695 of record CM062812.1, on the reverse strand, counting down.
TTGATACTAATTGGAATACTAGCCTATTTACTTGGAATAACAAGAGAGGAGGAGATGCCCTAGCTGCATCAAAGCTAGACAGATTCTTCATCTCTGAGAATATTATGCTATATGGGAAAGAGGTAACAGCACGAGTTCTTCCCTTTGGAGGCTTAGATCATTGGCCAATCCAATAGGAAATCAAGGGAATAGGGAATCCTAGAAATAAACCCTTCAGATTTGAAAATATCTAGCTGTCACACCCAGACTTCACAAGCAACAATGAGAAATGGTGGTCAAAGGACTTGCAGATTTAGGGAACCAGAATGTATCTTCTTCACAAGAGAATAAAGCACATAAAATTCCAGCTTAAGGAAGGGAATAGGTAGGATTTTGGGAATATTTTTGAAGCAAAGAAAGTAATTGAAAATAAAATGTAGGTTCTCAACCAAGCTTTAATCAAGGAAGGCTTTTGATAAAAATATCAGTGAACAAGCAGATAAACATTATAAAAAATGGGAGGATCTATGTAAACAAGAGGAAATATTTTCGAGACAAAAATCCAAAGTTCAATGGTTAAAAGAAGGAGAGCACAATACTAAGTTCTTTCATGGAACCACCATGGCCAATAGAGTTCACAATAATATCTCTTCAATCAAGAATGAAGCATGGCAACTTCAGATATCCCATAAAGCTATAGAAGCTGTGTTAATACACCACTTCAAAGGTATAACACAGGAAAACATTTCAGACAGAGAGCAATCCATCAGGGAGATTACTAGAAACATACCGAAACTGGTATCCCGGGAGGACAACTTCATCTTAATAGACCGGTAATGGAAGGGGAGTTGAGAGATGTAATCAAAGACATGTAGAATGGAAAAGCACTGGGCCCAGACGGTTTCAACGTGGACTTTTTCAAAGCTTGTTGGAATATTGTTAAGCAGGACATTTTGAATGTGGTGGAGGATTCCAGGTCAAATAAAACCATTCTGAAAGCCCTCAATACTCCCTTCATAGCCCTGATCCCGAAACAGGAGATTGCTCTTACACTGGATAAATATACACCCATAGCCCTATGTAACATAATCTACAAGATTATATCCAAGGTTGTGGCTAACAGAATCAAACCTTTGCTTCCAGTCCTAGTTTATGGGGAGCAATCAAGTTGTGTGGAAGGCAGACAAATTCTGGATAATATCATTCAAGTGCAATAAGTGGTGCACTCTTTAACTAGCAAGAAGCAGGCGGGTATGATCATGCAATTAGATATTTCCAAGGCTTACAACAAGGTACACTGGGTATACCTTAAGAAAATGCTGATTACATTTGGATTTGATCATATTTGGGTTAGATGGGTAATGGCACTGGTGACCTCCTCCAGCTTTTCTATTTTGGTCAATGACTCCCCCTCAGAGATTTTCAGTCCTTCTAGAGGCCTCAGACAGGGAGACACGCTCTCCCCCTTCCTTTTTATTATCTTGATGGAAGGGATGGGAAGCGCTACTAAGTAGGCACAATCTTTAGGAAAAATTAAAGGCCTGCAGCTTACTAATAATGGGCAAGCCATGACTCATAACAATTTGTAGATGATACCATGCTTCAGGGACTCCCCACAGTCCAAGAAGCTTCAAAATACAAAAGAATTCTGAATCTTTTTTCCTCAGCTTCAGGTATGGAAGTAAATCTCTCCAAATCAAAATTTTTTTTCTTCAATGCCAATATTGCTATTCATAAAACATCTCCAGAGTTCTTGGCTTCCAAAGGGATTCCCTTCCTTCAAAATATTTAGGAGTCCCTCTAACGAAAAAACCAATGCAAAAAAGTATATGGGAACCTTTGATCAACAAGTTACAAGATAAAGTTAGTAAATGGACCATCATATCTTTAAACCTTACTGGCATACTAGTTCTTACAAAAGAAGTGCTTCAAGCAATCCCCAACTTTATGTTATCAGCCCTCCCAGCTCCAAAAGGGGCCCTTCAACAATTTAGAGATATTCAAAGAAACTTCCTTTGGGGTAGGGAGGAGACTAAGAGGAAATGGCCCTTAGTGTCTTGGGATAAAATTTTTAAGCCAAAGAACCATGGAGGGCTAGGATTGGATGATTAGGAGATTCTCAGTAAGGCTCTAGGGGCCAAACTTTGGTGGCACTGGGTCCAGCAACCAGATACTCAATGGGCAAATATCTGGAAAGAAAAATATGTTGATTCTTGGTAGAACAGTGATCTTATAAGAATGTGAGGAAATATAAAAGGTTCTTATATTTGGAACAAAGCTTCGGAAAATAGAAGACTAGTACAAGAGAATAACTTCTGGGAAATTAGAGATGGAGATATTACTCTTTTCTCGGAAGATAAATGGCAGCAAGAATCAATTCTAGTAAAAGAAGATTTCCTAGATCTTAAACAGGAGTCAGATTCCCAAGGTTCAAGAAAGCTTAAAGATTTCTAGATACATTCTCAACTTATGGAAAAGTGGAGAATCTGGAGAAACATAGATTGCAGAAATAACAATCTCCTGGAAACTAAAGCAAAGGAGCTCAGGAAAATAATAGAACAAAGGAAGATCTTAGTGGTAGAGGGACAAGACCAACTGAGATGGGGAGATAACAAAGAGGGAACCTTTAATATTAATGAAGAAAAAAAAATTCTCCTTGAGCTGGATCCCCTGGTTCCAGATAAAATTTGGCAAAACCTTTGGAAACATCGAGGGTGGATGATAATCAAACTCTTCATGTGGGTTATTTATCACAAGGGAATTCTAACTTGGGACCTTCAAGATGCCTACTATGTGAAGCTCAAGAAGAAACCTTGGAACATTTACTTAACAATTGCATTTTCACATCATGGTTATGGGATTTATTTGTTGCAATCATTCAACAATCTGATAGGGACAAAAGGATCATCATTGGTACCCTCATCAATTGGAGGAAAAAATTTTCAGATAATGAAATTCTTAACTCAGCGTGGGCTCTTATACCAAGCTTCATCATATGGAACGTGTGGAAGGAGAGGAACAAAATAATTTTTAAGGGAGAAAAAATACCCCCTCAACACCTACTGGAGTTAATCCTGAAATAGCTCAAGGCGACTGTGAGAACCACTATTCGTAACTTCCCCAAAAATCCCCCCTAAGACGCAGATTTAAAAATTCTTAAGCAACTGGGGTTGCAGAGGCTCACCCTCCTAGGCATTGACATGAGGATCATTTCATCAGATACAGAAAAGGAATTTGGAATCCTCCTACGGAAGGCTATTTAAAATACAACACTGATGGGGCTTCAAAGGGGAACCCGGGAACAACAGGGTATGGAGATGTACTCAGAAATTCAGAGGGAAGTATTGTTAGCATCTTTCATTACCACCTGGGTATAGCCACCAATAACATGGTCGAGCTAATGGCTATGGAACAATGCCTGGATTTGCTGAAGCAGGACAACTATCAAAATGTCATGATAGAGGCAGATTCAAAGTTAATTATCAACTTTGTGCAAAAAATTCACAATGGAACTGCACCGAATAAAGTTTCTAAACATTGGAAACTAATTTGAGTTTCCCAAAGAATTCAAAGCCATCTTCAAGGCCTGCACACTATCAGTTTCCACCACGTTCATAGATAGGCAAACAAGCTGGTAGATCTTTTGGCCAACCAGGGGATCAGCTGCACAAGGAAAAATGGGTTGACGAAGTGGCAGGAGTTGAGGCCTAGTAAACTGAGAGCTCTATGCTGCGAACAGGCAGAAGATGATAGGGAGGTGTTTAGACTCAATACCATGGGGAATAGCTCAATTTGATTTTCCAGTGGTTGAACCTTCTTTTTGGGTAATGTCTGCAGAAGAAATAGAACCCTTTTTGGTAGACTGGACTCATGGTGTAAGGGTGGTGAAAACCTCAGATGTTTCTCTTAAGTCTCGACCCAATGGAACACTTTCACCCTGTTTCCCAATCCAAGGTGAGGTTGTTCTGCATTTGCTAGAGGAACCAGGTCTTTCAGCAAATGAGGGTTTCAGTCTATGGGGTCCAGTTTTCAAAACCACCTTCCAGGTGGTTTCAGACTGATTGCGCGACCCTCAGAGTGGGAATGGTTTTCACATTTCTGCTGTGATCCCATTCATACTGCGACATGTGGCAGGGTGTGGGGGTGGAAAACTGCCCTCCATTGTGATATCCTTCTCATTCGTTAGACTCGGGGGCTGCGAATCAATGATGGTCCGACAAAGTGCAACTTAGTGGGGCAGGGTTGGGAAATTTCGGGTTCTTTTGAGATGTGTTATTTTCTCAGCTAACAATCTTCTTGTTTTGACGGGTCGGTTTGTTGGTTAGGGGTTTTCCGAAGTGAGGCCGCGTGATAGCACACGAGCTTTCCGTAGGATGGGCTGGGGTCTTGTCAGTAAGGTCTTAGGTTTAAATTTTTTATATGTAATGCTGTATGGGGTAGTCCTTGGAGACTTTTGCTTTTATTTCCTTTCTGTTTCTTCGGCATCGATTGGATGGTGGTAAATACTGTACAATATTTTTTTGACTCAATGATATAGAAGGATCCATACTTACTTAAGCAAAAAAAAAAAAATTGCAATGGAAATCCTTTAAAACAATAATATATTGATTATGATGAATTATTAGAGTAACATGCCATATTATTAGAGTACAATTTAAAAATATGGTACTTAAGAAATCAAATTATCTTCCATAATATATAAATTTTATTTAAGAAAAATTGGCAAAAAAATATTGCATTCTTCTAGTATTGGTATGTTACGTTTTCTATAAAAATACAATGTTTATATTACATTATGGCATTGGTTTACTATCTAAATAATAAAATTCATTGAGATAAATATAAATAGTTGTAGATAACATTTAGTTATATTATTTTTAGATTATTTTATATTTTATATGGCTTTTAAATTAATAAATTTAATGAGTCCCCAAAATTATGAGGTAAAGTGTAAGCATCATGTTTGAGTGTTTCAACATATGGAATTATTATTTTAAATCCGTAGGCATTTGTGTATACTTGTGCACCATATAATTTATTTTCCATATGGACAAGGAATTTTTTTTTTTCCAAAAATAAAAGGCCTATGTATTTTAGAATTAAGATACATGTACAAATAAAATTAAATAATAAATGGAAAACAATATAATTTTACACACACGGACACACATTTAAATGGAAATGAATATGTGGATCATATTTAAAAACATGGTGGAAATGGAGATAAGAATAATGAGCTAGAAATATATATGTACTTTGGTTTATATAGCCCAAACCGCTGAGTTTGTCAAGTTAAATCTCAAACCAAAATAGGAAACTGATGCAACTAATCTAGAATGGATCATTATATAATTTTCGCCTATTTTGATACTTTGTAAGTAGAAAAATTGGAGCTACTTGCTTTTAGGGTTCATTTCAAGGGTAGAAGCCATTAGGTGATTTGAGGTCCAAAACCTTTCAAATCCCATTTATGGCCTTAAAAATCCATTTTTATAGTCAAATTGTTAGGTCCTTATAATACTAGTGTATCCCCCCTATTGTTATTATTGTTCCCATGTAACCTCCATATTGTTATTGTTGTGCCCCATAGAATCCCACTATTGTTATTATTGTGTCCTTACATTATTATTGTTATGTAGGCTCTGATTATATTGTGACACCTTAGATTCCTATATATATAAAGGAGGTCTTGTCATTTGTATCATCCAAGAATTGTTCATTTATGTAATTTAAAGGAGGTTTCCCCCTCAAAAAGGATACTTTTTAAGTTGTTGATCTATCTTTTTTGTGAGTTGGTTACATAACATTTGGTTTCAGAGCTTTGGATTCTAACTGGAAACCACATGGAGTATAGATATGGATGAACGTTGGGCTGTAATTTCAAGTCTTGGTTCGCTATAGTCTTTGAGATATGGTATGAGGAAGTTAGGGTTTTTCCATGATCTAGAATTCAGTCTCAAACAAGTGACTGAGGGAAAATCGTCATAAATTTCTCTTCAAGAATGAAATTGGAATTTCATATAAGTGACAAAAATAGAACATACTTTAGTTGCTTTTGTATTAATTTCAAGGTCGAATTCAAAAACAATGATGTGTGGAATTACGTACAAGTTCTCTCTACTCATCTAGTCCATAATCAGGTCATTGTGGGAGATTTGACATAATATTATCTTGAAGAATCCAATTGTGGTCTTACTTGTGGCATTGGAAAGAAGACTCAAAGGGCTACCATAGGAATGAATTCGAGCTCCTAAAAGAAAGAAAAAGGTGTGTTATATTTTTTTTAAATTGCATGACTTTTGTTTGATAAATCAGTTTCAAGGGATTTGATCCAGGTCCGAGTGTGATAAAGGACCCTTCCAAGACCTTTTACTTTCGTGATGTGTTAAATTTTATTTTTAAAAGAACATAAAGTAATACATCTACATACTGTAAAGAAAAGGAACACGACATTCGTCAACACATGAAAACTTAAGCTGTTGATAACGAAGTTCGTCCAGGAGGGACTACGTCTCTGGGCCCCAGCGTCAAGATGGTGTAGGATGCTGCAGGTGTTTTCAATAGTGATGATGTACAGAAGAGGTGATGTCACTATCATACAAGGAAAATTCCCTCACATAGGAGTGGCTCCAAGAGATGTTCTGCTACAGGAACTCTCAGTCAAAAGGACTCATATCAGTATGACATAAACTCATGCATGATTATAATGAACATCCCGCCCATGTGGCATAAAAGGGATCTCAATGCAATAATACATGGCAACACATGAGTATCCCATCAACATGACGACAAAGGGATCTTAAACAAAACATGACGAGTCATGACAACAATTACATACAAAAAATGGTTCCGTGTCACATCAAGAAGGAATCATGTAGGAAGGAAGAAAAGAAGACCCCACATCAAACATCAAACAGGGATCTATGCAACACAATGCATAGGAAAAGATGTACTAACCCTAGTAGGTTTTGAGGGGGTCTTTTTTCTCCCTTAAAAATTATTTTGTTCCTCTCCTTCCACACGTTCCATATGATGAAGCTTGGTATAAGAGCCCACGCTGAGTTAAGAATTTCATTATCTGAAAAAATTTTCCTCCAGTTGATGAGGGTACCAATGATGCTCCTTTTGTCCCTATCAGATTGTTGAATGATTGCAACAAATAAATCCCATAACCATCATGTGAAAATGCAATAATTAAGTAAATTTTCCAAGGTTTCTTCTTGAGCTTCACATAGTAGGCATCTTGAAGGTCCCAAGTTAGAATTTACTTGTGATAAACAACCCACATGAAGAGTTTGATTATCATCCACCCTCGATGTTTCCAAAGGTTTTGCCAAATTTTATCTAGAACCAGGGGATCCAGCTCAAGGAGAATTTTTTTTCTTCATTAAGATTAAAGGTTCCCTCTTTGTTATCTCCCCATCTCATTTGGTCTTGTCCCTCTACCACTAAGATCTTCCTTTGTTCTATTATTTTCCTGAGCTCCTTTGCTTTAGTTTCCAGGAGATTGTTATTTCTGCAATCTATGTTTCTCCAGATTCTCCACTTTTCCATAAGTTGAGAATGTATCTAGAAATCTTTAAGCTTTCTTGAACCTTGGGAATCTGACTCCTGTTTAAGATCTAGGAAATCTTCTTTTAATAGAATTGATTCTTGCTGCCATTTATCTTCTGAGAAAAGAGTAATATCTCCATCTCTAATTTCCCACAAGTTATTCTCTTGTACTAGTCTTCTATTTTACGAAGCTTTGTTCCAAATATAAGAACCTTTTATATTTCCTGACATTCTTATAAGATCATTGTTCTACCAAGAATCAACATATTTTTCTTTCCATATCTTTTCCCATTGAGTATCTGGTTGCTGGACCCAGCGCCACCAAAGTTTGGCCCCTAGAGCCTTACTGAGAATCTCCTAATCATCCAATCCTAGCCCTCCATGGTTCTTGGGCTTACAAATTTTATCCCAAGACACTAAGGGCCATTTCCTCTTAGTCTCCTCCCTACCCCAAAGGAAGTTTCTTTGAATATCCCTAAATTGTTGAAGGGCCCCTTTTGGAGCTGGGAGGGCTGATAACATAAAGTTGGGGATTGCTTGAAGCACTGCTTTTGTAAGAACTAGTATGCCAGTAAGGTTTAAAAATCTGATGGTCCATTTACTAACTTTATCTTGTAACTTGTTGATCAAAGGTTCCCATGTACTTTTATGCATTGGTTTTTTCGTTAGAGGGACTCCTAAATATTTTGAAGGAAGGGAATCCCTTTAGAAGCCAAGAACTCTGAAGATGTTTTATGAATAGCAATATTGGCATTGAAGAAAAAGATTTTTGATTTGGAGAGATTTACTTCCATACCTGAAGCTGAGGCAAAAAGATTCAGAATTATTTTGTATTTTGAAGCTTCTTGGACTGTGGGGAGTCCCTGAAGCATGGTATCATCTACAAATTGTTATGAGTCATAGTTGCCCATTATTAGTAAGCTGCAGGCCTTTAATTTTTCCTGAAGATTGTGCCTACTTAATAGCGCTTCCCATCCCTTCCATCAAGATAATAAAAAGGAAGGGGGAGAGCGTGTCTCCCTGTCTGAGGCCTCTAGAAGGACTGAAAATCTCCGAGGGGGAGTCATTGACCAAAATAGAAAAGTTGGAGGAGGTCACCAGTGCCATTACCCATCTAACCCAAATATGATCAAATCCAATGTAATCAGCATTTTCTTAAGGTATACCTAGTGTACCTTGTTATAAGCCTTGGCAATATCTAATTGCATGATCATACCCGCCTGCTTCTTGCTAGTTAAAGAGTGCACCACTTATTGCACTTGAATGATATTATCCAGAATTTGTCTGCCTTCCACACAACTTGATTGCTCCCCAAAAACTAGGACTGGAAGCAAAGGTTTGATTTTGTTAGCCACAACCTTGGATATAATCTTGTAGATTATGTTACATAGGGCTATGGGTGTATATTTATCCAGTGTAAGAGCAATCTTCTGTTTCGGGATCAGGGCTATTAAGGAAGTATTGAGGGCTTTCAGAATGGTTTTATTTGACCTGGAATCCTCCACCACATTTAAAATGTCCTGCTTAACAATATTCCAACAAGCTTTGAAAAAGTCCACGTTGAAACCATCTGGGCCCAATGCTTTTCCATTCTACATGTCTTTGATTACATCTGTCAACTCCCCTTCCATTACCGGTCTATTAAGATGAAGTTGTCCTCCCTGGATACCAGTTTCGGTATGTTTCTAGTAATCTCCCTGATGGATTGCTCTCTGTCTGAAATGTTTTCCTGTGTTATACCTTGGAAGTGGTGTATTAACACAGCTTCTATAGCTTTATGGGATGTCTAAAGTTGCCCTGCTTCATTCTTGATTGAAGAGATATTATTGTGAACTCTATTGGCCATGGTGGTTCCATGAAAGAACTTAGTATTGCGCTCTCCTTCTTTTAACCATTGAACTCTGGATTTTTGTCTCCAAAATATTTCCTCTTGTTTACATAGATCCTCCCATTTTTTATAATGTTTATCTGCTTGTTCACTGATATTTTTATCAAAGCCCACGCTGAGTTAAGAATTTAATTATCTGAAAAAAAATTTCCTCCAATTGATGAGGGTACCAACGATGCTCCTTTTGTCCCTATCAGATTGTTGAATGATTGCAACAAATAAATCCCATAGCCATCATGTGAAAATGCAATTGTTAAGTAAATGTTCCAAGGTTTCTTCTTGAGCTTCACATAGTAGGCATCTTGAAGGTCCCAAGTTGGAATTTTCTTGTGATAAACAACCCACATGAAGAGTTTGATTATCATACACCCTCGATGTTTCCAAAGGTTTTGCCAAATTTTATCTGGAACTAGGGGATCCAGCTCAAGGAGATTTTTTTTTTCTTCATTAAGATTAAAGGTTCCCTCTTTGTTATCTCCCCATCTCAATTGGTCTTGTCCCTCTACCACTAAGATCTTCCTTTGTTCTATTATTTTCCTGAGCTCCTTTTCTTTAGTTTCCAGGAGATTGTTATTTCTGCAATCTATGTTTCTCCAGATTCTCCACTTTTCCATAAGTTGAGAATGTATCTAGAAATCTTTAAGCTTTCTTGAACCTTGGGAATCTGACTACTATTTAAGATCTAGGAAATATTCTTTTACTAGAATTGATTCTTTCTACCATTTATCTTCAGAGAAAAGAGTAATATCTCCATCTCTAATTTCCCAGAAGTTATTCTCTTGTACTAGTCTTCTATTTTCCGAAGCTCTGTTTCAAATTCAATCTCTCTCTTCTCATATCTATTTTCCTTCCTCGCTATCCCTTATCTCCCACCTCCCTCTATCTCTCCCCCCCAAATCACTCTCCCTCTCTCTCTTTCTCTTCCATACAACTCTATCACTATCTCCCCCCCCTTCCTTCTCCATCTCTATGTCTCCATCTCTCTCCCTTCCCCTTCTCTCCCTATCTCTATCCTCTCCTCTTCTTTCTCTTCCCTCCTCTCGTCTCTCCCTCACTCTCTCTGCATCTCTCCCTTATCACTCCTCTCTATCTCCACCTCTATCTCTCTATGTCTGTGTTCTTTCCTCCCCCTCTCTCCCACTCCAGCTCCATCTCTCTCTCACTCTCTCTCCTCTCTCTTCCTTCCCCTCACTCCCTCTCTGACCTCACTCTCTCTCCCCCATGACTCTCTCTTTCTCTCTCTCTCTCTTCCCTCCAACTTCTTCACTATCTCCCTCTCTCCCTCCGCCCCCTCCCCAACTCTCTCATAAATTTGATCACATTTTATTGTGTTTAAGAAATTATCTAAATTTAAAAAACTTAATTAGTTGTAAAATATTCAACCTATATTTTGGATCAATCATGTCAAAGAAAATAAAATAATGAAAACTTTAAAAAATCATGCACTATATTTAATCTATTATAATTAGTCAATTTCCATGCTTTCATCCCTTGGATCCTTAGCTAAGATGGATCTATGCGGTTCTATATATATATATATATATATATATATATATATATATATATATATATATATATATATATATATATATATATATATATATATATATATATATATATATATATATATAAAGAACCGCATAGATCCATCTTAGCTTAATTTTATTAAAACCTTAATTTAATTTCTATCGGAATATTTGTACTAGTTATGAGGATAGAGGGTTTAAATATGTCTCAAATTGTAACATTTTCCCTTTTTAGATTCAATTAAAAAATTGTTTAAAATTAAATTAAAATAAAATATTTTTACTGTGAAATAAGTTATGGTTTTTTGGCATGTGGTATTGATAAGCCATGGTATTGGCCCATAGTATTGTAACAAAGCCTATTTACAAGTTAATATCTATGGTAAACTCAGGGTGAATATCCATGGTTAACAATCTTTTTTGTCATATTTTTATAAAATATTTTGATTGTGAAATAATTTATGCTTTTTGGACATGTGGTATTGATAATCCATGGTATTGACCCATGGTGTTGTAACAAATGCTATTTTTTACAAGTTAATAGTATTGACCGTAATGTGGGGGTAAATATCCACAGTTAAGAATCTTGTCATATTCATATTGTTACAAAATAATTTTTTTATGAAATAAGTTATGGTTTTCGGATTTGCAGTATTGATAAGCCATGGTATTGGCCCATGGTATTGTAACAAAGCATATTCACAAGTTAATAAAAAACTCAAAATATAACAATTTGAATTTTTTTATTTTTATTAATTTAACTTTTTATTATTAATTGAGGCCATATTTAAATGTTTACACTCATGCCAATATCATTTTTAACTTCTTCTTATTCTTTTTAATTTAGCGTCTTACCCAAAAATAACAAATTATTATAAAAAAATAAATCATTTAACCCAATTGAAATTTATATATTTTATTTTATATTATAAATATTTCTTTTATTTTTTCCATTATATATATTTTGTATTCTTTTTCATTTCTAGTTTAGTGTTGGGTTCAAATAAAATATTCACAGATTACAACATCACATTGTAGCACTGCATTTTTATCTGCATAAGGAATACCATCAATGATATCTTTGGATATCATCGGATTTGAATGCCAGATGGAGTTTGCATGGGAAACACCATAGGAGAGAATCAACGATTAGATGGAGGAAGGGGGCATGGATATTTTGGCCATTTGTACATGTGTATGAATACCATCAATGATATCTTTGGATATCATCGGATTTGAATGCCAGATGGAGTTTGCATGGGAAACACCATAGGAGAGAATCAACGATTAGATGGAGGAAGGGGGCATGGATATTTTGGCCATTTGTACATGTGTATGAATTTGTACTCTGGAGAGTTCTTCCTTTTTACTAAAGATGATTTTTGTTCTTATGGGTAAAAATTTTTGACGGTTTATATGATCAAAGCAAAAATTTCATCTAGAGTTGAGGGTTGAATGATTATGATAATGCAGATCTTGATTGCGACGAACAATTCATCAAAAGACAATGCACAAGTAGGTGTTTTGCATGTCCTTATTGTAGAAAGGGTTTAATGATTATGATAATGTAGATCTTGATTATGGCCAACAATTCATCAAAATACAATGGACAAGTAAGCATTTTGCACATCGTTATCGTACAAATCAGTTTACTCCTCCATAACTTTTCTAGGGTCAGAATGCATGAAAATTTATTTTTTCTTTTCACCTTTTTTTTAGTGGTTGATTGTTTCTGTAGTGGAATCTACCATGCCGAAATTGAAAGGGCTCGAGTGATGAAAGAAAATGAAAATACTAGACCTTCTTCAAACTTTGTTACATGAAATTAAAATTTCTTGTAGTCATGAACATAAAATCTTTTCTGTTTTATCCTTAGATTCTGATCTCAATGCCTATAATTTTAAACCATATTACTATATTTTAAGTAGAAGATACTTAGATCCATTAAAACTTACAACTCTCCAAATCTTACATTAATTTCAGCTAAAAAGAAGGAACCTGAATGAATTTTGCAATTTAGACTCAATGCTTACAGGCAATGATTAAAAATGGAAGAACCAAAATGGTCTTATAACTTTTAGCCACCCATCAATATCCAAGACCTTTGATATTATTCTAAACCTAAACAGAGACAGTAGAAGAAGAAGAGGAGTGTGGATGAGGTGGACCCTGACTGTTGGGTCCGTATAATACTAGTGATTACCCCATTACTATTGTATTTGTATCCCTTATTAATATTGTTGTGCCCCTATTGTCCCTATATTGTTATTACTATGCCCCATAGAATCCTTCTATTATTATTTTTGTGGCTTTAGATTATTATTGTTAGGTCGGCTAGGTTATATTGTGACTCCTTAGACTCCTATATATAGAAACGAGGTTTTGTCATTTAAATCATCCAAGAACTGCTCATTTATGTAATGTAAAGGAGGTTTCCCCCTCGAAGAGGCTAAATTCTATGGCGTGGATCTCTCTTTTCTATCTTTTTGTGAGCTGGTTTCATAACATTTGGTATCAGAGCTTTGGATTCTAGGGTTTTGCTGCTCCAAATAGGTCATCGTGGAATTTTCACTATAACTTTTTTTCGGGGATGTTTCAGAAGCTAAAAAAAAAAAAATTGAGAAGAAATCACGCTGAATCTCTGGTCCAAATTTCAGAGCTTTTTGCGCTATATTTGTAGAGATATGATCTGAGGAAATTGGTCTTTTTGCAGACTCCTAAATTACATTCCAAACAGGTGACCTGGGGAAAATCATCATAACTTTCTCTCAGAGCATCAGATTGAAATTTCGTAAGAAGCTAACGAAAGAGGATGGACTGTAGTTTCTTGTATATTATTTTCAGATCCAAAGGTTGAAACAGTGACTTGTTGCATATCGTTCAACTTCGCTCTACTGAACTAGTCTATAATCAGGTCATCTTGGGAGATTGTGCATAACTCTTCCTTGGAGAATCCAACTTGGATCAGACTGGTGCCATTGGAAATGGGACATAGAGGGCTACTACAGGTCGCAATTTCAGAGTTGGATGATCTGAAATTGCATAGATACATTAGATTCAATATCAAGCTTCTACAAAGTGAAAAAAGGTGTGTAGTTTTTTTTTTTTTTGCATAAGCTTGGTTTGAAAAATTAGTTTGAATCGGTAATTGATGCCCCGAGGAAAGAAAATTAAAACACCTAGTAAGAAACCTGAAAGCTCTAGCATGAATTATGAAGAAGAGGAAGAAATGCAACATGATATATCAAAATTATGAGACCAGGTGCAACAAGTGTCACTTGCACAAAAAGCAACAGAATCTAAGATGGATGGTTTAAGGAAAGATGTAGAAGCTAAGATGGATTGTTTAAAGAAAGGTGTAGAAGCTAAGATGGATTGCATGGAAGCTAAGATGAATGGCATGGATGCTAAAATTGATGGCATGGATGATAAGATGGAAGAATTGAAGATAAATATGAATAAGTTGCTACAAGAAATGGTCGCTAATGGTGAAAGGGTAATAAAGGAAACTCATGATGAGAACAAAAGAAATGTCAATCATGATTCCATAGACTCTAGTGTTGGATAAAAGACCCACCATATTCCAAAAATCGATATGAGGAGGTTTGATGGCAAGGATCCCGCAACATGTATATTATAGATGGAGCAATTTTTCAATCTCAATAATGTGCAAAACACACAAAAGGTACGTATTGCAACTTTATATTTGGAACCAAATTAGTTTGTATGGTATCAATGGCTTTTCTCTCATAAAAAAATTATCACTTGGGCAATTTTTATGGAGGAATTGATAGCACATTATGAGGATACAAAAAGAAACACTTTTTTTAGCCAATTGATAAGTCTCAAACAAAAGGGTTCAATAATAGAGCACATTGAGGAGTTCCAAAAATTGAACATTAGAGTAAAAAATATTCTAGAGGAGCATAGAATTGATGTGTTCATAGGGACTTCAAAGGATAATATCCAACATGATGTTCGCCTCTAGGAACTTGATTCATTAGAGAAGGCATTTAGGTTAGCAAGAAAAATGGAAAGCAAAATTATGGCAACCAGGAAGCACACCACTCACAAATATAAAGATGGAAGTGTTGTTGCCCCTAGTCTTCCACAACCTATAAGGTTGACACCACAACAATTGGAAGAAAAAAGAGCAAAAGGGCTCTGTTACAGTTGTGATAGCAAATACATTAAAGGTCATAAGTGTGTTGAGAAGAAATTATTCTACATATATTGTGAATAGGAAGAAGAAAATGAGCAAGAAAGGTCAAAAGAAGAGGATATACTCCAGGAACAAAGCCTAGATAAAGAAGAAATGAATCTGACCATATATTGTAATGCATTGGCGGATATTACCACTCCTCAAACCATCAAGATAGAAGGACAAATCAAGAAGAAAAAGGTAATAGTGTTGTTTGATTCAAGAAGTACCCACAATTTTATTCATTGTAAGGTAGAAAAGGAATTGAATTGCTTCTTATGTCCAGCACTAGAGTGTCAAGTGATTGTTGCAAATGGAGGAACAATAAATTGCTCTGGAAAGTGCCATAATATCAAGCTATCCATGGGAGAATATGTTTTGACTAGCCCAATGCTTTCGATTCCAATGGGAGGTGTTGATGTTGTACTAGGAGTCCAATGGCTACAATCCTTGGGTACAATAGCTTTTAATTTTCAAGAACTTTTCATAAAATTTTCTGTGGAAGGAAAGGAAGTTGAATTAAGGGGTATTGCAGGCAAACCGAGAAAGATAATCAGCTCTAACAGTATGACAAAGCTTCTAAAAAATGAACAAAGAGGTGTAATTGCACAATTATGTTCGCTATATGTTTCCACATTGGAATCATCTATTTCTCCAGATCTCCAAAAAGTCTTGGACAATCATTCCAAGGTATTTGAGACTCCCAAAGGTCTTATGCCTATTCGTTATCATGATCATGCTATTCATCTGATTCCAGGAATTGTTCCTCCAAACATCAGGCCGTACAGATATCCCTATGCCCAAAAGAGTGAAATTGAACATATGGTTGCAGAAATTCTAGAGGCTGGTATAATTCAACCGAGTAAAAATTCTTTCTCTACTCTAGTAGTATTGGTGCACAAGAAGGATGGATCATGGAGCATGTGTCCGAATTATAGGGAGCTCAACAAGCTCACTATTAAAGATAAGTTTCCCATTCCTGTCATTGATGAATTACTAGATGAATTGCATGGATCAATTTACTTCACCAAGTTGGATCTTCATTCAGGATATCATCAAATCAGAATGAAGACTGAAGGCATTCTGAAAAACAGCATTTAGAACTCATGAGGGTCATTATGAATTTTTGGTCATGCCTTTTGGCCTTAACAATGCACCTTCAACACTTCAAGATTTGATGAATTCCATTTTCAAACCATTCCTTAGAAAATTTGTGTTAGTATTTTTTGATGATATACTAATCTACAAGTCTTGGAAGGATGATGTTGAACATGTTGACAGGGTGCTACAACTATTGGAGGAGAAACAATTATATGCAAAAAGATCCAAATGTTTCTTTGGAGTACAAGAGGAGGAGTATCTGGGTCATATTGTATCTCATGAAGGAGTTAAGGTAGACCCTAGCAAAATTAAAGCCATTAAGGAATGGAAAATCCCCACATCCATAAAGCATCTGCAAGGATTTCTCGGGTGGACAGGGTATTATCGCAATTTTGCTAAGAATTATTGGAGAATAGCAGCACCTCTAACAACATTATTGAAGAAAGATGCATTTTCATGGACTCCAGAAGCAACAAAGGCCTTCGAGCATCTTAAAGGGGCAATGTGCCAAGCACCAGTCTTAGCTACACTAGACTTCACAAAAAACTTTATTGTGGAATGTGATGCTTCAGGAAATGGAATTGGTGCTATTTTAATGCAATATGAAAGACCCATTTCTTTCAAAAGTCATCCAATCAAGGGAAAGTTTTTACACAGAGCTATTTATGAGAAGGAAATGTTGGCAATACTCCATGTACTTAAGAAATGGCGAACCTACCTAATGGGAAGACACTTCAAGGTAAAAACAGATCATGATAGCCTTAAATACTTTTTAGAACAAAGATTATCCTCTGAAGAGCAGAAAAAGTGGGTCACAAAGATGTTGGGTTATGACTTTGAAATCATCTACAAAAAAGGGAAGCAAAATGTGGTGGCAGATGCACTCTCAAGAAAGGATGAGGATGTGGAAGCATTGTTGTGTGCCATTTCTATTATCCAAACAGATTGGATAAACGAAGCAAGGAAGGAATGGAAGAATGACGAAGAAGTGTGGGCACTTATTCAAAAGTTACAACAAGACTCCAGTACGTTTGATACATTTAGCTGGAAAAATAATTCGTTATGGTACAAAGATTGCCCATACCTCTGTAAGAATTCCCAGCTAAAATAAAAGATTATTATGGAATTGCACACTTCTCCCTTAGGAGGGCACTCAGAATTTTTAAAAACTTACCACAAGGTTAAGAAGGAACTTTTTGGGAGGGCCTTAAATCAGATATTCAATAGTTTGTGGCGAATGTTTGGTTTACCAACAAAATAAAGTTGAAACAATTAAGACACCGGGTCTATTACAACCTTTATCCATTCCAAGCCAATGTTGGGAGGAGGTTTCAATGGATTTTATCACATGTTTACCCAAGTCTGAGGGAAAGAGTGTCATCATGGTGGTAGTTGACAGACTTACCAAGTATGCACACTTTTGTGCATTATCACATCCATTTAAAGCCAGTACATTTTCTACTGCATTTATGGAAACAATTTAAAAGCTACATGGAAACCCAAAGATTATTGTAAGTGACAAAGATCCCATTTTCACTGGAAAGTTTTGGAAAGAATTATTTTCTTGTCTTGGTACTCAGTTAGCTCATAGCTCATCTTATCATCCTCAATCTAATGGGCAAACTGAGATAGTAAACAAATGTTTGGAAGGATATCTTCATTGCTTTGTATCTGATAAAAAAAAAATGGATCAAATGGTTGCCTTTGGCTGAATGGTGGTATAACACTTCCTTCCATACAACAAAAAAAATGACCCCATTTATGGCACTTTATGGATATCAGCCACCATCCATCACATCATATTTAAGAGAAAATTCTAAGGTTCAAGAAGTGGAACATCACATCGAACATCAACAACATATCCTCCAACTCTTAAAGGATAACCTCGTGTTGGCACATAATAGAATGAAACAACAGGCAGATCAACATTGCAGCGAAAGAAGTTTTGATGTAGGTGATTGGGTATTCCTACGGCTACAACCATATAAGAAAATGTCACTCAAGGAAGCTAAGAAGGATAATAAATTATCACCAAAGTATTATGGTCCGTACAAGGTGTTGCAAAAGATTGGTACTATGGCATACAAATTGGAGCTTCCTGCATCTTCTCGATTGCACCTAGTTTTCCATGTTTCATGTTTAAAGAAGGTTATAGCCGACAAGCTCCTAGTTAAAACAATATTGGCAGAACTCGACAAGGAAGGAAAAATTATATTGGAACCAAAATTAGTCACAGAAACAAGAACTTGATAGTTACGAAATCGATCAATTTTGGAGTATCTTATCAAGTGGAAGAACTTATCCACTGAAGATTCCACATGGGATGATGAGAATTTTATACAGAAGCATCTAGAACTACTGAAGCGTTGAGGAAAACACTTTTTTGAAGGAGAGGGGCATGTTGGGTCCCTATAATACTAGTGATTACCCCATTACTATTGTAGTTGTATCCCTTATTAATATTGTTGTGCCCCTATTGTCCCAATATTGTTATTACTGTGCCCCATAGAATCCCTCTATTATTATTTTTGTGGCTTTATATTATTATTGTTAGGTTGGCTAGGTTATATTGTGACTCCTTAGAATCCTATATATAGAAAGGAGGTTTTGTCATTTGAATCATCCAAGAATTTCTCATTTATGTAATGTAAAAGAGGTTTCCCCCTCGAAGAGGCTGAATTCTAAGGCGTGGATCTCTCTTTTCTATCTTTTTGTGAGCTGGTTTCATAACCTGACCTACTTGATTCTTTTCAAAAGATGGGCATGTCCTTGACTAGAAGAAGAGATTGACCAATGTTGTTGTAGATGTTGTTTTTGACAGTGTTTTCATTGCTACCATGCATAGGTAGACTCTATAGGAAATTGAGCTTATATTTTGTTCATTATAAGAGGTAATTCAAGAGTTTCTTGATCGATTTGGGAAGTATCTTGGCAGGTTTTTTTCCTCTTACTGATAACTATTATGATACATTGTATTTTTTTTTTAGTGATAACTCCTTATATTAAATCCCCAAGCACACTTTGTCACCCATGGAAATATCCACTTATTTCAAGATGAATGAGATGGGGACCAAGCAGTTTGAGAGGAATATTATTGTTGTAGATGAGAGGAGTTTTGTAAGGTGAGAGGAGTTTCGCGAAATATATTAAAGGATGCACTACACCATTTTATGACACCAATCATCTCCATGCCACAGTGGATCTTTATTTCACTGAGGAAGAAACAATAAAGTATTCCACTGTAAAGAATTGGTATGTTGGGGACAAGGAATGAAGACATCGGATTTATAATTTTATTATGAAAAGAGGTTTGTGTGATGCAGACAATTCAAGGATTTCATCGACCTGAGTAGAGACTGGTTCGATAATCACCTGGAAATACTCAAGAATTGTTTTGAAAGATGATGATGCAATTGGAGAGTTCTATTATGTTTCCTTGGAAAATAACTATGAATAGGGGGGGACAAATATGATCCATATGGGGAAGAATTGCAGGAGTAGGATTTTTTCTAAAATTATATGTATAGGCAAGTCAAGGAACTACTACAGAGGATTAGTGCAGGTGCAACCAAATTCATAATGCAAGGAATTTTTCACAATGTCATTCGATGCTCATCAGTGACCAGGTAGCTGCACATACTTATCATTACATTCGGGTACAATTTTAGCTCCATTCTAAAGTCCCTAATTTCATTTATTGATAGTCCTTCTTGTGTCCTTGTCTCTCTTAATTTCATTGTGGCAGGATTGGAATGGGTTAGAAATTCAAGCATATCATTGAGTAAAATAGAAACCCACATGTCACTACATGTCATTGTGCATACTATCTATTTTTTATACAATTAGAAGTGAGCAATATGATGTGTACACAACTAAAAATCCTAGCAGGAATGATGAATCCAAACTTCGAATGGAAATCGAAACCAAGAATCATAAAATATCAATAAATTTGTGACACAGAGTAAAAAAAACACAATAAAATATTATATGCCAACATTGTCTATTTAGTGCAAGATACTACTAATATTTCATAATTTTTAGAGATGGTGGATGTCATGAAGATGCCCTCAAGCAAGGTTACTGACTTGAAGATAAGATGGTTAGTGCAACTATTTACTTTAAATAGTATAAATTTAGGTAATTAAAATATGTTTGAAAACAATTAGAAACACCACCCCTATTTATTTTAAATAGGCTAGATTTAGGTAATTAAAACAAGTTTAAAAATCACTAGAAACATCACCCCCCACATCATTTTATTTCTAGTTGTACAAGATAATATTGAATACAATTATGAGTACTTCTATTTAAATTGACCATACAGAAAATAACAAACAAGATTGATGCTTTTAAAAACTATATCCATCATTAAATATAAGATATGATAAGGATGGCTCATAATTATAAAGGCTATATCCATCACCAATATAAGATAAGAGTTAATGAGATGAGAAAAAGTTTTTCTTGATATAACATGTAAACGTCATAGAACTTATAACTCATTCATATTGTATCTTATTGTGCATATGTTAATTGTATAACTTCAGTCTCAATAATTTTTTGCCTTTAAATTGTCAAATATGTAGAAGTTACATTACACTAGCTTAAATGCAGACACAAATAAAATATTAGAAATATGGCAGGGGAATGAGTAATCATTTTCACACTGGTTTAAATTTCCCCTTGTTTGGTTAAGAACCAATTCAATGCTATTTTGATGGACTATTAAGTTATTAACCGAATATTAAAAAAAATGTTAGTCTCTTAAACGACTGAAAAGGGATATTTAGAATGTTATATAGAAGTTACATTTCACGTAGCATATCTACCCTGACGTAACTATAATATTCCAACTTCCAACTCCATTTTTTTATATAGAAGTTACATTTACCTATTTTAGATAGAAGTTACATTTTACATAGATATATCTACCATGACATAACTATAATATTCCAACTCCATTTTTTTCACACTTTTCAACATTTTAAAGATTTATCTATTTTAGTGTGATTGTGAAATTAAATAGTTGATATTGTTTAAGACATATCCTATTTGCAACATTTTGAATTCTTAAGTTGGATCTTGGGTAGGCTTTTGTTACTACCATATATCATGTTTTAAGTAGATGGTGTTTTATAATTCACCCAAGAGACTTTAGGAGAAACCTTGAATTGCATGCTTGTTTCCATTCACAGGGGCTTCACTGGGGGAACAATACCATATCACGTGTGTTCATATTGAGAGATATATATTGAGGAAAAATGACCTAGTATATTGATCATATAATATGGGGTAAATGGTTTTTATATTGGCAGGTATAAAAGATGAAGCTCAAAGTTAATGAAAAAATATAAAGGGGTATACAAAATGTTAATGAAAAAATGGATATCGATAATGTCTAGGGAAAGTAGGGTTTTTTTAAATTGGGAAGGTGTATTGGGTTTGTATTGGTAGGGGGTTAAATAATGTGATTTTTTAGAGGTATTTTCCAATATGTAGTCAAATTAAGGGTATTGTTTAGTATGCCATGAACGCACGCAATATGTTAGAGGTTCAATGAGTGATGCCCCTTTGTTTCCATTATACATCTAATATTTGCAACCTTTTCCACGTGAAGAACCTAATAGCCCATGTTGAAAATGAAGAAAGTACCTCAAAAATTGGGGAATATCAGTTATTCTATTTCCAAAGAGGGATAGATTCATAGAAGGCAATGAGAACTATCATTAATGGCTTTTGTTGGGTTGTATTTAATTAAATACCACTAGAATTTGCTACTAAAGTAAATCAATTGATGAATTTGAAGCTTGAAGGTAGTGTTGAATAGTTGTTGCAAGGTATATCTATAACACTATCTATCTACATGATTCTAATGCCCTGAGATGGTGTCTCAATAACACTATTTTCTAGTGACGGGTGCTAGATGTATATAGCTTTCTCATGTCCTACAGGTAAATTGTATCATTGTATTTCTATGAAATCCTGGAATGTGTTCAAAGTTTGTCTCAGATAAGGAAATATGAATGTACTCTTGAATTTTTCTATGTTGTAATAAGATCAAGAATAATTTTGTCATTGCAAATAATTGGGATCTACCATGTAAGTTTACTTTAGTACATGAAATTCTTTATTTGTTAGATCCCAGCTAGTTAGGGTTGAATTTATTTTTGTTGTAATGAGATTAAGAATAAAGTTTTCATTTTAATCACTGAAATCTACCATGTAAGATTTATTCACTACATGAAATTGTTTATTCGTCAGAGACCAACTTATTAAGATTATGAAGAGTCCTCTTTCATGAAAATATTTATGAATTATCTAGTCTTGCTCAAAGAATTACATATTATAGAAAGGTGGAAATTAAATGAGATGCAGCTGAATGGTTTCTGTTTTAAAATGTGAGGGAGTGTAAAATCATTTTCAGTTGGGTTCAAATATTTTTGAGCACCCACTAAAGTGCTTCATTTTCCTTGTAGTTAATTCCATTTCTACTATCCCAATGCTTCTATAATTCCTTCTCCAAAGTGATCTTTTAACTATCTTGGAGGGAAATTGATTACTTGATTGGAAACCAAAAATTACAATTTGATTAGGAGAAAGGGACAAGAAATCTTCATATTCTTCAATAAATTCCACAAGTTAAAATCATATCGAACGATTACCTTTCTATTTAATTGATATAACAATCACTCGAGCATTTGTTAGGATTTTGAGACCTTTTTCAATGAATTTTTTTCTTCTGAAAGTTATGTTCTCAATTAAAGAAATTAAATAAAAGGTGAAAATGAAGCAATGGAAGGATTTTCTATTTTAGTGCCTAAGAATTCCTTGCTAATGTGAAGGGCTTGGTATTTTCTTGACCCAAGATTAGTCGATTTGACTTCCTAGAATTTCTTTTAATTTCATTTTTGACCTAATTTGTGTGTAATAGGAAGTATTAACTACTAAGTACTCTCAAAGGTGATATTGATGGATGAATAAACTTTAAATCTCCCTACTTGACACTTTAGTATTACATGATCATGCAAAGAAATTATTAATCAATATTAAAAGGAAGATGATTAACATGTAATGTTTCTTGGCTTGTCATATAATTACTACATTTGGCCCCCATTAATATATTTGAGGCTACTTTTTGGTTTTTACTTGTGGGGCTTCCCTTTGGCTCAGAAAAACATTGAGCATAAATGTCCATTGCATTGGCATTGGACACCATCAAAGAGGAATTCACCAAAAGCAGTAGAGGACATGGGAGAAATTGGTACAATGAGAGGATAACCGCTAGAGAAACACCGAGGCACCATAATTTCTTGTGTATTTAGATTCACTCGAAATTAACTAGTCACAAAAAGTACCTTTTTTCGAATATTTTCATATATAAAGAAATACTAAAAAATGCAATTTCAGGCTAATTATTCAAACTGATAATTATCTAATGGTCATAATTTATAATTAAATAGTATAATATGATTAATATTATTGGACACAACTATAGGGTTTGACTGTGAGGGGCATTGTGACAATATATGTACACTTCTCATTGTATTAGACAATCATCTCGCAGAGTGTGATACCATCCAACGAAATTTACTCCTAGAGTCCATTGTGGGATTGAAATTTTTTCTTTCAATGGACAAGTGGTGATATATTTTCTTATGCCTTAGTGTTCTTCTTCCGTAAGGTTTTGACATTACTCACAACTAGCACCTTCATTCAACCAAGTGAGGTACTCATCTTGGAAAGTTGGATCCTTTTGTCTCCACAATCCAATATGAAGTTGGATCAATCTCATGATCCTACAAACATAGGTCATATTAGTGAGGAACTTTTACCGTGGGAAAAATAATATCCAAATTTAAGGAACATGACTTTTTTAGAACAAGCAATAAGGATATTTTTTACGTTGACCTTTTTTTTCTTCATTTGTTTTCATAAGTTATCTATTACCTGATATTTTTAACATGTAACTTAGTTGGTATGATTGTGCCTAAAACTTTGTTGAAGATTGAATACTAAGCTCCTAAGGTGTTATTTTCTATGGTGACATTTTATTTGCTTTGTTTATACAGGCCATCTAGCTGCATAGTGGCCACTATTGAATGTTGAGGTATATGTCATATAAATATTTTATAGTCTACGTTATTTTATATTCAAGTATTCATTGTCATTCATGTCTTAGACTCTACATTGTATCTTCTTTCATTTTCAGGAAAGGAGCTCAATATTGATGGTAAGAAGCAGTAATTTAGGAAAGAGGAGAACAATAACACTGGAGCGACAAATGTAAAATGAGAGAGAGAAGATAATATTTCTAGTGATACCCTTAGAGCCAATATCTTGCATAAGACATGCTCATAGAGACTAATGGTCAAGCCCTCAGAGTCGGTGAATTCACTTGCAATGGTTTGGTAACACAATGATAATGTTTTGAAATGATGAAACAATATTTCATGTGTAAATTGTAGTCTAACACATATTAAGTTGGAAACTCATATTGTAATACTTGATATTTTTTATAATAAAATTTATATGGTTGAAATTATTTTTATTTGCACTTGATATTGTTTAGTCTTGTAATTAACACATGTAACTCTACATTATTATATTAGACAAACATGCACATTGTATGGCATTTCTTTAAAATTTAGTCGCAAAATCATACTAATGAACACATAAAATCAATCTAAAACTATTAAATTAGTAGTTTATATTGAATAATTATGAACACAAATAAAATGAATATATGACTAAATTAGTCGTTTATAATGATTATGAATGAAATTAAATGAAATCAATAGAAACTACTAAATCGTTCGTTTATATAATGAATATGAAAATACCCAAAAAAAGATAAATGACTACTGCAAATGATAATTTTTTTATTAAAATGATGAATAAATTTTGCATATATATGACTATTAGTAGCTAATTTATAGTATCTTATCACATGACTAAAATTTAGTCATATTTCTTTGGTCATTAATTGGTTTCAAATGATGACTAAAATTTACATATATGATTATTAGTAGCTAATTTACAGTATCTTATAACACGACCAAAATTTTGGTCATATTTATTTGGTCATTAATTGGTTTTCTCGAGGATTCAGATAGTAATATATTTTGTTGTATATTTGGTCATTAATTACGATAATTAATTACTAAACAAAGGAAAATTTAATGACTAAATATACTACTAGATGGTAAAATTGAGGAAACCAATTAATGGCTAAGCTAAAAATGACTAACAGTTGGTCACGTTATAAGGTACTACAAATTAGCTACTATTGGTCACCAACTGAAAAATGGTCATTTATATGCAAATCTTAGTTGTTCTTTTAGTAATTAATAAGTCATTTTGTACTAGTGAATGAGTACCCATTGTGCATACTTTTGAGAAGACCCACATTGATAAAAATTGAAGACACATTAAAAAAACATGTTCAACATGCTTTATTAATGTATCTTCATTTTTTCTCAATGTGGATCCACTCAGAAGTTTGCATAATGGGTACTTGTTGGATGTGGAATTTCATTTCACCTCCAATGAGTGTTTACACCTGAAATTTGAATAAACATATAAGGAGATCAAAGAAAAATACAATAAAAGAAAGTAGTTTTATTCTTTTCCCTCCAAAATTCATAACTTCTTTTTTTATTATTTTCCTACTATTTTAATATTTTTCCTTAGGAAATCAATTTTAGGCTAAGAGTTCCTTTAATGGAGCAACTGAGTGTGCCTTGTGGAATGTTTGGTTGTAAATGTATCAAGGTTATTTCACTACAAGGAAGAAAAAGTGAACCTCTAAAACAGAAGTAATATTACTAATCTAGTAGAGACATGCACATATAAACAAGGAAGAATCATTAGACATCAAGTGAAATAGTTCAAATAGATGCTACGATCATTAAATCATCACAACACATATTCAACAAGTTGAGAAACAAAGTCACCATAGTAGTTAAATTAATTTAGTACATATGAAAGCCAACATAAAATGTAAACATTAGAAGAATAATCTCAAAACATCCATGATCCATGTATGAAAATGTGTTGGCTGAATGGCTTCAATTATTAAACAAAAGTTCTTATATACATGAGTACAATGAACATCACTTTCTCCTATAGTGTAGTGTTAGAGCCACTACTTGTTATCCAAATGTACTATATGTATCTCTCTAATGCTTTGTACAAGAAGGCAACGTGAAAATTCATTTTCTTAATTAATGAGGCTCCTTTAATAACTTGGGGCATGACCTTTCACATCCCAATGACTCTTGAGTTTCTCATATGAATTTTCAACTTATATGACCTTTGGACTTCTGTATAACTCATGGACATATAAATGACTTTTGGAATTACATATCACTTTTGGAATTACATGTCTTATGGACTTCTTGATATGGCTCCTTTTTCCATACATGACTCTTGGACTTCCACTTCTTTGTATTTACAATAATTACATAATTACATCATGATTTCCGCATCATCATGTGGTGAGAACATGACAAGTCACTAACATTGATGACTTGGATTTGTAGTTATTGATGCCATGGAATTTCTTGATAAGTGAAAATGATGCCACTTGTACCTTTGATATTGCATGAAACTTCCATGTTGCTAATTTTTTCACACTTCAAAGGGTCTTTGATCATTTGGATTCTTCTAGGATGCTTCGATCACCAAGATTTCAATGTTCTCCATTTTCTAACCTCATGTATTCTTTGTTCTTGAATGCTTCCTTTGACTTCCGTCTTTTCTCGATCCCTTCATCCATCTTTCCATGTTATTCTAGACTACCTGCAACTGAGACCACTCATGGAAAGAAAACACCATTCTAAAAATATCCTATTCTAACATGTCTCATGCAAATTTTCTATTCATGAATTAACATTTTTCTTAGGATGAACGAGGGAAACTTTACAAGATAGGTCACACTACCAAAGGGGGAATGACTGAGTGCTTCGAGGCTTTAGGATATGCTTGTGCACCCAACTAGATAGAGGAAGTTCAAAGGACGACATAGGGCACAGGTATCAAGGGTGAAGGAAGCCCACTATGTCTTCATAAGTGTGATATATGCTCAAGGGAACCAAGAAGGCAATAGAGTGCACTGTTGAAGGTTGAATGGATGAATCTTAGTCCTTCCCAAGTGCGTTGTGCACTCAAGAGAATCCATAATGGCATAGGGAACAAGGTTGAAGGTTGAAGGGGCTAGGATTTATCCTTCCCAAGTGCATTGTGCACTCAAGGGAGCCAAGAAGGGTGCAGGGTACAAATATGAAGGATGACATAGTCATGGTGTTTCTTTGATGCTGTGCCATGATCTCAACAAGGAGGAAGGATTTCTATAAGGGTGCATTTTGGAACAAGGAAGGGGGAATGATGCTTGGGAGTTCACTATGCACTTTTAGAGGGCACAGGGTGCACTTCAGAATAAGGAAGGTTTCCTAACTAAATCTTAAAGGTGTGTCATGTGCTCCCTAGCCCTAGTGGGCTAACTTATGTAACCATAATTTTTCTAAGTCTAAAAGATAAAACAAGAGGAAAACAAATTGAGCTTAGATGTAAAATCAAGTGTGAAAAATACCAACTTATCGATAAAACTTAAACAACAACAAACAATGAGAAATACACATCAAAATTCTAGTTTACAAACACTCCCCAAGTACAATAAATAAAGTGTGTGTGAGTGTGACCAAAAGTTTCATTTTTATAATAGCAAAGGTGTGATAACCATGAAGTGCACCAGACATGTTTTAAACATTACAAGGAAACTTAGGAATCATAAAAAAACACTTGAAACATGTGAATGATGGGAAACAACACTTCAATACCAAAGAGGCACTTGATATAATAGTTTGTTAGGCTCCAAAACTTGAATCTAGTAAATATTTGGAGGGTGTTGTAGCAGCGACAACAAAACCATAGGAATCTATGATCATATATTTTGAAAAATAATTTGTACTAATCCATTGAGGGTTGTGATGTAGATGTTGATACATTGAAGACTCAAAGAAAACTTATTTTTAATCAATCTCATTGATTGTTTACTCCCTTCGGAAATAAAAGGTGAGGCATTCTTTAGGTAATTTGAACACTTTTTACTTCATTATACAATGTAAATAAACTAGTGTTATTATAATCCCCTTAAATACAACCAATAAAATAAAAAAAATAGATCATAATAAAAATAGGTGCTACATACATCTACATAATGCTCAACTAGGGATTATAAGTGTTATGTCATGTCATTTTACTAGGAGTAGATTACTTCCAACTCTATCCAAATCCATTTGCAACTCACGAAGTGCTGGCATAAAGATGACAAAACCTGACTAAATCATTTGAGACTGACGGAGGATGTCACTTTACCAAATATTGATGCCATTAAAAATAATATTACATTGAAATTTAAGGATAAATTATTATGGTGTTACAAAGAATTAAAGGATAAAGGAAAATTTAAGATATTATAATTATGGTATTGATGGTACTATATGAAATGACAATCATGCTATATTATAACTAGAATAGAGAACATAATCAAAATTATTGAAATAAAAAAAAAACTATCATGAGATTCATAATGAAATGGCCATAAAACAATAATTAAAACAACATGGGATGAAAAACATAGTCATATTTATTATACAAATATAGTGGCGGATGGAAAAATGCTCTTATAAATCCCTATATCATATCCCAATTCCAAAATATTTGTAACAAACCTTTGGATTCATCAAAACTACGAAGATTTAGAAAATCTTATATCAAATCCTTTCAAGAAAAAAACATAATTCTAATAATGAAGGAATTTCATTACCATTTTTTCTTAATGTTTTTAGAACAAATTCATTTTTTTGGGTGTTAAAAATCATCGCCATCCTCTTTCCAAATAATACGGGTAGTAAAAAATCCATGAAAAAATGGATAGATATGACTTTGACAAAAAGCAGAGGTTCTTTTAATTGGAGAAATGAAATGGGACAAGGGTTCAACAAAAGAACTTTGGGAGGTATTCTTAAATAAATAATGAAATTAGAGTTCTTATTTAATATACTAAGACTAATCCCTATAAGACTAATGCATAAAATTGATCCCTATAAGACTAATGCATAAAATTGATGGCACACATTTAGTTCTTATTTCCTTCATCATATGAACTTGTTTTCCTCCTGCATAGAATTGAAATTATATAGAATAAAAAAAAATTGAAGGTTAAGTCTCTACGAGGAGTTACAAAAGCTGAAAACATAACACTTAAAATTCTTTTAGCTAACCAGCTTGAGATTGTTATGCAACATGGTGAAATTGAGGATGTCTAGTCAAATGAGTAACCTAGGTAGAATGGAAAATGTAAATATTAGAATTCACTAATTCAAACCTAAAAAATGATAATATTATTTTTAAGAGTATTGGTTATTTAATGAAATTCAAGAATTCTCAAAGAGTAGTTGTGTAAATCCTCTAGCATCATACACCCAAAATTGCTTTTTTTGTCAAATTTTTTGAACATTTGAAGTAGGAAAAGAAAAATGTGAGACATTCAAATTAAATATCTGAAGGGGTATCCATATTTTCAATTATATGAGCATTATATATTTTACAATATTAAAAATTAAAATCAAGGCACCCTATCCAATCCTCCACTTAGGGGTTAAGTTTCCACCCATTAACAATAGGGACATTATTACTTTCACCTAATGTGTAAACAAAAATAACTAACATGAATGATAAGAAGCATTGTTGCATTGCTTCAAATACTAGTTAACATTTCCTAAGACTCAAATTGTGAAATAAAGATGTTAATTCTTTGTTAAAACATTGGAGAATAAGAAAGCAAATCTACAAAATATTGATACTTCTAAAAGAACTATTATAATTAAGTTCAAAGAGACATGGTGCAGAACCAAGTAATGGGGAATAGAAATTTAAAGACTATAAGATACTAAGGAAAATTTAGGGTCTAAATTTCATCCATCAATTATTTTTTCCATTTTTTTCTTAAAAAGTCATTGATTTCAACAGTTTTCTAAAATAATTCACCCAAATTTTATATGATCAATGTATTTTATTATTGAAATACATAATTTTTTCTAAAAACTATATAAAATATCTACAAATTTAAATATATCTATGAAAATGGTACCTAACATATTATGTTCAACATTTTAAAAAATATTAAGATTCTCTAAGGTATTTGGATTTTAAAATAAATATGGATCCTTAAAAGTTTTGAGATCATTAACCCCAACCTAGAGATCAAAAGTTTTCTTTCTAATATTAATAAGATAAGATTGAACTCTCATAATATTCCTATTGAAATGCAATGATTGAATTTATATGATCCCATAGAATCCTTGTCTCATAATTTCTCACTATGCCATAGAGAAATATGCTTCAAAAAAATCATCTAGAATTTGGCCTTATTTGACTACTAGAGTGAGGAAAGGTAGAGTGAATATCTTCCTTCTGATTTCATCCTAATATTCCTTTCCTTCTTTGCACGTAAAAAATATATTCGTGAGAATCTAAAGTGCTCCTTGGGAGGAGGTTGAATGGGCTATTTATAGCCTTTATGTAACCATCCCTCCCATATCTAACTAATTTAACCAACTTTCCAAGGTAAACACTAGAGGAAGAGCTACTGTGACAATACTTGACCTCCTAGATTCCATTAAGGAAGTGAGGTTGACCACAAAAGAGAATCTTTCATCTCAGAACATTCTACAGGGGCTAAAGGTCACTTAGAGGCTGAATAACCAACCTTGGTGGCCAAATATTGAGTTGGAAACCCTTTTCTCTAACCTAGGTCCCCAACCACACCCACAACAAACCCTCCATGTGGTTGGAAGCCTCCAACCACATGAAGAAGCTTTCATCCATGTGGTTGCAACCTAATTTTCCCAGTTAGGAGCATGTGGTCCTGAGATTTGAGCCTAGATTCTAAGTTAGCCTCCAGACCACTACCCATAACTTCTTGTAACTTCTCAAAATCACTAATGGCATCAAAAAAATACTATACATACAAAATTGAAGGTGGAAGGTGACCTAGACTACCTAGAACATAACAAACATTTTTTCAAACATATTGCAAACAAGTAAGATATAGGTCATAAATGCATATCTGATCAAAACGTCTGATATTCATATGAGTATCATGGAGAAGGCCCTATGCCCTCTCCACATAGTTGCAACAATATTGGGTCCCTATAATACTAGTGTAGCACCCTTATTCTTATTGTTAGTGTAGCCCCATATTGTTATTGTTGTGCCCTTACATTATTATTTTTATGTAGGATTAGATTATAATGTGACCCGTTAGACTCTTATATATACCAAGGAGGCATTATCATTTGTATCATCCATGAAATGTTCATTTATGTTATGTAAAGGAGGTTTCCCCCTCGAAGGGCTTATTTCTCAAGTTGTTGATTTATCTTTTATTTTGTTCTATGACGTGGTTGCATAAAATTTGGTATCAAAGTCTTGGATTCAGGGTTCCATTGCTTCAAACAAGTCATCTTGGCATTTTCTCTACAATATTTTTATAGGAAGCTTAGAAGTTGAAATTCTAATCACGTGGAGCCAAAATCTTGGTGAACTTCATGTAGAAATTTTAGATATTTGTTCGCTATATTTTCTGAGATATGGTCCAAAGAAGTAAGGGTTTTTGCATGCTCTGTCATTTAGCCTCAAACAGGAGACCTAGGAAAAGTCGTCATAACTTTATTCTCAAGAATAGGATTTGGATTTAACGTATAAAATCCAACATGAGGTTCGCCTTTGGGAACCTAATTCCTTAGAGAATGCATTCAGGGTGGAAAGAAAAGTTGAAATCAAAATTATGGCAAAAATAAATTCTACCACTCAAAACTATAAATATGGAAGTTTTTTTTATCCTAGCCTTCCACAAGTTACAAGGTTGAAACCTCAATAATTGGAGGAAAAAATCATAAAAGGGCTTTGTTACAGTTGTGATATCAAATACGCTAAATGTCATTAGTGTGTTGGGAAGAAATTATTTTATATAGATTGTGAAGAGGAGAAATAAAAGGAACAATAAACATCAAAAGAAGAGGATACACACCAGGAAACTACCCTAAATAAAGAATAAATGAATACGACCATATCTTGTAATGCATTGGAGGAATTACCACTCCTTAAACTCTCAAGATAGAAGGATATATCAAGAAGAAAAAGGTAATAGCATTGATTGATTCAAGTAGTACCCATAATTTTAATCCTTGTAAGATAGCCAAGGAATTGAATTGACTTCTATATCCAGCACCAGAGTGTCAAGTGATGGTTTCAAATGGAGGAACTATAAATTGCTCTAGAAAATGCCATAATATCTAGCTAACCATGGGGGAATATGTATGGAATAGTCCAATTCTTTCCATTCCAATGGGTGGTGTTGATGTTGTACTATGAGTCCAATGGTTACAATATTTGGGGACAATAGATTTTAATTTTCAAGAACTTTTCTTGATTTTTATTTTGGAAGGAAAGGAAGTTGAATTAAGGGTATCGCAACGAAACCAAGGGAGATAATCAACTGTAATGGAATGACATCTCCAGATCTCCAAAATGTCTTGTAAAATCATTCCAAGGTATTTAATACTCCCAAAGGCCTCCCAGCTATTCATGATTTCATGGTATTCATTTGATTCCAGGAAGTATTCCTCCAAACGTAAAGCCCTACATATATCCCTATGCCTAAAAGAGTGAAATTGAATGTATGGTTGTAGAAATGTTAGAGGCCAGTATAATTCGACCTAGTCAAAGTTCTTTCTATGCTCCAATAATATTGGTGCACAAGAAGGAATGTTTTGGGGATAACCTTAAATATGATATTCAGAAGTTTGTGGAAGAATGTTTCATTTACCAACAAAATAAATTTGAGGCGATTAAGAGCCCAAGCCTATTACAACCTTTAGCCATTCCAATTCATTGTTGGGAGAAGGTCTCAATGGATTTTATCACAGGTTTACCCAAGTCTAAAGGAAAGAGTGTCATCATGGTGGTGGTTGATATACTTACCAAGTATGCACATTTTTGTGCATTATCTCATCCTTTTAAAGTCAGTACAATTGCTACTGCATTTATGGAAACATTCAAAAGCTATAGGGAAACCCAAATATTATTGTAGGTGATAGAGATCCCATTTTCACTAGAAATTTATGGAAGGAATTATTTTATTTTCTTGGTACTAAATTATCCCATAGTTCATCTTATCATCCTCATTCTGAAAAGAAAATTGAGATAGTGAACAATTGTTTGGAACGATGTATCTGTGGTTTTGTATCTTATAAACAAACACAATGGTTGAAGTGGTAATCTCTAGTTAAATGGTGGCGTAACACTTCCGTACACATTTAAGAAAAAATGACCCCATTTATGGCACTCTATGCATATCATCCACGTCCATTACATAATATTTAAGAGAAAATTCTAAGTTTCAAGAAGTGGAATATCACATCGAGCATCAACAACAAGTTCTCCAACTCTTAAAGGATAACCTCACTCTAGTGTAGAATCGAATGAAACAATAGGCAAATGAACATCATAGTGAAAGAAGTTTTGATGTAGGCGACTAGGTATTTTTATGGCTACAACCATACAAACAAATGCCCCACAAGAAAGCTAAGAAGGATAATAAATTATCACCCAAGTACTATGTTCCTTACAAGGTGCTGCAAAATATTTGTACTATGGCATACAAATTGGAGCTACCTGCATCTTCCCGAGTATGCCTAGCTTTCCATGTTTCATGCCTAAAGAAGGTTATCAATGATAAGCTCCCAATTCAAATAATATTACTAGAACTTGACGAAGAAGGAAAAAAATATTTGAGCCTAAAGCAATCACAAAAACAAGAACTCGATAGTTACGTAATTGATTAATTTTATGCTATCTCATTAAGTGGAAGAACTTACCCACTAAGGATTTGACATCGAAGGATGATGATTTTATACAGAAGCATCCAGAACTACTCAAATGTTGAGGAAAACAATTATTTGAAGAATAGGGGCATGTTAGGTCCCTATAATACTAGTGTATCCCCCTTATTGTTATTGTTATTGTAGCCCCTTATTGTCATCTTGTTGTGCGCCATAGAAGCCCACTATTGTTATTTTTGTGTCCTTACATTATTATTTTTATGTAGGCTCTAATTATATTGTGACCCCTTAGACTCCTATATATACCAAGGAGGTATTATCATTTGTATCATCCAAGAATTTTTCATTTATGTGATGTAAAAGGAGGTTTCCCCCTCGAAGAGACTATTTCTCAAGTCATTGATTTATCTTTTCTTTTATTATGTGAGCTAGTTGCATAACAAACACCACTTACTAGTCTATACATTCATCACCTATCAATAGCTCAACAATTCATGACAACAGCAATAGACAATACACATCATATAAACAACAAATAACCATAAAATAACCAACATATAAACCATGTCAACTCAGCCATAAAATCACCAACACATTGCCACGAAATATATATAAATCACAATAGAATAATAATTGTTAATAACATAGGAAAATACCAACTAATTTAGGGACTTCCACATACCACCTAGTCATAGATTGCGTTTAACCACATCTCTCTTTCATCCAGTCACCCCCACGCCATATTACAAGCGTGAATGTGTGATATCATGTAACAAACCAAACAAAACCAAACCACGGCTTCCAGAGTCCAAACCACCTCAATCCTTGACCAGTGATTCCACCTCACAGGCAGACATCACTAACACTAACCAAATCAGTCTCTACCCAAGCTATTCAGGGCCCTGGGAACTATTATCTCAATGCACAACCATGCAAGGCTCTAGAGAATTTTTCCAACCTAGCTCCATGACTAGTAACTCAACCCACCAAAGGCTCCAGATTGTTTTTCCAACCTAGGCTCTAGGACTAGTAGCTCATCCCAACTTGTTCCAAGGCTTCCAAAGCATTTTTTCCAACCCACAGCCATAAGGAATTATGAGCACCAACTAGAAAAGAGATCTAATGGAAAAACAAAAAACACCATGGTTATCTAGAAAATGGGAAGGCTACGCTAAAAACCATTGTCAACTGAGGAAATCCTCCATTCCGATAACAAATCATAACTAGATAATCATATGCATATACCATGCATCCATAAATCGGCAAGGAAATCATGCATGCAACCTATTACCTACAAATAAATCCATTTTTAGTCATTGATCGTGTTGTCCCCTTATACTTTTCTGCTTTCCTTTACCTTCTTTCTTCAAGTCCAAATTATCCCAAAATGCTCCAAGAGTGCTCCAAGAAAACTCTAAGTGTGTGAGAGTGATAGAGAGAGAATAGAAGAGATCTCTAAGCTAAAACTGACAAAAGGTTGTGAACTGATCCTTAGAAACATTTTTTATCATTGAGGCCTTTCTTTCCTTCATTTTTGTCTATTTTTGCTCCAATTTTCCTCACATGCAAACATGTGACCTTTCATCTCCCTTTTCTCCTACTTTCCATTATTTTTATAAATAAATGCTAGTAAATGCCACTTTTCCTTTACCAATTTCCACAGTCATTTATTAATCACCAGCGATCCCCACCACTATATTTTTCCCAACATTTAGCTTGGAATACGTGTCACATGGCCTTGGTTATTATTTTTATTTATTTATATAAGAAATCAACCAGGGTTTGTTACAAATCACTCCACCTTGGGGGAACCTTCATCAGTGTTCAATCACACTTATGAACTAGTAAAACACATGCTTCTCCTAGAGATTTATAACATAAATTTATACAACATTTACATTATATCATACTATTGAAGACATAACCAACATATCCTGAACACCATATCGCTTATTAGAGTTTTACAACACAACTCGATGTGGTATTTACATACATATCCATATACATAGACATAACCAAAACACAACATCAAAACACATATGGTCATCCATTTTCCATATAGCTTCATCAAGCCAAAATTGCTTCCACTGCACTTTAACTTGATTGATTGCTCAACTCTGAAGCATGAGCATATTTCACTGCAAAAAATGCATCGAGGTTTCAGTTGGAATTTTCCTTCCGAATCCACTTGTAGTACAGACCATTCAATCACACTATCATAATGTTTCACATACTTCTTAATCAATGCCACATGGAAAACATCATGGAATTTCACTATCGAAGGTAGTGCAAGTTGGTAGGCCACTTCTCTAATCCTCTCAATAATCTTGAAAGGCCTGTAATATAGAGGTGCTAGCTTGGCACATGATCAAATCGTTAAGGAGATCATATTAGGATTGATGCGCAAGTACACATGCTTCCCATCCTGAAACTCCTAAATGCCCTGTGTTGATTTACATAAATCTAATGCTTATCTTATGCTACCTTCAAATTCTTCCTGATAACCTGCATTTTTTGTTCCATTTAGCCGACATGTTCGCTCCAATCAATACCTTATTCACTGGATCACTCTAACTAATAGGAGTATTCCAACTCTACCCCTAAAGTTCTTCAAACATGATCGTCTTCAAAGATTCTTGATACCCATTGTTATATGCAAACTCCATCAGTGGAAGATTCTCTTCCCACTTCTATTGTTGATGCATAACATACATTCTCAACATGTCCTCAAGAATCTTGTTGACCATATCTATCTGTCCATCTATATGTGGATGATAAGCTATGTTGAGGGCCAACTTTGTCCCCAAACATGCAAACAACTCCTTCCAAAATCTCACTATCTCACTATCACCCTCACTATCCCCTAATGAAAACCTGAGCAACCTCACTAGCTATATCCGTAGACTTCACTAGAATGAAGTGAGCTACCTTAGTCAACTTGTCAACCACAACCATAATAGAATCATTCTATCTAGATGTCCTTGGAAAACCTATAATGAATTCCATGGAAATGACCTCAAATTTTCGCTCTAGAATTGGAATCCGTTGCAATAAAGCACTTGGATGTTTACACTCTTCTTTTACTTATTGACAATCCATACATCTCGCAACAAAATATTCCACCTCTTTCTTCAATTTCTACCAATGATAGAAATTCTTAACCATTGTTGATGTCTTCTAATATCCCAAGTGACCTGAATATGGCTTAACATGAAATTCCCTCAAGACAAGCTTCTTGAGCTCACTATTTTCTGATACATTGATCCTATCCATAAATCTGACCAACCCATCTATCATTGTTAGGACCCCATACTGTCTATTTTTGACCTTATATTTTGTCATAATATTACCCTCTTCAACCCATAGTTGAAAGCCTTTGCTAGTGTTTTTACTTAATCATTCCAAAGGTATACAGTAACTCTTCTCATTGCTATATGTTTAATTATTCAACACATAATCATGCTATCTTTATAATTGATCCTTGAAGTTGACTAAGTTGCTGAACAATTGTTGAAACTGCCTAAAGCTGGCAGGACCATATTTTGCAGTTGCTGAAACAACGGAAACAGCACGAACCTCGAAGCTGAAACAGCAAGGACAGCATGCGAACCTCGAGGAGACAGTTGAGATTTGCGTATCAGATCTGCAACAGCAAAGGAATCCGATCAATTATTGAATAAACGGTTACATTGGTCGTAACGTTCATGATCCACATTACTGTAACAACATTCTATTAATGGGAAATGATTTCCCTATTTTTGTACAAAGGGTTGAACTACAATGTATAATGAAAATATTTTGTAATAGATGTCTCCTCTATAAAGAGGAGACATCTACATTAGAGGGGGGATAGAGAGGATGAACAAACTGTAACACAGGAATTGTAGTGGAAGGATGAGATTGAATCTTTCTTGTAATATGGTATATTGACAAATGAATAAAGTTCTGTTCTGAGTATTTCGTCTTAGTTTCCGTGTCCTGGGGAATCTTGTGAGAAGGACAGGGCCCACCTTCATCACAAGATACACCCATCTTCTTTTTGTTGTTTGTTTTGTGTGATTTATGTTCGTACCTTATTCACGAGTATTGCTTCTGATGATATTTTACTTTTGCTAAGACTCTATTTTTCTTTTAAGCGATTGATGTTGTATATGAGTGCCTCACCGGTGACTAGGATTTACAGAGTGTATTGGTGAACTGGATAACAAAGGCAGGTGCTGAATGTTCCTACTCTGGCGATAGGGTCCTGATCCTTTGTTACAGGATAGCCATCGCTTCCTTTTGCAGATTTATTCTCTTTAATTAATTATCTGTTCTTATTCCATTCCTGCAATAGACTATAACTACTATAACACAAAGTAAGGGTTTAACAGAGTATGAATTGTTTATACTACAGCTTTTAATGCTATTAAAATCGAGTACACATAGTACGTAGTCAGCTTTGAAATAATCGGACTTTCCCGGGTTGACAATTTATGTGGCACTCGACTGTTTAATTAATAAACAATTAAAGTGACCAACATTTTGACGCCATTGCTGGGGAAGGCGACCAAAGATTTTAAAAGTATTAACGATTTTATTTTAGAGATACAGGATGCATGAAAGGACGCAGGAAGGCTAACCTTACAGGCGGCAGGGGCAAAGGCAGAGGAGGAAGAAAAACTTTCATTGACGACATTATTTCAAAAGCTGAAACATCTCAAAAGGTAAGCTTTCAGAGGCCACAGACTCAACACTCTCTCCAAACAGACTACAAAACGGAGGAATTATTGGGACCAGAAAGGGCCAAAGAAATAGTCGAGGAGTCAGTGGAAGATATTGAGGAACCAATAGAAGACATTGAAGTCGAGGAACCAGTTCAGGACATTGGAAGCCCTACAGAAAGCGCTGAAGACTGAGCAAGTGAGACAGGGGAACAACCAATGGATGGAAACAACGAAGGACTCTTTGGTGGGGGACGAAGAGAAGGAAGAGGGGAAAATTCCCTCTCCACCTTGGAATTCCCTATTGAAGATCTTCCTAGAGGAGCAACTCCTATGAAGAACATTCCACTTTCAGCCCTACCTAATTTCCATGGTTTATCATCTGAAGACCCTGATGAATTTCTGTTCGAGTTTGATATATTGTGTAGGAGTTATGATTATGTTATTAAACCTCAAAAATTAAAGTTATTTCCAGCAACATTAAAAGGAAATGCATTGAGGTGGTTCATGAGCCTAGGAAGACATGTGATCACAACATGGGATCAAATGAAAGAAAATTTCTTGGCCAAATACCAAGATTATTGCCGAACAAGAGAAAGGAAAGAGGAATTATTTAAGATGGTTCAAAAGGAGGATGAAAATCTGGAGGACTTCGTGGAAAGACTACAGTATAATTTGCAGCAATCTGATCATCCAGATATGAGTGTGGATATTCTTAAGTCAATAATGCTAAAAGGGGTACGAGATGATTGTTTAGATATTTTGAATATGCTTGGAAAAGGGGATATATCTAAGGAATCATATGATGAAATTGTCAACCTCTGTAAGAGATGTTCAAGAGGAGCAGCAAGCAGACCAAAAATCAAGGATAGTACATACTCAAGAGTCCAGAAATCAGCAAGTGGAGGAGCAACACAGGCCGAAATAGGTAACTTACTTGAAGAATTTAAAACTGAAATCTTAAGCTCTTTTACTTCACAAATTGATACCTTGTAGGTTAAAAAGAAGCAGGCAGAAGCAGAAGCTGCTCTGGCTATTTTCTGCTCTAAATGCAGAGAAAAACACCCACTAAGGGAATGCCCACTAGACAAGGTACCAATTTGCACTATTTCTGAAAAGGACCATGAGACTCAACAATGCCCTTCTTTGCCAGGAATAAAAGCAGCGCTGTAGCCAACTGAAGAGGAAGCTGAAGCAGTGTACCTACTGACACAGAGGAGGCAATGGAAACCACGAGGACAAGGTACGAATTCTAACATGCCATTTAATCGTTGGAATAATCATCCTCCTTTTCAAGCAAATTACCCGCCCTTGAATCAAATGCAATACCCACCCTTTAATCAAATGAATTTCCCACCCATGCAGCGACCAAGTTCTCCTTTTGTTGATCCTACGATATGGAATCCCTGGGCTCTACAAAAATCCTATTTTAACCAATGGAACCCAAATTGGATAGCTCAACAGATCCCATTTCCAAACCAATTTCCTCAGTATCAGAAATCTCTCTTCTTACCATCAAATGCTCCACCGAATAATCAGATAATGAGACCCCAGCTGCCTGTACAACCTAACCCCAACCCAAATAACAATAAAGTTCTGCAAGTAATTGATATTCAAAACCAACCTGTTTCCCCTATGCAACGTAATGATATTCATTTACACTCTTGGAGAATAGTTGAACCCATTATTGATGACATTACTTCTTCTGACTCTGATAAAGAAGAAACTGGAAAAGAAAAGTCATCTAATAACAATGCTGAAACAGTTGAATCATCCTCTAATAAGACTGCTGAAGCAGTAGAGCCACCATTCCCTGAACGTTTGGCTCTTACCAAAACACTTGAGCCACCTGCTTTTAATCTTTTAGGAGAACTACAGAATTTATATGTTAAAATTCCACTCTTACAAGAACTGAGAGATGTACCAATTTATGCTAGAACTGTTAGAGATATTTGTATTAAGAAACGTGGAAGAAAAGCTAAAGATCCCCTCATAGTTCATATGATGGGTGATCTAGTTGCTCAAATGTCAGAAAAAAAACCCCCTGTGAAATATGGTGACCCTGGTCATCCTACGGTCACAGTGCAGGTTGGAAAAACTCTTGTTTCTAGAGTTCTAGTAAATCTGGGTGCTGCAATAAACATCATGAAACTTGAAACTGCACAATTACTACAATTAAAGAATGTAATGAGGGAAACCCAAACCATTCTAGAGCAAGCTGACCACTCCACAATCAAACTTGAAGGAGTCATTGAAGACCTGATAATTTCAGTCGAATCTTGGAACTACCCAGCTGATTTTGTTGTATTACAGACTAAAACAAATTTGGGGGGTCATCCATTGATTTTAGGGAGACCTTGGCTGGCTACAACAGATGCCTTCATCAGCTATAGATCAGGTTCAATGACAATTTCTAATGGATGTGAAACCAAGCAGCTTACTCTTTACCCTCATGCTACACCTATGATTAATAATGATAACTCTGTATGGTTAGATTATGAGGATGATGAGACCAACCCATATTGACTATTGGAAAAGCTTTAACTTTTAAAGATTCAACCGAAGATGAATTAATTAGAAACTTTATTTCTGAACCTTCTTTGGTTAACTCTCAAATACATGATCACTTGACTACAATCTTGTAATCTGAATCTCAGCAAAACCTTAGAACTGAAAATTTATCTCAGACATCAGCTGGTATCTCCTCCAAAGGTATAACAGTAGAAATCAGGCCTGGCAAAACATTAAATATAAAACCTAACCTAATAGATGCTGAAACACAATAGTTAATGAAGCTACTCCGTGAGAATAAAGAAGCATTCGAATGGGATTACACAGATATGAAGGGAATCTCTCCTGAATTATGTACTCATCGTATTTATATTAAAGAAGGATCTCGCCCAGTCTGTCAACCCCAACGACGAATGAATCCCAATTTAAGAGAAATTGTGAAGGAAGAACTTCAAAAATTGTTGAATGCAGGATTTATATATCCTATATCTGATAGTGAATGGGTTTCTCCATAATTGTACCTAAGAAAAATTGGAAATGGAGAGTGTGTGTAGATTATAGAGCTCTAAATAAGGCCACTCAGAAAGACCATTTCCCCTTACCATTTATTGATCAGGTACTAGACAATTTGGCAGGTAAGAGATTCTTTTCCTTTTTGGATGGATTTAGTGGATATAATCAGATCAATATTGCATCCCAAGATCAGGAAAAGACCACTTTTACTAGTCCATGGGGGACTTTTGCCTATAGAGTTCTTCCATTTGGACTATGTAATGCCCCAGCAACATTTCAAAGAGCAGTTATAGGGATTTTTTCTGATATTCTTAATGATTCCTTAGAGATATTTATGGATGACTTTA
The DNA here is from genome assembly GCA_031772625.1 of Pinus tabuliformis. Classification (NCBI taxonomy): domain Eukaryota; kingdom Viridiplantae; phylum Streptophyta; class Pinopsida; order Pinales; family Pinaceae; genus Pinus; species Pinus tabuliformis. The sequence continues at coordinate 495,132,466 of CM062812.1, read as the reverse complement.
CTCCTTATGGTATGACTTTTGAAGATGCATTACAGAACCTTGAAAAAGTACTTAAACGATGTATAGAAGCACATCTTACCTTAAGTACTGAAAAATGCCATATGATGATGAATCAAGGTATTGTATTGGGACACTTCATCTCATTCCTAAGAATTCAGGTTGATCTGGCTAAAGTACAATTAATTCAGACTCTTCCAATCCCTAAAACACAAACTGATGTAAGAAGTTTTTTAGGACATGCTGGATATTATAGAAGATTTATCAAGGATTTTTCTAAAATAGCTTCTCCTTTGTTTGTGTTACTTATGAAAAATGTTGAATTTAAGTGGACTGATGGTTGTCAAAAAGCATTTAATGATCTTAAACATCAATTGTCTACAGCTCCCATTTTAAGAGGACCTGACTGGGCACTCCCCTTTCATATATCCTCTGATGCTTCAGATACTGCAATTGGAGCTGTCTTGGGTCAAGAAGAAAACAATCTTCCCTATGCTATCTATTTTATTAGTAAAAATATGACCCCTGTTGAACTTAATTATACAGTTACCGAAAAAGAATTCTTAGCAGTCATTTATGCTATTAATAAGTTTCGACATTATATTAATAGTTACACTACTTTTTTTCATACTGCTCACTCGGGCATTAAATATTTAATGAACAAATCAGTTACAAATGCTCGAGTTACTAGATGGTTATTATTATTACAATAATTTGATATCACAATTGTAGATCGACTAGGCAAAGAAAATGTAGTTGCTGATTTCCTTTCTCGGCTAAAAACTGATGAAAATATTCCAGTAGATGATTCTTTTCCTGACGAATATTTATTTGCAGTATTTGCTCACTCACCTTGGTATGCAGACATTGCCAATTACTTAGTTGCAGGGAAACTACCATCACACCTATCGCACAGAGAGAAAAGAAAGATCGTTCAGCAAAGTGCTAGGTACAGCTGGATAAGCGGGTGTCTTTTTCACACAGGACTCAATCAGGAAATTCAGAGATGCATCAGAGAAGATGAAGTTTATGATATATTGAAGGCTTGTCACGATGGCCCTTGTGGAGGGAATTTTGCAGATAAAAGAACAGCACACAAAGTTCTTAGAATGGGTTATTATTGGCCCTCACTTTTCAAGGACCCAAAGAAATATGTTAGGGCCTGTGATAGCTGTCAGAGAATGTGCCAGCCTAATCACAGGGATGAAATGCCACTCAACCTCCAGGTAATACTTGAACCTTTTGAAAGATGGGCGCTAGATTTTATAGGTCCCATCAATCCTCCATCCAATCAAAGAGTTTATATACTGGTTTGCACATATTATATGACTAAATGGGTAGAAGATAAGGCACTCCTCAGAGCTAATGAAGAATCAGTGTTAGCCTTTTTATTTGAAGAAATATTTGTTAGGTTTGGTTTGCCTAGAGAGCTAGTCACAGATGGAGGACCTCCTTTTAACTCTCATGGCTTCAAAGATACACTCCAGAAATATCACATTAAGCATAAAATGACTACACCTTATCACTCCCAGGAAAATGGGCAGGTGGAAAGTATGAATAAAGTCATAGAAGCCATTTTAACAAAAATAGTAAAGGAAAATAGAAGGGAATGGTTTCAAAGGTTTCCTGAAGCATTATGGGCTTACAAAACTACTTGGAGGAACACTACGGGTTTTTCACCTTATGAATTAGTTTATGGTAAAAATGTTGTTTTTCCTGTGGAATTTGAAATCAAAACCTTAAGGATTGCTTTAGCTGTTAACCTTGACTTGACTGATGCACAGACAGCTAGGTTGCAGCAGCTTCAGGAATTGGATGAAAAGAGGTTGGATGCCATCCATCAAACAACCATGATACAACAACAAAGAACCAGGTGGCATGACAAAACTATTAAGCATAAGCAGTTCCAAAAAGGTAATTGGGTTCTACTGTATGACTCCCGTTTTGAAAATTTTCAAGGTAAATTAAGAACAAGGTGGCTAGGACCTTACGAAGTAGATACTGTTTTTCCAAATGGAACAATCAGACTCCTAACAATTGATGATTCTAGAACACCATTATTAGTGAATGGGTATCGACTCCATTTGTATCAACAACCTATTTCTAAAGAAGATTTCAAAGCTACTTGCATGACAGACATACACTATGCCTTTTTGGGGGGACCTGCTATCCCTCAATGCACTTAATTTTCTATTTATGTATTTATTTTTAGATTAGATTTCTTAACTAATAATCCCTGTCAAGGGTTTCCATGTTACAATTAATTATTTTGCAGATCTTAGCTTCGGAGGGTGGCTGAGAAGAAAAATTCCAATATAGGAAGAACTAATTTGTGGCTTGGGAAGCATTGCCATGTCACTTCAGATCATAATTCATTCCCTCTTACATTTTTCTCCACCATTTCTCGTTGCTGAAACACCATTTCCTGTTGCTGAAACACCATTTCCCATTGCTAAAACACCAAATCCCAGTGCTTAAACACCAATTCTTTCCATTTTTCCTAAAAAGCACCAATTTCCCCATTTTTGTTCCTGAGAATGAACTATTACTCCGATAGAAACATATCATTCTTCATTAAAGGAATCAGCCATTCATCCTGATAATTATGTTCCTTCACTACTAATTCCTGTGAATAATGAAAACCTTGTGTATAAAAAACCTCATACTTTACAGACCCTTTTTATAATTATCATTGACCTATTAAGGATGAGATAATACTTTTTGGCACAACAACCAAAGGTAAATATAAAGGTATGCATGTTTAAGTGTGAATATTAAATTGTAGTTAATGAGGAGATATTGATACGACTACCGAAATCGTCGTACCACCAACCATATCATTCAGCCGTAGTTGGGGGGATTACCGAAATATTGTAATCATTACATGACACACCAATCACCGCCATCTCTATTTCTCACAATAGTATCTAAGTCACCTCATCTGTACCTTATCATGTCATAACTTCATTTGTAACGTTCTACTTTGTTTCGACCTCAGCAACTCGGCTCTGCACTTTGTATTTTGTCTGAACCAGTAACTATGGGAGGAAATGTTGTTAGACATGAACCTGGCTCGACGGCATTACTGGAACTCTACTGGGAGGCATACCGAATCTTTCTACAAGCAGGATGGGTGGATTACTTCAGAAGACTTCCGGATTTTGATTCACAGCAGGTTCTAGAATTTTCATGCAATTTGAGGGAAGGATACTCCACTGTCCAATGGGTGTGAATTCTAGCAATAGGGGAGCACATAGCGAAAGTTTTGGGACTACCAACCAATGGTACTCGCTGGTTCAACAGGAAACACCTCATTCTCAATGCACAGAAAGATTTTCTGTTACCAGGGGAGCACGTTGAAACCAAAGGCAGGGGTGTTGCACTTCGATCACTACCACCACCATGGCCAAAGGTTCTAGAATTTGTTAAGCAGTATTTCACCTGCGAGGGTCGTTATCAGGTAGTCTACCAACATGACTTTGTTTTATTAAATCATTTGAGGCATGGTCGTTTAATAAATATGCCCTATTATCTGCTTGGCTGTCTAAAAAATATGACACACTATACCGTGAACGCAGGGCACCAACTCCTCTCCCTCACGCACCATCGTTTGGTCCAGCTCTTAATAAATAGAGGCTTTGCCCTGCACAATCTACCTCCCCTCAATAACCCTCCTCAGCAAGCTGAGGAAAATCCTCAGCAAGACGAAGAAAATTTCCAGCAATCCGAGGAAAACTCCCAGCAAGCTACTGAAAATCAGCAACCAGCAGCAGAAACACCCCAATTGAGCACTAAGAATCTGCAGCGGAACCCACCCGTTAATAAAGTTGAACCATCCACTCCCATTTTCCATATCCCCACTGATGATTCGGATGACAATAGCCCCATCATTTTCGTTAAGAGGAAAATGCAACAGAAAGCTGCAACCCCACTGAAAAGAAGAACCAGGGCCTCAGTTAAGGAAGCCACCATTCCTGATAATCCCCCTACCCTGAGTAAAAGTGCTCGTAAGAGAAAATCTATTGTTTTTCCTGCTTCCTTACCATGGCAACGAACAAGGTCATCTATAGCAACTGAGGCCATTATCCCAAATTCCCCACCTATCATTCTAAATTCTCGTATTCTGCCTAGTCCTGAACCTTCACCTTCCTCACCCTCGGGTGCCGAAATGCAGAGCGTTCATGATTTTGTGACATCATTTTTTTCAAAAGAGGCAGCTGCTCCACAAGAACCAGCTGCCGATACATCTAAAGTAGACACCCAAGACGATATAGGGTATATGGTCGTTACACAAGAACCAGCCACTGACCCAACAGGTGCCACACAAGAACCACCTGTTGGAGAACAAAAATAAGATGACCTAGATGTGGCTGATACACAAGAACCAGCCACTGACCCAACAGGTGATACAAAAGAACCACCTGTTATGGACGCAAATGATGAAGTTGATGTCGAACAACAATTCTCTCCTCCACTGGAACCTGCAACTACAGAAGCCCCGGTTACTTTAGCCTCCCTGCAGGAAGAAAATGAGTTTTTGAAATCGGAAATTAAGGCTTATCAGCAACAGTTAACAATGGCTAGGGAAACCTATAAAAAGGAACTCAATTTGTACATGTGAGCTCAGGTAGCATCTGTAGCTGAAAAGAGTGCAGAAAAGGATCAATACAGTGAATACATGTGCAGTGAATGTGGTGATCTCTATACTCGAGCAGGTTATAAGATAGTTGAAGTTTCGTTGTCTGGAGCTAGTCCAGTACCTTCTCTTGTTATAGTCAAAAAGGAACACCCTGTTGTTACACAAGAACCAGCAGGGTCTTCAAGAATTTTAGAGAAAGAAACAAAACCACCCCGACCTACCCAAGTTGTTACAGAACAGAAACTAGTACCAAAGTCTTTTACAACTATGTATACACAGACTAAACCTTCCCGTGTCAGCAATGCTTACACACAGACTTCCAGTCTTCAAAAACTAAGTGACACATGGAAGACAGAGTATGAGCTCTCACAAGGAAAGGCATTTCAGCAACAGAAGTGATTATGGCTCAACTATGCATACAGAAATTGGGAAGTGCTTGGATAGTCTCGTGCACGTCATAAGGAGAATAAGAAATTAAAAACCAGACTGTCCCTCATCTTTGACTTGGTCCAGCGGTTACTCACTACAAGGAAACCCTCTTTTAACTATTCTGTATTTTTTAGATACCGCTAAGCGTTCCTCCAAATAAAAGCAATCAAGGATGGAAGACCCCACCAGGTCTCTACACCACAACAATTTATTGAGACTTTCGCAGAAGCACCAAATAGTGACCAGAACTTGCTGTGTGAACTCTATCTTCATAATGAGGCTATGCCTGAAGATAGAAATATTAGTTTACTTCCTCTTGTTGGTGATATCCAAATAAGAGCCTTTATTTCCTTCTTGGCCAATCAACTTACTTGGCAGAATGCTTTTATGTCGGCAACACACAATGAGGAGAACTGTCTTCTCTAGATTCGTGCTGAACCACAGAATGCAGCTATCTTCATTGCAGAACATCAACAAATTCTACGAGAACTAGGGATGACTGATCATATCAGGAAACTACAAGCATCAGTCTTGGAAGACTGCCAACATTATGTGAAAACTAAAGGAGCTCTCGCTATAAAAGCAAATAATCTATTCTGGGAACACTGTCCTAAAGAAAGACCGGAATACCATCCTTATAATCCTCTCAATATTTAGGCGACAATCTCATGCATACCTAATTATGTTAAATGCATGAGGCAGTGTGTTGAACGATCGATTGGTTACCACTTTCATTTCCCTCTCCTATGGCTACTTTGATAGCAATATAAGGCTCAATTTAAATTGACCAAAAAGGAGGAGTTGGCAGCATGGCAGAAACTTCAGAGTCTCCATGGGTTTAGAGACATGGTTGACAGCACCTTCTATAGTGACCGCATAAGCAATTTTCACTATTCATCCCAGTATTCCGACTCAGATTTAGAGTAGACGTTGCATGCGGACATGCAACCTTTTCATTTGGGGGGATGTTAGGACCCCATATTGTCTATTTTTGACCTTATATTTTGTCATAATATTACCCTCTTCAACCCATAGTTGAAATCCTTTGCTAGTGTTTTGACTTAATCATTCCAAAGGTATACAGTAACTCTTCTCATTGCTATATGTTTAATTATTCAACACATAATCATGCTATCTTTATAATTGATCCTTGAAGTTGACTAAGTTGCTAAACAATTGTTGAAACTGCCTAAAGTTGGCAAGACCATATTTTGCAGTTGCTGAAACAGCAGAAACAACATGAACCTCGAAGCTGAAACAGAAAGGACAGCATGCGAACCTCGAGGAGACAGTTGAGATTTACGTATCAGATCTGCAACAGCAAAGGAATCAGATCCATTTTTGAATAAACGGTTACATTGGTCATAACGTTCATGATCCACATTACTGTAACAACATTCTGTTAACGGGAACTGATTTCTCTATTTTTGTACAAAGGGTTGAACTAGAATGTATAATGAAAATCCTTTGTAATAGATGTCTCCTCTATAAAGAGGAGACATCTACATTAGAGGGGGGGATAGAGAGGATGAACAAGCTGTAACACAGGAATTGTAGTGGAAGGACAAGATTGAATCTTTCTTGTAATATGGTATATTGACAGATGAATAAAGTTCTGTTCTGAGTATTTCGTCTTAGTTTCCATGTCCTAGGGAATCTTATGAGAAGGACAGGGCCCACCTTCATCACAAGATTCACCCATCTTCTTTCTGTTGTGTGTTGTGTGTGATTTCTGTTCATACCTTATTCACGAGTATTGCTTCCGATGATATTTTACTTTTGCTAAGACTCTGTTTTTCTTTTAATCGATTGATGTTGTATATGAGTGCCTCACTGGTGACTAGGATTTATAGAGTGTATTGGAGAACTGGATAACAGATGCAGGTGCTGAATGTTCCTACTATGTGGATAGGGTCCTGATCCTTTGTTACAGGACAGCCATCGCTTCCTTTTACAGATTTATTCTCTTTAATTAATTATCTGCTCTTATTCCATTCCTACAATAGACTATAATTGCTGTAACACAGAGTAAGGGTTTAACAAAGTATGAATTGTTTATACTACAACTTTTAATGCTATTAAAATCGAGTACACACAGTACATAGTCACCTTTGAAATAATCAGACTTTCCCGAGTTGACAATTTATGTGGCACTCGACTGTTTAATTAATAAACAATTAAAGTGACCAATGATCATGAGATGGTAATCCACATCCTATTCAGATTTACTATGTTGCTGTAACCTGAGCTTAAGTTGTTGGTACTTGTCATCCTATTGTCTAGCCTGTAAGATCTGGTCCTATAAATTTTTCCTAGATGAACTCATAGCTGCAATGTAATTTACCTCCACTCTTTTGCTAAGACCATCTACAACCCTGTTTTCCTTTCCCTTAATGTACTTTATCTCTAAGTCAAACTCACTTATTGTATCTAACCACCTATATTTCCTGGCACTCAAATTAGATTGGTCAAATAAGTATCTCAATCCACTATGATCACTCATCAAGATTAATCTCCTACAAAGAATATAGTGTCTCCACATCTTCAATGCATGGATGATAGATGTCAACTCAAGATCACGTGTCACATAGTTATGTTCATGCTCATTCAATTTTCTTGCATGATAAGATGATACTTGTCCTTCCTGCATCAAAACTCCACCAAGTCCCCTCTTGCAAGCATTTGTACACACCACAAACTCTTTATCTAGATCCATAATCTTTAGAAATTGAGCATTTGTAAGAAACTGCTTTAACTACTCAAAACTAGCTGCACATCCCTCTCTCCATTGAGATTTATTTCCTTTCCTTTGTAAAGATGTAATAGGATAAGAAATTCATGAGAAGTTCCCCATGAACCACTTGTAGTAACCTACTAATCCCGTGAATGATCTTACTTAATCCACATTCCATGATAGCTCTGATCTTTTCTGCATCCATTGTTATACCTTCCTTCAAAACCACATGCCTCAAATAAACTCTGTCTGAAAGAAACTACATTTATTAAGCATGGCATACAACTAATTATCTCTCAACAATCTCAATACTACGACTAAGTGTTTTGCATGCCCTTCCTCATTCATAGAATATATTAATATATCATCAATAAATACAATCCCAAACTTGTCCAGATAAGGATTCAATACACTATTCATCAAACACATGAAAGTAGTTGGTGCATTAGTCAAACTAAAAGGAACCACAACAAACTCATAATGCCCATAACTGGTCTAGAAAGCAATCTTGTAAGTTTCCTCTTATTTGATGCATACCTAATGATATACTAATCTCAAGTTGATCTTCGAGAACACTATTTCTCCCTTCAACTGATCAAACAAGTCATCAATCTATGACAAAGGGTACACGTTCTTAATTATCACCTTGTTCAACTGTATGTAATCAATACACAACCTGAGGGTACCATCCTTCTTCTTCACAGACAAAAATGGTGCACTCCAAGGTGAAACACTTGGCTAATGTATCCCTTGTCAAGCATTTCCTTCAACTACAACTTTAGTTCCACTAACTCTCGATTTCTCATCCTATACGGTGCCTTCAATGTTGGTGCTACTTCAAAAATCAACTCAATAGAAAATACCATTCCCTATGAGGTGGTAACCCTTATATCTTTGCGAGAAACACACCCTAGAAATAATGAAAAATTCGATACCTTTTCAAGACCTCGCATCCTAAACAACCTTCCCTCTATCACTAAAAATATGAATTGCAAATAAAACACACCCTTTCATGCTACTGTGTTTTTCCTTCAAAGTTGTAACCATCATCATTGATGTAAGATTCTTCTTACCCTATAATATTCTCTTCTCTTTGTCATCGTCCAAGCACTCAATAGCCTTATGATAGCAATCCACCTTAGTCCTGTGAATGTACACCTAGTCCATACCCAATAACATGTTATATGATCCCAATATAGGTACATTTAGATGCGCTAATGTAGACATATTGTTTAGCTGAAATGCATAAGATTTTACCCAGTGATGAACTGTATTCTTAGTACGTGTAGCCAACTGCAATAAATAATACTCTAGATGCACTTCTTTGCTAAAAAGCACACTTATCCACTAGTTTAGGATTGATATAACTATAGTTAGATCCAAGCTCAATCAAAATAGAAACAACTTGATCACAAAGCTTATCTTCCATCTCAATAATAGATGCTTGATGATCAACCTACCTATTACCCAATGTTGCATAAATCTAAGGAATACTTTGTCCAACATCCCCAACTATCTATGCCTCATGAGAAATGTAGATTTGTGGTCTATCACCTTGATGCTATGGAAAATCTCTCATGTGATAATCCTTGCCACAAGTCCAACATTCTAAAGGCTTATTTCCATTACCCTTATTTTTCTCCTAAGACTGAAATCCCTTTCCTCAGTGAGCTGAATTGAATTTCTTATACATCGTTGCATTCTCCTTTTCATCTATATTCTATGGTTTTCCTTTCTCCTTAACCCACTTTCCTTTATTCTTCTCATTATCTTTCCAATCCTTCTCAGAATCACTCTTACGCTTCGAGTTCTCATAACAGTGCTTCAACTTCCTGATGGCTTCCTCTAGTGATATAGTATTATTAAACTCAGTCATGTCCTTGAATGATACCAACAACCCACTCATGAATCTCTGAATCTTTACTTTCTCCTCCTTAAGATAAGGCACATATCTCAGCAACTCCAAGAATTTTCTAGTATTCTCCTCGTCAGTCATAGATCCGACCTTCATCTCACAGAACTCCTTTTCCATGTCAACATAGTATCTTTCATATCAGTACTTCTTCCTCAAAAGTCTCTCCAACTCACTCCAAGTAAGCTCATCTTCGTGAATGCCTTTGACATTCTTCACATCTTCCCACCAAATGTTTGCTTTCCATTTAAAGCTAAAAGTAGCTATCCTAGATTTCATATTCTCTAAATAATCATGCAATTGGAAGAAGATATTCATCCCAAGAAACAAAGATTTTTCATCTTGTGACTTCTTTCTTGAACTTCTCTACCGATTACTACTTCTCACTCCTCCTATATGGATGGCATTGGTGATGATGATGAAGTCTCTCTGGACCATAACTAAAATAGAACCTGTGGTCATTACCCTTCATGTCACGTGTATCTAGGAATATACCATCTTTGACTATATCATCCTTGTCAACTTCTATCTTGATTGCTAATCATAGTTCTAGATAGGAATGTGTGGAGCATGCCCCCCGTAATCAAATAGGAATGTTAGGTCCCTATAATACTAGTGATTCCCCCATTACTATTGTCATTGTATCCCTTATTATTATTTATGTGCCCCTATTGTCCCCATATTGCTATTATTGTGCCCCCTAGAATTCCTCTATTGTTATTTTTGTGCCTTTATATTATTATTGTTAAGTCAGCTTGGTTATATTGTGACCCCTTAGACTCCTATATATAGAAAGGAGGTTTTGTCATTTGAATCATCAAAGAATTGTTCATTGTGTAATGTAAAGGAGGTTGCCCCCTCGAAGAGGCTAAATTAGAAGGCGTTGATCTATCTTTTCTATCTTTTTGTGAGCTGGTTTCATAACATTTGGTATCAGAGCTTTGGATTCTAAGGTTTCGCTGCTCCAAAAAGGTCATCATGGAATTTTCGCTATAACTCTTTCACTACGAATTTTCAGAAGCTAAAAAAAATCCCATTTTAGAAGAAATTGGTCTGGACCTCGACTCCAAATGTCAGATCCCGTATCACTATATTTTTGGAGATATAATCCGAGGAAGTTAGGGTTTTTGCAAACCCTCGAATTACATTCCCAATAGGTCACCTTGGGAAAATCGTTATAACTTTCACTCTAAGCATCAAATTGAATTTTCGTAAGAAGTTAAAGAAAGAGGACGGACTATAGTTTTCTTGTATCATTTTTAGAACCTAAGGTTGAAACAGTGACCCACAGCATGTCGTACAAGTTGTCTCTACTGAACCAGTCTATACATAGGTCATCGTGGGAGATTTGGCATAACTCTTCATTGGAGAATCTAATCTAGATCAAACTTCCAGGGTTAGAAAGATTACTTAGTGGGTTACCACAAGGAAGAAATTTAAGACCTAGGAGATCCAAAATTACAAAGATACATCAAATTCAATATCGATCTCCTACAAAGTGAAAAAAGGTGTGTAGACTTTTTAAAGTTGTTGCATAAGCTTGGTTTGAAAAATTAGTTTGAAGGAATTCAAAGGGCATAGTGAAGCATTATTATCGGTAATTGATGCCCCGAAGAAATAAAATGGAAACACCTAGTAAGCAACTTGAAAGCTCTAACATGACTCATGAATAAGAGGAAGAAATGAAACATGATATATGAAAATTACAATGCCAAGTGCAACAAGTTTCACTCACACAAAAAGTAACATAAAATAAGATGGATGGTTTAAAGAAAGACATAGAAGCTAAGATGGATGGTTTAAAGAAAGGCATGGAAGCTAATATGGATGGTTTAAAGAAATACGTAGAAGCTAAGATGAACAACGTGGAAGCTAAGATGGATGACGTGGAAGCTAAGATGGATGATTTAAAGAAAGGCATGGAAGGTTTGAAGACATATTTGAAGACAAATTTGACAAAGTTTCTACAAGAAATGCTTACTAATGGCGAAAGGGTAGTAAAGGAAACTCATGATGAGAAAAAAAATAAATGTTAATCATGATTTCATAGACTCTAACATTGGATCAAAGAACCACCATGTTCCAAAGATCGATATGTGGAATTTTGATGGCAAGGATCCTGGAACATGGATACTACAAATGGAGCAATTTTTCGATCTCCATAATCTGCAAAACACACAAAAGGTACGCATTGCAACTTTATATTTGGAACCAAATCAGTTTGTATGGTATTTATGCCTTTGCTTTCATAAACAAATTGTCACTTGGGCTATTTTTATGGATGAAATGATAGCACATTATGAGGGTACAAAAAGCAACATTTTTTTTAGCCAATTGATAAATCGCAAACAAAAGGGTTCAATGATGGAGCACATTGAGGACTTCCAAAAATTGAATATAAGGGTAAAAGATATTCTAGAGGAGCATAGGATTGATGTGTTCATAGGGAATTTAAAAGATAATATCCAACGTGAGGTTCACCTTTGGGAACCAGATTCATTAGAGAAGGCATTTGGGTTGGCAAGAAAAATGGAAAGCAAAATTATGGAAACAAGGAAGCCTACCACTCACAATCATAAAGATGGAAGTGTTGTTGCCCCTAGCCATCCACAACCTACAAGGTTGACACCACAACAATTGGAAGAAAAAAGAGAAAGAGGGCTTTGTTACAGTTGTGATAGCAAATACACTAAAGGTCATAAGTGTGCTAATGCATTAGCTAGAATTACCATTCCTCAAACACTCAAGATAGAAGGGCATATCAAGAAGAAAAAGGTAATAGTGTTGATTGATTCAGGAAGTACTCATAATTTTATTCATTGTAAGATAGCCAAGGAACTGAATTGCTTCCTATATCTAGCACCAAAGTGCCAAGTTATGGTTGCAAGTGAAGGAACCATAAATTGCTCAGGAAAGTGCCATATTATCAAGCTATCCATGGGATAATATGTATTGAATAGCCCAATGCTTTCCATTCCAATGGGTGGTGCTGATGTTGTACTAGGAGTCCAATGGCTACAATCCTTGGGTACAATAGTTTTTAATTTTCAAGAATTTTTCATGAAATTCTCTTTAGAAGGAAGGGAAGTTTAATTAAGGGGTATCGCAGGGAAACTAGGAAAGATAATCAGCTCTAACAAAATGACAAAGCTTCTAAATAAAGAACAATGAGGCATAATTGCACAATTATGTTCACTAGAGGTTCCCACATCGAAATCATCCATCTCTCCAAATCTCCAAAAAGTCTTGGATAATCATTCCAAGGTATTTGAGACTCCCAAAGGCCTCGTACCTATTCTTGATCATGATCATGCTATTAATTTGATTCCAAGAAGTGTTCCTCCAAACATCAGGCCTTACAGATATCTCTATGTCCAAAAGAGTGAAATTGAACATATGGTTGCAGAAATACTAGAGGCTGGTATAATTCAACCTAGTCAAAGTTCTTTCTCTACTCTAGTAGTATTGGTTCACAAGAAGGATGGATCATGGCGCATGTGTCCAGATTATAGGGAGCTCAACAAGCTCACTATTAAAGATAAATTTTCAATTCCTGTCATTGATGAATTATTGGATCAATTGCATGGATCAATTTACCACACCAACTTGGATATTCATTCAGGATATCATCAAATTAGAATGAAGATTGAAGACACTCCAAAAACAACATTTAGAACTCGTGAGGGTCATTATGAATTTTTGGTCATGCCTTTTGGCCTTACTAATGCACCTTCTACATTTAAAGTTTTGATTAATTCCATTTTCAAACCCTTCCTTAGAAAATTTGTCTTAGTATTTTTTGATGATATACTAATCTACAGCAAGTCTTAGAAGGATCATGTCCAACATGTTGACATGGTGCTCAAACTATTGGAGGAGAAACAATTATATGAAAAAAATATCCAAATGTTTCTTTGGAGTACAAGAAGTGGAATATTTGGGTCATATTGTATGTCATGAAGTTTTTAAGGTAGACCCTAGCAAAATTAAAACCATTAAGGAATGGAAAATCCACAAGTCCATAAAACATCTACGAGGATTTCTCGGGTTGACAGGATATTATCGCAAGTTTGTTAAGAATTATGGGAGAATAACAACACCTCTAACAACATTATAGAAGAAAGATGCATTTTCATGGACTCCAGAAGAAACAAAGGCCTTTGAACATCTTAAAGAGGAAATGTGCCAACCACCAGTCTTAGCTACACCGGACTTCAAAAAACCCTTTATTGTGGAATGTGATGCCTCAATAAATGGAATTGGTGTTGTTTTAATGCAATAATAAAGACCCATTGCTTTCGAAAGTCATCCAATTAAAGGAAAGTATTTACACAAAGCTATTTATGAGAAGGAAATGTTGGCAATACTACATGCACTTAAAAAATGGCAACCCTACCTAATGGGAAGACACTTAAAGGTAAAAATAGATCATGATAGTCTTAAATACTTTTTAGAGAAAATATTATCTTCAGAAGAGCAGCAAAAATGGGTCACAAATATGTTGGGTTATGAATTTGAAATCATCTACAAAGAGGGGAAGAAAAATGTTGTGGCAAATGCACTCTCAAGAAAGGATGAGGATGTGGAAGCATTTATTTGCACCATTTCTATTATCCAACGAGATTGGATAAATGAAGCAAGGGATGAATGGAAGAATGTAGAGGAAGTGTGGGCACTCATTCAAAAGATACAACAAGATCCCAGTACATCTGATACATTTAGCTGGAAAAATGATTTGTTATGGTACAAGGATTGGTTATACCTATGTAAGAATTCCAAACTCAAACAAAATATTCTTAGGGAATTGCACACCTATCCCTTAGGAGGGCACTCAGGATTTCTAAAAACCTACCACAGGGTTAAGAAGGATTTTTTTTGGGATGGCATTAAATCATATATTCAAAATTTTATGGCAAAATGTTTAGTTTGCCAATAAAATAAAGTTGAAACAATTAATACCCTAGGACTATTACAACCTTTATCCATTCCAAGCCAATGTTGGGAGGAAGTTTCAATGGATTTCATCATAGGTTTACCCAAGTCCAAAGGAAAGAGTGTTATCATGTGGTAATTCATAGAATTACCAAGTATGCACACTTTTGTGCATTATATCATCCAATTAATGTGAGTACAATTTCTACTACATTTATGGAAACAATTCAAAAGCTACATGGAAACCCAAAGATTATTATAAGTGACAGAGATCCCATTTTCACTAGAAATTTTTGGACATAATTATTTTCTTGTCTTGGTACTCAGTTAGCTCATAGCTCATATTATCATCCTCAATCTGATGGGAAAACTGAGATAGTAAAAAAATGTTTGGAAGGATCTCTTTTTTGCTTTGTATCTGATAAACAGACACAATGGGTCAAATGGTTGCCTCTGGCTAAATGGTGGTATAACACTTCCTTCCATACTACAACAAAAATGACTCCATTTATTGCACTTTATGGATATCATCCACCATCCATGACATCATATTTAAGATAAAATTCTAAGGTTCAAGTAGTGGAAGATCACATCAAGCATCAGCAACAAGTTCTCCAACTCTTAAAGGATAACCTCACCTTGGTGCAGAATAGAATGAAACAACAGGAAAATCAACATCGCAGCGAAAGAAGTTTTGAGATAGGTGATTGGGTATTCCTATAGATACAACCATATAAGCAAATGTCCCTCAAGCAAGCTAAGAAGGATAATAAATTATCACCAAAGTATTATGGTCTGTACAAGGTGTTGCAAAAGATAGGTACTATGGCATACAAATTGGAGCTTCCTGCAGCTTCCGAAGTGCACCCAATTTTCCATGTTTCATGCTTAAAGAAGGTTATAGTGACAAGCTTCCAGTTCAAGCAATATTTCCATAACTTGATAAGGAAGGAAAAATCATATTGGAACCTGAAGCAGTCAAAGAAACAAGAAATCAACAGCTATGAAATCGATCAATTTTAGAGTATCTCATCAAGTGGAAAAACTTACCCATTGAAGATTCCACATGGGAGGATGAGAATTTTATACAGAAGCATCTAGAACTACTCAAGCATTGGGGACGGCATTTTTTTGAAGGAGAGGGGAATGTTAGGTCCCTATAATACTAGTGATTCCCCATTACTATTGTCATTGTATCCCTTATTATTATTGTTGTGCCCCTTTTGTCCCCATATTGTTATAATTGTGCCCCATAGAATCCCTCTATTATTATTTTTGTGCCTTTATATTATTATTGTTAGGCCGACTTGGTTATATTGTGACCCCTTAAACTCCTATATATAGAAAGGAGGTTTTGTCATTTGAATCATCCAAGAATTGTTCATTATGTAATGTAAATGAGGTTTCCCCCTCAAAGAGGCTAAATTCTAAGGCGTTGATCTATCTTTTCTATCTTTTTGTGAGTTGGTTTCATAACATCATATGCCTTGTTGGTCCTTTCCTCCCATCCATGACTGATCCTAAGTAGTCCCTCTCTCTGCATATCTGAAAAACTCTGAAGGATCACTACATTAACCTCTTTTTTCTTTTCATGTGCCCTAGCAAGTATTTCCTATGATTGAATTATCCTATCATTATTTTCCTTACAACTCCTAATCTCTACTTTCAAACCTCTCAATGTATATATTATGTCAAGGGAGTACTCATCGCCATGTTTTTCATCTAATATCTAGGGAAAATCATGTGAAATATAGTCAACAATTTTTCTTGTAATCTTTAATCCTCTACTTCCTACAAACATACCATGTTAGATAAACCAAACATAAACATAATCAACATAACTCAATGAATTTTAGGGGAGGTTGTCTCATCTACAAAATCAATCCATATTAGCACAACATATGTGTGTGTGTGTGTGTCTATATATATGTATATGGATATGGTATATATATATATATATATATATATATATATATATATATATATATATATATATATATATATATATATATATATATATATATATATATATATATATATATATATATATATATATATCAATCATCAACATCGACACCATCAACCTCTACATGACGACACTACTTACAAAACCGATAATCACAATGCATGCATAATGAAAACATATGCAATGACATGCATGTATGAAAAACACATTCCGTCCATCCAGTCTAGGTGTTGAAACTAGGAGCTTTGATACCATTATGTAACCACCCCTCCCATATCTACCCAGTTTTACCAACCTACCATGGATATATATATATATATATATATATATATATATATATATATATATATATATATATATATATATATATATATATATATATATATATATATATATATATATATATATATATATATATCAATCATCTCAACATCGACACCATCAACCTCTACATGACGACACTACTTACAAAACCGATAATCACAATGCATGCATAATGAAAACATATGCAACTGACATGCATGTATGAAAAACACATTCCGTCCATCCAGTCTAGGTGTTGAAACTAGGAGCTTTGATACCATTATGTAACCACCCCTCCCATATCTACCCAGTTTTACCAACCTACCATGGTAAACATGAGAGAAAGAGATACTATGACATGACCTGGCCTCCTAGGTTCAATTAAGGAAGTGAGGCCAACCACGAAAGGCAAACTAACATATCATAACATTCTATAGGGGCTATAGGTCACTCATAGGCTGACTACCCACCCTAGGTGGCCAAAACTTGACCTTCACACCTTTTTCTCTAACTTGGGTCCTAAACCACACCCACAGTAAGCCCTCCATGTGGTTGGAAGCCTCCAACTGCATGCACAATCCTGCATCCGTGTAGTTGCAATCTAATTTTCCCAGTCAAGAGAATGTGGTCCCAAGATCTGAGCCTAGATTCAAGATGAGCCTTCAGACCACTACCCAAAACTTCCTGTAACTTCTCATAATCCTAGAGTCTAGAGAATTCATTCATTTGGTAGCATATTCTATACTTTTCTTTATGTAGTTTTTGTGAAATGGTGGCATTTTATTAGGTGTTATACTTTGAGCCATTAAGGTAAATGAAAAATACCTAGCAACCAAGTAAACTTTTAATGTGGCCATGCTAATGAAAGGTATTGTTATTATTATTAGTGTTTTTTTTAACTAGTGACACTTAGACCTCAACCATAACCCCATGCTTCCCACTTTCTTTGTTGCATGGGTGTCCAAAATAGCTTTCTCTATTGTGTGGGAGTTGACAATGGATATTTGTGTAAGTTATGGCATTCCTTAATTTTTTCCTCTTATTATAGTTGAACAAGAATTTAAAGCTTATTGAATTGCCTATGACATCATGGAAAGGGTGGTGTACACTATACTTACAACAATATCTGCTCGCATATTGTGAAACAACCATTTGTGAAATATTTAATAGAATATTTTTCATAAGATGATGACTTGACTTCTTAAACCTTTAGAATCATGGGATTTAGCAATGTTTATATAGCCATTGGTCATAAGACACTTTTTCTTGTTATTAATATGCTTGTAAATTCTCAACGTCTTGGGTGTTTTATAAATATGAAACTCCTACCATGTTATGATTTCCTCACCTTGAATCCATTGCATCCAAATGGATTTATGGGTGTTATTTCAATTCCCACTAAATTGTGCCTTGGAAATGCATTGTATGTTCCAATGCTAAAGCTGGAATGTACCCTCCTACCATGTTATGGTTTCCTCACCTAGAATCCAATGCATCCAAATGGATTTATGGGTGTTATTTCAATTCCCACTAAATTGTCCCTTAGAAATGCACTGTATGTTCCAATGCTAAGGCTAGAATGTACATGCCTACCATGAACTGGGTCAGCAACCCAGTAGAGATTTTGGTCTCCAATTGTCCCATTAGTACTTGTTACGCCGATGTTATAGAAAATTACAACTATACCTTCATTCATGTGAATGGTAATCCATTTGATTTGTGCTCAGAGGTTGCATCCTAGTACTTCAATTTATTAGATAGCCACCAAAGTCTGCAACTTCAGCCATCAATCCTCCTCCTCTTATGCAATCAATTTTTTGGATTCTTTTATTCTTTTGTTAAAAGATAAGTGTTCTATTGTCTGTGGTCACAATCAATGTTATTTAATATATGTATTTTGTATATTATGTGTGATTATTCTTAAATTTGGTCATGGGAATCTGGTTGGCATGAATTTTTGTAAATCCATTCTTGTTTATTTAGGTTGCATTTTAATTATCACATTGCCCCCACTAGGAGACCTTCTTTGTTGGTATTGTGGAGATTTGGCCTTTAAGGATGAGAATTTGAAACAATTGTTTCATGGCTACTCATTAATGGCTAGGACTCAAGAGTACTAGGTGGGGACACAACACTTGGTGACAAAATATTATTAATTATGTGATCTGCATACAAGATGCACATTCAACTAATTATTGTTTATGATACCATGGATTTGAAATATTTTGTTGCTTTAACAAGAAATAGGTTCATTGGGGTGTGTCACCCTTTTGTAACAAGTTTAATTATTTCAGAAAACACTGACATTGTTTTAGTTGATGAATTTGGTGGTATGATACTTCAAGAAGAATAAGTTCAAAATTTGGTGTTCTAATCAAGCTCTTGTTGTGAAGAAAACCAAGAACAAAGATCATGTTAAGAAATTTGATTAGGCTGGTAATAATAATTGACAAAATGTCAGGAAAATCTTGATGGAAGAATGCCTTGTGTTGCTACTGTAACAGGGAAGGACATTATGCACAAGCCTATGGAACATGCAAGCATGGGTAGAACAAGAATCACTTGCCCAATGTAATAGAAAAAAACCTTGACAAGAACATTGTGAAGGGTGAATTGGTCACTTGAATTCTTGTAATAGAGATTTTCCAAAGTGCTTGGTACATTGATTTCCACATGACCATAAATATTCCTGAGAGACATGATTGGTTTTGGAAGTTGGAATGATTTGCATAGGGAGGTATTGGGTTTGGAGATGAAATAATCTTTGAGATAGTTGGTGAAAGGTGTTTTATATTACATCATACAAGAGAAGCATGTGGCATGAGAGAAGTGTTATACATACTTGACTTAAAGAAGGATCCTCTATGAATTAGTTGAATAAACAGAGCCTTAAATATGGATTTGAGAAAGGTGTGTGCTTGATGAAGGACATTCACCATGGGTGTACATGCACAATGTGAGGTTATGAGGAGGACAATTTTTATCAACTGGAAGCCGAAGTTTGTTTTGAGTGTGTTGGAAGCAATAATGGATCTAAGAAAACTATGGAATTTAAGGTATGGACATTTGATTTTATCTAATTTAACTTTAATACATAAGCTGAACATGGTGTGTGGAATGTCGCAAACAAAGAAGTGTGCAAAGATTTCAGAATCTTGTTTTCTTGGCAAGTAAAATTTTGTTTTGGTTGATTGAACAAAACTAGCTTGTTGATCTTTTACTTGTCTACACTATTGTAATTAAAAAAATAAATTAGTGGCAAAATAGTTCCCAACAAGGTTTTAAATCCATTTAGCTCTCCCCGAGTTGAGGCTCTAGTTCCATTTTACCCAATTAGAAAATAATAAACATAAATATATAGTTCTTTCCTTTGTGGAAACCTATGGTGGTGATTCATTCATATTGGAGTTAGTAGAGGACAGATAAGAAGGCCTGTAGCTAGTTTCATGGAAAAAAGGGGTAACTTCAGTGGTAAGGGGTTTGAAAAGAATGGACTAGGGGACAATGTGGCCTCTTCAGAGTCAACCGGTATTCCCTTAAAAAAGCTGGGCTCAAGGTATGCAAATTTATCCATACATGATGGATCTGGCAATAGTGGTGATAATGCTCAAAATATTTATTTCCCAGACAAGAAAAGCAATTTTTATAGGAAAAAATGACAAAGGTCCAAAGTTTTAGCATATCGTAAACATGGTGTAGAACCTACATAACCCTACATTGCTAAGGGAAGGACTTCCAAATCCAGACAACAATTGGGTAAAAAACCAACCTCTTCCAAGTACAAAGAAGTAAGTACATCCAAAGAAAATGGAGGGAAATAAATATTGGAGATGGTAATGGAACTACCTTTCCCTACTCAATCCACCACTACTCAGTACTATAAGACGAAATAAATCATGGATAATGGGATTAATGTCAATTCCAAACAAATAGAAGGTAACAAGAATGAAGAGTAAGTTTCACATGCATCAACTTAGTTTAGACAAGTTTCAGAATGGATCCATCAACATAATCATGTATTAATGACATTCATTTTAGTTATTTTTATAGGAAAGAGACTTTATTGTCTATAGATTTCAACATACATAGCTCATAGTTTTCACATGGATGTTTCATTTAGGGAGGTTTGTTGGACAGTTGGCATTGTCTAGATGGTCAGTGACATAGTGAAGTCATATAGAAGTGTGTTGGCATTGATGTCAACAGTGATGTTGGGGAGATGTGTTGATTATTTTTCATTACCTAACTATTGGCTAGAGTTATGGCATTGATGTCAACAAGACTAGCTTGGATGCTTTTAACAGCCAAGATTGGTAGTGATGGCCCATGAGGAAGCCCATGGTTTCTCATGGCTCAGAAGTATTTCTATGATAGCTGCAAGATTTAAGTAGAGAACCATCATAGCAGCAGGCTTAGTGGAAAATCCATAAAATGATGATTATAGTGATGAGCTAGATGGAATTCCATGGTAGCTGCAGACTTCTTGTAGAAAATAATCACAATAGCAGACTTACTCAAGAAGCCATAAAATGATGACTATTATGTTGGTTAGGACTAAATGCCATGGTAACTATAAGCTTCATGTAAAGAATAATCATAGTAGTAGGCTTATTGGAGAAGCCATAAACTAATGATTACAGTGATGGACTACATGGAAGTCCATGATAGTTGTTGGATTCATGCAAAGGACCAAAATATGGGTGTTATGTCATCTATTTGTAGAGTCAAGGAGAAGAATAGTGGCAAAGATTTTTTAGCAATCATAGAGGTATCATATGGGCTCAAAGCCTACATTAGACCCTCTCCATTAGAAAGTGCTCTGGAACATATTTCCAATGATATGAGGAAGTCTAGAAATGGATTCCTTGTTCAAAAGTTATGGCCTACTAAAGTTTGGGGATTTGAAGCCTTAAGCAGAAATCAATATCGGCATATCAGAGATCGATGATCCATCATATCAGATATTAGAAGATCAGAGGTCAGTGTATCGGTGCATCGATGATCAAAGGTTAGTGTATTGGTGTGTTGATGATTAGAGGTCATTGTATCGATGAATCAAGAGAACGGAACCTCAGAGATCAGTGTATTGATGCATTGGAATATTGGAGATCGGCATATTGCAATATAGGAACTTTTAAAGTGAGCAACCTTTAAAATGTTACAATATCACTAAGTGTCGATAATCTTTTAAGAGCACCGAGGAATTCTAAAAGAGAATTAACAAAGGATTTCATTGCAAAACCAAAGGTGGTTGAGCCCTTTTCTCTCTCCTCTAGCAAGAAACATGGATGCATTTGATTGGCTCTGATAAGGACACATGGTAGCACTTGCTTGGCTCTGATAAGGACGCATGGCTACATTTGGTTGGCTCTAATAAGGTACAGTGGCGGCTAACATCAGCATGACGTGGTAGTACGACAAGACATGTGGCATGCATATTCAACCATATTGGGTGGTCTAATGGGCCATAATGGGGTGACACATGTCACCTCTAAGGAGTCACCATGTGGCAGTGATGACATCATATCAGAAGTCAGTGATTGGAGGATTAGGATATCATAACAGTTGGTACTTGAAAAATTTCCTTATAAAGGGGCTCTGATGTGTTGGAACTTGGTTGAGGAAACTAATAGAGCCAAGGGCGTAGAACGAGGATTAGCATATAGGTTTTGTGGAGCATATGAGAGGTTGGAGATTTAAAAACTCCACTTTAAATGAATTTTGGAGAAAGTTACAATATGTGAAGATTTCGATGTTGTTGGCACTTGGTCGTGGAGCCTAGAAAACCAAGGGCGTAGAGAAATAACACGAGGATAAAGGCCCCCAACAGGATGCTAAATTACTTAGCACCTAAGTCCTATACTAATGATCAAATGTAGTGGTCCTATGGTGGAGATGCGATAAGGAATTAAGAATAAGGGGCTAAAGTCCAATTGAATTATTGTAATATCGTAACATCTTCTTAATAGATTTACGATATGTTTGGGCTCTAAAATTGCATTGCGGTGTAAAAGCTCTGATATAGCAGCACAAAGGAGTATTCAAGGTTGGATGAGTCAGTAGCTGAAGAGTAAATGAGTGTAGAGGAGTTGGTCATTGGAATAAATGGTGACTATCAAAGATCAATAGAAAACTCTGAGACAAGGCAACAAGGAAAATGGTCCATAGAGAAGCCATGCTAAAGTACAACCAAGTCACTTGAAACCATGAATAAGCATGGAGATTCTCAATAATAAGAGAGTTTCACACAGAGAGGATTGTTCCTATTTGGAGTGTGCAAGTGGACTGAGAATTCATTCTCAGTATGGAGAAGTAGTTAGGTGCCCATTATCATGGTGAATGCAGTGGCAGAGACCAAGTCAGTCACAACAATAGAATGAAGAGCCATGTTGAGGTACACTCATGTAGTGTGAACACAAGATAAAGTGGCAACATCGATCAGGGTGCAATAGAGGATTAAAACCAAGGATCTCAAATGATAAATGTGGCGGAAAGTAGCATAGTTTCGAAGAGAGCTAAGTAGAAAAGCTCTAAATGTGTGCACTATTGTGTAAGGCTAAGAGAGAGCCCATTCTATAGAGAAACGGTTCATAGTGCCTATGTAGAGGGAAGAGACGTTGAAAGTTGCAATGTTGTGTGAAAGGAAAAAGTTTCATGTGTGATGTGTGAGCAAGGGCGTAGTTGCGTATGCTATGTAAGAAAGGCCGAAGGTGCTTATGCTATGAGAAATGCCTAACCTGCCTATGCACATAGAAAGGAGGCTGAGAGAAATGTGTGTTGTGGAGAGAAAGAGGCCAAGAGATGAGTGCATGCTAATGAAAAGGAGAGAACAAAGATATGCATGGATGGTGATGAGCGACTAGTGTTGAGAAGATTACTGGGCTACTACAGAGTGAGAAGAGATCAAAGTTTCTATTACACAGAGTGGTTGCAAAACTACAGAGAACATATGGTTCTTATTTGAGTATGGGTTGGTGCCCACATACAGGAAGTTGGCGCTTCCATCTCTAGTGGGTTCTTGAGACATGACTTAGAAAATTCAAAGAAAGAATTGTCTCAATATCATAATCTTGAATGGAGCAAGAAAGTCTTGGATGGGATACTTGGAAAGAAAATATCCCCTCTCATTAAGAATGGTTTGGGTTTCAAAGAAGAATCTAGATCCAATAAGGCAAAGGCTAAAGGGTCAACTTCCTAAGTAAAGGGAGTTCAGGGTTCCAACAATAACAAAGAAAGCAAGGTTGTTGGACAACAGCAACAACATGGAAAGAATCAGCAATGAAAGAAGGAAAAGCAACAACAAAAGGCTAATAAGTAGTAGCTGGAAGTGTAACAAAAGAGGGAAAGGTAGTTGTAATAAAGAGAGCATGACAAAAATATAAGTTGTCACAAAAGGCACATGGAGAGCCAATAGAGGACCGCTCCTCAAAGACAGAGCGTTCAAAAAAAAGGTAACCTCTGTCAACCGAAGCCTTTTCATGGATAGTGTTTTTCTTGCAATAATTTTGGACATAAAGCCATAGACTATAGATGGCATGTAAGGAAACAATATGTGCTCAGTAGTAGCAACTCAATAATGCACAAAAAGGATAGGTGAAGGAATGTTGGCCATGATAGGAGTTTTGGCAAGAATTTTGTCAAGAAAGGTTACTCCTTTACCCCTGTCTTAAGCCATGTTGAATGCTACAACTATGGGAATGTAGGGTACAAGAGAGATGGCTACTGAAATGAGAGGAAATGGAATGCTTCTCAGCATATGCATGTGAATGTAGTAACTTGGGATTTGAAGACAAGGAGAAATAATGGAGTTCAGAGATACACATTTATCTTCAATACTTTATGTCAATAGAGAAAGGTGAATAGAGGAGGAAGAAATCAAACGAATGATCCTCCTACTCTTGTAGTAGACCCCTCCATAAGGCAGAAAGGCTCCAAGTGGATTTGGGTGAAGAAGAAGGAGGTGAAAGAGAAGTTTCCTCTATTCATGCACAGTCAAGAGAAGACCCAAACAGGGGTAAAGAAGAAGCAAGATGGTAATTCTTCTGTCAGAACTTGACCTTTGAAGGTTTGGAGGAAGAAGGGGGATGATTTGCTCAAGGGGAATAGATCATCTATTTTTCTTTAGTGGAGGATAAGGGCCTCAAGGAAGGCCAAGTAAGTCATACGCAAGAAGCCAAGAAGAATGAACGGAAAGGTGCATATGATTAATGAATGCATCGTTGTGTTTTCTTGCTGATTATAATAATTAATTGGTTTATTTTGAATGCATGAACATTCAAAAGGAGGAGTGCAGCCAGCATGAAAAGTACACAACAATATCTTATGTTGTGGGAAGAAGTTGGGTTGCAATGGAAGTGTGGAATGATAGGAAACTCACAATCAAGTCATGTCGACATGAACAATCCCTATGCAGAGGAAAGAAAGTGGTTGTAGGAGATCAAGGAGCATTGGCTCACAGGGAGTTTCTTTGATAAGCAATAGCAAGCAATAATGGGCAGCCTCAGAAAGGAATATTGTTGAGAAAATTAAAGGTTTGCATCTTTAGTGAAATACCCTTATTTCATTTAAGTTGTGAGTTTGATTATGAATAGCAATCTTATGGTCATGAAACTAATTGGTGTAAGATTTTCATGTCCCTTAACCACCAATTGGTATCACTATGTCAATTGGTTGTGTTCGGTTCATGTTGAGTAACCTTGTGTGCAAATAGACATTTTTTTTTGAGAAAAGAAATATTAGAGTTTTCCTAGTACATTGTTCCATTTGTATCATTTCTTTTGGTCCAATTGGTATTAGCTGTGAAGCAAGCCCTATTGTAAATATATTATCTCAAGGGGAGAAGTGGAGGTATTTAAATAAAGTAAGAAAAGTCTCGGAAGTAGCAAAAACAATGAACTCCAAGAAGAAATGCGTCATCATTGATTGGTATTTGTAGCAATAGCAATACTATGAGCAGTTTAATTGGTATCAATATTTAATTGTTACAAAAGATGCATTAGTAGAGAGAGTATTCAACCACCATCCGTAACAAGTCAAAAACTGGAGGCATTCAAATCAAAGGTAGTATATGTTCAAGGGGAGCATATCAAATATGCCCAGTTTATGGAGTAGTAGTAGTGGCAGCCTTGGTAGAGATGGATACAAAGCAGAATGCACATTTCAACAACTAGACTCTGGTCTTCAAAACCATGTGATTGCACGAGGATAGAAAGGAAACTTGTAGCCCCTCGCCATTGATGTCAAAGGGGGAGAGAATTGTGGAGAAGTTGTGATGGCCTGTGCAGAGGAAAGCAGGTCATTGGTGTCTCATGTAATGAGATGTGTGGAAGCGCCATGAGGTTTGCACATCACATGAAGAGAAGGATGGATTGTTTCCATCAATGCCAAAGGGGGATATTGTTGGACAGTTGACATTGTCTAGATGGCTAGTGGCCTAATGAAGGCATCTGCAAGTGTGTTGGCATTGATGTCAACTAGACTAACTTGGATGCTTGTTGTAGAAAATGTTGCCAGTGATGGCTAAGGAGGAATCCCATGGTTGTTAATGACTCAGAAGGATTCCTATGATCATTGCAAGCTTTAAGTAGAGAATAATCATAGTAGCAGACCTAGTGGAAAAGCCATAAAATGATGATTACAGTGATGAGACAGATGGATGTCCATGGTAGCTGCTAACTTCTTGTATAAAATCATCACAATAGTAGGCTTACTAAAGAAGTTTTAATATGATGACTATTGTGTTGGTCAGGATAGAATCATGTGGTAACTGTAGACTTCAAGTAGATAATCATCACAGTAGCAATCTTATTGGAGAAGCAATAAATGGATGATTACAGTGATGAATCAGATGGAAATCCATGATATATGAAAGCTTCATGCAAAGGACCACCATGGTGGATGTGATTTTAGTTGTTTTGAGAGTCAAGGAGCAAAATCGTGGAAGAGAATTTGGAGTCATCTTAGAGGTAGGATATGGGCTCAAAGCCTACATTAGACCCTCTACATTAGAAAGTTCTCCAAAAATATTTCCAACGATATGCAAAAGTCCAGAAATGGATTCTCGGTTCAAAAGTTATGGCCTGCTAAATTTCAGGGATTTGAAGTCTTAGGCAGCAAGGAATATCGGCATATCAGAGTTCAGTGATCTAGCATATTGGAAATCATAAGATTGAAGGTCATTGTATCGACACATCGACGATCATAGGTCGGTGCATTGGTGGATCGATGATTATAGTTCAGCATATCGGTGCATCAAGAGATCAGAACCCCGAAGATCGATGGATCCACGCATTGGAATGTTGGAGATCGGTGTATCGCAATATCAGAACTTTTCAAGTGAGAAAACTTTAAAAATTTTCCATATCACTAAGTTTTGATAAGCCTTTAAGAGCATCAAGGAATGCCAAAAGATAATTAAAAAGGGATTTTATCGCAAAACCAAAGGTGGGTCAGCCCTTTTCTCTCTCCTCTAGCATTAACTTTGTTTAGACTAGCTTCAAAATGGATTCGACGACATAATCCTTTATTAATGACATTCATTGCAGTTATTTTATAGGAAAGAGACTTTATTTTCTATAGGTTTTGACATACATAGATTATCGTTTGCGTATGGTTGTTTCATTTGGGGAGATTTGTTGGACAGTTGGCATTGTCTGGATGGCCCATAGCCTAATCAAGGCATTTGCAAGTGTGTTGGCATTGATGTCAACAATCATGCTAGGGAGATGTGTTGGAAAATTGAAATTGCCTAACAATTGGTAGGAATGTTGCCATTCATGTCAACCATATTAAATTGAATGCTTTTCATAGTAGATGTTGGAAGTGATGGCCCAGGAGGAATCCCATGGTTGTTCATTACCCAGAATGATTCCTATGATAGCTGAAATATTTAAGTAGAGAATCATCATATCAACAAGATTAGTGGAAAAGCCATAAAATGATAATTACAATGATGAGCCAGATGGAAGTCCATGGCAGTTGCAAGCTTCTTATAAAAAATCATCACAGTAGCAAGCTTACTAAAGAAGCCATAAAATGATGACTATTGTGCTAGTCAACATGGAATTCCATGGTAACTACAGGCTTCATGTAGAGAATCATCACAGTATAAGGCTTATTGGAGAATCCATAAACTGATGATTATAGTGATGGACTAAATGGAATTCCATGATAATTGTAGGCTTCATGCAAAAGACCACAATGGTGGGTGTGATTTCACTTGTCTAAAGAGTCAAGGAGCAGAAGAGTGACGGAGATTTTGGAGGCATATTAGAGGTAGCAGACGGGCTCAAAGCCTACATTGGAATCTCTCCATTGGAAAGTGTTATGGAAGAGATTTCCAATGATATGTGGAAGTGTACAAATGTATTCCAGGTTCAAAAGTTATGGCAAGCTGAAGTTCGGGGATCTGAAGCCTTAAGCAGGAAGGAATATCGGCATATCAGAGATTAGCAATCCAGCATATTGGATATCGTAAGATTGGAGGTCAATGCATCAGTGCATCAACAATTGAAGGTCAGTGTATTGGTGCATCAACAATCAAAGTTCAACGTATTGGTGCATTAGGATATCAGAACCCCAGAGATCAGTGGATCGATGCATTAGAATGTCAGAGATTAGTGTATTGCAATATCAAAACTTTTCAAGTGAGGAACCTTTAAAAATTTGTGATATCATTAAGTGTCGATAAGCCTTTAAGAGCATCGAGGAATTCCAAAAGAGAATTAACAAAGGCTTTCATGTAAAAACCAAATGTGGGCAAGCCCTTCTCTTTCTCCTCTAGTAGGACACATGGTCACATGTGATTGGATCCAATAAGGACACATGGAAGCATCTGGTTGGCTCTAATAAGGACACATGGTAGCATCTTGTTGGCTCCAATAAGGTACAGTGGAAGTTGATGTCAACATGATGTGGCAGTATGGTAGGACACGTGGCAGGCCTATTCAACCATATTGGGTGGTCTAATGGGCCATAAACAAGTGACACATGTCACCTCTAAGGAGTTGCCACATGGCAGTGATAACGTCATATCAAAAGTCAGTGATCGGAGGATTAGGATATCGAAACTTTATGACAGATGGTATTTAAAAATGTTTCGATAAAGGGGCTCTGATGTGTTGGCACTTGGTGAAGGAAACTAATAAAGCCAAGGGCGTAGAGTGAGGATTAGCACTTAAGTTTTTTGGAACATATTGGAGGTTGGAGATTTCAGAACTCCATTTTAAATGAATTTTGGAGAAAGTTACGATATGTGAAGCTTCTGATGTTGTTAGCGCTTGGTCGTGGAGCCCAGAAAACCAAGGGAAGATAACAATAGCATGAGGAGAAATGTCCTCGATAGGGTATTAAAGGACTTAACACCTATGTGTTATAATGATGGTCACAGGTAGCGGTCCTATCATGGAGATGAAATAAGGAGTTAAGATAAAGGTCAATCAGATTATTGTAATATCGTAACATCTTCTTAATAGAGTTACGAGATGTTTGGGCTCCGAAATTGCACTATGGTGTAAAATTTCTGATATAGTAACATATAGGAGTATTGAAGGTTGGATGAGTTGGCAGCTGAAGAATAAATGAGCGTAGAGGAGTTGGTCGCTGGAGTAAATGGTGACTATCAAAGATCAACATAAAACTCTAGGAAAAGGAAACAAGTACAATTTTCCACAAAGAAACCATGCCAAAGTACAACCAAGCCATTCAAAACCATGAATAAGCACGGAAAGACTCAATGATAGGAGAGTTCCACACAAAGAGGACTGTGCCTAGTTGGAGTGTGCAGGTGGACTGAGAATTAATTCTTAGTATGGAGAAACAGCCAAGTTCCCATTCTCATGGTGAATGTAATGGTAGAGACCAAGTCAACGGTAATAGTAAAATGAAGAGCCATGTCGAGTTACACTCACGTAGTGTGAACGCGGGGCGAATTGGCAGCATCGATAAGGGGCAGCAGAGGAACAAAACCAAGGATCTCATATGAGAAATGTTGGGGAAAGTACCATAGTTTCCAAGATAGATAAGCAGAAAAAATCTTAATGTGTGAACTATTATGTAAGGCTAAGAGAGTGCCTGTTCTGTGGAGAAAAGGCTAAGAACGCCTATGCAGAGGGAAGAGACCCCAAGATTTGTGATGTTGTGTGAAAGGTGGAAGTTTCCTGTGCGTTGTGTGAGCAAGGTTGTAGTTTCCTATGTTATGTGAGAAAGGCCAACGGTACCTATGCTATGAGAAAGGCCTAAGGTTCTTGTGCACAGAGAAAGGAGGCTAAGATCAGTGTGTGTTTTATAGAGAGCAAGAGGTTAAGAGCTTAGTGCATGCCGATGAAGAGTAGAGAACAAAGAGATGCATGGATGGTGATGAGTGGTTGTTGTTGAGAAAATCGGTGGGTTACTGTAGAGTGAGTAGAGTAATCTGAGATCAAATATGTTATCAGGCATAGTGTCTTCCAAATTACATAGAACATTCATTTCTTATTTAAGTGTGGGTTAGTGCACGCATAGAGGAAGTTGGTGTTTCCATATCTAGTGCGTTCTTGAGAAGGCTTAGGGGTTGGTGCCTCCTACAAGTTGGCTTGCAAAAATCCAAGGAACTGCAAGTTGGTGCTTGCGAAAAATACGTGAGGTTGGTGCCTCACCTGGTGCTTCTATTAATCTAGACAAGTGTTTATAAAAAGAGAGAGTTGGTGCTTCTTGGTAGTCGGTTCTAGCTAACAATAAAGGGAGTTGGTGCTTCCTGTGAGTGGGTGCTCACAAAACAGGTTGATGTAATAGAGTAGGTGCTCTTATTTACATCAATAACAACAATAAGCTTTGGTTTTTTTTCTCGAAAGGGTTTCCACATAAAACCTTATGTCTCATGTGTATGATGCTTATGGTGTAATGTTTGTATGTGTATTTGATGTTGCGTCCATGTTACATATTGTTGTTGATTATATGGATGGGTGCCAAGATTGAATACGAAAAGTAAACAGGCATAGAAAGTTTAAAATTATCTTTAATATTGATTCACCCACCCTCACAATATTATCATTTGTTTCCAACAAGGTTATTGGTGCTATTTTTCATACTGTGGCTGGGATTTTCTCTCAAAGGTATGGACTTGTTTCTTTGTTTGGAAGCATCATCCTTATTTTTGGTAATTTTGTGTAGTTTTCTTAGCTTCATCATAATGGAATGCATATTCAATGTTTTCATGAGCATGGTAAGTCATAATACACTACAATAGCCACATTTATAGTGTAAGTCCTTGAACCCTGTTAGTGTCCAATTTTATAGTTTTAAGGTGCAGTGCTAGTTTAATCTATATTTTAAAATTTCATAATTTGGAATCTAGATTATGTAGATACTAGCATGCTTTATATCTTATGTTTTGAAATTTCATAATCTCACATTCACTTTGAATAATTTCATGTTTATTGTTGACTTGTTTTGATTGTTTAAGTGATATATTTTGTACCAAACTAATATGCCTTTTCTTAATTAGGCCTAGTCTAGGTGGTTGAGAGGAACAATATTATCCCCCCAACCCAGGTTGAATTCTTGAAGTGATATGTTTAACTCTTAACAAATATTTCATTGTAAAAACTGAGTCTTGTTATTGACCTGGCCTTGTGTCCGGAAGAATCTAGAGTTCACTCTGGTTACCATCCTGGGATTGAGAGAAATTTTTGGGGGGATTTCCCTAGGATATGTCACCTAAAACAAAAAAGAAATAAAAGGAAAGCATTTTGGCTTTTATGTAGTAGATGGAGAATTTTAAAGTATTTTTCTTTTCTTAGTCTTCACAATGTGCACATTTTATATGTGAAACTTCATAAGTCTTAAATCATGTCAATTACACCATTGCATCATTTACATTTTGCCAATTGTAGACTAGCAAAAAAATTCATGTCAAGCAATGGAGTAATGGAACTGCATATTTTCTACATGTGCATACATAATGTCAGATAATCAACACCAGATGATATTTAACATGATCTTCGTGATATTTTTAAGATTAGAAATTCATCCTCACAATGACCATCATGTTTCATGGGCTCATATGGCATGATGCCATGTGGTTCTACATTGGTTGTGAAAATGAACCTGGAAGGTATTTATCTACCACCTCTTCATTTTTATGTTTTTTTCTTGCTAAATTTTTATATGATAAATATTTCTATATTGCATATGACGAGTATATATGTTTGAGTCCTTGGTTTTAATTTATTAACGTATTCTTGTGCCCTTCTCAACTCTGGGATTTTGTCATTTCTCTTCCTGAC
The DNA here is from genome assembly GCA_031772625.1 of Pinus tabuliformis. Classification (NCBI taxonomy): domain Eukaryota; kingdom Viridiplantae; phylum Streptophyta; class Pinopsida; order Pinales; family Pinaceae; genus Pinus; species Pinus tabuliformis. The sequence continues at coordinate 495,100,291 of CM062812.1, read as the reverse complement.
TCTCAAAGCATGACAATGAAATGTAGTAGGCTTATGAGGCTCGGAAAGAATCCCTTTGTCTAAGATGATATAGGTGGAGGTATTTATTTTGCCGTGTTCAAGACTTAGCAACTAACCCCAATTGCCTCAAACAAACCACTTACAATAGTGACATGACCCTCATGGGCCAAAACATATATATGGGGAATTTTAACTTTGGTGGGGTATGAACCAACCCCGCCTTAACATTGAAATGAGACCCATGTCAATTAACATAGAACTGATTTGCATCCTACCTTGCATTGGGTTTTTGGATGATTCTCTTCAGAAAAATAAATTCAACTTGACTAAATTCTTCACTTATTACCCCCTTTGATGTGGAAAATAATTTTCTTCAAACATTTTATTGCTTGTTTCCTAAAATCAGAGCTTCTTTTCGTTATTTCTCTTAGAGATGATAAATTATTGTAAGGAATTTGAAAAGAATACATTGTTTTAAACCCTTTCTAGTTAGCCATAATTATAGTTAACAAGTTCTTTTAAAAGAACTCCCACCAGTTGAACTTAAAACTAATTTGAATATGTTTGTATCGTTAGCCACATTTAATCAATCATAAATAATTTTATTCAATTCACTTTGATATATAGGTTTAAGCAGGGAAGACCTAAGATAAATAGTCCTTCAGTGCAAACAACCTGAGAAGTAAGGATAATTATCTGTACTCACAGTTAAGGATATAAGCATAGATGTGTTTTTAATCTTCCAACCTTATGAGAGGATTTTTTTACCTATTATACAGTCCATTGTGGAACATATTCAACCCCTTCCTATAATTAAGCATGCTTTAATTAATATATCTGGCTTGTTGTGTTTGGAGTTGCATGTCTAAGTAGTGCCACATGATCTCTAGGCAATTTTTGCCCATACAATGTTTTTTTTTTATAATATTTGTTAATTTTAATTCGATTACAACTCTACATGTTTTGTCTCAATGCAACAATCACTTGAACCTTAGAGGAAAATTGATATTGTGTTTCCTCTAGGAACTAAAGTAATAAGACCTTTGCATTTTATGTCTAGCATTTTTCTTTTCATAAAGCTAAAAAAAAAATTGTTTTTAATTGCTTGCTTTGTGTCCAGTTCCACATGGAATTTGTAATTTTGGCTTGTATAGCAACTAGTATCAACTATTTAGGTGTGGTTCTAAATATGATATTCATGTTGAAATACTGTGTATATAAGTGTTCTTTCATAACTTCACCATATTATGTCAATCTTTTCTTGATTTGACCTTGGTTTTGGTATCAACTCAGGTAGTGTGCCATTATTTGGAAAATATCATGTTAAATGCAGATCCATTCCATAGTTACTGTGTGGCTCTTGTTGTTCCATCCCATCAAGCCCTCGAAAGTTGGGCTCAGAAATAAGGAATTGTTTACAAGGATTTTTCTAACATGTGTTAGAAGAGTAATTAGACTACACCCACATCAAATGGCCACAACAAATGGGTTTTACTATTGATATTATATATTTTATATTGTTTTATACATAGGTGAGATAAGCATGCAAACATTGACAACTTTTTCTTTAGACATAACATTTATGTGTGCTATTTTTTTTACATTTTAGGGGAAGGACATGTATTTGTTGAAAGGTATAGGCACAAATGGTTGTTGAAGGGTTGGTATTAAGTTTTGAACTTTTGAAGCAAAAATGGATGTTGTGATTATAGTTATATAGTTGTTTATTTTATTTCATGTCATATCATTATTGAAATCACCTTACTTTGTCATTATCCGATAGTGATATCTACAATAATCATATTCAAGGAAGCATTCTAAATGAATTTGGAAATATAAAGAGCCTTAAAAGTATGGACATGTATAACAAAAGTATTATGGTTGAAATTCCTCGATCATTGGGGAATTTGAAGGAACTTGTATTTTTGTAAGTTTTCTTTCATTTATGTCTAAATGGTCATGATGGAAACATCCAAACTAGGATTATAATTTTTAGATATAATGTCTCAGATAACAAATTGAGGTGCTCCAATTCTCTTTAATTATTCATATCATATGCTTACTTGTTGATGCATGTATGACAATTACTAAATAAACAACCACCTTAACAATAATTCATTAACTGGGTAAATTCCCAGGGAACTTACTAAAATTTCAAACCTTAAAGTCTTGTAAGTCGATTTCTTGTACATAATCTGTGTTTTTTTTTTCTATTTACATGTAACAATTGAATATAAATTACTCCAACTCTTAATTTTTTACTGTTATGATTTTATTTGCACTTGCAGGGATGTCTGCAATAATAACTTATGTGGGCTATTCCAACAACTAGACCATTTGAATGCTTTCCAATAACAAAGTGAGGATATTTCTCTTAGCATATTTTCTACCATGATTTTGGAAGAGTTTTTTTCAAGAGTGTTTTCATTTTAATGTTTATGGTATCCATTTGATCACATATCCAAGATTGTTTCTCTTTGTGGATTATTTGGCTCTATGTTTTGCTACCACCTTATACATTTTTTGTTGTTGTTATTTAATAATCCTGGATGTAAAATACAGTGACAGTGCAACATTGATTTTCATATTGAAACTGTATATTATAATATATTATAGAATATGTACCCTAAGGAGATGATTTTGCTAAAATCCAACTAATATAATCCTCATTTCAAAGAAATTAATTTATATTCCCATCAACCTATTCATGGTGTCTATGAATGTTAGTTGTGCATGTTAAAGTACTATCACCTAAATTCAATCCTACAACTTCTTCCTTATTAGCAAAACATTCAGCTAACTGAAATAATCACAACATTTGCACAAATCATCTAGTGGAAATTATCTATGACATATTTTGTTTTCTTCTAGGTAGCAAAAGGACCCATCTCCATTACTATCGTTTATAGCTGGAAACATCCTCTTTCTGTGGGAATTTTCTTGTAGAACATGGGATGTTTTTCGTTATCCCAAGGATGGTTGAGGAATTTCCTTTGCATATGTCAACTATCCTAGGGATGCTGAGAAATCCTCAAGGTAGTTGGGGGACTTCTCTTCTTGATCAAATCCTTAAATGAAGGATTGGTCCATCAACACATGCACTTATGGGTGCCCTATAACCATAACCAATAACGCTTCCTTTAGAAAATATCACACGTCTTAAATTTTTTTAAAGAAAACATTGAACAACCTAAACTAAACAGTGAGCACTAACCCAAAGCCTAATGCAAGAGCTACCTCGAGTTTCAATTAACTTGTGGCCTTTAGGTTTTTCCTTTCTTTATATAGATCATTCCATGTTATTCCAATTTCCAAATTTTTGAATCTGAAAGAGTAATAAGTGTGCAGACTTCAGATTGACTTTCTACATTGCTTGAATCTAAAATTGGTCACTAATTGAAGAGGAAGCCTCATTCTGGCAATCAGAACCAATGAGAATACCGATGAAAATATGAAGTCAGTGTTAGAGAACATAGATGTTTCCAATCCAAAGTCCTCCCACTATAAGGATAATTGTTGCTTGGGTTTCCCTGCCTTACATTGTATTTCAAGTAAGCCATAGGTCAACAATAGAAATAACATAAGGTCTAGATATTTGGGGACTGTAGAGATTCCATTCTGGATTAAGAAATGTGGTCCCTACAATGTTGTGAGTGGTTTTGATTAAACATGGAGAACATGTGTCAAGTATGCACTATGTCAAGTTTTGAATGAAAAAAAATGTTATACTTTTTATCGTGAATGTCCAGCCTTAGTTATTTGATCAAATTTCCATAATTCTCTTGAAATGAATTGTTGAATATTATGTGTCACCTTAACTCAGGAATTCGTATTTTTGAAAGTTAAATATGTTCTACATTCTGCATTTGACATGCCTTTAATACCTTTCAATTATTGTTCAAATTTTCATGTTGCTTGTCATTCCCTTAATGAAGATTATTTGGTAAGGACCATGCATTGTAACTACACTATGCCAATGAGTAATACTTGTTTTGAACATGGTCTCTAGCTTCACGCATTTATGATCCAAAGTTATTAGAATCACAAGGAAACAAATTACTATCAATAATTACTTGACTAGATTGAAAACGATGCACTGCATGGAATAACTTTCCTATGTTTAGATGCCAGGTATGATTTTTATTTGTTGTTAGGTTTCCTTTTGCAATATTTCAATTCTTCATTTGGTTTAGTCCTTCCTAACCACCACGGGTTCTACATGCCTTGTTTGTTCATTATTATGAGGGGTGATACCAGAGCTATGGGATATGCCATTGCACATGTCCCTTCCTATATGATGCATACATGACTACCATTTTTAGGTCAGTAATAGGGAAAAGGTCCTCATTTTCCTATATATTTTCATTGAACTTGCACAAGTTCCATATTCCAACTAGTCAAAGCTTAATGCATGTGATCGTGTTGGACATTTGATTTTCTTGTCTGTAGATGTGACTCAATTCTGTGCAGTGGAATGATTTTTAGAATTTTTGGGATGTTGGTTGTCATCTTATCTAGCTTAATTCCATTTGGATCACCTATTCTCCTAACTTTGATTTTTTTTTGGGGGAACATCATAAACATTTATAGTATTCACTGCTATTGTTGGGGTTGCATTCCTTTTTTTCCTTGCTTTTATTCCTGAGATGAAAGCTCTGAGCTTCAAGGAGGTTGATAAATTATGAAAAGAGAGATCATATAGTGGCAGTATAGGTGAGGAAGGTTCTCTTAACAAATCCCTTCTTTATGATCATCATAAAACCTAAAGTAGCAAATTAGATGTATAAATATCTCGTGAGAGAGGGCAGTCAAATCAATTGCTACAAATCTATGAATTCAATTTTTAAGGCATTATAAGAGAATGTACAACTTAAATTCAATATCACCAATCATATCGACAATTTTTGAATTGTGGAATATTGTCAAGTTTTTCATGGTGGTGGTGTCGTAATTTGTACTATTTCTTGATAAGATACTATTAATTTTTTTTTTTTTAATTCCATTGGATATGTTGGATAACGGATGCTTCTAATTACATCATTCATCAACATCACCTTTGAAAATATTTTTCATTGCTACAATTCCCCAAATATAGGAATTTTAATTTAGCACTACATTAGTGTATGCAAAGGATATATATTTTATGCTTTTCCTTATTTGGGATATACATCATTCCTCTCTATTGAAGTTATGTCATTTATAGATTATTTTAGGGACAAACCAATGGGCTTTTTTGGGTTACTCTCTTAACGCTTGTTGTGGTCCAAACACTTTAGGTATCAACCATTGCATACTGTTGTTTTTGTGGATGATGGTCTTCCACTGGAAATACAAATACAAACTAAATAAATGCATCCGCAAGTTGACTTTGGAGTTTCTTCACATTAGAGATACAAGGAGGGTGAAGCAATACAATCTTCCTTCATTGATCATATGGTCAAGTGTGAAATATGGGTGCTAAAGTGGAACAATGAGGTTATGGACACTAAACTGTGATTATCTCCCTGGGATGAAAACATGAGACCAACTTGCCCTTCCCCTTCTCATAAACATGGCTGCCCACATATGGATAAATTATGTAGCCCACCATGTGGCACAAATTATATTCTCATTGTAATTATGCTGGAAGATGATAAAGTGGGTATGATATTCTTAAAGACACCATATTATGATGTAGTTGCTTTGAAATCTTCTTGTTTTGAAATTCCTACCACCATATCAATTTCATGAACAAAGGATTTCTTATTGTTGTTAAATAAATTATTGTGCAAAAACTACCTCCAAATCCAACTGTGAAGGATTTGCTAGACAAAATAGCTTATGTCAGTTCACTTTTTACATCATATGGTTTGCCAATACAAAAGGAGTTGAGGCACTTGAGCCATCATCTTTGGAAATGTTTCTAGTAGGGATTCCTATGGTTTTTAATGTTTTTATTCTTTCACCCCATGGTTATTTTGGGAAAGAAAATGTTTTAGGAATGTTAGATAAGACACCGGTGGGAATGTAAATGGCTTTTTTATAATTGCAATGTCCATTCCATGATATCCTTTCTTTATTATTTGATTATGTTTTGAATGTTTCCTTTCATTCTGTTTTGTCTTTTAACTATGAAATTGAAAATACTTGGTATCATGTCCATTTAAACAACATCTAAAGCTTGAAGATGATATTAGTATTACACAATATTAATTGAAATCCTTTTAGTTGTTTTGTGTTAAAATATTTTCATGACTATTAGAAAAGTTTACTTTCATGTTGTTATTTAAGCACAGGCTATTTATATTCTTGACCAAGTTCATGTCTTAGAGAAAAAATGTTGTTGCGAATAAAACTTGACAATGTTTAGACATCACACCTTAGATTATTTGTTTTCATAAATTATCTACAGTCTGGGTTTTATAGCATGTAACTTAGTTCACATGATTGTGCTTAAGCTTTCTTTGAAGGTTGAATACTAAGTTACTAAGGTGTTATTTTCTATGGTGACATTTTATTTTCTTCCTTTATACAGGTCATCTCGTGACATAGTGGCCACTATTACCCAATTGAAGGAAACTTGTTCGAGTTTCTTACTTTTATGGGGGAAAGTTGAATTGACATTGTTGATGTTGAGGTATATGTCATAAAAAAATGTTATAGTCTACTTTAGTTTATATTCCAATATTCATCGTCTTTAATGCCTTATACTTCGCATTATATTTTTTTCGTTTTGAAGAGATGAATTCAGTATTGATGGTAAGAAGCAAGAATTGAATAAAGAGGAGAACAATAACACTCGAGCAATAAATGAGAAAAGGGAGAGAGACAAAAATTGGTCTACTGATACCCTTAGAGCCAATGTCCCGAATAAGGCACACACAAAGAGACTGATGGTCAAGTCTGTAGAGTTGGTGAATTCACTTGTAATGCTTTGGCAATACAACGATAATGTTTTGAAGTGATGAAACTATATTTCATGTGTAAATTGTAGTCCAACCAATATTATGTTGGAAACTCATATTGTAATACTTGACATTTTATATAATATAATTTCTTATTAAAATTATTTATAGTTGCACTAGATATTATTTATTATTGTAATTAACATATGTAAGTTTGTGTTTTCATATTAGATGAACATGCACACGGTATGACATTTTTTAAATGTAGTCGCAAAATCATACAATAATGTAAACTTTGAAACAAGAACTGTAAACTCAAAATGGGATTGATGTCGAAATAGATTAAATTTACTTATCTATTTATTTTTTTTTATTTTTTTTCAAGATAAATTTTCAGCATTTTGAAATAATGGTATACAATATTTTATCATGACTCCAAAAAACCTTTAAATTTCAAAAGAATAATGAAAACAAAAGTTTACAAATAAAAAAAAATAATGGAAAAAACAAGAAAAAAGAAAAGTTAAAAAAATAATAAAAATAAATACAAATATTTATTGGAAAAAAACATAAAGTTAAAAAAATGAATAAAAAAATAAAAAATATATATATATAAAAAAAGAAAAAACCAAAAAAAAAAAACATAAAAATGTAAAAAAAACAAAATTAACCTATAAAAGATAAAAATAAAAGAAATTTAAAAGTATAAAGAAATAAATAAAAATTTTGAAAAACATGATTAAAGAAAAATAATAATTGAAGAAACAAAAATGAAGTAAAAGACAAATAAAAAATACTTTAGTAAAGAAAAAAACAAAATATAAAACATTAAAATAGAAAATTAAAATATATTTTAAAAAATCAATAAAACATTTTTTTTTTAAATTACAAAGAAAAAAAACAAAACAAAAATTTCAAAATAAAAAAAATCAACTTCAAAATAAAATTTTATATATATATATATATATATATATATATATATATATATATATATAAACAAGAAAAAATAAAAATGAAAATAAAAAGATTACCAAAAAAGTGACTTACAAATTTTCATATATAAAAAAAATAAAGATTAAAAATTTTTGATAAAACCAATAAAAAAAATTATTATTATTATTAAAAACAAAAATTGCACCCCTCAGCCCCTGGGCAGGCTCAATGCGATTCCAAGAATCGGGTTAGGGTCTAACTCGATTATGAGAATCAGATCTAGCCTGCCTAAGGGCGTGAGGGGTCACAGCTCTGGGCAGGCACAACCCCTTTCCAAGAATCGAGTGAGCCCTTCACCCGATTCTCAAAATTGGGTTGAGCTTGCCAAGGGGCATGAGGGGACCCAATTTTTTATTTATTTATTATTGTTTTTATAAAAAAAAGTATAATTTTATATTTTTTATATTATTATTATTATTATTATTATACTTGGGTCTTTGACCAAAAATTTATACTGCTTATCCATAACTTAACATTAGGAACTCAATTTTTGTCCTTTTTTTATTATTATTGAAATTTATTTATTTGTAAAGTGATTGGTTGAGGTCTTATTGTGGGCTCTTTAGTAACCTCCATTTCTGTTAGTTACAAATTTTTTGTTTTTAGATTTATTTCCTTTTTATTTCACTTTTTTTATTTTGATTTTTTTCATTTTCCTATTATTTCCATTTTCTTAAATTATAGTTTTTTCTCCATATTTCAATTTAAGATAACTTATTTTTATATTAAAAACATACTTTAATAATTTTATATATATATATATATATATATATATATATATATATATATATATATAATGTTAGCTAATCATATCTTTTAATTTTAATGATAGCACTAAACAATACAACATGTTATTAGTTATTTTATGTTTATAATGAAATATTTATCTTTATTATTTTTTAGTTTAACTAAACTATAGTTAAGCTAAGCGGAAGCTACTAGCTGCTATGTAGCCCTTGTTATATATGGCTTTTATTTTATTTTCTTTTTAATTATACATGTTTTTTTTTTCGTCATTCTTTTTATTTTTTCTAATGTTTTTTATTTTCTATAATTTCTTTTTTCTTGTTTTCTTATTTTTTATTTTTTATTTTTTTTTCCAACGTTATTTTTTTAATTTTTAATGGTTTTTTTATAACTTAATTGTATTTTTTACTTTTAAATTTTTTACGTGTAGGATTTTTATTATTTTTTCAATTTTATGTTTTAATATTTTTATTTTTTTATTTTTTTAAAATATATTTGTATCACTTTTTTTTTGGAATTTTTATTTTTCAAATGTCATCATTTGTTTATATAAATTCATAAAATTTGTTATTTTTCCTATTTTTCTATTCAAAATTTCCATATTTGTTTTCATTTAACGTGTCTTTTTTTGGCAGAAATGTCCTAAAATACATATTTTTTAATTATACCTATATGCAAAATGTGTATTTTTTGTCAATCTTTTTAAATTATTATTTTTTAGTGACAATTATTTCATGTGTATTGAAATATTTATTAACGATATAAAATATATAAAAAAAATCATAATCTCAAAATATTATTTTTATTATTTTTTTTAACTTTGCAAAAAAATTAAAATTTTCACTATAAAAAACAATGCAAAGGAAAACAGAAAACAACAAATTGGGAAACCCTTAAAAACCAAATATCTTAAAATGAAAAACATGAAGAGGAATAAGAGAACCTAAAAAATGGCTAAATAATCAACATTTTAAAAAATTTATATATTCTTAGGACATAAGAAAATTTAAAGTGTAAAAAATATGCCTTAAATACAATTGTTGATGTTTTTATAAATCTGAATGAAAATCACCAACATCTAAAATAAATATCCACATTTAAAACACTATAAAATTTAAAGTGTCGAAAATAAGTCCTCTAAATAAAGGGGTTGATGCCGCATCAACATTTTTCAAAATTAGCTTGAAAATCACTAACATTTAAAAAAAATGTTCATACTTGATACATAAGAAAATTTAAAGTGTCAAAAATATGCTAAAAAAATTGATATATGTATTCTGAATCAACACTTTTTGATTTTTTTGCTACCTCAAAAAAATGGGTAATCGACACAATTCTCCTTTCAAATTTTACAGTGTTATACTAATTAATTTATGTTGATTAATAATGAAAACATAAAATCAATCTAAAATTACTAAATTAGTACTTTATATTGATTAATGTTAAACACAAATAAAATGAATACATGACTAAAATAGTCATTTATAATGATTATTAATGAAAGTAAATGAAATTGATATAAACTGCTAAATCAATTGTTTATATAATGAATATGAAACTATCAAAAAAAGATAAATGACTACTAGAAATAATGAATTTATGATTACAAATGATGACTAAATTTTGCATATATACGACTAGTAGTAACTAATTTACAGTATCTTATAACACGACTGAAATTTAGTCATATTTCTTTGGTCATTAATTGGTTTCAAACGATGACTAAAATTTACATATATATGACTATTAATAGCTAATTTACAGTATCTTATAACATGACCAACATTTAGTCATATTTTTTTGATCATTAATTAATTTTCTCAAGCGATCATATAGTAATATATTTTGTTGTATATTTGGTCATTAATTGTGACCATTAATGACTAAATCAATGACTAAATTTATGACTAAATATACTACTAAACGATAAAATTGATACAACCAATTAATGACTAAACTAAAAATGACTAAAAGTTGGTCACATTATAAGATACTGTAAATTAGTTATTATTGGTCACCGACTGAAAAATGGTCATTTATATACAAATTTTAGTCATTTCTTTAGTAACTAATTAGCCATTTTGTACTAGTGCAGTAATGACATGAAAACAATATTAGACATATAAACTTGAAGGTAGAACTTGACCTAGACTGCCTAAACCATAACAAGAATTTTGTCAAACATATTACAAACAAGCTACATGTCATCAATGCATATATGATAATAAACTTAGAGAATCATCTGAGGATCACCAAGAAGGCCCTATGCTTTCTCCACATAGTTTCAACACCACTTATTATTCCATATATTGATCACCATCAATAGTTAAATAATTCATGACAAGATCCATAGAAGATACACACCATATAAACAACATATAACCAGAAAATAACCAACATATAAACCATGGAAACTTAGCCATTATATCACCAACACATTGCTAATAAATATTCATGAATCATAATAGAATAATAGATCATATTAACATAGTAAAATACCAACCAACTGAGGGACTTCCACATACCACCCAACCATAGATTGGGCTGAACCAAATCTCTCTTTCATCCCATCACCCTCGTTCCATATTCCAAGTGTGAATGTGGGATATCATGTAATAAACCAAACAAAACAAAACCAGGGCTTCTAGAAGCCAAACCACATCAACCCTCAACCAGTGATTCCACCTCACGAACGGGAAATCACTAGCACCAACCAAATCACTCTCTACCCAAGTTTTCCATGGCTCTAGGAACTAGTAACTCAACCCACATCCTTCTAGGGCTCCAAAGTGTTTATCCAACCTGACTCCAAGACTAGTAACTCAACCCACCAATTTCTCTAGAGTGTTTATCCATCCTAGGCTCGAGGACTAGTAACTCAACCCAAGCTATTCCAGGGCTTTTAGAGCATTTATTCCAACCCATGGCCATAATGAATTATGAGCACCAACTAGAAGAATAGTTCAATGTCAAAAACCACAACACCATGGTTATCCAAGAAATGGTAAAGCTAGGCTAAAAACCATTGTCAATCTAGGAAATCATCCATGTCAATGACACATCATAACTAGATAATCACATGCATATACCATGCATCCATAAATCAGCAAGGAAATCACACATGAAAGTTGTTACCTACAAAGCAATCTAGTTGTAGTCATTGATCCTGATGTCCCCTTGTGCTTTCCTTCTTTCATTTTCCTTCTTTCTCCAAATCCAAAGAATGCTAAAATGCTCCAAGAGTGCTCCAAAAAAACTCTAAGTGTGCAAGAGTAAGCAAGAAAGAGAATAGAAATGAGCTCCAAGCTAACACTAACAAAAGGTTGTGAATTTTTCCTCAGAAGCCTTTTTTATCATTGATGCCTCTATTTCCTTCATTTTTTCTTTTTTTTCCTTCAATTTTCCTCACATGCAAGCCTATGACATTTCATCTCCCTTTTCTTCTATTTTCCATTATTTTCATAAATAAATTCCAATAAATGCCACTTTTCCTTTGCCAATTTCCATATCCATTTATTAATCACAAGTAACCCCCATCACTATGTTTTTCCCAACATTCAACATAGCATATGTGCCCCATGACCTTGGTTATTATTTTTTTATTTATTTATATAGGAAATAAAGTAGAGACTGTTACACTTTGCATGACATGAATGGGTGTCTCCTTAGGTAGGCTGACATGATGACTTGGAGGAATGACTTGGTCTGTTTTGGAGGAAAAAACAGAAACTCAAATATTCATTTTTCTCAATTTGATAAGGTCATGAATTACATGCCTTATGATATTTTATTTTGAATAATATATATATATATATATATATATATATATATATATATATATATATATATATATATATATATATATATATATATATATATATATATTTTATTTTTCTGGCGAGCATGAAGAACATGCTTAAAACAAATTTTTCTTTTACTAAACATAATTTATATTTTCATCATTACCAATACAAATGATTCATTATGAAAATCAACCATAGCTACAAAATTCAACACTCCCTCTTAAATAGGGTGGTATTCATAATGACTATCTAGATGTTCTCTATATACATGATCTCTATAAGGAAAGGTATAACTCATTTATATCATCATCACCTAGGTCAACACAATTGACCTACATTGGCATCATCATCAATAGGTCCCACAACTGAGGTTAACATTCTAACTAATGGTACTTACACAACTAGTCACCAAGATTTAGTGGGCCCCTCACCTCATGGTACTCACACTAGTTTAGGATTTCCATCACCCATGTTAAAACCCTAGGGACACCCATGTCCCAACTACAAAGGCCTGACTCTAGGCCATAATTCTAAAAATGCACCCACTCCATTGAGTGTTTGGGCCTCAGGGACCATTCTCTCTAGAATTTCCATCCCTCATGCTATTTCACTAAAGATCCCACTCTATTAAATGTTTTTTCCTCAAGTACCATTCTCTCTAGAAAGCTTGTCCCTCATGTTATCCTATCAACAATCTAGTTCATGATCCTATTGTAACTAATAGTTTGAGCCATGTCATTAATGTCCACCCATCAATATTTTGATCCATTCTCCTATTGGGATCAACTGTCTAAGTCATGTCATTGTTGATGTCACATCAATTCTCCCTCTCACTTATAGAGGGGTTCTCCAAAAGACCAAGCTTTTCCCTGAAGTATACAAACTTCATCTAAGATAAAGGCTTTGTGAGAATAACCATTGTTTATTCAATACAGTAAATATACTGGAGGCTCACTGCTCCCTTCTGTACCATATCATGAATGTAGTTGTTGAGTAATTTAATTTATCTTAAATTACTTCATTAATTGTCAACCAAGTTTCATGTACTTATGAAGTACATGTGCACAATATATGCCATGAATTCTATTTTTGGATGAAACTAATCTAAATAGGATAAATGTCAGAGAAGACCAAAGAGTTATCACTCACGTGTTCTTTTAATTAAAGCTACCTTAAACCAAATGTTAAATTGAATTAAAAATTAATCTATGAATTGAAATCACAACTTGCTCTAATTTCATAATTGAGGGTCTATTTCTAATTTGCTTAAAATAAATCCTAATGCTATTTGCAAGAAATAAATCTTAACACTATTTGCAGAAATAAAACCTTAACACTAATTGTAGAAAAGAAATGCTAATGCTAATTACAAAAAATGAAAAGACTTGCGGAAAGAAAAAAAATTAAATTAAATTAAATTGCAACTTCAAATGATTACTAATGTTCTCTAATAAACTCTGAAAACCATCTATTCATTAAACATGAGTTTTAACTAAGTTATGAAATTGAATTGTTGAACGAATTTCATTCTGAAAATAAATATTTTTGGTGTTTTTATGAGCACTCTATTGACACAAACAACAAGTTAGACTAGTAAAAAAGTGAATGTATTGATAGAAGGAAAAACAAACTATGAGAACTTGCAGTATAAATGAAACTATCTACTCTTACAACTCTTCAGGGGGGGGTCCCATTGAGTGTAAGTTTGTCACTCACTCAATTGACTCACTTAACCACACACTGATTATAAATAAAGTATTATATTAATCGCAGAAGTCTTTAATAAAGATTGCAGATAATTAACAATAAAAACTACTATGTTTTTTGTTTTGCGTCAAGGATTTTATACATTTGTTTATCAAAACTGATCTAAGATTCTTATGTCAAGAAGAAATCTAACTAATATGATAACTAAGAATTAATATTAAATTGAAATATTATCTCCTCATGATTTTCTACTAGAAGAGAAAATCATGAGGGGTTATGATCAAACACATCAACTCCTGATCAAACAAATTATTTCCACACTCGCTTGATCTCCTGCCGAAATCTTCTTGACCGCTAGAACATCATAGCCAGAGTTGACTTGTAGTTTGACTTCTTGATATTTAAACCTTTGTATCTTTCCAGATCATAAAGATAGGTGGACATCCATGTGTGGAATAAGTGCATCTACTAGTACCTTTCATTTGATCTCTAGTGCATTCAAACCTGTCTAACCATGGAGATAGATTCAAAATTCTACATTAGTGATGGGCCTCTAAATTAGACATAAATTAAGGCCCATGCCTCTAAATTAAACATAAATGAAGGCCTATGACCATCCTTCATCGCATTAAACCTCTCTTTTTGCATTACATAATTTATTTTTAACTTCAATATATTCAGTAGGAAGGTTTATGAATAATTGGATATTTTTGTCTAATATTATTTATTTTTGTGGAATATTATGAGAATATTGGCAGATTATGAAGATTTGGAGGAGGAGATAATTTAGGGACTTGTTCCCTACTACAGGAAGATCAACAATAAATAATAAATCAACAAGATATTATGGAATTATGGCACATATTGTGGAACTCCAATGATTGAGAAAATCTAGGAATCTGTTCCACTAATCAAGGGACCAAATCCACTAATCAAGGGACCAGATCCACTAATCAAGGGATTTTGGTGGGGAAAGCTTCCTCCATTCATGGGGAATGATTCCTAATCATTTTTTATAAGTACCAAGTTGAATTTTCCTCTAGATATAGATTTCCATTAGTGTTCTTGTGGAGAGAGCTCGTATTTTTGTAGCTCCATTATATTTTCTTGCAGGGATGTAATTCTATTAATGAAAATAATGAAGATTTGTGTCATGTTCAACTTCTAAATCTTGTTATCCTCCATAGGTCTCTGAGTTTCCTTGGGCTTGACCATCCCAGGAGCCTCAGAGCCCTTTTGTATCATTTTCTTTCATTCTTTTCACTTCTTATTCACATGCATCTCTTGTTTTTATTTCATTCTATTTCTACAAGTATTAATGATTTCTTATTGTACGATTGAGTTAAATGGTTGATGTAAATTATTTTGCAAGAACATAATCATTATTTCTATTGGACACATATTGTCATTGATTTCAATATGGCAATATTTGAGGAACAAATGGAACCAAGAGGAGCAAAACTCAAATATATGCCAAAATAGAGCTATCGGAGCTACAAAGGAGCCATATATGTATATGTCATATATATATGCCAAAGAATAGGAGCACATAGAGCAAATAGAGGAAGTAGAGAAATAGGGTCATCAGAGAGCTTATATGCATGCAATTAACAGGGTCATCGGGAGCCATCGGAGGAGCAATGGAGGAGAAATGAAGGAAGCATATGGATGCAAGACATGTATATATATGTATTTACCCATCAAAAAAACCATATGTATATGCATCTAATGCAAATGGAGGCAGAAATACTTGGGTATATATGCTTTAACACTATTAGCGGGCAAAACTATGCATATACAGGCAAATACACTATCGTAGGTGGATTGCGGACTTGAAACCTTATACACGGGAGCGCTGAGACATATCGGGTCTGGTACCTCATATCGCATTGCTATAAAGGAGTGGTCTATGTTAAGGTATAGACCTAGGCCCTTGTGATGTACAATTATCGATAGCGATATCGCATCGAACCTCCACCAAGGGCAACCCTCGATTGCAATGAATGCATGCACACCTGCCGCTACATTACAATATGACTTAACCTTCATTGCATCCGTCGTAGATCGCACACCGAGAAGCCTTACTTCATGAAAGCACCAATTGTGATAAGGCTATGGACCCAACGGGCATGTAAACCATGTTGTAATACCATTTTTCATCCAGTCCATTGGAGTACTGGAGGATCGGCCATCGGCCATCAGCAAAGTCATGGGTCCAATATATAAAGGACCCCCAGGAGTCACGAATCACTGATTGCGATTTAAGCGTGGACGTGATACAGGAATAGGTGCAATTGTAATATTTCTTGAAGTTCGCCTTTTAGTCTGTTTGACTTTTTTTTCTCATATTCTCTGTGTAATGGAATGTCTGGCTTGCACGGAGTGTTTTAAGCCGAAAGGCTTACAATGGTTGTTCTGACGGTTCAGAAGGCTAAACGTCATGAAAAGGGGGGAATAGTGGAAATTATGATTGTGATCGAGACAAAATATCTCCATTAAATTGAAAGAACTTTTTGTATGCTCCAATCATTACCAAAAGGAGCATTGTTACAGTAAACTGGGAGGATGTGATCTCCGTGGATCGTTTGGACCAGTCTAATGAATCTACATATCCCCATAAAGTTAGTGAACTTGCACAGCTCAAAGGAAGGGACAACGACCAAGGAGGAAGCCTAAGAGGCGGTGTAAGCGAAAACTAACAGATAGAGCAATGGGAATGTATAAAACAGTAAAAGCAGATAATTGTTCATGTTGTTGTTGTGGTGAAGAACAAGAGAGTGAGGTAGCAGAAGTAGTAGAGGCAAGAGAGGCAGCAGAAGCAGCAGAGGCTGTAGAGGCAGCAGAGGCTGTAGAGGCAGCAGAAGCAGCAGAGGCAGGAGAGTAGGAGTGAGAGAACCTCAACTGAATAGAGTGTAGCAGCATACCAGTTTATACCAAGGCTGGGTTGGAGCCTAAGAGGTTGGAGCCTCATAACTGAATAGGACTGAAGTCATTGGGGGTAGGTGCTCCTAAGTGTAGAACCATTGCAAAATAGAGTTGGTGCTCTGGAGGTTGGAGCCTCACTGAAGTCCAAGTTGTAGATTAGCAACTATTCACAATTAGATATATACTTATATTGTATTTATTTCATTGCACTGTATTGAGTTTTAATAAAAGCATTAATTCCAACTGTTGATTTCTGTGTTCTGTGTATACATATACATATCTATATATGCTTTTGGCAATCACTAGAACAAATAAAAAAAAGTAAGAAATACTGATTCACCCCCCTTCTTAGTATTTCCAACAATTTCATCCTTGGAAAAACTTTGGAAGTTCATAGTAATCATTGCGCTGCTTGGATTAATCTTCTTATTTCCAAATATAGATTGTTGGACCTCCTTTTTAGCAAGGCACAGTAAATTTATGCTATTTTTTAGATCATGCTAAAAAGCTTCAATCGAGTTGGTTCCACTTGAATTAGATCACAAAAAATTCTAGTTCATAACAAAAATTTCCCCATTGCATTTTCACTTGATTAGGTTAGGTATTTTTTAGATTTACTAGCTCACTAGTTCTCGAATTTCTATATTTTTGACTAGTAATGTTTTTCTATTTTTTAGAATGGGTTAACAGAGGTATTTTTGAGTGATTCCACTTAGAATGGGGACCTAAGACATCCTAGTCAATAAAAATAATTTCCCCATCCAATTTGGATTTAATTTTCTTGGTCATTCAATAAATTATACTAAATATGTAAATCTTGTAGTAAATCACTATAGGATCCTATAGGAAAGCTTGTTTTGAGCCCGAATTGAGAAAAATCATCATTGAAGATGGGATTAGGCCTCTAATTGACGTCCATGCCATCAAGACCATTTTAACCCTCTTTCTCCACACTTAGGTCAACATTTTTCTAGTTTTCAAGGGTAGGATTTGATTTTCATTTTGTCTATCTTTAGTCTTCCATTAGATCTCATCAATGTTTTATATCATTCTACAATTTTTCCTCATGCATGAAGTAGATAGATAGCTCATGAAATTATGTTTCCTTTAGATAATTGAAATTCTTCTTGTTTGCATTATTTTTGGGTAAATATCAATGTTTGATGTAGTGCAGGTGTTTCAGGAGTACAGAGATATTTCATAGTCAGCAACCTCATCCCAACTTCATCCACCCATGGTCCTCACTTTCGTTCACTAAACCCTCACCAATTTCACCATTTCACAAGGAAAATTCTCCAAGATTTTTGAGAAAATCAATCCATATCCCAACTTTGGTTTTGAGTTATGAAGTGGTCCTAGGCACTCCCTTGCCTCATTCCATCCGCCAACCACCTTCCCTAAGCTTTCCATCACCTTCAACATCCATCCTTTTGCTCTTGGCTATATCCAGTAGGTTTTAAGGGGATCCTACAGGTTTTCTTGTAGTGGCCTATTTTGAGGCTAAATTGAGGAAAAAGCCTCTAGGAAACTAGCAAAGAGTCCGTACTTGTCTCCCAAGACTTCTAACCATTCACCATAATCTCCAAGCCACCTACCACATCACCAAAAGAGATTAGATTTCACACTTTCACATGAAAAAAGACAAAAAGAAAACAAATTTATTTTACTCATTTACATACACAACAGTAGAAGGTTTGATGGTTTAAATCTACATGCTTAGGATAGTAGGATTGCATACATGTTAACTTAGAATTCTTTGGAAGCAAAGGCTCTTAGCAGCTAGTTAGAAAATGGTGTGTTTTAGCATTTGATTTCAGTCTCTTTCATTGTACTTTCTTTCATGCAATAGGTTAAGGTTCCATTTCGAACATTTAATTTTTTGCAATTAATTTATGATTTGACTTCAGTATGTGCACTCCATTACATCATGACAGTAAAGGAAGAACACATTGTATGCTGCACATATAGTGTCGATACCTCTTAAGTTTGTACGAACCCCGAGTTGATAATTAAAGCCGGTAGCCTTGGGAGTTGTAGCATTCTTGTTGCAATACTAAGACTCATCAATTAGCTATTAAATGAGCAAGATTTTGTAGTTGTAGAGATGTTTTAATTATATTTCACAAGGAAACAAAAGATTCTAAAACATGGATGATCAATACCTTTTGGATTCTTGAGTATGTCTATGATGACCTTATTTAGATTGAAACCGCAACAAAATTGTTATAAAACGGTAAAGGAGAGAAAAAAGGGTTTTCAAAAAGAGAACAATTTTGGACTTCAACAGTAGTGGTACTTGATCTCAATATGAATTTTCTTATCATTGAAACACTAGATATTTTATGAACTTCACACAAATTTGATTTTCATAGAACAACACAAACGGTTCCAACATCTAATCGAACAATCCAAAGAGTATCTTACAAAGCCATGCTCCCTCACATCATGCTAAACAAGATTCAATATACTCTTCCTCTACAATACTCAGAGTGGCAAATGTCAGTTTTTGATCATCCAGGATATCATAACAGAGTCTAAACTAAACATACACGAGATGTACTCTCTTCTCATATGCACTCCCTACCCAGTCAATATTTGTACATCCCCATAGTTGTTTCTCGTCACATGAGGCATATCTCAAACAATAGTTAACAGTACCATGAAAATATCTCAATATGTGATTTTTTGAAATCTAATGCTCATGTCTCAGTTCCATGTGGTGCTAACTCAACTTGTTCACTGCAAAGCAAATATCTAGTTCAGTATTCAAAAAATACATCAAAGATCCAATCAAATTTTGGTACATACATGGATCAAACAAATCAAACTCAAAATCTCTTAGATTTCCTAGGTTCGTCACCATTGGATTTGTCGTAGAATTGCATTCCATCATTCCAAACTTCTGAAGGATATTGATGACATACTTTCCTTTCCCAAGAATTATTTCGCCAGGTTTCTACCAGATTTCTAGCCCCAAGGGGAAATGAATGAATCCAATATCCTTCATGCCAAATTCAGAGGCCAATTTCCTCTTACATTTAACAATAAGATTCTCTACACCTATTAAGAACAAATTGTCAACATATAATAGCAAAATGACCAGTGCATCCTTCACAACCTTGATATAAAGGTTTGGATTAGCAATAGTCTTAGAGAAACCAAGTCTTAGAAAATATCCATCAATTCTAGAATACTAAGTTCTAGAATCTTAATTAAGTCCTTAAAAGGCCTTCTTTAATCTACATGATGAGTAGCAGTATTGTATCAAGAATGTTGCAACTCATGGGGCTACCAACTTTACTCTATCAACCCAGGGTTCGTACAAACTTGGAGGTGATAGTTCTATATACACAACTAAAACTTATGGTTTTGCCTTTTGTCACTCTTCAGCTGGCAAGAGACCACTATGGTATTTCAAGCCATACTTCTATGGATTTAGAATAAGCTTGATTACTGATGAGAGAAAGAGAAATCTACTCTAAGAGAAAGCTTGTCTACTACAGTGAGGAAAAATACTGGAATCCAATGCTAAAACACACCATTGCCTACCTAACTGCTAAGAGACTATGTTTCCAAAAGAATGTTAGATTAACATGTATGAAATTATACTGTCTTAAGCATGTAAATTCAAAACATCAACCTCCTACTACTGTGCATGTAAATGGCTAAAATAAATCTATTTTTTTTCTATTTGTCTTTTTTTCTTTTTATGGAGGAGTGTAAAAGCTAATCTCTCTTGGTGATGTGGCAGGTGGCTTAAGGATACTGGTGAATGGTTGGAAGGTTTGGCGGACCCTTAGGTGACCTTTCCTAGCTCCTTAGAGGATTTCGCTCAATTCGGCCTCAAAATAGGCCACTACAGGAAAACCTATACGATGTCCTAAAAACCTACATGATTCCCTGTATTTCTACAAGATACAGCCAAGAGAGAAATTATGGGTGTCGAAGGTGATGGAAGGCTTAGGGAAGGTGGTTGGTGGATGGAATGTAGTGAGAAAATGCCTAGGATCACTCACAACTCAAAACCAAGGTTGGGAGATGGTTGGATTTTCTCAATATGTTTGGAGAAGTTTCCTTGTAGAATGTTGAAATTAGTGAGGGTCTTAGTGAAAGAAAGGAATTATCATGGATAGATGAAGTTGGAAGGAGGCTGTTGGATATGAGATATTTCTTTACTTCTAAAACACCTGCACTGCATCAAACATTGATATTTGCCCAAAAATCATGAAGACAAGGAGAATTTCAATAAGCTAGGAAAACATAGTTTAATGAGCTAGTTGTCTATTTCATACATGAGTAAAACTTGCAGAATAAGAGGGAATCATTGATGAGATCTACTATAAGGCTGAACATGAAAGGAATTATGACTAGGTCCTACTTTTACAACTTGATCAAATGCTAGCTGAAGTACATAAAACTCTAAATTCTATGAGAAAGTAGAATTCTATCATTTTGGGGCTGCATAGGAGTCCTTTCCTCAAATCATGATCCCTGAAAGAAGAAGTGAGTCAAAAACACCTATTGAAATATTTTTTGATGGTTAATTATCTATTCTAAACTACTGCTGAAGTAAATCATGAATGGAAGTAAACTAATAAACAACTAATCATATCTATACTACTTGCAATTATATACTTCTAAGGACAATTTAACCATGAACCTATGAAATTAATTTAAGCATACAAATACAAGAATAGAAGCCTTTTATGCTAGGGTTGGGCCCTAGCCCAAGAACTTTAGCCCTTTAAGTTAACTTAGTACTGGATCAAGAAGAAGCTCATTCTCATTATCAAAACAGAAAATTACATCAATGTCTTCCACAAGTGTGGAGCTCAAAAATAAGTAGTGCTTTTACAGCAAAAATTTGAATCCTAATGAGGCTCTAGGCCTCTTTATTTATACAAATGAAATCCCCAATGACTTCCTTAAATCTAGGGAGTCTCGACTCCCAAACTTGAGATAAACTAACTCTTTGATTGTCACTTGCTTGGCTGCCTTTTGATCTCCATGACTTGGCTGCTTGTACTCTGAACTAGTGTGATTGATGGAGGAATATTCAAATGAGGGAGGAGTAAATGAGAAGTATTTACCTCCTACAATCTCTCTTCTTTGTCCCATTCACGTTTCAGCCTTTAGTCTTGCCAAAATTCCCTGATTTTCTCTCGCAAACCTACATTCAATGCACATTAGTCCTCTAGGCATGATATCTCAATTTGACTCGTCTCATTAAACAAAATATAATCAAAACATATAATAAATTATGAGAAGAGTTGATTTGACTAAGCTAGGAAGTGAATTAAGGTCCATATAGTTACCTAATGATGAGGCTCATCATCACCCCCCTACTAAAAGTTTTGCTCATCCTCTCAGCAACTCAATCAATATCCATATCTTTCATAGCCTTGGTGGCCTCCCTGACATCCCATGCTTCTATTGTGGTCTCCTCTTCTTGTGCATAGAATCCTACCTCACTTTCTATCTCCTCCCACTGCTTTCTTTCTTCCTATTACTTCCTTCCTTCTAACATCCCCAAGCGCAGTGGTGGACTGAGTCTCAAGTCAATCCAACTGACCTTGAGCCTTTGGATGGTTTTCTCGTACATGGGTGTCTTGTCCAGTGCTTCTCTCATTCTCTAAGGATAACGGTACTATTTGATTTCCAAACTATATGGAAAATTATTCAATCTCCTTTGGCAAGCTTGCATGTTGTCATCCCCTAACAGCTTAAGCATATCCTCAAAATGTGTAATTTCTTGCTCTTGGGTAGCAAGATACCTAGGTGCAAGTTGCAGATCATTTGCAATTAAATTATGAGTGTTGATGATAGCCATTGGATTTGACTTCTCAGCTCTTATCATGAGAGGCTCTATTTGTTTCCTTACCAATATCTTCTTTATTTCTGCATCCCTTACTTCTTCATGGTTCATCCATGATGCCAGAGCCATTAACTATAAATCCCCTCGTTTTACATTAGGGTCCCATACATTCATATCTGTCAAGGCCATGTTATGCAAGTAGAACTTAGACATCTTAGCCCTATCCTCCAATGTGCTTTGATCACAAAGATCAATGAACTGTCTATAATCTTGGAATGGCCTAGTGCCTCTCTATGATAGGGTCTTTATTTGGAACTACAGCCACTCTTCCTTAAGATATAATGCATAGGAATTAGCTAGCATCCTACACTAGATTGCCTCTAAAGATAGACTCGCCATTGTTTCCAATTGATTCTCTTTTTCTTGCATCTATCCTTTCAACCATGCATTTTCTGCCTCCAACTGAGTTTTCATTATGGCCTCTCTATCCCTCACACTGCTTAGTTCTCTACCCATCTCCTTGAGATTTTACTCCATGTGACTTATGTCCTCCACTTCCTTGGACTTGGCAATCTGTATCCATCAATGTTTTCTTGCTCTTTCTTTCTCAAGCTCAAAGAATAATGGGATGGCAATTGTTTGTGGAATGACCCTACCCCCTTTAATAAATCTATAGTAGGAATCAAGGTTAGGTTCAAGACTAGGTTCCCTTAGCTCTGGGTCCTCCTTCTTTGTTTCTTGCTGCATACTCTCTTCCTTATCCAATTTTTTGAGTTTCTTGTAGGTTTAGTAGAGTTTCCTGTAGGATTTCCTCTACTTCCTATAGGTCCTATTATGTATCTTGTAGGATGTCTTTTCCTTTGGATGAGGCAGATCTAGTCATAGGCCTTCCCACATAAGTGATAGGATACTTAGGGGAGGTTTTTCCTGAGGATACTTCTCCTTGCGTTTGTACAAGACGAGCCATATTCTCCTGCTATTTAGGCGAGTCTTCAATAACAATTGGAACCTTGGTGGGAGTTTGAGGTTTTCCCTACCTTATTCTTGTACATTTTCTTGTTTTGAAGTGTAATGGAGTTTGTCTCTATCTTTTTCCTTTTTGTTTGATAGGGGTGCTACGGGCAATAAAGGTAGTTTCCACCTCTCTTAGTGGGTTCTGGAGACACCCTAGGTGACTCCTCCTTGTCTTCTAAGTCCTCTTTTCCATTCCCCTTTTCATTTTTGCCTTTATCCTCTTCTTCTCCCTCTAGATCCTCACCTTGTTCATCAGTTTCCTCCTTCGCATCTTCCTCTATTTCTTCACCACTTTCCTTTTCTTTCTCTTCCTCTTCTTCCTCATTTATCTCCTCTTCATCCCTCTCTACTTCTTCTTCGTATGTTTCAGTCTCTTCTTCATCCCTTTCACTGGAAATAGGGCTCTTGTCATATTCGAGGGCTTTTAAATCCTCCTCTGTATGCATGTCTCTGAAAATTTCCCATGTGATAGGAATTCTAAGGTTATGGAGGTCATCTTCTATGATGAGTATAATTAACCCATGATGTACCAGCTACCGGTAGTTTTCTTCCTTCACTTTTATGCTCATATCTACCAGGGATTAAAGAAAGAAGTAGGGTGTGCTAAGTCTATGGTGAGGAGGTGTATCTACTCCAAACCTAAACTTCAAGAAGCCTAAAGTGGTATCCATATACCACACTATACCTACCTTCACATGATATGTATTTTATAAGGTGGTAGCTTATTTCATTCCAGGGGTATGGTAGGCTTTCTCTTCTCACTCCATTCTTGTCTTCCATGGCCTCCTCTACTTCTAAATAGAATTTCTTCTTTACAATTTGGCTATTTCCCTTGTCTTCCTTTCTCCAAGTCACTCCTAAGGTAAGTGTGGTAACTCATCTTATAAGTTCAGGGGTGAGCTCTATGAAGAGGTATCTCACCACAATAGTGGCATGGGTCCTGATTAGTGGAATGAGGGAGAGAGTAAAATCTCTGGCTACTTCATCATCATACCCCCTCAATTTCTCAAGGTACCCCATCCAGTTATGCCTTGTGAATATTTCTAGCATAGGAGGGTGTTGGTGAAGCCTCATAGTGTTGATGGGCTCCCTTCTATTAAACCCCCCTATCATTTTGTCTGAATGGAGGAGCAGAGATGTCTGATACAAAATTTTAGTGAAGGAGGAAATTGAACTGAAACTTATGTGGATATAATTCCCTTATATTGCAATCAATTTGAAAAAACTATAATATTTATGTTCCTTTTACTTGGAAAAATAGGAGGAAATGTAGAGCCTATCTCCTTACAATGCTTTTTGTAGCCAACCCCTATTTTTCTCCCTCTGAAATTGCTCACTGCCAATCCTGTAAACTACCTGACTATATCCTCTAGGATTCCTGTGGGATCATATAGGATTTCCTGTAGGATCCTATAGGAGGTCATGTGTAGGAAAAAAATGAAATTTTCCTCTCCTGTAGGCTACTTGGGGGGCAAGAGCATATTTTCTAGTGTGACCCTCCAAAATGTGAAGGCATCTATGCATGGGTATCAACGTTTATTTCCTCTTATGGTTGATTCGAGTGAGGTGGTGTGCTGCCAGCCGAGGTATGAATATCTATTTTTTGACCATTGGTCCCATTACCATATAATAATTCCCCTCACCTCATAATCAACTCCCACTTCAAGCATCCGTAGTCTTAAATTCTTTCAACCTCATCCTCCTTTTCTTTGACATGAATTCTGCCACGTGTGTGAGGACTAATTGTTTGGTCCTTGTTGACTGAACGAAGGTGGCAAAGTTAACTGGTCACCTTTCGCTTATAAACCAACTCATTCACAATTTTTACATCTTTTGATCACATTATGCAAATGAGAGAGTCGAAGCAAGATACTTACCTATGGTAACAATACCTTGCTGTAGTTTGTTGAAGAGATGAGGCTTTTGTTGTGTGTTGGATGCATGTAGTTTCTCCTCTCTCTTTTTTTATTATCCTTTGATTATTTTCTTTGTTGTGCAAGTACCTGGTGTTGATGATGATGATGTTGCTATTGCTGCTAGGCTCTAGAGGACCCTCTTCTACCTTTGGATCTTCATGCTTGACTTGTTGCAACCTATGATTTTTTTTGTGGGATAGGCTGCTACACGATTTCCTACAGGATGTCATGTAGCTGCTTCTCCCTCAAAAAATTTAATCATATTCTACTGTTGGGTCCTGAGGATGATTAGCATGGGAAAATAGTTGGTCTAGGGGTTATTGAATTATGAGAAATAACCTTCAGGTGTTGTCCTCTTGCTCTCTATCTCATCCTTTTTCTCTGTTTTTTTTTCTTGAAGGCTATAAAAAAAATTTGAAAACTTCTTTTTTTTTATGATGAATGTAGGGGTGATCAAGGTGGAGAGAGGTATGGTAATGAGATGGTGATGTATGAATTTTATTTTTTTGACATGGCCAGGTCATTTCCTTGCTCTAGGGTTACTCCCTTCAAGATTCCCAAGCCACTGTAATTCCTACAGGATCATCATGTAGGTTTTCAGGGGATCCTGTAGTTTTACAGGGAATCCTGTAGAAAACACAGAACCCCTGAAAACTAAGGCAAACGAGTGAAAAAAATGAAAGGAATGGTGGAATGATGAAGGACAATGAATGGAGAAATAAAAATATGAGTTGAATAGGTCCCTTTTGATTCTCCAATGTTGCTTTGATCATCCTCCTGCTGACCTACAAACAATATTTTCATAATTTTCCTTTTCTCTTTTTTTTTTTTTTGAAAACAACTAGTCTGCCTCCAAGAGGTTTTCATCCTAGCTGCTTGCCCTAGGCACCTCAAGAGAGGTTTTCACCCAGAGATATTTTTATTTCTCTATTTTTCTTTTTTCTTTTTTTAACACCATTGGGCCGCCTTATGAGGTTTTCAACCCAACAGTGGGACTCAAGTGCCTCATGGAGGTTTTCACCTAAGTCTCCTTACTTTTTTGTTCTTTCTCTCAGTGACTGGATGAGGTAAAAGTTGAGACTTGCTCCACCACCATAATTGTTTTGTTGATATGATCAATGAACTCTTGCTTTGACAATGGCCTTTTGTAAAATTTCAATCTGTGCCCATTAACAAGTAAAGGAATGGATTCTGCATCTATGGTTCTGATCTACACTGAACCATTATCATGACATTTCTCTATGAAATAAGGCCTTAACCATCTATTCCTTAACTTGCCCTTAAATTCTTTATATCTGGAATCATATAACAAAGCCCAATCACCTTCTTGAAATTGCTTGTCCTTGATGTTCTTGTCATGGCAGATCTTCCTCTAAATTTGAGTTACCTATGTGTGTAGGAGGGTCTGCATTCTAAACTCATCTAACCCATTCAACTGGAGAAATCTCTTTTTTTTTATGCACTGTTGAGATCTAGATCTAGTTGGGCTGTCATCCTCAATATATTGTACTCAAATTCAATGGACAATAGGGCCTTTTTCCCATAGACAAACTCATAAGGTGTGAATCCAGTGGTCATCTTCCAGGTGGTATTGTAGGCCCAGGTGGCCTCAACTAGTCTATATGCCCAATATTTTATGTTGTTGCTAACCACTTTGGTCAGGATACCCTCAATTGCTTTGTTGGTCACCTCCACTTACCCATTAGCTTGTGGGTGATAGGGAGTGGAGGTCCTATACTTGATCTTGTGCTAGCTCAACAAGTCTTCAATCATGTTGGAGGTAAACTAGCTACCTTGATTAGTGACTAGTTCTCTAGGGTACCCAAAGTTGTAAAAGATATTTTCCCTTAAGAAATCAGCCACCTTCTCCTTTGTTACTACCTTGATTTCCTCGGTTTCAACCCACTTAGTCAGATAGTCAGTGCACATAATGATATTCTATTTTTGCTTGGAAGGAGGGTCAATACGTCCAATGAAATCCATGCCCCAGTTATCAAATGGCTCAAAAGTCACTTGAGGTTGCAGAAGCATTTCTTCCTTTGGAGTAGGCTTTCCCATCCCTTAGCACCGATCACACTGACTAGTATATCTTTTCACATCCTGATGAAGAGTGGGCCAATAATAACTAGCTTGTAACACCTTGAATGATGTCCTCTTTACTGCAAAGTGACCTCCGCAAGGCCCATCATGACAAGTCATAAGGATGTCAAAGACTTCCTCCTCCCTGACACATCTTCTCAAAATTTGATCCAAACCTAGTTTGAAGAGGTTTCCCCCAATCCAAGTGAATGGGGTGCTCTTCATCACAATCTTGATTTTCTCTTTAGAGGACAAGTTCAGTGGGAACTATGTAGATACCAAATAGTTTTCTATGTCAGCAAATTGTGGAGAGAGAACTGATATGGTGAATAAGTGTTCATTTAGTAACTGATCATCAACCATTCCTTCTTCAACTGAAGGCAAAGTTAATCTAGACAAAAAATCCGCAACAACATTTTCCTTGCCAGGCTTATCAACAATATTTAGATCAAACTGTTGTAATAAAAGTAACCATCTAATAATCTAGGCATTCACATCAAGTTTATTCATTAAATATTTGATTGCACCATGGTCAGTATGTGCAAATGTTTGATAACCTATAATGTAATTCCTAAATTTGTTCAATGAATGCACAATAGCCAGGAACTCCTTTTCAGTCACTATGTAATTCAGTTTAGCCTTTGACAGATTCCTACTGATGAAGTAAATAGCATAAGGAAATTTCTCATCTATCTGGCCTAGAGTTTCTCCTATGGATTTGTGTGAGGCATCAGCATATATATGAAAAGGAAGGGCCCAATTTGGGCCTCGGAGAATCGATGCAAGGGTTAACTTGTCCTTTAGGGTGTCTAGGGCCTCTTGGTAGCTTTTTTATCATACAAACTCAGAATCTTTGGCCAACAACCCAAATAAAGGAAAAGATAACTTACTGAAGTCTTTTATAAACCTTTGATAGTATCCAGCTAACCCTGGGAAACTTCTCACATCTCTTTGCTTTTGCGGAGGTGCGGTTATTTGGATGATAGCTATTTTGTTTCGGTCCACCTACAGTCCTTGCTGGGATATTGAATGACCTAGCACTGTCCCTTCAATCATCAAGAACTCGCATTTTTTGGGACTAAGGGATAGGTTCATTTAAATGCATTTTCCAACACCTTACCTAAGTTGGACAGAGGCTCCTTGAAATCACATCCATAAGGTGTAAAATCATCCATATAAATCTCTTCATGGACTAACTCGGCAAAGATACTTAGGACTTCTCTCTAGAAAGTGACAGGAGAATTGCATAAGCCAAAAGGAAGGACCTATAGGCGATAATACCCCAAGGACAAGTGAAGGTGGTTTTATCCTAGTCTTCTGGGCTAATATGGATTTGATTGTACCTGCTGAATCCATCTAGGAAAGAGAAAATCCTTTTCCCTACCAAGCCATCTAACACTTGGTTGATGAAAGGTAAAGGGAAATGGTCCTTCTTTGTGGCTTTGTTTAACTCTCTTTAATCGACACAAATCCTCCACTTACCATTTTTCTTTGGAACCAACACCAAAGGAGAGACCCACTCATTGTCAAAGATAGGGTGAATGAATCCTATATCTAGCAACTTTTGCATTTCTTCTTTGACTATATCTTTGAGAGCTAGATTCATCCTCCTTTGGGGTTGTCAGACTGGTTTGCAACCTTCCTTGATATAAATGTGGTGAGTACACACCGAGGGGTGCACTCCCTTCATTTCTTTGTAACTCCAAGCAAAGGAATCTAGGTGTTCCTTTAGCATGTTGCACAACTTTTCTTCTTGGTGAAGAGAAAGAGATGGGTTGATTTTAAAAGTTCTCTCAGGGCCAAATTCTATGGTTTTGACATGGATAGGATTGGAATCAGCTAAGCATGGATAAATCTGATGGTTTTTCTGGGTTTCCTTTACTAATTCTTCTAAGGAAAATGTAATGGGAGTTTTTCTTTGGAGTATGTGTTCAATCAAATCATCTTCATCCAGTTGTCCCCCTCCCATGGTTGTTTCTAAGGTATAGAGTTGGGAAGAATAAACTTCATCTTCTTCCTCCTCTTCCAGCCATAAATGTAATTCATCTTCTAAAGATGGTTGGGTAGGAGATATAGGACTAACTTCTTATACATATGCCCATTCTTGATAGTCATATTTCTAGCCCTGCAACTAATGTAGGCATTGATAGTGGCAAGCCAGGGCCTCCCAAGGATGAGAGGGTAACCAGTAAGCTTGGCCTTAGGCTGGAGAACTAGGAAATCTACAGGGTATTCCCAAGAGTCACTAGAGGCCATCACATCCTCCACAATCCCCTCAGGGGTCACTATGGAGCGGTATACAAGTTGGAGGACCGTTGTGATCTCTCAATGAACCCTGGAGGTTGAGCTTGAGCATGATGTTCTTGGTCATCACATTAATGGCATCCGCAAGATCAATCAAAGTGTGTGGGACAATGGTGCCATTGATGTGCACATCTACTACAGGGCTTCCAGGGTCCAAATACTTTAGACAGATTACCTGCCACAGCATTAAGTCTAATAGTTGTCCAATGACATTAATGGTAGGGGCATCTCTTATTCGCCTCCCTGGATGCTTGAAGCACTTATCCTTGATCAAATTGTTGTAAATAGGAACATCTTTTATATCTTGGAGAAGTGAAATTTTGACACATAGATTTTTCAATTCTCCTAGAAGTTCAGTCTCTTCTGGGGTAGGCTGGATTGTTTGGGTTAATCTCTCAGGAAAGGGTGGTGGATTTACTTTAGGCATGATTTCCTCTCTTTCTTTCTTAACCCCCCAGGTGGAGGTAGAGGTTTGTTGTCTAGGAGCACTCTCCCAAATCTTAGGTTGATTTCTTGAATTTCCACAGCATAAGCTGGATAGGATGTCTCTCCACTGTATATTGGTTGTTCCTATCTGTTGTTCGAGTTCAGATATGGTTGGGCATGCATCTGGGGTTGTTTAGGTGGATCAAGGTGTAAAAGTTGTGGTTGAGCAGGTGGTGAAGGAAATAAAACTGGAACATTGTTGTATGGGGGACTCCACCCCTAGGGCAGTGCATTTCACTGAGGTTGTGGTAGAGCATATGGTTGAAATGATGGGCTAGCTGGCTGGGAATGATACTGAGGTGCAAAGGACCAAGCAGGAGGTGTAGACCATGAAGGATGAGTAGGGGGTCCCTAAGAGGGGATGGATGTGGTTTGGTTGCGGTTGTAATATGCATGGGATGACCCTTGCATGCCCTGCTGGTATGGCCTAGGCCCATGGGGTCTCCTTTGGTTTATATAGCAGAGTTGTTCAGTTACCCCTTTATCTTGTTGACATACAGCTTTTAGTCAAGTTAGAGAAGGGAACTTGTTTGTGGAGTGGTTTTCTTCACAGAATGATAAGATTTCAGTCGAATTTAATGGTCATTCATTTCTAGGGTGCCTCCTAGTGCATCTAGGGTAGAAAATTGCTAAGGCTCTCTACGCTTCATCCTGTTTTCTCTTAACGTGCATAGTGTCCATATATAGGGTAAGGTTTCGTAGCATATCACTCTTTAAATCCTCTAGCGTACTTCCAATTTCACCCTTGATGGATGAATTGGAAGAGGATGGACTGCCCATAGGTTGAATACCCCTACCCTTTTTCCTAGCTGCCCTAGAATGGTTTCTAAAGATAGTCATGATATCCTCATAGGGTAGCTGGTAGATGTCCCTTCCTGCTAACGATTTTAGGGTATCCAGAAGATCTTCCCTTGCTCCTCTAAACAGGACTATCTTTAGTGACTCAAGGTCAAGTGTGCACCTGGCCCTTTTGTAACTAAGCTGGAATATTTCTTCATAATCTTCTAGGGATTCATCATGTCCTAAGGTCATCCTAAAAATTTCCTCTTTAGTGTCTTTAGACCTACAATAGTCTCAATACTTGTTGAAGTCTTGTTGCATATGAGCCCAAGTGGTGATACAATCCCTAGGTAAACCCATGAACCAGCACAAAGTTGCATCCTTGAGAGTGGATGGGAATAATTTCAACTTTTGCTCATCGTTAGTGTAGTTATAGGTTCGGCATATGACAACAAATTCAAATAAGAAAGTGTCTGGATCTTCTGTGGTCAGGCCATGGAAATGAGGAAGGGAAGAGGGGCTTATATTCTTCATCTTAGTATCCCCATTAGTTTCCCTAATGGGGAAGGTAGCCTCAAATCTTTCTCTATTTCCTCTATCATTTTTGTTTTTAGCCATTGGATCAGTAGGAATGGGTTCTTCTTCTTCTTCTTCCCCTGTAGGTTCTTCAAATATTTCAAGTTTCTCACCTAAGGGTTCCTCCAATTCACAGCCACCGAAGAAGTGGGAATGTTGGTTGTTTGAAGCAGTGGGGGTATTTAGCAAAAATCTCCCTAAGTTATCCATATTCCTACGAGGCATGAAAAAATATCTTTGTTTTGTTTTGAGCTTTTTTTCCAAACTTTGAAAGTGATTGCAGAATTGAAATTGCAGACTGAATGAAAACTATCTGACTGAATGAAAACTAACTATTTGAATGAAATCTTACTTGCATAATGGAAAGGAAAGCAAAGAATGCATAATGGAAAAGAAAGAAACTAAATTACTCTTGCAGAAATGAAACTATTAGAAAAATATCAGAAACAAGAAATGGAAGAAAGAAAGCTATAATCACATATTACTCAGACACCTCCCTAGCAACAACACCAAAACGTGATGAGAACTAGTATTGCAGCAATAATGCTGCAACTCCTGGAGCTACCAACTTTACTTTATCAAACAAACTTGGAGGTGACAATGTTGTATACACAAGTAAAAGTGATGGTTTTCCCTTTTGTCACTGTTCAGATGGAGAGAGACCACTAGGTTTTTTCAAGCCATACTTCTATTGATTCAGAAGAATCTTGATTATTGATGAAGGAAAGAGAAATCTACTCTACGAGAAAGCTTTTCTACTACAATAAGGAAAAGGACTGGAATCCAATACTAAAACACATAGTTTCCTACCTAACTGCTAAGAGACTATGTTTCTGAAAGAATGCTAGATTAACATGTATGAAATTATATTGTCTTAAGCATGTAAATTCAAAACATCAACATCGTACTATTGTGCATGTAAATGGCTAAAATAAATCTATTTTTTTCTTTTTGTCTTTTTTTTTCTTTTTATGGAGGAGTGTGAAAGCTAATATCACTTGGAGATGTGGCAGGTGGCTTAGGGATGTTGGTGGGTGGTTGGAAGGTTTGGGAGACCCTTAGGTGACCTTGCCTAGCTTCCTAGAGGTTTTCCCTCAATTTTGCCTCAAAACAGGCCACTATAAGAAAACCTACAGGATGTCCTAAGAACCTATAGGATTCCATGTATTTCTACAGGATACAGCCGAGAGAAAAATGATGGGTGAAGAAGGTGATGGAAGGCTTAGGGAAGGTGGTTAGTGGATGGAATGAAGTGATAAAATTCCTAGGATCACTCAGAACTCAAAACTGAGGTTGGGAGATGGGTTGATTTTCTCAACATGGTTGGAGAAGTTTCCTTGTAAAATGATGAAATTAGTGAGGGTCTTAGTGAAAGCAAGGAATGATCATGGATGGATGAAGTTTGAAGGAGGTTTCTAGCTATGAGATCTATCTTTACTTCTAAAACACCTACACTTCATCAACATTGATATTTTCCCAAAAATCATGAAAATAAGGAGAATTTCAATAAGCTAGGAAAACATAATTTAATGAGCTAGTTGTCTATTTCACGCATGAGGAAAACTTGTAGAATAAGAGGGAATCATTGATGAGATCTAATGTAAGGCTGAAGATGGAAGGAATGATGACTAGGTACTACTTTTGCAACTTGATCAAATGCAAGCTGAAGTACAAAAAACTCTAAATTCTATGAGAAAGTAGAATTCTGTCTTTTTGGGGCTGCATAGGAGTCCTTTCCTCAAATCATGATCCCTGAAGGAAGAAGTGAGGCAAAAACACCTATTGACATTTTTTATGGTTCTTTATCCCTTCTAAACTACTATTGAAGTAAAGCACAAATGGAAGCAAAGTAATAAACAACTAATGAAATCTATACTACTTGCAATGAAATCCTTCTAAGGACAATTTAACCATGAATCTATGAAATTAATCTAAGCATACAGATACAAGAAGCGGAGCCTATGTTGCTAGGGTTGGGCCCTAACCCAAGAGCTGAAACTCTCTAAGTTAACTTAGTACTAGATCAAGAAGAAGCTCATTCTCATTATCAAAATAGAAAATTACATCAATGTCTTCTACAAATCTGGAGCTCAAAAATAACTAAGTGTTTTTACAACAAAAATTTGAATCCTAATGAGGTTCTAGGCCTCTTTATTCATACAACTGAAGTCCCCAGCAACTTCCTTAAATCTAGGGAGGTTCGGCTCCCAAAATTGAGATAAACTAATTCTTTGACTATCACTTGCTCGGTTGCCTTTTGATCTCCATGACTTGGCTTCTTGTACTCTGAGCTAGTGTGATTGATGGAGGAATATTTGAATGAGAGAGGAGTAAATGTGGAGGATTTACCTCCTACAATATCTCTTCCTTGTCCCATTCGAGTTTCAGCCTTTAATCTTGCCAAACTTCCCTAATTTTCTCTCACAAACTTGCATTCATTGCACATTAGTCCACTAGGCATGATATCTCACTTTGACTGATCTCATTAAACAAAATATAATCAAAACATGTAATAAATTGTGAGAAGACTTGATTTGACTAATTGAGGAGGTTAATTAAGGTCCATATAGTTACCCAATGATGAGGCTCATCACTACACACACAAGATTCCCTATCATGACTCAAAATCTTAAGGTTGCTATATGTACACCTCTTCCTTAATCACATTATTAAGGAAGGAAGTCTTCATATCCATATATTGTAGATTTCTTCCCATAAACAAAGCAAGAGAAACAAGATATCGAATAGTGGTGTACTTGTCAATTGGCGCAAAGGTTTCATCATAATCTTCTCCCTCTTTCTCGGAGAACCCTCTAGCCATGAATCTTGCCTTGTATTTATCAATGCTACTCTTGACACATGAGCTCGTCTACTTGGGATCAACCTTGATCCAATTCAATAGGATTCTATATAAAGTCTTCCTTATACTTATAATACCTCTTCATGTGCCTCATAATCTTGAGATAAATCTTGCATCCACCTTCTTTCATCAAGGAAGATGATATTTACGTCCATCAGATATAGTTTTTCAACATAAATAATTAAGATAAGAAATTCTAACAATATTTCCCTCCATAGAATTCTTCTCTCATATTGAGGTAATTCTTTGCTTTATACTTCTTTCCATCCAACTTTGTCTTAGAAGTTACCATTGAATTCCTTCCATCATACTTCAACCTTTCTTATCTATATTCTCCCTCTAAGTCTTGATATCATCTAGTACAATATCTCTCATCACAAACCCATTTACTTGGGCGAGTCTTCTTGTCACAACTTTCCTTTGTTCTTTTTCCTACTACTAAGGTCTAGGAAGCCTTTAACATGTACCTACAATCCTCACTAGAAGGCCACGGAACAGGAGACTAACTATAAAATTAGTAGTAATAATAAAATATAATATCTATAAAATACTTACTTTTGAGAATAATATCAGCTCCCTCTTGATCCTAAGTCTTCTTGCATCCATATTGCACTTTTATCAGTTACAACCTTATCATCATTATGATTCCATCCTTTACAAATGTTATGGTTTCTATTTTCATTGGAGACATCCAATCCTAATGTTTTTCCATCAACCCTAAAGTTTTTTTCTTCAATCCCTTTTTAGGGTTAAAAATCCTAGATATTCCATTATCCAAAACCCTATAATTTCGCCAATACTTTCAGTCTTCCAAACACTATATTTTTTTGCAAGTCCAATAGTCAAATTCCATTGGGTCCCAATCTCTCAACAAGATATTAGATTTTGTTGGGATCAAAATATATTCTACTAGACATGATCTGATAAATTTGTGTACTTCAATCTTCAATCTTTGAAGAGGATCTCAACCTCCTGTCATGTCTACGTAACTCAAAAAATGGTGTTAATATTTTTTAGTATTTGTAACCTCAACATCCTTCCTTAAATAAGATACTTCTACGAATTTTTCCAACTACTTTTACAAATAACATCCTTAGCCTCATTTTTCTTAGATTGCCATCTATTAATGAGCAATAAATTTCCTACGTATTTGATATGAAATTTCCAAAGAAGTGAATATTCTTTATGGGTCCAACTTGACTTCTTAATCCAATCTCTTCTTGGGAATTCCAAACATTCTTGGCACAAATATGGTTCATAATTATCCAATATAATTTGAGAGAAGGCATATCAAGCTGACATTGCATTGTTTCTTATTTGATGGGGTTATACTTATTTATGTACAACATATTACATCATATATAGACCATCTTTAGTGCTTCACTAAATTCAATCTTTAAGAATAAACCTTGAATGCAAGTTGAACTTCAATGATTATGAATGACTTCTCATGATCCAAGTAGTCGCAAAGACTTCCTGAGGAAATATGGTATAGCCTTAGATTCAATGATGTAGACTAGTCGTACACATATTTTCAAGGTAGTAGAAGATGTTGACCAATAATGATTTTCATTCTTTGAAAATTTTAGGAGGTTTTGCCCTTAATTTCTTGCAATGTATCTTTGTGATCATACTTCATCTAGACACTTAAGACATCAGTCATTCATTTTTTGGGATAACCCTTATACATAAATTCATCCATGACAAAGTGACAAAATTTCATTTTTAAAAAGGGTTTCTACATCTAGCCTTGGATTTTGATTTCCTTTCATGCCTTCATCTGAGATGAGTGGGCACCAAAAATATAATTCCTTCACTTTTCTTCTCAATAAATCCTTTTGTGAAGTTTCTCATATTAATTTGTGAGATATTTTATAGAGGTATATAGGTATTTCAAGATCTTCACCCTAGGATTAATTTTTGAGGCATACATCCTATAAAATATGAGATATTTAGACTCCCTAAGGTAAAATTAGGTCTAAGGCTAGAAATGAGATAATTTCAGCCTCTTAAACTCTGATAATTTTAGTCTTTTAAGATATGAATAAAGGATTTTCAGGCTACAAATTTTGAGGCCATTCAAATTAGGAACATTAAGGTTTTGTTGGGTGTGGAGCCTGATTATCTTCTATAGTACCGGAATTTTGGACCCCAGTTCAAAATGGGGCGGCAACGCCACCCGTAAAATGATCGCTGCCGTGGGGGGTCCAGGGGGGGCGGCAGCGACTTTATGGAGCCCCCCCCTGGCGGGGGGTTTCGGGGGCAGCGCCCCCGAAGCTAAAAACAGCTGTAAAATTGCCTTGTAAAAGTATAGTAATTTCTAGTCAATCTGGGCCGTTCATTAGGCGGATGATCTGACGGTAGAACTTATGTTTAGTTTAGGGTTTTTTTCCCTAGAAGGCAACCCCTCTCTTTATATGAGGGCATTGTATTTGAGGCTGATATAGATGTGTATTCGGTGAGCGAGAAACATAGAGGTGAGACTGTGAGAGAAAACAGAGGATATTACAGCGGTTTTGCTGTAGGTTGTATCTCTTCATTTTGCTGGATAATAGAAAGGAAGGACTGGCTGTTCGGGGTGGACGTAGCCCAAACTGGGTGAACCACGTATATCTGTGTCTCTCTTGTTTTGTGCGTTTTCTGTGTTTATATTTCTGCAATATTTTATGTGTTCCATTGCTCCGTAATATATAATTTTCTAACAGGTTTATTCTGGCATATTTAAGGCTTGAGGCCTGAGGACTTAGACCTTCTGATTGGTGCAATAATTAATCAAAAAACTTTGATATTCAACTAGGGCCTCTTCAACTTCAATTACGGCATCGAAAAATCTTTTGATCTTGTCCTATAATGAGATACTTAAACAGATAGATAAAACCCTAGATATTAGCTTAAATCTTTTGGAGCTTTCTCTATCATCCATATCTCTCATACCATGTTGATTCTTCTAGTACAATAGATACAGATACTTATTTTTGAAACTTGATAATTACTTCAAATGATATATATGATTATTTATATCCTTCAGTATATCACTCAGTGATTACATATTAAGAAATTAAACCATAGATCAAATAGAGAAGTAGAGATCATAATGTACAAAGAGATAAGAATATTTTACCCTCGGAAGGCCCATAATGGGGGACAAAACCAACCAAGAACCTTTCCCTTATGGAATTAATGCAACAAGAGATACATCAAATTCAGATAACTATCAAGATGACCATCCATAAAGAGCCAATTCAACCCTCCATAAAATCCAAGACAAGTGTCCTTAATTATGTCTAGAGAATCTTTGCAAAAATTTCTACCGCAAGGCCGAAATTCATCTTGCAATTCTACCTAATACTTTGCATTATGACACAGAAGTATACCAAGAAAACCAGGGTCTTGAATAGGTATGAAACGTGTCCTCTACCTCATCCTCAGAATTCAGACAATGCCACCAAATCAATTCCTCATAACTTCGCACTATGCCACAAAAACTTCACACTATGCCACAGAGAAATATGCTTCATAAAAATCATCCTGAATTCATCCTTCTTTGGTTGTTAGAGAGAGAGAAGGTAGATAAAATATCTTCCTTCATATTTCTACCTAATACTCTTTGTCTTCTTCCCAAAAAATAGAGATATGTGTGATGATACAAAGTGCTCTTGGAGAGGATTTCAAATGACCTCTTTATATCCTTTACATGATGTGAATGGGTGTCTCCTTCAGTAGGAAGGCATGATGAATTAGATGGTCGACTTGGTCCCTTGTGGAGGAAAAAAATACAAATTAAAAAATTCATTTTTCCCACTTTGATAAGGTCATGAAGAACATGCCTTATGAATTTTATCTTGAATCTAAAACAAATATATATTTTATTTTTCTTGCAAGTATGAAGAACATGCTTCAAATATTTTTTATTTTATAAAATATAATTTATATTTTCATCATTACAAGTACAAATGATATATTATGAATACTGAACATAGCTACAAAATTTAATAGATGCATCTACAAATATGGTGAGATATCCCTTCGGTTTCTCTGCAAAGTTTTCAAAAAATATAACCCATAGATTTGGCTAGGAATTTTGGTTTGTTCTATGCTAATAGGTGCTTAGTTTGAATCCCCTTGGGTGAGGCTTACTAGTATATGTTTTTGAGTTGATTAGGGATATCATCGATGATTGTATGGAAGCATATATTATTTTTCTCCATGATATTTTGTAACCTTATGTAAGAAAAAAATTCCAACTCAATAAAATATCTCCATGATATTTTCTAATCTTATTAGAATATTTCAATTCATGATAACTAAAGAAATATAGGAAGGTCTATTTCTAATCCATAGAAATGAACTGCTTAAACAAAACAACAAATTCCTTCTCAACCTTACCTAATAAATTAAGGTTGATCTTAGTAAATGATTAAATTATAAATAAGAGGAACTTCAAATGTAAAAAAAAAATTATAAATATTAATTTTGTTAATAAAAATTTTAATGGATATAATGAAAATCAAGACAAATTCACATGACCTTGTAATCAAACTAGTTATTGAATTAACCTAGAAAGAAGTTAGCAAGAGAAAATTCACAAAAATTTTAATGCATAAAAGGTTGAGGATGAGTACCATTTCCTTTTGGATTCTGATACCATCAATAATATAAGACATATATTTACCTCACTTCGACCATATTTAAACATAAAAATAACATTCATTGGTCTTAGGGGTTAGTAAACATGATCATTAACAAATAAATATTTCCATGCTAAATATTCCTAAAAGAATCATTTACTATAGAATTGGGATATACTAAGAATTAGAATAACAAAGTCATTATTGTTATCGTAAGCCAGGAAGCCCTCAATACCTTAGAGAATAATTAAGTTACCAAACTAAGTAAACATTTGACTTAAATTATTTAGGCACAACACATTAAAATAAATTACATAGAGTTCAAGCCAAAAGGCTAAGCCTTTTTTAGATCTGGGTTTTGGAGGACACTAAGGGATAAGTTTCTGACCCTAGGCAATCATGCATATGAGAAACTATGTTTTTTGGCATACTAGGAAGATATTTAGCACACAAAATAAATTTAAAGCAATGTGTAAGGGGGTTTTGGGAATTGAAACTTCAATCACTTTGGTTTCTAAGGGAGTAACCACTCAAAAGCAAGAAGGTTGATTAGATAGTAGCCAGCTCAACATGATGGGGTGGGGTAGGGTGAGATAGCCTTCAACATGTGCTTAGGAACAAGGTAAAACTGACAGGATTTTTGTGCATGTATTTCCCATCCCATGTGTTTGATTTTTTACTTGGGTAGTGTGAACTTCACTTTTTATGTTTATATGTTACCAATGAGTAGTCATATGCAAGTAGTTTCTACAATATTTCTTCCACATAACAATTAGTAGACAATATAAACACATAAACAAGTTGATATTAAGTTGGTGGGGGAATGGTATAAAGATATGGATATGATGTTTGATATTAAGTTAGTGGGAACATTTTTTTGACTTAAGGTAATCACCCACCAATGAATGACATAGTTCACCACCTATTTCTATGTTGTCTATAATGTGAATCTTCTATTTTATTATACATCTTTTAAAACATATTTTAATGAATGTAAAATAATGTGATAAATTTGATATATCACTTAAAATATAAAAAGAATAATTGAAAAATTATTATTAAATTGAATTTAAACTAATTAATTTTTCAATCTAACCTAATATTTTAATTCTAATTGATATTTAGACTGATATATAATATTACCATTACTCACCTATTTAGATTATAAAAAAATTCCATATATATTAATAACATTATTCCACACCTACCTAGATTATATATATATATATATATATATATATATATATATGGCAATAAGTGTCCCCCCTATTGGAATTGGCCACTTTAATCATTTTCTTAATTAATCTTTTTGATTTGATGGTCTAAATTGAAAGATGCCAGTATATTCTCATTGTCGCCACTCTATCAATGAATGAAATTGAAAATGATAACTTCCTTGCATATTTAAATCAATTGTTTAAACCTTGTTTAAATTTTTTTTTACCAAATCATCATTAAAAATTTACTGTGCCTCTTATTTATGTCCACGTATGAAGATTAAGAAAATAAAATTAAAAATTTAATGTGAAATATGCATGTGAAACAGATAGGTGTATGTTTACATTCTGGAATGTATGCATGATTAAACGTGGAGGAATGGAGGAATAGACCACAACAACTGAAATGTATGCATGATTAAACGTGGAGGAATAGACCGCAACAACTGAAACGTATGCATGATTAAACGTGGAGGAGTAGACAACATATGCATGATTAAACGTGGAGGAATAGACAACACCAACGTGGAGGTATAAGGAAAAGGTTTCATGATTCTCATAGATGTGGCCTGGCTATGTAACTGCTCTGGTTCAATTTCTTCTTCATGCCATGCTCTCTTTCACCATACAAGAAGATGGTTTCTATTCCTCATATTTCTCTTAATCAATTTCTCCTTCTATGCCATGCTCTTATTTCATTGAGTCACAAATAATTGTTCATCATGTAATAGATCCGCAAAAATATCTATAGATTTAGTGAATAAATGATAATGGTGATGAGATCTGATAGAAATATAATGGTATAGATGACTCCCTTACACTGCTCCCCTTCTCATGGCAGCATATTGGCAGAATTATCACGGAAAGGCGTGCAAGTAAT
This sequence comes from Pinus tabuliformis, assembly GCA_031772625.1. Taxonomy (NCBI): domain Eukaryota; kingdom Viridiplantae; phylum Streptophyta; class Pinopsida; order Pinales; family Pinaceae; genus Pinus; species Pinus tabuliformis. The sequence continues at coordinate 495,058,677 of CM062812.1, read as the reverse complement.
ATCTTTGATGGCAGCGATATTATTACGGCTAAACTAGTATTGTTCGAACTAGAATTGTAAGCAGTAAATCTAGTGGTCTTCTCAATTTGAATTTATTTGTGATTTTTTTACAAATGAATTAATAATTTTTTGAGGAATTGATCTTTCTTTTAATAGATTACACACTATTTTCTAGCTTTACATTAACCTTAGAGCTTGATTTCTCAAAATATAAATAGAGCCTCACAAAAAATCTATAGTTATTCACCAATAAATTGCAAGGTGTGAATGTTTGGTTGTCTCAGGATAAAAGTTTAGAATATTTATGCAAGATCATCTCTTCAATTTGCATCAAATCACTGGATTAATTAGGGAATATCGCACTGTAAATCAACAAATTATGAAGATATGCAGAACAACAACCCCAGAACAAAAGTGTCCTCTTCATTTACATGGTCATTTAGTACAAAAAGGTATTGGAATTTTTAGGTAGCATTTAACTCTAAAACTTTGAGTATATCAAAACCTTGATGAATGCTAGGTGATTTGAGACATATATGATGGATTTTTATGGAATTAAATTCATACAAATTGTCCCAACACAAAATGATGATGTTTTTGACTTATTGGATATCTGGGTTCTACACACTCACAGGAGTAGTGTAAAGTTTGTACAAAAATTCTCTTTGAATAGTTGATACATGTAATATTCCTCTTTTCTTACTGGATTATTTATACATGTGATCTTCATATTTTATTACTGGATTATTTAAACATATGGTAGGGGTTCCATGATTTAGTTTTCTGTCTCTACTCAATGGTACATGCTAATATTTATTATTCTAAACTTGGGCAATGGAGCTCTTAAATAAAGGCAGTTATTTCTTATCAGAACAAAAATGATGATTTAATATTTTAAAAAATAAAAATTTATGTATGGAGGAACCAAACATTGAAATTTATTTCCCTATTTATAAAATTTGATAAATTTTGGCTCAAATGTAAACCAAATCTTTATAATTTTAGAGTGGCATAATTGATGTAGCAAATGCTTTATAATGTTTAAATCGCATAATTGAGGAAATTCTTTTGATATTATTCTTTCCTTAGTTTAATTGGTTTATGTTTTTAATTTTTTATTTTTGGATAAATTAAAAACAAACAAACAAACAAACTTATTATTTAAAATATACAATGTTTTGATTTTCTTCTTTCATATTTAACACAGTAAATTTTTTTAGATACCTTGAACTATAAATTTTATTGATTTCCAATATAAAATAATAAAATTAGAATTTGTTTTAAAATTTAAAATTTTATTTTTTAATAAAATCAATTAAAAAGAACAAAGGCATAAACTAAATTTATTATTTCAATTTTAATATATTTTTGTCATAATTTTTTTTATAAATATAAATTCAAAATATTAATAATAGTTAAAATAATTAAAATTCTCTTTACTTCAAAATAAAAATAATATCTAACACTTGTAAATCCTTGTATCATCAACATCTGTCAAACCCTATATCACTCGTCTTTTGTGCCACATATTTCATTCCCAATTTTGTGTCAAAATATACATTCTCATTTTCAAATATAAGAACATAATTATTGCATATGAAATACATTAATTTTTTAGTTAACATTAACTTGAATTATTTATTTAAATTTTAAATTTTATACCTCTAAAATTACAGCAAAGGCCATCGTCAGTCTTTTATCTAAATACCCTTCGTTAGCTCTCAGTTTCATTACCGATCTTTGAGGTTGACAATCTAAAGGATCATGCAATAAAAGGCCAAGGATAACTCTTAAGTTTAATCAACATGAAATTTTACAAAATATTCACCAAGTTTAACCAAAAAAATATGTACAATAGAAATCTTTAATCAAAACTCCAACCAACCATATAAGTCGTAAACAAATCCATACTAATGTAATATCTATTTTAGATGATTATAGAATAATTCTCCATTATCAATTATCTATTTAGATTATCCTATAGATATATAATTTAAATAAATATTAGATATTTAATAAATATTTATATTATAATTAAATTAATAATTACATTACAATATATTATTTAATTGTGCATATTTTATTCCCAAATTTTGTGTCATTTTGAGACGATAAATGCAAACCTTCTCGGGTTCAAATAGAAATGATAGAACAAATAATGAATCGCTAGACTTTATTGCCGCTAAGAGAAATCTTTTCTCTTTGTCTCAACTTCGAGCTTTTCAATTTTCTTTACATTTACATGCAAAAACAAACTATCAATTTTTTTTTTTTGTAAGCTGCGGTGATTCTATTATCGTACAACCAATATACAAGTACAAAACTTAGGGGCCTCAGTCTGCTCCGAAGGGAGAACAGCGTTGAGGTTCCTATACTTCCAACAAACAAAAACGTTATCAAACTGGACTTCAGGGAACTAAAAAGAGAAGACTGCCCACCACCAGGGCGGCGAGAAACACAAGACTGAAAGGGCAGCCGGAAAGGATAAAATATCCACCTCGGCTCCCAGGAGAAGAAGAGACTAAAGCAGAGCTGAACCAACAAAACTAGAAGAAGGGAGTCCGAACCAAGCCAAAGGAACTACCCACCGAGTGTGGAAACACTTGGTCGACTTTTTTTCCTTTTCTTCTTGCCGACTTTGACCCAATCAGTTGGACTTTGATGATCGAGAACAATTTGTAGACTGTTTTGGACTGGAGGCGAAAGCTCCTTGTCTGAATCCGAAGGAGATGACTCATGAGGTCGTTTCTGAGCGATGGGTGGGACTGTTGCTTCCTCGTGTTGCACAGAGGGAGGAACCTGTTCTATCTTTTCTTCAACGACTTCCACATCTTCATCCACGTCCTCTTCATCTGAGCTAGAAAACACGTCCATTGGGGGAGGATCATGAGGTTTCCAGCTTTTATCTTTTGGCTTGGATTTGGCTTTCTTTTTTTGGAATGGCATTGAGGGACACGAACTTTGTAGGTGCCCTGTGAGATGACAATATCGGCACCGAAATGCTGTATTCTCGTAATCCAGAGGTTGAGACCAATGGAAATCCCCTATTTTGAGAATGATCTGATCAGGAAGTCCCTTGCTTATGTCTATTTCTGTGCAGATTCTGGCATATGTATAAATTCCTTTTTGCCCTCTTGAGGGATCTGTTTCTAGGAAACGACCTAGGGTATTGCCGATGGCTTCAAATACAATAAAGTTCCATAAGTGCACCGGAAGGTTAGGGAGTCTAACCCAGATCGGGAGTTTGGTGATGACTGCTGTGGAAGGATCAAACTCTGGGAACCACGGAGTAAGGAACAGACCCGCAGAATTCCAAAACCAAGGGCCTTTAGTTAAGACTCTTTGGTAATCATCACTGTCAACAAACACTACTATAAAGAAGCCTTTAGAGCAGAAATAAACCTTGCAATTGTTGGTCCAATTTGCCTGAATCCATTGGTACAGATCTGTTGTACTAGGCCAAAGACCATTGAACCTGCAGATGATGCCATTCTCTGCATACAACTGATACTGCTTGTCCAACATGGGATGTGCTAATTCAATGGAAGGAATATCCTCCGACTTGTCCACTACGAAGGGTTTGGGAGCTGAAGCAGGGGAAGCTCTTTCCTTAGATTTCTTAGAATGGACTGCATCTTTATAGGAAAAGGCAGTAGCTGAAGAGGATTGTCCAGCAGCACCCCCTCGCAGACGCATGGACAGGGTAATGGAGGCATTTCTTTGAATATTATAAGAGGACAGGGGACAGGTATCTTCCAATTGCTTGCCTTCGTAAAGGAGACACTGATACATTGTTGGAATCCCCGTCTTTTTTTCCATGAGTAGCTTGAGCTCGTGCACCAGGTCCGAAGGTCTCACCCAATGCAGCATTATTATTATGGGAGGTAAATTTTTTATTTTATTTAAATTTTATGATAAGATTTTTGTGATTTTTGTTGAACTTATTTGAATGATATTTTTAATATAAAAAACGTAATATTTTAAGTATTGTTTTTATTAAATTTAAATTATAAAAAAAAAAATTATTTTAAAATTATAATTAGTAATAAAATCAATTAAAATTAATATAGCATAGATTAAATTTATTATTTCAATTTTAAGTTATATTCATCACTATAAATACTAAGTGAAAATGGCTAAAATATATATATTAAAAATACATGAAATATTTGATATTCACAGATAATCAAACTCTAGGCTTAAGAGCAATGTAGAGTTTTTCTATCTTAGTTTCCTATACAAAAAGGAATTAAAAAAAGGGGCGTGAATATTTTAATGTAGTGAGTGAAAAATAGCATTAATATTAATAAATAAGAATAATAACATTTGTTTTTTTATAATTGGCAATAAAATTATTAATAAAAATTAAAAATTAAAAAATCTATTCATTTTAACAATATTAACGATATGAGCACTAATATTGTTTTTTTTTTGTAAGTAAAGGCGGTTCCATGCTTTTTTATTTATATTAAGCAGGGAGATCAGATACATTGTTTTGGTGGCCTCAACCTGCCCCGTAGGGAAACCAGGTCTATTGGCCACCTAAGTTTGCTATAAGCATTCTAAAAGAAAAATTTCACAAGTCTATCCATACTCACAATGTATACAAAACACCAGAAACTACCTATTAAACTACTGATTTACATAAAGCTATAAAAAGGAAAAGTTCAGAGCGCTACAACAGAGCCAAGGGAGCCTCATTTCTTTCTGATTCCATCCTATTTGATATCCATTGGGATTTCCACATGTCTCTCCTGACTAGTGTGGATGCCCACTGTCTGGGACAGAACCTGAGCCATCTCCTCTAGTTTGTCATTTTGTCTCATCAGGATATTTTGAAAGTTTTTCATCTCCTTCTGTAGATTGGGCATCCCATTTGCAATCTCCGCCATCTCTTTTGCTACTTGTTCCATAGCCTTCGCTAGGAGGCATTTGAGAACCCAGTAGATGTGCAGAGACTACCTGTACAAGGTCAGTCTGCCTCTCGTATTTCCTCGGTCTCTGATCATCTCTGCCCATTCTTCTGCCTAAGAAGACAACTCCCCTTCCAAAACACTAGATTCCAAATTTTGAATTATACGCCTGATGTCTTCATTCGTTCCTTCTTGGTAGGCTTGTGCCACTTCCTGAACCACTGACTGGGTGGTCCTTCTCCCTGTGCATCGGTTACCAGGGTCCTCTATTTGCCTATCTTCCGGATTGCCTTGCCTAGGATGGCCTCTACCTCCTCGTCCTCGTCCACGACCCGGATGCGTCATCCTTTTTCCTTTCTTCTCCTGTAAACAGTCATCAAACACAAGTGTCAGCATCTTGGACTTCTTATCTGCTTCTTCGCTTACCAGTTCCTTTTTGGCTATTCCTCTGTATCTGCTGCAAGCCCCTACATGTTTTTGAGTCTGGCACTGCTCACCGTTCTCCCATTATAATAGTTTAATTAAGCCCTATGTCATGCGAGTCAAGTATTAGAACAGGGCCATAATCTTCGGGTCCCCGCTACCCCCCGGCAATTCCGCTCTTACCATGGGGTCTTTATCTTGTTTTTCTATGTCATCCCTTACACTATACTCCTTGTTACCATTTTCCTTTCCACCGGGATTCTCCTCCCAAGACTGTCCCATTTGGCCCTCGCGGTGAATTTCAGAGAGGTGGCCTATCTCATTCTCGCCCTTATTATTACCAGGGATTTCACTATGATATAGCATATCCATACTACCTACAGAGATAGATAATGAGGGAACAAAGGTTTTAGAAGGCACATACCCGAGGGTGCACACCTCCCAGATAATTCCTGCTGGTTACAACCCACTCTGCTCCTTCTTTGTCACGCCAGGAATGTCCTTTCTTTTGTCATCTGTCACCTTCATATAATTTTCTTTCACTACCCTGCTCTTTCTACCGTTACCACCTCCACTATTTCTAATCATCCACCTTCCACCTTTCCCACTCTGATTTCTTGTATCGTGTGCCAGATTGGTAATCATTAATTTGTTTGGGAGGGTAATCTTATGCCTACAGGCACCTCCTACTCTCCTTGCCTTGTAATGATTACTCCTGTCCTCCTCAACCACCCTGCTCCTCATCCCGATCGGGTGCCATCTGTCTCTACTGCCTTTGGATCGTGGCTTCATGATTGTCCTGATTGAGGATCATACTTAGTTGTTCTAGACCTGTGTCTTTAGCATGCATTTTCCATTTACTATCTATTTTCCTTCTTTTTTCCTGGCTTCCCCTGTTCACCAGGAGGTCTGTTGCTCTATTAGCCTCTCTTCTAACATGCTTGATAGTCATGTATTCAAATCTTCTTAGGATAACTTCTAGTTCTTGGATGAGGCTAGCCCTTCTCCAGCTCTGCGAAACTTTGTCCCATGATGCTCCATTATTTAATTTTTTGAGAATTTTTACAACCATCTGGGAGTCACCTTCCACTTCTAAGTTATTATATATGTTTCTTATAGCTATCTATAACCCTTGATGAACTACCATCAGTTCCGCCTTGTTGTTACTCTTAAAGCCACCATTGTCTGCATATATTCATTTCATTCTTCCTTGATCATCCCTAAATAGCCCTCCCATCCCAACTGGACCAGGGTTTCCTTTGGAGACACCATCGAAGTTTAGCTTTATGAATACAACTGTTGGATGGGAAAAATGCTTATTGTCATTACACCTTGTCCTGGGTTCTTTCCATAACTGGGGAGCAACCATTCCTTGGCTCAGGTTTAGTCTCCTTAGAATCTATTCCTCTTCCTATGTCACTTCCCATTCTTCTAGATTCCAATTATCCGTTAAAATGGTTTCACGGATATGGCTTAAGGTTTTTTCCCAAATCTGGTTTTTTGTCATTTCTTTGTTTTGGAAGATTCTTTTGTTTCTTTTCTTCAAGATCATCCACATATTCGTCCTAGCTGTCAGGATCCAAGCGTGTTCTACCACTAGACTCGTGAATTGACCCCTTCCCCAACTTTTAATAGTGTTCTTGATGCTTTGTTGGTCTCTATGGGATTTTCCAAACAGCCTCCTAACCTCTTCCCACTGCTGTTGGGCTTCTGAACATGAGTTAAGTAGATGTTCTTGTGTTTCTTGTTCTTGTTTGCATATAGGGCATCTGGGGGGGGCTGAATGCCTCTCCTTTACAGTTGGTCCCAGGTCAAGGTTCTACCTTTGATCACCAGCCATATGAAATGGGCTACTTTCGGCCACTAGTTACTATTCCATATTAGTTTCCAGGTATTTACCGTATCCTCTGGCTCACTAGTATTTAGAATATGGTAACCCTATTTAATAGAAAAATTCCCTTTTATTGTGTTTCCCCATCTTAGAATGTCTGGACTAGATCTTATGGGGATTCTCCTTGTTTTCATTTCCTTTTGATATGCCTCTTTTTTCTCTCCCGCTACTTGTTCCATCCATTCTTCTGGGCTTTTCTAGATTCTCCAAGCCTCATCTTGGCTCTCCCTTTTCCAGAAGTCCCTAACTAAATACATTCCTTTCTCCACTGCTTCTTGACCTATATCCGTTAGAGCTTGCAAGGTATTCATTTTTTCTCTTGGCTGCCAGGCCTCCTCCCAAAATCTCGCTAAGATTCCATCCTTGACTTCCCAAAAATCATGTTGGGATATCAAATCTTTGCTGAGCCTGGCTAGATTCCATATTGTTGACCCTTTCGGTGTCTCCCTTACCCTCAGGATTTCCTCTAGTTTTGTAGGCATCTTGTATTTGTTTTTCCATATTCTTTTCCATAGGTCATTTCCTCCATTCAGCCACCACCACCACAGCTTGGCTCCCATTGCCTGATTTTGAACATAGGGATCTCTGAGTCCTAATCCTCCTTCCATCTTACATTTCACTAAATCTTTCTAGGATACCAAGGACCATTTTCTCTGATTCTTTTGGCTTCACCATATAAATTTTTTGAAAATCTCTGTCATATTTGCACATGCTCCTTTTGGAGCTACCATTGCTGATAATTGATAAGTAGGTATAAATTGGAGCACTGCCTTAACTAAAACTACTATGCTCATGAAGTTCAGAGTTCTGAAAGACCAATTATCTAATCTTCTAGCAATTTTCCGGATAGTTTGCTGCCAGTTTGAGATCCTCAAAGGGTTTAGGGCTAGAGGTGTTCCAAGATATCTGGTAGGAAGCTCCCCTGAGCAGAAACCCAAGGTTCTAGTCAAGAAATTTCGAATGTTTGCAGTAGTGTTAAAGAAATAAGTACATGATTTATCATTGTTAATTTGGGTACCTGAAGTAGTCATGAAAAGGTATAAGATTGTTTTGATTCTGTGGGCTTCTTTGAGAGACACATTACAAAACAACATTATGTTGTCAACAAACTGCTGATGGGTAATAGGAAGGTTATTTCCCAAAATTTGGATTCCTTTGAGCTTCTTTCTCTGACTTCTTTTTTGATATATCTTCCTAACCCTTCTACCGTAATGATGAAAAGGAAAGGGGAAAGAGGGTCCCCTTGACGGAGACCTCTGGACACTTTAAAGGGTTGGGAGGGGATAACATTCACCAGGATGGAGAAATTGGTAGACGAGATCATGGCCGATATCCATTATATCCATCTATTACAAAAGCCAAAAGATCTTAAAGCTTCTCTCAGGTAATTCCAGTTCAGATGGTTGTAGGCTTTAGATAGATCAAGTTTAATCATCATACCTACTTCCTCTTTCACTTTTAATGAATGAACCACTTCTTGGAAGACCACTAGCCCATCTAAGATTTGACGACCTTCAATGAAGCCAGTTTGCTCCGGGGATATAATACTTGATAACAGAGGCTTGAGTCTTTTAGCCATTAGGGTGGCTATGATCTTATATATCACATTACATAAGGCAATTGGTCTAAAACCCTGGGGAACATCTGACTTAGCTTCTTTAGGGATTAAGGATAAAAGGGTTGAGTTTAGACTTGTACATACCTTTTGGTTCCTTCTTGACTCTTCCACAACATCCATGATGTCTTGGCCTAGGAAGTCCCAACCGGCTTGATAGAATTCTGTTGTGAATCCATCTAGGCCTGGGGCCTTATTCTTTCTCATTCCCTTCACTATCTCTTCTACTTCTTCCAAAGTGGTTGCCCTCATCAATGCTAGATTTTGTTCTCTAGTTATCCTACTCGGAATCTCATTGCAAATTCTTCCAATGGCTTCCCCTCGATCAACTCTTGGTTCCATGAGAAGATCCTTAAAATTCTACACCAAGACTTGTTTTATTTCCTCATGCTCCATAACTCTTGTTCCTGCATCGTTTTCAATGGAAAAGATTCGATTTCTTTGCCTTCTTTGGATCATTGCTTGGTGGAAGAACTTTGTATTCCATTCCATTTCCCTTAACTAGTTAACCCTGGATTTTTTCCTCCACAAGATTTCTTCTTGTTTTTTCCTCTCTTGTAGTTGCCCTATTAGGATTCCTTCCTCTTTAGCCAGATCTTCACTTCTCCCAGTGTTTATTATTTCTTGTTGGATTTGCTTCATCCTCTGTTCTAGCATCTTCTTATCTTTGAGAATATGTCTGAATTCTTCCTTCTTCCATTTCTTAATGTTCCCTTTCAAGTCTTTTAGTTTCATATGGAACATTTGCATTTTTTTTCTTCCTTTCTGGCTACTTTGTTTCCACCATTCTTCCACCTTCATAAAGTTTTTATCTCTAAGCCAAAATGCTTCGAATCTGAAGGGCTTTTTATTTAGACTGGCTTTTATATCCATTTCTTCTTTAATCGGCCAGTGATCCGATCCCATTCCAAGAAGAATTTCAGCTTCAACGAAAATGTCCCAATTCATAATCTGCTCTGACAGTAGGAATCGATCTAATCTGGAGGCGATCTGTTGTCTGCCTTCCCTCCTGTTATTCCAAGTATATATTTCGTTTATTGTCTGTATGTCTACAAGTCTTTGAGATTCTATCCAGTCCCCAAAGGCTTCCATATATGTCTCTATTCTTATAAGCCCGCCCTTTTTTTCGCTTAGAGATTTTATCATATTGAAATCTTCGCCCACTATCCATGGAGAAGCCGGATACATAGATCGCATGACTGCCAGGTTCTCAAGGAATGCCCTGTGTTCATTTTATATATGGGGCCCGTATACATTTGATATCAAAATCCATTCATGAGATCCTAAGAGTCTAAATCTTCCTGAGAGGATGTGATGGATGCTGGTCCAATCTTCAAATTGGACTTCCTCTAGGTTCCAAAGGATAGCAACACCCCCTGCACTCCCTGTCGCATCTTGACCAATGATCTCATAATGCAGCTTGAAATTGTTCATCACTGCCTTTAGCTTGCTTTCCTGTAATTTTGTTTCTTGGATTAGCATGATATTTGGCTTATCTCTCTTGAGTCTTTCTTTCAAATGCCTTTGTTTTCCCTTATTGTTTAATCCTCTGATATTACAGGTTGTGATAATCATTTCAAAAGTTTAAAGGGTTGTTGGAAGACCTCTAACAATGGTACAACTTTCCCTGAGTTCACCAGCATCTCTCCTACCGTTTGAATGGTTTCACTCATAAGTCTCCTTCCTCTTTTTCTTCCTCCTTTCCCTGTGGTTCATGTTTTTGTGTTCTAATCTTCTTGCGATCTGAGTTGCTTCGGCTTCCTCCTTTGTTAATAAAAAGTGTATTAAGATTAATATTAATAAATAAAATTAGTAATATTTACATTCTCATTATTTTAATCATTGTTCAAATGGGTGACCATAATTTATGACAAAAGTATGGTCAATCATGACCAAATATGTGAAACCATCACAAAACATATTGAGCCATAGGAGACTTATGTCAACTATGGAAATCATGGTCACCTTTGGTCAACCATATTTACCATAATAAACCTATGAAAATCATGGTCAACCCATTTTTATCATTGAAAACAATGATTAAAATGGTCAAACATGGTCAACCTAAGTCACCATGGTAAAATGTGGTCAACGTAATGGTTAACCATAATGGTCTACCATTTTCAACCATGGAAAACAATGGTCAAGCCTCGTTGGATATGCTCAACCATGGTCAACCATTATGGTCATAAATGGTCAACCATTTTGGTCATAATAAAGGGTTTATACTATTATAGTTTATAATAAAGGGTTTAATATTAGGGTTTATAATATTGGATTTAATATTAGAGTTTATAATGTAGGGTTTATAATATTGGTTTTAATATTAGGGCTTATGATATAGTGTTTATAATATTCAAACATAATCAACCATAATGGTTAATCAAGGTATCTATGGTCAACCATGATCAACGATGGTGAAACAAGGTCAATGAACATTAACCAAGCTCATACAAGATCAACATAATTAGAATGGTCAATGAATGTCTACCACAGTCAATGTCCCATTGCTACATTACAATGCAATTTCCTTAAGGTCAACCATGATCAACCGTGATCAACCATGGTCAACTATGATGAGCCATTATCAACCATGCTCATTGCTCAACCAAGGTCATACATGGTTGAACGTGGTCAACATGGTTATTCATGGTCAACCATTATCAACTATTCTTTATAATATTAATAACTTGGGTTTATAATATTAATAATCTCTTCGGTTTATTTCTTAGGGTTTATAATATTTGTTTTAATGGAGCTTATAATATTAGGTTTAATATATTTTATAATATTTTATTTATAATATTAAGTTCAATATTAGGATTTGTAATACAAGTTTTATAATATTTGGCCTTATAATATTTAAACAAAGTCAAATAAATTCGACCATTGGGTTTATAATATTGGGGTTTTTAATACCATATTTATAATATTGTGTTTAATATCATGGTTTGAAATGTTGGGTGTCTAATTGTTGCAATGTGACAAGCATTGTCAGAATGCCATGATTAGTGTCACGATCATTGTTACAATGATATATTACATTGAAATTTATTATTAATAAAATTTGAAATTTGAAAATTCTATTCATTTTAACAATATTAAATATATTAACATTAATATTAATAATATAAAGTGTATTAATATTAATATTAATCTTAATAAATAACATTAATAATATTTACATTTTAATTATTCTAATCAAATATGGTCAAATATTGTCAATACTATCAATCGTTGTTACTCATAACCAACCATTGTTGAATGTGGCATTATGACTAGGATTGTCTCACCATGAAAAAAAACCATGTTTATTTCAATGTTTGTAATATTTATATTTGGGTTTACCAATGTTGGGTTTATAATATTAGTCCCTTGGGTTTAATATTATTCCCTTGGGTTCATGGTCCCTTGGGGTTTTAGTATCAATCCCTTCGGTTTAGGTTTCCCTTGGGTTCATAATATCAACCCCTTGGGTTTATTATTAACATAGCTTTATAATATCAATCATAGTCAACCATAGTCAACCATAACCAACCATGATCAATCAAGGTCAATGATGGTCTAATCTCACATTATGAAAAAAATTGTCTCCACTTAGCGTTTATATACCTTGGGTTTATAATATTAGTCCCTTGGGTTTAATATTATTCCCTTAGGTTGGTAATCCCTTGGGTTTTTAGTATTAACCCCTTGGGTTTATTGTTTCTTTGGGTTTATAATATCAGTCGCTTGGTTTTAGTGTTCCCTGATCAACCATGGTTTATTATAATGTCAACCATGGTCAACCATAGTCCAACATGGAATTTTATAAGGATTGTCTCAATATTACAATCAATGATGGTCAATCATGCTTATTTTAGTGTTTATAATATTTATCTTAGGGTTTATATACATTGGGTTTATAATATTAGTCCCTTGGGTTTAATATTATTCCCTTGGGTTCATAATCCCTTGGGATTTTAGTATTAATCCCTTGCATTTATTATTACTTTGAGTTTATAATATCAATCCCTTCATTTTATGATTCCTTTAGGTTTATAATATCAATCATGGTCAACCATTTTCAATCATAGCTAACCATGGTTGAATGTCACATTGTGACAAGGATTGTCTCACTATAAAAATAAACCATGTTTATTTTAGTGCTTGTAATATTTATATTTGGGTTTACCAATGTTCGGTTTATAATATTAGTCACTTGGGTTTAATATTATTCCCTTGCTTTCATAGTCCCTTTAGATTTTAGTATTAATCCCTTGGGTTTGATTTTCCCTTGGGTTCATAATATCAATCCCTTGGGTTTATTATTAACTTGGGTTTATAATATCAATCATGGTCAACCATGGTCAACCATAACCAACCATGGTCAAGTGTGGTCAATGATGGTTCAATCTCACATTATGACAAACATTGTCTCCACTTAGGGTTTATATAGCTTGGCTTTATAATATTAGTCCCTTGGGTTTCATATTATTCCCTTGGATTCATAATCCCTTTGGTTTTTAGTATTGATCCCTTGGGTTTATTGTTCCTTTGGGTTTATAATATCAATCGCTTGGGTTTGTTATTCCCCAGTCAACCATGGTCCAATGTGGAATTGTGGTAATAATGTCTCAATATGACAATCAATGATGGTCAATCATGTTTATTTTAGTGTTTATAATATTTATCTTAGAGTTTATATACTTTGGGTTTATAATATTGGTCCCTTGGGTTTAATATTATTCCCTTGGGTTCATAATCCCTTGGGGTTTTAGTATTAATCCCTTGGGTTTATTATTTGTTTGGGTTTATAATATCAATCCCTTTGGTCTACTATTCCCCTAGGTCTATAATATCAAGCATGGTTAACCATTGTCATACATAGCCAACAATGGTCAAGCATGCTTGAATGTTGCATTGTGACAACAATTGTCTCACCATGAAAATAAACCATGTTTATTTCAATGTTTATAATATTTATATTAGGTTTTACCAATATTGGGATTATAATATTAGTCCTTTGGGTTTAATATTATTCCCTTGGGTTCATAATCCCTTGAGGTTTTGGTATTAATCCCTTGGGTTTATGTTTCCCTTGGGTTCATAATATCAATGCCTTGGGTTTATTAATAACTTGGGTTTATAATATCAATCATGGTCAACCATGGTCAATCATGGTCTGATCTCACATTATGATAAACTTTGTCTCCATAGAAAAATCATTCACAATCATTTACTTGAAAATAAAAAAAGATTTTGAACACTTATAAATCTCTATATCATCAACATGTGTCAAGTCTTCTATCACTCGTCTTTTGTGCCACATATTTATTTCCCAATTTTTTGTCATTTTGAGATTTGATAAATGTAATTCTTCTGAAGTTCACACAGAGATGACAGGACTTATAAAGGAAAGCTAGGCTTTGAAGTATCCAACAATGTCTCTTTGTCTTACCTTCTTACCTTTCAATTTTCTTTTACATTCATATGCAAAAATAAATCATCAATTATTATGGGATGTAAACATTTGGTTTTCTTTTCTTTATTTAAATTTTATGATACTATTTTTGTTGAAGCTAGTTGAATGGTATTTTTAATATAAAAAATGATTTAACACAAAAATAAATAATTAAATATTTTTAAAATATATATATATAAAATTTAAATTTTAGAAATTTTCTAATATAAAATTATTTTTTTAATAAAATTAATTAAAACTAAAAAAACATAAACTAAATTTATTATTCCAATTTTAGGTTATATTCTTTACTGGATTTAAAAAAAAATATTAAGTGAAAATATTGATAGCCAAGATTTACATATTGAAAATATGTAAAACATTCTCAAATTCAAAGAAACCTAAAATGGATAAAGCAGAATAGAATTTTTCTTTGTCTTAGCTTTTATGTCTTTTCAAGTAGTAACATAGTACAAAGAGGAATTAAAAATAATGGGAATGAATATTTTAATTCCAATGAAAAATAGTATTAATATATATAAATAAGAATAATAATATTTTCTTTAATTGACAATAAAATTATTAACAAAAATTAAAATTTGAAAATTCTATTCATTTTAACAATATTAAATATAATAACATTAATATTATTAATATAAAGTACAATTATTACTTTGGATTTATAATACCAATCCCTTGGGTTTATTATTCCCTTAGGTTTATAATATCAATCATGGTCAACCATTGTCAATCATAGCCAACCATGGTTGAATGTCGCATTGTGACAAGGATTGTCTCACTATGAAAATAAACCATGTTTATTTTAGTTTTTGAAATATTTACATTTGGGTTAAACAATGTTCGGTTTATAATATTATTCCCTTGGGTTTAATATTATTCCCTTGGGGTTTTAGTATTAATCCCTTGGGTTTATGTTTCCCTTGGGTTCATAATATCAATCCCTTGGGTTTATTATTAACTTGGCTTTATAATATCAATCATGGTCAACCATAGTCATCCATAACCAAACATGGTCAAGAGTGGTCAATGATGGTCTCACTCTCGCATTATGACAAAAATTGTCTCCACTTATGGTTTATATATCTTAGGTTTATAATATTAGTCCCATGGGTTTAATATTATTCCCTTAGGTTCATAGTTCTTTGGGTTTATTGTTCCTTTAGGTTTATAATATCAATCGATTGGGTTTATTATTCCCTGGTTAACCATGGTTTATTATGATGTCAATCATGGTCAACCACGGTCCAACATGGAATTGTGATAAGGATTGTCTCAGAATTACAGTCAATGATGGCCAATCATGTTTATTTTAGTGTTTATAATATTTATCTTAGGTTTTATATACGTTGGGTTTATAATATTAGTCCCTTGGGTTTAATATTATTCCCTCGGGTTCATAATCCCTCGAGGTTTTAGTATTAATCCCTTGGGTTTATTATTACTTTGGGTTTATAATACCAATCCCTTCGGTTTATTATTCCCTTAGGTTTATAAAATCAATCATGGTCAACCATTGTCAATCATAGCCAACCATGGTTGAATGTCACACTGTGACAAGGATTGTCTCACTATGAAAATAAACCATGTTTATTTTAGTGTTTGAAATATTTATATTTGGGTTAAACAATGTTCGATTTACAAATTAGTCCCTTGAGTTTAATATTGTTCCCTTGGGTTCATAGTCCCTCAAGTTTTTATTTTTAGGCTTGGGTTTATGTTTCTTTTGGGTTAATAATATCAATCCCTAAGGTTTATTATTAACTTGGGTTTATAATATCAATCATGGTCAACCATAACCAACGATGGTCAACTGTTGTCAATGATGGTTCGACCTCACATTATGACCAAAATCGTCTCCACTTAGGTTTTATATACCTTGGGTTTATAATATTATTCCCTTGGGTTTAATATTATTTCCTTCGGTTCATAATCGCTTGGGCTTTTATTATTAATCTGTTGGATTTATTTCTCCTTTTGGTTTACAATATCAATCGCGTGGGTTTATTATTCGCTAGTCAACCATGGTCCAACATGGAATTGTGATAAGGATTGTCTCAATATGAAAATCAATGATGGTCAATGATGTTTATTTTAGTGTTTATAATATTTATCTTAGGGTTTATATACTTTGGGTTTATAATATTAGTCCCTCGGGTTTAATATTATTCCCTTGGGTTCATAATTCCTTGGTGTTTTTGTATTAATCTCTTGGGTTTATTATTCCTTTGGGTTTATAATATCAATCCCTCGGGTTTATTATTCCCTTAGGTTTATAATATCAATCATGGTTAACCATTGTCAATCATAGCCAACGATGGTCAACCATGGTTGAATGTCACATTGTGACAAGGATTTTCTCACCATGAAAACAACCATGTTTATTTTAGTGTTTATAATATCTATATTATGGTTTAGCAAAGTTCAGTTTATAATATTAGTCACTTGGGTTTAATATTATTCCCTTGCATTCATAATCCCTTGGGTTTTAGTATTAATCCCTTGGTTTTAAGTTTCCCTTGGGTTCATAATATCAATCCCTTGGGTTTATTATTAACTTGGGTTTATAATATCAATCATGGTCAACCATGGTCAATTGTGGTCAATCATGGTCCAATCTTGCATTATGATAAAATTTGTCTCCATATAAAAATCATTCACAATCATGGACAATCATGGTCAACCATGGTCAGCAATGGTTGATGATGGTTAACCATGTTTTATAGAATCAAACATGGTCGACCATTGTCAATTGTGGTCAAACATGTTTGAACGTTGCGTTGTGACAAAAAATATCTCGATATGAAAATCAACCATGATCAACCATGGTCCAATGTCGCATTGTGACAAAGATTGTCTCGATATGAAAATTAACCATGGTCAACCATGATCCAACATGGCATTGTGATAAGGATTGTCTCAATATGAAAATCAACCATGGTCAATCATGTTTACTTTAGTGTTTATAAAATTTATCTTAGGGTTTATATACATTGGGTTTATAATATTAGTCCCTTAGGTTTATAATATTAGTCCCTTGGATAGCCCACGGGGCTTTGGATTGACGGTGAATGAGTGTACTGTTAAGGAACTCCTTGCGACAGGTCACCAGTTCAAATCCCTCGTGGGTGGTTAGGTAGTATTATATAGAAAAATATATTAGTCCCTTAGGTTTAATATTATTCCCTTGGGTTCATAATCACTTGGGGTTTTAGTATTAATCCCTTGGGTTTACAATATCAATTCATTAGGTTTATGATATTAATCATGGTAAACCATGGTCAATCATAGCCAACCATGTTCAACCATGGTCAAACCATATTGATATGGAAATCGACCATGGTCAACCATGGTCCAACGTTGTGTTATGACAAAGATTGTCTCAATATGAAAATCAATCATGGTCAACCATGGTTAACCATGGTCCAATGTTGCATTGTGACAACGATTGTCTCTATAAGGAAATAAAAAATGGTCAACCGTGGTCAACCATGTTTATTTTAGGGTTTATAATAATCATGTTTTTTCTTTTTTTGAATATGTCTACTCCTATATTGATACAAAAAATATTTACATAGAGGCAGCGGCCTCGAGAAGTCTAGCCTAGAGAGGCGGCATACTCACATTACATAGCTGAAAATTGACCAAAAAGACTTGTTGTAGACTGACTAGAAGAGCTTCTAGGACCAGGACCATGATTAGTGCATGGACATAGAATACAACATTGTCAAAAATGTAGATTGACCGGAGGTAATTCAGGGACCAAAACGGATTGTCTGGGCTTATGCATATAAGCAGGGAAGTGCTACCTAGGTCAAAATTGTAATCTAATCCAAAATGCAACTGTACCCGTAACTTTGAGCAATAGGGAAACAAAAACCAAAGAGCGCGGACCTGTTTATGCTTCATGAGTGGTGTAAGGCGACTCTTCAACGATACGACACCCATAATTGAAGGGGTCATCATCATCAGAGGGATGGCCCTCTTTGCTTGAAGAACCTCCAACAATTGGGACACTTAGACTAGCATGAGTTTGTGTTTCTTGGGTAGCAGTACCACCTGGAACCTCATTCTGCTTGCTATGAAGCTAAGAAGTGCCAGGCGAGTCTTCCGCCCTCGTCTCCATAGTCACTCCTAGAGTTACAGCCACGGGACCCACAGTACCCTCTCACATCGCAATTGTGACAAAAGCAATGAAAGAGTGATTACTGAGAGTGCAGGGGAATTGGAAACGAGCAGTGTGAGAGTGAGAGTTGTGAGAGCTCGACGCTAATCCATGCTGCCCACGACCTTGTCCACGACCACTCCTAGTAGCAGGATAGTGATCAGAGCCGAAGCTCGAGGAGTAAGACGAGGAATATGTGGCAGAGGAGGAGGGCTGGCAGATAACTTGCCCACGAGAGCTTCCCCTCCTGCAGTCCATTCATTGGCACAATTTAGGCATGTTGAAAAGAGCAGTAGGAGCTAAACTGGAAAAAAGATTGTGCAGGCCGCGGGAGACTGAAAGGAGCAGAGCTTTAGCATGCAGAGGAGCGCTGAGAGTGACAGAGGCCGAGCAACACTTTAAATTGCAGGAAGTTCTTTAGAAAGCATGAAATCCTAGCTGAGAATCAACACTACAATCCTGAGCACAACGATTAACTGGTCTTGACTGAGAGCAAGGCTCTGCGGCAACGAAGGAGCAATACATTCGCAGGGGAGGAGCGTTGAGATAATGGAGGAGCGTCATATCAAAAGGATGAGAAGGCAGGTATGGAGGAATGAGCTGCCATAATGCAGTGTTGAAGGAGATTGCAGAAAGTATTAAGGCCGGTAGCACGCAAGGCCAGATGGCGGTGGGAATGAGCCATGCGCGAACCCACCAATCTACCTTTGTACCGTATGCAGTACTAAACACTCGCATCTGGGAGAGATAGATCTTGTTACACTAGAAGAGTGCAGTCTTGTTTGAGTTGCGCATCATTAGAACTTCTCGGAGAACCAGAGAAGAAAGGGAACTGCTGATCAGCGCCTTGATTAGCCAATCTGTCTGCTACCTTGTTGGCTGATCATCGAATGTGCTTGAAGGTAATGTTGCGGGGAGCCTTGAGCCATTCTTCAATTTGCTCCAATCTGCTTAGAAGCCGCCAGCTCGAAGCAATCTTTCCTGCTGAGGTGCCTGACTGAATCCGAATAGCTGCCTCTATTAAGATTTGAGAATCCCCTTCTACCTCTAGAGGGAAAAAAATTTCAATTTCTACTATACAGATGCCCTTCCATAAGCCTTCAAGTTCGGCAGCATTGTTGGTGTCTCTTCCAAGCGAACCATGATATAAATGCAAAGCCGAGCCTGCAGCATTTCTAAAAATACCACCATAACCAGCCAGCCCCGGATTGCCCTTAGCAGCTCCGTCGAAGTTCAGTTTATAAGAGTGGGGGGCAGGAGGAGACTAGAATTGGGGAGAATCAGTATGGATGGAGGAGCTGGGCTTGACTTGAGCTGAGATATTGAGGTTCAGGTCCCAATTTTCTAGAATGAGGCATTCCTGGGGTGTAGCTAGCAAATCCGAGTTTTGCCACTGTCTAAGGGCTAGAGTTTCTTGAAGGTTTTGTTTGAGAAGAAGCCATAGGGTGTCAAGGGGTGAATTGTGATTTTTAAAGATTCTGTTATTTCTCTCCTTCCAGATGATCCAATAGACGAAGCCCGGTAAGAGGTTCCAGAGGGAATTGAGTAGAAGTCTTTGGAAAGGATTTTGAGGCCAGATCTGGATTGTGTTTAGAATATCTCCCACACATCTTCCCGTTCTCCTGTTGCATTGTGTTGTTCTCTCCCAGAGTTGTGCTGCTAATGGGTAGGTATCCAAAAGATGCAAGATGGTCTCTGTATGAAGATTGCAATTGGGACATCTGGAAGGCCCAATAAATCCTCGCTTTTGTAGATTGTCCCAAGTGAGGATCCACTGTTTGCTTAAAAGCCAAAGGAAAGTAGAGACTTTAGGCCAGGTGCTTGGTTGCCAAACCTTATCCCATAGCTGATCCTTAATTACCTGCGTGGGATGATAGAGAAGATGGTATGCTTCCTTGGTAGTGAACATCCCTTTGGGAGTGTATCCCCGTCATACTTTGTCCTTCTGATCAGAGAGCTTGATTTTCCTTAGTTTGAGCTCGTGATCGATCTCTTCATAAGTTTCCTCCTGCCAATTAGCCTGCTAGGTGCCAGCTGATCTCCAGAGTTGAAAACCTTGAGGGGATTGCTGCTGCCAAAATTGATGAACATGGATTTGATCATTGTGTTGCATAGTAGCCTGCCACTTGGGTTTGTGGAAGAGAGCGACAAGTTTGGGAAGTTGTTGCCAGGAGTCTTCCCAAAATCTTGCTATGGTGCCCGAATGAATTTCCCAAAAATTTTGTGCTTGAATAAAGGCACTATGATGCCTGGCCGCATTCCAAATTAACGAGCTAGGGGTGGTCATGCTGATATAGATGAGCTCCTCCAGGGGACTTCCTGGAGCATATTTGGCTTTCCAGAGACGTGCCCAAGGAGAGTACGGTTTGGAGATCTAGTTCCACCAGATACAGGCGCCCATGGTGTTATTGCTATGAAGGGGATCCCTTACATCAAGCCCACCAGCTGGCTTCGGAAGAAAAACATTAGTCCATTTGACAAGTGCCCTTTTTCGGTTGAGTCTCGAGGAACCCCAGAGAAAATTTCTTTGAAGATTGCAAATTTTTTTAAGAACCCATTTAGGGGATACCAATATGGAGAATAAATATAGAGGCATGGCTTGGAGAATAGATTTTATTAGAATGAGCCTGTTGGCAATGTTGAGCGAGCGGTAGGTCCAGGAAGAGAGCCTAGTTTCTAAATTGTCAAGGAGGGTTATCCAGGAAGCATGTTTGATGGCTGATTCAAACAGGGGAGCTCCAAGATATTTTGAAGGAGGCACAACTATTAGGAAGCCCAAAATCCTGGCCATATTTCTTTGAGTGAAGATGGGGGTATGGAAAAAGAAGATATGGGATTTGGAGGTGTTGATGGTGGTGCCAAAAGCTTCTGAGAAGAGATTGAGCAGGGATTTGAAGGCAGAGGCCTCTTGAACTGAAGGATGGCCAAAAAGCATATTGTCATCGACAAATTGTTGGTGAGAGATGGGGGGTTGGCCATGAAGAGAAATTCCCTTTAATGAATGAGAAGAGATTGCAGAGTGAAGAAGGAGACTGAGTCCTTCGGCCATGAGAACAAAAAGGAACGGAGAGAGAGGATCGCCTTGACGAATACCCTGGGTAGGATGAAAAGGCAAGGAAGGAGACCCATTAAGAAGGATGGAGAAACAGGGGGAGGAGATAAGATTCATAAGCCAGCATGTCCAAGTAGCATTGAAGCCAAATGCTAATAATATTTGATTGATATAAGTCTAGCTTAGTTTATCAAAATCTTTAGAAAGATTTAACTTGAGAATCTGGTGCCCTTCTACATAGTCGGTCTACTCTGGAGAGATGAGGAGAGGGAGAAGAGGTTTGAGCCTGTTAGACAAGACTTTGGATATGAGTTTGTAGATTATGTTACAAAGAGTGATGGGCTTGTATTTATCTGGAGTGTTGGATTCTTCCACTTCAGGAACTAGCGCGATGAAGGTCGTTTTAAGGGAGGGAAGGATCCAATACATCAATCTCGATTCTTCCACAAGTTCCCAGACCTCTGTTTTGATGTGCTCCCAAAAAGCATCGAAGAAATTGGTTGTGAAGCCATCTGGTCTGGGCGCTTTGCCATCTTTAAGTTGGGCCATGGCATCCTCCACTTCCTGCATAGAGATTGGCTGGAGAAGCATTTTGTTATGGTCCTCCATGATGATCTTTGGAATATGCTGCGTGATAGAACATATAGCCTGATTTCTGTAGCCCGGAGGCTCTCGAAGAATGTCCTGAAAGTACTCTCTGAATTCCTGTTCCACTTCTTCATGCACCTCCAGACACCTCCTTGCCTATTATTAATGAAGGCAATGTTATTGTGCATTCTCCTTTGAATAGTAGACCTGTGAAAAAAATTTGTATTTTTCTCCCCATCCTTAAGCCATCTGATCCTGGATTTTTGACGCCACAGGGTCTCTTCTTGTTGCCTTCGTGCTTCAATCTTGTTCAAGAGGGACTTCTCCTGTTGTGCATAGTCTTCTGTTCTTCCCTCAGTGATAATGCATTGTTGCAATGTATTCATTTGCTGCTCCAACATTTTCTGATGGTCAAAAATATTACCAAACTGAGAGCAGTTCCAAGATTTGAGAGCTTGTTTGAGGTGTTTTAACTTTTGTTGAAACTAGAACATCTTGGCTCCTTCTGGGGGAGTGAAGGATTTCCAGGCATCGATAACAACATCTTTGAAGTTAGGATGTGAAAACCAAAAAGATTCGAAGCGAAAAGGTCTATTACACCTTGCACCTAGACGCGACCATTGTAACATTATGGGCCAGTGATCAGAGCCCACTTGAGGCATGATGGAGGCATGAAAGTCCCCACCCAGATGTATGGCATTATCCGACATAAGGAATCGATCCAGCCTAGAGGCTATATGTTGTGGTCCCCTTCTTTTATTGGTCCATGTATACATACCATTGGAAGTCTGTAGGTCCATTAACTGATTTCTGTGGATGAAGTCTTTGAAGCCGATGCTATCTCCTTCCAGCCTCGATCGCCCTCCTGACTTTTCCTCCAAAGCAGTGATGATGTTGAAGTCACCACCACAAATCCAAAGGGGAAAGCTCCTGACAGAGTTGAGAGCTGAAAGAGTGTCAAGCAGATCCAACTTTTTTTGTAAATCTTGTGGGAAATACACATTAGAAAGATGTCCATGGATATTGGTCCCGATTAGGTGGAAAGTAGTCTGAATAAAGAAGTGTGAGGCATGAAAATCATGAAGGGAGAGCACTTGAGGGTTCCATATGATTGCCAACCCTCCAGAAGCCCCTGAAGCATCCACTGAGACTGAACGACATCCCGACCAGGCTTTATTTAGAATCTTTTCCAGAACAGTGCTATTGCATTTTTTTTCTTGTAGGTAGACTAATGAAGACTTATCTTGCTGGATCATATTTTTTAACATTCTATGTTTTGCAGGCCTGTTAAGCCCTCTCATGTTCCATGAAATGAGCTTCATGAGGAACAGCGGGGAAGAGATTGGAAAACTTGGTCAACTTAGGGAATCTACAAGATTCCACTAGCATTTCTCCAATAATGATGGTCCTCTGTAGATCTGTTTTACGCTCTTGTCTCTTCATGTCTTTCAACATTTTTTTTCCATCCCAAGGACTGCTTGCCTGAATACCAAGGCTTTTGTTATGTTTAGCTTTGGCCAAAACCACTTCAAGACATTCGATTTCCCAAGGGGGTATAGCATTGAATTATTTCTGTCGACACGATATTTACAGGCGGAGAATGTCGAGGCCTCCTAGATCTACACTCTTTGGTTCCTCATCCATGTGTATTGATATGTTTTTTTCTTCCTCATTTAGCTTTTTATGGATAATGAGAGCTAGAGCTCCATCTACCTCCATATTGGTAGTTTGAAGGGTTGTATCTTGATCTTTATTATCAAAGGAAGTGGAGGCGGTGATGTTGGTGAAGTCGGAGGCTGAGGGCGGAGCTGAGGGTTTTGAGAAAGGAGGGGGTGAAGTAGGAGGAGGATCTGAAGAAGGTGGGAATGAAAGGTGATCCTCCATGTTGTTTTGAGAGGTAAGGATTTCGAAGTTGTTCCATATTTCAGGATTTTTGAGATTATCTGGGGCGGCTGGAGATTTCTTGGCATGCTTTCTTCGACTAGTAACTTTTGTGAATCCTTCAGCATCTTTGCTTGACTCAGTGACAGGGGTTTTAGATTGAAGATTCAGAGGGAAATCCCTAAAAAGGTGGCCATGTTCATGGAATTTCCTGCAGCGAAAAGGAACATGCTCGTAGTCTATTGTTTGAACCCATTCATAGTCGTCATGAAATAAACTTACCGAGTCTGTGAGAGCTTTGGCCAGATGCATGTGAACACAAATCCTGGCATAGGAGGTGTATCTTCGATGCTTAGTTTCCTCAGCGACCTTGATAAAAACCCCCAGGTCATTGCCTATGTCCTTTAAGGTTTCCTCATCCCAGTATTCCAGGGGAAGGGAGTACAATCGGATCCATACTGGAGCCCAGTTGAAATCTTCTTTGTCTGGGTTGAATCGCTCTATCCAGTCATGAAGGTACAGGCCTGCAGAGTTGAAGAAGTACGGGCCTCCTTCAAAGATACGGGTTCTGTCCTCCAAGCAGTTGAATATGGCAGTGAAAAAGCCTTTGGGACCGAGCTGCAGGGTGACTTGTCCCTTTGGCTTCCATTTGGAAGCGATCCATCCTTGCAAGGCCTTTTCAGTAGGCCAGAGTCCTAAGAACTTGCCTATGAGTGCATGATCCCTCATATATTGGATTTGGCCGTTGATTCGTTCACTAGGGAGATCTATTTTGGTTCTTTCTGAAGCCTTGGGGATGCATGTAGCAGAGGACGCCTTTGGTTGTGACGTCGTGGCATTCTGATCTTTGCCCTTGTCTCTAGCGGCTGCAGAGCTTGTATCAGAGTTGTCAGCACTGTCAATGACAGGATCGGTAGCTTGGACGGCCAGACGGGTAGGACTGGGACTGGCGTTTGCATCTGCACTTGCAGAGTTGTCAGAAGAGGGTCTGATCGGGGGAGGGGGGGCTGTGCCCACCCCTCCGAAAGGTGGTTCCATGGAGTTAGTGTCAGCAAGGAGGCATAGTCAAGAAACCAGTGCGCTCAGCGAAGACGGACAACAGGGTTTGTGCAGGAACCCTAGCAGGAACATCCAGCCTGATCGAGTGCGCTCAACACTGAATAATCGTTGAAGGTCAAGATACCAAATTTAAGCTTCAATTCTTGTTTATAATATTCATGTTAGAGTTTATATACCTTGGGTTTATAATTTTTATACCTTAGTTTTATTATTCCCTTTGGTTAATAATATCAATCCCTTGGGTTTATTGATGCAAGCGTTGATATTCATAGGGTTTAATATTATTCAAAAATGGTCAACCATATTTAACCATGGTCAACCATGGTCCAATGTCTCATTGTGACAAGGATTGTCTCAATATGAAAATCAATCATGGTCAACCATGTTTATTTTAGTATTTTTAATATTTATCTTAGGGTTTTTATACCTTGGGTTTATAATATTAGTCCCTTGGGTTTAATATTATTCCCTTAGGTTCATAATCCCTTGGGGATTTAGTATTAATCCTTTAGTTTTATTGTTCCTTTGGGTTTATAATATAAATCGGTTGGGTTTATTATTCACTAGTCAACCATGGTTTATTATGATGTTAACCATCATCAACCATGGTCCGACATGGATTTGTGATAAGGATTGTCTCAATATAAAAATCAACGATGCTCAATCAAGTTTATTTTAGTGTCTATAATATTTATCTTAGGTTTTATATATGTTGGGATTATTATGTTACTCCCTTGGAGTTTAATATTATTTCCTCGGGTTCAATATTATTCCCTTGGGTTCATAATCCCTTGGGGTTTTAATCTTAA
The DNA here is from genome assembly GCA_031772625.1 of Pinus tabuliformis. NCBI lineage: Eukaryota > Viridiplantae > Streptophyta > Pinopsida > Pinales > Pinaceae > Pinus > Pinus tabuliformis. The sequence goes on along the minus strand of CM062812.1, from coordinate 495,032,820 downwards.
TCCCTTAGGTTTATTATTCCTTTGGGTTTATAATATCCATTCATTAGGTTTATAATATTAATCATTGTCAACCATGGTCAATCATAACTAACCATGTTTAGCTATGGTTAAGAAAGGTTGGATATGGAAATCAAGCATGGTGAACCATGTTCTAATGTTGTGTCCCAAAAAGATTGTCTTGATATGAAAATCAATCATGGTCAACAAATGGTCCAACATTGCATTGTGACAAGGATTGTATCTATATGGAAATCAACCATGTTTATTTTAGGGTTTATAATATTGATGTTAGGGTTTATATACCTTGGGTTTATAATTGTTATCCCTTAGGTTTATTATTCCCTTGGGTTTATTGATCTAATGGTTCATATTCCTAGGGATTAATATTATTCGACAATGGTTAACCATAATCAACCATGGCCTAATGTTGCATTGTGACAAGGATTGTCTTAATATGAAAATCAATCGTGCTCAACCATATTTATTTTAGTATTTTTTATATTTATCTTAGGTTTTTTATATCTTGGGTTTATAATAATTTTTTTCTCAGTAGAATTAAGTTATTTCTATTGAGTAAAATATAGTACAATCAAGAGAGACAAGAAACCGGTCGACCGGAAATGATAAAACTATCAACCTCAATCCCGGAGAAGGAATGAACCATGCACGGAGCTACAACAATAACTTGAGAGAAGAAAACAGAATTTTACCCCAGAGGGGAAGAATTCTCAACACGATGTTTTTTCCCTTTCTTTTTATTGACTTTTATCCAGCCATCCTGTGGAGTATGAGCTAAAACAACTTGAAGACTGGAATTCTCCAACAGGGGGATCTCCTTATCTGATTCAGAAGAGGAGGTCTCATGAACGCGTTTCTGTGAGATTGTTGTGAGAGTGGTGTGTGCAGGAGTATCAGTGGGCGGATCCATCGTCTGAGGCCCCTGGTACGGTTCTGCATTGCTATGCTCATCTTCCGAGCTTGAGGAATCAAAGCTCACTGCTGGCGGCGGTGAGCAAGGGGTCCAACGCTTGGGTTTGGTCTTTGCAATGTTGCCCTTTCTCAATTTTGTAGTGAGCGATGGGAAAGAATTCTGCAGGTGCCTTGTTAGGTGACAGTGGCAGCAACGGAATGCAGTGTTCTCGTAATCCAGGATCTGGGTCCAAACAAAGTCATTGATCTTGAGATTGATTTGATCTGGCAGTCCCTTGTTTAGATCTATATCCACACATATTCTGGCATATGTGTAGAGACCTTGATGTTCCCACCAGGAATCTCCCATTAAAAGGCGGCCCAAGGTGTTTCCTATGCCCCTATAGACTGCTAAATGCCATAGGTGAGCTGGTAAGTTTGGAAGTATGATCCAGATAGGTGCTTTGGTGATGACTGCAGATGCTGGGTCAAAATATGGGAACCATGGAGTTAAGAAGAGTCCTTTTGTACCTATAAACCCAGGACCTTCTTCTAAGGCCTATTCACAGTGCTTAGGATTGTCGAACAAAACTATAAAATATCCTTTTGAGTAGAAGTTGACCTTGCAATGGTGAGTCTAGTTGTCATGGATCCAGTCATAGAGGTCCTTAGAGTGTGGCCAAATCCCATTGAATATGCAAATGATGGCCCTTTCAGCGAATTTTTGAAGGTTATCTGCAAGGCCAGGGTGGGAGATCTCAACAGAGGGAACCTCCTCTAACTTGTCAATGAGAAAAGGCTTGGGTTTGGGAGTCTCAGGGGAAATTGGAATCTCATAGTGTACTGCAGCTTTGTAGGAGAAGGGAGGAGCAGAAGAAGATTGACCTGCAGCGCCACCTCTCAAGTGAAGGGAAAACACTAAAGAGCTATGATTTTTTATGCTGTAAGAAGAGAGGGGAAGAGGATCATCGAGTTGTTTACCTTGAAATAGAAGTCTAAGTAGGGTAGAGGGGACCCCAAATCGGCACTCCAGTTTTAGCTTGAGATTCTGCACTAGATATGAAGGGTAGACCCATTGCAGAATGGTCTTGCCTGAGATCTGTGAGATTTGAACCTGAAAGGGGGCAGACAAATTTTCAAAAGCTTTCTAGAGCAACACAATGCCTGAATCTTTTGGGTCTCCTATCTCCTCACGGATTGGAGGCGGTGGGGGAGGAAAAAACTTCTGCAGATGAAAGCTATCACTCCAGCCCAGATCCGCTACAAAGGATATGGCTACAGAACTGTAAAGGGGCCGAATGATCAATTACATCAGACAAGCCCCTGCCTCGCTGCCTTTTTGGAGTAAAGCGAGAGAGGCCAATGGTTGGAGCGCGTCCAAGGTCTCTGTCCCAGGAGAAAAACCTGGGCAGCTGGCAAGAAAGTCTTCAGAATATCTACAGAGGCTACCAGCAAGCCGGAGAAGAAGTCGGCGATCGTTTGTGGTCGTAAGCACTAGCGCTACAGAGTGTGTGTTTTGTCGAACATTAGGAGCTGGTGCGGGATCAGCCACAGTCTGAAACTCAAGCCTACTCGACGCTGAAACTCCAATGGAGAGATCTGTTGTACCATGATAAATGCTAAGGTTACCTGCATAAAGAGCTGCAAAGGGCCGAAAGGGACCCTTGAAAAGCTGAATCTGTCATTGTTTCTCTGAGTGTTGCATCTGCCTTTGCAGATCTGCATAGCAAGGGCTAAGCCAAGCACATAGTGCAGGGTCAATTTCGTTCGAGGCATTCTGGTGTGGCGCAAGAGATGCAGAAGAAAGAGCCACCGACAAAACCCTAGTCTCCATTTTGTTCTTGTGCTCCTGTCCTTGGGTTTATAATATTAGTCCCTTGGGTTTAATATTATTTTGTTGTGCTCATAATGCCTTAGGGTTTTAGTATTAATCCCTTAGGTTTATTATTCTTTTCGGTTTATAATATCAATCCCTTGGGTTTGTTATTCACTTAGGTTTATAATATCAATCATGGTGAACAATTGTCAACCATGGTCAATCATAGGGTTTTAGTATTTTAGTATCAATCCCTTAGGTTTATTTTTCCCTTAGGTTCATAATATCATTCCCTTGGGGTTATTATTAACTTGGGTTTATAATATCAATCATGGTCAACCATGGTCAACCATAACCAACCATGGTGGGAGGTCGCATTGTAAAAAAATTGTCTCCATATAAAAATCATGCACTCAATTATTGTCAACCATGGTCACCCATGGTTGATCATGGTCAAGCATGTTTTATAGAATCAAACATGGTCAACCATGGTCAATCTTGGATTTTTTTATTAATCACAATGGTTTGTTATTCCTTTGGCTCAAACATAGTGAATCATAGTCAACCATGCTCAACCATGCTCAAATGTCGTTGTGACAAAGATTCTCTCAATATGAAAATCAACCATGGTAAACCATGGTCCAACGTCACATTGTGACAAACAAATTATTTATTTTTATTAATTATTATTATGTAATTATGAATTAATTATTATTATTATTATTATTATTATTATTATTTAATTAATTAATTTTCATATTATTATTATTTAATAATATTTAATTAAAAAATTATTATTATTGTTTAACAATAATTAACTTTTAACTTTTACTTATTTATTTTTATTAGTATATTATTATTATTATTATTAAATAAAATAAAATAAAAATATTTATATTTTTTCTACAAACAATATTAAAATTTAATGGTTTTAAATAAAATAAGCAATTATTTATTTACATTTTATAAAAATGAATAATAACTTATTTTTATTTTTATTTTTATTATACATTTGCAATGCTTTGTGTCATAGATAGAAATGAAGCCTTATGAGTATATGAGCTACATTTACTAAAATAATTATTAAGTATTGGGAGTTTCCGCAATGCATTATATTAGATATCATTTTGGGAATCAATTGCATTAAGTAATTCATTCATCTATGACCATTTCCATGAGAGATAGTCGTAACTGACTAATTTCTTCACCCCTGTGAGCATCACCCAATGCAATGCATGCTAAGTGGACTATTCAAAGATCATGAGAAGTTAGTCAGTTACAACTACCACTCATGGAAATGGTCATAGATGAATGACATACTTCAAGGAGTTGATTCCCAAAATGATATCTAAAATAATTATTGTTATTATTAAATAATTATTGTTATGAAAATTATTATTGTTAATTAATATTACTCATATTATTATGAGTTAATATTATTATTATTATTATATAATATTATTATATAATAATAATAATAATAATAAATATATTATTTTATAATAATAATAATAATAATTATTATTATTATTATTATTATTATTATTATTATTATTATTATTATAATAGTGATAAATTATAATAATATTATTATTATAATATTAATATAATAATCATAAATATATAATAATATGGTTGTTGTTATTTATATAGTTGGCCTTTAAAAAAGTACACTATATAATTGGTCTTTAAAAAATACATATAATAAATAATTGATATTTAAAAAAATACACAATAATTATAGTTCGTTTTTAAAAATACATATAATAATAATAATAATTGTTCTATAGAAAATATGGTTTGTATATATGCTTTATACAGACCTATCCAAGTATATCAACCACATTAATAAATATGATTGTGCTAATATATATAACAAAAGTTATTTAAAAATATTTATTTCCTTACTACCCAACCATTCTTAATTAAAAATAAAGAATGCAAACATCACTTTACAAGTCTTTTAAGTATGACTGTATAAATGAAAACTATACAAATGCTTTACGTTAGAATTTGCCCTTTCAAAGTTCGTAGTTCCACACTAAAAGTCATTAGAATGGATATTGAACGCCCTACCATGGAAATTGCTTTCGGTGTAGGTAGTGGATGGCATTGTCATGACATTCCTTCCGAATGTCTTTTTGGTCATTGAAGTTCACAAGGAATTAAAAAACTACTCTTGGAAGCCATCCATACCATATTATGGTGTCATTACAAATATACAAAGTACTCTTGGCGTTGCTCTTTGTCATTTAGTCCAACAAAAAGTTTTGGATTTCAATGGTGGAAGCTTTTGTTTTGGGTCCCATTGGGTGCTATTGTTGTAACCTAGACGGCCAGTAAAGTAATTCGGACCACACAACAACGCACAAAATTAGATGATTAGAATATTCACAGACAGACAGATGAAGCATCCGTGCATGTGACTTGTGAGTACTTTACATTGTTGACACCAGTGATTCATCAATAAAGTTTGGAAGGAAGCGAGAACTCAGTACACACGATATTCGACATGGAGACTTCTTTTTCTATTATATACCAAAAAAAATACATATTAATAGACCCAACTTTGGTGGCGAATCCAAAGGCCGAGAGTGACAAGTAAATGTTCCTCACATCATCAGACTCTTCAAAAAACAATGCCTGGAAATGGCTCTAGTGGGTTCTCTGCCTGAATCTTGAAATGGACTACCGTACACTGTATTTTCAGGCACTAAGAATCATGAAGAATTTTCTATAATAGACAAACCAGAAGGCAACGAAACAAGAGTGGAAACAAGCTAACATAAGCAACATGTGTGCATGTGAGAAAAAATAATTTCTTTTTAGGCATTGGCTGTATGTGCAGGTCATTTTTTCTCCTGTACTTTCTCCTGTAAAATAATTTGTATTTTGCTTTTTCAGCATATTGAGAGCTCCTTTCATACCTAATGTGTATTGCTATGGCATGATTTTAATATATTAATAGAATTTGAATGTAAGAAAAGTAGAACATGCAGAGAATCCCATGCGTGTCTAAGTGATATTATGCGTGACGACGATGGCCACTTTTTGTAAATGGTGATTGATACATATTTTCATGCGATCATGGCAATCTCACCTGCCCTTACTATCAAAAGCAAAACAAACCGTTCGTTTATGTTTTTATTGCCAGTCGTTAACGCTAAATAGCCTGTTGTCTTGTATGTCATCTTCCATACTTTTTATTGCAGTAGTTTAAGATTGTATTTTTTTCTCTATGGAAATTTGGGTCATATTTTGAAAAATTCTGGCAGAACTTTTGTAAATCTAAATAAAAAATGTTAAAATACATAATTTTAGGTCTCCTGCTAGTTATTGATCGTGCTGAATCTGCATCTACAATATTTTTTTTTTGCCCAGATTCCTGCCACTTAATTCCTCAACTCCTTTTTTATTCCTATTTTATCCATTAAACTTAGATAAGTGTTACTTTTTATTCCTATTTATCCATTAGACTTAAATACAGGTAGTTTATTTTTTTTAATCTTAAGGAAAAAAAATATTGAAATTGAAAAAACTATTATAATTAGTTATCATAATAGTGAGACAGTTATTATTGGCTATTAAACTTAGATAAGTGTTACTTTTTATTCCTATTTATCCATTAGACTTAAATACATGTAGTTTATTTTTTTTAAATCTTAAGGAAAAAAATTATTGAAATTGAAAAAACTATTATAATTTAGTTATCATAATAGTGAGACAGTTATTATTGGCTAATGCTTGTTTAATATAGATTGATTCCTCACTATTACTCAAGTAAAACCAAACCATTTGTAATTACTAATTGGTGATTTTAAAAAATGGTTTTCATTCTTGTTAAATGTTTTTATCTTTATCTTTTATGTGTTTCCTTACTTCCAAATAAAACCAACTCTTATCAAACAAAAACAACTTTAAAACATATGAAGCTAAAATTTCTGAATACAATAACAACATTTTATATATATACTTTTTATATATATAATTTTGTTTTTTTCTTTATTGTGACCGAGAATCCCAATTTCACATATTTCTGATTATCAATTAAACTATCCTAAAACAATAACAATTTTGTATATTAAATTTATTTAAATATTTAAAATTTATCATTTAAACTATATAAAAAACCATTTTAATATATAATTAGAAAAAAACTAAGCCAAAATAAATAAATAAATATCCTCCGAAAAAAGCCTAGATGCTCAAATGTCAAACGGAGATGAGGATCATAATAATGGCAGCCGTTAACGTTAAATCCTCATATTAATGGCAGCCGTTAACGTTAAAATTTATTGCTTTGGCACATCCTCAATTATGATATACACCATGAGAGTGAGAAACGAGCTTTAGATTTGAAAGAATTTTAAAATTGCGAGATTCCTCCACTTATTTATTTTTTTTTACAAATTTAATTGGATGTAATAGAAATCTGATTGCCAACTCTATGTTTAAATTTTCGCCTACAATAATTTTTTTTTTATTTTTATAAGTTTACAGCTAATTACCTTTTAAAAGAGATGATATGTAAGTCCTTTGGATAAGTTTTACGGAGAATGGTATTTAAGTCGTTCGTAAAATCTTAAAATAAGTTAAGAGGGGATGTTATTCAAGTCTTTTGGATAAGTTTATACATTTTGTAAAATTCAGAATGTTGAAGTGAATTAAATCATTTATTAAATTTTAAAATTAAAATTATTTATTTAAGCATATAAAGGATTAAATTTATAATAAAAATTTTAAATCTAATTAACTTTTAGATTTGAATTTTGTAAATCTTCTAAATAGAAGGATAAGCTTTATAAAATACATCTTTAAAAATTATGAACTTTATTTTAAGCAACTCTTACTTATATATATTATAAATATACATATGACGATATAAACTTGTATATATCCAATGTAATATCAGTCTAAAATATAAGTCCAGCTCGAATAAAACGATGTAATTTTCCAATTCTAACCCCCCACAAAAATTTTCAACTGAAAATGAGAACGCTAAAACCAAGCCATCGAATTATCAATTCCATAGAGTCGTTATATCCTTAACGTTCAAAAATTAACGGTTACAGCACTTGGTCTATAGGCTGAAAATAAGTAGCTTGTGAAAATAAGTAGCAGCTTGTGATAGGGTATTAAATGAGCTGTATATGCCTACTGTTTCATTTTGGCTTGGGCAAAATAGAAAGTGGGCATATACAACAGCCTTTCATTTAATGCCCTGTAGCATGTTGTATATTTGTTGCCATAATCCATATGTCTCTGCCTTCGAAGGTCGGAACTATGGAAATGGGCGAAATGTCCCCCACAAACTTGTACACCTGAATCGTATTTTAGAATTTGCCTAGTGAAGTAAATTGTTATCTCATTCATGTTTCACAATATTGTCCAAATAAATGATTAAGATGATTTTATATTATTATAATGATTATATAAAATTATTTTAGAGTTAGAACAGAATAGAATAGATGATGACTAGGTGTTTTGTTAAGTTATTTTATATTATAAAGATTATTGGCTTTAAATTATTTAGCCTAAAGGCTCATTCTACATCCCAGTGTGAAGGCGATCTGTAACTATGTCCCTTAATTTGGACTTGGAACGTGTTTGTCTTAAAATAAAATAAAAATATTCTCTAAATAGAAAAGAAATTTCTATTATAATAACAAAGAATATGTTATATATGTTTAATTAGTTGTATCTAAAATACAATTTAAATAATGAAAAATTACACATTTTTTTCGCACTTTAAAATAAGTTTGCACCTAAAAAAATTTGATCCCTTTCAACTCATGTTAGATCCGTGCTTGAAATGGATCTATGTTGATGTAGACAAAAATCCAACCATGTTAAAGGTTGGTATAACGAGATACAATCCTAGACGATTTTGACTGCACTCAAACAACAAACCGCAAACCACAAATTAGTGATACAATCAACTGGAAAACAAAAAAAATACATAAAATCAAATAAAAAGAACAGTGACACTCCTAAAATCAAATCTCCACTACCACCTCTCTGGCTCAGTTTATGTTCCTTTAGTCACATCACAAGTCTAAGTGAAAAATGAAAACTCAACAGGCAATAACAAACACATAAAAATGTATAAATGAATAGCAATGCTTCAGAGATCACAGGGTATAAATGAAGAAAAATGCTTGAGAGATCACATGTTCAGAGACAGACAATATCTGTTAAAATCTAAAGAATCAACTTTATTAATCACAATGGGTAGCTCACAAGTAGGAGCTCCACCTGGAGAGTACCTCTAGTAGAACGCTCTCCATCAATCATTGTACAATCAAAAATATATATAGTTTTCACACAAGTATGGAATTTAGAACAACTACCTAAGAAATAGGAACTAATTCCTAATCTAAAGCTCTAGGAACCGACTCTCTCCTAATTTACATAGTCTCCATTATCTTCAACACTCCCACTTAATGGAGAAAGGGGTTCAAAAGTATTCCTAAAATTTCCCTAAACAATTCAAACTTGATTCTACAGAGAGGCTTAGTGAAAATATCAGAAACATTGTCACATGTATTATAATTTTCAATATGAATTTCTTTTGACTCAACTTTCTCCCTGACAAAATGAAACTATGTATCAATGTGCTCTGTGTTTTTATGTAATATTGGATTATTTGCAAGTTTGATAGAGCTCTCGTTGTCACATTTGATAACTATTGAAACCTTCTGTTCTTGTCTAGTGTCATGGAGAAGTCTCCTCAACCAAACTGCTTCACAAGTTACTACACACATCACTTGATACTCAACTTCTTCTGAAGACAAGGATATTGTGTTCTACTTTTTGCTACTCAACGCAATGACCCCAGACCCAATGTTGAATTCATAACATGTTATGGATCGTCGGTCATCTAGATTTCTAGCCCAGTTGATGTCTAAAAAAACTATCAATCTAACATCAAACGAATCACTATAAAAAATACCAAAATCTAAGGTTCCATGCAGATAAATTAATACACCTTTCGCTGCAACCCAATGACTCTCAAGAGGCTCTGACATGAATTGGCTCAATACATTAACTGCATAAGCCAAATCCATCCTAGCTGTAGTCAAGTAGATTAGACTCCCAACCAATTGTCTATATAGTGTTGCATCTGCCTCCTTAGAACCATCATCATTTAGAAGTTTCGTATTATGTTGTAAAGGCATTGTTGCAGCTTTGCACTGATCCATTCTAAACTTTTTCAGTAAGCTCCTGATGTACTTTCCCTCTGACAGAAAAGTCTGGCCAGTATCTCTCTACACTTCCATACCCAAATAGTAGTGTAGCTCTCCAAGGTATTTCATCTCAAAAACATGTGACATCTTCTCTTCGATTTCTTTAATGAGTTCATATGCATTTCATGTAATGATAAGATCATCTACATATAAAGAAATCAAAACAATTTGCCCCTATTTGTCAAACATGGTATACAAATTAGTGTCGTTCTTGATTGTTTTATAGTTATGCTATAGGAAAAATAAATCGATTTTGTCATATCGTGACCTGGGTGCCTGTTTTAGTCCATACAATGCTTTCTTTAATGTACAAAGTAAATTTTCTTCCCCCTATTCAATGAACCCTTCAGTTTGTACTAAATACATTTCTTCTTTTAATTCACCATTTAAGAATGCAGATTTCACATCTAGTTGGTGTATCTTCCAATAATGTTTTGTAGCTAAAGCAATTAACATTTTGATTATGTTTAATTTAGCTAAGGGGCGACGGTTTCGTCATAGTCAATACCTTCTTTCTACGAGTACCCCTTTGCAACCATTCTAGCTTTATATTTATCTATACTCCCATCTGCTTTAAATTTAGGCTTGTATAACCATTTACAACCTATGGGTTGTTTGCCTTTAGGTAATTCAACTAGATCCCAAGTTTTGTCTTTAAGTATTGATTCATATTCATCTTCCATGGCTGCCCTCCATTCATTATCTTGACTAGCTTCTTCATAGCTAGAGGGTTCAACAACATTTAGAATACTAGTTATAAAAGAATTCCCCCCATATCTTGTTGGCAATTGAGTTTGCCTACTTAATCTCTTGAGTGCTGGAGTGGCTTCAAACTTATGCTTGTCATCCCTTGGTGGACTTGGCTTGACAACTGCATCTATACCATCCACTTCCTTTTGCTATTGCTACTGCTCATGGTTTTCTTATGTTTCATTACTCCCTTCTTCCATCAGCAAAGGCATGTTCCACTCTTCATTGGCACTCTCATGGTTTCCATCATTAACTTGCTCATAAAATACTACATCGCTACTTGCAAATACTTTATGAGTAGAGTGATTAAACAATTTATAAGCCTTAAGCTATGTACAATACCCAACAAAGATGCATCTAATGGCCTTTGAATCCAGTTTCTTCCTATCCTCCTTTGGAACATGAGCAAAAGATTTGGAGCCAAAAACTCTTAAGTGACTTATTGCAGGCTTAAATCTTACTAAATCTTCGAAAGGAGTTTTAAAATCAATACTTTTTGTTGGACTCCTATTCTTCAAATACACTGTAGTATTTATTGCTTCAGCGCAAAATCCATTAGACAAATTCTTACCTTTTAGCATGCTGCAAGCATACCCCACAAGGGTTTTGTTTTCCCTCTCTGCAACCTCGTTGTGAACAGGAATGTGGGCTACTGTAAACTATTGTAGTATCCCATGGTATTTATATTATTTGATGAAACTATCCTTCTTGTATTCTCCCCCTTGATCTAAGCAGAGAATCTTGATGAATTTTCATGTCTTCTTCTCAATCATGCTTCTGAATTCTTTAAAGTATTCAAAGGTATGACTCTTTTTTCTAAGAAAATATACCCAAGTGAATCTCGTACAGTCATCAACAAACAATAAGAAATAATAGGAACCTCCCAGTGACCTCGTCTGCATTGGCCCACATAAATTAGTGTGCACTAACTCTAGTATATCTCTCTTCTTTCTATCTATATTTATAGGAAACTCATCTTTGTGCATCTTCCCAAGAACACATTCTTCGCAATCAACATGAACATTCTTTAAAATAGGGATACCATTGACCATACCTTGTTTATGAATTAGTTGTAGGTCATTAAAATCAATATGGTTGAATCTTTGATGCCATAAATATTCTGTAGTCATAGCTGATGATGTCAATGCTTGGTGTGACGCAATTCTCACATTCAACTTGTACAAACCTCCCATGCGAACACCTAATGAAATTGGCTTCATACAATCCAGCAAATATTTAATAACACAATAAGGTTTAAAAAAATCTACCTTAAGATTCTGATCCGTTAGCATCGAAACAAATATCAGATTCTTTTTTATTCTGGGTACATACATTACGTTTTGAATATGCCTAATATTTCCGTCAAACAAAACAACAGGAACATTACTATATCCTTTTATTTGATACCCTCTCTCATCACGAAGATAGATGTTTTCTCCACTGCTGGCCTCTTTGAAATTTTACTTGTTTCCTCTTATGTGGGTGTGTTACAAGTCTATTTGGGCACATCACTCTCGACAATCAGATCGGTGTGAATAGGGTCTATCAAACCCTAATTTAGTTGCTACATGCCCTAGACATGCCACTTCATTGAGTGCTTTCATCCATGAGAGTTTCTTGACGTCAAACCGTGCTGAAGTGCTTCCTTGGGTCACCAGCACACCCCTGGTCAGGGGTAAGTGCTCTGCAAAGAAAGTAGCCCCATTCAAGGTTGCGTTGGAGAGCACCTAAGCCCACTCAAGCCTACGCTGGGCGAGAATCCTTGAAATGTTCATTGGATCCTAAGTATATTCCTCCTTTCTATAGCCTTCTAGAAGGAACCCAAACCATATCCTATAAAGATGAGCTCGACTTCGGATAGCCTTGGATCATCTAATTCTCTATCCTCTCATCCCTTTGAACATGGAAACTAATCATCCAATTATGGAAAACCATTCAATCCCATATTAATGAAAAAACCACTTGCATTCATCTATAAATTGGGCTCCCATCATAGATCCAAGAGGGCTTCGATATTATAGAGAAGCACTATTGGTTTAGAGACTTGAAATCATTGTCAAAGTAATGTTATGTTGCTGGATTGATGTTGCTATTGGTGTGATGAGGGCTTCCATTAAGCTAGATGAGTGACACGAGATCGAACCACATTGGGTGTAACTTCTCCTTCTATCAATCAATAAAGTTGTTTGTTCCTTTTCCAATACTTTTGTCTATATCTATGATGAATGTATGTTCACATGTTGTCGATTCCATTTGCTTACAATAAATAGATCATATGCTTTGATTGTTGTCATCTTTTGTTTGTGTTCGCAAGTACCAATTGAGCAAATTTAGTTTGAGTGGGAGCGATGGGAGCAACTCAAAGGAGATAAAAGGAAGCGAAGGATCACAAGTAGGTTCTTTTATCTTATCTCTTTATTGTAGGAAAAGGTTAAACATCTTTACTTCAGTTGTTCTAAGTGTAATTACCCACTTAGGGAAGATATACTTATCCGTAGGTATAAATTCCGTATAACAAATTGGCGACCATACTGGGGAATGACCATCATTCCTGGTAGTTATCCCTTGTCTTAGTAGCACCAGTAGACTTTGCTTGAGTTAAATTACCAATATTTAGTCATTTGAAGCTTGTTTGGTCAAAATTTGTGCTTACTTGTGTGCTGATAGTGCTCTCTGGCATCAACGCATTGTTTTTCTTGACACAGTGCTATACAGAGTAGCCTTAACCTAGAGACATTGCTTTGCAATGCACTGTCTCCCACTCAGGGCTATGCTAGTCCCTGTCAAGCCAAAAACCCATCTTTTTTCTTGACTTTTTCCAAAATGTTTCACATCTTGTTTTTTGAATGGTCAATGTTTCTCTGTCCCTGAAGTCCAAATTAGCATTTCTTTTCCATACCCACTTTGTCTTTATTTGTTCAATTTTTCTTTATGTTTTCTTTATCATTGTTGAATCAATCCCAAAGTTAGCTTACATTAATTAGTCTTACTTTTCTGAAAAAGAATTGCCGTAAAGTCTTCATTTCTTTGAAAAATAAACTGTCGTAAAGTCTTCATTTCTTGTGAAAAGCATTGATTAATAATTTGTACATTTAGTTTCTTTATGTTCATCTAAACATTAAAGGAATGAAAATAAAAACATGCATAATTCATTTAGAAGTTTGTGTGTTCTTGTAGGAATGGTATAGGTAAAAGTTGCATTAAATGTGCTCTATGCTCTTTGTTTAGAGATTCTGATTGCTCTATCCCTTTTAGTTACGGTTTTCATTGTTTAAATCACATGAAAAGAATGTTTCCCATCTTAGTTGCAGTCTAGGAGTTTGAAAAACATCACGCGGTGAACCTGAAAGGAAAACTTTTAAACAAGGTTAGCTAAAATTTATCTCAATTAACCTAATGGAGCATTGTAACTTAATGCATAAAATTTAGAGGTCTAGGCTAGAGACATATTCCAATGTCATTAAACATAGCATTTGCAGCTAACAGACTACGATACATTCTGAGTGTGATGTCTCATTCCACGTACATAAGTATATTGTAGCTCGTCCACGTACTTTCGGGTATATCGGGCCCTGTTATAGTATGAAAAGTATAAGGAAATGCTCTCATTGTGTGGTTTTGCATTAGACAACGCTAATACGGATTGGGCCTCCACATACTTTCGGGTATATTTGGGAGGACTACATTAGGTTGATATCCATCCATAGGTAACCAAGTCGACTACCTTGTCTATTGTGATACACTGAAAACAACATTCAAGGAGATTACCTGCATGTATGTGTTGTGGTCACCAACAACCCCCCCTCTTTGCTCGATATTAGCAATAACATCGAGCAAAGGGGGGACCCTGAAAGAAAAATCCCAAAATTTTTTTTTTAATTTTTGTATTTTTCTCCCTAAGGCTTAAATCGCATCGCAAGGGAAGGCTGAAGCATTACCCAAGCGCGGAAAACAAAACTGTGAAAGAGTGATGTGAAATTCATCGCATCGCATGCATCCCAAGCGCTCTCTAAAAAGAAGACCTTCAAGAAATGCCGATCGCTGATATGCGACATCGCACATCGCAAACGTCGCACTAGGCGGCATAAACCATTGAATAAAATCTGCGATCAACGATCTGCGATGACAGCGATCTGCGATTTGCGATATCGGCGAACTGCGATCTGCGATCTGCGATATGAAAAGACTCATCGCACGAATTCTCCGACATACCCGATAGACCCAAGATTAAGCACGCGCCTTAAAGGAAATTAATGACCGCATGCTTGAGTATCAAGGAATGATTGCATCGCATTTTTAGAAGAGTCAAGTCATGATGAATGTCAGGATTATGCATTCATTAGAGTTTAATGCTTTCATGTCAATCTTTTCATTTCCCTTCTTCTTTGCGTAGACTGCAAGACACGCAACTAATATAAATCTATATGCAGGAAATATCTAAAGGAAAAGGGAAAGCGCCAATCAGACAGCAGAGAGAAGATGCCTCCACAAATGGATGTCGCATGCAGCAGGACCGCGGATTCCAGACTATAAGCCAACCAGAACTGATGAAATTAGACTATCCAGGACTCAGAGTCAAAGGCGCACAAAAGCAGCATGTTCACAAAAGATCTTGAAGCTCAGACTGGGTAAAGCAAAAAGAGAAACGCAAAAGGAGGAGGACGCTCCAGAAAAGCCTGGAAAAAAGAGCGGAAACAATTCTCGAAATAGGGGATTGTCCATACAGCGCGACTCCTAACCCACTCAGTCATTTGCACGACCAGAAACCGGAATAGCAACAGCAAAATCAGTTCGAGAAGAACCTGGGTTGTGCTAAGTATACACGCGGCGAATACACCCAGCTAGAGAAAGGTTTTCGAAAATATCTTCTGATCTGTCAGAAGGAAGTGCCAGCTCTTGTTATTTCCACTTTTATCTCCCGAGCGAAAGAAGAAGGCGGCCAGCCGACTGTTCCCAGGAAAACGTTGCGTTGTTAACAGCACTAAAGAGAATATACAGAAACGGTCAGAAATTAGATTTAAAGTTTTAGAAATAAATTTGCTTTTAGTAAAGGGCGGTCATTTGAAGCCGATTCCCTAATTTCGTGTAATTAAGATTAATTAGTTAGTAGTATTTAACCCTTCTCATGGCATTTGGAGAAGCATCCGGAAATCTGTCAAAAAACTTGTCCTCAGAACATGCACTTCTGCACCCTCAGAGGAGGTTTTTGATGAATGGATGGATCAAGATTTATTTATGTTTGCATTTTAATGTCTGTTACTGATGTTGCACTTCTGTACTCTTATCAGATATTAGAGCAAGTAGAAATAAATCATTATTGCTTGAAGTTTATTAGTGAAGTTAGTCATAAATGGTACTTTTATCTCTTGACTAAATCCTTCTAGTATCCCTAAAGTGATATGCAGCTGAGTTCTTTATATGTTACTGTATGAATGTCTGTATTACCATTTGGCACTTCTGTACGGTGGGATCACTTATTTATGCTTGATATATAGAAAACTGATTATGCGATATGTTGTTCACAACTACTCTGCCTAACTTCTTATGCAGAACAGTTTATCTTTATTGATTTATATTCTGATAACAGTTGAATGATCTTTATTACCAGCTGTTGTTTGAAATATTTCTAGATCGCATAACAAAAGAAAACACCCCGGGTTAGTGTAGACTAGATGTACTGTTTCTCTTCATTAGATTACATTAGCATAGAGTTAGTTTAGCAGTTAAGATTAAGACTAGTTTAGAGAAACCTTTAGATCAATACCATCAAACTCTACACACACACGCACACCCTTCACATTGGGAAACTGGTCCCATTACCCCCAGTCGGACCCGCTACTCCAAACGGGCAAGGAGCCGCCAACCAGGTTCCGGACCGGGTGGCTATCCCCCTTTTTGTCGACCCGACTTCGGGGCCCTCAACATTTCTGGCACTAGAAGGAGGGTCGAGCTATGAATGGCTCATAATTCAAAATCAAAATACCATTCTGAGAGCAAATCACCCTCACCAAGTTCCCCGAGTTCCCCGGTACGACTAATCTCGGAACTAGAAGTCGCTCGGACATCCACCGCTGCTTTACATACTGATACATCAGACCAACTTATTATCGATCCCCCTGAAGTTCAAACTTTGATCCGTAAACTCCAGGGATTCTCTATTTTTACCCAGAAGTCTGATAAATCTAAAGGCAGCCTGACTTTGCAGTACAATCCTGCTCATCCCCTGACCCGATTGAAGAGTGAAAATTTTGGCGTCCAGCCAACTGAAATCCCTCTCCCCACTAGGAAAAGAGAAAGGAAAGCACTCCCAGAGTCTGACAGAGAGACTCTTTCATCCACTTCATCCATTTGAACTCCCTCTCCGTGAAGTCAACCACCCACATCTCCACCTCAAATCACTCATCCATCTTCCACAACCCTTCCTCCGCAATCGTCGAAGATCATAACATCTCCATCTTCTCAACATCAAAGACCATCTCCTACACTTTTGTTAACTAGCAACTCAGCGATGGCCCAATCTCCATGGAACAATCCTGGGGCGGTTTTAATGCCTCCACCCCTAAGTCCAATACCTGCGCATCCCGAGAAATGGCTACCAAAGTTCAATCCAGAAACAGGAATGCTAGCTGAAGAACATATCAATAATTTCATGCTTTGTGTTAATCTCAACGGAGTTACCAACGAAGATTCCGTGGTCTGACTTTTCCCCTGTACAATGCAAGGGACAGTCGGGTCATGGTACTTTTCGCTGCCCTCCGGATCTATCACCAGCTGGGACATTTTTCAAAATCAATTTCTCACCAAATTCGGCGATGATAGATCGACAACGACACTGATCAACGATTTATCCAATATTAAAGATGAGGATAGGGAACCCATTAAGGATTTTAACTTACGATTCAGCAAGATCCTCAACAAAATCCCCGCTGCTTCTCAACCCAGCGAGGAAGTAAGATGTGAGTGGTACATCACGGCCTTACCTTCAAACTTGGCCATCTTCGTAGATAGGGCGAGCAAGACAACCTTAGTTGAAAATTTGGCTGAGGCATTAGCAGTTGAAAGACGCGTAGTAGCCCTAGAAAAGAGATCTACAATCGAAGAGCGTAAATCTAAGAAAATCTCTTTCAAAGAAGACACCAAGAAGAAGCAAACGAAAGATCCTTTCGACATGGAAGGACTACAAAAGGTATTAAAGGCCATGTCTAATGAGATGATTGACATAAGAAAACAAGTAGCAGAATCGTCCCCAAGAAAGCCTTTTAGGAATTTCAAAAGAAACCCTCCCATGGAGACGAAGCCACCCAACGTGGTCTCAAATGTGGAATCTAAAGAAGAAGAAGAAGAGGAGAGCACCATCGAAACGCAGACCGATGATGAAGAAGTGGTGGAACTGCAAGGAATGTGGGATTTCATCCTCCCACAAGAGGAAGATCAAGAAGCACTTCCGGTTAGCACACGAAGCAGAAATCAACTTGATCCTCCCCAGAATACCCCAAAACAGAAGGGCGCAAGCCCTGCAGCAAAAGAAAAGGTTGCACCAAAGAAAACAATTGCTAAAACAACCTCATTTAGCCCAGTCCAATCAGAGCAATCACCTCCATCAAAGACACTAATAGTGTCGGATGAAATGGAATATAACATCATCGATGACATGAAAAGGACTAGGGATAATATCACTCTGTACGAGTTGAGCAAATTGAAACACCAACAGAAAATCATGATGAAAGAGTTACACGTCATACCTACTACACCTTTACCTACAACCGTAGCTTCCCATAATATAGGAAGACCTCCAATCAACACGATCAATAAAATCAATCCAAATGACATCGCTCTGATTGGAGGGAGATCTAGATCTCATACTCCTCCTTTCCTCCTCACTTATGAAATCTTTAACAGAAACGTGGACAAATTCTTGGTCGATTCTGGTGCTTCAACCAATATTCTACCCAAGTCAATATGTGCCAAACTTAATGTTCAACCGCAAAAATCCGCAGTGCGCATAGTTCAACTTGATCGATCGCAAGTCGAAGTAATAGGCGAACTTAATCAAGTGACAATAAGACTGTCATCTAACCCCAAGGTATGTCAGGTTATCGACATTCTAGTGGCTGACATCCATGAATTTTATGGTCTGATTCTTAGCAGGGACTGGTCCGAGAAACTCCACGGATACTTTTCAACCGACTGGTCGCACATGTGGTTACCCTTCAACGGGAAACCAAATCCAATAAAGATTGAACGGGAATTGCACCAAAAATACATAGTGACGGATTTGGAAGGAGAGAATGAAGCCATAGCATACAACAGCAGCATCATAGGCAAATACTCGGTAGACTCTTTCCTCAGAAATTTCAATGCTCACATATCACCATATTTAGAAAATTCAGTTTTGTCCCAAGTTGAAAACTTTTCCCAGACTGATGATTCAAAATGTGTTAGTTTCTTAGATAACCCTGTAAATACTTCTTTATTTTGGAAATTATATTTTGATGTCTCTAAATCCAATGAGGCAGCGGGAGAAGGATGCGTTTTGATCAGCCCAAACGGAAATAAGACCATGCTCACATGCAAACTGGAGTTCGATTGCACGAACAACACAGCGGAATACGAAGCCTTGGTGCAAGGCCTATACAAAGCAATCGGCTGCAACGTCAAATATCTTCAAGTCTTTGGAGATTCTGAGATCATCGTCAAATAGGTACGTAACACCATACACTGCCTGTCTAATCATTTAAAGCACTATCAATCTTTAGTACAAAATCTCACTGCACATTTTACAGCGTTCAATATTTCGTCAATCCCGAGACTTCACAATGCAAACGCAGACCTATTAGCTAACGTAGCCTCCAGACTCATCCCCTCCGAAGACTTTAGTCCAGATAGGTTTTCGATAGATTTGATTTTTAAACCATCTATCCCTGACAACATCACCAACTGGAGAGTATTCAACGACGACCCAGACATCGTAAGTTTCCTCACCTCCGAAGGATCCTACTCAAACCAGATAATCGACGAAGACTGCCATGATCACCAGATACAACAAAATAGCACTGATAATGCTATACCCAAATCGGTGGTCAAACTAGAAGACTTATACGACTTGAAAAGTCGGTTCAAAAGGTCAACTAACGCCAAACTTTACAGTTCAACTCTGAACTACGAATCAGTGAACCTAGGAACCGACGAGAAGCCGCAAAACATTAATCTAGGTCAAGGCTTAGCTCCTGAAGAAAAATCAGCATATATCCGTCTTCTACGACAGTACAAAAACGTCTTTGCCTGGAATTACGATGAGCTGAATACTTACAACACTTCTATCATTCAACACACTATCCCTATGATTGACAACGAGAAACCTGTCCAACAGAAGCTCAGAAAAATCCACCCCAACTTGGAAAATCAGATAAAAACTGAGTTGAATAAATTGTTGAGAGCCAGAATAATCTTCCCGGTCAGACATTCCAAATGGGTATCCAACATGGTACTTGTTAGGAAGAAAAACGGAGATATTAGAATCTGCATCGACTTCCGGAATCTCAACAAAGCCTGTCAGAAAGACAATTTTCCCCTCCCACCTATGGAGCAAATATTACAGGTAGTCGCAGGCTCAGAGTTAATGTCTTTCCTGGACGGATTTTCAGGATATAATCAAGTGTTGGTACACCCAGATGATCAGTTAAAAACCACCTTCCGAACTAAATGGGGTACCTACGCGTATCGGAAAATGCCGTTCGGTCTGATCAACGCCGGCGCTACTTTTCAAAGAGCCATGGACATTGCGTTTAAAGGTTTAGTCAATAAATCGGTAGTGATCTACCTGGATGATATAACTGTATACTCCAAGAACCGAAATGACCACCTCAAAGATTTGAAGCAAAATTTTCAAAGATGTTTAAGGTATGGGATCTCGCTTAGCCCGAAGAAATCTTTTTTCGCGTTGAGTAAAGGAAAATTGCTAGGATTCATAGTGTCCAAATCTGGCATTCACATTGAACCTGACAGAATCAAAGAAATTTCCGAGATATACATGCCTCATAACAAAAAGACCATGCAATCTTTCCTAGGACAGATCAATTTTGTGAAAAGATTTGTCCCAGATTTTTCACGTATTATTTCTCCTTTGCAAAAAATGATAAAAAAGAATTCAAACTTTAAATGGGGTCTAGACGAGCACGAAGCATTTAACTTAATCAAACAAGCCATCATCAACGCTCCATCTCTAGCAACCCCAAATTTTTCAGAACCCTTTGTCTTATACACGTTTTCCTCAGAGAATTCTTATGTTGCGATCTTGACTCAAGCGAATCAATAAAAGGTAGAAGCTCCGATCGCATTCTTTAGCTCAAACTTACAAGGCGCTGAGCTGAAATATTCGGACGTAGAGAAACAGGCATACGCCGTTTTCAAAGCAATTAAATATTTCAGACCTTTCTTGCTAAAGGCCCATACCAAAGTCATAGTACCATTCCCAGCGATAAGAAACCTCCTAATACAGAAAGATGTGGGCGAAAGGTGAGCGAATTGGATCACCGCCTTGCAAGAATACGATCTGGAGATCAAGCCGGCACACATCGTAAGAGGCCAAGGCTTCTGCAAGATGTTAGCTGGAGCATCGCAAATCCCCAAAAAATCATCTGAAGAGGTACACACGTATGAGGTAAGCCTAAACGACGCACAATCATTATATGCTGACACCATTTATTTCCTGAAAAATGGGCATGCTCCATTTCACCTGGATCACATCAAGAAGAGAACCCTGAGATTAAAAGCTAAACAATACGAGCTCGTAAATGATGTCCTGTTTAAAAGAAATTATGATTCTGTGCTTCTTAGATGTCTTGAGAAAACTGAAGCTGAAAAGGTTTTGCACGAACTCCACGATGGACCAGCAGGTGGACACTATGCTGGAGAAGCCACCGCACACAAAATCTTACGTGCAGGATACTACTGGCCCACGTTGTTCAAAGACTCGTACAATCACGTAAGGAAATGCCAAGTCTGCCAAACTGCTGCAGGAAAACAAAAGAAGTCATCCATGCCACTGCAGCCGGTTAACATCGAACAACCGTTCAGCCAATGGGGCCTGGACATAATAGGTGAGATCGTTCCTCACTCCTCTAAACAGCATAGGTATATCCTCACGACAACTTACTATTTTACTAAATGGGTAGAGGCAGTTCCTCTCAAGGCAGCTAATTCTGAAAACATTATTGAATTCATAGATCAGTTTATCATTACTAGGTTTTGATTGCCAACGGCCTTAATATTTGATAATGCTTCATATTTTTCTGAAAATACAATGACTGAGTTCGCGCTCAAAAGAGGGTTCAAACTGAAGTATTCTGCCAACTACTATCCACAAGGTAATGGGCTGGCTGAATCAATGAACAAGAACCTAATCAGGATTATCAAAAAGACAGTCGACCAAAACCAAAAGAATTGGCATAAAGCATTGGTAAACGCCTTATGGGCAGACAGAATTACAAAGAAAGCCTCTATCGGCACTTCTCCCTTTAATTTAGTTTACGGGAGAGAAGCAGTTCTTCCTACTCACTTAGTCATTCCCTCCTTGTCCTTAGTACAATACATTGATGAAGTATCTACTTCTCCCTTACAGCTAACGCAAATGGAAATAATCAAGCTAGAAGAACAACGAGAACAGGCCAAGAAAACCCATGCTCACCACCAAGTGCTGATAAAATCCTCTTTTGATTCGAACATAATGACCAGAAAAAACTTTCAGATGGGAGATTTAGTTTTGAAATGGGATAAGGCTCACGAAGAAAAGGGCAAACATACGAAATTCCAGAAGCTATGGCTTGGTCCTTTTCAGATCGTAGAGGTCATAGGCCCGTCGACTTTTGTGTTGCAGGACTTGACAGGCAGGAGAGATTCTCTGCCTGTGAATGGACAAATCCTCAAAATGTATTTTCCATAGAAGGTCATCCTTCTATTTTTGTAGGATAATTTTAGTTTTATTTTTTCTTATTTTAGTTTTTATTTCTTATAAATAAGGTTGGTTGTGAATGATCATAAATTATATTCATGAAGAAACATACCATTTCTCTATCAGATTTTGATTTCACTTGTATAAATAGTAAACCTTTTCGAAAAAAATCTGACTTTTATTATTGACAGATAGAGTTAACTTTAGCCTGAATATGATGTTAGTTTCAACTTCACAAAGAAATCTGGGATGAAAGTAACTTTTGGCAAAAAATTGTTTTATGCCAACGCAATGAAAAGTATCATCAATAGCAAAATAATTATTCTCTGCAAAACTGTTGTTCTTAAACTCTATTATTGTTGTCCACAGCTTTCTTAAGGAAAAACAATGACTTCCTCCCTGTTAAGGAAATCGCAGCATCCAGAGAAAAAATCCAAGAAAACACTATATCTCAAAGAATGAGAGGTCTCATCACGAGCCGACTTATCATGATCACAGATATTATAACTTGCTGACTTTGCCACTACTGTCTACCAAAACAGGGCAACGACTCAAGATTGTTGCAATCAAAAGACAAGGGGTCTCATCACGAGCCAGCTTGTTCAGCAAAAGTGTAAATCAAGTGAATGACTGTGTCATAATTTGGCCACCAAACCAAGACACTGTTCTTTAGAGAATTAAAAAATCAAAAAAGAAAGAAAAAGTGTCAAAAAGATTTTCTCTGGTATGTTGTAAATAACCTTAAACAGGAAAAAGGATCATTGCTGGATAACATGGTAACCCTGTCGAGGCTATGGACGCTTGCGGGCAGTAGAGGCTCTACCTACGACAAATGAGCATATTTTACAAAGCCAGTACGCAGAGAAGACCTTATTTTGTCTTTGAAAAGCACTGAGTAATGTCTAGGTGTGAATACAAGAAATAACCCAGAGGGAGCAAACAATCGAAATGAAATAAAAGTTGTGACGAAACATCATTGACGGGATAAGGGGTAATACTCTATATGTCCATAACAAAATTTAGGCATAAGAAAAAAATTTATGTTGTGGAAGTGAAAATGTAAAAGAACAAGCAGAGATAACTGGTTCTTCACAGTGAATCGCCATTGTTGTGGTCACCAACAACCCCCCCTCTTTGCTCGATATTAGCAATAACATCGAGCAAAGGGGGGACCCTGAAAGAAAAATCCCAAAAATATTTTTTTTAATTTTTGTATTTTTCTCCCTAAGGCTTAAATCGCATCGCAAGGGAAGGTTGAAGCATTACCCAAGCGCGGAAAACAAAACTGCAAAAGAGCGATGCGAAATTCATCGCATCGCATGCATCCCAAGCACTCTCTAAAAATAAGACCTTCAAGAAATGCCGATCGCTGATATGCGACATCGCACATCGCAAACGTCGCACTAGGCGGCATAAACCATTGAATAAAATCTGCGATCAGCGATCTGCGATTTGCGATATCGGCGAACCACGATCTGCGATCTGCGATATGAAAAGACTCATCGCACGAATTCTCCGACATACCCGATAGACCCAAGATTAAGCACGCGCCTTAAAGGAAATTAATGACCGCATGCTTGAGTATCAAGGAATGATTGCATCGCATTTTTAGAAGAGTCAAGTCATGATGAATGTCAGGATTATGCATTCATTAGAGTTTAATGCTTTCATGTCAATCTTTTCATTTCCCTTCTTCTTTGCGTAGACTGCAAGACACGCAACTAATATAAATCTATATGCAGGAAATATCTAAAGGAAAAGGGAAAGCGCCAATCAGACAGCAGAGAGAAGATGCCTCCACAAATGGATGCCGCATGCAGCAGAACCGCAGATTCCAGACTATAAGCCAACCGACACTGATGAAATTAGACTATCCAGGACTCAGAGTCAAAGGCGCACAAAAGCAGCGTGTTCACCAAAGATCTTGAAGCTGAGACTGGGTAAAGCAAAAAGAGAAACGCAAAAGGAGGAGGATGCTCCAGAAAAGCCTGGAACAAAGAGCGGAAACAATTCTCAAAACAGGGGATTGTCCATACAGCGCGACTCCTAACCCACTCAGTCATTCGCACAACCGGAAACCGGAATAGCAACAGCAAAATCAGTTCGAGAAGAACCTGGGTTGTGCTAAGTATACACGCGGCGAATACACCCAGCTAGAAAAAGGTTTTCGAAAATATCTTTTGATCTGTCAGAAGGAAGTGCCAGCTCTTGTTATTTCCACTTTTATCTCCCGAGCAAAAGAAGAAGGCGGCCAGCCGACTGTTCCCAGGAAAACGTTGCGCTGTTGACAGCACTAAAGAGAATATACATAAACGGTCAGAAATTAGATCTAAAGTTTTAGAAATAAATTTGCTTTTAGTAAAGGGCGGTCATTTGAAGCCGATTCCCTAATTTCGTGTAATTAAGATTAATTAGTTAGTAGTATTTAACCCTTCTCATGGCATTTGGAGAAGCGTCCGGAAATCTGTCAAAAAACTTGTCCTCAGAACATGCACTTCTGCACCCTCAGAGGAGGTTTTTGATGAATGGATGGATCGAGATTTATTTATGTTTGCATTTTAATGTCTGTTACTGATGTTTCACTTCTGTACTCTTAGCAGATATTAGAACAAGTAGAAATAAATCATTATTGCTTGAAGTTTATTAGTGAAGTTAGTCATAAATGGTACTTTTATCTCTTGACTAAATTATGCTAGTATCCCTAAAGTGATATGCAGCTGAGTTCTTTATATGTTACTGTATGAATGTCTGTATTACCATTTGGCACTTCTGTACGGTGGGATCATTTATTTATGCTTGATATATAGAAAACTGATTATGCGATATGCTGTTCACAACTGCTCTGCCTAACTTCTTATGCAGAACGGTTTATCTTTATTGATTTATATTCTGATAACAGTTGAATGATCTTTATTACTATCTGTTGTTTGAAATCTTTCTAGATCGCATAACAAAAGAAAACACCCCGGGTTAGTGTAGACTAGATGTACTGTTTCTCTTCATTAGATTACATTAGCATAGAGTTAGTTTAGCAATTAAGATTAAGACTAGTTTAGAGAAATCTTTAGATCAATACCATCAAACTCTACACACACACGCACACCCTTCACATTGGGAAACTGGTCCCATTACCCCCAGTCGGACCCGCTACTCCAAACGGGCAAGGAGCCGCCAACCAGGTTCCGGACCGGGTGGGTATCCCCCTTGTTGTCGACCCGACTTCGGGGCCCTCAACAGTATGTTAAGTCCTTGGCTCCTCCAGGGCGGTATATTGCAGTTAATAGTTACTTGGTAATTATTTTTCCTAGATTACCCTCTTTTTGTTTGTTTCTTTTTATAATAAAATCAATCAGAAATCGTGGAAGAAAATCAACCTTTACCCCATCGTTCGTGTAGGACAGGGAGTAAACCGTCTTTACCACTTGAAGCTATACCTAGTCGGAAAAATCAGTTTCATTTAACTGAGTCCAGTACATCACAAACTTCTGGTTCTTCATCTGATTTACCAGAGTCACCTATACCGATACGTACTGCGATTCCAATTACTCCTACTATTACTGGTTTATCTGCTACTAAAGTGGAACCTTTACAATTACCTGAGGACACTGAAAGTGAACTTAGTGAAATGATAACTAAAGTTTTCCAACAAGAAGTTGATCCTCAACCAAAATTTGTTTGAGAAATTCATCCTGAACCCATTGTTCTTTTAGTAGAACACTTGGATCCCGAAGTTGAACAACCAGAAGTTGTTCCCATACCAGAAGACAATCAATCGGTTTATCCTCAAACATCTGTAACTATTGAGACTTCTCCTTTACTGCAAATTCAAATAGTGGAAATTTATTACAGACCTAACGGTGAAATCCTTCCACCCGGTTTGATTTCTATTGAAGAGGAAATTGAAGAAGAAACTTCGCCTAACACTCCAACTCGTTTTGGACTAGGGCTTTATCTTTATCCTTCTTTTCCTCGATTAACTTATACTGCTCCTCTTGATCTTGTTTACTTTCAAACTCTCATAGATTCATTAGGACATTTATTGGGTCATTTGTCTATGGCTAAAACAACATCGCAGACTATATCGTCTGTTACAGCTGCGACAGCATCTACTATCACTACTTCTTCGATGTTTACCAAAACACCTGAGTCACATCTGTATGGTGGTCCGTCTATCCCACTGGGTTATCAATCATTATCTGGAACACACTCTAGTGTTTCTTCTAGTCCATGGTCTTCACCCATGTCATCCACAGGAATTTTACCTGGTTCTTCACTTACGGATACTAAACAGTTTGATCCATCAAGTCAATATCAACCTGGTCCATCTAGTTACCATCCAATGTATCCACTTAACACTAGATTACCTCCATATGGAGAACAATATGCCTAATCTGCTTATTCTCCATACTCTGGGGGGCCACCATATGGCAATATACCATCATCTTTAAGTCCAAGTTATTATGGAATGACTGTTTGTCAATGGCAGCCTACAATATCTATTCAACCAAGGCATGTTTATTCATCACAACCAATACAACCTATTTCATCCATACTTACTATGCCTGTCATTACAACTTTACCACAATCGCAAGCTCAGTTCATTGTATCTCAACCTTTGCAAGTTGATCCTTCAACCTCTTACCCTCAAGTTTTAGGTCTGCAGACTCAGTCTTCTCAGGACATTTTACAACAACTGTTTGTGTCTGAAATCCAACAACCTCAGGCTAGTTTACCATTAACTAGGATGACTCATACTTATACTGGTCCAATTTATCCACAACCTGGTCAAACTTATACTAGTGGGCAACAACCATTGTATCAAAAATCGTGGTAGCCACAATACCAACAATAGCAATTCCAACAATACCAAACTTATCCTGTTCTTAGTCAACAGGCCTATGTTTGGTTTGGTCAACAAAAAGCTTACCCAAGTTCCAGTCAACAAGCCTATGGTGGTTTTGGTCAACAACAAATCTATCATAGTTCCCAACAACAACCTTATATTGGATATTCTCAACAAACCTACCCCTATCAAGGTTACCAGTAGTAGATTTCTTATGCTAGTATGCAAAGGCCTATTGCCCAAGCAATTCCATCTTACCCTAGTTACGCTCAACCCGACCTAAACCGACAGTTACCTTTTGTCACAAAACTTGAATTAGCAGATTTAAATCGACTTACCAATGATCCCATTCTTTATTTAGCTTGGTGGTTAGTGATTCCACATAAATTTCCTTCTGATATCCCTAAGTTCAATGATAACCCTGGAGAAGATCTATCCAATCATGTTATGACTTTTCATTTATGGTGTTCATCCAACTTCCTAAATGATGATTCAATAAGACTACGTATTTTCCAGCGAAGACTCATTGGTCCAGCTGCAAAGTGGTATATTGAATTACCATGAGCTTCATTTGAAAATTTCACAACCTTAGCCACTACATTTTTAACCCATTTCTAGTTACCCATCAAATATGAAATTGGAATGGAAATGTTGACCAACTTTAAACAGACCACTACTACTCACATTTTTTATCATATTCAAGAGTGTCGCCGCGTCGTCGAATGGTTAAAACTTGTGTTCCTAGTCAGCTTTTAGTCGAGTGGTTTATTAAATCCTTGTTGCCATCTATCACCGAGGATGTGGCTAAAGGATGAGTTATTACTGCAGAGAAAGTAATTTCTCATGCCTAATACTTAGACTTGATTTACACCCAGTCTGGCACACTCTATGATAAAATTCCAAATGCAGTAGACCAGATTTTACTATTCCACCACCTCCATCCAATAAGGACTCTCATGCTGGTGATGGTGTGATAGGTTCTTCAAGCACTCAAACAACAAGTATATCATCTAGTAAAACACTTTCTATTTCAAATAAAACCTCTAATACACCTAATAATACACTTGCTTCCGAAATAAATGGTGTGTCATCTAACAAAGGTAAAAATGAAAAGTAACCTGGAAGCAAGAAAAATGGGGAAAACAAAAAAGAAACAAAATTCTCCACCTCAATAGAGATCATCTTATTCCTCTTCTCTGGCTAGGAAACCTCGTTATTCATGTTTAATTTGTAATGAGAACTTTATGTGAGGCTGTCCTCACTGCTCTAAAGTCTCAAAACTTCTTAAGACTTCTATTACATCCGTTGTGTTGACATACCATTTTCCAAACCCAGAGACTCATTTGGTTGCTACAAATCATGCTTCCACTTCACAAGTTCTTATGCTATCCACCACTAAGCCGAGACTGATGTTTTGATGACTACACGAAGTAAATATTACAATAATCCATCGTCATTATTGAATAACCAGGCTATAGATCAACCCAATAATTCGAATACGCTGACACCATTCCACCACCCATTGCACCAGAGTTAACAATAAAACCACCTAAGGGAGTTGTTCATAAATCTACAATCAACCCTCGAGCTCAAGCAGTGAAAAATTATAACATAGTAGAAGATTTGGCTCAATCACCTTTTGCTATATCGACGCATGAGGTGCTTCAAAATCATCCCTCCCAAAAGCATGGTTTATTGTCAACAATTGGTGGAATTGATCCAATGGATTCCAATCACATAATTTTTAACCATACGGGTTATACGCCACAATTACCAGCACAGTTAGCATTCTTGATCCAAGTAAATGCTTTAAATCACCTCATTCATCGAACTATTGTTGATGAAGGTGCATCTACTTGTATCATGTTAATGAATTGCTGGAAAACACTTGGTTCAACGCCTTTGTCATGATCATGTATGACATTAAAAGCTTTTGAGGATCGCACTTATACACCTTGTTGAATTTTAAGTAACCTACAAATAGAACTATGGGGAAAACTGTAACTATTGAAGTTGAGGTTGTTGATGGACCCCTTGACTACAATATTTCACTAGGAAGACCATGGGTTTATGCTATGGTTGTTGTGGTTTTGACATACTTTTGTATGATCGCTTTCCCTCATAAAGGCAGAATCAGTATAATTGATCAACTCGCCTTCTTTGCCTCTAGTTCACAAGCAACTGGAAGTGTTCCATTAGTTCACGGACCTCCGCTATTTCTTCAGAACATTAGAGTAGGTCTCTTCAAAGATTCTTCCCTAATGGGCACCTTTTCACTACTGTCACCATCACAAATGGTGTAAGTTACAAAATTTGAGACATGTAACATGATATCTTCCACTTCATCTGACTCATGGAAGATTTCCAATAATTCCGAAGTTGATATGTGTAGTGAAATCACGCCGCTAAGCCCAATTGAGCTTGCATAGCAATCAACATTTTTGGCTTGCGCAACAAATCCAAATCCATTATCACCGATTGTATGGATTGATCGTTCGTTAGAATATGGTACTTCCTCTGATCCTTTTTCACGTACATTTTCTACTGATGAAGGAATCATCCAATCAATGATGACAGAAGAAGAACCATGGGTAGATTATCACCATTGATCCCATCTTCCGGATCACATAGAATATATTCCAAATGAACTAAATCACTCTTCAATTTTTTATTTCCTTTCAAATTCTGTATTTATAGACACAATCGATTCTGAACGAAACTTATCAACTATCGAAAAAACCATTTCTATCGATATTTCTACCAAACCTGGAATTGTAGAAAACATCCATGTTAGCAAATCTTGTTCTCCAACGGAACTTGAAACTTACTATGCTCTTTTTCATGAATTCCATGACATATTTGCTTGGCCATATGAGGAAATGCCAAGTATTGATTCTAGTATAGTTGAACACAAGATTAAAATGAATCTTTATGTCAAGCCGGTACAATAGTGCCTCCATCCTGTTCATCCGAAGAAGGCTGCTGCCATAAAAGCAGAAGTTGAAAAACTTTTTCATGCTAGTTTCATATACCTCGTTCCTCTTACTGATTGGATTTCCAACATTTTTCCTATCATGAAGAAACAAGGAACAATAGAAGCGTGTGTTGATTATAGGGATGTTAATCATGCTTGTCCAAAAGACAACTATCCCACTCCCTTTATCGACTAGATAATTGATGAATGTGCCAGATGTGAAATATTTTCATTTATGGATGGCTTTTCCGACTATAATCATATCAATATCCACCCAAAAGACCAATCTATAACTACCTTTATTTGTCCCTAGGGCACATTCTCATATAGGAAACTCCCTTTTGGTTTGAAGAATTCTGGGGCAACTTTTCAGAGGGCAATGAATTATGCCTTCCACGACATCAAACACATCATTCAACCCTATCTAGATGACTTACCTACTCATTCACGAAAATGCATTGATCACCTGCAACATTTGGGAGCCATCTTTTTACGATTCCGACACTACAAAATTCGAATCAATGCACATAAATGTGTGTTTTGTGTTGGTTTTGGTTGTTTTCTTGGTTTCATAGTGTTCAAAGAAGGAATTTAACTCAACCCCTTGAAGGTTAAGAAAATTCTTAATCTTCCTCCACCTTCCAATTTACTTCAGTTACAGAGACTCCAAGGGAAGGCTAACTTTCTAAGGAGATTCATTCCCAGCTATGCCAAAATGGCTAAAGGATTTACTCGTCTTTTGAAAAAGGGAATTCGCTTCCATTGGGACCAGGTTGCATAAGCTTCCTTTAATGCTCTCAAAGATACCCTGATCTAATCATAATTAATTTATTCCCCTAATTATCAGAACAACTATTTCCTGTATCTCTCCATTGCAGATACAACCATTGTTATGGTTTTAGTCCAAGAAGAATATGGGATTGAACATCTAATCTATTATTTGAGTCATAATCTCAATGATACGGAAATTAAGTATTCTTACATGGAGAAGCTAGCTTTGGCTTCTGTTCAAGATGTACAGAGATTTCGCCATTATATCTTGCTCCGAAAGACCACTGTCATTTCGAATTGCAACCCTATGACATACATCTTGTCACGTCAATTGCTGGGGGGGGAAATATTCAAAATGGATCATCATTTTGCAGGAATTTGATTTGGAATTCATCAAATCCAAGTCGAAGAAATCTCTAGCTTTTACTGAGCTTCTTTGTGACCTTACCTCTACTGGCATCGACTCAGCAACAGAACCATCAATTCCATATGAGTCTATATTTCTGATCTCATCATCTGACCCTTGGTATGGAGATATACTGATCTATCTCCAAACTAAAACATTATGGTTTGATACCTCTCGCTTGCAACAACATCGTATTCGATATCAAGCCAAAGTTTATCTGATCATTGGTAGCACCTTTTACCATTGCAATATCGATACGAGGAAGCCGAGAAAGTTCTAAATGATTTCCATTATGGTGCTTGTGGTGGACATTTATCTGGTTATGCTACCGCACCAAAAATTCTCTGTGCTGGTTACTACTAGCCTACCATATTTAAGATTGCATTACTGCTATCAAAGATTGTCATGCATGCCAGATTTTTGACTGTAGAACTTGACTACCACCTGCACGACTACATCTTGTCGTCACTGTTGGACCATTTTCAAAATGGGGCATTGATTTCATGACATGAAAACTTCACTCGTTCGGGGGGCATGGGTATATTATTATCGCCATTGACTATTTTACGAAATGGGATGAGGGGATGCCTACATTAAACTACAGTGGTGAGATAGTTGCACTTTTTTTCTTCAACCATGTGGTTGCACGATTTGGTGTACCACAAGCTATAGTTACAGATCATGGTTCACATTTTTGTAATCACATGATGACTGAATTAACTGCCAAGTTAGGACTCTCACATGATAGTTCTACTACTTATTATCCATGGGCTTATGGACAAGTTGAAGCCATCAACAAATTCCTTAAGCGAATGCTTCAATGAATGTTACGAGTTCACAAACAAAACTAGAATTTGATCTTGTACTCAGCTTTGTGGGCTTACCGAACCTCAGTAAGAAATGCAACTGGATTCACACCTTTCCAATTGGTGTATGGTCTTGAGGCAATCTTGCCAATACAATGTGAGATTTCATCACTAAAACTCACAATTGACTTGTTACCTGACACTTCTGATGAGGAAACACATTTCTTAGAACTCATCCATCTAAATGAAACATGTTGTGAAGCCGCATTTGCCAACGAAGCACATAAGAAACTAATTAAAGCACAATATGACCGCAATGTCAAGCCTCACATATTCTCAAAAGGAGACCTGGTCTTGCTTTATGATCAGGAAGCCGATAAATTAGGAACAGGAAAATTTGAACCACTATGGATGGGCCCCTACATTGTCAAGCATGTTTTGGAAAAAGGCTCTTACGAGTTGGTTGATTATGATGGAATTCTATTTTTGCATCCCTGAAATCGGTTGTATTTTAAACGTTACTATGCTTCATTGTGCGTAGTAAAAACATTGTATATATGCTTTGATTGTGTGTGTGTGTCATAGTGTGACTTTTAGAGTTTTTATGTGGTTAGTAATCTACTTTTCATTTTTTTGCAGATGTCAGAATATTTGGAACCATTTGTTGGTTATGACAATGGTGCTAGTCGTAGTATGTAGAACCTATTCTCTGCATCACGGGCCATATTCGCTCGAAGTGGTGAGTTATTGAGTTTTCAAGGGATTTGTATTGGTTGTTCTACGAACAATATCGTTGAGTATAATGCATTGATCAAACTCCTCTTTGATGCCATTTCACTTAGCATTCAATGAATCATCATTAGGCTAGGCTCACAACTTGTCGTACTACAAATTACGAATGTTTATACCATTTGAAATCCAACTATTCATCGTATATTCCTTAGAGTTCATGTCATGGAAGGACATTTTGATTACATTCAATATCAACACATTTCCATAAACTTTAACACATTGACTAATTCTTTAGCGAATTATGTGATAAACAGACATATGTAAAGAGTAAATTTTCAATTCACATCAACAGTTGAATAGGATTACACATAACCATACAAAAAAAAATGAAAGTAAAATAGATAGATGTTCAAAGTTTTTACAAAAATTTGTGTCCAAGACATGTTGGTCATCTGACCTCAAAACCTCAAAATGCATATAGTAAATCATCCTAAGTAGATCTAATGATTCTCATGATAACATGTCATTTCTTGAGCTATCATGCGCAATAGCCTCATGCAACACCTAGGTACACCAATAGTATGGCATTGTAGTCTCATCAGTAACTCCTTGATCCAAACATCTAGCACACCAAGGGTTAACCCCTCTATATGATGTTGCAACTCGGCCAATGTCTCAATTAGATCTAAATCCTAGAGAACTGCTCTTCCGACATTTCTCCCCGTTGGTTCACCCACCTCATGTTGATGACCCATTGGTTGAATAGTGCCAACATCTGTATACATGAGAACATTTTTAGTTTAGTCTTGGAAACATCAAAAAACACAAAAACATGTAAAAACTCAAAAAATCAAAAATACATGATTAAAACAAATTACCTATAGCACCCCATTTAGCACCCACTGGTAATCTCAAATCTAGATATCCATAGAAATCCATCCCTACATATGGTTGCAACTCTATGAAAATATGTTGTCAACGGAGCCAACTGAAAAATGTGGTAGAAAATGATATTCATGACTGACCAACATGTCTAGCCATCAACTCTACCCATCTCTACATCCGTGGATCTCTAGGACCAGCTAAACGCAGTGTCACATGATGAGGTTGCATCAATGGAATTCTCTCCAAAGTAAAAGAGATCAAGATTGATCCATGGCTAAATTTTTTTGTCTTACCACTTGTTACTCTAGTCAGCTGCTCTTTCATCAAAGAGAATAGTGCCTCACACTAGTTGAATATAGTTAGCTCAAGACACTTGAGCGCATACTGCATGTATGATCTATTAAAGACATGAAGTGTCATGCTACCCACCAAGTTTGTAATAGTAAAGAGGGTTCTTCGCAACGGCATATCACGAACATCCCTGATGTTTATCTTTCCATCTTTGCTAGGCTATGTACTTGGCCAACAGAATTATCGAATGTAGTCCCTCATTGATTCACCCCCACAGGCAGAACCTGAAAGAGAATGGGGGAACCACGACTCGAAAATCCTATGAGAAAGTAAATATCATCGATCAATATAGGGAGCACTTTTTCCCCTATGTGAAAAACCTGTTTCGTTGGATCCCATGAATGAACCAAGAACTACAATAGTTCTAATTGTTGCCTCATCCCGGATAACCTGAAATATTTGAGTAATCCATAATATTTGAGGGCCTCAACAATACCAGGATCATTTAGGACACCCATATCGTGTTCTTCATGTTCTCTTTCATGCCATGTGATAGCCATTCTGATCCGATCAAAGTTTGGAATCACACCATAGGCTTAGTTAGGATCCATTTCATGAAAAAAATTAAAGAGATTTTGGGTAGAAATGATGAATAAAATTTCTAAATTGCACCTAATGCACCCTTGATCTTTAGACAGTGCAATGCAGAGCAGTTTCCCTTCTTTTTGACTACTCTGTAGCGCAATTTTCAATGCACAAGGGTGCGTTGATCGTAGGGTGTGATATATTTACCCTAGGGACCCCAAAACCCTAAAATTTTTTCTTGAAATTGAAAAAGAATGACCTTAAATGAAACAGAAGAGGTAGATCTCCTACCTAGTCTTGACGGCATGAAGAATTATCCACAGAATCTCCCGCAATTAGCTGCTGAAGTTTGAGGTAAAAAACTGGTTCAGAGCACAACACTGAATGGTAAATGTCAAATGGTAAAATGACTTGGTAAATTCTTGTTGTATGGTTATTTCATGTTCATTAAATGAATAAAATATAGTTTTTACCTATTTTTACCAATGAAACAGGTATTTTTAATCCCTTTGTTGGTTCTTTGAGCAGGTTTATAGCTGACATAGTGAATCCGACGTGCATGATCGTAAAATTTTCTTTTGACCACAAAGCATACTTTTATCTCTTTTAGGAGCTCTGTTAAACATCGAAAAAGGAACCACCGTAGAGTCATCTTTCATCTCTTTTCAGATTCTCAAAATATGAAAAGATTGTTGGGTGCTTGTCCTTTTTAGCTTGTAAACGGATTGGAAACGACATCTACTCAATATAAGTTTAACCCTATTACAAACTAAGATAGATTACTTACGAAAAAGGAATATATTGATCAAACATGGTCAATAAGTTCTCTCTTGTATTATTTTATGCTTTTTCGGACTTGAGAGGAAAATTTACGAAAAAGAACTTATGGAGTTTTCTTTTTGTCCCTTTTCAAACTCTCTAAACATGAAAATGACCGATTTCTCATTGTTGTTAAACTCGTTAAAGCATCAAATAGAGAAAAACTTATCCGTCATGACAAGACCGAGTTTCACCTTCACTAGACTTGTTAAAACATCACATAGCGATGGATTCACTCAAAGGGTAGAATTATACATCAAACATATGTTATCCTCCTCAAGCTTGTTAAAAAAATAAAGAGGTATTGGTCAACAATGACTAGGGAAAATGCGAAAAGGGATAAATCACTTTATGGTAACAAGTCGCTCTTGAACATGACACTTTCACTTCATCTCTGTGACTATTTGGATTGGGTTATCTGCTTGATGTTTATCATACCTATGTTCTATCACACCATCCATCACTTTGGTTTTGGGTTAATGCTGCCAATTCATTCAGTGTTGTCACCATGTTCAAGAGAAGTCACTCAGTAAACTTCATCCTTCGCAATACTTATAAACCTTCATTTTCATGATTGCCATTCTTGAACATTGTGTTATCAGTCACATTTTGTCTTCAAAATCATTACACGCATTTCATGTCGTTGATGGGGGATACATCAAGGCCCTCCTGTGATGAGTCGCTTCTTGTCGAAATCAGCTCATTATCTAGGAAGTTGACTTAGAAACACCCTTCTAGTACCTTGAGGCTTGCATACATCAATGGCAAGTTTCTCACTTCTGGCGATAAATTGACATCACAGACCTTCAACCAAAAGATTTTGTATGGTGTTCGACATCAAAACATCTATTCACACCATTCAGAATGTATTGTAGTCCCTTGAGAATCATTGTCATTATTGGTGATTTCTCTAGCGTTTGTTAACAACTTACATCATTGGTTGGTAATCAGACGGTGTCTTACCATGTTCGAATTCAGATCACATTTTCACATGGTTATACTCGTACTTGAGCAAACGATTATACGAGATAGAGGACCCTAGATCTAGTTTCATCCATCCGGGCTGCGATTTCAGGAGAGTACTAAATCATTTGTATGATGGCTTTACACAGATGGTCATCTTATCATGGACCTATATCTGTAGACGACTATCTGATCTATGTACATGTAATGAAAAGTTTATATGCTGATCATGGGTATGCCTTCCCTCAGCAATTCATGAAAAATTCAAAGATATCATGATATTATGTATTTTAATTGATGCAGGTCATCGTCTACTTCAGATCCTCCTCATCACTTCATAAAGCACGTCACTCAACATTATCATTTTTTACTTCATTCTTTAGGGGGGATTTGTTATAGGTCTATTTGGGCACAACACTGCTAACAATCAGATCAGTGTAAACAGGGTCTATCAAACCCTAATTCAGTTACTACATGCCACTTCATTGAGTGCTTTCATCCATGAGAGTTTCCTGACTTCAAACCCTGATGAAGTGCTTCCTTGGGTCACCAGCACACCCCTGGTTAGGGGTAAGTGCTCTGCAGAGTAGATAGCCCCATTCAAGGTTGCGTTACAGATCACCTAAGCCCACTCAAGCCTGCGCTGGGTGAGAATCCTCAAAATTTTCATTGGATCCTGAGTATATTCCTCCTTTCTAAAGTCTTGTAGAAGAAACCCAACTCATATCCTATCAAGATGAGCTCGACTTAGGATGGCCTTGGATCATCTAATCCTCTATCCTCTCATCCCTTTGAACATGGAAACTAATCATACAATTATGGAAAACCATTCAATGCCATATTAATTACAAAGCCGCGTGCATTAATCTATAAATTGGCCTCCCATCATAAAACCAAGAGGGCTTGGATATTATAGAGAAACATTGTTGGTTTAGAGACTTGAGATTATTGTCATAGTAATGCTATGCTACTGGATTGATGTTGTTATTGGTGCGATGAGGTCTTGGACTAAGCTGGATGAGTGACACGAGATTGAACCACATTGGGTGTAACTTCTCCTTCTATCAATCAATAAAGTTATTTCTTCCTTTTCCAATACTTTGTCTATATATATGATGAATGTATGTTCAAATGTTATCGATTCCATTTGTTTACAATAAATACATCATATTCTTTGATTGTTTTCATCCTCTGTTTATGTTGGCAGGTACCAATTGAGCGAATTTAGTTTGAGCAGGAGTGATGGAAGCAACTCAAAGGAGATCAAAGGGAGAAAAGTATCACGA
Organism: Pinus tabuliformis; assembly: GCA_031772625.1. Classification (NCBI taxonomy): domain Eukaryota; kingdom Viridiplantae; phylum Streptophyta; class Pinopsida; order Pinales; family Pinaceae; genus Pinus; species Pinus tabuliformis. The sequence continues at coordinate 494,994,787 of CM062812.1, read as the reverse complement.
GTAGGTTCTTTTATCTTATCTGTTTATTGTAAGAAAAGGTTAAACATCTTTACTTCAATTGTTCTAAGTGTAACTACCCACTTAGGGAAGATATACTTATCTATAGGTATAAATTTTGTATAATATGGTGGAAGCTCCTGAGTCCACAAACCAAGTTTCTCCTTCATCATCCTCGGCAAAAAACGCAGAATCAAATAGAAACAATCTAAGATTGTGATTCTGCTCTTCATCAGAAAAATGACTTGCATGCTTCTTGTGTTTTCGTTGACCTTCATCAAACTTTTTCTTCTGACAATACACAATTTTATAAGCCAAATGAAGGACAATCTAAATATCAAATTACAACGTGACATCACCTGCATTTGCATAACTATTATGTGATTGGGGGAAACCATTCTGTAAATGCTAAAAGACCATTGAAACAATAATATCCCAATAACTGGCTTTTTGGGACAGTGAAATGTATCATTTATGCTAGTTTAATAGATACAAAAGTAATGTTATTAGCATGGGATCATACTACAAATAATGAGTATAGGATATCTATGACTTTAATCCAAAGGGTCAGATTTATTCATAGTGAATTTGAAGAAAAATGTGGTGGGGATAAGGCAAATGTTACTCAAAGCTTTCAAAAGTAATGTTGTATGGAAATAGGTTATCAAATTGAGGAAAAAATCAATGCAAAATGTGGCAAAGTAAGTGATGTATTCAGAGGTATGGATAATATTTTCCAATTGGAATTTAGAACTAGGGAGATATGGGATTTGATTGATGAGATTTTCAACATGTGGAAAAACATTAGCATAAAAAATATGAAGGTTAGAAAGTCTAAACCCTTAATATGTACCAGCAGTAAGACAGGTCCTGAAATCAAGAATCTTCCAAATGATATGACTATCAAACCTTAGAGAACAATGCAAGGAGTAATGGATGACAGACCTGTCAAATCAATATTATCTCATGTGAATTCAAGTGAATTATCATTGGAAAAAATGTGCCAATAATTTCAAAAGTAATTTTGTTGAATTACTTTTACTTATTTTTTTATTATAAATTTCTTTTTAAATATAACACATTGTTGTTGGTTGTACTTATTATACATATCAATATATTAACATCTTTTACTTTATTTATTCAATTATAAGTTTTATATGACAGTACAAGAATAGATGGTTAAAATGTTGAATGAAGAGAGTTGAGATGATGTTGTATGCAACTACCTAAATCAAGTTCTACAACAACACTAAAAGATTTTTATCTTGCATTCAAAAGGGTATGTTGATTTAATACATTCATTTTATTCATATGTAAATTGTTTTTATTTTATTACTTATACATATATTTGTTTATTTTATTAAATATGTCGAAGAAGGATCCAAATGAAGTACGTAATACTTTCAAAATATTTATTCAAAAAATTAAGTTGAAAAGGTAAATAAAGAAACATCTTTAGAATGTTGAACATGATCCTAGGCTTAATCACTACATTTGGAATGAGATCGACACTATCTAATATCAAGTAATAATAGGTGTTTCTGAATACATTTCAAAATCTTATACCTAAAAGGGAATATTCCCGAGTTATTACAGATATCCCTCATGGCTTAAATCTCCCAAATATTGGATATGATAGTAAGCCTTATAGTTACAACATCACCACTTTTGAGTTTTGTGACATTTCATTCAAACACACAATTTAGATTGGTATTATCAAGCTTCAAGGGAAAAGAAAGCTCAAGGATGCAACTTACGTGGTAAGATATTGAAATTGTATGTTTGATTAATGCTAAAAAATTATTTATGTACAAGTTAATTGATTTTTTCCTATGTCATGTTACAGGAAAAAATCAAATCTTATTGGTTGCGGAGATCTACTAATTATAAGTGATTGTAAGTTCATTCATGTTGCATCTTGGAAAAAATATGATATCTATAACCTATTCTTTTGAATCTTGTAGATGGAAATAGTTCATGATGTTGTAGTAAGAAAACCAACATATGAGGATAAAGATGCAAAACAAGAGACATTTAACATTGATCAAAGACCACAAGCATTGATTAATTATCTTATAGATTTATGTTCAAATGAAAGATATTGGGTTTTGGATTTTTTCTCAGGTTCAGGTAATTTTTATGTTATAAAATTGAATTTCAATATTTTCTTTTTAAATTTTTATGTGCTTATACTAATTTACTTAATTATTTATTTTGCACATGATGATTAGGTAGAATATTAGCATGTTTCTTACAAAAAGGAAGACACTACAATGCGGTTTTATTGAGCAAATAATTAATGTTATTCAAGTTCTTCCAATTGAAATGTAAGAAGTTGGTTTGAGGACAACAAATTTTAATGAATCACATGTGGCAAAAAAGGAAAAGGAAACTCAGCCACCATTAGATGGAATGATTGGAAAGGGACACTTCGGGAGATTTGCAGACATTAGAGATCCAACAAAAGAGGAAAATGACCAAACTGAAGCACAAAATTATATGACAGAAGACAAAAATGAAGCTCTATACGATGATGAGCATGAATTATATGATATTGTTGATTAAATTTAAGATATGTTGGCAAATCAAACTCAATTTTTAGAACTATTTCATTAGTTATACTTGTAATGTTTTGACTTTGAGATTTTATGATAAGAATAAGTATTCAATTATTGTTGTCATATGTTTAAAAAAATTATTATCTAACTTTCACTTTAATTTTTATGTGAATCATTATTTTTGGTAAAAAAAAACTATGAATGTTATTATTTTTCGACATAATTCATAAAAAAAATAATACTTTTTAAACTCTTTTTTCCCATGAAAATAATTTATTTGATGTGTCATTTTTAGCAAAGAAAAGTACCAAAATTTGTATTTTTTTAATATATCTATATTCAAAATGCATATTTTCTTTTGTCAAATGTTTAAAATTATTGATTTTTTAGTGACAATTATTTGATATACATTGAAATATTAATTAATGATGCATAAATATATAGCAAATCCCAACTTTAAAATATTGACACTTTAAAAGAAAAACATAAAAAATACTTAAAAAACTAACATCTCACGGAAAAAAAAAAGGCTACCTAAAAAATTGTTAAACAACCCACATTTAAAAAAATAATTATCCATACATAATACATTTAAAGTGTCAAAAATAAAAAATAAAAATAAAAAAAATGCCAAAATCAGCATGAAAATCATTGACATTTTAAAAAAAAACTTCATACTCGATACGTAAGAAAATTTAAAGTATCAAAAATATGCTCCAAAGAAACAAGGTGTATTCTAAATCAAAACTTTTTAAAATCGGATGATTTTTTTCAACCCCTAAAAAAGTGAGAACTCATTACAGTTCTTGCTAAATTAGTAACTTTATCTGCAATGAACAATTGAACATATGAGGTAAAACCATCACACCATGAAACTATTTTGTAAATAACCATCACATCACATGATTAGCTAGAAGATGGTGGAATTATAAAAATTCAAAGAGAAAACATATTGATTCAATGTGGGAATAACTAGACGTGCATGGAGTTACAATAGAAGCAAGATCTGAGACTAAGCATGGTTGCAAGACTTTGAAGTTTCTATAAAATCTCATAGAAATTATTGAATATTTTGATTACATATTATCCAAATTGCAGATTCCCAATGCAGTTCTTGATTGCGTCAAGAGGCCCTCTGTAGTCCGCTATATGAGGGAGATATTATTTCAACTAGAATTAATGAGAAATAAATAATAATATTGAATATGTCAAATAAATTAAGACTTTTAACAAAAATCACATATATAAAATAATATAATTAATTACAAAAAGGAAATTAATCATGAAAAAAATACAAGAAAACAAAAGAATAAGGTTTATTTAGCTAGGGAGTATGGGTGCCAAGAACTTATAAGGTTCTTCAACTATAAATAATTCTTAAACATATAGTAATGAAAAAATATTATTTATATTTCTTCTCTAAAAAAATTTCAACTATAAATAATTCTTAAACTTATAGTAATGAAATTAGATTATTTATCTATAAAACCTTCCTTGGGACAGGAAACTCACTAGATGATAAAACTTACTAACACCCAATTCCTTCTTACAATCAGATTAAGTTTTGTTTGTAATGTAAAAAATCATATAAGATGATTTGTCAACATGTGAAACTGATTAAACACATATCAACTATCATTTATGTAAAATGTTACTTAAAATTGGAATACTTATAATACAAAGCTAACATGTTGCATGGTGGTTTAAGGTAAATGTTATAAATGTAAAACATAATTAGTATTTCAAAGATATAAATTAAGTAAATTGATATCAAATGTTTTTCTATGAGTTATGTTTTTTCAAAGTAAAAAATAATTATTTGTTATATATAAACCAACATAGGTCCATCTTAACTCATGACCTACCAAGTGCCAAGATGGTTTAAATCTCTTAAGATGCAAACCTATTTTTGGGTGTAAAACTCAAGGAAAGATTTACACCTCAAGAGATTTGATCACTCTTGGTGCTTGGTAGATCCGAATTTAAAATGGATCTATGTTGGTTCTATCAACAATGGAAAGTTTCTAATAGAGTAGATTCATGGATGGAAACTAAATAAAGTCAAGTAGCCACATGGAATTACACTTGAGCTAACTAGTTAAGGACATTATATGAAAGATTGAGCTATTCTCAAGCTAAAAAGAGAAAATTATTTTTGGTGGTTCCCGCATAGAGAAAACAAAGCAAATGGATGCAATGAAATGCTTGAGCACTAATCTGACAACCTTACTGATGGAGTACAGAGGTCAAGTGTTACCTCAAGTCATGGGAGGTCACAAAATGGTAGAGAACCCACAAAGTGGAAACCCAAATGCTAATAAATTGTTCGTGACAGATGATGTAGAAGAAATTGCTTAGTGTTTTTTGGAGGAGAGGTAGCTCTACAACCTGGGCAGGAAATAGTTCAAGAGTTACAAGGAGAGGGAAAAAACCCTAAATTTGGATATAATACCATGTCAAGGAAAGGAATAACTCTAAATTAGATGATTTTTGTGTTGATGTGAATAGACTTATAAAAAAATGCAAAGCAACCCTTGGTTTCATCTTCCAAAGTTTGTTCCTATTATAGACATTCATATTTCCGTTATTTACATATTTACAAAATATTCATCAAATACCCAACAATTAGTAATCTAACAATGTGAAAGGTAAAGGATGCCAACAATACATATATTGGCCTATTCATGTCTTGCCTACAAGTAAGGCTACAATCCAAGGACGCACACTTCAATCTTTGAGTTGACATCATCCACAAGAAAGGTTCCATATGCAAGGGTACTCCACAAGGTGCATCTATTGCAAGCCTTCAATGACTCCACCAATCCTCCTAATCCATGTATTTCACTAGGTTCACTCCCCCTACATGAACATTGTCATAACATAGGTGCACCAAATGCAACTATAAGCCACCATGTAAGCATACAAGCTACCTTGTGCTATCTAATGCACCATGTCCTCCAATGGGATGTAAAATGCTCCTCAAAATGTCATAAAAACCATCTCTATGTTCCATCATGTAGAATGTCACCAAAGATATGTCAAGATTTCCAATACCCTAAGCAAGAATATCATGCAAGCACCCAAATGAAGTTATGCAACCATTTAGTAAGTTGTCTCCAATGTGAAAATGTATCATGGACCATCTCTCATGTGAAAATATTTCGTAGACCATCCAATAGTTGATCATATATTATGCAACCCAAATCTCATGAAGCATACTCAAACATGGTGTAAAGAATTTTAAAGTAACATAATATAATAGGTACATCCTCAATATGTATAGATACAATGGCATCCTTATTTAATATCAATCATAGAAGTGCTTGGATTCATAAAGTTAGTCTAAAAAGTCACTAATACTAGGAAAGAGTAGCAATTCTTCATAATATTCTTGTTAAAAGAATTTTAGTCAATACAATATATATGCAATCTTTATCAATCAAGTATTGAACCTAATATTCAATATTATCTTCTATCTTTATTAAACATAAATAAAAATATTTGTTAAATTAAAAATAACTTGAGACAAAAATTTAATATATATTGAATATAACATATATATATATATATATATATATATATAACCTAACCTATGTCAATTTGAAAAAAAAAATTATCACAAAAAAATGTCAAAAAGCTTATATGCAATATAAGTTTTACTCTAATCTTAGTATCACCAACTTTTATTTTTATACAAAAGAAAAAGCTATCAAAGCAAGGGAGCCACTGTCGTAGCGGTAGTCCCTACCGGGGTGGTAGAAGCATGCAAATTACCTCATGGCGCAGACACTAGCATTGCATGCATATATAAGAAAATTCAAATTTCTATCGATGAAAGTATATAATATATAGACACTGTGCTTGCCAGCTATCTAATGACCCAAAAAGGAGAAAGGGATTATAATATTTTTGCAGTGAAGTTGAAAGTTGAAATTCAGTTACAAGTTGGACTTGTTTTTAAGATGGTCGTGCCATATTTGTTCAAGTATTTGAACGCTTCAGGAATAATTAAGCTGCTTCAATAAATTAAAAAGTTTTGATTTCTTTAAACATATTTTAGGTCACATGACATCATGTTTTAAACACGTCGTACCATACCCGCATAGGTGCACAACTACAACACTATGTGGGCCCATACGTCAACCACTCGTCCACAGTGAAATACATCAACATGCATGTTTACCAAATGTAACCAGATGTCGCCAACACGGTTCGAACAGACTTCAACATTTGTTCATATTAACTCATGGCGCGGACACTTGCATTGCATGCATATATAAGAAAATTCAAATTTGTCAATGATGATAGAAGGTGTTTCGAGATGAAATATAACCAGATGCACGAGTATTCAAAAGAGCTATAAAATTATTATACACCAAAAAGTTGCTGAAATTTTTTAATATTGATTGCATGTGTGACTCCTGTGTGGCCTCATCTCTGGATAGATTCAGTCTTATTTGAAACAAATCAAGGACTATTCGACCCACGGTAGTTCTGATACATTTACAGCAAATCTCCATGATTGCAATGGCATGGTCACGGTGGAGTTGAAGGCTTGATACCAATTGTCTTCTGTGCAAAAATCTAATCTCTATAGTCATGAATATTCATCGTGGGAGGCCTTCTATCTAAAACATTTAGCATTGCATTCTCCAGTATTGCGAATTCACGAAGTCTTGAAATTGATCACTGAGGTTTCAGCCACGAAGTCTTGAAATTGATCACTGAGGTTTCAGCCTAGGGAAACTTCTAATCTTGGTCCTAAGGTACAACAGTGAGGGTTTTGATTGTTAAGACATTGTGATCACCCTAAAGCAATAGTTCTTCTTTAAGTCCAAAAACTAACAAACAAAAATCAACACACTGAAAGGTATTTTCAAATTCCAAATTTGAGCAATTATTCAATCTATGGTAAAATAGTTACAGTCAAAGTAGAACGCTACCATGCTTGGCTGCTCGCAGCATATGCTTAGAAGAAGCAATGGATTTCTTCTAAGCATATGCTGCGAGCAGCCAAGCATGGTAGCGTTTCTGACACTATATTCATGGCAGTTCTACACACAGAGTTGAAAGGCACAAAGCATCAATGATGGTTGCTGGTATTTTCATGGCGGTTCTGCACAAGAGGTGAAGAGCCCAGCCAAGCATGGCAGCATTTCTGATAACTATATTCATGGTGGTTCTCCACATACAGGTGAAGGGCGCAAAGCATCAATGCTGGTTTCTGGTATTTTCGTGGTGGTTCTGGACAAAGAGGTGAAGCACCTACTGTGAGCGGCCAAGCATGGCAATGTTTCTGATACTACATGGCGGTTTTGCACACAAAGGTGAGTGGTTCTCACACAGAGGTTGAAATGCTCAGAGCATGATTGTTTTTTCTTCTATGGTTATTCACTCACAAATGAACCAAAGTCTTTGTGGTGGAAGGTGGCTGGAGTTGTTGGCTTTGCGATGGCAAGCAAAGATGGTAGGTCACTTGCAAGGCTAGCTTTGCGGTGGGAAGCAAACTTTTCTTAAAATTCACAAAGAGACAAACTGCTTATCCTAAGTTTTAAGAAAAGTACATGAGCCTGCCAAACTACTTATCCTAAGTTTTAACAAAAGTACACAATCAAGCCCCACACTCTTTATCCTAAGTTTTGAGAAAAGTATACAGTCGAGCCAGCAATAAGAGGTCGTCGATAAAGTTTGTTGAGCATAATAATTTATTTAAAACATTAGTTAAACCTGAAATGTAAAGGAAATATATTGTTTGGTCAACGGCAACTAATATGAATTCAACACTCGATCGAACGCTATAGTCCCTGCTATGCCGAAAGCAAGGACTAATAACATATCTAACATATATATTGTTGTCTTAGAGAACATCTTAATTGTTGAAAGGTGTCATATAGCATGTGAAACTTAGTTTTAACCAAGTAAAATATTTTCACCAAACCATCTATGATTATATTCTTATAATTACATGACTGTCATAATGACATGAACAATGAATTATCTGTCATAATGACATGAACAATGAATTATCGAAATAATGTGCAATATAGATTAGGTGCCCTCTATCTCAAGGTATAGATCTTTCAAGTAGGTTAACAATATAACAATAACACACGTTGGTACATGGCATTCATATTCATTTATCTGTTCTTTGAGATTGAAGTTTGATTTAGAAAAGAAAAAGGTCTCTTCGATTTACTTGTCGTAAACCAACGACAAAGAGAAAAACTATTTATACCTATACATCACCATAAAACCCATCCATGTTGTGCTGCCTCATATCCTTCTCCATCCTCTGTTGATAAACGTCAAGTTGTGCACCACGCTGCCCTATACCCACTTCAGAGTTTTCAACTCTGTGTCGGTAAACATCATATTGTGGATTACTGGAACGGTACTGTAAATTGCTTATCAAATCATTTATGGGTGGCGACTCTTGCCCTGGTGCTAATCGCCTCTTATAAACTGTCCCATAGGTTTCCAGTGATTCATCAACAAGAGGAACGGGCTTTCTTTCAACACCATAGTGTAGCATCATTTCTCTGCCAGACATTGCTGGGACAGGATCATAAAAGGATGGTTGGGGATTACGAATGTCTCATGTGGTGGAGCTCCAGAAAGATGCATTTCTCTTTCAAACACAACTGGATGAGGGTTATGTGTCTGCAAAGAGAGGGCATCTGGCTTATATGCCATATGCCCAGCGTCAACGTTACCTGCATATTCATATTCAGCTCTGAATCTCTCTTCCTTATTTCTAATAGCTTCTTCCCTTAATAATCTCAAGCCTTCCTCTCTATTTCTTGCAGCTTCTTCCCTTAAAAGTCTCGATTCCCTTAACAATCTCTCCTCTCTTTCAGCAACAAAATCTAAATCACTGACACGTCCGTTCATTTTATGTTGCCTCCCATGTCTCTCTTCTCTTGCAACATTCGTGAGAAATAGGCGTGAAAGATTTTTGACCTGCAGAAGCACAATACGTTACAACTAAAATCACATTGTGCAATAACGTTATCAATTCCTGATGGAACGATACTCACCTGCTCTGCACTCAGTTCAAACTTGAATTTGTTTCCTCCATCGACATAATTATCTTTGATGGCCTTCTTGAATATTTCCTCAGACAATGGCACACAATCCCTATCAATACGAAAGCGAACCTGCAAACGAAGCGCATGGGCGTTAATCATATGCAATACCACCTCCAGCTGGAAGACATGTCATGTATAAAAACACGAATGATGCACAGGGGTGAAAATTAGGTTTAGAGGAATTCAAATAAGTCTGCCATTTAAAAGTGCATAACTGCCAAAAACGCAAGTCATCTGGCCACTTCCAATTTTGGAGGGAAGAACGATCAATCTGCTTACTAGTGATTGGCAGGATGCGAGAAGTTGGTGATTGGTGGAATGAGGGATGTTGTGGGAGGTTGGTGATTGGTGGGATGAGGGATGTTATTATTAGGATTGTGATAGTTTAATATCACTAAAAATGTGATAGTTCAATATTTTAAAGGTGATTTTCATTCTAAACATTTCTCATTAGATTTGAATCTATAAATACTAAACTCCACATAAACTAATTAAACTACACAAACTAATTAAACTACACCTCCGTTTGTTACCAAAATTTAGTGAACTTACATTGTAGATTTTGAAAATATCCCAACAATTAACCTCTCTACTAACCATAAACTTGCATGATATTTCCAGAATTTGTAATCGTCATAAGGAAACCTCAAGCATTCGGAATTTCAGTTCACAATCAAGTCGATCATGTTTACAGGTTCATGTAATAACAATACTTCTACTTCCCGCCGGGAAAGTACCCAGACGCAACGGAGCATGACATGAAACTAATGGCGATTCATAGATAAGTGAGAAGAGACTAGAACAGAAAATTATTTACCTGAGCAGGAAACGACCTCTTAGATCCTCTGAAGGCATTTTGTTCTACCTCGTTGCCACCCCGTGATGCAGCTTTATAAATGCCATACATTAATCTTAAGTCGGAGTCAAACAAGAATAGCTTCATTCCGGGATGGACCTTTTGTACAAGCTCCATTTTTGCTGATGGCATGCCAAAAACATGATATCGGAAACAATCCTGCTTAGTGGCTGAGTTGCACATAAATATCAACCCAGCAAATTTATTCTTCATGTGAGAAACTCCATTAGGGTTGCTTGCGTCTGCAACATCTACACGAACTTCAAGTCCTTCATTTGCGCACTTGTCTTGACTTTCGTTATTTGGTTGTGCCATAGTGTTCCTGCATAACCAAAACGATTATCCGTACATTAAAATTTTTGGTTCTGCTATAGAAAAGCACTTCACAGAGTAGCAACTAATGGCCCATTCCAAAGAGCAATTTAATAGAATTGAAATCTGAGTTCACCTTTCAAATGATCGAAGCATAAATTAGATGGTATTCCAAATCTCGGTTAAAAAAAAAGTTATCAAATGAAAGAAATATCCAGTGAAGCTTCTGAAACTTTCCAGAGAATTGAATGATATAAAAATTAATGAGAATTGAAGAAGAAGAGTACGTCTATATATAGAGATGAACAATACAGAAAATAAAATATCGAATAGCAATTTGGAAGTGGTCGGCTCCATCACGAGCAGGTCTCGGCGGATGAAATTTTGGTTGGGTATGTTTGTGGTCCGACAAAATTTATGGTCCTTTCTCTAACACCCTCACAGGTATTATATATTTAATTTTTTTAAATACAATTACATAAACATATTGATATAGTGGAAGATATTTGCATTTTGATGTAAATATATATGGTTAATGTTTATTAAGGTGAAGCAAAATTTAGTTTATGGTATGGTTTAATGGGCGACGGCTATATTATGAAATATTAGGTAGATAATGAGAGTTAAGGTTTAAATCTTGGTGGATTAAGCAAATAGAAAAATGTGGAAAATTTTTAAAAGAGATATACTATTGGAGAAATAATGTCTAGTGTAATTTTTATATAACCAAAAACAAAGAGGTTTAGAGTCCGGGAAGGATGTGACTTGCACTCTAAAGAGAGTTCAAGTTTTGTAAAGTTATAAGCTCGTTGTATCAATGTTGTTATGCATGTCATATTAATAAAAACACACACATGGCACTTATAAAATATTTATTAATGACAAATAAACCCAACACAAGGATATCAAGTTATGGAAATAGCTTGTGACACAAGGATATGAAGTTATGGAAATAGTTTGTGAGAGATCATATATATAGCAATGACAAGTTAATGACGTTACATTCATAAAACATATTTTTCATATCAACATGAGGACTTGTGCCCTAGAGCCAATGTTTGTATTAGCTTGGGCAAGGGGATGTGGAGACAACCCCTTATCCTCAAATTGTCAAAAAATATTGGATTTAGAGCCTCAAAACGGCCTTGGAAGTTTGGGACCCAAAAATACATAGAAAAACTTCCAAGAAGATAGAGAATCATTGAGTCAATGGAAGAAGTGGGTGGCCACTAATATCCACTTGGATTAGTCTCACCCGTTAGGAAGCAATGGTCCCCATTGTGTCAAGTTCCCTTAAAATATGAAGGAACTTATGTTTAATTTGGCCCCTGGTGAGCCACTTTCCTTGGTGAAGAAGCTACCCTACATTGACAACTCGATAGATTTATACGTTCTATTGATGGGTATCATTTAGGTACCAAAGTGACCTGCCACCCAACTGCAATGTGCCTTCCAAATTATCTTGGCACGCTTTCTTAAAGGAACACAAAGGTAGGCTAGGTAGCATAATGCATCTTAAAAGTGGAAGTATAGAACTTGTTTGCTTGCAGTCAATGTCTGGTATGTCCTAGCAATGTGGCCACCCACAGGTCTCATGCCCACAATATTTGAGAACTACGGTAAGTGCCACAACCAAGGGCAATTGAGACAATCTACACCATGATTGGTGATGCCTTTCTTGTACTTGATGTTCAAGTGGAATAGCTATAAAATGTGGACCATTTATGATAGTGATCATTTTGTAAATTTCCTTATTTCTACATGAATTGCATAGGCCTATGATCAGTGTGGATGATCATCTCCTTCCCCATAATATAATGCTTCCACTGACAGCATGTCTACACGATGGAGTACACCTCCTCATCATAGGTGGGGTATCTCTAGATAGTATCAAAGAGTGTTCCACTGTGATATGCAATTAGATGTCCTTGATGAGTGAGGAATACACTAATAGCATAGTCAGAAGCATATGTCTCAATCTGAAATGATTATTATAGATTTGGTAGGGTGACGACTAGTATAGAGTAGAGGTGTTGTTACAAATCCTTGCATTCTTTCTATTGTGATCCAGGCTAGGAAAACTTTGCTTTAGCTCCACCTTTGGTCACTTGAATTAAGGGCCAAGCGAATGAAAAAACACCAACATGAACCTTCGATAGAAGTTACTAAGGCCCAAGAAGATATGGAGCTTTGTTAGGGTTATTGGTTTTGGCCAATCTTGGGTAACTTGGATCTTAGATGGGTCCACTTGCACCCTATGTTCAGCCATGATTTATCCCAAATGATGAATGTTTTCATGTCAAATGAACATTTATCCATATGGGAATATAACTTGTGTTGGCATAGGGTGCTCAAGGCCCATTGAATGTGTTGCAAATGTTCTTCCCAGGTTCTCCCATAGATGAGGATGTCATCCAAGTACAACCACATAATAGTTTGTGAAAGATTATAGGATATCATCCATTAGACTCATGAACATTGTTGGACCATTAGTCAAGCTAAAGAGCATGACCAGCCACTCAAAAAATCCTTCTTTAGATTTAAAGGTTGTCTTCTATACATTGGTTTCCTCAAGTGGAACCTAGTGGTATCCTTACTTCAGAACAATATTACTAAAGAACTTGAAACCCTTAAGTTGATCAATGAGATTTTTAATCTGGGGGATTAGGTAACTATTATTGACAATGATTTTATTCAAGCCTCTATAATCAATACAGAGTCTCCAAGTCCAATCCTTCTTTTGCACCAACTCAATTGGGCTCCTGTAAGGTGATAATATCGGTCAAATGTGGCCCTTATGGATGAGCTTGTGAATTTGAGAGTTTATTTCCTCATTCTCCAAGAGAGAGCATCTATATTGTGGGTCATTCGATAAATGAGCACGAGGTATCAATTCAATTAGGTGTTTGGCCTAGCGTTGTTGCAATAATCCCACAGGTGAAGCAAAGATATATCTATATGCTTCTACAATCTTTTCCACCTACTTCTATTCTATAGAGAGCCCCCGTGTTAAGGTTTTGGTGGTCACAATTACCTTCCTTTCACCTTTTAAATGAACCATGAAGAGGACAAGCTTTGTAGTCTAAGATGAACCTCATTAGTCGGTATACTTGGTATATGCTATGAGTATAGTTTCCAACATCTGATATTTAATTTTCCTTTCCATTTATATGCTTTATTTCAAACTCTAATTCACTTATAAAAGGCAGCCATTTAGCTTGTCTAGCATTCAAATTAGGTTGGATGAAAAAATATTTTAAGCTAGTTTGATTAATAACAAGTGAATTTTTTTTTCCTAACAAGTAGTGTCTCCACATTTTTAAAGTGTGAATAAAAACAGACAACTCTAAATCATATACAACATAATTCCATTCATGTACTTTCAACTTTATTGGTCATAGGCTACTACATAGTGTTTTCTTACATTAGGGCACCTCGTCCTTGAGGCATGCATCACTACACACTACAAACTCCTTTTCAGGATCTGCAATTTTTAAAATAGAGGCTACAGTTAGCAAATGTTTTAATCTATCAAAGCTTTCTTGGCACTTATGTATCCATTCAAATTTTACTCCCTTCTTTTGTAAGGAAGTAATAGGATAAGCCATCTTTGAAAAATACAATTAACCTTCTATAATAACTACTGATCCTAATGGAGAACCTAACATTAGAAACATCCTTAGGTATGGGTGAATTTAGGATTGCCTTAACCTTCTCTGGATCAAAAAATAGTCCTTCCTTTGAGATGGCGTGACCAAAATATTGTATCTTCTCTTTATAGAACACACATTTAATTAATTTTTCATATAATTGATGTTATCATAAATTTTGTAGCACCATTTTTAGATGTTATTCATGTTCTTCTTGATTCTTAGAATACACTAGAATTCCATCTATAAAGACCAATATAGAATTATCCAAGTACTTACTAATAAATATGCTCGTTAAACACAAAACCATTGAGGTGCATTAGTAAGACCGAACAGTAAAAATAAAAATTTGTGGTGTCCATATCTAGCTTAGAATGTTGTTCTATGAATGTGTTCATCCCTTATCCTCAACTGATGATATCCTATTCTCAATTCAATTTTTGAGAAAATTGTTTTCTCCTCTCACTTGATCAAACAGATCATCAATGTGTGGAAATGGATATTTGCTTTTAATAGTCAGTTTATTCAATTTCTTATAGTTGATGTACATCCTAAATGTACCATACTTGTTTTTCACAAAAATTACTAGGGCTCCCGAAGGTGAAACACTAGGTCTAATATAACCTTTATCAAGTAATTTATGTAATTGCATTTTCAATTCTTGTAGTTCTAGGATACTCTTTCAGTAAGTTTCCTTAGGTAATGCAGTAGCTGCTCGTACTAAATCAAATGAAAAATATATATCCCTTCATGGAGGTAGTCTTGAAATTTCTTCCATAAATACATCATTGAACTCCTTGATCACTTGTAACTTATCTAATTCTTAGTTTTCTTTTTTTTGGATATTTTCTTCAATTTGAACAACAAAGGGTTTACGCCCTTTTCGGGCAATTCTCTTTTAGCTATAATGTTGAAATTTTTCTAACAAAAATAAGTCTTGGTATACTTTCTGTTAGTTATTCAACCCTCTCCTCATTAATACAAGTCACATTTTCCTTTAAACAATATATTACAAACTTTTTCGTTTCTAAACAATTCATACCTATCAACTAGTCATATGAGCCTAGAGGAAGTGCATTTAGACTTAACTCATTTTGAGCAACCTTTGTCAAAATGAATTGGGATGGGGATCCTATGGAGAAAATAAAATAGTAGTGCAAACATGGAAGAAAAGGAGAAATGCAGTCAAAGGTAAAATTTATAAATAGACAATGCACTAAATAAAGCTAGATGATCAAAGATTAGGATGAAATAAAGGAAATTCGTCAAAAAGAAATACACTCACAAAAGTAGAAAATAAAATGGTGGATGGATGGATGTATCCCTTTATGGTGTTTGAGTGTTTTCTCTCTCTCTCTCTCTCTCTCTCTCTCTCTCTCTCACATGACTTCAAATCATTATGGTATAACCACTTCTTGGTGGTTATTCTAGATTAATGATTCGTATTAACAATGTTTTGAGCCACACTTTAATGTATTCCTTCATTGGAAAAACCGTGATGTTTTTCTTAACTTAGAGTAAAAATAATTCTTCTTATATTTCTTTAAATTTAGAGCATAGGTGTTCAATTGATGGATGGTGGTCTTCATTATCATTAACAAAAGTAACTAACCACTGCTTAAATTGCTCTTCTAGAAAATTAGTGAGATTTTCAAATTCATTGGTTCATTAAGATCTAATTACACCCAATTACTTCTTTTGTCATTAATCTTTGTAGAATTGGGAATCGAATCTCATAGCATTTGTATCCTTGCCAACCATCCTATTTTCACTTATTTTATTCTACAATTTGAAGGTAATCCTTCTTGATTTATAAATTTCGTAAAATTGACACCGACATGGCAAATTATGTAGAACATTTTCATAAAAAAATTCTCCATGTCCAAATCCTTTAGAAATATTCCATAAAGGTTGAGATCCATTGTGACAATTTCCTCAAATATGAACTGACCTCCCAAGCTTCTGAAATAGTACTTAGCCACTTATTGATGTTTCCCAACACATATAATCTCACTCCACTAAGAAATTTGGTGGCCTTATTTACTTGTGTTAATGTTCCAGGTGTACTACGAGGCATTTGGTTTGGAGAAACAATAACTAGTGGTTTTGTGAACAAAGGTTTAGGACTCAGTGCTTCCTCGAGTGCACATATTCTTCTTTTTAGTTTAATATTTTCTATCTCCTGCTTTGAAACAGAGTGAGAAAGAGTGTATCTAGTGGCCTTATGCAATTTGAGGAGTCTTCAAGGTCCAAGTCCCAAAACATCCATTTCTAAATTCCATTTTTTAGTTGTTTTCTTATTCTTAATGTGGACCTTTTCTATTTGAAAATTTCTCTCTTCCTTATTATATTGGGCATTATGCATCATTGAAGACTTATCTTCAAAAATAATTGGTCCCTCTTGACCCAACTCCTTTGTTATCTATTGACTTTTAGTAATTCATAATGATACTTGGTCAAGTACAATACCATTATCGACTTCCATTTCAACAATGTCTTTTCCCTTCATAATTTTATGAGCCTTTCTGGCTTGGTATTCTCTTCATTTTATATTGTGCTATTGCATGTGTAATTTCAATGACAACATGAGGAGGGTCATCTCCATTATCTCCTCCACCATTTACTTCATTATTCTCTGTTTTCTTATATTTGCCTCATGTTTCTTTTAGGTATAGGAGGTACTTCTATTTGGATGTGGAGTAGAAGAAGATTGCAAAGTATTTGCCTTTATCCCTCTTTGCGTTATTATGGTCTATTGAAGTTAAGTATTTGTACTAATCTTACTGACCAAATCATTGTTGCATACTTTCTCTTCTTTCTTCTTAGGAGTATTTTGGTCCTTGTCACCACTTCCTTTTGTAATATTTGTGAACTATTTCTATACATCATGGGCACCAAATGTTCTGAAAACAACCCTTCAAGGTCGAAACCTTTGAGGGGTTTTGCTTCCTTCATTTCAATGCACTAAGAATTTTAGGAACTTCTATTAAATGGCAGGAAATTCGTATTATCACATTGAATACATTAAAATGGTAGGGAAATTAATTATCTCTTTTTACTTTCATCAAAAAGGGTGGACCATGTCTTGTTATGCCTTTGTAATTCAACAACAAAATACTAGTCACAAAAATGTAGGAAACAATAAATGGCTTCCATCATATCCATAAAATTTGATGTAAGTATGGCCTTCCTCATGCACACCAATTCTCTTTCCTTTGAGGAAATCCTCTACTTCTTGAGTTATACTTATTGGTCCTTGTCTGGTCAAAATTTATATAAAATCCTTAAGAAATTTATCGTGAATAAGGAAAAACTGAAATGGTGCCTTACACTTCCAAAGAATTAGGTACCATAATTGGATAGATTTTTTTTCAACATCTAGGTTACTCCTTAAAGGTAATCCCTCAAACACATTGTAATAAACAAATACCAAAACTAGATATACATTCATGAATAATCTCTAAGTCTTCAAGTAATTGGCCTATTGATAGGAAATCTCAATCGATATTATCTCAGCCCAGACAAACATAGTTTCTTTTTAGAAAGAAAACTAAAGACATTAAATTTACCTAGTAAATTGATATGCAGAATATCATCCCATTAAAAGTGTGAATATCCACAAAAAATATCAATGCAGCTCCACCAACAGATATATATCGATGGTGGAAAGATTAGTCAACATTATAGTTGAGTGAACCATGAAGTCCTTCAATGCATTAAACCCATCACCTTATGATACAAAAATAATGAGTGTTGGGAAACTTGAGACTTCTATTGGGGTCAGGCAATTAAATAATCCTCTTAAAAAAATTGGGAGTTAGCAATATTGGGTTCTTTCCACCCACTACTACTTGATTGATATAATTTTTTAATCAAACCAGTGGGCACACCACGAAACCAACGCCTTGAAGCCAAAAACTTTGAGCATGCACCCAACGTTTATTATGCTAGTGTTATCGGTAAAACTAGTGTCTGTTCAGCTGCTAGTCCCACTAAGATGGGTAGCTATCTTAGAAACAAACAAACTAAACTCACTTATGTTTTCCTTTACGAGAGATAGATGAGAAAGAAGCAAAGAGTACCAACCTCAGTCTTTCGCTTGGCTCCTTGCTTGTTTCCTTTCCCCTTTGATGGAATCTCACCACTCCTTCCCTACTTGTCCCGCTTAAAAGAGTACCTATATAGTCAAAGCAGTATAATACCATCAAATCATAGAGATCTATCACTGTAAACAATATAGGATTAGATATATATTGACCATACAAATGCATATATCAACACAATATTCAAAGATACACAAGAATATGGAGGAAAACTCAAATAGATTTATTGATAGAAGTAGTAGAAGAGAGGATTACAGCCACTTGATCTGACCCAGCGCCATCCTCCCAGCATGAAATCCCTCTTCACCTCATACAAAGCAAGATCACCCAACAATGTCTTCAAAGAGAAACCAATAGCACTTCCTTTGCAAATTACAAAATTCCAGCCTCTGGATCTCTGGGATGAGGGATCCATATATAGATGTTTGCAGGGGGGTGAGTCAGCTTCTGGGATTTTGATTAGTGTCATCTCTCTGATAGTTCTTGGTTCCACTTGGAGATTTCATGATCTCTTACTCATCCTTGGGTGAATTCAGAGAGGCAAGTGTCAAATGAGCAGCTTCTAGAAGATTCTTAGGGTCTCCACCTAGAAAACTATTTGTGCCATTTGTCTGCTCTCGCTCATTGTACCCTACAGAAGGGCTTTCTAGTATGCATCACACTTTTTTCATGTGGCAGGTGAGATGCATCGCACCCTTAGCACTGGGTAGTCTGTATGGTCCTGCGTTGACTAGTTCTAAGTAGTTTTCCATGGAGAACTTCTAGGAGATGATGTAATCAGTTGACCTTGCTCCTTTAGGGTATGAAACAACACTTTTAGGGACTTAGAAGCCCTTGGTTTATGGACATATATGATTGGGGTTGCAGTGCCAAAATATGTCAATAATAGTTGCCCCCTAAAGTATGAGGTCATAAATCTTCTGATGTCGGGTGAAATGCTTTATAATGAGGATCCGAGGTTTTTCGAACTGGAAGGTGACCTGTAATAAGATACAATACAATACATTATCTTCATAATATTTTCATGATCTAGCTGAGGCGAGCATTCCCATGCTTAGCTTTATAAATTAATTTTCATGTACATAGGACAG
Organism: Pinus tabuliformis; assembly: GCA_031772625.1. Classification (NCBI taxonomy): domain Eukaryota; kingdom Viridiplantae; phylum Streptophyta; class Pinopsida; order Pinales; family Pinaceae; genus Pinus; species Pinus tabuliformis. The sequence continues at coordinate 494,975,132 of CM062812.1, read as the reverse complement.
ACAATCCTTTGTGTGGCAGACTGATGATTTTGGTAGAGCCATCATCCTTTGGTTTGGATGATTATATGTGCAGCAATGATGTACATTTGATGTCTTTATTTTCCTGGATATATAGTATCCCAGATGGATGAAATTAGATCTGAGGTCTTCAAAACTCATTCAATCTTCACCCGAAAGTACAAGTTGTTTCATGTGAAAATATGTTCTGAGGTCGAACATGGAAAGACATCGCCTGATTACCAGCCAATGATTAAGCCATTAACAGGTGCGAGAGGAATCACCGATGATGATGATGACCCTCAAGGTACTGCAGTACAATTCACGTGGTGTGAATACATGAGTCGATGTCGAACACCATGCAAAATATTTCGGTCAAAGGCCATTGATGTAAACTTGTGGCTGGAAGTGAGAAACTTGCCATTGAGGCATGCAAGCTTCAAAGTACTGAAAGGGTTGTTCCTAGGTCGACCTTTTGGATAATGAGCTGATGTCGACAAAAGTGACCCATCATAGGAGGGCATTAATGAATCCCACATCTACGAACGAAACAGAGAAAATGATTTTATGGAGGTGAAAACGATATGATGATACAAGGTTCAGGGTGGCGGTCATGAAAGAATGAAGCGTGAAGGTATTGCGGTGGATGAGACACAAGTTGGGTAGGTGAATTCTCTGAGCGACTTCCCTTGAACATATCAGCAACAGTGAAATGGATTGGTAGCATTAACCCCAAAAGTGGATGGTACAGTGGACCAATGGTGATATGACCGGTGAATGGAATAACCCAACCCGACTCAATCATGGTGATGGAGTGAAAGTGTCATGTTCAAGAGCGACCTGCTACCAATAAGGTTTCTTCAAGTTTTCTTCCCAATTTTCCCCAGTCATTTCTGACCAATACCTCTTTATTTTTGTCAAGCTTGAGGAGGATAACATATTCTTGTTCTATAATTTTCCCTTCGGGAAAACCCGTCGCTATGTTTTAACGAGCCTAGCGATAGTGAAACTCGCTCTTGTCTGAATGGAAAAGTTTTTCGCTATTGTTTTAACGAGTTTAATGAGAAGGATAACTTGGTTCTTTTCAATTTTAGAGAGTATAAAAAGAAACGGAAAGGAAACTCCAATATTCCTTTTTCATAATATAATCCCTTAAGTCTGAAAAAGTATAAAAAATGCGAAAGGGATGACTTTTCGATAGTTTTAACGAGCCAAACAAGACAAACACTCGATCCTTTTGTGTAATAATCCCCCAGGTCCAAAAAGATTAAAATCTAGAGGAGTTATGGCGCTTTCAATCATTTTAACGAGCTGGAGAGGCCAATTGGTCAGCAATCTTTTCATATTGTATGAGTCAAATGAAAAGAGCTTAAAGGAGACCTGTTTTTTGAGGAACAAGTGATGTTTTCGGATAGCAGCTGGTTTCAGGTAATGTTTGGAACTTTTCAATCATGGCAGTGTAAAGAAAGAGGCTAATAGGATCACTCATCGCAGTTGTTCCTCAAAAGGGGTAAACAATCAAACGGAGGTGTATGATCAGCTAAAAAGAGTGGAGGTGATAGTAAGAACACGACCAAGGCTCAAAAGCTGATAATAATGCAATGGTTATTTACCGGAGGCGGGTTCATTTTTTAACAAGCTTAAACTCTGGTGGAACATATGCTCATTGCTAGGTTTATTTTTAACGAGCTTGAACTTTTCTCGTGCCAATCGTATAATAAGGATGTCTCATCAATAGATTCATTTTTTAGGGAGCTTGCACCATTTGAAGTTTTGCTCCGACTCCTTTTATTATGTAAGCTAGGAAAAACCAATCCTATGAGTTTAAAGGGTTAATAATATACAAACTAAGAAAATAAATGGTCACTTTTCACTTTCATGCAAAAAGGTTTGCATGCCCCCAGCTATAGAGAAGTAGAGTTTCCAGGTTATCCTTCAATTTGCAAACAAAACATTTGTTCTATCGGGAAAGGAATACCTTCTGACAGAGGTATCTTATTCCGGTCTAATCCCATTTTCCTAAATGGACGGGTGTGTCAGACCAGTGATACATCCTCCACGGAAATCTACCCTATACCTTAAGTTTTCTTGCCGAATCAAACCAGGGTGCATGCCCCCTGGGTTTCAGTCACAACCACCAAATCACTCGCGCTCATCAGGTGAATGGACTGGAGATTGATGAGACATTCCTTGTGCAAAAAGACCTGTTAGGGATGACATTTGACTATTAGCTATGTTTGAATTGGGGAATGAAATCTGTTCTATGAGCTAGACCACTCTGCCTTCATGCGGAAAACACATCACTCAAAAGAGTGAGGAAACAATAGCTCCCATGCTATAAATGTAGTTACACCCAAGGAGTAGATTGTAATCTAAAGGTCCTTAGACTACCATTATGTTCAGATAAATGGTTTTCCTTCTCAAAGTTATAGGCAAATTTGGAAGGATCCCTAATGGTCGATTTGTTCCTTTATCGAAGCCTGTCATATTTCGCATCTCAAGCAAAAGCGATGGCGAACCAAGCACTTTCCAAGCAGTTGAGGAAAGTGTTATAGATATTTTTGGGCACTGCAACCCCAGACATAAATGTCCATTAACCAAGGGCTCCTAAGTCCCTAAAGGTGTTGTTCCAACCCCTAAAAGAATAAGGTCAATTGATTACAACATCTCCTAGAAGTTCTCCATGAAAAACTACTCAGAACTGGTCAAAACTGGACCATTTCACCTGCTCCATAGTCAAAGTGCATTGCATCCCACCTCAATACACACAGTAGGTGAGGTGCATGTTGGAAAGCCCTTCTATGAGGTGCGATGGGTGAGAGTGGACAAATGACAGGGTCAATCCGCAAGGTGGAGGAGCATGGAATCTTCCAGAAACTTCTCCTATGACACTTGCCTCTCTGCATTTGACCAGGGATGAGTAAGAGATAATCAATCTCCAAGTGGAATCAAGAACTATCAGAGAGAGGAAACTAATCATATCTCAAAAGCTGACTCATTCCCCTTGCAAACATCTATATATGGATCCCTCATCCCAGAGATCCAGAGGCTAGAATTTTGTATCTTGTAAGGAAGTGCTGCTAGTTTCTTGGTGCAATATCATAGTGTTGGGTGATCTAAGCTTTTCATGAGGTGAAGAAGGGCTTTCTTGCTGAGAGGATGATGTTGGGTCAGAACAATGGGTTGTAATCCTCTTTGCTCTTTCTTGATTATCAATAAATCTATTCAAGTTTTCCTCCACATTCTTGTATGATTTATGATTTATGCATGTGTGGTCAATATACATCTGGTCCTATATTTTTTATGATAATAGATCTATGTTCTTGGATAGTGTTATGCTGCTTTGATTCTACAGGTACTCTTTGGAGCTGGGTAGAGAAGGAAGCAAGTGGCAAAGACCTATCAGAAGAGAGAGGAATCGAGCAAGGAACCAAGTGCAAGATAGATTTTGGTCTCCTTATTCTTCTCTCATCTATTTCTCATAAAGGAAAACGAAAGTAGTTTTTAGTTTGTTTGTTTCCAAGGAAGCTACCAACCTTAGTGGGACTAGCAGCTCTGCATATACACTAGTTTTCCCGATAATAGAAAGGATACTCACAGAAGCCCCTTCATCTATGATGGTACCCACCATGACCATTCTGTAAGTTTTCACTATGATTTGGAATGGTACATTAGATGGTAGACGGGGTCTGCCTAGTAGATTCCAATCGAAGGAGACGACTAGGTTGCTTGGAGGTGGGACCGAATAAATGGCTCGATACATCTCTAATGAACTTCCTTCCTGCGGTAAAGGAATGGGTAGATTGCCCCCATGTTCATCGGAGTCTGTGTTTACGAAAATAATTTGAACGGTGTCGTTCTCATTCTCTTTAGTGACTGTATCATCTGAAGGTAAATCCTCTGAAGGAAAGATGGGGTCGACTACTGTCTCAACCTATTTACTTTGGTCTGATGTGGACTCGGAGGGTTTATCTTCAATGATAGGTGCTTCAACCGACAACAAAGGTGTGTCAGTCAGATTTTCAACTAGCAATAGACTCGGTAAGAGTTTCTTGTATTCAGGAGGAAGTTGCTGCTGTGATGCAGGATGGTTATCCAAGACTCTTTTAGCTTCATCCAAGAAGGGACAATGGTGGAGGGTATGATTGCCTTCACACAATCTACAAGGAAACTTAGACTTTCCTTTCTGTCCGGTGACTTCGTTTTCACTAATTGACAGTGTGCTCTCAACATGATCATGAGAGGTTGACGACATCAGATTGTGCAAGCAAGGAGACCAATCCCTTAAGATCCATGGGATGCAAGGACAATCTCGATGATAGTGGTCCCCTTTGCAAATGACACATGGGGATTTAGGTTTGGATGGTGCAGTGTGTGGATTTTCGCTAAATGATGTACGTTTGCCCCTTTTTGTTGTTGGCTCCTTCTTCTTCTTCTCCTTCCCTTTCTTCTTCTTCTTAGTTACTTGGTTTTTAGTTTTACTAGATTCAACAAGTGAAGATGAAGAAAGAGAGGGAGAAACAAACAAGGTAGAAGGTTGGGGGGTAACTCTAGTATCATCTAGTTGCTGATTTGATTTCTCAGGAATCATGGTGCTTTGAACGACATAGGTCAAGAAAAGCCACACTGGCAGGCCAATTGTCAATCCTCGAAGGGACAATGTGGCCATATGAGGTGCACCAACATCTCCCCAAGAGGAGAAAGGACTAACATTTCCCCCAAGGGGAAATCCTTGATTGGTGGACTCCATTTTCTCAACCTAAGATCAACGAGGGAACAGTGACATTATTTCATTTAAAATAAATTTTATATGCTTTGACACAACTTTCCTTTTCAATTTTTAAGAGTCAAGAAAAAACTAAAGATGACTCTAGTCGCCTTCGATTTTTAATGAGCCTGAAGTGACAAGTGCTCAAATGGACCTTTTCCTTTAAGGAGTCTAAAAAGGAATGAAAGAGACTACTCTAGAAATCTAGATAGAGGGATTACCAAACCAATCGCAAAACTGTAGAATACCTTTTACAGTACGGCAGTCAATCTTCTCGAATGTTGTGTTCAGTGCATTGCGATTGATAGGGCGGAATACATGGCTTCCTAAGGATAAAGGATGTAGCCTATTGTAGTGTCCTAATATATACTCGACGGTATGTGGGAGCATAAGTTCGTACTCGCACTTGTCATCTCAAAGACGAGGAATCACCCAACCTACGATGAAAGCGACAGTTACCAGTTTTTACGACACCATAATATGTCTCTAGCCTAGACTTCTAGATGTTGTGCGTTAGGTTCCAAAGCATTTTTATGTTCATTGAATTTATTTTACAGTTTATATTTCTTAAGAAGTTTTCCTTTAAGGTTCACCGCGTGATGTAGATATACAACTCCTAAATATGCACTCTAAGATGATAAACAGTCGTTTACTCTTCTTTTTACAATGAAAATCCTAGCTACTAAGGAAAGAGAAGCAAAATCCTTTCAACATAGAGTAGAGAGCACACACTAGATGCACTGTCCTAAATCAAAATCAACAAGCAGTCTAAATGAAAATGCACATGCATGTATTTGTTTTCCGCTTTCTTAATGTATGAATGACAAAAAGAATGCTCAATACAAATTTCAATTATTTCTTCTTTCAAAGCGACAGTACTAACGATTTTCTTTTCAAAAAATACAAAAGGAAGACAAGACGAAACTTTGTGATTTTGAATTGAAAACTACTTTCGACACTTGAAATACTATTAATTCATATCAAATACAAGAGTAATAGTGTAATTGACTATCAAAAAGAGGAGGATTCTTTTCTTTGACTGAAAACGTCACTTGCAACACTTTCAAATCAAAAGATGACAGTTCGATTAAGTTACTATTTTGTAAAGGAGAAATGTAAATGGCGAAAAATACATAAAAACATTCACAATTATTTGTATACTGGAGGCTGAATAATGCAAAGGAATGGGGTTTCAATAGTGGTCTGCTAATCACATATAGCAAAACTCCTAAATAAAGTTGAAGACAGTGAAGAAAAAACCAAAATCTAGAGGCAGAAACAGTCTTACCTGATCATCGCACCTGTAACACAGGGAAACAGGAATGCATCCCACCTACTGCACATGGGAGGTGCAATGCATCTAGTCTGCCAAAAGGAGACAGTGCAATGGTCTAGGAATGAGACTTTAACTTGGTTTTTGGTCACAGTTTACAACTTAGTTTGAGGATTTAGGCCGAGCTAATGATAGTCAGTAAATACAAATTATAGGGGCTAATATAATGAGGTTACTTGAGCTACCTCTAGGGAACTTAGGATGTTTGCAAGTCAATTGTTCAGTTCATAAACAAACCCAGAGATTGACTGAAGCAGTGTTGATCTACTTTGTACTTGCATAGCAAATGCAGTTTAAAGGCTAGCCGGCTTAACTTCAGGCTCCGTATGTAGTTTATGAAGCAAACAAATAGAGACAAGAAATCAAACTATTCGTTCCCCAATGGAGTCGCCATTTTGTTATTGGGAAAACTAGTGTCTATTCAGAGCTGCTAGTCCCACTAAGACTGGTAGCTATCTTAGAAACAAACAAACTAAAGTCACTTGTGTTTTCCTTTATGAGAGATAGATGAGAAAGAAGCAGAGAGTACCAACTTCAGTCTTTCACTTGGCTCCTTGCTTGTTTCCTTTCCCCTTTCACATAATCTCACCACTCCTTCCTCACTTGTCCCACTTCAAAGAGTACCTGTATAGTCAAAGTAGCATAATACCATCAAAGCATAGAGATCTATCATCGTAAAAAATATAGGATCAGATATATATTGACCATACAAATGCATATATCAACACAATATTCCGAGATACATAAGAATGTGGAGGAAAACTCAAATAGCTTTATTGATAGAAGTAGTAGAAGAGAAGATTACAACCACTTGGTCTGACCCAGCGCCATCCTCCCAGCATGAAAGCCCTCTTCACCTCATATAAATCAAGATCACCCAACAATGTCTTCAAAGAGAAACCAACATCACTTCCTTGCAAATTACAAAATTCCAACCTCTAGATCTCTGGGATGAGGGATCCATATATAGATGTTTGCAGGGGGGTGAGTCAGCTTCTGGGATTTTGATTAGTGTCATCTTATGATAGTTCTTGGTTCCACTTGGAGATTTCATGATCTCTTGCTCATGCTTGGGTGAATTCAGAGAGGCAAGTGTCAAATGAGCAGCTTCTAAAAGATTCTCATGGTCTCCACCTATCAAACTGTTTGTGCCATTTGTCTACTCTCACTCATCGCACCCTACAGAAGGGCTTTCCAGTATGCATCACACTTTTTGCATGTGGCAGATGAGATGCATCGTACCCTTAGCACTGGGCAGTCTGTATGGTCCTGCTTTGACCAGTTCTGAGTAGTTTTTCATGGATAACTTTTGGGAGATGATGTAATCAGCTAACCTTGCTCCTTTAGGGTATGAAACAACACTTTTAGGGACTTATAAACCCTTGGTTTATGGACATATATGATTGGGGTTGCAGTGCCCAAATATGTCTATAATAGCTAGTCATCCAAATGTTATTCTTAAGCTCTTTCTCAAGAGTCAGGCCTAAGAACCACTAATAAATAGCTTACCAATGGAATTCCTTGTCTTAACCCATGAGGGAAGCAGTATTATCTCCACAAAAGGCTCTTTTCTTCTCCTAGTTTCCATGCTTCTTATTCTGCCAATGCAATTTAATATACATGACATTTTCACTCATGAATTACAAAGCTCTACTAGTTTAAAGGCTTAATTCATGAATTAAATTTACTAAAACAACCTTTCATCACGTACCAACATTTATGAGACATGTGTAAACCATAAATGGAAGTTATTTTGAAAGGCAAGTTCTTCATGGGAAAACATAATAATCAATCCACCTTAACCTTGGATTACTAGCCTTCTCCTTATGGATCAGAATTTCATTAATAAATCATAAGTGACTCTTGAAATGTGTGCAAGGTGCATGATAATCCAATGAAAATTTCACTGTGTATGGAAAAAATGTAGAGAGAGATCAGTCCTTTGAAATTTAGTTATATAGAAGTGTGGAGGTGTTGATGTGCAAAGACATAAAGTGTTCAGGGAATAAGGCATGGAAGGCTCTCTAGACTACCATAACCATTAAATGACTAAGTGAAAAAAATGATGTGTATAGGCCAAGGGTCTATACGGAGTGCAAGGAAAAGGTTCTTAAGAAGATAATCTCCACACAGCATAAGGAATCCTACATTTCAATTTAATGAGAAAGGCTCATAAATAGTGCCTCTGCATGAACCTCATTAGTAGGTGAAAAACGTCGACATAATTAGTAGCTTTCAGATGTAATTTATTCGAAAGCTAGCTACAAAAATAAATATGGATCACAAAAATCTGATATCAAATGACGTAGTAATTGTTAAAATTTATAAAATATTGATTCACCCCCTTAATATTTTCCTAGTTTCCAGTAATTGGTATCATAGCAGGTTCCTTTAGGAATATTTTAACCACTGGAAAGTAGATCTCAAGGGACCATGGTTAGGCAAGATGGATTTTCCCCAAATGGAGCACCATTATTGAGTGGATCAAATTATGCAACCTCAAAGGTAAGAATGAATTTTTATCTAATGGCTCTCGGCTTGGATTTATGGTAAAATGAAATGTATGTAAAGAAGAAGAAAATGTATAAAACAAAAGACATGAAGGAAATCTTGAGTGGGATTTCTAAATCATAATAAAGTAAGTTAAATTCATTGTGAGACTGCAAAATAATTTCTACATAAGTTACAATGTATCTATGAGGGAGATGACCTACACACTGCCTATGAAACAAAGATAGAGAATTCATATCAGAAGGAATAAGTAGTCAAATAATCAAAGAAAATCGAAAACCATGATTTCTCAAGTGATGAACTAGATGATTGAGAAGACCCTCTAGTTATGAACTCTCAAGTTGTTTATCACCAAAAGAACAATTTGTATTCAAACGATGAAGTAGAAGAATAAGAAGCGCAATCCACATGTAAGATACTATTCTATTTTAATTATAGAATAATAGGTCATCTTGCTTTTAAATGTTCATATGCAAGTTCAGAAAATGGTAGTGATAGAGGATAACATAAATTTTAGAGAAAATCCTATGAGCATGAAAGAGAAAGAGGTATCTCATATGAAGATTATTCATCTGATAACATTGTTAAGGAATCTCCACTCATGATAATGGAGGCTCAATACACTGAACCAAAAAGATCAAATTCATAAGAAGAAGATATTGATGAGACTATAAATTTCAAAAGAAAACTAATATCTTCTTAAAAAGAGACTAAGGGGCTTACAATGAAAAACCAAAAATAGAAGGAAATGTTGCAAGACTATGAGAACAAAGAACATGACTTTGATGAATTAAAGAAAATAATTGTTATCCTAAATATCTGGCTGAAAGAAGCTAAAAGAGTGGAAGAAGTGATGAAAGGTGAAAATAAAGTAAGAGAAGACCATTGTGAGAAACTAGAAACTAAGTGTGTCTCCTTGAGAAATGATCTTAAGAAGGAAAATGATAAACTAAAGTTTTGAAGGAGTTTTTAAATGTTGGATAATCTACTCAGCATACAGAGATCCACATGCATTAAAACAAGCATTGATTATCATGAAGTTGTTAAAGAAGAATAAATTGCAAGAAAATAAAGGATAAAAGAGTTTGAGCTATGTCAACATGAACAATGTAAACTTTGAAACGGGAACTGATACTGTTACCCGTTTCATAGAGATAGCAAAAAATGACCCGATTTTCAAAAGTGGTGATGCAGAATACACATGTTTTTTTTAGAACATGGTTTTTGGAACTTTAATTTTTTCATGTGCATTAAGTTTTAGAATGGTAGTGATTTTTATGTTGATTTTAAAAAGTGAGTATTCTACATCACACCCTTTTTTTAAAAGACCTATTTTTTGACTTTAAATTTTCTAGTGTGTGAAATGTAAATAATTATTTCGTAACCCTTTTTTTAAAAGACCTATTTTTTGACTTTAAATTTTCTAATGTATGAAATGTAAATAATTATTTCGTAAATTTAATAATTTTGGAAGTGATCCTCTTCTTCATATTTTCTAGTTTTTATTTTTATTTTTTTTATTTTTGTAGTGGGGCTTTTATTGATTTGCATATTTAAATAAGAGGGTCGATATTTTACATTTTTGATATTCTACATATTTATACAACATTAATTAAATTTTCAATCCACATGCAATAATTGTCTCTAAAAAACAAATATAAAAATATATATAAAAAAAGACAAAAACAAAAAATAAAAAATGTTAAAAAAAATTTATATCATAAACCATAAAAGAATTTGGAAAAAAAAAAATTAAAAAAAAAAAAAAAAAATATATATATATATATATATATATATATATATATATATAATTAAGTAAGTAAATATTGAGAATATATATATATATATATATATATAAACAAAAACTAGGAAAAAAAAATAGAAACAAACTAGTTTAAAGAAAAAAATAGAAAAATAACCAAAAAAAAATTTAAAAACTAGTGAAATTAATATTAAAAAAAAAAACAAAAAATGTAAAAGAAATAAAATCTCACAAACCATAAAGAATTTGGAAAAAAGAAACAAAATTAATATATATATATATATATATATATATATATATATATATATATATATATATATATATATATATATATATATATATACATATACATATACATATACATATACATATATATATAAAAGTAGAAATTAAAAAAATAAAAAAATAAAACATTAGAAAAAACTAGGAAAAAAAATAAAAATAAAAGCAAACTAGTTTTAAAATAAAAATAGAAAATTAACGAAAAAAAGAAACTAGTAAAATTAATATTAAAAAAACAAAAATTAAATTAAATTATAAAAAAATAAACCAAAATAAAATTAAATTATAAAAAAATAAACCAAAAAAATGGTTATGTTTTATTAAAAAAAACAAAAATACAATTATCTTTTATTAAATATACCTATTTTATTTAAAACTAAATAAATAATCTTTTTTTCTTAAACAATCTTGTCTTTTATTTAAAAAAAATTTAACTGTTATTATTATTATTATTTTTTAATTTAAAAATTCAAATTATTAAAACTACATTTTATATTTTCTAAAAAAATAAAGAAAATTAAACCTACATTTTATGTTTAAAAAAAAATAAAAAATAAATTTACATTTTTTTTAAACCATCTTTTTTTAATTAAAAAAAAATTATAATGTTTTTTTAAACAATATGTTATTTATGTCAAAATATAAATCATAAAAAAAAAAAAAAAATTAAAACCAATTTTAATTTTTTAATTTAGAATTTAAAAAATTAATAATTTTTTTTTAAATTAATATATTAAAAAAATTAATTATAATTATGTGTTGTATAAAAAAATTAAAAAATAATATTAAAGTTTTTTTATTTTTTATTTATTAAAAAAAAAATATTAAACATATTAAAATTAACATTTCAAAACATATTAAAATTTTGATTAATATTAACGTTTTATTTAAAAAATAAATATAAAAAAAAAAAAACGACCGCCCACCCCTCCCTCCCCGGCCCACCCGCCCACCCCGCCCACTCCCTCCCCGCCCCCCCCCCCCCGCCCACCCCGCCCCCTCCCCGGCCTCCTCCACCCGCAAAGGGCCACCCCCAGGCAACCCCGCCCGTGGGGCGGGGCGGGGCGGCCCAGGGTTGGCCCTGCGCGGGTGGAGGAGGCCGAGGAGGGGGCGGGGGGGGGGGGTCGGAGTGGGCGGGGGGGGGCGGGGAGGGAGGGGGAGGGGTGAGCAGGGGGGGCCGGGGAGGGAGGGGTGGGCGGTCGTTTTTTCTTATTATTATTTTTTAAATAAAACGTTAATATTAATAAAAATTTAATATGTTTTAAAACGTTAATTTTAGTATGTTTTAAAAATTTTGTTTTAATAAATAAAAGATAAAAAAAACTTTAATAATATTTTTTAATTTTTTTATACAACACATAATTATAATTAATTTTTTTAATATATTAATTTTAAAAAAATTATTAATTTTTTAAATTTTAAATTTAAAAATTAAAATTTCTTTTAGGAAAAATTAATTTTTTTTTTTATGATTTATATTTTGAAATAAATAACATATTGTTTTGAAACGAAAGTTATAAAAAAACTAAAATTTAATTTTGATTAAAATATTTTAATATTTTTTTTTTATTAATTTTGTTTTTAATCTTTATATTTTTACTTACTTAAATTTATATATATAAATTTTTTATTTTTTTATTTTTTTTTTCAAATTCTTTTATGATTAAACAATTTTTTTTTTTTATTTTTTATTTATATTTTGTCTCATATATATGTATTTTTACATTTATTTTTTATGTAATCATCATTTTAATCTTAATTTCACTAATTTTTATTTTTTTATTTTTGGTTAATTTTCCTTTTTTTTTTTTAAATCTAGTTTGTATTTAATTTTAATTTTTTTTAGTTTTTTGTTAATGTTTTTTTTTATTTTTCTATTGTTACCTATTTAATTTTATAATTTTTTAAATGTGTTTTTTCTTTTTTTTCCCAAATTTTTTTATGGTTTACATATTTGTTTTTTCCCCAATTTTTTTTAGATATGTTTTTTTTACTATTTATTTGTTTATAATTTGTAATTTTTTTCTAGTTTTTTAATTCTTATTTTTTATAGGTTAATTTTGTTTTGTTGTTTTTTTTTACATTTTACATTTTTATGATTGATTGTATTTTTGATGTTTGATTTTTTTTGTTTTGTGTTTTTTATTTTATGTTTTGTTTTTAGTATATATTTTTATTTATGTTTTGTTATTTTTATTTTTTATTTTTTTGTTTTGTGTTTTTTGATTGTTTTAATTTTTATTTTTATTTTTTGAAATTTTAATGTTTTTCGGGGTCATGATAAAATATTTTATGCTATTATTTTGAAATGTTGAAATTTCACCCTTAAAAAAAAAATTGTTATCCCAGCATCAACACTTTTCGTTTTGAGGGTGTTTTTTGCACAAAATTTACCATTGAGGAAAAAAAAAAAAAAAGTTATTCGAACATCAACACTTCGTTTTGAGGGCGTTTTTTGGACAATTTTTGCACCAAAAATTGGTTTTCACCGTCATTTTTAAAACATGTTGAAAATTTAGCTTGGAAAAAAAAAGGTGTTATTTCAGCATCAACACTTTTCGTTTTTAGCACTGTTTTTGATGTTTTTTCGGGGTTTTTGGCTAGAGTTCCCATTTTGAGTTTATAGTTACCGTTTCAAAGTTTACATTGTTCATGCTTGAAGGAATCAACAACCATTCAAACTAAGTGACAAACATATCCATAAATCAACAAAGAAATGACCAAAATAGCCACCCAAATAGTAGGAAGGAAGATAATGATTAGTTATGGAAAATTCCAATCAATGCTACTCATAGAGATGGAGAAAATAAATATCAACTGCAAAGTAAGGTTAATAACAACAATTCAAACAGCCCACGGGGCTTTGGATTGATGATGAATGGGTGCACTGTTAAGGCACTCCTTATGATAGGTCACTGGTTCAAATCACCCGTGGGTGCTTACTTACCAAAAAAAAAATAACAACAACTCAAACAGCTACAAAAATAAAGTGAGAAGTCAATACAAGCCACACCCCCTCAAAACGATAGTGAACAAAGAATCAAAATATTTTTTCCTCAAAGGCCATTTTCTCCTAGGTATCATTTTTTTTCTATGGGAATTATTTATCTTGCAATATATTTGGCCATAAGGAAATAGATTGTAGACATTATGTAAGAAATCATAATATTATGAATACAAGAAAGCAATCATCAAAGATCTCAGGAATGAGCTTGTGAGTTGTTGTTCAAATTAATTGCCTTTCAAATAAGGATCAATTTGTTGTGTGTGGAACCTAATAATATTCCTAATTCAGAGGTCTTGTTTTAGTCATGTTTAGATCCTAGTCCTTGTTGGGGGATGTGCGCCCCCAATATTTATGCAAGGGGGTCAAGGCCCCCTTGGCAAGGGTCTAGTGACAACGCCCCTGAAAGAAAATATTTTTGAGATAATTGCTTTGTAAAATATCGTAATTTCATAGTCAATCTAGACCACTCACTAGGCAAAATATATGATGGTAGAAATTATGTTAATTTATGGTTTTTTTCCCTAGCAGGAAACTCTCAATTTATATGAAGGAATTGTATGTGGATGTGTATTATTCCATGAGAGAAAAAGAGAGAAGATTGTGTGAGAATGAAGAGGAAGTTACAGAGGATGCATTGTAGGTTGTATCCCTTCAATTTGTTAGATAATATAAAATTAACAACCGGTTGTTTCTACATGGATGTAGCCCAGATTGGGTGAACCATGTATATATCTATATTATTAGAAATGTATATCAATATTGAGAAGGGGGGTAGTGAATCAGTATTCATAATCCTTATATAATTTTAACTTCTTTTATTGGTTTACTGAATAATAATTCACATCAATAACATTAGTAGATATGAATATAAAAGTAATGTAAAATTAACACATAAAATCCATGAGAAACATCAATACAAGCATGCACATAGAGACACAAGTATTTCTAGTGGAAACCCTCAAGGGGTGAAAAACTACCCAGTTGTTACATTGGTCTGATTCTTTTATTAATCATAAATATCTCATATAAAGTTTAGTTTGACACTACTAGAAAGGGGGCACCACCCCTATAATAGTTTATTTGGCCACCACCATAAAGCAACCACCACCCCTTTAACAATTTAGTTGGTTTCCACTGGCAAGGATCCACTACTCTTATATTGGTAAGCCACCACTTATCGGAGGCCACTACCTCCTCAAAGTCTCTAGGGCCAATTTTAAATATATTTCAAACTAGACCCCAATTATCAAAGAAGCTCCCTCTGTAACACAATCTCAATAGTTCAACAACAACAAATCTCTATAGCGAGTCCTCTTTCTCGTTGACATAATCTCCGTAATTTCTCCTCAACTTTTATCACTACTACCTGCATAAAACACTATCTGGGACTTGCAAACAAATTTTGATTTGATTTAGGTATCCAATATGCTCTTACAGTCACATTTATTGTCTCCCAATGTCCTCTCAATGGGTCACTCTCTCAATCCATCCAAATCAAACTCCTCAAGGTATTCTCCTATATATAATTTTTTCTCCTTAACTTTTCAACTTTAATCACCTTCAAGATTAGGAGTTAACTTTATCGATCTTTTTTACAATTTACCATGAGAAAAAGCCAAAGGAAATTCCCTTGGAAATAACCTGAGTGCATGAATAATTCAGAAAATTCACTTAACTAGTCGTAACGCACCCGCGACATGCAAAACTTGCGTTATAACACACTTAATTCCTTAGAAACTACGTTATTATTATAACACACCTCTGATACACATAATTTTCATCCCAATGCATTTTTTGCCTTACTACCTACATTATAATGCACTTTTTAAGCTCATAACTATGTTACCTTGATTCCTCTACCTTTTTGAAACCTTCTTCCATCAATTTGCAACTCAACTTTTGAGTATGGAAATGCAACTTTGAGACAATGGTTCTGAACATGGGAGACCATACATTAAAATTATACAAAGCATAGAAATGATAATTACAAAGTTGAAAACTGCTAAGCACTGGTTGACGTCAATGGAAACACTACAATGCCAACATGTGTCCCTCTTGTTTTATGTTTTTATGTGTTTCCAGTATTTTAGTTTCATTGTTCCATTATTTAATTTCTAACACAATTAACCACGATCACGCATAAATTGTCAACTAGGGTAGGTCTTTTTAATTCAAAGCTATTATGCAAATTATATGTACGATCAATGTATAACTAGCTCTAGTGACATCGATCCTTAAAATTTTGTTGCGATCATCACTCTCAACACTCGTAAATCATCACTTTCACACCCACAAAAATCACTCGATCACTCATTCACTCATTGTAGAAGAAAAGAAACACTCATACACTTGAATCTCAATTCAATAAAAGAACACATTCAATCAAACTAAAAATCACTCTATAATAGTTAGACAGGAATGCATCAACAATATTCTCCAAATTGTAACAATGAATTAATACAGAGCACACATGATCACAAGTGGACCAGTCTAGAACTTAAGGTATTACAAAAATAGCTGAAACCACTATTCTACAATTGAATCATTTAGTAATTGTAGTGCATCTGAATATCAATAATAGTAATAGAGAAACAGTTTCACATCAAAAATGAGAGAATTTAAGCATACATCTATAGTACCTTACTAACTCAACCATACCTACAAAAGAGAAGGGCCCTTCCTCCCTAGCAAGGAGATGGTACACACAACTCATGAGATAATCAATAAAGAAGTAATATGCCACAAATCATAAGAGTTTCATTGATATTAGGAATGATTACGTTCACACAGTTTTCTCCAAAATCATGTTGTTGATGCCGCCCCCTCGTGAAGTAGAGGTCTCCTCTTTTATAAATTACAATACATTTATATTTTAAATGTAATCAATCATGAGAATCTCTCAATTCTCTAATTACCCAAATCAAGAAACATATTACAACAATTTGTTATGAATATAAAATATTATAACAGTCTTTCCAAAATACAAAATATCGATAACTGGAAGTCATAACTATTTCGATCAATCTTGGTTTTATTATCAATAAATAAATCAATTTTCTAGCACAATGGTCAATGCTAACTTGACCATGTGATAGCCCATGTTGTCCATTACTACAATTGTTGGAAAAACATAGGATCCAAGAGGTAGAGTATCAATGCAACAGCAATAGTATCAACACATCTTTGATTCTGGAATTTGCAGAAGAAACATTGGAACACAACATTCCTGAAACAACACCTTCAATGGGCCAAGCTCCCCCTAAAATAGTCCCTTGTCATTTTTGTTAAAAATCACCTAAAATAGTCAACCTCACATCAAAATACAAGAAAATTTAATATAGTAAGGTGACATATAAAACAAACATGCATTGGTCAAAGGGCGACGAATAAGGTAAGATGGTATGGATTTTAAGGTCAAACTGGTGAGAAAGGTAAGAAAAATAGATGCAAAAATGAGTCAATTCCATGTTCCAACATCCCCCCGCAATTGAAGTAATTTCATTTCCTTATATCGATCTCTTCAGTTATATTTTGATGTGTGTTATGAATGTATTTAAGAAATTGTATGTTCCTAATGTATCGTCTAAAGCATTTTTTAACCACAAGAAAGAAACAAATCCAACCACCATCTTGCATCTGATAGATCGAGTTGATATGAACTTTGATATTGTAGTATAGGAATCCAAATTAATAGAAAATTGAATCTATGTCCCAACCAAACAACTCCACATTTTCTGACATAATCCAAATACTAAGGAATACTAGAGAGTGCACGCACAAAGTTCTGAAAATAGTATGGGTCCTTATTTTTCAACTTTTTGTCAAAGGCTTTCCATCTTAACCTGCTCCCATCAAGTGCATATTTCTTCATCAACTCAATACTTCTTGAATAGCATTCTAGAACTTTGTTCCTTATCTTCGTCGTCTGATTTTGTGCTTCAATAGGCTGCAAAAATTTATTGAGTTCTCTCAATACCACATCAGCAAATCCTTGTTCATTTTGAACATACAACAAAGTGGTTTTAAAATTCATTGTTATAGTATCTTGAGTTACCTTCCAACTGACTTGGTTCTTCATAAAAGAAGTAAAGCCGCTCAGTTGAATTTCTCCTACATAAGGTGTAAAATTGAACTTTTTGTCTCCAAAAAAAACATACTCATGTATGTATAATTCACTTAACAAATATTGTTCCAAAAAACTAACCTGCTAGAATGTTTCTAGGAAAGTTTGGGGGGTCATTCATTTTGTATGGTGTTATCCTTAATGAATGTCAACCTAAAAAGAAAAAAAATATCCCATAAGAACAAAGGGTAAGAAGGACAGGGGTTCATACAACTCAATAGACTCAATGCCAGATCATACATTTGTTCTTTATCCTTTTGCAACAATTGAATCTTCTTCCGCAACTGCCTTATTTGCACTTTTTCCTTTTGTCTTTCTCCTTCATATTCTTTTCTTCTATGTCTCTAGAGTATTAAGTCCTCATCCCTAGCGTTCTTAATGTCATGAAAAAATTTATTGTGCTATTTCAGAGTGATTTCCTCCTCCTGCAGTAAGACCACCAATCACTTCCATTTACTTAACTCATCAAACATAATGGTTGAATATGATATATTAGTTATTGTCATAGTTTCCATTATTTTTATAGTGGTGGATAAAGTGAATTCTTGTAAATATTCTTGATTTTCCAACTCCTCTCCCGTTTCCTCCAGTTGAACTACTTTGACTACTGGCTCTTTTATAATAGTAGTGTCATCAATGGGTTCTTATGTATCAGCACTCTTATCCTCTTTGAGATGCTCTATTTCAATGGCTAGTTCTTGTGTAGTGGTATTATCATCAATAGGTTCTTGTGGCATATCCAATCCTTCCTTCTCCAGTTTCTTGGTTTAAATTATTGGTCGTTTTCTAACAATAGTATCAACAAGTTCTTGTGGCATAGAAAATTCATCTGCCTCCAACTGCTCTATTTCAACTATTGGTTCTTATGTAGCAGTAGTATTGTCAATAGGTTCTTGTGGTGTAGCTGGGAGTTACACATCATCCATTCAAATTTCAACTTGTATTCCAATTGAAGTAGTCATTGCTTTCTAAACTCCAACTTCCTCAAGAAGCCCCCTACACCATCTACAGAAGGGTTTTCTATCTATACTAGTTTCAGAGTGTGTGTATGTCATTTCCACAACCTCAACCAGGGTTTCTAACCCTAATTATTTCTTGTATTGAATTTTATTTTTAAGCATTTCAAGCTAACTTTTTAACTCTTCATTCTCTTTTATCATATCATCTCTTTGTTGAGACAAAGGATTAGATTTAACTTACCAGGTGGGGGAGTATCTTCTTGGTTTTCCCAATTTCTTCTTCTTTCTTTTAATTGTCATGTTCTTCTGAATTCTTCACTTCTTCTATAAAGACAATATTTTTAGATGATGGAGTGTCTAACAATGGAATAGTAACTCTAACCCTTTTTTTCATAAATTTTCCACCCAAAGGTTTCTCTAATAGCTTTTTCCTTAATTTTCTTCACAGAGGTTTCTCTTGTTCTTCCTATATAGGTAATCCTCCATAAAATCTTTCAGATTTCCCATTATCAATCTCCATTAGTGTTACAACATATGTTCCTTTCTCAGCATGGGAGTCTATGACCTTTGAATCAACAAGAGAGGTTTTCATAGGTGTTTCTTCCTGAAGGATTTTCACAAGTGTTTCAACTAGAGAGACACTTCTTTTTCTTAGTCCTGCTTCTTTTGGTTCAGCTCCTTCTTGTTTCTCTTTAGGTTTGCTTTCTTCCAATTCCTCCTAAACTGGTATTCTTGCACTAGACAAAAACCTCGTCCATGTTCATCCTTACTATTCCATCAAATACATTATAACAAACTTGATCAAACTATGTTTAGTCACATAGGTCTCTGAATGTTTTCATGACAAAAAATGTTAGCTATATGTTGTAGTTACTTTAAAAAGTAATAAGGCATATTGACAAGTTATATGTTCTGTATATGTGCTAGAATCTAGAAATGGTAATTAATGAAAAGTCAAAAACATCCTTCACAAGTTATGAATTTCTGGATTAAATAGGCCACATCGTCCCAAGGATGTGGAATATAAGTCATGTTTGTGCCTTTCCCTTTATACCTTACTTCTTCCCCCTCCTGTAAAAATGTGGCTTTAGCTGATGGAACTACAACCTTTCTACTAAACCGACACGCTCCCTCAAAAGGTAGGGTTATTACCATAGCAACAACTTCTTCTGTAACAAAAATTTGGCATACTCTTACCATCGAACCTATTCATTCAAGTACTATGAAAATTCAAGAGAAATTTGATCAAAAAACCCTTGAAATCTATAAAAATGTGTGACCCATCCCGCACTCTAAAATATTATGTAGGCTCTTGGATGATTTTTCAATTCCTCAGTTGAATTTGGTTCATATCTAACTATTGCTCCACCCCTGGCTTAACTATTCAAATAAACCATTGTAAAAAAAAACACTTACTATTCAAGAAGATTATTGTGGGTTCAAAAATCCTTCATGAATATGCTCGTCGAGAGAGAAATCTCATGTTCATTGGCATTGGGAATGTTAATTATGGTCATTTTTAATTAGGGTAGTGTTAGTCATTTAATGACATAAATGGAGGTTAATTCGAATTACTTGGGGTAAATTGTTAATATTCATAACAAATTTATTAGGAAACAACAATGGGATAAATAAATGTAAATTTAAATTGACAATATGTTGAATCAAGAAGTTGATAGTGTAACATACATTAATTAGTACAATTCACCCCCGTGTCACCCCCCCCCCCAAACTTTAATATGATGGTCATCCTCGACCTTTGTAAAAAAAATCATGTCACCTTGAATATCAACAATCCAAGTAAATGATTAGAGGTTGTACCTGTAATAGACTTACTGATAATACTAACATGGTGATTATGAGAGTGTTGTTGATTCATCTGAGAATGCATAGAAAAATAGTTATGAAAATTTGTCCTTTAGTGAAGTATAATGCAGCTATAATGGTACAAAGAATTTGTGTCTCAACAAGAATTATATGTATCAACACAAATGTAACCACCCCTCCCATATCTGCCCAGTTTTGTCGGCCTTTCAAGGAAAAACATGAGAGGAGGACCTACTATGACATGCATTTACCTCCTAGGTCCCATTAAGGAAGTGGGGTCGGCTATGGAAAACAAACTTACATCTCATCACATCCTATAGGGGCTACAGGTCACTCAGCAACTGAGTAACCACATCAGATGGCCAAAACCTGAGTTGGACACCCTTTTTTCTTACCTGGGTCCCCAACAACTACCACAACAAGCCAGTCATGTGGTTGGAGGCCTCCAACTACATGCACAAGTATAAATTCATGCAGTTACAACCTAAAATGTCAAGTTCAGAGCACGCGGTCCTCGATTCTGAACTTAAGCTAGATTAGCCTCTAGACCACTGCCCAGAACTTAGTGAGACTTTCCAAAATGATAAATGACATCAAGAAAAATCCATTCATACAAAACTTAATCAAATACTTGACCTAACCAGGCCTAACCATGACAATCGTTTCGTCAAACACATGGAAAACATGTACTCTATAGGTCATGAATGCATATTTAAACATAGGGGTCTGATACTTATTTGAGAATCATCAAGAAGGTCTAATTCCCTCTCATAATAGCTGCAATAACATCTATTAGCTCATTCATTCATTAACCATTCATCAACAAACCAAACACATCAAGATCCATAGCCCACATACATCATATAACCAGAATATAACCAACAAATGAACAACATATACACCATGTTAAAATATCCATCAAAACCACATAATAATAAGTATTATTACTCATGAAATATAGAAGAAAAAGAGATTTTATTAACATATGAAAAAACCAACCAAGTCAGGGAATTCCACGTACCACCTATTAGCCTTGGAAGCATTTGGCCCAAAAAATGGATTTGAAACACCACCAAAGTCTTCAACGCTCTAAAACCATGATAAAACCTTGGAAAGGTGGAAATACACTATCGAGAGGCAAAAACACTCTAAAACCATGAAAAAACCAAAATCGCAGGCTTAATAGTACAAAAGAACAACAGACGTTAGATCTGGCCGATCAACGGCCCAGATCTAAGCAGAAAATCACATATCAGCCAGTATAGAGGACTTAAGGTTCGACACAAGACACCGTCGATCAACGATCACCGATGATCAGATCGGCGGGTCGTTATCGGCAGCTCGCATTGTGGAGGTATCGACGCAGGCAATGTGGAATGAGTGATTACGATCAGCGATTAAACATGAACCATTGATCACGCGCACAAATCGACGGCCCACATTACATCACTAGATTGCTACCAGAGAAACATTAAGGAGCGCTAACCATGGCCCATTACGACCCGATGACTGTACCTGATGGCATTATATATGATATTTCATAAATTTTGAAGTCCGCGGGAAGGCCTTTTTTAAATGAATTTTAATGTATTTCGTTATATAAGGAAATACAAAGGGAAACAGGGCAGCACCGATATCAATGAATCCCGGACCCGAAAGGGTCTAGGAAGTGAAAAATATAATTTTTGAAGTCTGCCAAAGTCCATTTTTTTAATGATTTTCAATGTTTTGATGCAGTGTTCAAATAGGCAGGACTTTGGGTGGTCCATGGGTGGTAAATGGTTTTGGTTGGGCTCTGCCTGATGCCATACAGTGGCTGCCACGTGTCCAGAAAGAGGAGAGAGAAAACCACCCTCATTGGGCGGTTAACTCCAATAGAGAAGAGCTGCCCCAAACGGATCACAACCGTTGGATCTAGAGCACCCATATCAATGGTGGAGATGTGATATCACCCAAAGAGCAGACCCGATAGAACAAAAAGCCATGTTTAAGGACTTTTTAAAGTCTGAAAAAGAAGAGATGGGTGGGCTTTTGCTGTGTGCAGCATTTTCTGTGTAAAAAATAGGAAAAAAATTTATAAATTTTTAAGGGATTACATAGCCCCAAATATCCTTTCCATTACCTAACAGAGACCGGGAGATAGGGTCAGAGGCTGGAAGGGGAATAGAAAGGGCCACAGCATGTGCAGCTCACCCCAAACTGACAAAGTAGTCATGGAGCAGCATACCGCAACACAACACAACACAACCACAGCAACAAATGATCATGGAGCATCAACAGCCCAACGCAGCTCATCAAAACAAACATTGTGGGGCATCTCTGGAATGAGAGAGCTCCCAGATAGTGCATAAAACTACCTGAAGGTGGTTATTCCTCTGTCAGAAGGAGAAAACCTCCAAGCCATGTTTGCCTATTCAGGGAATCAAACGGATAAGGCCCAGAGAGGACAGATTAAGACTCTGAGCCTTTAAGAGCTTTGGAGCATTGTAAAAGGCCTATAAAAGGCTAGAAACTAAATGTAACAAGGGTTCAACTTCTGGAGACTAATGAGACTTTTCTACTCGAGCTTCTCATCTTCATTCATTAGTAATAGAAGATTCTTTTGTTGTTATATGTTTAATGTCCATTTTCTCTTCTGTTCTAAGCTTGCACTTGAACAGGACGTTCATGTTTCTTTTGTATCTAATGCTAGATAACTACCGTCTTATCTCTGCATTGATAAATTAGATTTGCAAGTTTCTTTTACTGCCTGTAGCTAGTCATTCATATGTGTTCATATATGCATCTGCTGGTACAGTCAGTATTCTCATTTGCTACCTGTAGCTAGCCATTCATTTATGTTTATGTATGCATCTGCAGGTATGGTCAGTATTCTCCATCCATTCATTAAATCTACAAACTATTGAACATTAGTTTTCTAAAGCCTTGTAAGCTGAGGGTGTTCATGCATGTCTTGAGTAAAAACATAGTTGAAATAGTTATCTAGTTTGATCTAAACCATCATTTATTCCAATAGTTCAGAGAACAATATTGAATATTATATGTTACCAGGCATCTTTGATCTGCAACCTTGGAGAGTTTCCTGGAGTGATAACACCATCCAACCATAGATTGGGTTGAACCAAATCTCTCTTTCATCCAATCACCCCCGCGCCATATTCCAAGCGTGAATATGGGATCTCATGGAATAAACCAACAAAATAAATCCAAGGCTTTGAGAGGCAAAACCACCTCAACCCTCAACCCTCAACCAATGATTCCACCTCACAGTCAGACATCACTAACACCAACCAGATCAGTCTTTACTCAAGTTATCCAAGGCTCCAAATCATTTGTCCCAACCACAACTCCAAGAAATAATAACTCAACCCACAACCTTTCAGGAATCAAGATAATTTGTCCAACGAAGGCTCCAAGACTAGTAACTCAACTCACCAAGGGCTACAGAGAATTTTTCTAACCAAGGCTCTAGGACTACATTGTGGTACCCAACAATTCCCTATTATTTATAGATAGAACATTTAAATAATGGGGACCCTTTTAAAAAAAATCTTTAGATTTATATTCCAAAAATTCCAAAACCCCCAAAAGATGTCATGTTCGCTTATCTTTTAGGCTTAAGTCCTAGTTGAATAACTTAGGTTTACCTTTTAAATAAAATTGCACATTGCAAAATTATTAAAATTCATGATAATATCCCTTATCAAATGTTGTGATATGAGATATAGTTTGCAAATAAAGGTTCTCTTTATAAAATGAAAAAAACAAAGAAAAACGCACTCCCACAAATAAAGCTTCATTGGACACGCTACAAAGACACGTCATTATCACAAATCGTGAGTCACACTTCCCTACTGGCTCTTTATTAGCTCATACATGTCTATGTTGCGATTGTGATATAAAATAAACATTGCCTAATCTCCAATGCATGTATGCGATATTGCATATCACAAATCGCACATCATAGATGGAAACATCACTTCAAATGAAATACTTCCAAAGAGGATTTGTGATGCAAAATTTATGACTAAGCTCCACTTAATGAAGATCTGTGTGTACTTATATTTTCATTAAATTTCAAATCTAACGGTTTTAATGTTCCTCGGTTGATGAAATCGATTTAATTGGCAAGTTGTTATTTGAAATGTAGGTATTTGTCTCACATGTCCTTTCTTCTTTGGAGATCCAAAACATTCCTTCGTATTTCCTTTCTGCATGCTAATACTAAAAAATGGCATTCCATTGAAATGTCCAATGCAGGAAAGAAAGGAAAAGGGTCATTTGTTCAAACAGAAGTAACTCAATTCAAATTATAAGCAACAAAGATGGCTCTAAAATTTATAGACACCACATGCACGTCGGACTCTAGTACTTCTTCTTGGGATTCAATGTACAATCTATTTGAAGAAGAAAACCCAAGAGTAATAGTAGTTAAGAAAGCAATAGCTGATGCCTCATCATCATCCAAGGCTACCTTCTCTGATGCCGCAAATTCCTTTCTTCACCGAATTTTTGCGCAACCTAAAGTCTTACCCTATGCAGATATGATTAGATGGATGATTGATAATGTGAATATTGAATATAGGACATTCTTGACATCAAGGAAAATGATAGTAGGATCCTTCAAAGTTGTAGATTTGAAGAGGATGTATCATTTTCCAGACCCTTAGAAGATTTATGACAAGTAGTTTCTCAAAAAAATTGCAAAGAAGAACAAATTAGAATCAAAGCCCATTAGACAATGGAGACAAGACCCAAGCAAAAACAAGCATGATAGTAAGGGCATGTATTCTTTATCTTCTCTTGTCGATCCATTTTGTTGTGTTGCTACTATAATATGTAGATTGTTAGGTTCTTCGAACACACACAAATTTACAATTGAATGGGCTCCCTTGATTCAAGCTGCTTATAATTATGAAGTAATGGATTAGGCTACTATCTTGGCCAACGATATTGCATCCAAAATCTTATAATATAGGAAAAATCACAGTGTCTCAAAAAGAATCATGTCATATTTTTATATGAGTGCCTATATTATGGATGCCATTTGTTTCTCTTTTGATTTTCCATCAATGGGATGTAAACAGACACTCGAATACCCTACACCAATTCACTTATATCATGATATCCTATGGGAATCTAAGTACCAACCTCATTTTTACACAATTTGCAATAAGATAATGCTCCATTTGTACAAATCCATTTTTGATCGAAATGCCCCAAGGCTGTCTCAAGAAACTTGTTATGAAACCAGCTCAAGAAAAGATAGAAAAGATAGATTAACGCCTTAGAATTCAGCCTCTTCTAGGAGGAAACCTCCTTTACATTACATAAATGAACAATTCTTTGATGATACAAATGAAAAGACCTCCTTTCTATATATAGGAGTTTAAGGGGTCATAACATAATCAGAGCCGACATAACAATAATAATGTTGGGGCACAATAATAACAATAGTGGGCTTCTATGGGGCACAATAGTAACAATATGGGCACTACATGGGTACGTCAATATAATAAGTGGGTTATACTAATAACAATAATGGGTTACACTAGTAGTATAAGGGCCTAACATGCCCCTCTCCTTCAAAAAGCGTTGTCCTCAACGCTTGAGTAGTTCTTGATGATTCTGTATAAAATTCTTGTCCTCCCATGTGGAATATTTAGCGGGTAAGTTCTTCCACTTGATGAGATACTCTGAAATTGATCGATTTGGTAACTGTCGGGTTCTTGTTTCTATGACTGCTCCTAGTTCCAATATTATTTTTCTTTCCTCTTCAATTTCTGGCAATATTGTTTGAATTGGGATCTTTTGCAACTTTTGAATAAGTGGCCATACTTCTTCATCCTTCTTCCATTCATCCCTTGCTTCGTTTATCCAATCTAGTTGGATAATATAAATAGCACAAAACAATGCTTCCACATCCTCATCCTTGAAGAGTCTTCCCATTCGGTAAGGTCACCATTTTTTAAGTGCATGTAGTATTGCCAACATTTCCTTCTCATAAATAGCTTGCTTGAGATGTAGCAGTAAAACTACCCAATCACCTACATCAAAACACTTTTCACTACGATGTTGATCTACCTGTTGTTTCGTTTGGTTTTGCACCGAAGTGGCGTTATCCTTTAAAAGTTGGAGAACTTGTTGTTGATGCTCGATGTGATCCTTCACTGCTTGAACCTTTTTCTTCTTGATATGTCCTTCTATCTCTAGAGTTTGAGGAGTGGCAATTTCTTCCAATCCTTTACAAGATATGGTTGGATTCATTTCTTGACGCTCGATGTGATCTTTCACTTCTTGAACATTTTTCTTCTTTATCTGTCCTTCTATCTTGATAGTTTGAGGAGTGGTAATTTCGAACAATGAATTACAAGATATGGTTGGATTCATTTCTTCTTTCTCAATGTGATATTTCACTTCTTGCACCTTTTTCTTCTTGATATGTCCTTCTATCTTGGGAGTTTGAGGAGTGGTAATTCTTGCCAATGCTTTACAAGATATGGTCTGATTCATTTCTTCTTTCTCTGGGGTGAGGTCCTGATGTATATCTTCTTCTTTTGTTGTTTCTTGATCCTTTTCTTCCTCCTCTTCATATTCTATGTAAAATAATTTCTTCTCAACACACTTATGACCTTTAGTTCATTTTCTATCACAATTGTAACAAAGCCCTTTTTCTCTTTTTTCTTACAATTGTTGTGGTGTAACCCTTGTAGGTTGTGGAAGGCTAGGAGAAACAACACTTCCATCTGTATAGTTGTGAGGGGTACACTTCCTGGTTTCCATAATTTTGCTTTCCACTATGTCACAAAGCCCTTTTACTCTTTCCAATTGTTGTGGTGTTGCTCTAAAGAAGGTGTTGCTCTTTGTATCCTCATAATGTGCTATCATTTCCTCTGTGAAAATTGACCATGTAACAAGTTGTTTACGAGAACAAAGCCCTTTGTACCATAAACATTGATCTAGTCCTAAATATGAAGATGCAATACATACCTTTTGTAATAGTTGTACACCATGTATATCAAAATATTGCTCCATATGAAGTATCCAATTTACCGGATCCTTGCCATCAAACTTCCTCATCTTGCTTTTTCTTGATTTTAGGATCTCGACCTTGAAATGACTGTAACTCTGTACTTTCGGATCTTTAAGTTCTAAAATTGTGACCTGTAGTAGCCCTTTGTGTCCTCTTTCCAATGCCACCAGTCTGATCCAAATTGGATTCTCCAAGAAAGAGTTATGCACAATCTCCCAAGATGACCTGATTATAGACTAGTTCAGTAGAGTGAACTTGTACAACGTGCCACGAGTCACTGTTTCAACCTTTGGATCTGAAAAATGCATAAAAGAAACTAAAGTCTGTCCTCTTTCTGTACCTTCTTACGAAATTTCAATCCGATCCCAAGAGAGAAAGTTATGATGATTTTCCCTAGATCACCTGTTTTGAATGTAATTCAGGAGTCTGCAAAAAGACCAACTTCCTCAGATCATATCTCGCAAATATCGCGCGAAAATATCGGAAATTCGGACCCAAGGTTCAGCGCGATTTCTTCTCAAATGGGGTTTCCACGATGACCTGTTTGGAGCAGCGAAACCCTAGAATCCAAAGCTCTAATACCAAATGTTATGAAACCAGCTCAAGAAAAGATAGAAAAGATAGATTAATGCCTTAGAATTCAGCCTCTTCGAGGGGGCAACCTCCTTTACATTACATAAATGAACAATTCTTTGATGATACAAATGAAAAGACCTCCTTTCTATATATAGGAGTCTAAGGGGTCATAACACAATCAGAACTGACATAACAATAATAATGTAAGGGCACAATAATAAAAATAGTGGGCTTCTATGGGGCACAATAGTAACAATATCCGCACTACATGGGTACATCAATATAATAAGTGGGTTATACTAATAACAATAAGGGGTTACACTAGTAGTATAGGGGCCTAACATGGGATGTAAACGGACACTCGAAGACCCTACACCAATTCACTTATATCATGATATCCTATGGGAATCTAAGTACCAAACTCATTTTTACAAAATTTGCAATAAGATAATGCTCCATTTGTACAAATCCATTTTTGATCGAAATGCCCCGAGGCTGTCTCAAGAAACCACTACAGACTTCACTGCTATTGCATGTTGGTTTATTGAAGAAAAATTAACTTATGTCAAATTATTTGGGAGTCTTTCAGCCCCTCATGTTCTTCCTATTTATGTTCCTGATAAGCTTCTGGCCCGAGAAGTTCCCTATCATACTGTAGGTCATGGTATAACTAAAGTCTTGAAAGACTCCAAATAATATATTTTGCCATAATTTCCTATTCAATGTGGAGTCTATGTTCTTGACAATTACAATCATGTTGTCCTAGAAATCAAACAAATTTAAGGCATGAAACTCCCCACTATTCCTCCTAGATAGTATGACCCTAAAAATTTCATTCATGATTTCACTACTCATGTTGAAATGAGGACATTTGTTCATGAACTTGATGATTTTGATGATTTGTTTGAAACATGTGAATCATATAGACAGGTGGAACATTTACCAAAAATTTGACTAGGCCCCAAGGATTTTGTCTTATTCCAAGAGTACATAAATAAAAGGATACAGAAACAACCTTCTGAATGCCTAATTGCTTTACAACCAGAATTTCCTACAGGAAAACCTTTGTAGTTGTCTACAAAAGAAACAGAAAAGACACCCACTACTACACTCTCAGAGAAACAAATAGAAGAGCTCTTATCTACTAGTGAGCTTGATAAAGTCTGGGATCAATTCAATAAAAAACTAGATAGCACATAGGATAAATGTAGGATTCAGCTTCAATGGAGATAGATAAAACTCTTGTAGCCAGAAAGTTAAAGTCTCCTGTAAATGAGTCATCAAGTCAAATAATGGATAAATAAGTTATCTCGGCATTCCCCACCTCCGAGATCGTCCTCAGAGTAGAACAAATTCTGCCTCTTGATATTTTTTACAGTCCTGAACATCGTGTTGTTGTGAGTCGACAGAAGAAGAAAAGAAGAATGGAACATTCTCAGGAACTTCTTCCTAGAAGCGTTCCATTAGATGTGGTATGGAAAGATTATCAAGCTAATTCATCTGATGATTTAGCTAAGCTTTCGTAATATGCAGGAGCCTATGCTACAACCACCATTTTCAAAGCTACTGAGGTTCAACAAATTGTTAAAGAAAAATATGAAAAAACCTTGAAATTAAAACAAATAGTACTTAATTCAAGACATGGTATGGAGCAAGAATGGAAACTCAAGTTGTCAAAATTACAAACTGAGTTTGATCAATTGAAATTTCAAAACGAAGCTGATATTCACAATCGAAATACACAGATTGACCAGCTTAAACTTAGAATAACTCAAATACATAAGGACATTGGTATTGAAGGACTCATAAAAGAAGCTAGAGAGATCAATGCTCTCCTCTCACAAAAGCAAGTAAAATTTTGTAATAAGTTAAAGATCATCATTGATCTCTACAAAAATAGTGACTCATCAACTAATCAAATGTCTGAATTAAGAACATAGTATGAAGATGTCAACAACAATATTTCTTATTTCATCACTTGGTAGGACAGTTCAAATGGAATAAAATCAAGTCTTAACAAAATACAAGAATCATACAAAGATATTTTTTTCAAAGATTGGGATATTAGAATAAAGCAGGTTGAAGAAGCAATTTACAGAGCAAGAGACCTAGCAGGAAAAATTACCAAAACTGATAGAGAAATTCTAACAGGTGCTATTCTTATTACTGAGTTCCTAGGAGAATGCTCACCAAATACTCAAACACTCATAGAGTATTGGCATAAAAAATCAAAGGAAAAAGAAGATAGAATCAAGAAATTATCTAAGTTAAATATTGAATATCATCAACCATTGTTGCTTGGTAAAGCCCTATGGACAATGGTTAGTTCTTCATAGCCTTGTTAATGCAACTAAATACATGCTCCTACCTCTTTCAGATGCCTTGTTTGTAGGACAGATGCATATCAGGCCAGCTCATCCCCTAGAATTGAAGCCAATGGAATCTGTTTACACTTTACGAGAGAAAATAGGAGAGCAGCCAATTTCCCATCTTTAGTTTCTTGTTAAAACGAAAGTTATTTTTATCTTTTTGTTCCTTATTTCAAGGAGTGTTTGTTTCAACCTCCTCAGCAAAATATGCATTTTCTATTTTGATAGTATGACTTTTATTTATAAATACCCTCTCATGTTTTTAGAGAAGGGGTTCATAATTTTTGTAAGAAGACTTAAGGAACTTGCACTTTTGTATTTCTTTGATAATTTTAATAGAAATGTTGGGCCAGAGACTGTCTTCTTCCATAAGTGAAGCATTGATATATGTGGTACTATTATCTTTTATTAATGCTATGTTTTATGTTTAAAAGTGAGTTAAGTTTTATCACTGTTTTATTATATACAATATCACAACTCAATTAAGCATTGTTTCACTATTGAAAAGTGTATTAATTGTTATCTTTAGTTGTATGTATGAAATGGTATAATTTTTGTGTTATATGTGCTTAATAATTAAATTTATTAACTATTTAATAAATTTAATTATCTTTAATTTGTTTTAACTCTTTTAAATGTTTGATGATCTATATTGTCTTTCATTTATAAAGAAATCTTTATGAAATCACATATGCAAAGTTAGTTATATCTTGGGAATTAGATAGATAGATATAGATTTATTTATTTGCATTCATATTTACTCTATCAAATAGTTTTCACCCCATCTATATCACACCTCAAACTCCATTATATATTTGAATGGGAAATTGGTCCCTATATCCCTAGTCGGAACCGCTATCCCAAACGGAAAAGGAACAATATTCAAGTTCCCGACCAGGTGGTTTCCCCGATGTTGAGGCAAGGACATTCTAAGCCTTCAAAAATTTTGGTGCTAGAAGGAGGGCCCCGACTATGAATGGAAAAAAGAGTTGAACCTAAATCTAAAGGCCATTCTAAGAGTCACTCCCCCTCAAGATCACCTCCAACTTCTAGATCTTCATCTAAAACTCCTACTTCTAGATCAAAAGTTGAACAAACATCTACAAAATCTCCTAGAAAACTACCCTCATATTTCAATCCACCTTCTCATCACGTACTAGAGGTTGAAACCTTAATTAAATTTGGAAAGTATTTCTATTTCTAGAGAAAAACCTCAACGATCAGAAATATCTGAAGGTAGTGTATAGTCATCTTTTCAATCTACTCGGATTTTAACTCGTTCTCAGAGAAAAAAACTTGGAGTTACTCCATTTGAGTTTCCTCTTCCTTCTTTCTGAAAGAAGACTAAAAAATCTAAATCACAAAAATCTACTAGTGAGCTTTTGTCAAACTCGCATCCACAAAAACCTTCATTTCATATATTTCCTCCAATCAATCCTCCTGTTCATATCCCTTCTTCTCAGAGTATTGGTGCCAGTTCATCTAGCACTAATGCATAATATGCCTCTTCTTCCACACAATCACCTTCTACATCCAGCTTTACCCAAACTCAAATTATGGCTGGAAGACAACCTCCAGTCAAACCATGGGCCAATCCTAGAGTAGTACAAATGCCAACACCTCTCCATGATCTAACTAAACATCCTAAGAGATGGTTACCAAAATTTAATCCTGATGATGGACTTCCTATTGAAGAAAATCTTCATAATTATATGTTAGCCATTAATCTGAATGGAGTTGTTGAAGAGGACTATGTAGTAAGATTATTTCCGTACACTTTTGAAGTATTTGCAGGTTCATGGTATTGTTCATTACCATTAAGGTCCATTACTAGTGAGGATATATTCGAAGAATAATTCTTAGCTAAGTTTGGCATTGATCGCACTACTACCACTTTGATTAATGATCTCTCCAATCTTAAAGCAAGTCTCAATGAAAAAATCAAGGATTTTAATTCTACATTTAATAAACTCTTGAATAAAATCCCAAATACATCCAAACCTGGTGTTGACATACATAACGAGTGGCATATGTCTCCCTTACCTTTAGATATCACAATTTTTTCTGATAGGGCTAATAAAACGATTCTAGTAGAGAACATGAAAGAAGAAATAATAGTTGAGAAAAGAATACTTGTTGTAGAAAAAAAATGCATAGGATGAAAGAAAAGCCAAAATGGTTACATTTAAGGATGAAAAAAAGAATAAAACTCCAAAATATCATTTTGATCTCGAAGGACTATAGAAAGTCCTCAAAACTATGTCTAACAAGATGGTTGAGATTAAAAAACAAGTGGTTGAATCTTCAAAGAAATATTTCAGACCCTTTAGAAGAACTCAGACTTCGACTTCCCAACCCCCCAATGTCATATCGAATGTAGAATCAGATGAATATGATGATGAAGAAGAAATAATTATGTCTGTTGAGGATTCTCAAGATGAAGAATTTGTAGAAGTTCATGGGCTTTGGGATTTTATCCTCCCCACTTCTGACAATGAAGAAGAACATGAAGCCTTACCTGTAAGTACAAGAAGTAAAGGACCACCTGATTCTCCTCAAACAATCCATAAACAAAAGACTTCTATTTTTGCCACTAAATATAAGAACATCAACAAAACATCCCCTTCTTCTTCTTCTAATCCTCAATCCGCATCAAAAACTTTGGTTGTCTCTAATAACATTGAGTATAATATAGTGGAACATATGAAAAAAGTTAAGTCTAACATTTCTTTATATGAAATTTCAAAATTAAAACAGCAGCAGAGGTATCTTCTTAATGAATTGAATGCATCTCCTTTAGTAGTTGTTGTTGCTTCTAAATATGCATGAGGAATAGGTAGGCCTCCTACTAATTCTATAGAAAAATTCGCTTCCACAGATACTATCTTAATCAGAGACAGATCAAATTATCACACTCCCCCGTTTCTTTTAACTTTTGAACTCTTCAATAAAAACATGCACAATTTCTTAGTCAATTCTTGAGTGTCATCAAATATAATGCCCCAAATAGTTTGTTCAAAATTGATCATATCTCCCCATAAGTCTTTTGTTCATATAGTGAAACTTGATATAACAAAAGTTAAAGTATTAGGAGATATCAACTCAATTCTCATTAGACTTTCTTCTAATCCCGATGCATTTCAAATCATTGACATTCTAGTTGCTAATATTCTAGATTTCTATGGCTTAATCCTAAGTAGGGATTGGTATGAAAAGTTACACGGTTACTTTGCTACAAACTGGTCTCATAGGCAGTTACCATATAATGGAAAACCAAATCAAATCCGTGTAATTTTTTGGGTAAATTCAGAGCTCAAGAATCACCTTTCTCATTTAATTTTGTTACATCGCAAATTGAAAACTATTCACAGACAGATTTAACCAACTGTGTAAATTTTCTAGATAAACCTTTAGTTAAATCTTTGTTTTGGACTTTGTATTTTGATGGATCTAGATCTAATGATGGTGTTGGAGCAGGATGTGTCTTAATTAGTCCTAATGGACAAAAAAAAATGCTAACTTGTCGATTAGAGTTTAAATTTACAAACAATGTTGTTGAGTGTGAAGCTCTGGTTCAAGTCTCGTACAAAGAAATATCTATTGATGTCCAATATCTTCAAGTATTTGGAGATTCAAAAATTGTTATCAAATAGGTAAGAAATACTATTCATTGTATCTCCAACCATTAAAAATATTACCAGACTCTAGTTCAAGCTCTTACTTCACATTTCTTAGATTTTGATATTTCTCCAATCCCTAGACTTCAAAATTCCAGTGCTAATTTATTAGCCAATGTCGCATGCAAAATAATTCCACCTGAAGATTTTATTCCAAATTGATTTTCGATTGAGCTAAATTTTTTCCCTTCCATTCTTGATAATTTTACAAATTGGTGTGTGTTTAATGATGATGGAGATCTTAAGTTTCTTAACACCTAAAGAATCATATTCTGATCAGATAATTGATGAAGATGAAAATGACAGATAGATGAAACAAGCAAATGAAAATAATTATCTCCCCAAATATGTGGTTAATCTTGAAAATATTTATGATATAAAAGTTAGATTCAAGAAAGTATCTAATTTTAAACTTCAAAGTTCAACATTAAGGTTTTAATTAGTAAACCTTGGATCTGAATCTAAACCTCAAAATGTCAACTTAGATCTAAGTCTTTCTCCTGATGAGAGATTATCTTTTCTTCGTCTATTGAAGAAATCTAAATATGTATTTTCCTAGAATTACAAAGATCTAAAGACGTATTGTACTTCGATCATCCAACACATCATCCCAATGATGCCTAATATCAAGCTTGTTCAACAAGAATTAAGAAAGATTCATCCAAATCTAGAGAATCAAATCAAAAATGAACTGAATAACTCCTTAAAGAAAAAATCATTTTTCTAGTGAGGCAATCCAAATGGGTATCTAATTTAGTACCAATTAGGAAGAAGAATGGTGACATTAGTATTTGTATAGATTTTCACATTTTGAATAAAGCCAGTGAAAAAGACAATTTTCCTTTGCCACCTATGGAACAAATCTTGCAATTAGTCACCGGTTCTGAGCTTATGTCTTTTCTTGATGGTTTATGAGAAATAAAATACTTGCTCATCCAGATTATATATTAAAGACTACATTTAGAACTAAATGGGGAACTTACGCATATCAGAAAATGCCTTTCAGATTATTAAACGCAGGAGATACTTTTCAAAGGGAAATCCACATCACTTTCAAAGGTCTCATTAACAAAAAAGATTTTGTTTATTTGGATGACATTACCATATATTCTAAGAAGAGAAACAATCACTATCATGACCTTAAACAAATATTTGAGAGATGTAGAAGATATGGGATTTCTCTTAATCCTAAAAATTCCTACTTTTCTTTAAGGAAACTTCTAGGATTAATTGTCTCTGAAGAAGGAATCTGTATATATCTTGACAGAATTAAGGCTATTTCAAAAATCACTTTTCCCCATAACAATAAATCAATGCAATCTTTCTTAGGACAAATTAATTTTGTAAAAATATTTGTTCATGATTTTTCCCAAATTGTTTTACCTTTACAAATCATGATCAAGAAAAAACTTGTTTTTAAATGGGGAAATAATGAAAGGGAATCCTTTCAAGCAATAAAACAAGCTATAATTGATTCCCCCTCTTTAATTACTCCCAACTTTTCTAATCCTTTTATTTTGTATACTTTTTCTTCTGAATTTTCTTATGTTGCAGTGCTAACACAAATCAACAATAAAAATATAGAAGCACCTATCTCTTTCTTCAGTGCGAATTTTTAAGCATTAGAAATAAATTATTCTGAAGTAAAGAAGTAGGCCTTTGTAGTATTTACATTTTATACCTTTTTAACTAAAATCTCATACAAAAGTTTTTGTTCCATTCTCAGCAGTGAGACAATTACTTATATAGAAAGAGTTAGGTGAAAAAAGGGCAGACTGGGTAACAACTCTGCAAGAATATGATCTTGACATTAAACCTGCTAAAATTGTTAGAGGACAAGGTTTTTGCAGACTGATTACTAGAGCCTCAAATATTTCAGCAAATGAAGATTTAGGTAATACAATTCAAATATCTGAGGTATGTCTTACTGACATTGAATCTCAATATTCTGATCTTTTTTTTTATTTAAAAAATGGTTACGCTCCACCATAACTTAATTATAAAATAAAAAGGACTCTAAGACTTCAAGAAAAACAGTATGAGATCATTGATGGTGTGTTATTTAAAAGAAATTATGACTCTATTTTATTAATATGCATAGAAAAATTTGAAGCAGAAAAAATTTTGCAAGACCTCCATGATGGACCAACTGTAGGATATTTTGGAGGAGATACTACTACATATAAAATCCTTCAGTTGGATATTATTGGCCAACATTGTTTAGAGGTACACATGCCTACGTAAGAAAATGCAAAATTTGTTAGACCACTGCAGGAAGACAAAGGAAACTAGCCCTACCACTCCATCCAGTTAACATTGAACAACCTTTCAAACAATGGGGACGAGATACAATAAGTGAGATTGTTCCTCACTCTTCTAAGTAGCATAAGTTCATCCTAATTGCCACATATTATTTCACGAAGTGGGTAGAATCAATTCCACTAAAGGTAGCTAATTCTGATAACACTATTGAATTCATCGATCAATCATTTATTACGAAATTTGGATTACCTAATGCACTCATCTTTGACAATGCATCTTATTTCTCAGGAAACAGTATGACTAAATTTGCATTAAAAATGGATTTAAGCTAAAATACTCAACTAATTATTATCTTCAAGGAAATGGTTTAGCAGAATCTACCAATAAAAACCTCATTAGGACTATCAAGTGTAGTATTGATCAAAGTCAAAAAAATTGGCATAAATCTTTGGTGTTTTCTTTATGGGCTGATAAGATAACTATGAAAGCTTCTATCATAACTACTCCTTTCAATTTAGTTTATGGAAAAGAAGCTATTCTCCCTACCAATCTATCTCTTCCTTCATTGGCCTTAGTACAATTTATTGAAGAACAACCCTCCTCTTCTATACAATTAAGGATGTCTCAAATTCTAAAATTAGAAGAAGAAAGGGAAAAGGCTAAACAAACCCATGCACATCATCAACAGTTAGTAAAATATTCCTTTGATGCAAGCTCATTTAGTAAAAAAATATTTTCAAATTGGTGACTTAGTTTTGAAATGGGACAAGGCACATGAGGAAAAAGGAAAGCACACCAAATTTCAGAAATTATGGCTTGGACCATTCCAAATCGTTGAACAGTTAGGTCCATCAACTTTTGTTTTACAAGATCTACAAGGTAAGAGAGATGCTCTTCCTATTAATGGACTAATTCTCAAACAATTCTTTTCGTAGGACTTCTGTTCTACTGTATTATATGTATATATCCATGTTTTTGTTATAAATAAGATTGAGTAACACATTATTGGCTTTCATTTAAAAATATCTATTCATTTATAACTTTAAGCTTGAAAGGTATTGATTTTAAGAGAAAGCAATCTCAAAATTGAAGACTAGATAAATACTTTAAAACTCTGAAATTTTTATACATTAAAATTGTAGATCCTTATCACTTCAAACCTCATAAAATCTTCATTCTTGATAATCAGTAAAGAAAGGTTCCTTTAACAAAGTAAAAGGCTATTTTGAAATCTTAGTATCTTTAGCTTCAATTGTCATCCATTACTCTTAAGGAGTAGGTGAACCTCCCCACTCATTGTTCAAGTATTTTTAGAATGTAATTCTAAAATATAGGAAACTTAGAAGATAAGAAGTCTCATCACAAGCTTGCTTACCATGATCATAAGGAAGTAACAGGTTGACATTGTCATTACTAGCCACCAAACCAGGATGGTGGTTTTTTTTGTAAGTATAAGACATGGAGTCTCATCACGAACTAGCTTGTTCAATTCTGTTATCACTTGTGAATGGAATTGTCATTATCTAGCCATCAAAACAGGACAATGACTTGTAAATATCCTTAGAAAATAAAATGAATCCTTAAAATTACCTCTAAAGATTTACAAACATGGATGGGATACTGGTTCACCATTTGGAAAAATGTAACCTTGTCAAGGCTATGGATGCATGCCAGCAGTAATGACTCTATCTATGACAAAAAAAATTCATCAAAAGCTAAGTTTCAAATAATATTTTATATTTATTATTAAGGACTGATTTTAATGATTAAATATTTTTATCTATAAAAGTGATAAGGAGTCTCATCACGAGCTAGCTTGTTCAATTATGTTATCACTTGTGAATGGCATTGTCATTATCTGGCCACCAAACTAGGAAAACGACTTCTAAAGATCCTTAAAAAAGAAAATGAATCCTCAAAATTACCTCTAAATACTTACAATCATGGATGGGATACTCGTTCACCATTTGGAAAAATATAACTTTTATTTATCTCATTTTCAAAATTGTTTTCTTTCCTTAAGGTACTTACTTTTAAGTTTAAAAGTTTGTTTTACAAATTTTCAAAGATAATGGGTTCTTCCAATGAATCACCAATTGTTGTGTACCCAACAATCCCATATTATTTAAATATAGAACATTTGAATAATGGGGACCCTTTTTAAAAATTTCTTTAGATTTATATCCCAAAAACCCCAAAAGATGTCATGTTTGGTTATCTTTTAGGTTTAAGTCCTAGTAAAATAACTTAGGTTTACTTTTTAAATAAAGTCGTGCATCACAAAATGATTAGAAGTCATGATAATATCCCTTATCAAACGTTGTGATACGAGATATCGTTTGCAAATAAAGCTTCTCTTAATAAAACGAAGAAAACAAAGAAAAAACACACTCCCACACATAAAGCTTCATTGGACCTGCCATAGAGACATGTCATTATCGCATATCGCAAGTCACACATCCCTACTAGCTCTTTATTAGCTCATACATCTCTATGATGTGATTGTGATATAAAAGAAACACTTTCTGATCTCTGATGCATGTATGCGATATTAAATATTGCAAATCGCACATCGTAAATCGCAGCATCACTTCAAATGAAATACTTCCAAGAGGATTTGTGATGTGAAAATGTTGACTAATCTCCACTTAATGAATATCCATGTGTACTTATATTTTCATTAAATTTCAAATCTAACCGTTTCAAAGTTCTTCGGTTGACGAAATCGATTTAGTTGGCAAGTTGTTATTTGAAACGTATGTATTTTTCCCATGTTTCCTTTCATCCTTGGAGATCTAAAACATTCCTTTGAATTTCCTTTATGCAGGTTAATACTAAAAAACAACATTCCGTTGAAATTTCCTAACATGAAAGAAAGGAAAAGGGTCATTTGTTCAAACAAAAGTAACTCAATTCAAATCATAAGCAACAGAGATGGCTCTATTATTCATAGACACCACATGCATGAAGGACTTTGGTACTTCTTCTTGGGAGTCAATGTACAATTTATTTGAAGAAGAAAACCCTAGGGTAATAGCAGTTAAGCAAGCAATAGTTGACACCTCATCATCATCTGAGGCTACCTTCTCTAATGTCACCAATTCCTTTCTTCATCGAATTGTTGTGCAGCCTAAAGTCTTACCCTATGCAGATATGATTAATTGGATGATTGATAATTTGAAAATTGAAGACAGTAAATTCTTTACGTCAAGGCAAACAATAGTAGGATCCTTCGAAGTTGTAGATTTGATGAGGATGTATCATTTCCCAAACCCTCAGAAGATTTATGACAAGTAGTTTCTCAAAAAAATTGCAGAGAAGAACAAATTGGAATCAAATTCTATTAGACAATGGAGGAAAAACCCAAGAAAGAACAAGCATGACAGTAAGGGTATGTATTCTTTAAGTTCTCTTTCCCGTTTTTTTTGTTATACTACTGCCATGATATGTAGATTGTTCGGTTCTCCGAACACACAAAAATTTACAGTTGAATGGGTTCCCTTAATTCAAGTTGTTTCTAATTCTGAATTAATGGATTGGGATATTAACTTGTCCAATGATATTTCATCCAAAATCTTAGAATATAGGCAAAAGCACAGTGTCTCAGAAAGAATCATACCATATTTTTATATGAGTGCCTATATTATGGATGTCATTTGTTTCTCTTTTGATTTTCCTTCAATGGGATGGAAATGGATGCTTGCACCAATTCACTTATATCATGATATCCTATGAGAATCTAAGTACCAACCTCATTTTTACAGAATTTTCAACAAGGTAATGTTTCCTTTGTACAAAGCCATTTTTTATCAAAATGCCCCCAGGTTGTCTCAAGAATCCATGACAGACTTCACTTCTATTGGAAGTTTGTTTATTGAAGAAAATTTCGCTTATGTGAGAGTATTTTGAAGTCTTGCGGCCCCACATGTTCTTCCTATTTATATTCCTAATAAGCTTCTAGCCTGGGAAGTTACCTATCAAACCATAGGTCATGGTATAAGTAACATCTTGAAAGAATTTAGAAAAGCTATTTTGCCACAATTTCCCATTCAATGTGGAGTCTATGATATTGACAATTACAATCATGTTGTCCTGGAAATCAAACAAATCAAAGGCATGCAGCTCCCCAATATTCCCCTAAAAAGGTCATTCATGATTTCATTACTCGCGTTAAAATAAGGCCATTTGTTCATGAAACTAATGATTTTGATTATTTGTTTGAAACATGTGAGTCATATAGATAGGTGGAACATTTAGCATAAATTCGATTGGGCCCCAAGAATTGTTTCTTATTCCAAGTGTTATAGACATTTTTTGGCACTACAACCCCAAGCATGAAATTTCCATAAACCAAGGGATCCTAAGTCCCAAAAGTGTTGTTCTAACCCCTAAAGGAAGAAGGTCAACTGATTATAGCTTCTCCCAGAAGTTCTCCATGAAAAACTGCTCAAAACTGGTCAAAACAGGATCATTTCAGCTGCTCCATAGGCAAAGTGCGTTGAATCTCACCTAAATACACTATGTGGGTGTGTTGCATTTTAAAAATCCCTTCTATGGGGTGCAAAGGGCGAGAAGTGACAAATGGCAGTGTCATTCCGCGAGGTGGAGAGGCATGGAATCTTCCAGAAACTTCTCTTGTGACACTTGCCTCTCTGAATTCGACCAAGGATGAGTAAGAGATCATCAATCTCCAAGTGGAAGCAAGAACTATTAAAGGGAAGACACTGATCAAATCACAATCTGACTCATCTCCCTTACAGATATCTATATATGGATCCCTCATCCCAGAGATCCAGAGGCTGGAATTTTGCATATTGTAAGGAATTGTTGTTGGTTTCTTGAGACAACATCATAGTGTTGGGTGATCTAAGCTTTGTATGAGGTGAAGAAGGGCTTACTTGCTGAGAGGATGATGCTGGGTCAGAACAACTGGTTGTAACTCCCTTGGCTCTTTCTTATTTATCAATAAGAGCTATTCAAGTTTTCCTCCATACTCTTGTGTCATTTATGTTTTATGCATTTGTATGGTCAATTTACATCTGATCCTAGATTTTTTATGATTATAGATCCATGTTCTTGTATAGTGTCATGCTATTGTGATCTTACAGGTACTTTGTGAACCTGGGTGTACAAGGGATCAAGTAGCGAAAGACTATCAAGAGAGAGAGGAATCGAATTAGGAGATTAACGCAAGACAGAGGTCGGTCTTCTTTGTTCTTCTCTCATCTATATTTCATAAAGGAAAAATGAAAGTAGCTTTACTTTGTTTGTTTCTAAGGTAGCTACCACACTTTAGTGGGATAAGCAGTTCTGTGTAGACACTTTTCCCTGTAACAAAATGGCGACTCCTCTAAGGACGAATTAGTTTGTTTGTTTATCTTCCTTGTTTCTTATTTTATAAACTTACAGATGGAGCCTGAAGTTGAGCCAGGTAACTTTCGAACTACATTTTCTATGAAAATGCAAAGTAGATAAATGCCACTTCAGTCAATCTCCGGGATTTGTTTATAAATTAAACAACTGATTTACAAACTCTCTGATTGCCCCTTGTGACAGCTCTAGTAACCTCCTTAGATCTACCCCTGATTGTTGCTTTACTGATTACCATTTGCTCAGCCAAAACCCATGAACTGAACTGCAAACTGTGACCCAGAACCTAAGCAAAGTCTCATCTCTAGCCCAGCGTAGGTACTATTCTGTGAATCTGAAATTCAGCGCACTTCCTGGGTGTAGTAGGTGCGTTGCATTTCAAATTCCCTGTGTTACAGGTGCGCTGATCAGACTAGGCATTGTTCAGTTTTGGTTTCTGTGATTCATTCCTTTCAGTTCTATTCATGAATTTTGCTGCCCGTAATCAGTATATCTCTGTTTGAAACCCCTTTTCCTTGCTGTTATTCCGCCTCCATTGTGCAAAAGAACTGTAAATGTTTTTGTGTATTTGTTGAGTCATTTTCAGTTCTCCTTTGCAAAAAGTAACATAATTGTACTTTCGTCCTTTTATTTGAAAGTGTCGCAAGTGTCGTTTTCAGTCATAGGAAAGCGTTTGGTTGCTATTGATAGTCGATTACCCTGTTACTATTGTATTTGGTCTGAATTTGTAGTTTTTCTAGTGTCGAAAGAAAGTATCCATTTTTTATTTTGAAAAGAAACTTGGTAGTAATTATCGCTTGAAAAGTAATTCAGATTTGTGCATTAGCTTTCTTTTTACCATTCATCTACTAAGAAGACGAAAACAAATACATGCATGTGCATTTGCATTTAGACTGTTTGATTGGTTTGATTTAGGACAGTGCATTTAGAGTGTGCTCTTTGCTCTTTGTGAAAGAATATTGTTTCTCTTTCCTTAGTAGCTAGGATTTTCATTGCACAAAGAAGATAAAAGACTACTTATCATCTTAGATTGCATTTTAGGAATTGTATATCTACATCTCGCGGTGAACCTGAAAGGAAAATTTCTTAAGCAAGATCAACTATAAAATAAATTTAATGAATCTAACAACGCTTTGGAACCTAACGCACAACATCTAGAAGTCTAGGCTAGAGACGTATTCCGGCGTCGTAAAGCCTGGTAACTGTTGTTCTCACTGATGGTTGGGTGATTCCTCCACTTTGAGATGATAAGTGCCAGTACAGACTTGTGCTCCCATGTACCGTCGAGTATATTTTGGGAGACCACAATAGGCTTAATCCTTTATCCATAGGAAGCCGTGTTTGTCACCCTATCGATCGCAATGCATTGAACACAGCATTCAGGAAGATTGACTGTCGTACCGTAAAAAGTATTCTACAGTTTTGCGATTGGTTTGGTAATCCCTCTACCTAGATTTCCAGAGCAGTCCCTTTTGTTCCTTTTCAGACTCCTTAACGGAAAAGGTCCATCTGAGCACTTGTCACTTCAGGCTCATTAAAAATCGAAGGCGACTAGAGTCATCTTTTGTTTTTTCTCGACTCTTAAAAATTGAAAAAACAAGTTGTGTCAAAGCGTCTAAAATTCATCTAATTCGGAAACATACTTCCCCTTTATTTTTAGTTGATCGAGTAATCTGCAATCATGGAAGAAAGTCAATTGAAACCCCGTCGTTCGCGGAGGCTTACAAGTCAACCGTCTTTGTCTCCAGAATCGAAGCTATTACGGACAAAGCAAACTCGTTTAATCGGTTCCAAATCTCCTAGTAAAGTTAGAAAAAGAGTTCCAACAACATCAGAGACTCTGGTTACTCCAAACATTTTTGGTATCCCTACCTTCACAGAAGAAGTTCAGCAGCCACCGAAGGACAGTAGTACTAATCCTAGTCAGAGGGTAAACACTTGTATCACTGAACCAGTTCCATCTACAACCAATTCGGAGAGTGTTGTTCCCCAAACATCTATCGCTGTAGATTCTATACCTTCTTCAGCACCAAAAATATTCTACGGACCTGACAGTCTACCCCTTCCACCTGGTCTGATTGCTATAGAAGATATTGTGGAAGATCCTCCATCTAGTACTCCATCGTAATTTGGAGTCGGGATCACTCTGTATCCTTCTTCATCAGAAATTAGTCTACCGCCAACGGAAGCTCCTGTAGAATCGCTAGGTAATCTTTTGGATAGACTAGAAATGTCTGAACAACTGTCAACATATAGGATTGTGTCGTCTGACACAGAGACGGCAGAACTTCCTACTATCACTCCAACAATGTTCGCCGATATACCATCTGTCCCAACTAGTTCTCAATCACTAAAAGGAGCCCACTCAGGGGCTATTTCGACGGTATGGTCTGTTCTTGTTTGTTCATCTGGAATAATATCCGAAAACTCTTATGTTGAGTCTCAACAAATTGATCTATTTTGAGGTCAATTTGGGCAGTCCGACCCTCAAGGGAAAACCATTCCCTTAAGTACCAGATTACCACCGTATGGGGGGCAGTATACCCTTTCATTGTCCCCTCCGGGAGGATAGCCATA
This sequence comes from Pinus tabuliformis, assembly GCA_031772625.1. Lineage (NCBI taxonomy): Eukaryota > Viridiplantae > Streptophyta > Pinopsida > Pinales > Pinaceae > Pinus > Pinus tabuliformis. Next base: position 494,930,699 of record CM062812.1, on the reverse strand, counting down.
CGAGAGTTCACAACAAAATTCGGGTTATGTTGGAATTACGTTAAGCGGTTGGGTACCGATACTACCTCAACAACCAAGAGTTGTATATTCGATGCAACAATGCTTACCTATGTCAAGTATACCAACTACACTAGCTATTGTGACGATGTCGCAAGTTCAAGCGCTGCCTGTTGTATGCCAACCTCAGGTTTCTCAGGTTGTAATGCAACAGCCCCTTGACCCTACAACTCAACCACAATCGGTAACTGGTGGAATGACATAGGTTCAAATGGGTACAATCACCCCTCATCTTGTTCAAACAATTAGTATTGGGCAACAGCACATGGCTTCACAACCATGGCTAGTGCAATACCAACAACCGTAGTTCCAACAAGTATACCAAGGTTCTGAGCAACAAATCTTTGCGAATAGTGGGTAACCGTATATTCAAAACGGTCAAAATCAACCATTCTACAATGGTCATGCCCACCAACCTTACCAAAGTTACCAACATCAAATGCATTATGCTGGTATGCAAAGACCAACTACTCAGGCAATCCCATCTTATCCTGGGTATGCTTCACCTAACCTGAATCAGCAGTTACCCTTCGTAGCGACTTTAGAGTTACATGATTTAAATCTATTAATGAACGATCCAATCACTTACGCACCTTGGTGGCCAGTGATTCCGCATAAACTTCCATCAGATATTCCTAAATTTAATGGAAATTCGGGTGAAGATCCGTCGAATCATGTGATGACCTTTCATTTGTGGTGTTCATCAAACACCCTAAACGATGATTTGATTAGGCTTTGCCTTTTTCAGATGACGTTAACTGGTCTGGCAGCAAAATGGTATATCGAATTTCCTAGAGCTTCATTTGACAACTTCAGTACCCTAGCCACAACCTTTTTAACCCATTTTCAGTTACCGATAAGGTACGAAACGGGAACATAACTTCTTACCAATTTCAAACAAACAACGGCCACTCACATATCTGATCATATACATGAGTGGCGACGTCATCGTAGAATGGTAAAAATGTATGTTCCCGTTCATCTTTTAGTTGAATGGTTTATTAAGTCATTATTGCCTTCCATCACGGAAGATGTGGGAAAAGGGGGAGTCGTCACCAAAGAGCAAGTTATCGCTCGTGCACAATATTTGGACTTGATTTACACTCAGTCTGGCACGCTCTACGATAAAATACCTGACGCTCCTAGACCGGAATTCTCAGTCCCTCCTCCTCCTAAATCAAACAATGACTCTCATGCCAGTGATGGCGTGATTGGTGCAACAGACACGAAATCGACAAAGGCTACATCTAAAAAGGCCCATAAGATTTCCGATCAAAATGAAAAAGAGGAACTTCTTGCCTTAGAAGTAAATGTCGTATCGAAAGATAAAGGCAAAGAAACCAAGCAACCAAGGGGCAAGAAGAAAGGCAAAGGGAAGAAGAAGAAACAGGAAGAATCATCACCTGAAAAATCTTCTGCGAACCCTTCTGGAAATAAGAAATCAAATCATCCATGCTTTATATGTGATGAGGATCATTGAACATCAAATTGTCCGTATTAAAAAATTCTTCAAGAATAAAAAGACCTCAGCAGTATTAACTGATCCGTTTCCGAATCCAGGAACAAATCTGGTTGACAGTGGAAATGCTTCCCCGTCTCAAGTGCTAATGTTGTTGGTTTCAAAACAACAAAATGATGCTTTGATATCGACAAGGAACAAAGATTATGGGAATCCACAGTTGTTGAACAACAAGGATAAAGATCAACCTAGTAGTTTGACAACAACTTCGACAGAAGTTGCGACGCCCATCATTCCTGAACTGACAATAAAACCGCCAAAGGGAGTAGTACACAAATCGACATTTAATCCTCGTGCTAGAGTAGCACAGCATTATAATATAGTGGAATATTTGGCCCAATCGCCATCCGCTATGTCGACTCTTGAGGTACTACAAAATTGTCCATCCCAAAAGCAAGCTTTATTATCAGCCATCAGTGGGATAGACCCAAAGGATTCGAATCTTGTATCCTTCGATCATAAAGGATACGATCCTCAGTTACCAGCTCAACTAGCTTTCCTCGTTCAAGTGAAAGCCCTCAACAAAACTGTTCATCGAACAATTATTGATGAGGGGGCATCTACATGTATTATGTCGATGAGTTGCTGGAAAACTTTAGGATCTCCAACCTTGTCGCGATCTTCGACGACATTAAAAGCATTTGACGGACGAACATATACCCCATATGGTATTCTAAGTAACTTGAAGGTTGAACTAGGAGGGAAAACAATAGAAATAGATGTTGAGGTAATCGACGGAAATCTCGATTACAACATCCTACTGGGAAGACCATGGATATATGCTATGGCTGTTGTTGTGTCGACCTATTTTAGGAAGATTGCATTACCTTTTCAAGGATGGATTACAATCGTCGATCAACAAAACTTCCTCCCCAATGGTTCTCAAGTTACAGGAAGCATTCCAATGATCCATGGGAGCCCCCATTCGCTTCAAAATATCAGAGTAGGCCTACTAAAATATCCTATATTAATGGTAACTTTTGCCCTTCCACCTCCAATCAATTTGGCGGAAGTACCATCGATAGGAACCTGCAATATGATATCTTCAAAAAGATCTCAAAAAACGATATCGACATGGATCATGCACAGGTTTTGCCTCCAAGCCCAACAGAAATATTGTAGCAATCAATGTTCCATGGGAGGCAAACCCAAATCAACGCTCATCAAGCATTTGGATAGATAGGTCTAAGCAGTATGGCACCCCTTCAGATCCTTGGTCAAGAGTGCATGTCACCGACGAAGGAATTTTTCAATCAATGGTAATTGAAGGGGAACCATGGGATGATTACCACCATCATTCCCTTCTTCCAGATTGTGAAGAAAATACTCCTGATGACCTTTATCATCCTTTAGTTTTTGATTTTCTATCAAATACTGTAAACACGGTGGATTCTGAGCGAAACTTGTCCAACATTGAAGAGACTATCGCCATAAATATCTCAACCAAAACAGATGTTGTAGAGAATATTTATGTTGGCAAATGTTGCTCTCCTTTAGAACTGGAAATATATAACGCTTTTTTTCGCGAATTCAGAGATGTCTTTGCTTGGTCATATAATGAAATGCCAGGCATTGACTCGAGTATCGTTGAACATGAAATCAAGATGTATCCAGATGTCAAACCAGTATAACAACGGCTAAGGCAGGTGCACCCCAAGAAAGTCGTTGCCATTAAGGCAGAAGTTGAAAAACTTCTCCATGCTGGTTTCATTTACCCGGTTCCTCTAACCGATTGGGTATCGAATATTGTCCCTCTTATGAAAAAACAAGGAACAATTAGAGTATGTGTCGATTATAGGGATGTAAATAAAGCTTGTCCAAAAGACAACTACCCTACACCCTTCATCGACCAGATAATTGATGAATGCGCTGGATGTGAAATCTTTTCATTTATGGATGGATTCTCTAGGTATAATGAAATAAATATCTGCCCACAGGACCAGTCAAAGACTGCATTTATTTGTCCGTGGGGCACATTCGCATATCGAAAATTACCCTTTGGTTTAAATAACGCAGGGGCAACATTTCAAAGGGAAATGAATTATGCCTTCCATGACATCAAAAACATCGTTCAACCATACCTCGATGACCTTCCGGCTCATTCGCGAAAGCGAACTGATCATCGAAAGAGCGATATTTCTACGTTGCCGACACTACAAGATACGACTCAATCCACACAAATGTGTATTTTGTGTCAGTTCAGGTCGTTTACTTGGCTTTGTAGTCTCGAAAGACGGGATTCGTCTCGACCAATGTAAGGTTCAGGAAATCATAAATTTGCCTCGACCTTCAAATTTGCTTCAGATTCAGAAACTCCAAGGGAAAGCAAACTTTCTGAGGAGGTTCATTCCAAATTACGTCGAACTTGCTAAAGGTCGCGTCTTTTAAAAAAGGAAGTACCCTTTGTCTAGGATCAGGTTGTGCAAGCTTCCTTTGATGCTTTAAAAGAATCCCTAATGAAAGCATCATTAATGTACGCTCCTGATTATCAAAAAGACTTTAACCTGTATCTGGATACAGCAAATACAACCATCGCAATGGTTTTAGTTCAAGAAGACAACGGAATTGAACATCCTATATATCATTTAAGTAAGATCTTAAATGATACAGAAAGAAAATATTATTATGTTGAAAAGCTAGCGCTCGCAACTGTTCAAGCGATACAGAGATTTTGACACTATGTCCTTTTTCGAAAAACTACCATTCTATCATATTGCAACCCCATGACTTATATATTGTCATGACAGTTGCTGGGGGGCAAATATTCAAAATGGATAGCAATTCTACAAGAGTTTGTTCTGGAATTTGTAAAATCCAAGTCAAAGAAAGCTCTGGTTTTCGCAGAATTATTATGCGATCTCCCATCGTCGTCCAATGATGAAACATCCGAAGAAACGATCGTGGACAAAAATCTGTTTCTGATATCTTCAAGCAATCTGTGGTACGGGGATATCATCATTTATCTCCAAACCCAAAAATATAGGCCAAATACCTCTCGCTCTGAACAAAAACGTATTTGATACCAAGCAAAAGACTACATGATCGTCGGTGATACACTTTACCGTCGTGGTATCGATAAAGTTCTGAGAAGGTGCCTCACCCATGACGAGGCCGAAAAAGTCCTGAATGATTACCATTCAGGCGCGTGTGGGGAGCATCAATCCGGGTATGCTACAACGCAAAAATCTTTATGAGCAGGATACTTCTGGCCAACAATGTTCAAAGATTGCATAACCGCAGTCAGAAGTTGCCATGCTTGTCAAATTTTCAATAGCAAAACCAAAAGACCACCTGCACCTCTGCAGCCAATAGTTGTTGTCGGGCCATTTGCCAAATGGGGCATCAATTTCATGACATGTAACCCCACCTAGACCAGGGGGCATGGGTATATCATAGTCACAGTTGACTATTTTACCAAATGGGCCGAGGTGATGCCTACATTAGATAATACTGGTGAAACAGCTACCCTCTTCTTTTTCAATCATGTAGTCGCCAGATTCGGCGTCCCACAAGCTATAGTCACAGATCATGGATCACATTTTCACAATCACATGATGGTCGAATTAGTTGCAAAATTAGGGTTGTCTCGCGACACCTCTACTCCATATTACCCACAAGCCAACGGACAAGTTGAAGCGATCAACAAAGTCCTGAAGCGCATGCTGCAAAGGATGATTGGAGTTCACAAAAGAAGTTGACACCTAATCCTGTACTCAGCCTTGTGGGCTTACCGAACATCGGTAAGGAATGCAACCGGGTTTACACCTTTCCAACTGGTATATGGCCTGGAAGCAATCTTACCAATCCAGTGTGAAATCTCATCCCTCAAACTCGCAATTGACCTTCTCCCCGGGACTTCAGAAGAGGAGGCTCGTTTCTTGGAACTAATCCAATTGGATGAAACCCATCATGATGTCGCTTTGGCTAACAAAGCCCATAAGAAACGAGTCAAGGCGTAGTTCGACAAGAATGTCAAACCCCGTGTCTTCTCAGAAGGTGACTTGGTCTTACTTTATGACCAAGAATCCGATAAATTGGGGGCAGGTAAATTCAAGTCTTTATGGATGGGCCCCTATATTGTTAAGCAAGTGTTAGCAAAAGGAGCCTACGAGTTAATGGATTTTGACGGGATTCCACTTGCACGACCTCGTAACAGGTTGTACCTCAAGTGTTACTATGTGTGATTCAATATAGTAACCTATATGCTTTTGTTATGTTTTTGTTTTTGCTAAAGTATTTGTTTTGGTCAAGTAATCCACTTTTTACATTTATTTCAGATTTCAAACCTATTGGAGTCATGTGTTGGATATGCCGATGGAGCGAGTCGTAGTTCGCGGAACCTATCTTCCACAGCCTGGGCCATTTTTGATCCAAGCGGCGAGTTAGTAAGTTTCAGAGGGGTATGTATTGGTCGATTAATGAATAACATCACTGAATATAGTGCATTGATAAAACTTCTCTCTGATGCCATCACACATGGTATACGCTAACTGATTGTTAGGCTAGACTCACAACTTGTCATACTACAACTCACCGGTATCTACTTTGTCCGAAATCCAGCTATTTATTTCATGTTCCTAAGGGTTAATATTTTGGAAAGGCAATTTGATTTTATTCAATATCAGCATATTTCCAGAACCTTAAACACATTAACTGACTCATTGGCAAATTATGTGTTAGATAGACATTTGCAACATTTACAAAAAGAAGCATACCATCAATATTTGCATTCGGATCATGTAACTTAACCAAAATAAAACTTCGAAAATCAAAATATATATATAACTATTTATGGTGTACACATAATGTTCTGTAACCAAGACAAAATTGGTCAAATGACCCAAAACGCAAAACGCTAGGGGGCACCATAGTCTAGTGATGCTCGTGATAGCAAGTCACAGCCTGTGCGATCATGTGTAAGAGGCGATTCCATCGTCTTGGCACACCAGTATTATTCCGCTGCAACGTCAGTGGCAGCTCATCAGTCCTCACATCTAGAATACCGAGAGTGAGACCCTCAACCTGGTCCTACAATGCTGTGAGAGTCTCGGCCACATCAAGATCACGAAGGATAGCCCTTCCAACAGCCTCTCCTACTAGGACAGCAGCTGGCACTCTCAGGCGTACTACTGGCCGAATGGGACTGACATCTGCATGAACACATGAGTTTGATTAAGTCTTGATAGAATAAAGCACAAGGACATTATAAATGAAAAATGATAAACAGGAATATGGTCAAATAATTTACCAATGGCACCCCACTGTTCGCCAACTGGCAGTACTAAATTTGGGTCACCCCAGAAGTCCATACCAGCATATGGATACTCGGAATAAACCATCTCCTGGCGATCGAACCACCCGCAGAAGGTATCAGAAAAAGAAATATGAGACTGACCAGCATGCCTAGACATATGGTCGACCCATCTCTACATCTGTGGTTCAGTTGGTGAAGGTAAATCGAGTGCAATATACTACGGCTGCATCAGTGGTATCTTTTCCAAGGCAAAGGCGGTCAAAATAGAACCATACCCAAAGTTCTTCAACCTCCCACTCTTCACCTTGGTCAAATATTCTTTCATCACAAGAAGTACTACATCGCACCAGTTGAATACCTTCGGTTGGAGACATTCCAAGGCATACTGCATATAAGATCGGTTGGCTACATGAAGAGCCGCACCACCAGCAATCCTACCAAAAGTGAACAAAATAGTCCTGAGGGACCTGTCAGTGACATCATGGATGATGATCTTGCCGTCTTTACTCGGCTGAGATCCCTCTCTGCAATACCAGCGAACATAATCTCTCACAGATTCACCTCCTCGGGCCGAACCTGATAAAGAGATGGGGGCACCCCACCTCGACAAGCCAATCAAGAAATAGATGTCCACTACAGTCAAGGGGATGGACTTGCCCCTAATCTAGAACAACTGGTTGGTAGGATCCCAAGCATCGAGCAAATACTGCAGCAAGTTGATTTGTTGTCTCATGCTAGAAATGCGGAAAAACTTCAGCAAGCCACAGTTCCGCAGTGCGTTTACTGTAACCGGATCATGTAAAGCAAGCATGTCCTCTTCTTCATGCTCACATTCTCACCATGTAATAGTCATCTTGCTCCAAAAATATCTGAAAACAAACAAGAGAAGAGTTAGATCCTGATTTTGGTGAGAAACAGGCAAAATTTCCATCAAAAACTGTGCATAAAGTTCCTTCCTTGCGCCCATCGCACCTACAGTAGTACTCTGGGTGCATTGCATGTCAGATGGCCAGTAGACAAACCAACATCCAATGCACCTTTCGATACACAAGGGGTGCGCTGAAGCCAAGGTGAGCTTTTCAAACCCCAAAGGCTCAGAAAAACCAGGAATCAAGCTCAGAATGAAAAATGGAAAGCATGAAATGAAAGATCTCAAGTTTAGCTCCTACCTGGTCCAGACGGCGCCAAGAATCATCCGCAGAATCTCCCAGAATCAGCTGATGAAAATCAAGGGGGAAAAGCACCTCCAAAGCTCCAACAAACCAAAGTTCAAATGAAATGGTAAAATGAGAGGTAAAAGCACTTTTACATTACTTTTTACGTAATTCGAGTAAAATATTAGTGTTCTAACACATTTTTCAAACATATATTGTTCATTTCTAACTAGTTTGATGAAGCAATTGAAAATGCAGTACAATCTCTGAAAGAACAAAGCTATTTATGGTAAAGTCAAGAAATGATCGTTGTATCGAGCAGTTTTAGCGCATAGTTCAAGCTCGTTAAAAAATAAACATAAGCCATGAGCAAATGTTTCCCCCCGCGTTTAAGCTCATTAAAAAATGAACTATTTTCCGGTAAATAACCATCGTGAATGTAGTACTTTAGCCTTTAAAGCCTTGGTCGTGTTCTCATCATCACCTCCACTCTGTATTGGCCGATCATTCACCTCCATTTGATTGTTTACCCCTTTTGAGGAACATCTGCGAAGAGTGATCTCACCAGCCATCCTTGTAACACTGTCGTGATTGGAAAATTCCAAACCTTACCTGGAATCAGCTGCTACCCATTTTCATCACTCGTTCCTCAAAAGACGAGTCTACTTTAAGCTCTTTTCAACTGACTCGTAAAATATGAAAATATTGCCGAGACACTGGCCTCTCCAGCTCGTTAAAGGGACCGGAAGTGCTATCCCTCCTTTAGATTTTAATCTTTTTGGACCTGAGGGATTATTACACAAAAAGATCGAGCGCTTGTTTTGTTCGACTCGTTAAAAGTATCGAAAATTCATCCCTTCTGTATTGTTTATACTTTTTCGGACTTAAGGGATTAGATGACGAAAAAGGAATTTTGGAGTTTCCTTTACGTTCCTTTTCAGACCCTCTAAAATTGAAAAGGACCGAGTTATCTTTGTCGTTAAACTCGTTAAAACTTAATAGCGACAAACTTGTCCATAGCAGACAAGAACGAGTTTCACTATCTCTAGGCTCATTAAAACATAGCGATGGGTTTTCCCGAAGGGAAAATTATAGAACAAGAATATGTTATCCTCCTCAAGCTTGACAAAAATAAAGAGGTACTAGTTAGCAATGACTGGGGAAAAATTGCGAAGAAAACTTGAAGAAACTTTGTTGGTAGCAAGTTGCTCTTGAACATGACACTTTCACTCCGCATCCAAGTCAGGTTGGGTTGTTTCATTCACCGGTCACATCACCATGGTTCCATCACACCATCCACATTTGGGGTTAATGCTACCAATCCATCATGTCAATGTCGCCGATATGTTCAAGAGAAGTCATTCAGAAAATTCACCTGTGTCTCACCCACTACAATACATTTACACTCCATTCTTTCATGACCGCCACCCTGAACCTTATGTCATCAGATCGTTTTCACCTCCATTAAAATCATTTGCTCCGTTCCGTGTCATTGATGTGGGATTCATTAAGGCCCTCCTATGACGGATCGCTTCTTGTCAACATCAGCTCATTATCCAAGAAGTCGATCTAGGAACACCCCATTCAGTACTTTGAAGCTTGCATGCCTCAATGGAAAGTTTCTCACTTCCGGTGACAGGTTCACATCAATGATATTCGACCGAAAGATTTTGCGTGGTGTTCGACGCCAAGTCCTTTATTCACACCACATGAATTGTACTGCAGTACCTTGAGGGTCATTATCATTATCGGTGATTCCTCTCGCGCATGTTAACAGCTTACATCGTTGGCTGGTAATCAGGCGATGTCTTTCCATGTTCGACTCCATAACATCTCTCACATGGATAGACTTGTACTTCGAGTGAAGATCGAACGAGATTGAAGACCCCGGATCTAGTTTCATCCATCCGGGCTGCGATATATATTTAGGGAAATAAAGACATCAAATGTACATTATTGCTACACAGATAATCATCCAATCAAAGGGATGATGACTCTACCAGAATCATCAGTCTACACTCAGACGATTGTCTTTCCTATGTACATGAAAATGAATTTATAAAATTGTGCATGGGAATGCCCGCCTCAGCTAGATCATGAAAATATTATGAAGATAATGTATTGTATTTTATCTTATTACAGGTCTCCTCCCAGCTTGAAAGATTAACGACCCGACATCAAAAGATTAACGACCTCATGCTTTAGGGGGCAACTGTTATAGACATTTTTGGGCACTGCAACCCCAACCATGAAATGTCCATAAATCAAGGGCTCCTAATTCCCTAAAAGTGTTGTTCTTGCCCCTAAAGTAATAAGGTCAACTAATTACAGCTTCTCCCAGAAGTTCTCCATGAAAAACTACTCAAACCTGGTCAAAACAGGATCATTTCAGCTGCTCCATAAGCAAAGTGTGTTGCATATCACCTAAATACACTATGTGGGTGCGTTTCATTTCAAAAAGCCCTTCTATGGGGTGCGATGGGCGAGAAGTGACAAATGGCAGTGTCATTCCGCAAGGTGGAGAGGCATGGAATCTTCCAGAAACTTCTCCGGTGACACTTGCCTCTCTGAATTCAACCAAGGATGAGTAAGAGATCATCAATCTCCAAGTGGAAGCAAGAACTATTAGAGGGAAGACACTAATCAAATCACAAGCTGACTCATCTCCCTTACAGATATCTATATATGGATCCCTCATCCCAAAGATCCAGAGGCTGGAATTTTGCATATTGTAAGGAATTGCTGTTGATTTCTTGAGACAACATCATAGTGTTGGGTGATCTAAGCTTTGTATGAGGTGAAGAAGGGCTTACTTGCTGAGAGGATGATGCTGGGTTAGAACAACTGGCTGTAACTCCCTTGGCTCTTTCTTGTTTATCAATAAAAGCTATTCAAGTTTTCCTCCATACTCTTGTGTCATTTATGTTTTATGCATTTGTATGGTCAATTTACATCTGATCCCAGATTGTTTATGATTATATATCCATGTTCTTGTATAGTGTCATGCTACTGTCATCTTACAGGTACTCTGTGAAGCTGGGTGTACAAGGGAGAAAGTAGCGAAAGACTATCAAGAGAGAGAGGAATCGAATTAGGAGATTAGCGCAAGACAGAGGTTGGTCTTCTTTGTTCTTCTCTCATCTATATTTCATAAAGGAAAAATGAAAGTAGCTTTACTTTGTTTGTTTCTAAGGTAGCTACCACACCTTAGTGGGATAAGCAATTCTGTGTAGACATGTTTCCCTGTAACACCAAGCGTACATATATAAAAGGATACGGAAACTGCCTTCTGAATTCCTAATTGCTTTACAGCCAAAATTGTCTACAAGAAAATCTTTGCAATCGACTAAAAAAGAAATAGAAAAGACACCCACTACTGCACTCTCAAAGAAACAAATAGAAAATCTCTTGTCTACTAGTGTGCTCAATAAAGTTTGGGATCAATTCAACAAAGAACTAGATAGCACACAAGAGAAGGAAGTGTAGGATTTAGCTTCAATAGAGATAGATAAGACTCGTGTAGCCAGTAATTCAAAGTATCCTGTAAATGAGTCATCAAGTCAAATAATGGATAAAGAAGTTATCCCGACAGTGCCCACCTTTGAGATTGTCCTCAAAGTAAAATAGATTATGCCCCTTAATATTTTTTACAGTCCTCAACATCGTGATGTTGTGAGTCAATAGAAGAAGAAAAAGATAATGGAACATTCTAAGGAACTTCTTCCTAGAAGTGTTCCATTAGATTCGGTATGGAAATATTATCAAGCTAATTCATCTAATTATTTAGCTAATCTTTCGCAATATGCAGGAGCCTATGCTACGACCACCATTTTCAAAGATACTAAGGTTCAACAACTAGTTAAAGAAAAACATGAAAAAATATTACAATTAGAACAAACAGTACTTAATTCAAGACATGATATGGAGCAGGAATGGAAACCCAAGTTGTCAAAATTACAAACTGACTTTGATCAATTGAAAGTTCAAAACGAAGCTAATATTCAAAGCCGAAATTCACAGATTGACCGGCTTCAACTTGGAATAACTCAGATACATAAGGACACTGATATTGAAGGATTTAGAAAATAAGTTAGAGAGATCAATGCTCTCCGCACACAACAGCAAGTAAACTTATGTAAGAAGTTAAAGATCATTAATGACCTCTGCAAAAACAGTGACCCATTGATTGATCAAATGTTTGAATTAAGAACATATTATGAAGATGTCAACAGGAAGATTTCTAATTTCATCACTTGGTAGGACAGTTCAGATGGAATGAAATCAAATCTTCCCAAAAAGCAAGAATCATACAAAGATCTTCTTTTGAGAGATTCGGATATTAGAATAAAGCGAGCTGAAGAAGAAATTTATAGAGCAAGAAACCTAGCAGGCAAAATTACCAAAACTATTAGACAAAGTCTAACAGAGGCTAATATTATTACTAAGTGCCCAGGAGAATGCTTTTCAGATACTCAAACACTCATAGAGTATTGGCATAACAAATCAAAGGAAAAAGAAGATAGCATCAAGAAATTATCTAAGTTAAATCTTGAATATCATCAACAGTTGTTGGTAAATCTCTATGGACAATGGTTAGTTCTTCATAGCCTTGTTAATTCAACTGAATACATGATCCCACCTCTTTCAGATGCCTTGTTTGTAGGACATATGTGGATCAAGCTAGCTCAAACCCCAGAATTGAAATTGATGGAAGCTATTTATAGGTTATGAGAGAAAATGGGAGAGCAGTCAACTTCCCATCTTTAGTTTCTTGTTAAAACGAAAGCTATTTTTATTTTTTGTTCCCTATTTCGAGGAGTGTTTGTTTCAACGTCCTCGAGAAAATGTGCATTTTTATTTTGATAATATGAATTTTATTTATAAATACCCTCTCATGTTTTTAGAGAAGGGGTTCAAATTTTTTGTAAGAAGACTCAAGAAACTTGCACTTCTGTATTTATTTTGATAATTTTAACAGAAAGGTTGGGCCAAAGACTGTCTTCTTCCATAAGCCGAGCATCAATATATGCAGTACTATTATCTTTTATTAATGCTATGTTTTATGTTTAAAAGTAAGTTAAGTTTTATCACTCTTTTATTATATACAATATCAAAACTCAATTAAGCATTGTTTCACTATTGAAAAGTGTATTAATTGTTATCTTTAGTTGTATGTATGAAATGGTATAATTTTTATGCAATATGTGCTTAGTAATTAAATTGATTAACTATTTAATCAATTTAATTATCTTTAATTTGTTTTAACTCTTTTAAATGTTTGATGATCTATATTGTCTTTCATTTATAAAGAAATCTCTAGGAAAATGCATATGCAAAGTTAGTTATATCCAAGGAATTAGATAAATAGATAGAGATTTATTTTTTGTCATTCATATTTACTTTGTCAAATATTTTTCACCCCATCTATATCACACCCCAAACTCCATTAAATATTTGAACAGGAAATTGGTCCCTCTATCCCCAGTAGGAACCGCTATCCCAAACGGAAAAGGAATAGTATTCAAGTTCACGGCCAAGTGGTTTCCCTGATGTTGAGGCAAGGACATTTTGAGCCTTCAACAAACTACTTCACTCAACCCAAGTTGTTCCATGGCTCTATAGAATTTTCTCCAACCAATGGCTCTAGGAACTAGTAACTCAACTGACATCCATAAGGAACCTAAGCACCAATCAAAGAAAACAAGTGGAAAAACCCACAACACCATGGATATACAAGAAAAGGCAAGGCTAGGCGAAACAATTGTCAATCTAGGCAATCCTCCATGCCAATGAAATATCATAACAAAATAACCACATTCATATACCATGCATGCCAAAACTAGCAAGAAAATCATACATTCAACTCGATACCTATAAAGCAATCATGTTGTAATTGTTGATCTTGTTGTTCCCTTGCTCTTTCCTGCTTTCCTTTGCCTTCCTTCTCCAAATCCAATGAAAACTAGAGTGCTCCAAGCATGCTCCAACAATGATCCAAGATTTATCTAAGTATGCAAGATTGTGTGTGTTACACTAAAAAATGTCACCATGACTATTTACAGTTGGTATGGCTCTATCAACAGTCATGCTATCCTCTTGGGCAAGTCTCATACCTCTGCTCTCCATGTCAAACTTCAAGAAAGAGAGAAAGTCTTTGTAAATGTGTTTATCTTTGGGTACGCAGGTTCTCTCAACCTTACCTGTGGATACGCACCTAATGTTCACAAAATCTGCGTACTTGTATGCTCTGTATGTAAAGGGGCAGGTGCGTACCCCTGTAAAGGTCAAAATGCGCAAGTTTCATCTTTAAAAAGTTACTTGTGGTCATTTTTAGAGCATTCTAGAAGGTTGTTCGACGTGTATTGAGCTCCTCCAGATGGTTCATGTACCCCTACCAAAGAGGAACTTATCCCATCAATAAGGGAGCTATCCCATCCAAAGAGGGGATTATCCCATTGATGGTGGACCTGATTAACTTCCTCTTGAGCACTATAAATACAGGCATTGGGCCAGAAGGAGGAGAGGTTGGAAGCTAAACATTTCTAAGGGTAGATGCTGCTGGAATTAGGACCCCCATTTAGAAGCTTATGAGGAGAGATTGCCATCTTTGCTTGTTCTATTTGGAAGTGGGTGAGCTTTGTCAAAGTAAAGGAGAACTCTTGATGGACCCTGGGAGGGACTTGCACAACACCAAGGCTCAGGTTGTAATTGTTCCTTTTGTTTCCTATTAATGCAAATGAGTCCATTCTTCTCAATAACTTGTTATTTATGAGTTGTTTCATGTACTCCTTGGTCTATGTGTTAAATATGTTTTATTCTATGAGATTATCAAGTGCTATTTAATCGTTTGATTGTTAGTGGATGCAGGTTTCAAAGTGGAGGAGCTCACCCGGATCAGTGAGGCTGGACTGCTACAAGAGCGTTGGATTACAGGTAGGATCTAAACACTCGATTTCTTATATAGTAAATGCATGTTTAGAGAAGGATTGCTCTTGTTTGTCGTGTTTGTCACTAGAGAGTCTTAGGCTCCTAGGGAGGTTGGTTGTGTCCGCACTATTGACTCTTTCCGCCTGACAAAATGGCGACTCCGCTGGGGAATCCATTGATGTGAAAGTCTTTTCCTTTGTATGCAACTTTGATCTGAGAAAAGTCATTTATTTTCTGATTTTTGGCTCTGTGACTTTGTATTTGGGTGGGTTAGCTTAGGGTTAGATTGAATTTAGTTTTTCTTGATTTTTTCAGTAGTACGCACCCTCTGATTATTGCACAGTACGTACTTGTACGCACTGTTTCTGTGTGCACAGAGCGGGCCCGCACCTGGCTTAACATGTTGCCTGTGTACCTTGCTAAAAATTAAGAAATTTCCATTTTTTGCATTTTTCCTCTTAGATTTTGCTTTTTCTTAGTTTTTTCTGCCCAGATCCATTAGTCTCTTGTCAAAGATCTTCACCTGAACTTGTTTCGATAGCATTGAGTGTTTTAGTGGATTTCATAGAAGTTTAAGCCCTAGGGTCTGATTTTTTAGTAGGTCCTGTAGTGACTTTGGCGGTAGAAGTTGTCAAGCCTTAGATCTCTCTGGTTTTGTCAGCCTTCTTAGAAGTCGGACCTGTCATAAAGTCTACCTGTGAGAGCAACTTATCTTTGAGTGGTCTCTTTGGCAAATTTCGAAGTGCTTGTTGATTGAGTATTGAATTCCATTTTACAAAAAGAACAAAAAGATTTGAGTTTTGTTTTGACTGGTCTTTTGATTCTGCATTAGCTGGTCCTTGGCTTGATTGTGGTCAAGTAAAACAACCTAGAATCATCTTTGTAGGCTTTTGCCTCGTTAGGTTTTCTTAGAGTAAATTTCTTTTTGATTTGCTTGTGAGTCAAGTTTTCATAGATTTTATAACTTTTGAGATTGATTTTCGTTAAAATAGATTTATATGCTTTATTAAATAAGAGAAAATACAAAAACATCTCCTTTGAAAAGTTTTTTTTCAAGTAGCTTTGAGGGGTTTTGAAAGAAAAAGAGTTTTTCGTGCACGTAAGGAGTGGTTATGCTTGTATGCTTGGAAAGATAAAGAGAATTGTTTCTTTGATTGTCTTTACTAAGAAAGTTGCTTTCTATAAAATTTGCATTTCTCAACTCTCTTAGTTAGGAATTTCATTGAAAGAGAAAAATAGCGTAAATCATCTTAGGTGCATCTTTGCAGTGGTTTTAAGTCGAGTCTACACACCATTGGTTTCATTTCCGCTACCTCTTGTCTTTAAGAAAAACCATAAAATTAACGCTTAAAGTAAAATCAACGTAGTAACTTTTATTTACTAGGGCTCTGAAACACCAATTTAGATCAGGCTAGTGTCTTGGAGTAGGAGAGTAATTAACTCTCCAAGACAACAAAACCAAACAAGTAGCTTATCTTGTGATAGAATAAATCCAATTGTCTCATTTGTACTCTGGGAAAGCTCCTCTTAAAGGAGAAGCACGAGCTCGTGTCCGAACCAGTGAGGGGATCAATCCTCCCTCGTTGGGAACGACGCCAGACACGCACGTATTACAAACGGTAAACCTCGGATTAATCATTGTCGAGGAGCCAGGGGTCACTTGTCGGTAAACCTTGGATTATTGTCAAGGAACCGGCAAGGGGATTGAGCTTGATACTCTGCCCTTGCGTGCTGTCGGAGTGTAGACTGTTCCCCCAGGTACATTTGTTGCGGTTGGTAGCCTTAGTGACCATTATCTTTAGGATTCTACCGAGGTGATGGTGGAGGGAAGATCCCACTGTACCTGGAGCAGACGTCGGCTAGACTCACTTGGATTTTCCGGGGGGTTCACTTTACTCGAGATGGTTAAAGTGGAGGAACTTGTGCTGGTCTATTCATTAAGCAGGTTGCCGGGGTAACTGTTCCACCCGCCACTTCTGTACTGAATCCGGCGATGTTGGGTTTCATCTCCAACTAGCATTTTCGGTCTGGAAGGCTACTGTTTGTGCTTGGTTTGACGCCCTAGATTCTTTAGGCGTGTGCTTCAAATTTGTTTGGTTCTTTAGAGACTTTAGGTGGTTTGATTTGAGATTTTACTTTGTTTTCGTGTGTAGTAGTTAAAAGTTTTTAGCTGTGGCGGAATTACCGAGACAGTCCCGTAGACTTCGGGGCCAGTCTCCTGAAGTTGTTTCTGTGGCCGAATTGTTGAGGAGATCCCGTAGACTTCGGGGTGAGCCTCCTCGAGACGACCCCAGTAATCTAGAAGGTTTGAAGGTCCTTGTAACTCCTCCTAGTGGCAGTAGAGTAGGTTCACCTGAAGAAGGAGAATCTTCCTTGGTAGTCCATCCAGATTACCAAAGTCTAGAGACAGGTTATAATCCCGAAGCTGTTACAGTTTCTGAGCTTGCTGGTAGTTTTTCGTCTACTAGTGATATAGGCGAAGAACCTGAAATATCTGAACCTGTTACTCCAACTTCTAGTGTTCCAGATTCACCAAGAGTAGAGCGATTTATCACCGAAAATCTTCCTACTGGTCTGATTGCTATTGAAGAACTTGCTCCAGAGGAAGAAATAGGCATCTCTAACCTTGAAGATCAACTTACTATTGAGCTCAGGGAGCGTGAATCTATCTTTTACAGTCCTCCTAGAAGTACTACTTGGTACCTTTCGTTAACCAATTATTTAGACAACTCAGGGGTAGGATTTTCTACACCTCGTACTCCTTTTCCACCTGGAGGTATTTATACTCCTGTAAATATGTCTGGTCAGTCGTCCGTGTTTACTCAAACTCTTGAATCTTTCTTACACGGTGGTCCTTATGTTCCCACCGGGTATCAATCACTTTCTGGTACCTTTGCGGGGGCATCTCCTCAACCCATTGATCATGGGTTATTAGCTGGAAACAATGGTAATATACCATTGGGTGTAGGAGACATTTACATGATGTCAAGTTCAGTTCCCGTTTCTCAACCTCAAGGTGGCCAATTACCGCCTGGGGGGCAGCCTCAGTTAACGCCTGGGGGGCAACCTCAAGGTACACAAATCGTGTCTGGGGGGCAACCTCAAGGTCAGTATGTACCTATGGTGCAATACATGCCTCAAGGTCAACCCCAGCCTCAATATGTACCCCAGGTTCAACCTCAGTATCAATATTTACCTCAAGGGTATCAACCCCAAGGGTATCAACCCCAATGGTATCAACCTCAAGGGTATCAACCTCAAGGTCAAGGTCAACCCCAGTATCCATATTTACCTCAAGGTTATCAACCTCAAGGTCAATACTCGAGTCAAGGTTATCAACCACCTCAAAGTCAATCATATGTTCAAGGTATGGGAACTGTACCTCTCAATTATCAATCCTATCCTCAATCCGGTTATGGATCTCAGTATCCTCAACCTGTTACGGGTCAATACCCCGGAATGATAGTGTGGGATCCATCACAGGGTCAACAGGTGTTGCAACCAAGTATACAGTTGGTACCTCAAGCTGGGCAACCCGTAGTTTCTGGTCCACCCCAGCAACCGCAACCTGTCCAGTCAAATGTTCAAACTTCTGTAACTTCGGTAGTTACTCAGCCGCCAATTGCACCTAGTAATCCATCTCAAACGGCTGCTGCAACTACCGCTACATCTGTCGTACTTACTTCTGGAGTATCGACAGCTCTGGTTTCTACTGTCTCTGCAACCACTCCTCAGGCATCTTTACCGTTGTCTAGATCTACGATTCAAACCACGGTCTAGATGCCTACAGGTCAGCCTGGTATAAGTACGGTTGTCACTACTCAACCTCAATTTGTTCAACAACCGTACCAGGGACAGTACCAACATGGGCAAGCTGTCCAACAGCCGGTTTACCAGTATCAACCGTATCCTGGGTACACTTATCAACAACCTCAACAACCCCAGTATGGTTCGGTTAATCCTGGTTTTCCAGGAGGATATAATATCCCTAATGCGATTCCTGTTCCTAGTTATCCTGGATATCCTCCTCCTGGGACTGGTCTTGTGACCCAGAGTTTTAGAGATCCTAACCGGCAGTTACCGTTTATCGCAACTTTGGATTTACCAGACTTGACGCGCCTAACGAATGATCCAATTCAGTATCTTTCGTTCTGGCCGCCAATGCCGAATAAGTTGCCCAGTGATATACCCAAGTTCGAGGGTAAGTCTGGAGAGGATCCGTCCAATCATGTGATGACTTACCACCTCTGGTGTGCTTCAAATTCTATCTCGGATGATTCGATCCGCTTACGTCTTTTCCAGCGTACACTCATTGGTCTCGCGGCCAAGTGGTACATTGAGTTACCACGGGCCTCTTTTTACAATTTTAGCCAGTTAGCTACCTCGTTCTTAACACACTTTCAGTTGCCGGTCAGATACGATAACGGCACGGAATTATTAACTTCACTAAAACAATCGACGTCCATGTATATTTCTGATCACATTCATGAGTGGAGACGTCGAAGAAGGCTAGTGAAAGTTTTTATTCCAGACCAAATCTTAGCTGAATGGTTTGTTAAATTATTATTACCGAAGATTACTGAAGATGTAGCTAAGGCCGGAGTAGTTACTGAGGAGCAAGTCATTGCTCAGGCGCAGTACCTTGACTTAGTTTATACTCAGTCGGGTACGTTACACGAGAAGATCCCAGATCTTCCAAAATCGAATCAAATCGTTGCTGCTCCTTCGGGATCTCATGCCGCTGATGGTATGATTGGTATCATGAACACAAAGAGCAAGAAGAAATCTTCCAAGGCTTCTACTACTCCTATAATCACTTTGCCCGATTCCCCGATAGGAGAGTCTTCTCCTGAACTTTCCGCCGATATTCACGTTGTAGAGTCATCTACGGCCAAATCAAAAAATGGTGGAAAGAAGAAAGGAAAGAAGAAGGCTAAAGCAGACAAGGCTCTGAAGGAGAAAACGGAAAAGTCGGAAACCAATGACGAAAAGCGCAAACCTCGATATCCTTGTCTTATTTGTGAAGAGGATCATTTTACAAGAGATTGCCCTCATCGGGCCGAGGTTGTGAAAATAGTCAAAGGTTCTCCCACTCCTGCTGTGTTAAAAGATCCATTTCCAAAGCAGGAGAGTAAGATGATAGGTTCTTCCTCGACTGCCAGTGAAGAACCCATTTTGATGATGTCTCATGTGAGGATTGCGACTCGATCGCAAGATTATGGTAGTAAGAATCCTGTTGATGGTAAGGAAGCAGAATCTTCTCATTCTAATCCATCAACCTCAGCTCCTGGTTCCGATCCACTACAGATCGAAAAACCTAACCCGGACTTAGTAATCAAACCGCCCGCCAAGGGTGTACTTCGAAGGTCTGCTTTCAATCCACATGCGAGAGCAGCCCAGAATTACAACATTGTTGAGGACTTAGCTATTTCACCCTCAGCAATGTCGGCTTTAGAAGTGCTGCAATCATGCCCAGCACAACGAAAATTACTTTTGTCGGCTATCAGAGCTGTTGATGTTCAGGACCCGAATCTAATAATCTTCGATCTAGAAAATAGTACACCGCGTCTACCCCATCAAATGGCTTTCCAAATTCCAGTGATAGTCAAAAACAGGCTTATTCATCGGACTGTGATTGATGAGGGAGCTTCTACGTGTATTATGTCGATTCAATGTTGGAGATCGCTTGGTTCTCCTTCGTTGAACCAATCCCCAACCATCCTTAAGGCCTTTGATGGCCGTGGGTTCCGTCCGTTTGGTATTCTACAGGAATTTCCTATAGGGGTAGAAGGTAAAACCGTTAGTCTAGATGTGGAAGTGGTTGATGCCCCTCTAGACTACAACCTTCTTTTGGGTCGAAGTTGGTCATATGCTATGACAGCAGTCGTTTCATCGGTCTTCAGAGTAATAAAGTTTCCACATAATGGTAAGATCGTGACAATTGATCAACTGACATACTTTTCATCTGACCCAGCCTCTTCAGAGAGTATCCAGCATGTCGGTAAGACGACAATCCCTTATAGGGACGTTGGCATAGGTTTAGTTAAAGATTCCAGTTTACTGGGAACTTTTCCTTTCCCTCCAATCAACGCAGACCCTTCATTTGCATCAATTCATATGATTACATCAGACAACATTATTTATGATGATCCTTGGATTGTCCCATCTGAATCTGAGATAGACTCATTCGGTGATGCTATGCCTTTGAGTCCATATGAAATTGCTTATGAAGTCGTCATGTCTTTTGCCGACTCGCGTTCAACCCAAATCGACCAAATGAATGTGGTCAGTGAAGAATCACTTTTCACGTCAACCTCAGAACGGATAGCGTTTCCCGAAGTCATGTCATCTGACGAGCAACTTCGCGAAATCCTAAGTGTAGACGATCTACCATGGGAAGATCTCCATCACAGATCTTCGTTTTTACCTAAGGATGATGCTTTTGAAAATGATTTTTCATCTATCTTTACCGCTGAATATGTCAAAGACGCTCAGAATCCAACGAAACATTCTGATTCAGAGCTAAATTTAGGGAATATTTCTCGCACTATTCCCATTGATATTTCAGTGAAGCCCGGAATTGAGGAAAACATTCATATAGGTGCCTCATGTACAGAACATGAAATCCAAACTTACAAGGCCCTATTCCAAGAATTCCGCGATGTGTTTGCCTGGTCTTACGAGGAAATGTCGGGAATCGATCCTGCCATTGTTGTTCATGAAATAAAGACCTACCCGGACGCTAAACCCGTCCGGCAACGGTTGCGTCAGATTCACCCTCGGAAAGCGGCTGCGATTAAAGAAGAAGTCGAGAAGCTGTTGAAAGCAGGTTTCATTTATCCAATCCCGTTAATGGATTGGGTATCGAATATTGTTCCAGTCAACAAGAAACAAGGAACAATAAGAATCTGTATCGACTATAGGGATATAAATCGAGCTTGTCCAAAAGACAACTATCCTACGCCTTATATCGATCAAATTATTGATGATTGTGCTGGAAGTGAAATGTTTTCCTTCATGGATGGTTTTTCGGGCTATAATCAAATCAATATTCTACCTGCCGACCAACCAAAAATGGCATTCATTTGTCCATGGGGGACATTTTCTTATTGCAAATTACCTTTTGGGCTTAAGAATGTCGGAGCCACTTTTCAACGGGCGATGTCTTACGCATTTCATGACATCAAGCACATTGTGCAACCGTACCTCGATGATTTGCCTGCTCATTTTTTACATCGAGCTTATCACCTTGTCCACTTACGAGCAATCTTTATGAGGTGTCGGCATTATCGAATTCGGTTGAATCCCCACAAGTGTGTGTTCTGTATAGAGACGAGTCGATTGCTGGGATTTGTTGTTTCAAAAGCCGGCATTCGCGTCGATCCCTCGAAGGTCAAAGCTATCATCAAATTGCCTCCTCCTTCGAGTTTGCGCCAACTCCAAAGTTTGCAAGGGAAAGCGAACTTTTTACGTCGATTCATTCCAAACTACGCCGAGGTCACTAAAGGTTTTACACGGTTATTGAAACAGAACACTCAATTCTTTTGGGATGAGATTGCCCAACAATCTTTTGATGCACTTAAACACGCGTTGACCCATGCACCGTTGTTGCATCCTCCCAACTACAACCAGGACTACTTCTTATACCTCGCAGCTTCGCTTTCCACTATTGGAATGGTGTTAGTTCAAGAAGATGAATTCAGAGCAAAACATGTGATATATTATCTTAGTAGGACATTAAACCCCACTGAGCTAAAATATTCGCATGTGGAGAAATTGGCCCTGACAGCCGTTCAAGCTGTCCAGCGTTTCCGTCACTACATTCTTCTCCGTAAAACTACAGTTATTTCGGATTGCAACCCTATGATTTACATTTTGAAAAAACAACTGCTAGGGGGCAAGTACTCTAAATGGATAGTTATCCTGCAAGAGTTCGACTTGGAGTTTGAGAAGTCCAAGTCTAAGAAATCCTTAGTTTTTGCGGAATTGATGTGTGATTTCCCGCGTGTTGACACAGAAACTGTGGCAGAGGAGTCCATTGCGGATGAATCTTTGTTTCTTATCAGTACTTTATATCCGTGGTACGGGAATATAATCATCTATCTCCAAACCCAAACCTTTCGGCCTGAAGCTTCAAAGTCAGAACGTCGAAAAATTCGGTTTCAATCCCAGCAATACAAGATTATTGGAGATACACTTTATCGCCGGGGGGCAGACTTAGTTTTTCGACGTTGTTTAACTCACGAAGAGGCTGAAAGGGTTTTGAATGATTGTCACTCTGGAGCATGTGGCGGTCATATGTCTGGGTATGCCATGGCTCAGAAGGTGTTGCGCGCTGGCTATTTTTGGCCGTCTATGTTTAAAGATTGTATCATTGTGGTCCGGAAGTGCCACAACTGTCAAGTGTTTGATCGCAAGATGCGCGCACCACCTGCTCCTCTTCGTCCTATAATTGTCGTTGGTCCTTTCGCCAAATGGGGTATTGATTTCATTACTTGTAACCCTCACTCGGTCGGGGGGCATGCGTATATCATCCTCGCGGTTGATTATTTTACTAAATGGGCCGAGGCGATGCCTACATTCGACGCAAGCGGCAAAACAGCTGCAGTTCTCGTATTCAATCATATTATAACTAGGTTTGGTGTCCCACAAGCAATCATCACTGACCATGGGAGCCATTTTCGAAACATCATGATGACTGAGCTTACAAGCCAGCTTGGTTTGCGCCACGATAGCTCTACTCCTTATTATCCCCAAGCCAACGGTTTGGTTGAGTCTATCAACAAAGTTCTGGTTATCATGATCCGACGAACCATTGGTATTCATCGGTCGAATTGGCACAACATGTTATTTTCAGTGCTATGGGCATACCGAACCTCAGTGAAAACTTCAACAGGGTTCACTCCTTTCCAGCTAGTTTATGGCTTGGAAGCTGTGTTACCCATTGAATGCGAAATCCCATCACTTCAAACGGCTGTCGAATTACTCCCAGCTACTTCCGAAGAGGAGAAACGTTTATTATACTTAGCTCAGTTAGATGAGACTCGACGTGACGCTGCATTGGCAATCGAGACTCACGCGAAGCGAATGAAAGTTCAGTATGATAGAAATGTGACCCCTCGAAGTTTTTTGGAGGGAGACCTAGTGCTATTATATGATCAAGCTAACGATAAGCTAGGTGCTGGAAAATTCGTTCCTATGTGGCATGGACCCTACATTGTAAAGCGAAATCTAGCAAAAGGGGCCTATGAGCTGGTAGATTTTGATGGGGACTCTTTAGGTAAACCCAGAAATGGACTTTACCTTAAGAGGTATTATGCTTAAATGATGGGTATGGAGAATGTTAGTTAGGTTAGGTTTTCTTTCTAGCTAGTATGTTTGTTAGTTTAGTTAGTGTGCTTAGCTTAGAAAGTGTGTTTTTCGTCGTTATTCTGGCTTATCTTGGTTTTACTCTTGATATTGCAGATGTCGACACCTCTCCAAACGTACATTGGATTTGTCGATGGTGCTTGTCGTAGTACACGGAATATCTCTTCCGCAGCTTGGGTTATCTATTCACCCTCTGATGAGTTAGTTTCTATGCATGGGGTAAGCCTCGGTCAAACGACGAACAACATTGCAGAATACAGTGCAGTGGTTGAATTATTATCTGAATCTATTTCATTTGGAATTCGACGTTTGATAGTGAGGTTAGATTCTGAACTTGTTGTATTACAGCTTAATAGAGTATATGCCATTAGAAATCCTGTGTTATTAAGGTTGTTTTTGAGAGTGCGTCTCTTGGAACGTGAATTTGATTACATTGAATATCAGCATATTCCAAGGTCTTTAAATACATTAGCAGATGCAATTGCTTCTCGAATGTTGGACAGACATTTACGATAATCATGCAAGTAAATTTAAAAACATTTCATCACATATGTTAAACAAAATGAGCCGGTAATAATGATATATATATAGATAGGAGTGTGTCAAAAAATATACATCGTCTTCGATCATAGGTTGAAAAACACCTTATGATCGACAAAAAAGATAAGTACAAAAAACTAAAATGTCATATGTGTCTACAAAAATGACTAGCCAATCACTGGTGGTGCTCTCTATACGAGACCACTGCCCGCGCTACCCTACACAAGAACCTCCTAAAAGGTCCTGGGACTGCAACCACATAGCGCTGAAGTCGAATGGGAATATCATCTATGGTGGTCTCTGGTATATCCACCGTCAGACGCTCTAGATCCTGTTCCAGCTCGGCTAAGGTCTCTGCGGCCGCATCCTGTGGGGCTGGTGCTGGTACAGCTGGTACTCTCCTCTCAAAAGCCCGGAGGTTGGCTGGACGCCGCGGACCTACATCTGCATTTTGAAAATTTGTGCTATCAGTTTTGAGGCGATATATAAAAACAAAAAAAAAATACATAATTTGAAAACTCGTGAAAAATGAAATACCTCTATCGTCCCATTGTTCTCCCTGTGGAAGAACCATGTCCAGATCATTCCAAAAATCCATTCCGGCATAAGGAAAGTCCTGAATAGAAAATACCTGGCTCTCCAGCCAGTGAAAGTAACCATCAGGAAATCGAACAACTGCTGTGCCCTCATCAGGATGCCGGGCCATTACCGCAACCCATCTCGTCAACTTAGTCTCCCGAGGTGCCCCGACTGGAACTGTAAGATGTTGGGGAACCAGCATTGGAACTCTCTCTAGGGAAAAGCTCACAACTATAGGCCCATATCCAAAGGTCTTCAGTTGTCCTCTCTTTGCCCTGGTTAGTTGGCCCTTCAAATTAGCCAACACAGCATCACACGAGTTGAAAATGGTGCCATGGAAACAGTCTATAGCCATCCGCATTTGGGACCCGGTGGCTTGGTGCAAAGCGGCTGCGCCGCAAAGTCTGGTAACAGTAAAGGCTATCACCATAAGTTCAGGTCGGGATATGTACTTTATTTCTATCCCCTTCTCATGGTTTTGGTTGTTACACCACTCTAGTCGGAGACTAGTAAGGGATTGGCCACCCGGCCTAGTCCCGAATAGAGAAAGTTGCTCGCCCCTGTTAGGCAAGCCAGTGAGAAAATATATGTCGGAGGGCTCTATCTCGAGCTGGTGCTCTCCGATGTAGAAACATTGCTCCTGAATGTTCCACCTTTCGACCAGCCACTCAAGAAAAGGCACTTGGCCCCTCATGCCAGGTATGGCCCAATATTTGTACAGTCCGCATGCTTTTAATGCATCAATGGAAGGTTGATGACCTATCGCGGCCAAATCAACATCCTCGTGCTCTCTTTCACGCCAATCAAGCATGGTGTGCTCCCTGCACATCATAAAACATCAGTGAGAATCCATAGAATTTAAAAATTTTGGTCCTTTTTGGAGGGCCAAGGGTTTCAATTTGTGTTTTGCGGGGTACGCACCCCAGCCTTTAGGGACAGAGCGCCCGGACGCAGGTTCCCTTAAGGCCGGGTGCGTACACCCCGTAATTTTCCCATTGGGAAAATATCGGGGTACGCAGGTCAGCAGTGCATGACCTGCGTACCCCGAAGGGCGCATTTTGAAACCCCAATTCCCCCAAAAAATCAAATAAAAGCTTAAAAATGAATTCTAAACAGATGGAAAACAAGAGAGGGGTGTTGTAGAATACCTGGTGAAACGGCGTTCGATTCTGACAGTCGGATTCTCCGCAATCTCCACGGGAAGTTTCTTTTCAAAAGCCCTTTTCTCAACCTCAACAGTAAAATGGTAAAAATGACATGGTAAGAAGTCTTTTTATAGGTTTTTTGGATAAATAAATGCTAGATTTGTTTATTTTTCACCATGAAAGGACATTTTCGATGTATTTTTTGCCCATCTTAAACAGGTATGAGTAATGTGTTGTTTCTGTGCAGGTCAAAGGGACTTTAGGGTAAATTATCATTTTTCACGTCAGAGTCATCTTTTAAGCTCTTTTCTGACTCCCAAAACATGAAAAGATTGCCGAGCGTTTCTTTTACACTCGTTAAAACGGAATTAAAAGACGGTCCCCTTATAGCCCTTTTCTGACCGTAAAATCAAGAAAAGATTACCGGGTTTTTGTCGTTTCAAACTCGATACGGAAATAAAACGACGTGTCCTTGATTGCTTTTTACTTTTCAGGTCAGAGGCACTAATCATGAAAGTACTCCTTGGTCGCAAGATCAAGCGGTTCTCCTAGGTATTATTTTATACTTTTTCGGACTTGGGAGACACAAATTTACGAAAAAGTTCAACCTGGAGTCTTCTTAAGTTTTTCAGACTCTCTAAAATTGAAAAACGCCGAGTTTCTCCTATACTGGGCTCGTTAAAATTTCACAGTAAAGGACCTGTTCAATTACAAACAGGAACGAACCACTCCTTCCTAGGGTTCGAATCAAAACTAGGTTGGACTCATCCGAAGGATGAGCTTATAATCAAGCATATGTTATCCTCCTCAAGCTTGTTAAAAATAAAGAGGTACTTGCCAGAAATGGTGGGGGAAAAGAGAGAAGAATGGGCCTATTTGTTATCCTTTGTCTCAGAAGAAACCCTATTACCACTCTTGAACACGACACTTTTCATTCACCTGGGTTGGGAAATCCTTTACCTCGCAGTTGATCAAACCACTTTGAAAGTCTTCAGCCGGGTTCCGGGGATTAACTTTGAGTCATTCATTACCAAGCCATCTGTCGTTTCGTTTTGTGTTCAAGAGGTCTGCAAGCAAAACTTTCATCTGCAAAATACTCGTCATCCATTTGACCATCCCTGAGTCAGTCCTTACAGCAACATTTCTTCAACTTGATCAATGATTTTTTGTTGTGGGCTTGCCTGCAACGGGTCGCTTTCTATCGACATCAGCACATTATCTAGAGAGATGACTTAGAAATCGTCAGTACCTTGAAGTCTGCATGCATCAATGGTAGGTTTCTCGCCTTTGACGTCAGTTTACATCAATGACTTTCGATCGAAGGATTCCGTGAAATGTTCGACATCAACTCATTCATTCACATCTCATGGATTGTACTGGGTACTTTGAGAACCATTGACATTACTGGTGGTTTCTCTCACACTTGTTAACAGTTTACAGCATCGACTGGTAATCAAGTGGTTTCTACCATGTTCGAAATCAACTCATTTATTCACATGGCTAGAATCGTACTAATATGGGAAGTAGAAATGAAGACCCTAGATCTAGTTTCCACCATCCAGGCTGCCAGGAGTTTTGTATTCATTATCTAAGTAGACTAATCATAAACAGATGGTTGCGCCCATACTGTGTCTACAAAAGTCTATGATTATGATGTACTGCAAGATCATTCCTGTATCAGAGTAGTTAGTCTGTTAGTTAAAGTTTTGATCTGAGTATGGGAATGCCTACCTCAGCGATGATATAATCTTATACATGTATTTTGTGTTGAAAATTGCAGGTTCTGACCAGGCTCTCCACGAGATAATCCTTGAAATGATAAAGCACTTCACCCTTCCTAGATAATACAAAACCCTAATCTACTACAGGCTTCGCACTTTAGGGGGCAATCTGTTACACTAAAAAATGTCACCATGACTATTTACAGTTGGTATGGCTCTATCAACAGTCATGCTATCCTCCTGGGCAAGTCTCATACCTCTGCTCTCCATGTCAAACTTCAATAAAGAGAGAAAGTCTTTGTAAAAGTGTTTATCTTTGGGTACGCAGGTTCTCTCAACCTTACCTGCGGACGCACCTAATGTTCACAAAATCTGCGTACTTGTACGCTCTGTATGTAAAGGGGCAGGTGCGTACCCCTGTAAAGGTCAAAATGCGCAAGTTTCATCTTTAAAAAGTTACTTGTGGTCATTTCTAGAGCATTCTAGAAGGTTGTTCGACGTGTATTGAGCGCCTCCAGATGGTTCATGTACCCCTACCAAAGAGGAACTTATCCCATCAATAAGGGACCTATCCCATCCAAAGAGGGGATTATCCCATTGATGGTGGACCTGATTAACTTCCTCTTGAGCACTATAAATGCAGGCATTGGGCCAGAAGGAGGAGAGGTTGGAAGCTAAACATTTCTAAGGGTAGATGCTGCTGGAATTAGGACTCCCATTTAGAAGCTTGTGAGGAGAGATTGCCATCTTTACTTGTTCTATTTGGAAGTGGGTGAGCTTTGTCAAAGTAAAGGAGAACTCTTGATGGACCCTTGGAGGGACTTGCACAACACCAAGGCTCAGGTTGTAATTGTTCCTTTTGTTTCCTATTAATGCAAATGAGTCCATTCTTCTCAATAACTTGTTATTTATGAGTTGTTTCATGTACTCCTTGGTCTATGTGTTAAATATGTTTTATTCTATGAGATTATCAAGTGATATTTAATCGTTTGATTGTTAGTGGATGCAGGTTTCAAAGTGAAGGAGGAGCTCATCCGGATTAGTGAGGCTGGACTGCTACAACAGCGTTGGATTACAGGTAGGATCTAAACACTCGATTTCTTATATAGTAAATGCATGTTTAGAGAAGGATTGCTCTTGTTTGTCTTGTTTGTCACTAGAGAGTCTTAGGCTCCTAGGGAGGTTGGTTGTGTCCGCACTATCGACTCTTTCCGCCTGACAGTGTGAGAGAGAGAATAGAAAGAGAGAGCTCCAACATATAACTGTCAAAAGTTGTGAACTGATTCTCAGAAGCCTTTTTATCATTGAGGCCTCTACTTTCTTCATTTTTCCTTAATTTTAATTCAATTTCCTCCTCATGCAATTTTGTGACCTTTCACCTTCCTTTCTCCTATTTCCTATTATTTTCATAAATAAATGCTAATTAATGCCACTTTTCCTTTGCCAATTTCCATAGCCATTTATTAATCACCAGTGGTCCCCATCACAATGTTTTTTCCCAACTTAGTAACAAATTGTGATAATTAGTAGGTGCAAGCACATATGATCTGAAGTGGGACTATATTGTGATGCTCATCAACTACATCTAGTCTATAGCAACAATAGATTATAATGATCAGTAGGTACCAGTACAACTGGTCTTTAGCAGTGATGTGCCCAGTATTACAACAAGAATGTTGCAACTCCCAAGGTGGTCAACTTTAATTATCGATGTGAAATTTGTACAAACTTAATAGGTATCAATACTTTATGGAAAGTATGAAATGTTATACTTAGGTTGATCTAATGTAGTGAAGTGAATTAAGATGCACATATACCACTATGCTACAGGAAATACTTGAAAATTTTAGTAAATGGAAAACAGACATATCTTAACTCTGCAAGAAAAGAAATGACTGAGATAGAACCTATTCTATTGCATAGAATTAAAAGACATAAAGGAAACCCTAATCTTATTGTGTGAAATTAAATGATAGAAAGAAGCCCTAATCTATTTGTAGAAAGTAAATGACAAGATGAAACCCTAATCTATTTTGCAAAAAACAAATGATAGAATGAAATCCTAATCTAATTTATGGGAAGTAAATGTATCCTATTGCACGAAAGGAAATGTTTGAAGTAAACTCTATTCTACTTGGAAGAATACAATGCAAATTCTCAAGAATGTTGAAGGTAAATCAATCCCATTCTATTTAACAAATAGTAGAAGCGGTATAACCTAATTGTAGGAATGAAACTACATCCATGAAAGAAAAGTTCATATGGGTATCTGGTATTCTCAAATCCATATTTAAGGTTTAAATGATGTTGTAGAGTGATGATAAAAGAAGGAAAAACTTTTCATGCAATTCTATAAGTGATTTGAAGAAAACTATGTTGTGCTACAGGATTCCTGATTTTGCTAAAAGAAGCATCAGAGAGCACTTTTATGGAGTTTAAGAGCGATTTGTAGGATGGAAAAGGAGGTTGAATGTTGTGTCAGGGTGTGAGGGACCTTACCAAGCTAAGGAACACTTAATGGTATGAATTATGTAGGGAATAAATGAGGCTATAAATTTCTTCTAGTTCGGTTAGGTAGTTTTCAACATGTGCATAGTTTGCATAAACAAAAATTAGTGAAGGAAAAGGTGATGAGGGAGGTGATTCTAATGCATGAAATATCATGCTAATTCAATCTATGAAACAACGCATTCCATCTGCAAGTAAAGTACATTTTCAGTTGATAAAAACAAGATGATAAAGCAAATATCAAACTATTAATTGCATAAAACAAAATGACAATGGAAAGGATGAGTTGAATGTATAGTGAAAATTATTGTTTCATAAAGAAAACTATTTTTGGTTCTTATCATAAAAAGGTCCACAACCAAACTTCAATAAGGATCTCACTTATAAAACTGTAAGGACAATGCTTTTCTCATAAACAATATTTGTAGAAAATCACAACTATACTACATGCATGTGAGCACTTGGGTCGGGCCCTAACCTAAGGAGACTCGGGTCCCTTGAAGCAAACTCAAGTTTAGAAAAAATAAATGCTTTTCGCTAATGTCAAAATTGTTCAACCATGTAACATAACTGAAGGGTCCTATCAATAGGTATATTATAAGGCCAATTTTTCCATCCTCCAACCTATAAATTCTTATTTTATCACATTAATTAACATATATTTGGCTATAATGTCCTTGGTAGGAAGACTAAAGGGTTTTTTTCATAATTTATGGAATAATGTGGTTAATGTGTAGGAAAAGATAAATTTTGAGTGAATTTATTATGCAGAGGCAAGTTGGAGGCATAGGATATGTAGGAGGCATGTGCCCTGCATTTACTCTCCTTCAACTTGACTTGATCCCTAGAATCACTCATCAACAACTTGAGGTCTTATGTCAGCCAATGAACCCAAGTAATTGCAAGGATCTAAGGGATATAGATCCACTTTTCTTAAGATTCTCAAGAGAAGTAGTCCCCTTTCCAAGGAGGTTTCCCCTAAATCATCTGTGTATAAATCAACAAGCCTCAGCGCTCACTAGGATTCAAACGTTTGGAGCAAGGAAAGCTACTAAGAGCCAATTGATTAAGAATGTGATTTCCATTTCTATTTGCATGATTTATTTGAACTCCATTTTATTTTAACTAAAGGCCTATTATTGTTTCACATCTAATTTTGTTTCAAAGTACTGAGTCCCCTTGCGTTAGGGCCCAACCTAGAGGTTGTAGTCTCTCTTTATGTATCTTATTTATGCATTATTTTAGTAGCAACATTTCCTTCTTTGTTTGAATATAAATTTATTTTCTTGAAAAACTATTATTGAAAAACTAATTTCCACCTCTTTGGTGGGAAGTGTGGCTGAGGATTCTATAGTAACAAGCCAAAAATATGTGGTTTCCTTCCTTTGCAGATTGCTAGGCTTTAGTTCATTTTTCTCTTACATCCTATGTTTCTGCAATCTAGGAGTTAAAATCATCTCTCCCAAGTTTTCATGTATGTAGGTTAGATTCATGTTGTAAGGTGAATTATTTATTAATGAAATAAAATCCGTCTTTGTTTGATTTCATAAAATTTGACTCATCCTTTCTTGCTTAGTTTGTTCTACTACAATTTGATCATTAGTTTGGCATTCTTTTCAAGAACAATAAGGGATTGATTTTTTGTATGGAGGTATTGTTGAGTCTTGAAAATGTCATTCATTTCCATTACACTTTCACTATTATATCCATTATATCACCTCCATTTGTCCTCCATTTCACTACTATGTCACCACATTCATCCCACTTTCATTATCATTGGGCCACATTTATGTTTTTCCAATATTTATTAATTCTAAGCCTTTTTAGTGAATTTGTGGTTAAAAATTAGAAAATAATGTGCATATGCTTATACTTAACAAATGGGTTGAGATTTTTGACATGTGTAGGTTGAAAGAAGGCTTCTAGAAGACCCTTATGTGGCACTCTAAGGCCAAATTCGAATTTGAGTGGAAAGAATCATGGGATCATGGGGATATGTGTCACATCTCCTAATTGTATTGTAACTCTAAGAAGACATGTGTCTTATCAGTTCCTATTTTGATTAAGACTCTAGAGGTATAGGGAGAAATTCATGGATTCTCATTAATGAGATGGCTTCTCATCTTTTTGTACAAATAGGAGATCTCTCTCCTTCATTTGTTAGTCTTTTAGCTTGTGAGTTCTTTAGCTTGGAGTTTGTAGTTCTTCCTTGATGGCTTTTGAAAGCTTTGGATAACTTTGTTGTACTTTGTAATTTTGAAGAATTTGAATAAAGCTTTGATGTTCTCAACATCGAAGGAGATGTGAAGTGGATGTCATGGATCATATTAGAATGTAAGGTAGAGTAGATTTCATTTTGTAAATTTTGCTTTGATTTCATTATGTCATTTGATTGCTTTCAAGTTTGATAGATTAGATTTTTCATTCATGCAATTTTAATTCATGCAAGTGTGTTCAACCGGTTGATTGTAGATTAGTAATGCACATAGGCTTTTAATGACTAATGACATGATGGAATCATCTTGTCCTTCTGTTGATTTATTTTCTGAGTTCTAATTCCAGCATTGTTATTTCTTTCAGTTTTGTTTTGTTCATTTACTTTTCTGCAAGATAGATATTAGACTGCTCATGTCATTTTCAGTTACCTCCTATAGCCAAAGCAACTCAAATGGTGAGGGATTGAAGTATGAATGCGTAGTTTGATATTAGTTTATTTTTCTGCAAGTTAGTTATTGAATTGCTCATGTCATTTTCAGTTACCTCCTATAGCCAGAGCGACTCAAATGGTGAGGGATTGAAGTATGAATGCATAGTTTGATATTAGTTTATTTTTCTGCAAGTTAGTTATTGAATTGCTCATGTCATTTTCAGTTACCTCCTATAGCCATAGTGAGTCGAATGTTGAGGGATTGAAGTATGAATGTGTAGTTTAATATTAGTTTCATTTTATGCAAATTAGATATCAGATTGCTCAATTTGTTTATGATTACCTCCTATAGCCATAGCGAGTCGAATGGTGAGGGGTCAGAATATGAGTTGATGTAATATGATTTAGTTTACTTTGCTTACAATTTTTGAATTGCTTTAAATTTAGTTTTCTTTTTATATAGCAGCAAGGATACTGGGTTTCATAGTCACTAGCTCATTGATTGGTTGTTGCATTCCATTTTGATTGAAGTAGCTGCATATTTACACTTTTGTTTAAGTACTAATTCCATCAATAACATGTTTTGACATCTTTTGAAGTACTAAGTTTTGGAAGTTACCATTAGGGACATAGGCCTTGTCTTGAAATCTCTATCCATACTTGTCCTTTAAAAGTATTCTTAAGACCTTAGAATAGGATTTCCATTTGCATTAGACACTTTAGGAAACCAACAAAAACAAAACCCCAAAACAAAATAGAATCTATAAAACAACGAAGTAAGAAAAAGGTTAACTAAGCACATATGGTGCACCACACTTCATCAGTTTACGATACCCGGACTGATAATTTATGTAGAGAAATTTAAGACATTAAATTTACTAGACAGATACTACTAGTGGCTTGCGAGGTTGTCACACTCATTCTACATCTCTTTTGTTAGCATCAACCTCTTCCTTGACCACTGACATTTCCCTCAAAACTCTGTCACCAAGACCACATTTCTGGTTCATTGAAGGATATCGTGAGCACTTGCTTTTGTGAAAGATGGGACTCTGAGGGGTGCTAAGCTTGGAAAATTCCTCACATATCGTTCATATGCCTTTATCCACCTTCATAACACTTTTTCTACCCTCAAGATGCTCATGGATCCAATCTAGTAGAAAAACAGGGTAATCATGTATCATCCTATATCAATCATGTAGTTCTCCTATAACATTGTCCAAACTTGACCATATTTTCTCTAGGATCTTGATTTTTTCCTCTTGGGATCAAATAATTACACCCAGGCTCTAAATCCATGATTGGAGAGGACCAAAGACGACTCTAGACCCACCTTTCCTTCACTGCAAGTACAAATCCTTAATTAGAATTATAAGATAGGTTTCCACATTTGATGGAAATGAATGTTTTCTTATGAAATATAGATGGATTCTGGTACTAAGACTAAGTTTCATTGAACACAGTGATAAAAAGAGTTATTTGCCAATGCAAATCAGATTAGACATGATTCTTGAGTTTATGCTTTCTTAGGATTTTAGTCACATGTATTGTTGTTGAAAAGATCAAATTCCCTTTTCAAAGTAATTTTCCACATTCTGTGAGTACATTATTGGTTTACATTCTGCAAGTGGAATAGACTTTTCATTTATGCAATTACCATAGTCTCTACATTCCCACAACTAGAGTCATTCTTTACATTTGGATGAATAGAACTTTCATTTCTACAATTAGAATAGTTTTTTCTTTCTTGCATATAGAGTAGAACTCTCTCTTTTCATACAATTTTTTCCTCTAATCTAGTTGAAGGAGTGGTCTTTGCATGCCTTGATCTGATCCATTTCTTGATGTTGGCATGAGTAGAACTTGATCTATTGTGCATGCAACATTGTCACCTCTAAGTGTGTATGAACCCCAGGTTGACAATTAAAGATAGTAGCCTTGGGAGTCTCAACATTCTTGTTGAGATACTAAGGCTCATCCCTTTATGGCACCATTTTTGAGGAGATATCCAAGTAGGTGTTGTTTCTACTTAGAATTTTCCTTTATTTTTCTATCTTTTGTTTTGCATCAATAATATTCACTTGGAAAATTAAAGAAAAAAAAATGGTAAAAATCCAAAAACAAAAATACAAAACTAGTTCTTTCATGCCTCATAGGAGTAGGGATAATCAAGGGAAATTCCTACCAAAAACCACAACCCCTTTAAGAATTCAACCATTTCTATTCTTTAGTGATTGAGAGATTCCCTCTCTAACCATAGGGAAGTTAGAAAATCCTCTAGGTGAGCAACCTAAAATTTTTGAAGAACCCATAGGGGAGGAAGAGCCCATATCACCTATCCAAAACATGGCTGAAAATAGGAAGAATGAGTTCTTTCCCATCCAATAAACCAATGGGGAGGCTAGGATGAAGAATATCAACCCCACTTCCCTTCCACACTTCCATGGCTTAGCCTCTGAGGACCCTGACACATTTATGTTTTACTTTGTTGTAGTTTGTAGGACCTATGACTATACCTCTTATTAGAAGAAGTTGAAGTTATTTGCCTCCACCCTTAAATATGCATCCTTGCATTGGTTTATGAGTCTACCTGGAGGCAACATCACTACCTGGGAATAGATGCAGCAAGCCTTTAATGAGAATTACAGGGATCATAGTAGGCCTAAGGAGAGAAAAGAAGAAATCTTTAGGATGACCTTAGGGCCAGATGAGTCCTTAGAAGATCATGAGGAGAGGTTTCAACTCAATTATAGGAGGGTTAACTATACCCTTGATCCTAAATCACTCAAGCTTGTACTTCTTTGAGGGTTCAAGGACTATGTAATGGATACCCTCAATATATTGCCTAGAGGAGATATTTACTAGTTGACCTATGATGACATCAAGACAGTATTCAAGAACCATTTGAGGGCTACTAGGAAAAGGGGAAGGTCTAGTCAAGGCCTGGTTAACTCTTCTTTCTCCACTTCAAACATCAAACATGAGATAGGGATTATGTTAGAATATTTCAAGAGTGAAATGTCATTTACCTTTACCTTGCTATGGACACTATGAAAATTAAAAGGAAGCAAGAGGAAGTAGAAAGGGCACTAGCTATCTTTTTCCCTAGATGCATTAAGAGGCATCCAAGAAATGAGTGCCCACTAAACACCATAGAGGTTTTCTCTGTCTGTGAGGAAAACCATGCAACATATAAATTTCCCTCTCTTCTAGGCCTAAAGGTTGTATACCAAGGAGCAAAGAGTGGCTTGGAACAACTCTATTTCATCAACCAAAGGAGGCCCCAAGGCTCTCAACCATATCAATAGGGCATGCAACGTGAAAAATATCCTCCTTAAAATTCAAATCATAAGGCACCTTTCCAACCTTGGTACCCTCTAAATCATATATCATGGTCCACATCCTCTCCCTAGTCCTATGCTCCTCAGTAACCCCTTAATCCTATCAACCCACATTTCTAGCCATATCAACCTCAACCTCCTCAATGGGGAAATAATTCACAAAGATTGACGCATCAAATAGCCCAACCTCCTACCTTAAATACTCTTCCTCAACCTCAACCACAACTACTTCACAACAATCCACCTGATAAACCTCAAATGTTTGCCCAACCCAATCTGAACATGAAAAATAAGAAACCACAACAAGTTTACAGTGGGAAAACACCGTATCGTGCTTATGTTGTGGAGATCCAATAAATTAACCTTTGATCTTGGAAGGTACTCCAAGATTCTCACCCACCTTCTCCACCTAAATATCTTGAAGAAGAGAAGGAATATGGCACCCGTGAAGCTAATGCACCTCCCTATCCTGAAAGGTTGGTCAAGCCTAAACAACACACCCCAAAAGAGGTTGAAATTATAGGAGAATTGAAGAAGTCATGTGTTAAAATACCCCTTATCAAAGCCATCAAAGATGTCCCCATATACAACAATCTTATCAAGGAATAATTTTTCAAGAGGCATGGTGAAGAAGAATCACACAACCATATAACCATATGCACAGCAAATTAACACACAAAAATTAAACTAGTGGAAAAGGAAAAGAGCCATCATGTGGTCTCTCATGCTCATGTAATTCACTCTTATTCAAATAATTTAATAATACATTTAAATACATGAGCAAGTGGTCTTAATATAGTGTGTATATCTTAGACTCACTTGGTTGAGACAATTTTTCAAGTTACACACTAATTTAGGAGAGCTAGTTGGAGATAATCTCTCATCCAAACTAGACTCCTCAGTTTGAGGAATTATCATGAATTTATTTATTTAATTTATTAATTGGATTTATTATTAATTTTTAAGAGAGTGAGGCTAACATTCCCCCCCTCAATGATAAATCCAAAACGAACAAGGAACCATCTTCCAAGTTCTCAAGTTGATCCTCAAAAAACATTTGCCTAAAAAACTGCCAAATCTGGATGTTGAAGAAACTACAATATGAAGAGACCATGAGTCAGCTGCATGACCGATTCATCTCTTAATTTCGCTTGACAACTCCATCATGTTCCAAGCCACAAAAGGGTCCAACTGTCCTTTTCTTGGCAACAACATCCAATGTCCATTGACACAATTTGATGAACGCCCACTGGCGTATTTGATGAATGCCCACTGTCGTATTTGCTAATGATGATCGCCCACTAGTTGATGGAGATGTCCACTGGTTGTTTCACTAATGTTGTCGAGACTTTTAGTTTGACAACCACTTGTTAATTTCATTGACATTTTCCCCCCTTTTTCAGCTGAAAGGAGAGGCAATATTCTCCAAATTATATCTGAACTTTGAACTCCCCCCTTCAAGTGTAGGAGAGTTTCAATGTGGTACTCCCACTTTCAGGTGCATGATAGTACCATCTTTATTTGACTGTTGGCTGCAATATGTGTGAGTGAATTCAATTGTAAAACTTGTACAATATTCTGGTTGTGGATGACCATTCCCATGGATCAATCCATGAATAATCAATCTTTAATCTGGCAGGTTGGTCTTGTTTGCAACATTTCTCTTATGAATTATTCTACTTGCCACAATGGTGACAAGGATGGATATCAAAACACTAATCTTCTAGATGAATGGCTCTTTGACAATGAGAACATGTCGGTTTGTCTGCAACTTGAGTTTGTGTGCATTTATGTTTGTCTGCAACTTCAATTTGCATGCATTGACGTCAATCTGCAAGTTACTGAGAACTTGTTGAGGTGATTTGTTCAAGTAATCTGGCACTGATGAAATGAATGGGCTTTGAATAATTAGGGATATGTAAGTTGTCATTATCTTTGACATATCCTAAGCTGTGTCGACTTCGATTACTTTGAATTTCTTCCCCTGGCTTGATGATGGGTTTTGAAGAAAGTTGAACTAGAACAACTTCAACACTTGAAGCTGGTTGGATGAATGAAATCAAATGATCAGATATCTCTAGATTGGTCAAAGACTTGGAAGCAACGCGCTTCTCTTGCAACTCATTTTTCTGTAGTTGCGACTCCAGTTGAAGTAACTCAATTGTTTCATGTGCATGTTGCAGATTCATTGAAATATCAACAAGAGTTGATTTGCTGATTTGCACCATGTCTTCAGCAGTTGAGAGGATCAAATTGTTAAGAATATTTAATAAATGAATGCTTTTCACCATGTGAACTTGTTGGAACTCATGCTCACTTTCTTTTAATACTTGTTGGATTTTTAGAACTCGCTCGCTTGATGTTTGATTGATTGTTGCATGCTCGCTTGAAGACAATTACTTTGCTTGAATGCTTCATTGACACTTTGTGAATGCTTCAATCAAATTCACACTGGCTCGTTGGTTGTAGATGTTGTTCTTTGCACTTGATTCTGACATGCTCTCTTGAACTTGCTTGATTGATTACTAACACTTGTGATTTCTTGAATGTACTCACTGAATGTCATGATTTTTCAAAAAAGGAAAGGGTGTCAAACACTATCGAAAATGCACCCAAGATACAAATGACAAGTTCAATCTTGATGACTCAGTTGAAGACTTACTTGACTTATTATTTAATTTAATAATTGGATTTATTATTGATTTTTAAGAGATTGAGGCTAACACATGGGAGAAGAAGAAGAGATGCCCCCACTATCAATGTCGTTGGGAAATTGTCTAATATAATGCTTGGGAGGGTGATCTCCCCAAAGTAATTGGATCCTGGTAGCCTAATAATGGATGTGAAAATTAATATCATTGTTCTCCCTAATACATTGAATGACCTTGGGGCTACAATCATTTTATGACCAAGGAAACTATGCTAAATCTCAACCTCCAAGGAACCTTGAGGAAGACCACCCCAATATTGCAACTTGCAAACAATTCCATAGTATCCACTAAAGGATTTATTGAGGATTTGATGGTATCTATTGACTCTTTGGAGTATCCCACAGATTTCCTTATCCTATAGCCCAATACCAAGTTTAATGGTTATTCTCTCTTCCTTGGGAGGCCTCAGTTGACCATTGTTGATGCTTACATTAGTTGCAAGGCTAGGAACATGACCATCAATAATGGGAATCTCTCGAAGAAACTAGTATTATATCCCCCTTCTCAATCCTATGTTGAGAGTGAATTACCCTTGTGGACAGAGGACAAGGAAAAGGAAGACCTTTACTAGTGATCCCTCTACCCAGTTTGTACACTAAACACTACTGTGGGAAGTACGAAACTAGATGAAGGTGACCTTATTGACAACTTATTACAGAATAAACCTCTTATTTCCATGCCAATTGATGAACTAGTGGAGGAATCCTGGAACAACCTAAGAACAAGCCATGGAACGATCTATGCTCCGTTGATTTTGACCTAGAACATGCCAAGATTGTGGAAATCAACCCATCAAGGAATCTAAAAATCAACCCTTCCCTCTCAGCTGAGCAAGCAAAGTAATTATGTACAATGATGAGGGAACATATTGATGCCCTTACATGGGACTACAAGTAAATGAAAGGAGTACATCCCTCAATTTTTACTCATCATATCTACATCAAGGGGGGCTACAAGCTTGTGTGCCAACACCAGAGGAGGATGAATCTTGCCCTTAAGGATATTGTAAAGGAAGAAATGCAAAAATTATTGGATACATGGTTCATATATCGCATTTCATATAGTGAATGGGTGTCCCCTCTTGTCACAGTATCCAAGAAAAATGGGAAGTGAATAACCTTTTTTTATTATAGAGAACTTAACAAGGCTACAAAGAAGGACCATTTCCCACTTCCTTTCATTGATCAATTCCTAGATGGCCTTACAAGGAAGAAATTATTTTCCGTATTAGATGGATTTGGTGGGCATAACCAAATTCAAATCAGCCTTAAGGACCAATATAAGACCACATTCACATGCCCATGGGGGACCTTTTCCTATAAGGTCCTTCCATTTGGTTTGTGTAATTCTTCTGCTATTTTCTAGAGGGCAGTATTGAGTATCTTTTCTTACCTTGCGCATGACATTGTTGAGACATACATGGATGATTTCACCTGCTATGGGAGTGACTTTCAAGAAGCCCTTTCTAATTTATGTAAAGTCTTAAGGAAATATATTGAGATGAATCTTTAATTGAGTCCAGAGAAATGTAATTTTTTATGAATGTGGGGACTGTCCTAGGCCATTTCATATCCAAGGAAGGGATTCAGGTTGACCCCAATAAAGTTTCCATGATTAGAAAGGTTTGTACCCCTCAAAAACATAGAGATGTCAGAAGACTCCATGGGTTGGTTGGATATTACAGAAGATTCATCAAGGACTTCAATAAGTTGGCCTCACCCTTGTTTTAATTGTTGGCTAAATATTCAGACTTTTGTTGGGTAGGCAGGTGCCAAGAGGAATTCGAAAAGATGAAAGAAAAAATGGCCACTACACCCATCCTTAGAGGCCCCAATTAGGCATTTCCTTTCCACATCATCACTAATGCATCATATATAGTTGTAGGAGAAACCTTGGGACAAGTGGAAGACAAATGGCCTTATGTAATATACTTCATCAGTAAGAACCTTTCTAAATTTGAACTCGACTATACAA
Organism: Pinus tabuliformis; assembly: GCA_031772625.1. Taxonomy (NCBI): domain Eukaryota; kingdom Viridiplantae; phylum Streptophyta; class Pinopsida; order Pinales; family Pinaceae; genus Pinus; species Pinus tabuliformis. Next base: position 494,889,253 of record CM062812.1, on the reverse strand, counting down.
TCACTGAAAAGGAGTTCTTAGTTGTCGTGAATTCTTTGAATAAGTTTAGGTACTATATCACTAGATGTCAAGTTTTTTTTCATATTAATCATGTATCCATTATATACTTAGTGAATAAACCTGATTTCAATGCTATAACCATCAGATGGTTATTATTATTACAGTTGTTTTATCTAACTATTGTTGACAAGCCAAGAAAAGAGAATGTGGTTGCAGATTTTTCGTCAAGACTAACCTTTCCTGTAGGAAACAAGGAGATGGTAAATGATCAACTTCCATATGAACACCTCTTTTCCATCATGGTGTTATCTCCTTAGTTTGCTGATATAGAAAATTACTTGGTTATTGGGAGGTTCCCTCCTAATCTATCCTCCGAGGAGAAGAGAAAGATTGTTAGGAAGAGTTCCCCTTTTACCTGGATTGGGGGAAATCTCTTCAAGTTGGTTTCATATTAGATTATAAGAATATGTGTGAGAGAGGAGGAGGTCTTTGAAATCCTCTTAGCATGCCATGATGGACCTTGTGGGGGGGCATTTTGCTGATAAAATGACAAAATTCAAAGTTCTACAAGTTGGATACTATTTCTCAACTCTGCATCAAGATGCAAGGAGGTACACTACTAGGTGTGATGGGTGCCAAAAGATGGCCAATCTTATACCCAAGGATGAGATGCCCCTACAACCTCAAGTGATCCTGAAGCCATTTGAGAAGTGGGGAATGGGTTTCATCGGACCCATTGATCCCCAATCTGGGCAAAAGAGGTATATCATTGAGTGCATCGATTAGTTGACCAAGTGGACAGAACAAAATGAAATAGAGGAAGCAACCAAGAACAAAGTGATTGAATTCCTAAGGGAGAACATATTTTACAAGTTAGGTTTTTTGATATAGTTGTTCATTGATCAAGGGACATATTGTTGGCTTGAGGGGGCTTGGACCCAAGTTCAGAGTTAGTTGCGCTAACCATAAAAACCCTATAAAACTGGCCCTTTCAGCAACAACCCTGTAGCACAGGCTGCAGTCTCACACAAGGAAGTTATTGGGGGATGAAAAAATTAGGTTTCTACATCCAGAGTTCTATGTGATATGTTTCTGTTACTTTTAGGGTTTTATTCTGACCTTCACAAACCCTAACCCTTGAAACACGGAAATTACAGTAACTTATAGATAATAGATCTAAACTCGTCACTAAGTGTTCTAAACATTCATAACGTCATGTAATTAGCTATATCTACCACTTTCACACATCTATTAAGAATGTTTCATAATAAATTGCAGTAAATAGAGTGAATACACAGTAAATTCAAAAGTAAACATAAACACATAGATACACATATATTGCTTAGCAATAGTCTTCATTATGTCGAGATCTTTTATTACAGACTCCTTATTCCTTGTGCACACAGCAGCAGAGGCATGCACACACAACTGCGGACTTACCAAGGTCTCCACACACATAGCTACAGGAGCCTTCCCCTTCACCTAAGTACAAAAAACAGACTCCTCTAACTTAGATCACTTGCTTACAAATTCATTCTTAGATATCTCCCATGACTCTCTACGAATCCTTTTTATATCATCTTCTTTTGCAATACCATGGTGTGAAAACCATGGGCGGGTCATAAAACAACTTAGCTTCTAACAACTAAGGGGCTTTGACCTTCCTAAAGCCCCTTTGACTCCTAACTACCTTTGCGCTCTATTCCTCAAAATGTCGATACTTTACAATAATAACAAAATTATTTGCAAAATTGACCCCAGGGGACCCTATCCTAATAGGCCCCCAACATAAAGTCGTGAATCGTCCTCGAGTCACTCTACTAGTGGCGCCTCGATATTTGCCTGCAGATCATTGAATTCGATCTTCAACACTTGTAGATCTGTTGTTCCCTACACAACGTCTTGACAAACTTTCAACCAATTTTTTTATGGTTGGGCCTTCAACTATAAGGCCCATGGTTCTCTATGTCTGTTGCATGGAATTCATCTTTCTCTATACTAACATTGTCAACTGACTTGCTTCATCCACCCAAGTTTGTGTCCATGAAGATATGATGGATTCCTTTCAACGTAGCTCATCGATCTCACTCTGGATGAGCTTGCCCTCCTGTAATCTAGTGAACCTTTGCATTGGTGCTAAGGTTCATGCTGTAGACCTGATCTCATTGAACTGCCTCTACTTTTCTCGGATATCTGCTTCAATCTTCTATAGAGTTGGATCCTCTTACAGAGAGGTCCATAGTTCCATGGCTTGTTCAAACAACTGGGTGCATCCCTTGACTGTACCTTCTAATGTATCCATCTCTTCTTTAATAGCAGCCTCATGATGTTCTCTAACTTTTAGAGGAGTGGTTGGCTACAGCTTAAGTTGGAGCTAAGAGATCTACAGTTGTAGCTCAAATCAAACTTTTTCCAATTTCCTCCTTTGACTCCTTTAGTGTAGAAAATAGCTTCTGAATCTTCTCTACATAGGTTTCTTATGCTAGGATCTGGAGCTCAGGAATCTCACTACAGACCTACGTAGTTTTTTCTTTCAACTGTTGACTTCACGCAATTACTTCCTCCCTTTCCTTGAGGGCCTGTGCCTTTTCCTTGAACATCTTCTCATTGTTGGTTTTGAATTCAATGATGATCAACAGTGGGTGTTGTTCCTGAACTCTGAGCTCATCGGATACCCCTTGATGTAGCTCGTGCAGTGTCTAAATAAGAAGCACTGTCTCGTTCATACTTAAATCCTTCATGTGTAAGAGGTGCGCCCTATCTTCTGATGCCTCAACATGTAATGACCCCTCTGGTAACTTCACTATGCGGAGATTCGTGGTGAATTTTGCTGCTAAGGCTAACTCACTCGCTTGTTTCATGCTTGCTTGCTTCAGGCCTGCTTGCCCCATGCTCCCTTGAATAATGTCAATTTGGACTTGCAACTCCCTCAGGCCCTGCTTCACCTTATCTAGCATCTGATGATACTAGTCTTCGATGTGGTTCCAGATATTCTCTATGGCATTGTGGACCACATCATTGATCTCATCTAGATCTCCTTCATGAGGACCAAAGGCGTCGTGCTCGTCGATTTGTCTGATTTCTGCTTCTTGCGCAGCCTTGTTTAACTCCTCTTCTACCTCATTTTTATGATGAAGGGGAACTCCAGGCCTGCGCCCCTTCCATCTTCACCCTCTGTCTTACCCTTGATATTGGTGTGCTCTATTTCTACCTCACCGAGTTCAATAGTGGCCTATGACATAGTGGTATTTTTCTCCTTTAGTGCATCAGTCTCTTTGGCAAAGACCTTTTCTTTTGTTGCTTCTTTCTCCTTTGCATCAGCTTCTTTCTGTTGTGTGGCCGTTTCTTTTGATGTGGCCTTCTCTTTTGCAGAATCCTTTTGTGCTTCCTTCTTCTTATCTTTTGTTGTTTTTGTCGTTGTTGTGGTCTGCGCTGCTTCGCCTTTAACAGCCATATTGGTTCCCACACCGACATCAGAGGGGGTGAGCCAATCACTTGGCCATTTACTGAAGACCCCTAGAATATCATCCTCATCAACTAAGTACAGAAACTTATCCCAAGTTCCCACGGAATATTTCTTCGTGCAGATGTACAGATTATGAAAATATGCTTTGAAATTAGAAACATTAATGTACTGCGTGTGCAAACTTGTTGATAACCTTGGCTGCTAGTTAATCACCATCCTTAGCTCTGACTCAAATAAGACCCAAAAAATATTCATCTCCATAATGTGCTCGGGGTCTTTGGTTGCCCACAGTCAGGTGAACTTCGTTGCCTCGGGTAGATATGGGTCATGTTGAGGGAACTAACTTTCTTTGAGCATCCTCCATGCCACCAGCACGATCAAAAATAGCAGGCAGGTGTAGTGGAAAGCCTTACCCTCATCCTAGGTGTCTCTGCAATCATCCAAAAATTCATGACATAAGTATTGAGCCCAATTGTATTGGACTCCTTTGGTGCATTGCACAGCCAAAGAGGCTACCAGCACCGACACTTCATCGGTGCATCACTTCCTCATGATTTTCTCAGCTAAAATTTGTTCAGGAAACTACACTGTGCCATCGAAAATGGAATGAATTGAATAACCACGTGACTTCTTTACCAGGCCAAAATCGCTCTTCATTTGGTCCGCCAACTTTTTCTACTGTTATTTTCCTACAAATGCACTCGCAAGGTCCACTCCTTGGTAAGGCAGCAATGTGATTCTGTGAATCAACATGTCAATAATCAGGATGGGCCCTCCCAACCATAGGCACCCATCATGCACCAACATCAACAATTGATGCATGCAAACTGTATTAATGGTGTTGCGGCTAAAATGTGGCACCCATAACATGTTTAGTAGCCCCACACACCCAACTCTGACTGCCCATTTCATCAGCTCAAGTTGTGTGACCTCTGATTCTTCATAATATACCTTCTTCAGGTACCTTATCAGCTCCAATTATGGGAACTTCGCATGGTCCTCCAGGTCCCAATCCCCCATTTTTAAGTATGGTATCCAGGCCAGTAGATTGTCCTCAAATGGTATATTCTCCAGTAGAAAAGTTGTGGAGACCATGAAATTCATTGAATCTGGGTCTTTAGGCACTTTAGCCATGGATTTTCTTGGCGATATATACAGTGATAGCCGAGTTATTGGCTTAGCCTCCTCTACATCGATCTCCTCAATACCCCCGGTTAGTTCTTCCTCATCTATATCTACTAGCTCCATCGGTTTCCTGAATCTATCCATCTTTCCCTTTTGTTGGACCTTCGTCAGATTTTTCCATGGTGATTTTTGCATCGGTGTTTGCTGGGACTTCTTATATTTCTTATCTCCTATCATGGATGGCTTAGGCCTCAGCGACCTAGGAGTTGTATTAGGCACAATAATAGGCACAGGTTGTTCCGGTTCAGGTCCAGTTGCTATCATTCTCTCCAAGAATCTTTCACGCTGCCAATCTATTAAATTCGTGAATCCTGGCTATAATATATTCTCTCAAAGTACTTTCAACTCTTTGGCAGACATACAGCAATACTCTTGGTGCGTCAAAAATCTCAAAACTGTTTCTCATAAAGAAAAGTGTTTGAATGTTGAGCAGGATGTACTTATAGCACAATTTGAATTCAAATCCATCTATTCCCTCCATATCCCTGTCATTAATGTGCTTTGGGTGGTAGATTTCCAAAGGTATGCTCCTTAAATGCTTTTCCCCTGCTCCTTTTAATAGAAAAATCGTCATCCAATAATCTACAGTGCTTCCAATGGCCACTTTTTGGCCAGGTTGCACGGGATACACCGTGCTAGCGTAGCTCCTTCGGTGCAACTCTCTTCTGCGCCTTCCCTCGGTTTATAGCCCAACCACTTCACCAAACTATCCTACTAGCAGTGTAGTTTATAGTCCTGTATTCTCTTGCAATTGTCTGGAGTACTAAGACTACCCTGCATCTGTATAGTCATTACGCATGGGCGGGATCACCCCTGTACAACTTTAACCAACTCCCATTGACCTTTCCTGGAAACAGCTCCCCATTCATCTTCACAAGCTGAACTGCACCTCCATCCATAATCTCCTTAACAATATATGGCCCCAGCCAATGCATTTGGAACTTTCTTGGAAACTTCATGAACTTGCGGTCATACAGAAAGACCATATATCCATTCTTAAAGGTGTGTTGTTTAATAGGGTGATCATGCTAGGCCTTTTCGCGATCCTTCTACACCTGCTGATGAAAACCCACCAAGAAGTGATCTTCCTCTAACTCAACTAGTTGTGCAGGGCATTCTTCCATGGTATCTCGATTGGCCATGTCTGTTACTATAGAAATCTGAAAACTTAGCATGATTTACTCCATCAGCATCACATCTTCTTGTCCATAGACTAGTATGAACAGTGTTTGTCTTGTCAATTTTTTGCAAGTAGTTCTATACGCCCATAGAACAGCTGGTATGCGCACATCCCAATCATTTCACTTCAAATTGCAAATCTTCATTAAGGCATTCTCTAGGATTTTGTTAAAGTATTCCACTGCATCATTCTCTTAAGGATGATATAGAGTACTTTTCTAGTGATAAATCTGACATTCTTCAAGCAAATCCGCAATTGTTTTGTTCAAGAAGTGTGAACCCCTATCACTCATCAAGATTTTAGGGCAGCCAAACTGAAACAAAATGTATTAAAAAATGAACTTTGTAGTTGTGTCCATGCTACAATCCTTCACAGGTTGTGCCTCAACCCACCTAGTTAAATATTCAGTTGTTGTAATGATGTATTAGGCTCCTGTCTTCCTTCCCAGTGGTTGAATTGCTCCCAGGAAATCTATTTTCCACTTATCAAATGCCTGTAACGACACTTAAGGGTTCAAAGGAAATTCATCTCTTCGCAACGACCTCCCTATTCTCTAATATACATTGCATGCTCTACAATAAGCCTTGGAATCCTTATGCGCAATTGGCCACCATAGCCTTGATCATAGGATCTTCTGTGCATTTTCTCTTCCTACATAATTTCCTCCCGCAACCCCTCCATGCGCTTAAGCTAAGATACTTTTTTGTTCATACTCCAAGACATACCTATGCAATATTTCATCGAATCCAATTTTATATAAGTGCCCTCTGATAATGGAGAAATCTCAAGCCTGGACCACCAATTCTTTCTTTTGTTGTGTCGTATACCCTTCAAGAGTTGTACCTGTAGACAAGAATTGGATTATGTCTTCAAAATTTTCATCCGCGACGCACACAGCAAAGAGTTGTGAATCGGGAAATCCTTCCTCCATATTTGTAGGTTCGTCACCATTCTCAATCCGTGAGAGGTGATCTAGTCCAGCATTCAATCACCCTAGCTTCACAATTACTTCAAAGTCATATTCTTGAAAAAGAAGCAGCCAACTGCAAATCCCCCCCCCCCCCAACACAGGCTTATTGACCAAGTACTTCAAAGAAGAATGGTTTGTGTACATTTTGAAGTGTGCACCCAAAAAATAGTGCCTGAACTTCTAGAGCACATACACCATTGCTAATCCTTCACGCTCTATGGTTGAATAATTCTTTTCTGCCTTCAATAACTACCTGCTTGCAAATGCTATCGGATGGTCGATATCAACTTCACCTGGTTGGGCTGGCACAGCTCCTAATGCTATGCAGGATGCATTTAAATGTATGTGGAACTCCTTCTTCCAATCAAGGAAAACTATAATAGGGGTGGTAACCATTTTTTCCTTAAAGACATCCAAACTCTTCTGGCAATCGTTGTCCCTACAAAATGTCGCATTCCATTTCAACAATTTTTCCATGGGCACAGTGATATGCACATTTTCTTTGATAAACTTCCTATAATATCCTGTATGGCCCAATGTCACACGCAGTTGTTTGACATTCTTTGGATGTTCCAAATTGATAATTACTACACTTTTGGCAGGGTCTACCATCAACCCCTACTTGGAGACAACATGGCCCAAAAGTATCCCATACGGTAAGAAGAATACGAATTTCTTCAAATTAAGGGATACCTAATACTTTTGACAAGTATCCAACATGAGGTGAAGACTGGTAACATGTCTTTTTAATAACCCAAACATTTTCCAACCATTGAAGTAGAACTCTAAAAACTTGTGAATACATTCTTTGAAAGTTGCAACTACCACCCTAGTGAATATTTCCAGGGCATTTTTAAATCCAAAAGGCATATCTATATACTGAAAACAACCCCATTCAGTGACGAATATAGTTTTACTCCTATCCTCTGACATGATATTGATCTGATGATACCCTGACAACCCATCTATATACGAGTACGCTTCCTAACCGCCAACATTCTCCAATACTTCACCTGTGAATAGCATAGGAAATGGATCATGGACACAAGCATCATTCAATTTCCTTATATCTACTTAGATCCGAATTTCTCCCTTCGTCTTATTTTCCTAAACCACCATAGGACTAACCCAGTCTGATTCTTTTACAGCTTTAATAATTCTGGTGGCAAGCATCTGATCTAAATCTTCGTGCACGTTTTCCTTGTACTTAGGATTCAACTGGTAGGGACACTGCTTCACAGGCTTCGCATTTGGCTTCAATTTTATCTTCATGACACCTAGATCCCCTACTATCCCTTTCAGATCGAAGAACTTGGTGGGAAACAAGTTTTGTTACTTCCTCAATAACTCCACGACTTTTTCCACTATGTCTTCGTCCCAATAGTTGCCTATGTTTGCAAACTTCGGTTGTGCTTCCGATCCAATATTCACCTACTTGGTCTTCAAGGGCTTTGAGATATCAGGGTCTTCTACCTTAGGCCTTGTGACTTCACAATGTCATTTTGACTCATGAATATTGATGTTCCTAGGATCTTCTTCGCCTTTGTCAATGGTCACATTGTAGAATTCGAGTGCATCGTGCAATTGCGTACTCCAGTCTGGTTGTACCCACACAATGGGTTCTTCAGGAATTCTGAATATTGCATCTTTGATCTCCTGTAACGCTTCGTCAACACACTCAAATGCATCTTCAAAGCTGAAAGTTAACAAAAAACTTTCCTTTAAAACGTCTCATTCTACGGTTCCATGTCACAGAATTGTTTCTAGATACTAGTTCATTGGAATCATATCCAAAGTGTGGCAGAATATGTGAACCCATTTTGGCTATTATTCTTGTCCCCATGCTTTTGTCCATTGAGCTAGATGCTTGCGCAGATTTTCCTTTCCTGTATATTTCTTCGTAAGGCAAGTATTGGCATACCCAAACCACAGCTTCATCATTAGTCAATATTCCTTCTAATTTTCAAAGTTGTTCTTATGCGTACCCCACCATCTGGCAGGCATAACTCTCAGCACAATGTCTAATTCCTAGAACCGATTTTCCTCCAGTACATCCCTTTCAAATTTATCTAGAAATAAAATTACATCCTCTAAACCATCATAATACAGTAAGTTTCATACCTCAGTGGATATACATCGGAGTGACTTAGTAAGCATGTCGCATCACAACGACGATACCTCATGCAATTGGTTCTATCAGTGCTCGAGCTCCTCATCTGAATCTAAGCTACAGGAGTTGTCCTTCTCCCAAGTAATTTGCTCATCTGCCATAGGGTTGATACAATCCTCATCTCACGTAGTAAGCTTATAGATTTTCTCAATATCATCCTGCTCATAATAATCTCCTATTGGTTCAGTATATCGTGCACCCTCGGCCGGATCCAATGGAACAATAACCCTTAGTTCCTTCTTTTCAAATTTCATATTATCCTTCTTAAGGTTGATGAATGTGTTCATATCGAATGCCTAATCAATGCAAAGTAGTGCTGGGTATGGATTATTATCATCCACTATTTTGATCACTTTAAAATTGTATATGGTGTTCACCCCTTCAATATCCATTGTCACCTCATGTAGGTGTCCCATTGGACTAATCTTTTGTTGACTCACCATTCTCAACTAGATTGGGGACCACTGTAGTGTTGGCCTTCCCATTCTTTCCCAGGTTTTCTTTGACAAAACATTTGCATCAGACCCGAAATCAAGGATTACCTAGTCCATTTCGAATTCTCTAATCTGAGCAGTCAATCTCATTTCATGACTAGTCATTTTCTTACCTTTGTCCACTTTGTGCACCACATGTTGTTCCGACTGTGGCTTATCCTTTCCAGTGTAGTTATCTATTAACTCTTGCAATCTTTCTACTACTTTTCCGTCCCTCAAGAGCTTGATGCGGGTCTGTAAGAAAGATGCCAACAATGATGGATCTATTTCTTACACAATACTAACTCCTTTAGGCTTCTCCATGCACGTACTTTGATTCCTTGATGTAGAAGCTCCGCCATTCACGAAGCTCCTCTTTGCCTCCATAAACATTTCCTTTACTTTATTCACATCAAATCTAGCCTCCTTGTCAGCAGCCTTGCAGACCCATACATTTTCCTCTAGTTGTTTCCCATTATCCTCCTCGGAAGCTATACCACTCTGTGGAACAATATTAACACTGAGTCCATCCTCGCACAATTTTGATCTCATCATCTGGATATTCTGAGTGTGCTGCTAAGTCTCAGTCTTCTTTTCTTGCATCTTTGTGATGAGCACGGGACAATCTTCTATGACATGATCAACTATTGACAATATTGACATGAGGGGTGCGTTGGATTCTGACAATTCCACGCGAAGTGACATAGTTCTCCACATTTGTAACAAATTATCTAGCCACAACCTCTTCCAGCTCCTCCTCCTCGTCCTCTTCCTTGTCCCTGAAATCCTTCATGCGTTATAGTTGTGCCTTGATCCTGCTAAGGATGTGCCTCCATATCGACTCTATATGTAGGTGTTCTATCCCTCATCAATTCATAACTTTGGCAACTGCACTCGTCATGAGCCACAAACTTATAAAAATTACATAACATTTGCGGGTGAATCTACACAAACTTCTGCAGCAAATAACAATTGTCCATCATATTTTTTCCTGTAATCTAGCAAATATTGCATGATGGTACCAAACATGTACTTGGACCAGCAGTATTTTTTGGCTTCAGGGGGATAGGACCCCCCCCCCAACTAGATAATTCTTGTACACTAGGAAATGATCCTTATCATGACCATGGACTTTACATTTTAAACACCAGGCTTCTGTGCGGACCTCATTCTGGACTTCTCTTCCCTTCTTGAGGCTCTGCAACCCCATATGTAGGCTAGTCAACTGTGACTGAATCTTTTGCACTCCCAAATTCGTATCCTGAATAAGTGAGGCTTCCAATTTCATAGCAATCTCAAGTACCTCAGCGTGTGTTCCAATATTCTGCTATGATAGTGGCAATCTCAAATGGGGTAATAGTGAAGTAATATAATAATCCTTGTGTTATTCATTCGTGATCTACATATTAGCCTGTTGCAGTAAACTTTTCAACCTCTGTTCGAAATCCCACCCAGACTCATTTACCTTATGCTGTATCTCTTTGACTTATGTTACCGACTAGGCTTGCAACTTAGGTTTCTTGAATTCATTATTTAGTGCATCCTTCGAATCCTTTAGTATCGTAACTGGATGAGTTGAACAATTCTTAATATACTAGGTCAGCACTCTATCTTGCAATGTTGTGACCAACTACGCTTTCTTCAAGTCATCATCTATTATCCGTTGTGACTTCCACATAGCATTTTCTACAAACTAAAACTATTTAGGGTCTTTTGTCCCTAGACCCCTAAATATTGGCATCTTCATAGCATTCGCCATATTGAATAGAGAAGGTGGAGGCAGAGTTGTAGTTGTAGGTGGTTGAGGCATAGATGATGGTGGAGGTGGAGTGGATGGATGTGGTATTCCCGTGATACCCTTATTTGCCGTCTGTGGCGCACCATGAGGCATTTTCAGAATACTACTCTCTTTGTCACTATCAGATGCTCCCAAAAGGGGAATGTACTTAGTACCTGAATCGATATCTCTTCTGAATGTCTTTCCACTTCGCATAGTTTTTGTCAAGTCTCTTATAAACATCAATTCAATGGTATAACCCTTTTCTCGCATAATAGAATTTTAATCTAAGTTTATAGGGACTTCAGATACTTACCTCTTAGTCCTTTGAAAAATCGGCATTCAGATTCGCTATAACTGACAAATGTATTGATCGTGAATTCAATAATGAATCCACCCAAAATTCTATCAATCCAATAATTGATAGCCCTCATGATCTTGTTTTCTAAAGCTTCCAGGAACCTCACCAGTTCTGGTTTCCACACAATAGGGTTATCCAACTTCCACGTACCTTGACTCTCTGAAAATTTAGACAACCATTTGTATATTACACATGGAAAAGAGCAAAAGAATTTTTTTTTGTAATTCTCTATACAGGTATATGTTCAACCAGTCTTCCTTTGACAGACATGGATTCCTATTTTCTTGGGCTGTAAAATCATGCAACTTCTGATCTATCCACTTCTCAACCTCTTTCTTAGTTGGTATCCACTTATTTCTCATCACCTAATCCTTAGATCGATCCTGGTCTCGACAACAGAACCATTTGTTGGCTTGAGGGGGCTTGGACCCAGGTTCAGATTTAGCTGTGCTAACCAACAAAACCCTATACTATCGGCCCTTTTGGCAACAACCCATGTAGCGCAGGTTGTAGTCTCACCCGAGGAAGTATTGGGGGATGACAGGACCCCTTTTCTATATCCATAGATCTATGTGATAATAGATATAAACTCTTCGCTAAGTGTTCTAAACATTCGTAACATCATGTAATTAACTAGATCTACCATTTTCTTGCATCTATTAAGCATGTTTTATAATAAATTGCAGTAAACGAATCGAATACACAGTAAATTTAGAAGTAAACATAAATGCACAGATACATAGATATTGCTCCACAATAGTCTTTATTATGTCTAGATCTTCTATTACAGACTCCTTATTCCCTACGCACACAGGTGTAGGGGCCCACGTACTTAATTGCAGAATTACCAAGGTCTCCGTGCACATAGCTAGAGGAGCCTTCCCCTTCTCCTAAGTATGTAAAACAGACTCCTCTAACTTAGATCACTCGCTTATAGATTCATTCTTAGATATCTCCTGTGACTCTCTGTGACTCATTTTTATATCATCTTCTTTTACAATACCATGGTCCAGGAACCATGGGCAGTTCATAAAACAAATCAACTTCTAACAACTAAAGGGCTTTGACCTTCGTAAAGTCCCTTTGAATCCTAACGACCTTCGCGCTTCTCTCCTCAAAATGTGAAGACTTTACAATAATAATAAAAACTATTTGCAAAATTGACCCCAGAGGACCCTGTCCCAACACATAATTCACCTCAAATATGATTGAAGACATCACAGAACAACACCACATCAAGCATAGTAAATTTGTTCCCTATCACCCTTAGGAAAATGGTAAAGTGGAGGTCACAAACAAAGCATTGAAGAACATTTTCACCAAGGTTGTTAGTAGCAACAGAAGGGATTGGACAGGTCGAATTGTAGAGGCCACTTGGGCCTACAATACCTCCTGGAAGACCACCATCGGATTTACCCCATTTGAATTGGTTTATGGAAAGAAAGTGTTAGGTCCCTATAATACTAGTGATTCCCCCATTACTATTGTCATTGTAACCCTTATTGTTATTATTGTACCCCTATTTTCCCCATATTGTTATTATTGTGCCACATAGAAGCCCACTATTATTATTGTTGTGCCCTTATATTATTATTGTTATGTCATCTTTTATTATATTGTGACCCCTTATACTCCTATATATAGAAAGGATGTTTTGTCATTTGCATCATCCAAGAATTATTCATTTGTGTAATGTAAAGGAGGTTTCCCCCTCGAAGAGGTTGATTTTGAAGTTATTGATCTATCTTTTCTTCTATTTTATGAGTTGGTTACATAACATTTGGTATCAGAGCATTGGATTCTAGGGTTTTGCTGATCCAAACCAGTCATTGTGACATGTCTGCTATAATGTTTTCTCTACGAAGTTTCAGAAGCTAAAATTATAACCCATTTAAGAAGAAATCTTGATGAACCTCGGGTTCAAATTTCAGATCTTTCCTTGCTATATTTGCATATATATGAGGCAATGAAGTTAGGGTTTTTGCAGGCTCCCAAATTATATCTCAAACAGGGGACCTGGGGAAAAGCATCATAACTTTCTCTCTGAGAATCAAATTGAAATTTCATAAACGTTGCAGAAAGAGGACGGCTTGTAGTTTTCTATGTATCGATTTCAATTCTTAAGTTCGAAACAGTGACACGTGGCACTTCGTACAAGTTCTCTCTACTGAACTAGTCTATAATCAGGTCATCGTGGGAAATTTGTCATAACTCTTCCTTGGAGAATCCAATCTTGATCAGAATTGTAGGGTTGGAAAGAGGACTTGGAGGGATACCACAGGACGCAATTTCATACCTTGGAGATCCAAAATTACAGAGATACGACATATTCAATGTCGAGCTCCTACAAAGCGAAAAAAGGTGTGTAGTTTTTTTAAAATTTTGCATAATGTTGGTTTAAAAAATTTATTTGAAGGAATTCAAAGGGCATAATGAAACATAATTATCATTAATTGATGCCTCGAAGGAAGAAAGTGGAAACACCTAGTAAGCAACCTGAAATCTCTAGCATGACTCGTGAAGAAGAGGAAGAAATTCAACATGATATATCAAAATTATAAGACTAAGTGAAACAAAATTCACTCTCACAAAAAGTAACAGAAGCTAAGATGGATGGCTTAAAGAAAGGCGTGGAAGCTAGATGGATGGCATGGGAGCTAAGATGGATGGTTTAAAGAAATGTGTGGAAGCTAAGATGGATGGTTTAAATAAAGGTGTGGAAGCTAAGATGGTTTAAATAAACGTGTGGAAGCTAAGATGAATGATGTGGAAGCTAAGATGGATGGTATAGAAGAAAAACTTAAAGGAAACATGGAAGATTTGAAGACACATTTGACAAAGTTGCTACAAGAAATGTTTACTAATGGTGAAATGGTAGTAAAGGAAACTCATGATGAGAACAAAATAAATGTTAATCATGATTTCATAGACTCTAAATTTGGATTGAAGACCCACCATGTTCCAAAGATTGATATGAGGAAGTTTGATGGAAAGGATCCCAAACATGGACACTAAAGATGGAGCAATATTTCGATCTCCATAATATGAAAAGCACACAAAAGGTATGCATTACAACTTTATATTTGGAACCAAATCAATTTGTATGGTATCGAAGGATTTTCTCTCTTAAACAAATTGTCACTTGGGCAATTTTTACAGAAGAAATGATAGAACATTATGAGGATAGAAAAAGCAACACCTTTTTTAGCCAATTGATAAATCTCTAACAAAAAGTTTCAATGATGGATCACATTAAGGACTTCCAAAAATTGAATATAAGGGTAAAATATATTCCAGATGAGCATAGGATTGATGTGTTCATAGGGACTTTAAATGATAACATCCAACATGAGGCTCACCTTTGGGAACCTGATTCATTGGAGAAGACATTCAGGTTGGCAAGAAAAATGGAAAGAAAAATTATGGAAATAAGGAAGCCTACCACTCACAACTATAAAGATGGAAGTATTGTTTCCCCTAGCCTTCCACAACCTACAAGGTTGATCTTGGGTGCATATAAGGTGTCCTTTATAACTCCTAAATGACTCACATTAATTATCAACCTAGGTAAGTCTTTTTGTTTCAAGAGTGTATACAATATGTGCAAGTGATGAAAATTGTTATATCTACAAAGAGTAATGCTTTAAGATATCTTATTGATTTCAATACAAGAGTAAATGGATTAAACTATAACTATCAAACTTGTAACTTCAAGGAAATTAACCTATTCTAGCACCAAAACTCAATCTTAATCAAAATGTTCTAATTTCAATTACATCAACCGAGTGCATCGTAGCGATAACAGAGCTCTTTCAGCTGAATCTAAACTTCTACATAAAAGTAATACACCTGATCTAACCAATAACAGTCTGGCTTTCAATTAAAAAGAAATTATTCTTACCTAATAATTAAATCAATCTATGACATAAATAAATGAAGCCAATCAATAGAAATAAGAATTAATGCAATGAATACACAAACTTAATGTTGGAAATAATACTGAGAGGGGGGGTGAATCAGTATTATCTAATTCTTTTTTAATATATTTATACTTTGAATTATTGTATGTCAGTACCATAAAA
Organism: Pinus tabuliformis; assembly: GCA_031772625.1. NCBI lineage: Eukaryota > Viridiplantae > Streptophyta > Pinopsida > Pinales > Pinaceae > Pinus > Pinus tabuliformis. The sequence continues at coordinate 494,873,589 of CM062812.1, read as the reverse complement.
TAATGAGCATGAACAAGAAAAACAGATAGTCACACCAAAGAACACCAGATATAAGGTGGAAACCCAATGTGGGTGAAAACCACCTGCTGCAATATGTCTCTATATTCTTTCAATTAGAAACTCCTTTTACAATGATTTTGTACTGGTGTAGTCCTTTACCAGTACGTAGGCTGCAACCTGCAGAGAGCTACAACTCTCTCTCTCGTTTTCCAGTCTCTCCTGGAAGGGAGCTACAACCCCCTACTTCTTTTCTTTCAAGGACCACTTTTCATAAATTTTCAGACTGGATCCATGAACATCAATCAATCATCAAGTATATCTACATCAAACAATCTCCTTTTCCCAATTAGCACTGAATCAAGTAAACACTTCTCTGACAGTTGTACCCAGAACACAGTAACAGTAACCACACACCAAATTCTGAACCCAGAATACTGCAGCAATAGACAGAGGCAGCGAGATCATAGTTTAAAGATATACGCTACTTCAACAACCTGAAACCTGCGTGCAGATCTATAAAGAATAATTCCTTCTTTCAAATATTCAGACAATAATTAACCCAGATTGTCAGATTTATAGATCAAGCATGCACCTCATATAACAGATCAAAATCATAAAAAGATACTATTATTCAAGCATAAAGATTATGACCCATCAATAGAACTTATCCTTCTTTATGCGCTAAGGTTCCTCCTTCATTCAGATCCAGATCTGCACCATAACCCAATCACAAAATATTTCAGATCTAGCACTTATTAGATATTCAATTCATTCGATGATACTTTGCCAAATGATCTCCTTCCTCTTTTATAGTCTTAGGCCTTTCTCAATACCACGGTCCAAAACCATAATAACACAATACCACGGACCCAATACTTGGGATCAACACTTTTGGATGCAATACCACGGGCCAAAACCATAGGATCAAAAACTGTCGAACTAATACCATGAACCAATCATGAAAGTGCGTGAGATCAACACTTTTGGATGCAATACCATGGACCAAAACCATAGCATCAAAAACTGTCGGACTAATACCATGAGCCAACCATGAAAGTGCGTGAAATTTTCTCTTCATGAAAGGAACTTTTCTCTGCATAAAAGTGCGTGAACTTTTCTCTACATGAAATAAACTTTTCTTTGCATAACAATGCGTGAACTTTTCTCTAAACTTTTCTCTGCATAAAAGTGCGTGAACTTTTCTCTACATGAAATAAACTTTTTTCTGCATAAAAGTGCGTGAACTTTTCTCTACATGAAAGAAAATTTTATCTTCATGAAAGAAACTTTTATCTTCATGAAAGTGCGTGAACTTTGCTGCACTATAATTTATCATCTGAGATGAGTGGGTTGCCATCAAGTACAACATATGTATCATAATGCCAACAATCTCCCCCTTTGGACTTGATGGCAACAACAACCACTCACTCTCCCCCTTTGACATTAAGCGCAAAGGGAAAACCAAGATAATCTCTTTCCTAGAGAAGCATTCTGCTACCCATACTCCCCCTGAGTATCTGCTGACATCTATGAAAGAGCTCCCCCTTTGTATATGCCACGATGTACCACTCTGTCCATGCTTCCTCTAAGAACATGCTGAAGTCTCTGCTCTACTGAAGTGTGATGTTCATGCTCCCCCTGACTATAAGCAATGGCAATAACTGATAGCAGCAGCATCTGACAATCACCATAAATGACCATGAAAGATATAGAGACATATTGCAGCAATATTCCTTCTGTCCTTCCTCCATAATTCCAACAATGCATTATATGCTCCCCTTGAACTTGTGCCATTTGATCTTTGACCAATCTGCAACTCAGAAAATGTACGCATATACCCCAGATGAACCTTGCGTACAACCAACAATCAGAAGAGAGTCAACAACAAGATGATCCATAAACAACCCCCAGCTTTTGCCTAAGGTATTCAAAGGTCTCCCTGGGCAATGGTTTGGTGAGTATATCAGCAACTTGTTCCTTAGAAGGAACATACTCCAACTTGACCTTTTGTTCAAGCACTTGTTCTCGGAGAAAGTGATATTTGATTGGTATGTGCTTGGTCTTTGAATGCATGACTGGGTTCTTTGAAATGTTGATTGCACTTGTATTATCACATAAGATGGAGATAGGTGGTGTACAAGTGATTTGAAAATCTTGCAAGGTCTGCATCATCCAAAGGAGTTGAGTGCAGCAAGATGCAGCAGCCACATATTCCGCTTCAGCTGTAGACAAAGCAATTGAACTCTGTTTCTTGCTGAACCAAGATACTAATCGAGAACCCATAAAGAATGCACCACCACTTGTGCTCTTCCTATCATCCACGCTTCCAGCCCAATCTGCATCTGTATAAGCATGAAGTGTGAGATCTGTATCTCTAGGATACCATAAGCCATAGTTTTGAGTCCCTTGAAGATATTTGAAGATTCTCTTCACTGCCTAAAGATGAGTTTCCTTTGGATTGGCATGAAATATTCCAAATATTCCCACTGCATGCATGATGTCTGGTCGGGTACCTGTCAAATAAAGTAGACTTCCAATCATAGATCTGTAAGTTGGTTGATGCACTGCTGCTGATTCATCATTTGCACTGAGGTTACATCTTGTGACCATGGGTGTACATACTGGTTTTTCTTCTTCCATACCATATTTCTTTAAAATCTGCTTGAGATACTTGGTTTGAGACAAGAATATCCCTCCTTCATTTTGTTGGATTTGCAAACCAAGAAAATATGTCAATTCTCCAAGCAAGGACATTTCGAATTCTTTCTGCATCACCAAGGAAAAGCTTTGACTCATAGATTCTTCATTGCTGCCAAAGATAATGTCATCTACATACACAACAAGTATTAGCAATTTGTCATTTTCAATTTTTATATAAAGATTGCTATCTGCTGATCCTTTTGAAAAACCTTGTTGATGAAGATATTTGTCCAAACGATAGTACCAAGCCCTTGGAGCTTGTTTAAGACCATAGAGAGCCTTTTTCAATCTGCACACAAGATTTGGATCATTTCCAAGAATGAAACCATCTTGCTGCTCAATGTATACTTCTTCTTCTAAGTCTCCATTCAGAAAGGCTAATTTCACGTCCATTTGAAATACTTTGAACTTTTGAAAGCTTGAGAGAGCAAGGAACATTCGGATGGCCTCAAGTCTTGCAACAGGAGCAAAAGTTTCTTCAAAATCTATTCCTTCTTGCTACACATACCCTTTACAAACAAGTCTGGCCTTGTTTCTAATTACTTCCCCATTTTCATTCAACTTATTTTTGAAGACCCATTTTGTCCCTATAACATTCTTATCCTTTGGTCTAGGAACCAACTCCCAAGTGTTGTTCTTTTCGATCTGCTCAAGTTCTTCATCCATTGCTTTGACCCAACATTCATCTTTGCATGCCTCTTTTACATTTTTTGGTTCAGTGGATGAGAGTAATGCCAAATAGCTTGAAGCTTCTGCAATTTTTCTTCTTGTTTGTACACCTGCTTCTTTTTGCCCCAAAATCTGAAATTCTGGATGATTCTTCTGAACGTACTTGGATGGAGTCTTCTCTTCTACCCTTATCTGTTCCTCTAGTGCTTCTTGAGGTTCTTGTTCTTCATCATTCTGTCTTTGAGGGTAGTCTTCATCTTCTTCGATATTTTCATGATTTACTTGCCTAGGAATGTATCCTTTTTCATCAACCACTACATCAACGCTGTCAACAATTCTTCCAAGTCTTTTATTGTAGCACTTATATGCTTTGATGTGTGGAGAATAACCAAGAGGAATGCCTTCATCTGCTCTAGGTTCAAGTTTTCCAAGTTGCTCATCAGTATTCTTAATATAGCATTTTCTCCCAAAGATTTTAAAGTGTTTTACCGAAGGAGTCTCACCATACCAGAGTTCATGAGGAGTTTGAGTGTTGTTCACTCAGACATTTGTTTTATTGAGAATAACAACCGTAGCATATGCAGCTTCACCCCAGAAAGTTGCGAGAGTTCCGGACTCATCAAGCATAGCACGGGCCATTTGTTGGACTGTTCTGTTCATCCTTTCCACCACTCCATTTTGCTGAGGAGTTCTAGCTGTAGAGAATTCCCTTCTTATCCCATGTTCTTCACAGAATCGAAAAATTCATTTGAGGTAAACTCCCCACCTCTGTCGGACCTTAGGCACTTAATTTTGTAACCTGATTCATTTTCAACCAAGGCTTTGAAGGATTTGAATTTTTCGAATGCTTCGTCTTTGTGCTTCAAAAGTCCTAACCAAACAAACCTGGAGAAATCATCAATGAATAATATCAAGTATTCTTCTCCTCGAGGTGACCTCATCCTGAAAGGACCACATACATCTGTATGGACTAGTTCAAGAGGCCTACTGGCTGATCCCTCCTTCTCCGGGAAGTTGGTTCTGGTTTGCTTACCAAACTGACATGATTTACATATAGTGTTGTCTGGAATTTTGATATCTGGAAGACCACGAATTGCCTGATATTTGCATGCCTTCCTTATTTGTGAAAAGCTTAGATGCCCCAACCTCTGGTGCCATAACCAATGTTCATCATCCTTGCTCAAATATCATTGTTGTTGTCCTTCTTCAAATATGTATAGATTATTTGGGAGTTCTTCTACCTTTGATCACTTTTTTCCCTGTATCAAGATCACGAACGCTACATCCATTTGATCGAAATATTACCTCGGTTCCTTGATTGCACATCTGACTGACACTCAGAAGGTTATGCTTCAAGCCATCAACATACAAAACATTTCCAGCTTTGACCTTTTCTTTTAACTGAGCTGTGCCTTTTCCTTTTATAGCTGCTGGAGTATCATTTCCAAAAGAAACTTTCTTTCCCTTTTCTAAAGCATAATATGATTCAAGTTTTTCTTTATCACCTGTCATATGCTTCAAACATCCACTGTCAATGTACCATAGATTTTCCTGTCCCTCTGCATAAAAGGCTATCCCACATCTTTCTGATTGTGGTTCCTTTATTCTCCATGTTCTGGTGCTTAAGGCTTGTTCCTTTGTCTGTTGAAATCTGCTCCTGCATTCAGAATCTTCATGACTGAAGTTATTACAAATAGAACATTCAATTTCATTTTCAAGAGCCGAAAAGTTGTTATAGGTCCTTTTTGTAATCCCAGTCATACTTCTTTGTTTTTGAACTTCTCTAGTCATGATTGTTTTATATGCAACACATTGAACTGCTTTGTGACCAAAGTTATGGAAAGAGAAACATTGGCCATTCAAGAACTTCCGCGGTTATCAAATCTACCACCCAAATGATTGTAATTCTTATTGTCATCCATTCTTGAAGCAAATTGGGAAGATTTTACCTGTGGTTGGTTGTAGCTTTTGCTCACCCTTAAGACAGATTGCCCCTGGTTTACCTGGTAGTCTCTGTTAGTTCTTGATGTAATTCGTCCCTACTTTACCTGGTGATCTCCATTGTGCTTTTGCTCATTCCTTCTTGCTGCATCAAGATAACTCTTTGAGGTGGATGCTTGAGATGTTTCTCCATTATACCCCAGATCTGTCTTGTTTAGCGGAGAACGTTGTACATTGATGATCTCATCCAGAGTTTCAGATCCTTTGACAAACTTAAGATTAATAGTCTTTGTTTTCTCAATTTCTTGTCTAAGGCCAACAATTTCACATTCTAACTTTTCAAGAAATTTTTCTTTTTCATCAATTTGAAATTGTAGAGTATCAATGATCACATTCTTTTCTTCTATACATGTCTTGAGTCTAGAAATATCTTCATAAAAACTATCCACATCTATAGCATCCATGTAATCATCATCTTCAAAGGCCATTAAAAGTTTATAGTCATTACCTCGTTCATCTTCATCACTATTTGATAGGCCATCACTGTCTTCATGAGTGTAGTAGCTTTTCTTATTTGCGTTCTGTTTCTTGTTCCATCTAATAGGTTCCTTTCCCTGGTCGATCTTATCCTTATGAGGACATTTGGCAGCATAGTGACCTACTCTTCCACAAGCAAAGCATTTGAAGGGTAACTTACCTCTGAACCGTCCAGCACCCCGTTGAATATTTCTGACAAAATTTGATTCTTCTTCTTCTTCTGACCCATGTCCTGATTCATAGTACTCTCCTTTACCTAAAGTCTTGAAGGCAGCTTCTTTCCTGTCAGATGGACCTCCTTTTCTCATTTCATAAGCAGTTAGAATTCCATGTAGTTGTGACATTTTAAGATGTTGTAGATTCTCCTTTTATTCTATAGCAAAAACTTTAGATTCAAACCTAGGTGACAAATATCTTAGAACTTTTTCAACCATAACAGCCTCTTTTATTTCTTCACCCAAATTTTTCATACAATTAACAATCTCATCCACATGAAGAAAATAGTTAGCCACACTTTCATCATTATACATCTTGAGATTTTCATATTGAATCCTGAGGGTTTGAATTTTTTCACGTTTTACCTGATCATCTCCTTCATAGCTCAGAAAAATCTTGTCCCATATTTCTTTTGCGGATTTATACTGCATAACTTTCACAAATTCTGATTGAGATAGACATCCTAGAAGAGTATTGACTGCCTTTGCATTTGTTTCATATTTCTTTTTCTCAGCTGGATCTATAGGAGTAGCTGATGGAAAAGTATACCCTGTTTCTACGATGTCCCAGACTTCTATACCCAAAGATTGAAGATAGGCAGTAACTCTTACCTTCCAATACACAAAGTTTGTCCCATCAAAAATCGGTGGCCTGATTGATGCTTCCCTCTCGTAGTTTCTCATGATGATAGATCTTCCTTCAAGCGATCAAGCTCCTTCAGAAGGACTTGCTCTGATACCAATTGTTGGAAATAATACTGAGAGGGGGGGTGAATCAGTATTATCTAATTCTTTTTCAATATATTTATACTTTGAATTATTGTATGTCAGTACCATAAAATAATGAGCATGAACAAGAAAAACAGATAGTCACACCAAAGAACACCAGATATAAGGTAGAAACCCAATGTGGGTGAAAACCACCTGCTGCAATATGTCTCTATATTATTTCAATTAGAAACTCCTTTTACAATGATTTTGTACTGGTGCAGTCCTTTACCAGTACGCAGGCTGCAACCTGCAGAGAGCTACAACTCTCTCTCTCTCGTTTTCCAGTCTCTCCTGGAAGGGAGCTACAACCCCCTACTTCTTTTCTTTCAAGGACCACTTTTCATAAATTTTCAGACTGGATCCATGAACATCAATCAATCATCAAGTATATCTGCATCAAACAATCTCCTTTTCCCAATTAGCACTAAATCAAGTAAACACTTCTCTGACAGCTGTACCCAGAACACAGTAACAGTAACCACACGCCAAATTCTGAAACTAGAATACTACAGCAATAGACAGAGTCAGCTAAATCATAATTTAAAGATATACGCTACTTCAACAACCTAAAACTTGCATGTAGATCTATAAAGAATAATTCCTTCTTTCAAATATTCAGACACTAATTAACCCAGATTGTCAGATTTATAGATCAAGCATGCGCCTCATATAACAGATCAAAATCATACAAAGATACTATTATTCAAGCATAAAGATTATGACCCATCAATAGAACGTATCCTTCTTTATGCGCTAAGGTTCCTCCTTCATTCAGATCCATATCTGCACCATAACCCAATCACAAAATATTTCAGATCTAGCACTTATTAGATATTCAATTCATTCGATGATACTTTGCCAAATGATCTCCTTCCTCTTTTATAGTCTTAGGCCTTTCACAATACCACGGTCCAAAACCATAATAACACAATACCACGGACCCAATACTTGGGATCAACACTTTTGGATGCAATACCATGGGCCAAAACCATAGGATCAAAAACTGTCGGACTAATACCATGAACCAATCATGAAAGTGCGTGAGATCAACACTTTTGGATGCAATACCACGGACCAAAACCATAGCATCAAAAACTGTCGGACTAATACCATGAGCCAACCATGAAAGTGCGTGAACTTTTCTCTTCATGAAAGGAACTTTTCTTTGCATAAAAGTGCGTGAACTTTTCTCTAAACTTTTCTCTGCATAAAAGTGCGTGAACTTTTCTCTACATGAAATAAACTTTTCTCTGCATAAAAGTGCGTGAACTTTTCTCTATATGAAATAAACTTTTCTCTGCATAAAAGTGCGTGAACTTTTCTCTACATGAAAGAAACTTTTATCTTCATGAAATAAACTTTTATCTTCATGAAAGAAACTTTTATCTTCATGAAAGTGCGTGAACTTTGCTGCACTATAATTTATCATCTGAGATGAGTGGGTTTCCATCAAGTACAACATATGTATCATAATGCCAACACTTAACACTAGTGAAAGTAAATCAATCGTAAAGCTATAAAATGGAGTAATTAAACTTGCAGTAAAAGAAAGGTAAAACTATAAAACAGGGAACAGCAGTGAAATCCACCAATGACCAGGCCCAAGCCACCTATGACTACTACTTAATTACTTCAGAATATTGCGAATAAACAGCAACACAAATTATATATTCATCAAATCCAAATCTCATTATAGCACGATGTATCCTTCAAAATAACGCTCTATATATTAAAATTACAATTGAAGTAAAAAGGAAAAAAGTTGTTCTACTCTATTCATTTTTCCCCTCTTATAGTCAAAGAGGAAAAGAGATAAATGTGATTCCTCAATATCAGTAGATCCTGAGGAATTCGCAACTAAATACTATTATCAAACAATCTTCCATCTTTCGCTGATCCTCCTGATTCTCTTCTCAACTTGACCGCACAAGACACGCTCTTTTCTCCTTGTTTAGCCTTTGTTGTTCAATAGATTGAACAGCAGTTGCCCCATTTTCTAATCTCTACATAAAAAGCAACGAAAGTTAGTTTTGATAGCTAATTCACATCGAAAGTAGTTTCGCTCACTTTCTATCGAAATTCTATCAAAATCTTATTATATCATGGCACAAATGCATAAAAAGGAGGAAAAGGTAATGTAATCAAGGGTAAATTTATACATGTTGCACGACCCAACATACTCCCTTACTTACCTTGTTTCATGTCCTCATGAAAATAAGTAGTTATTATGTAATGTAGTTAAAGAGTAAGCAGGAAAGACCTTTTCTTTATACAACCTAAAACCGTGCTTTTGTATTAAATTTGCAAAGGCTATCCCTTCATGACCTTCAGGAAACTCATAATCAGAATGATATCCTTCAGGAGGGTACCAAATAATAGGGCTCCTAAATCAACATCCTAGCCAATATGGTGCTTCCCTCATGATAATTTTACTATATGTGACAAAATGGCCTGCGGAAGCTTTAAAATTCCTGTAGCCAAACGGTTCTCTGTTCCTAACACTATTGGTAGAGACCATCCATCTCTATTTGGATGCAAGTAAGGACCTTTCCTATATGGATAAGAAATATGTCCTTCCTGCTTGCACGATTTCTTTATGTATAGGCCCCAGAGTCTTAATTACTCCCTCCTGTTTCATGAGCCTCTTATGTCTAACAAAAAGATGCAAGGGTTGAGTAGGCTCACCCCTTACCCACAAATCTAGTCCATGTTCTTTCCTTTGAAAGGTGTTATAAGCCCTGGACCACTTGAGTTGGTTCACTGCGAAGGAAATGAAGGCCTAGAGCTGAATGTCCCCAACAAAAGGGCTAGGATTATTATCCACCTCCCCTTCTAATAAAAAATTATGCAAATAAAGTTCACAGAGAAGATGTTGGAATTTTATCCCATGCTCCTTGCAGCATTTTATGAATTATTTAGTTGTCTTCAATTCAACTAACTTGTCGGCCTTAATAGCTTTAATTTTCAACAGTAAATATCTTTCCAACAAAAATAGAGCATAATTTGTAGTAGGAGACCTGCAAGATAAGACATTAGAATATAAAGAGAAAATAGCATCAATCTGACCCACGACCTTATCCAACTTGGCTTTTACTTTCCTCAGCTTTTCTTCCTCCTGCCTAAACTTATCAAAAGTTTCACTCTCAATTATGGTCAAGTCATTGAATTGCTTTTGCAGCTCCTGATACTTTTGCAGAGGAACCGTCTCCTTCTTACATTACGCTAAAGCAAGCTTTTCTTGTACCTTCTCCTCCTATAACTCTAGAAGAATAGGATCACTACTTGATGGAGCATCATTGACTATCTCTTTTGTTTGGGTGCCTTTATTGTCAGAGGATAAACCCTCCATCTGAATAGCCATATCTATTAAATCTATATGAGAGCTTGTTTTTGTGGCGACCGTCTAAGTAGAAATAGATTCGTTCTGGGTTCCTATTGCCTTACCTTTGCCTATTTCTATTCGTGTGGCCACAGTGACTAACTCAGGAGTAGTGCTCTGAGATTCCCTATTTGCAGTTTCTTTTAATTTCCAACATAGCCACTTAACTGGCTTCTGAAGCTTCTGGTATATATTCCTCGTCTTCCTTAACTTAATTTCGGCTACCCGCTTCTTCTGAGAAGCATCTTTTGTAGGAATAGGTTTATCAATACCCTTTGTATCTAAGGATTCTTGGTTCTCATCTTGACTATGTTCCATTATAATCGTGTCACCTAACTAGTTATCAGATTCATGAATTATTTCTGTGTCCAACTCCTCTTCCCGGTCTATAGCTTCTAGGGAAGGAAAAATTTCCATGTGACCAGAATCTCCTAAGGATTGAACTTTTTTTAGGTTTTGGTCAAGTGATCCTCTAAGTTTCATATATGCGTTCAAATTTGCAATAAATTGGGCCATCCCTTCCTCAAATTCCTATAAGAAATCATCTTGGGGGCTCATAGGTGGTGTTTGGGAAGGCCCTGCTTCATTTTCTGGTTCACCATCATTTTGAAAAAAATATTGTGCTTTCCTTTGTTCTGGGTCAGAATCATGTTCTTCCCCCTGTTCTAGTTTAGAATTGCATTCTTCCTCCGGTTCTTATTTAGAATTACATTCTTCCTCTGGTTCTGGTTCAGAGTCCTGTACAGTAATTAGAGTATATGGTTTTGTTGTGTGTTCAATGCTACCTAAGGATCTACAAAAGTCATTTGATCTGGGTTTAGCCTTGCAGAACGCCTGCACTTATGAGGTTCTATTACTATATGACCAGTTCTTTTCCTCTTCGGAACAGGGTTCTACTATCCAATTTCCAAGGTTGCAGAATTTTGGACTACAGGGTTTGGCCTAATCTCTAGTAGCACCATAAAATTATCCCAAGTTAAATTTTTTTGATCAAGACTATGACTAACAATCAGTCTGATCAAACCATGATGACTGACTATAGTATCAGGATGTTTATTCTATCATTTGTATCATGCAATAATAAATTTAAGAAAAATGGAAAATTGATAGTAAGCTTTTGCTTTAAAACGGCTAAGAGTTTAAGTTGTCGTGGTTTTACCACATCCCGTCGACCATCACAAGTAATTTACTTCTAGATGACACTTGCCAATTCGCACCCTGGTTCTCCTAGAGAGGACGGTTGAATGCCTTTGCCTTTTTAGGTTAGCTCTTCACCTGCGTCTTTGAAAATCTCCACTGCGTCATGCAACATTACATGATTTTTAGGCCATATTTCTCCTTCTGTTGACAACCCAAAAACTTCAGTTATCACAGCTTTTGATATTGTTATTCTTACACCTTTTACTATGGACTTCACTTTTTTAAATTGTTGTAAAAATTCAAGAGCGAATTCACTGCTAGGGGCCTAAAGCCTAGTGAAATATGACATCCATATTGTGTGCACCTGAATTTCACTGGCTCTGTCAGAAATTTCCAACACCAAGGGTTCTCTGCGAATTGCGTTTCCACCCATAATGCTCGAATTCTTCCAATATTCACCCTACAATTTTCCAAGATTAACACAACAAGAAAAAAGCAGCAAAGAACAACAATTGCTTTGGTAAAATGGAATAGCAAGTAGACATAACAACTAAATTCCGTAATGTCAAGCGGAATTTCCATGATAATTAATAATATTAATTGTCAGACTATCATACTGCCACATGTCATTTAATCATGGGATATCATAGCAACATATCAAGTCCAATAAGCGGAATAAATATAGTGCATGCAATGGTATAATGGGAATCCTCCCCCTCCTTTAAAAGAGAGGTCGCCTACAACCAAGTGGACAGGGAAAGGGCTATTTTGACGGAAAGGAAAGGGAGCGAACAGTACGGCAGTAAATGAAATGGAGTACACATATCAATGATGGGACAGCAAGAGGTATGGTTATAATGAGAGCAAAGTGTGTAAAGATAGCTATGAATAAGAGATAGGATGCTTTGTATTGATGATAAGCTATGCAAGAAAGAAAAGGACAGCAATATGCCAAAAAGATGCTCTACTGACGGTATTCTAGATGAGAATGATACGATTGATCGAAAAACAATATCTCATGCATAAGGGTTCAAAACGGGAAAAAATTAAGGAAATAACTTCTTTGATAAAAAGAAAGAATAAGAAGAGGGTATTATAGTAATAATTGACGATAAGATATAAATTCAATACCATAAGCAGATTCTTTACTGCCAAAAGGTGTCCATAACATCTGTAGGGTTGCTTTTTAACCCATATGAGATAGGATCCTCAATTTATAAATGGAGAATTGCAGTGTTGTACTACAGAAGAGATCAGTGTGCTAGCGTGGTAACCATATGACCATACTACCATTCACTGGGATGTAGCAAAAGTGATCAGGCTAGCTCGTGATGAGACCTCCTATTCCAAGGATGTTCTGGCTATCCAATGGATCATAGCCCTAGTGTGGCAGCCATAATGGGAATGTCACTTTGCTACAGCCTTATGAACATGGTAGGTTGGCTCGTAATGAGACCCCCTATCCTCCCTTTGAAAATGAAATTTTGTTGTTATTACACATTTTTATGATAAATAGAGGGAGGCTTAATACTCCTTAAGAGCAAGGATGGTGGAAGAAGTTTAGCATGTCAATAAAAATGTATACCCATAGTCTTATTTATAAAAAAACAGAGAAGATTATAACTAGGAAGGGTGGAACCAGGATGGTATTAAGATGATCAATCAGTATCATGTACAGCAGAAAACGATGCAGTAAAGTAGTATATAAATAATTGTGTCCCTTTTCTTCAAAAGAAAATATCATCAATAAGTTTTCCTATTAAAGATCATAACGTTAATGGTATTAACTCCCTTCAATAGAATCCATAAATTCTTGTCCTCATAAAAGTAGTGTACTTCATGACATGAAAAGAAAATAAAATGAAAAAGAAAAGAAAAATGGGGCTGAGATAAGCAAAGAGAAATCACACAAAAGAAAAAAATTTCTATTCAATTGGGTTGAACAATGACTGTTCAAAAGATTGAACAACAGCTATTCAATTAAATGAACAACAAAACAACGTAGAAATAAAAGAAGTGATGTTCAATAGATTGAACAGCAGTTGTTCAATAGATTGAAAGTAGTTGTTCAGTTAAATGAACAGAAAAACAACACAAAAAGAAAAGAAGTGTTATTCAATAGATTGAACAATAGTTGTTCAATAGATTGAACATCAACTATTCAATAGATTGAACAACAATTGTTCAATTAAATGAACAACAAAACAACATAAAAAGAAAAGAAGTGTTGTTCAATAGATTGAACAGTAGTTGTTCAATAGATTGAACAACAAAACAACAAAAAGAAAGAAAGTGGTGTTCAATTGGATTGAACAGCATAACGACGAAAAGAAAGAAAGTGATGTTCAATAGATTGAATAGCAGTTGTTCAATTAACTGAATAGAAAAACAACGAAAAGAAAGAAAATGTTGTTCAATTGGACTAAACAACGATTATTCAATAGATTGAACAACGACTATTCAATAGATGAACAGCAAAACGACGAAAAGAAAGAAAGTGTTGTTCAATATATTGAACAACAGTTGTTCAATAGATTGAATAGCAGTTGTTCAATTAACTAAACAACAAAACAACAAAAAGACAGAAAGTGTTGTTCAATTAGTTTGAACAACAGTTGTTCAATAGATTGAATAGTAGTTGTTCAATTAACTGAACAGCACAACAAGCAGAGAAAAAGAAAAAAAAAATCAGTAATCATATTTACATATTTTATAGAGATGAAATAAAATTTATAAAGATGAAGCTACCAAAGGATTACCTTCTGCAGCTAAAACTTGCATGGTGGGGTCCTCACATATCTGCTGATAGAAAGATTCTCTGGTAAGTGGTTTTTGGAAGCGGTGCACCTGATGCCCGTTTGCTTTAAAAGAAGAACTAGACCCATCAATGGTGGCCAACATAAGAGTGCCATTGTCATGTACTTGCTTTATTTCATAGGGGAATAACTATCTAGTCTGCAGTTTTCCATGGAAGTCTTGAAACCTGGAATCATAAAGAAGTGCCCAGTTGCCCTCATGAAATGTCTTTTTCTTAATCAGGGCATCATGCCATTTGGCCCTTTACTGTTGAATAAGTGTCGTATTCTATATATCCAATAGCCGAATTTCATCTAATTCGTTCATCTGCTATAACCTGTTAACCTAGGCTTCAATTAAATCCAGTCCCACTTCTTGGGCTATCCTTAGTGTTTGTATTTCAAATTCTATGGGAAAAATGGGTTCCTTACCAAATACCAGTTGATACGGAGAGTATCCGGTAGTTTTTCTCCAAGTTGTGTGATACACCCACAAGGCATCTGGTAGTCGAGCAGTCCAGTGTCATCGATGTGATGAGACTGTCTTTGTTAGAATAGCTTCAATAACTTTGTTGGTGCTCTTCACCTACCCGTTTGCCTGCGAGTGATACGGAGAAGTAATTCTATGTGTTATGTGATGATTTTTCATTTTAGCAGCAATCTTGTGACCCACGAATTATGGCCCCCCGTCAATAATTACTTCTCTGGGTAAGCCATACTGCACAAAAATTTCGAAAAGAAAATTAATAACAATTTCCCATGTTTCTCTTGGTAACGCTACTGCTTCCACCCACTTAGTTACATAATCTGTTGCAACCAATATATACGATTTTTGGTTGGATGGTGGTTTGAATGGCCCAATGAAATCTAATTCCAAACGCTCAAAGGGTTCTATAACCAGCTGTGGATGCAAGGGAATTTCATCAGATTGGCCAGGGTGGCCCATCTTTTGGCAACTATCACATGCCTAGACAAATTTCTTAGCATCATTAAAAATAGTGGGCCAGTAGCATCCAATCTGTAGAATTTTATGTCCAGTTCTGCGATCTGCAAAGTGTCCACCACAAGGTCCATCATGGTAGGATTTTAAGATATCATAAATTTTGTCCTCCCTGATGCACCTGCGGATGTGCATATCAGCTCCCGTGTGGAAAAGGTATCCTCCAATCCAGGAGAAACAATTGCTACGCTGCACAATCAATTTCCTTTCTCTAGGTATCATATGTTTGGGCAATTTTCCCACTGCTAAGCAATTCACTACATCTACATACCATGGCAGTTTTATGGCCATATCAAACAAATGTTCATCCGGGAACCGATCCTCTACTACCACTATATTATCTATTCTTGGCACTTGTGAGAGGAAGTCTACCACGAGGTTCTCCTTCCCTGGTCGATCCCTTATAGTTATGTCAAATTCTAGCAAAAGTAGTAACCAACAAGTAACTCTTCCATTTGTAATTGGTTTATTGGCTAAATATTTAATGGCAGAGTGATCAGTATATAGAAATACAGGGTATCCAGTTATATAGTGCCTAAATTTGTTGATAGCATAAATAATAGCTAGAAACTCCTTTTCTGTTACTATGTAATTCAACTTAGTAGGAGTTAGGTTTTTGCTGATGTAGTATATAGCATAGGGTTTCTTGTCTTCTTCATGGCCAAGAATAGCTTCTATATTTGTATCTGATGCATCTGCTGAAATCTGGAAAGGTATATCCCAATTCAGGCCTCGTAATACTGGTGTTGTCGATACTAACCATTTCAGATCTGTGAAGGCAGTGTCACATTTATCAGTCCATATAAAATCAACATTTCTTGTCAAGGCATATAAAGGTGCAGCAATTTGTGAAAATTTCTTTATAAATCTACAATAATATCCATCAAATCCCAAAAATCTACGTACCTCTATTTGGGTGCAAGGAGTAGCTAATAAGAGGATTACCTGTATCTTTGTTGGATCTACCTGAATTATAGTTGCTGAAATGTAATGACCTATAATCAAGCCCTTTGTCATCATCATATGACACTTCTCATGACTTAAGCATAGCCTAGTAGCAATACATTGTTCTAGGAATTTCTCCAATGTTTGTAATGCCTGATCAAAGTCATCTCCATAGGGTGTGAAATCATCCATCTACACCTCCAATCCTTCATTTATCATGTCTGCAAAAATACTAAGTATGGATCTTTGGAATGTAGCAGGTGCATTGCACAATCCAAAAGGAAATACCCTGTAAGAAAATGTTCCCCAGCGGCAGGTGAAAGTAGTTTTATCCTGGTCTTCAGAGGCAATTTGAATTTGGTTGTAGCCACTAAAACCATCCAAGAAAGAGAAGAATTTCTTTCCTGCTAGTGTATCTAGGACCTGGTCGATAAATGGAAGGGGAAAATGGTATTTTTGCGTTGCTTTGTTGAGTTCTCTGTAGTCAACGCATATCCATTATTTTCCATTCTTTTTGGGGACAACTACTAATGGAGAAACCCATTTACTATTAGATATAGGATATATAAAATTCACATCCAACAGTTTTTTAAGATCTTCTTTCACAATATCCTTTAGATGAGGATTTAATCTGCGTTGTGGCTATTGAATGGGTCTTGCATCTTTTTCAGTGTAGATGTGGTGCATGCATAACTGAGCGTCAATCACTTTCATGTCTGAGTAGTCCCATTCAAAAGCCCCTTTATATTTCCTAAGGACATGGATAAGTTTCTGTTGCTAGACATTACTCAGATTACTGTTAAGTTCAGGATTTTCCCTTGCTCAATTTCAATAGGCTTGCTATTATAGACAGTGGTTGTTGGTATCGATTGTTCATTAATGTCTCTCAAGGAATCTTCTTCAATCTCATTATCAAGGACTGCTTCAATCATGTGACATCTTAAGTTAGACACTGCAGCAGGGTGATTGATAAAGGTGTTAATGACATCATCTTCTATTTGGTTTTTGAATTCAAGCACATCTGCCATAGTAAATGGTGAACAAATATTTTCTTTTAAATATGCTACTGATTGTTTCCTAGTTTTTACAATGGTTAGGATTGGCTGAGCAGGAGGGTATAAAGCTAGATTCTTTACATCATTTTCCTTGGTTATGGTCATACTACCTGTTCGGAAGCCTATATAAGCATCATTTATTGCTAGCCAAGGCCTTCCCAGTATTAAGGGATGTCTATTTAGCTGATTTCTAGGGTTAATAATAAAAAAATCTACCGAAATATCCCAAGAGTCCACAAAAACCATCACATCTTGTAATGTTCCTTTTGGCCTAATGACTGTACAGTCAGCAAGTTCCAACAAGGTAGTGGTTGGTTCTAAGGCTATGATGCCAAACACTTCACAAAATTTTGTTTTAAGAATGTTAATGGCTACCCCTAAGTCAACTAAAGCATTGGGAAAAGAGCAGCCATTTATTTGGATTGTGACAATGGGATTCCCCGGGTCTTCATATTTTACAGGTGCCCCTTTGCCTATTAATAAATCAGACAAAGTTCCAATGACATGGACAGTTGGTGTTATTTTTTTTTTTCCTCACAGACTTATTTACATACAATTCTTTAATGGTTTGAGCATATATCGAAATATCTTGAATGGCCTGGAGGAGGAGTATTTTTATACAGAGACTTTTAAGTTCACCTAGAAGATCAAAGTTGGGATATTCAATTGGTTGAGGTATTACCAATATTTCTGGGAATGGGGGAGAAATAATTATAATTTTCTCGGATCTTTCTACCTAACTGTATCTTCTCGCTATTTTATTTGATGGTCATCTACAGTCAAAGGCTTATTCAGATGCGTTTCATTAACCTCAAGTTGCAGATTTTTGTCCTCATCTAGAGAAATTACACGTCCAAAACTTAACTTAAGTTCATTACATTCTCTCAACTCAACTTCAAGGTCCAAACTCTCAATAATTTGTACTAACTGGATTGGTCTGTTGTTAGGATTTGGGTTGGGTTGAGCTAGGAGTTGTAGTCGTATATTAGGTTAAGGATTTTTCTGCAACGTGTAAGGTGTTGGTAAGGTTGGTTGAGGCACAGGAATTGTTCCCATTGGTTGGTTTGTGGATTGTTGCCAATTTGGTTGCCAGTTTTGATTTTGTGAGGTAGAAGGAGACAATTGAGAGGAATAGGGGGTGTTCTACCAGAATAGTGGAGGGTAAGAGGAATTTGGGCAATTATTATTTGGATTTGATTGGTTGGGCCAAGGTGGCATAGAAAATTCTTGAGGTGGCTAGGTAGAGAAAGGTGGTTGGTTCTACCATGCTACCCCTGAATACTACTAAGAAATAAATTGCGAAGAATGAAAGAATGAAGATGGTTCTATAGGCATACCTGTCAAACGTGTTTGCCATTGACGACACTGGTTCAGTAGATATACTAGTTCCACTTCCTCTTTTGCTTCCTTGAAAACTGCTTTTAATCCAGGAAGTGATCGACAAATTTCTGTAGCATGATCCTTAGTGAAAATGGTGCATGTTTGTATCATATCTAACGGACATTCTCTATGCTTGTGTTTCTTTCTACAACATGGATAGAAAATAGCCAGATTATATTCTACTTCGGCCTACTTTTGTTTGGCCTGCATGATATCCAATTATGTCATCAGGGTCCTCAAGATATCAGTCTTGAAATATTCCAACAGATTTCCGATTTCAACTTGTGTAATGCTTCCCCGTGAGGCTTTGTTGTCTCTGATGATCGCATCACATCCTGTTGGTTGCAGCCTTGTACTGCCTCTGGAATACCTGATGCACAATTGTATAATATTGTCATAATCTTCTTGATAAATATCACCCTTCCCCATTAAATTTAGTGTTTCTACCCATTGGTCTTTCATACCTTTCATCATCGTAGTTTTAAGAACTTCAGGAGGCAAATTTGCATAAGGAGATCTTTGTAGATTATATTGAAAATGTTCTACATAATCTTCAAGAGTCTCATTAGTCTTAGCTACCATTTGAAATATTTCATCCTTCAGTTCTATAATTCGGCAATAATCTTGGTATCTTTTTAGAAAGGTTGTTTTCATTTGGTCCCAGTCATTAATGGTACCTCTACCAAGCCCCATAAACAAACGCGGATCTATTCCATTCATAGTAGAGGGGAATAGTTTCAGCTTCTAGGGGTTGGTAATCTAATCATACCCCCTACATAAAACATCAAATTCGAAAAGAAATGCATCAGGATCCTCTGAAGTTAGCCCATGAAAGGTAGGAATGTTTTGTAATGGAATAGCTTTCATGGGAGCATTGACAGTTGTATCAACAATAGGGTATTGTAATGTAGAGGTCTGAGGTTGTTGCTGATTATTAGCCATTTGATAAAAAATATGCCAGTATTCTTCAGGGATTTCTGAAGTTGGATATTTATTCCTGGGGGATTCAGAAGAGACTTTTAGAATGGTTTTAACGGCACTATATTGGTCCAAAATATTGGGTGTCCTCTATTCAACTACCACTTCAGGAGATTTGGGTTCTAATGATTTAATATTTTCAGCACTACCTATTTCTCCTTCTCCTTCGTGGAGGTTGCAAGAATTCCCTTCTTGTAAAGGGTTAGGCTGTAAGTTTTCGGTGTTTTGAAAACTCTATTCAGACCCTTCAGTGTTGCTGTGAATCTCAGTGTTAGCTACAGATGGTGATCCTGCGACCTGAAGGTTATAGTAGGATTTCTTGTAGAAATGGTTTGGGGTCCTACTGATGACTAAGACTCAGCTTTCCTGATGATTTAGTCAATGAAGGTTGATAGTCCAAGGAGCAATGATCCCTTATATTTTTCAGATCTGTGTGGAGGAATTATATCTTTTTCTACTCTTTTCTTCTTAGTCATTAATACAGAAATATAAACATTTATTTCTACTTCAATTCCTATGAAATTTTGCTAAAAAGCGAGCAAATGAGCAAGCACTTTACTTGATCGTATGCACGCAGGTTCTTACCTTCTGTTTTTAACACCCAATTCTTCAATAGCAAAAAAACATCAAACATCTATTTCTACTTCAATTCCTATTACGCAATTATGATAAAAAGTGGGCAAGGGAGCAAGCACTTTACTTGCTCATACGCGAGTTATTACCTTCCATTTTTAATACCCAATTCTTTCACAGCAAACAATTATCAAACATACATCACCTTATGTGAAATAGAAACACTCTCCTCGGCAACAGCGCCAAAAAGTTGGGCTCATATAAGGTGTCTTTTAGAACTCCTAAATGCCTCACATTAATTATCAACCTGGGTAAGTCTTTTTGTTTCAAGAGTGTACACAATATGTGCAAGTGACGAAAAACGTTATATCTACATAGAGTAAAGCTTTAAGATACCTTATTGATTTCAATACAAGAGTAAATGGATCAAACCATAACTATCAAACTTGTAACTTCAAGGAAATTAACCTATTCAAGCACCAAAACTAAATCTTAATCAAAAAATTATAATTGCAATTACATCAACCGAGTGCGCTGTAGCAATAACAGAGCTCTTTCAGTTGAATCTAAACTTCTGCATAAAAGTAATACACCTGATCTAACTAATAACACTATGGATTTCAATTAACAAGAAATGATTCTTACCTAATAATTAAATCAATCTATGACATAAATAAATGAAGCCAATCAACAAAAATAAGAATTAATGCAATGAATACACAAACTCAACAATAGTGAAATTAAACCAATCGTAAAGCTATAAAACAGAGTAATTAAACTTGCAGTAAAAGAAAGGTAAAACTATAAAACAGGGAACAGTAGTGAAATCCACCAGTGACTAGGCCCAAGTCGCCAGTGATTACTGCTTAATTACTTTAGAATATTGCGAATAAATAGCAACACGAATTATATATTATTCATCAAATCCAAATTTCATTACAGAATGATGTATCCTTCAAAATAAAGCTATGTATATTAAAATTACAATTGAAGTAAAATGGAAAAAATTTGTTCCACTCTATTCATTTTTCCCCTCTTATAGTCAAAGAGGAAAAGACATCAATGCGATTCTTCAGGATTAGGAGATCTTAAGGAATTCGCAACTAAATACTATTATCAGTCAATCTTCCATCTTGCGCTAATCCTCCTGATTCTCTTCTCAACTTGACCGCACAAAACATGCTCTTTTCTCCTTGTTTAGCCTCTATTGTTTAATAGATTGAAGAGCAGTTGTCCCATTTGCTAATCTTTGCATAAAAAGTAATGAAAGTTAGTTTTTACAGTCAATTTGCATCAAAAGCAGTCTGGCTCACTTTCTATTGAAATTCTATCAAAATCTTATTATATCATGGCACAAATGCATAAAAAGGAGGAAAAAGGTAATGTAATCAAAGGTAAATTTATACCTGTTGCACGGCCCAATAGTTGACACCACAACAATTAGAAGAAAGAGGATCAAAAGGGATTTGTTACAATTGTGATAGAAAATACACTAAAGGTCATAAATGTGCTGAGAAGAAATTATTTTACATAGATTGTGAAGAGGAGGAATAAAAGGAACAAGAAACATCAAACTAAGAGGATATACACCAGGAACAAACCCTAGAGAAAGAAGAAATGAATTTGACCATATCTTGTAATGCATTAGCCAGAATTACCACTCCTGAAACTATCAAGATAGAAGGACGTATCAAGAAGAAAAAGGTAATAGTGTTGATTGATTCGGGCAGTACCCATAATTTTATCCATTGTAAGATAGCCAAGGAATTGAATTGCTTCCTATATCGAGCATAAGAGTGTCAAGTGATGGTTGCAAGTGGAGAAACCATAAATTTCTCTGGAAAGTACCATAATATCAAGCTATCCATGGGATAATATGTATTGAATAGACAAATTCTTTCCATTCCAATGGGTGGTGTTGATGTTGTACTATGAGTCCAATGGCTACAACCCTTATGTACAATATCTTTTAATTTTGAAGAACTTTTCATGAATTTTTTTCAGAAGGAAAGGAAGTTTAATTAAGGGATATCGTAGGGAAACCGAGAAAGATAACCATCTCTAATAGAATGACAAAGCTTCTAAAGAAATAACAACAAGGCATAATTGCACAATTATGTTCGCTATAGGTTCCCACATTGAAATCATCTATTTCTCCATACCTCCAAAAAGCCTTGGACAATCATTCCTAGTTTTTTGAGACTCTGAAAGGCCTCCCACCTATTCATGATCATGATCATGCTATTCATTTGATTCTATGAAGTGTTCCTCCAAAAATCACACCCTATAGATATCCTTGTGCCCAAAAGAGAGAAATCGAACATATGGTTGCAGAAATGCTAGAGTCTAGTATAATTCAACCTAGTCAAAGTTCTTTCTCTGATCTAGTAGTATTGGTGCACAAGAAGGATGGATCATGGCACATGTTTCCAGATTATATGGATCTCAACAGGATCACTATTAAATATAAATTTCCCATTCCTGTCATTGATGAATTATTGGATGAATTGAATGGATCAATTTACTTCACCAAGTTGGATCTTCGTTCAGGATATCATCAAATTAGAATGAAGGCTGAAGACATTCCGAAAACAACATTTAGAACTCATGAGGGTCATTATGAATTTTTGGTCATGCCTTTTGGCCATACCAATGCACCTTCTACATTTCAAGGTTTGATGAATTCCATTTTCAAACAATTCCTTAGAAAATTTGTGTTAGTATTTTTTGATGATATACTAATCTATAGCAAGTCTTGGAAGGATCATGTTCAACATGTTAACAAGGTGCTCAAACTATTGGATGAGAAACAATTATATGCAAAAAGCTTCAAATGTTTCTTTGGAGTACAAGAGGTGGAATATCTGGGTCATATTGTATCTCATGAAGGTGTTAAGGTAGACCCTAGAAAAATTAAAGCCATTAAGGAATGGAAAATCCCCACATCCATAAAGCATCTACAAGGATTTCTCAGGTTGATAGGGTATTATCGCAATTTTGTTAAGAATTATGGGAGAATAGCAGCACCTCTAACAACATTATTGAATAAAGATGCATTTTCATGGGCTCCAGAAGCAACGAAGGCCTTTGAACATCTTAAATAAGCAATGTGCCAAGCACCGGTCTTAGCTATGTCGTACTTCACAAAAAACCTTTATTGTGGAATGTGATGCCTCAAGAAATGGAATTGGTGTTGTTTTAATGAAAGAAGAAAGACCCATTGCTTTCGAAGTTTTTCTAATCAAAGGAAAGTATTTACACAAAGCTCGTTATGAGAAGGAAATGTTGGAAATACTACATGCACTTAATAAATGGTGACCCTACCTAATGGGAAGACACTTCAAGGTAAAAAAGGATCATGATAGTCTTAAATACTTTTTAGAACAAATATTATCTTCAGAAGAACAAAAAAAATGGGTCACAAAGATGTTGGGTTATGACTTTGAAATCATCTACAAAAAAGAGAAGCAAAATGTTGTGGCAAATGCACTCTCAAGAAAGGATGGGGATGTGGAAGCATTTGTTTGCACCATTTCTATTAACCAACCAAATTGGATGAATGAAGAAAGGGATGAATGGAAGAATGAAGAAGAAGTGTGGGAACTCATTCAAAAGTTACAAGAATATCCCAGTACATCTGATACATTTAGCTAGAAAAACGATTCGTTATGGTAAAAATATCACTTATACCTAAGTAAGAATTCCCAACTCAAACAAAAGATTCTTATGGAATTGCATACCTCTCCCTTAGGAGGGCACTCAAGATTTTTAAAAATTTACCACAAGGTTAAGAAAGAATTTTTTTTGGATGGCCTTAAATTGGATATTTAAAAGTTTGTAGCATAATGTTTGGCTTGCCAACAAAATAAAGTTGAAACAATTAAGACCCTGGGTCTATTACAACCTTTATCTATTCCAAGACAACATTGGGAGGAGGTTTCAATGGATTTTATCACAGGTTTACCCAAGTCCGAAGGAAAGAATTTCATCATGGTGGTAGTTGATAGACTTACCAAGTATGCATATTTTTGTGCAGTATCTCATCCATTTAAAGCAAGTACATTTTCTACTGCATTTATGGAAGCAATTCAAAAGCTACATGGAAACCAAAAGATTATTGTAAGCAACAGAGATCCCATTTTCAATAGAAATTTTTGGACAGAATTATTTTCTTGTCTTGGTACTCAGTTAGCTCATAGCTCATCTTATCATCCTCAATCTAATGGGAAAACTGAGATAGTAAACAAATGTTTGGAATGATATCTTTGTTGCTTTGTATCTGATAAACAGACACAATGGGTCAAATGGTTGCCTCTAGTTGAATGGTGGTATAACACTTCCTTCCATACTGCAACAAAAAAGACCTCATTTATGGAACTTTATGGATATCATCCATTGTCCATCACATCATATTTAAGAGAAAATTATAAGGTTCAAGTAGTGGAAGATCACATCGAGCATCAACAACAAGTTCTCCAACTCTTAAAGGATAACCTAACTTTAGCACAAAATAGAATGAAACAACAAGAAAATCAACATCACAGCTAAAGAAGTTTTGATGTAGGTGATTGGTTATTCCTATGGCTACAGCCATATAAACAAATTTCCCTCAAGCAAGCTAATAAGGATAATAAATTATTACCAAAATATTATGGTCCATACAAAGTGTTATAAAATATTGATACTATGGCATACAAATTGGAGCTTCTTGCAGCTTCCCAAGTGCACCCAGTTTTCCATGTTTCATGCTTAAAGAAGGTTATAGGTGACAAGCTCCCAATTCAACAAATATTGCCATATCTTTACGAGGAAGGAAAAAACATATTGGACCCTGAAGCAGTCACAAAAAACAAGAACTCAACAACTACAAAGTTGATCAACTTCGGAGTATCTCACCAAGTGGAAGAACTTACCTGCTAAAGATTTCACATGGAAGGATGAGAATTTTATACAGAAGCATCCAGAACTACTCAGGCGTTCAGGACAACACTTTTTTGAAGGAGAGGGGCATCTTAGGTCCCTATAATACTATTGATTCTCCCATTACTATTGTCATTGTAGCCCTTATTGTTATTATCGTGCCCCTATTGTCCCCACGTTGTTATTATTGTGCTCCATAGAAGCCCACTATTGTTATTATTGTGCCCTTATATTATTATTGTTATGTCGGATTTGATTATATTGTGACCCCTTAGACTCCTATATAAAGAAAGGAGGTTTTTTCATTTGTATCATCCAAGAATTATTCATTTGTGTAATGTAAAGGAGGTTTCCCCCTCGAAGAGGTTGATTTTGAAGTCATTGATCTATATTTTCTTCTATTTTGTGAGTTGGATACATAACAGAAAGCCTTATTTTCCATTGAGTTTGAATAAAATACCTTGAGGATGGAAACACGGTTGAATTTAGACCTCATTACAACACAACAAGAAAGGTTTCTCTAGCTCAATGGTTTGGATGAATTCAAACTAAAGGCTCTTATGCACACTGAGTTAGTCCAACTACAAAGAAAGTTTTGGCATGAAAAACACATTAGGCAAAGAGCCTTCCAAGAAGGTGACTGTGCCCTTCTATATGATTCAAGATTCAAGGATTTCAAATGGAAATTGATGACAAGGTGGTTGGTCCCCTATCCAGTCGAAAAATGTTATGGAAATGGGTATATCCAAATCAGAACAATCAATGAGGAAGGTATTACATTGCTTGTTAATGGTTACCAGTTGAATTTATATAAGAATCTATTGTGGCCACCAACAACCCCCCTCCGTATTTAGTATTAGCAATAACACTAGGTAAGTGGGGACCCTTAGTAAAAAATCCAAAAATGCAATTAAAACTCATGTATTATACTCCTTAAGAAAACATCGCATCACACGAAGAAGATAGGACATTTCCTTGTGAGTGGAATGATAAACTGCGAGAGTGCGACGTGAAATCCATCGCATCGCATGCATTAAGAAACGCTCATAAACGAAAACCTTAAGAAATCGACGATGGCCGATATGTGACATCGCATATCGCAACATCACATAAACAACACATAACCATTTAACGAATTGTAGCAATCTGCGATCTTGCGATAACGCGATACTGCAATCGGCAATCTTGCGATCGCGCGAAATAGCAATCTGCGATTCTGCAATAAACGTGATCGGGAAACCCTGCGATAACACGATGATGCGATGCTGCGATAGGAATCGCAAAAATCGTCCATCGCAGATTTTCCCCGGCTCAACATTCAAGAAAAGTTGGATACACGCGTTAACGAAAATTAATGAATGTATGCCAAGTGTTAATGAAAGACAGTTTTGTGTTTTTCGAAGAGTTAGTTCACGTTATGTGGCTTGTTTTTGTACATCCGTAGAGCTCAGAGCTTTTTTGTCAATTTTTATTATCATTACTCTCTCCTTATGTGTGAACTGCAGGAATGAAAAACAAAAACAACATGAAGCAATGTGCAGGGAGCGATTAAGGAAAAGGGTAAAGCTCCAATGCTCAGAAGCAGAGAAGAAATGCCCTCATGAACGGATACTGCATGCAATAGAGCCTCAAATTCCAGAGCACTGCTGAGCTATCCATTACAGATCTATTAGTTAGAGCCATGGTTGAATGAGTAGTTGAAAAATGCTAATATCAACAGGTGATTTAACGCTCAAGGTTAGAAGCTCACGAAAGCAGTATGTTTGCAAAATTTTAAACCTTATACCCGGTGAAGGAAAAGGCACTAAAGGCGAAAAACGCACCAGAAAGGCCCGGATCAAAGAACGGAGGCAGTTTTTGATGCGCGATTAGCGCCTAGCGCTAATCGTGCATTGCTGAGAAAATTGCTCAAAAAGCAAAGTCCCTAACTGCTTAGTCACTCGTAAGCCCAGAAAACACAAAGAAGCAAAGGAAAAGGCAATTTGAGGGTTAACCAAGTGAAATTTGGGTTATTACTGAGCATACACAGTAAACCCACAGAGCCAGAGATGATTCTCAAGTATATCTGCTATTTTGCTGGAAAAAATGGTACCAGCACTTGCCATTTCTGTTTTCTTAGCTCAACCAAAAGTGGAAGACAGTCAGCCGACTCTACCCAGGAAAATATTTAATGCTCACAACATTAAAGAGCAAATGCAGAAATAGTTAGATATTAGATTTAATTTTTAGAAATAATTTTGCTTAGAAAAAGGGCAGTCATTTAAACCGTATCCTGAATCTGTGTAATTAAGTTATTTAGTTAGTAGTATTTAAACCCTTCTCATGCATTTAGAGAAGGGTCCAAAAATTTATCAAAAACTTGTCCTTAGAACATGCACTTTTTCACCCTCAGAGGAGGTTTTGGTAAATGAATGGATCAAGATTTGTTGATGGCTGCATTTGATATCTGCTACTGATGTTGCACTTCTATACTCTTAGTAGATGTTAGAGCAAGGAGAGATAAATCATTGTTGCTTGAAGCTTATGAGTAGGACCAGTCATAAATGGTACTTTTATCTCTTGACCATTTCTGCTTATATGTTAAAGTGATATATAGATTTTAGTTGTTTATATGTTATTGCATGAATGCTTGAGTTACCATTTGGCACTTTTGTACGGTGGTAGCTATTTATTTATGTTTAATGTATGAATAGCTTATTATGCGATATGTTGTTCACAACTATTTTGCCTAACTTTTTATACGAAATAGTTCATCTTAATTGATTTCCTTTCTTATAATCGTTGAATGATCTATATTACCAGTTGTTATTTGAAATCTCTTTAGATCGCATAATAGAAGAGTTACATCCCAGGTTAACATAGATTAGATGTGCTGTTTTTATTAAAGTTACAATAGCATAGAATTAGATTAAGGTTTGAATTAGAATAGTTTAAATAGTTACTGTTAGATCAGCAACATCCAATTCTACACACACACACCCATATATTTGGAAACTGGTCCCATTATCCCCAGTCAGACCCACTATACCAAACGGATAAGGAGCTTCCAACCAAGGTCCGGATCGGCGGGTATCCCCCTTATTGTTGACCCGATTTTCGGGGCTTCAAAGGAATCCTTTGTCAAAAGAGGAGTTTACTAGTTTAATAGGTAAGGAGTTAAACGTAATTGGGGACCTCACAACCCTCAGTTCATCTAGCCTCTAATCAACAAAAGAAGGCAAAGAAAAAATACAAAAAAAGAGAATAAAAGGCCTAGGTAAAAACCTCCATGAGGCACCTAAGACCAACTCTAGGGTCAAAAACCCCCCAAAGGCAACCCAAGAGAAAGAAAAGAGGAAAAATAAAAAGATCTCCAGGTGAAAACATCCTTTGAGTCACTTAGGGTAGGCTTACACATTGAAAAACTCTTTAGAGGCTACCTACGGGTATCAAAAAAAAAGGAAAAGGAGGGGAGAAAATAAAAGAGAAAAGAGAAGGAGAAATCAACACAGAGGTAAAGAAGCCCTTACACTAGTTCTGCTTACAAATTTTTGCAGGGTTCCACCCATGGTCAAAGAATAAAAACAAAGGGAAGAAGGGGGTCCACATTGCATTTTTCCACCTCTCAAGATAGCCTCCTACATGTTCCTCATCACTCCATCCATCTCCCCACCTTCTTCCATCACCAGACACCCCATCTATTCAATTCTTCCTCAATTCTAAAAGTGCTACAGGATTACCCTGAACTGCTACAGGATTAACCAAAATTACTACAGGATTGATATCATCATAGGAAAAGGGGTCAAATCTCATATTTTTCTTGGGGGAATTAAGGGATAGGTTCACCACACCTACATTAGCTTCCATCCACATCACTTAGCCATTTTTCCATCCAACTCTTGTTCATGAAAAAATCTATTTATGCCACATATTCACGATTTCTCACTAGTATGAAAGTTTCTAGTCCTTATCAATAGGCACACCATGAATTATACAAGCCTATGATCATATTTCACAAAGGAGATTGTGATTTTGGAAGGTTACGTGTGACTACTATAGGAAAAATCCAATCCTGTAGTAGCTTGCACAAACTCTATAGAACCACAGCCAAAAACACTTGACAAGTCTAGAATGAAAATTTGGCTAGCCAGAAGCATTGAGAGACCATCCTTCAGATCCTAGGAAGCTAGGGCACTCTTAAGGAGAAGCTACAAGGCCATTGATCACCTTCAACATTAATAGATTTATCCTTAAAGAAACTGTATCAAAATATTTCACTAAGTCACACACACATAAGGTAATATTTATAAAAATTATATGTTTTGTGCAAAAAAGGACTAGTATGAGAGATAGCACCTCCATAGGCCAAAAGATCGATCACTGAAGCAAGATGCAGGCATCAACACCAGATCGACATCGCTAGGTAGGCTTAGGTATGACACTCCTCACCTCTTCCTTTAAGTTCATAATGGTTCAAAAAAAAAAATTAATGGATGAGCGACGAATGTTATAGGCTGGAGGTGACCAGTAAACTTGGCCACCCTCAAGCAGTTAAAGTGTAGTTTACTCACCTTTCATGCAACATGAAGAAATAAAACAAAGGGGGGCAATGACTAAAAGGAGTGGGGGCCAAAAGTCCAAAAAAGGAAATATGTGTATCGAAGGTAGGGTCCAGCTCATAAAGTGTGTTAATCCCACTACCAAAAGAGGAAATAAAAATGGCATGCCTGACATCAGTTGTACCAAGGATCTTATTCCCAAAATGGTTGTATATTCCTACTAAGGCATCGAGAGGTGACCTACCTAGGACTAGGGAGTCCCTAGGGTTCTACAGAGAAGCTATGAGGTCATATAGCAGGTGCTACAAGGTTGAACGAAAGTGCTACAAGATCATAGGAAAGTGCTACAGGATCACAGAAATTGTTATACAATTGTAGAACAAGTGCTACAGGATTGGGACAAGAAAGGAAATAGGGTCCAAATCAATAAAATTATTCCTCCAATTACCCAAAATCCTAAAGAAATCACCTAGGGAAGGGTAAGTAGTGTTTTTCTTTCCACCTTTCATCATCAAAAATGAAGAGGATTTAGTTGAAATTATGTCTGTCTAGACATCCTGTAGCAAATCCCTATAGAATTGACTTGCCCCTAAAAAAAACAAAATCATTTTATATGTGGGAGGAAAGGTGGAATTAGAGACAATCTACTTGAATTTTGGCCTATAATTCTCCTTCATCTTACTAGAAGCAAAGTGCCAACCCTCTCACCCATGTCTTGAAATCCTAGGTTTCTCATAACACAACCTCCACAGAAAATTATTTGAGAAATTTGAGGAAACAGTTTTTGAAAACATGGGAGGGGGTTTCAATAGAAGGTATACCAAAGACACTAACAAAATTCATAAGAATCCTCCTATGATATATATCTTCTTGAGCCATTAATGGATGGGGTTCTTTGAAAAATTGAAGGGGTATGATGATGAGATAACACATGAATTTTCCATGGCCCTTAACTCTCAAGGGGAAGACAATGCCATTACTATTGTTAGGGGACTTTCCATCCATGTGAATTAAGATCTCATTAAAATAGTAACCACCATGCCCTTAGGGGTCATATGGGGAAAGGAAGATAGAACAAAAGCCATCACAATTAAGAAAAATGTCTTCCTCCGTTAAGAGAAGCATGTTGAAGACAAAAATGGAGTATGTAGGGAGAGCCTCCCTTAACTGTGGGATGAAGTGTCCTATATCATCCTCAAGTACATATCTTGTGAATGGAGGTTGATGTTATATATGCCTATAAATTTAGGCTACTCTATGAGCTAAGGTTCCAAATAGAATTGCCCATTCCAAGCAGGCTTAGTGTTCCACATTTCCTCCTTCAATCCATGATTAAAATGAGCCAGAGGGTGAGGGAAGGGAAGCACCAATACATTTCCCATCATGGCCTCATAAGGATCATTTTTATGAATTCCTTATGTCACCTTAGGATCCCTTTTATTGTGGACTAATTTTTTGGAGATGGATAGGGAGGCCTTCATTGAAACACAAGCCCAAACCCTAACACAACATGAAGAGACCACAAAATCTAGTGTTCCAGGCAAGCAAGAAGAAGAAGAAGGATAGGTTGAATAACAAGGAGATTAAGTTGAAGAGAAAGAATAATAAGAAGAAGAGGAAGAGGTTGAAGAGAAGGAAGAAGAGGTTGAAGGAGAGTCTGGAGAAGAGAGGAAAGAAGAAGAGAAAACAAAAGCAGTAGAGAAGCCTCTCAGAGGGGAATATAGAACAAGAGGTGGTTGCTACTCTGGAAACCCTTAGAACACTTATCAAACCCAGGAAGAGGTAGCCCAGGCAAGGCCCATTATACTTTAAAGAAAGAAATATCACCAAGATCAAACAAGGGAAACCTCAACCTCCTTCAACAATCCCACTCACAATTGAAGAATCAATTAGCCACCAAGATGGAGAATTAGGATGAGGTGAAGGGAAAATTGAGGAGGCCACCTCCCTCAGAGCCAAGGGAAAGCAATATTTGATGCCCATGAGAAGGAAAAACACTAGGGAAATCATATCCAAGCAACTCAAAGTACAATTTTCCCTGCTATAGGAAAGAACAAAGTTGCTACAGGAAAGAACAGAGTTGCTACATGAAGGAACATAATTGCTACAAGATAAGGAAAAAGTGCTACAGGAAAGGATCGAAGCACCTCAAGAGGAGGGAAAAGGTCCACAAGGACTCCAAGAGCCTAATTCACAGCTTGATATTGGATCCTATTACAAGTTTGTTGAAGAAGTAAGAATAATACCTGAAAAGTTTTCAATTCCCCTCCTATTTGAGTTAGAAAAAGAGAGGAGCAGAAATCACCGATAGATTCACCAAGAAAGTATAGAATGTGGGCTTCATTTAGGAAAAGGTGCAACAAATGGGTAAGGAAATGGCTGACTTGAGGCTATAGGAATTAGTCATGAATGAGCAGTTATAGTTATAAAACAAGAAGCTGAGAGAGCAACTATAAGAAAATGAGGCACAACTTTCCACCATAGCAAGCTTGTCCAAGAAGGCCATCCAATGTAGGAAGCCATCCAAATCATATTCCATTTTCCTCAAAGAGAAATGGCTACAATTCCAAATAAATAAATTGGCACAACATTTCTCTCTACCATTGTAGGATTATAGGAGGTCCATTAACATCTACCAGTAGATAAGCATTGAGGATAGGGCCAAATTGGCTGAATTTTATATGCATAACATGATCCACACAGACATGAAATTTTGGGACCCCAATTCAATATTGGGGGACGCACAACCAATGGCACTAGATTCTTGGATGGCCCATGAAGAAACAAGGGTGGACGAAGTAAAGAAGGTTATAGCCAAAGAAGCAAATGATCCCCTATACATCATAGCAAGGTTAATAAGCCCTAAGGTTGTCATAAATAAAATTATCTTTGTAGATCCCAAATTTATCTCTCACTACCTTGAAACACAAGAACAAGCCATCCTCCATTTCGAAGATATCTTTAAGCTAATGGGGACTAAGAGTTTGTAGGATTTACAAAGAAGATGGAATGCTCTACCCCACAGTCTACAAATTAGGGAATATCACTCCCCTGAAAGGTTGAGGAATGCCCTAGAGAGGACCCCATTCTACAAAAGAATTATTCAAAGGTTGAAAATCAATTGGATAGGGATAAAACTCAGTCCTCCCTTGCTATTGGGCCTACAAGAGAGAAGAGATCAAGTAGAGGAACAAAGGGAGTGGGAAGCCATAGAGGTAAATGCAGGATTATATCCACAAGAAGGCACACCATCTGAGATGCCTTAGGATTTCAAAGAGGCCACAGATTCCATGCATGAGCTACATACCATTGAGTAAGTTTCTTAGAGGGTGAGAAACACTTTCAATAGTGGGGTGATGATGGGTCCCATCAATAGGTATATTATAAGGCCATTTTTCCATCCTCCAACCTATAAATTCTTCTTTTCTCACATTAATTAACATCTCTTTGGCTATAATGTGCTTAGTAGGAAGACTAAAGGGTGTTTGTCATACTTTGTGGCCTAATGTGGTTAATGTGTAGGAAAAAGAGTAGTTTTGAGTGAATTTACTATGTAGAGGCATGTTGGAGGCATCTAGAGGAGATGTGGGAGGCTTGTCCCATGCATTCACTCTCCTTCAACTCAATTTGATTCCTATAATCACTTATTAACAGCTCGAGTTCTATTGGAAGCCATTGAACTCAATTAATTGCAATGATCTAGGGGAGATAGATCCACTTTTCTCGATATTTTGGAGGGAACCAGTTCTCTTTCCAAGGATCCTACCCCTCAGTCATATATGTATAAATAAAAATACCAAAGGCTCACTAGGATTCAAAATTTTAGAGCAAGGAGGGCTACTAAGAGCCAAGTGCTTAAGACTATCATTTCCATTTTTATTTGCATGATGTATTTGAACTCCATTTTATGTTAATGAAAGGCATGTTGTTATTTCACATCTGAGTTTTTTTCAGAGGATTGATTCCCCTTGGGTTAGGGCCCAATCCAAAGGCCATAATCTCTCTTTATGTATCTTATTTATGTGTTATTTTAGTAGCAGAATTTCCTTCTTTGTTTGAGTAGAAATTTACTTGCCAAAAAAATTGTGGTTGTAGACCTGATTTCCACCTCTCTTGTGGGAAGTGTGGCTAAGTAGTCTACATCAATAAACCAAAAGTATGGGGTTTCCTTCCTTTGAAAATTGCTAGGCTTTAGCTCATTGTTCTCTTGCATCCTTTGTTTCTACAATCTAGGTGTTAAAATCATCTCTCGCAAGCTTTCGTGTATGTAGGTTAGATGCATGTTTTAACCTGAATTAGTTCTTAATGAAATTATATCCTTCTTTGTTTGATTTCATGAAATTTGACTCATCCTTTATTTCTTAGTTTTTTTTTCTAGAATTTAATCATTAGTTTGGAATTATTTTCAATAATGAGAAGGGATTGATTATTGGTATGAAGGTACTACCAACAACTTCCAGGGTTGGCACACTCATCCTACATCTCTTTTTTCACCATCAACCTCTTCCTTGAGCTCTCACATTTCCCTCAAAACTCTACCATTGAGACCACATTTATGGGTCATTGAAGGAAACTATGAGCACTTGATTTTGTGCAAGATGGGCCTTTGATGAGTGATAATCCTGGAGAAGGCCTCACATAGCCTTCATCTAGTAGAAAAATAGGGCAGTCTTGTAGCATCATGTAGCATTGTCCAAACTTGACAAGATTTGCTCTAGGAGATTGATTTTTTCCTCTTGGGATTGAACAATGACCCCCAGGATCTGAATCCATGATTGGGGAGGACCAAAGACCACTCTATACCTACCTTTCCTTCACTACAAGTACAAATCTATAATTAGAATTAGAAGACAGATATCCACATTTGAATAGAAATGAATGTTTTCTTATGAAATTTACATGGATTCTGGTATCAAGTCTAAGTTTCATTGAACACAGTGATAAAATCGGTGATCCACCAATGCAAAGTAGATTAGAACTGATTCTTGAGTTTATGATTTCTTAGGATTTTAGTCACATGCATTGTTGTTGAAAAGATCAAATTTCCTTTTCCAAAGTAACTTTCCACATTCTGCAATTTGAGTATTGGTTTACATTTTGCAAGCAGAATAGCACTTTTCATTTATTCAATTAGCATAGTATTTACATTCCTACAACTAGGTTCATTCTTTACATTTGGATGAATAGCACTTTCATTTATGCAATTAGAATCATGTTTCATTCTTGCAAATAGAGTTGAACTCTCTATTTTCATGCAATTTCTTTCTCGAAGCTAGTTGAAGGATTGGTCTTTGTATGCCCTGATATGATCCATTAATTGAAGGTTTCATGAGTAGAATTTGACCTACTATGCATATATCATTGTCACCTCTAAGTTTGTATGAACCCCGAGTTGATAATTAAAGCTAGTAGCCTTGGGTGTCTCAACATTCTTGTTGAGATACCGAGGTTCATCAATAACAACTGAAATAATAGAAAGAAGTATCCTTGTTTGATAGTCATTATCTTTTCTCTATAATTCAAATATCCATTGAGCTACTAGGCTAGTTTATTTATACAAAAAGTGGGTGAGGGGAAGCTTATTTTAAGGGACAACTCCTTCCCTCAAAAAACTCCTAAAATATGGATTTGGTCCCTTAGTGTACTTGCAGCTACAAATAGGTAGTAAATTCTCATGATCCAATTGAGTTTTTATTAGCAAGGAACAAGCCTCCTTTTGGCATTATGATATAGGTGTTGTCATTGATGGCAACTCACTCAGATGAAATATCACAGTGCAGCATGTCAACAACAGAGAATTACAGTTCAAACTACAAAGAATGAAGAAAGAGAGGTATACGCAGGTTCACATTGACCAAGTTGCATATACACGCAGGTTCACTGAACACAGGCCATGTATAGGTACACACGTACTTTCATAGAAGGAAAAGCGCGTATATCTTGGAAAACTAAGTTTTTGGTCTCAGGTGTTTGGTCCAAGGTATTTTGATCCAAGGTATTGGTCCAAGGTATTTGGTACGAGGTATTGACCGTAAGTATTTGGTCCAAGGTATTGGTCCTAAGTGGTTTTGGTCTATGGTATTGAGAAAGGCCTAAAACTATATAAGGAGGATAATATCATTAGGCCAAGTGTGCAAGTATCGAATATCTGATAAATTGTGAGATCTAGTATGCAGGTTATGGGCTTATGGTGTTGTGCTTGATCTGAACCAAGGATGAACCTTAGCGGTTGAAGAGGAATAAGATCTAATGATGGATCATGATCTTAAGGCTTGAAATGAATTATCATTATGTGGTTTGATAATATATAGTTTAGATCTGAATACTGAAGCGTGTGTTATTGTGTAAATATTATGATCTGGGTATAACTGAAGTCAAGAATAGCTACAAAATTATGAATTAATATTTGCAGATGTGTACGCTGGTTGGATTTGATAAAATCACGCATACATGCTGGTTCGACACATGGAAGTAAGTATGTTTCAGTTGTTTCTATTCGTTGTTGTAGAATTCTAGGTTCTGGTTTGGGTTCTGGTGACTGTATTCTGGTGATAGTATTATGAATGATCAGATCGATTTTGATTTGACGATAGATTGATTGATTCAGTTGTGGTTGATTCAAAAAGTGATGATTGAGTTTCAGTGATTGGTAGATGCAGATGTATTTGATGATTACATTGTAGTTATGATGTTGTTGATGGAGCCAATCTGAAAATTTATAAAACGTGGTCCTTGGAGGAAGAAAGAAGGTCATAGCCTTCTGTAGGTCACCGCCTACATACTAGTAAACATATTGGCTAGTACAAGAGTTGGGGGGTTGTAGCTCCCTTCAAGTAGAAGCTGGAGAATGAGAGAAGGTTGTAACCTTCTGCAGGTAGAAACTTGTGTACTCATATCAGTCTGCACCAATACAAGATTGTAAACAGATTTTCTTATTATTAAAAGAAGACAGAGACGACAATAGCAGGTGGTTTTTACCCACATTGTGTTTCCACCTTATATCTTGGTGTTCATGTGTGTTGCTTATGTGTGATGCTTTATTTTTCTTTTACTTCACTGTCTAATAAATCTCTGATATACTGGTTAAAGTTCAATGCATGATAAATTGGTTAAATCAAAAGTTCTCTGCATATATGTTGGTTGCTTTAAGTACAGTTGCATGTACACGCTAGTTCACTTATGTGAAGTGGCGTATACAATTTGTTTAGGAAATAAAATTATTGATCTGATAATACTGATTCACCTCCCCTAGTATATATCCAATAATTGGTGTCAGAGCAGGTCCTTCAAAAGAAGCTTGATCGCTTGAAGGGAGATCCACCATCATGAGTAATCAAGAAAGCGTGGGATCCATCAGACCGCCAATCTTTGATGGGAGAAACTTTGTTTATTGGAAAATAAGAACCACAACCTATCTACAATCACTTGGAACGGATGTCTGGGAAATTGTGGAAGGAGGATACACATTTCCAATAGCAATTCCTACATATACGATAGGTAAAAAGCAATATGAAACCAATGCCAGGGCTGTCAATACTTTATTGGGAAGTCTGTCACAATTAGAGTTTTTCAAAGTCATGCAGTTCAAATCAGCCAAAGAAATATGGGACAAAATCATTCTCAGCTACGAAGGAGACTCTCAGGTAAAATGTGCTAAACTTCAAACTCTCAGAATTCAGTATGAAACTCTTAAGATGCACAGTGATGAAAGTATAGCTAGTTACTTCTTATGTATAGATGAGGTTGTTAATTTTATGAGGTATCTGGGTGAAGATATAATCGAAGTTACCTTAGTTGATAAATTTTTGAGATCCTTGTCTACTAAATTTGAATCAAAAGTGTCTGCCATAGAAGAAAAATAGGATCTGCAGACTATCACTATGACACAGCTTCACGGAACCTTAACTGCCTTTGAGATGAGAAAAGGAGGTCCATCAGATATGAGAGAAACCGCATTTAAAGCTTTAGCAAAAGGAAAGGAAGAACACAATGAGTTAGGACATATTTCAGAAGAAGAAGATGAGGTAAACTTTGTCAAGAAGCTTCAATGGGGTTCCGAAAGATTTAGAGGTAAGCTACCCTTCAAATGCTTTGTCTGTGGTAGAGTTGGCCATTATAATGCCAAATGTAATCATAAAGATAAATATGAAAAAGGGAAGGAATATGAAAAATGGAATAGAAAACAAGTTGTAAATAAAAGGAGTTACCATACTCATGAAGATAGCGATGGTTTATCAAATAGTGATGAAGATGAAAAAGTAATGACTATAGACTTCTAATGGATTATGAGGATGATAATTTTTGGGATGCTTTAAAAGAAGATGACCTTCATGAAGAAATATCTAAACTCAAAATTTGTTTAGAAGAAAAGAATATGATTATAGATACCTTGACATACCAACTTTCTAAAAAAGAAAAACACAATGAAAAACTAGAATGTGAAATTGTGGGTCTAAGAAAGGATCTTGAGAAAACTAAATCTCTCAATCTTAGATTTGCTAAAGGATCAGAAACCTTAAATGAAATTATCAAAGTGCAGAGTTATCCTCTAATAAATACATGACTTGGATATACTGAGGAAGCATCTCAATCACAGAAGTCATCAACCTCCACTAAAAGCTATCTTGATGCAACAAAGAACATTTAACAGTATGACAATCGTCAGCAAAGGCATAAAGCAGATCACCAAGTAAATAAAACTCAATTTGCTTCAAGGATGAATAGAAGCCACAACCAACCTCAGGTAAATCATACTCAATTTTCTCCAAAGATGAATATCAATAGAAACTACAATCACCAGGTCAATAGATTCGATAGTCGCATGAACTTCTTTAATGGGCAATGTTTCTCATGTCATAATTTTGGACACAAAGCTGCTTAATGTGTTGCTTACAAAATCATCATGACTAGAGAAGCACGAAATCAAAGGAATGTGACAGGGATCAAGAAAATTTCCTATAATAACTTTTCTCTTCTTGAAAATGAAATAAAATGCTCAATCTGTAACAAATTTGGCCATGAAGAATCTGAATGCAGGAGAAAATTTCGGCAAACATCTCAAAAGGAAAAAACCCCATTAAATCCCAAGATATGGAGAAGGAAAGAATCTCAAACAGAAAGATGTGGTATAGCCTTGTATGCATAAGGACAAGAAAATGAGTGGTGCATCAATAGTGGATGCTCAAAACACATGACAGGTGACAAAGAAAAACTTCACTCATATAATGCCTTAGAAAAGGAAAAGAATGTCTCATTTGGAAATGACACTCCTGCTGTCATAAAAGGTAAAGGCTCTATTTTCTTGAAAGAAAAGGTTAAAGTTGGGAATGTTATGTATGTAAACGGTCTAAAGCATAACCTGTTGAGTGTCAGTCAAATGTGTGATCAAGGAAATGAAGTGGTGTTTCGATCAAACAGATGTGTTGTTTGTGAGATTGATACAGGAGAAACCGTGATCAAATGTACAAGGACTCCAAACAGCTTATACATACTCAAGGGAGGACGACAACAGTGCTATCTAAGAAAAATGATGAAAAATAGTTGTGGCATAGAAGATTGGGACGTCTAATCTTTTCTCAAATAAGAAAAGCATGCAGATTCAAGGCTGATTGTGATCTTCCAGATATCAGCATCCCTGAAAATAAAATATGAAAACCATGTCAATTCAATAAGCAAACCAGAGCTCACTTCATTGAAAAAGAAGGGTCAGCTAGTAAGCCTCTTGAACTTGTCCATACTGATTTATGTGGACCATCAAGGAAAAATTCACCTCGTGGAGAAGAATACTTTATTTTGTTCATTGATGATTTTTTCAGAATGTGTTGGATAGGTCTTCTAAAGCATAAAGATGAAGCATTTGAAAAGTTCCAAGCCTTCAAAGCTTTGGTTGAAAATGAATCAGATTGCAAAATCAAATGCCTCAAATCTAATTGAGGAGGGGAATTTACCTCGGATGAATTCTTTGACTTTTGTGAACAAAATGGAATAAAAAGGTAGTTCTCCACCGCAAGGACTCCTCAGCAAAATGGAATGGTAGAAGGAATGAACAGAATTGTTCAACAAATGGCTCGAGCTATGCTAAATGAATCTAGAACTCCTGCAACCTTCTGGGGTGAAGCTGCATTCACCGCTGTAGCTACTCTCAACCAAGCAAATGTTTGGGTAAACAAAACTCAAACTCCACATGAACTTTGGTATGGTAAGACTCCTACTGTAAAATACTTTAAAGTTTTTAGAAGAAAATGTTATATCAAAAGGACTGATGAAAAACTTGGTAAGTTTGAGCCCATAGCATATGAAAGTATTCTTCTTGGTTACTCTTCTCGAAGTAAAGGATATAAATTTTATAATAAAAGACTTGGGAAAATTGTTGAAAGTGTTGATGTTGTAGTTGATGAAGCATGCAAAAATCTAGAACAGATAAAAACCGAAGATTATGACAAGAAGAAGATGGGCATTATTTTTCCCACAAAAAATCGTAATGATTCTAAAGAAGAAACCAATGAAGCACCAAAAGAAGAGATAATTGTAGAAGAAAATACTCTGTCCAAGTATGTTTAGAAAAATCATCCAAAAACTCAAATTTTAGGTGAAAAAGAGGCAGGTGTATAGACAAGAATAACTATTATAGAAACCTCAAGCTATCTAGCATTACTATCCTCCACCAAACCTCAAAATGTAAATGAAGCATGCAAAAATGAATGTTGGGTCAAGGCCATGAATGAAGAACTTGAGAAAATTGAAAAGAATAATACTTGGGAATTAGTTCCTAGACCTCATGATAAAAATATTATAGGAACTAAATGGATATTCAAAAACAAGCTGAATGAAAATGGAGAAGTCATTAGAAACAAGGCCATACTTGTTTGTAAAGGGGATCCTAAACAAGAAGGTATAGATTTTGAAGAAATGTTAGCACCTGTTGCTAGACTTGAAGCCATAAGGATGTTTCTTGCTCTTTCTAACTTTCAGAAATTAAAAGTATACCAAATGGATGTAAAATCTTCTTTCCTTAATGGAGATTTAGAAGAAGAAGTTTATATTGAACAACCAGAAGGATTCATTCTTGGAAATGATGAAAAAATTGTATGCAGACTCAAAAAGGCTTTTTGTGGTCTAAAGAAGGCTCCAAGGGCCTAGTATTACGGCCTTGAAAAATATCTACACCAACAGGGTTTTTCAAAAGGGTCAGCAAATGGCAATTTATATACAAATATTGACACTGATAAACTGCTAATTATTGTTGTTTATGTTGATGATATCATTTTTGGTAGCAATGAAGAATCCATGAGTCAGAATTTTGCTTCAGTAATGCAGCAAGAATTTGAAATGTCATTGCTTGGTGAACTTACCTATTTTCTTGGTCTACAAGTTCAACAAAATAAAGATGGTATTTTTCTTTCACAAATCAAATATCTCAAACAGATCCTGAAAAGGTACAGCATGGAATATTCTAAACCTGTATGTACCCCAATGATAATTGGATGTAGTCTCAGCTCAAATGATGAATCAGCAGCAATACATCAACCAAATTACAAATCCATGATTGGTAGTCTTCTTTATCTAACAAGTACCCGACCTGACATCATGCATGAAGTAGGAATAATTGGAAGATTCCAAGCAAATCCAAAGTAATCACACCTTCGGGCAGTCAAAAGAATTTTCAAATATCTTCAAGGAACACAAAACTTTGGTTTATGCTATCCTAGAGATACAGATCTTACTCTTCATGCATATACAGATGCAAATTGGGCAGGAAGTGTTGATGACAGAAAAAGCACTAGTGGTGGTGCATTCTATATGGGTTCTAGGTTAGTGTCTTGGTTCAGCAAGAAACAAAGTTCAATTGTGTTATCTACAGCTGAAGCAGAATATGTGGCTACTTCATCCTGCTACACACAACTACTTTGGATGATGCAAACCTTGCAAGACATTCAGATGACATGTACTCCACCCATCTCCATTCTATGTGATAATACAAGTGCCATCAGTATTTCAAAGAATCCATTCATGCACTCCAAGACCAAGCACATACCCATCAAATAC
This sequence comes from Pinus tabuliformis, assembly GCA_031772625.1. Lineage (NCBI taxonomy): Eukaryota > Viridiplantae > Streptophyta > Pinopsida > Pinales > Pinaceae > Pinus > Pinus tabuliformis. The sequence goes on along the minus strand of CM062812.1, from coordinate 494,832,008 downwards.
CATTTTCTACGTGAACAAGTGCTTGAAAAAGGGTCAAATTGGAGTATGTTCCCTCCAAAGAACAGGTTGCTGATATATTCACTAAACCACTGCCCAGAGAGACATTTTAATATCTCAGAAAAAAGTTGGGAGTAGTTGCTGCATCATCCTACTGTTAAATCCATTTTTTCAAAGAAAGGTTATTATACGCGGGTTTCATGAAGTATAGTCGCGTACACACGTGGGTTTCTATGGGTCAAGGAGCGTATATGTGTTTCAGACAAGAAAAAATTGTGGGGCAGGCTCTGATATGGGTGCTTTGACGGATATTGATGATTAATGTCTATATGCTTTGTTCATTAATTTTATTTGACTGAAAAAGATGCCTTGATCATGGACCTATTAACAATGTACAAGTAGCACAGGTTCAGGGGGAGTATTAGCCTTCACGTATATTCAGCATTGTTGCCATTATGGTTGCCAAGTCCAGATATGGCTTTAGATATTTCTACCATTTGTTGCTCAAGTCATGTAAAAGTCTAGGATGTGATATGTCCTGAATGAGTCCTCTTGAAAAAATGATGTAATTTGTATCCCCACTTTACATGGGATGGATGATGTAATATTTCTTGTTTTTTTCATGTATAAACAATTGATATATCCCCACTTGGTTGGGAGATGGATGTATGTAAGACTCATTGGTGATAGGAAGGTCATCCTCACATAGTTGAGTTATAGAGTCATGTTATTCTTTTAGAAAATATTTTTGCAGACTTTTCTTGTGCTTAGAGGGAGCATGGATGGTTTCAGTGCATCTCAGCATGTACAAAAGGGCAGCTAAAATCAGAGAATTTAACATGTACTCAAGGGGAGCATGAACAACATAATGTATGTCAAAGGGAGAAATTATCTTGGTCCACCCTTTGCCCTTGATGTCAAAGGGGGAGAGTGACTTGGTGTTGTTCTTTCCATCAATTCCAAAGGGGGAGATTGTTGGCATTATGATATAGGTGTTGTCCTTGATGGAAACTCACTTAGATGAAAGATCACAGTGCAGCATGTCAACAGCAAAGAATTACAGTTCAAACTACACAGAATGAAGAAAGAGAGGTATACACAGGTTCACATTGACCAAGCTGCATATACATGCAGGTTCACTGAACACAAGTCGTGTATACGTACACACGCACTTTCACAGAAGGAAAAGTGCATATATCTTGGAAAACTAAGTTTTTGGTTTGAGGTATTTGGTCCAAGGTATTTTGATCCAAGGTATTGGTCCAAGGTATTGGTCCAAGGTATTTGGTCCGAGGTATTGACCCTAGGTATTTGGTCCAAGGTATTGGTCCTAAGTGGTTTTGGTCCATGGTATTGAGAAAGGCCTAAAAGTGTATAAGGAGGAGAAGATAATTATGCCAAGTGTGCAAGTATTGAATATCTGATAAAGTGTGAGATCTAGTATGCAGGGTTTGGGCTTATGGTGTTGTGCTTCGTTTGAACCAAGGATGAACCTTAGCAGTTGATGAGGGATAGGATTTAATGATTGATCAGGATCTTAAGGCTTGAAATCAATTATCATTATGTGGTTTGATCATATATAGTCTAGATCTGAATAATGACGCATGTGTTATTATGTAAATATTATGATCTGAGTATAACTGAAGTCCGGGATAGCTGCAAAATTATGAATTAATATTTGTAGATGTGTACGCTGGTTGGCTTTGATAAAAACATGTATACATGCTAGTTCGACACATGGAGTAGTGTATACCTTATAAAGTATGTTTCAGTTGTTTCTGTTTGTTGCTATAGAGTTCTGGGTTCTGGTTTGGGTTCTGGTGACTATTTTCTGGTGACAGTATTCTGAATGATAAGATTGATTATGATTTTACGATGGATTGATTGATTCAATTGTGGTTGATTCAGAAAGTGATGATTGAGTTTCAGTGATTGGTAGATGCAGATGTATTTGATGATTGCATTGCAGTTATGATGTTGTTGATGGATCCAGTCTAAAAAATTATGAAACGTGGTCCTTGGAGGAAGAAAGAAGGTCGTAGCCTTCTGTAGGTCACCACCTACATACTAGTAAACATATAGGCTAGTACAAGAGCTAGGGGGTTGTAGCTCCCTTCCAGTAGAAGTTGTAGAATGAGAGAAGGTTGTAACCTTCTACAGGTAGAAGCCTGCATACTGGCATGAGTCTGCACTAGTACAAGATTGTAAATAGATTTTCTTATTATTAAAAGAAGACAAAGACGACAGCAACAAGTGGTTTTTACCCACATTGGGTTTCCACCTTATATCTTGGTGTTCATGTGTGTTTCTTATGTGTGATGCTTTATTCTGCTTTTACTACACTGTCTAATAAGTCTATGATATATTGGTTAAAGTTCAATGCATGATAAATTGGTTAAATCAAAAGTTCTATGCATATATGTTGGTTGCTTTAAGTACAGTCGCGTGTACACGCTAGTTCACTTAGCTGAAGTAGCGTATACAAATTTTTTTGGGAAATAAAATTATTGATCTGATAATGCTAATTCACCCCCCCTCTCAGTATTATTTCCAACACCTCCTTCATTAGAGAACTTTTTAGGTCTACAATGGGCCTCCTAAGAAAAATGTGCAACCAAAACAAACTTTATAAGAACCAATATGATTCAAGATGATGATGTAAACCATGGGGGATGATTCACCATTTTTGGGGTAAAAAAGTAAAAATATTAAAAGATAATAAAATAATAAAACTACTTTTTCAACTTGTATTTTCAACTTATCTCTTGAGGTTTTACTCAAATTTAGAGTGGGAGTACTCTTTGGATGCAAAATTTAATTCCTCATTCAAGGAGTACCCATGTTGCATACTTTTGATGGACCCTACTACACGAAAAATCAGAAATACATGAAAAATTGTGATTGCAATCACATTTTTCTTGTATTTATCATTTTTAGTGTAGTAGGGTCCATTGAAATTATGCAAAATGGGTACTCCTTGGATGAGTAACCAAATATTACATCCAACGAGTGTTCCCACTCGAAATTTAAGTAAACCCATAGGGAGATAAGTTGAAAAATTAGTTTTTTCTTTCAATTTCTCTCTAAAATTTGATGATGTAATCTAATCTTATTTTATTATTTCAACTAATATTTTATAATTTCCTTAGGAGGCCCATTTTAGACCTCAAAACTCCCCTAATGGATTCTCTCATGCTGGTCTCCAACGTGATATGCACAATAAATCTTCAATATCCTGCACATTTAATGCATTAGGCCACAAGATATAGCAAACATCTCCTAACCTTCCTAAGAACACATTATAACTTGAAAAATACATTATCAAATGTAGAAGGAGAGGTTTAAACATGCCAAAGGATGGTCAGATGAGCCTCAACTTATACCTATTTGGGAGGCCCATCATAACCCTGATTAAAAATGTTACTTATCTTTCAATAAACCTAGTCACCTAGTTGCACCTCATTCATTTCCCTCGTGACCTCCATGACAACCCTACTTGTCTTATAAGGGGTGGCCTCTTTTGTGTGAAATATTGCATTCGTGTTAATCTTTGTTCCTTTGTTTGGTCCTTATTTTCCTGTAAGCCCAATAATAAAGGGGGACTAAACTTGAGTCCAATCTAGTTGAATCCCAATCTTTGTACTATTCTTTTATACATAGGTGCTCTAGCCAAATCATTCCTCAACCTCTGTAGTGAATTATATTCCTTTATTCTGAAATTGTGTGACAAGGTATGCCACCTTCTTTGACATGCATGCAAGCTTTCATCTCCCAACAATCTGAAGGTATCTTCAAAATGGAGGATTTCTTACTATTTCTTTTCTATATATATAGTTTCCATATGTTGGGTTGTGTTATATTCTTTCCACATAGTTAACAGGGGGTGTGAGGGGCACCTGTAACCCCACTTTATGGGGCCCGGGGCAACACCCTAGAAAATTTTGGTTTTGGACCCTATGTTAGGTTGGGCGGACCCACCTATGGTTTTGTGCATAATTTCCGCACATGTTTTTTGGACGCGATGGTTTTCGGTCCATGGTATTGGATGCTTCGGCATGTATAAATATGTATTATAACATTGAAAGGAACATAATGAAAAATCAAGCTGGTAGTCTCGGTTTTGGGATCCTTTGGGAAAATCTTTGTGTATATGTGTTTTATGTGTTATGCTCTCGCATTATTTATTTTTCTATGTTTTAGAATTTGTATGCAGGTAATTTCTGTACGGGATTAAAACCTACATTTGGTATCAGAGCTAGGTTTGGCTTCAAGGGGACACCTTTATTGCTGAGGGGTTTCACTCGGGCCTGTGGTAGACCCTGTTCAGTGGGAGATCTACGAGATCGATTCTGGTGGTGAAATAAGATGGCGAGCAGTGGAAAGATAGAGATCGAGAAATTTAATGGTCAGAGTTTTGAGTTGTGGAAACTCAAGATGGAGGATCTGTTGGTGGATAAAGACCAGTGGATCGTGGTAGATCCAGGTACTAAACCAATAGGAATGATCGATGAAGAATGGAAGAAGTTGGATTGGAAGGCAAAGAGCACAATACACTTTTGTGTCTCAGATTCAGTATTGTTGAATGTATCAGGGGAAGCTACAGCAAAGGCTTTGTGGGACAAGTTAGAGACTTTGTACCAATCTAAGTCTTTGGTGAATAAACTGTTCCTGGGGAAAAAGCTGTATAACCTGAGGATGAAAGATGGAGACTCGGTGACAGAGCATCTGAATGCATTTAATACTGTGGTAATTCAGTTAGCATCTGTTGATATTAAAATTCCAGATGAAGATAAGTGCATTAGTTTGTTGTGTTCTCTACCAGATTCGTGGGATAGTCTGGTTATTACAATACGTAGCAATGCAACTGCCTTGCATTTTGATGAAATAGTCTCATCCTTGCTAACAGAGGAGATGAAGACAGAAAAATATGGAGAGACAAAATGGTGATGCCCTATCTATACGAGGGCGGACCCAGAACAGAAACAAAAAATAAGTCATCGAGTGGGAGATCTAAATCTCCAAGAAAACCTGTAAATGTTGTGTGCTGAAAATGTGGAAAGGAAGAGCACTACAAAAGGGACTATAAATCTAAAGCGCTTGAAAAAGGAAAGGGATCTGATGAGGCTCCTTCGTAGAGGAAAAAACCACCTCAGATGAAGGTGGGGATGTGTACTTGGCTTCTTCAAGTACACATATAGATCATGAGGCATGGTTGATTGACTCGGGTGCATCCTTTCACTTCAGTCCCCATAGAGAGTGGTTCTGCGAGTATTAGAAATATGATGGTGGTGATGTCTTCTTGGGGGATGACAGGAAGGCTAGAATCGTTGGTCGCGGAAAAGTAAAGGTGAAGTTGCAAGGTGGAAGGGTTAGAACACTTCCAGGTGTTCTAAATATTCTTGCATTAGCCAAAAATTTGATTTCTGTTAACAAGCTGGATGATGTAGGTGTAAAAACAGTGTTCGAGAAGGATACCTGCAAGATGGTTCGAGGAACACTAGTATTGATGCGGGGAATTTGGATTGGAACTCTGTACAAGCTGCAAGGTAGCACTGTTATTGATGGGTGCAATAGTTCTGTGGTTCCTGAAAGTGGAGCAAAAAATCTAGTGGTCTTTGGACAAAAGACCATGCTATGGAATCAAAGGCTTGGACATATTGGAGAAAAGGGCCTTTGGATACTTCATGGTAAAGGTATGGTAGACGGTATGAGTAATAGCTCTCTGGATTTTGATTTCTGTGAAAATTGTGTATTCTGGAAATAGAATCACGTAAGTTTCCCCTCTGGTAGTAAGAGGGCGAAATAGATATTAGAACTTGTGCACAGTGATGTGTTTGGACCTGTGAAGGTTCCATCTGGGTATGTTTATGTACTATGTATCATTTATAGATGACTTCTCAAGGAATACATGGATATATTTCCTTAAGAAGAAATATGAAGTCTTTGATAGGTTTAAATAATTTAAGGCTCTAGTGGAAAACGAGACAGAGAAGAAGATAAAGGTGCTAAGGATAGATAATGGTGGAGAGTTTTTCAGTAAGGAATTTGAAGAATTCTGCAAGAAGTGTGGTATAGCACGACAGAAGATTACTCCATATACACCTCAAAAAAATGGAGTTGCAGAAAGAATGAACAAGACGTTGATGGAAAGGGCAAGAAGCATGCTCAGTGGTGCCAAGTTAGGACAGGAATTCTGGGCAGAGGTAGTGGATACTGCATGTTACCTGGTCAACAGGTCACCTTCATCAGCGTTGGAGGATAAGACTCTACAAGAGGTATGGACTGGTAAGAAACCCTCTCTTTCACATTTAAGGGTATTTGGATGTGATGCATATGTACATGTTCCAAAGGAGAAAAGAACAAAGTTGGATAGTAAATCTGAAAAGTGCATCTTTATTGGGTATAAGCATGGCTTAAAAGGTTATAAGCTTTGGAACCCAATAACAAGGAAGGTTATGTACAGTCGAGATGTGGTGTTTAGAGAGGTGAAATATGTTATTAAACATGAAGTCCAACCAAAAAAAACTGAGAAGATAAAGTTTGAGATAAAGGAGGAAGAATCAGACTCTGAGGCAGAGGAGGAATCAGAAGATGAAGAGCCACAAACTCCGGCTGTGAGAAGATCAGTTCGAGAAAGAAGGTAGCCAGAAAGGTATAGTCCATCTACTTTCTGTTAAAATTTTGCTTTGTCTATTACTGATGATGATCCCAGAACTATGAAGGAAGCAGTCGATTCAGAGGATGGAAAACTCTGGAAAGAGGCCATGGTTGATGAAATGGCATCTTTGCACAAAAATGAGGCTTGGGATCTAGTGGAGCTGCTGGTTGGAAGGAAACCCATTGGCAGCAAATGGGTGTTCAAAAAGAAGACAAATGCAGAAGGAAAAGTGGAGAAATACAAAGCTCACTTGGTAGCAAAAGGTTATTCCTAGGTGTCGGGAATTGATTTTGGTGATGTTTTTTCTCCTGTTTCTAAGGTAACTGTAGGAATTTACAGGGTAAGTTCCTCAGAAAGAATACCAAAAGGACACCGCTCACAACCAGATCTCAAATCAATACACCAGTATTTTTGACGTGGTTAAAACCCTCAGAGTGCAAGGAGGGAAACAGTCCACGGCCTGTCCCAACGTGGGTACAGACAATTTATTAATCAAAGAATGAAAATTTACATAAGCTTCTCTCATGCACGGATTACCCGAACAATGACCCTCCATGCGCTTTAAATAGAACTCATGGACCAATCGGGTGTCAAGCCACGGATCAAGTGTCGGTAATACCGAGGTGAGAGTGAACCGTCGGATCACTACATATCGTGACCGTCGGATTGTAAGTTACAAAATGTACAACGGTAAAGAAACACACTTTACCTAACTCTAACCTAACTCTATACTAGACCAAGTAGAACTTAACTATATCCTATGTGTCGGAATATCCTAACATCCCCCCTTAAGAACAACTTGGGATAGGATTGAAGGATTTACAAATATGACACAATAGGAGAAGGAAGGAGGCACTAGAGCCTATCCCCCCTTAGTGACAACTTCCTGAACTCCAAGCATATATCGAAGTTTAGTGAACTTCGCCTCTGTGAGAGCCTTTGTGAAGATGTCTGCAACCTGATCATCCGTTGGACAATATTGCACTTCAAGAACATGGTCATGAATGAGCTTTCTGATGAAGTGCATGTGTAGTTCAATGTGTTTGCTGCGCTGATGCTGGACTGGATCTTTGCATAGCTGAATGGCACTTTGATTATCACACCAAAGTGTGGTTGGATGCTGCTGCTCAAAGCCAAATTCTGATAGGATCTGACGAAGCCACAAGGCTTCCTTACTAGCTTCCACGGCACCACGATACTCTGCTTCTGCTGACGAAAGAGAAATGGCAGCCTGTTTCTTACAAGCCCATGTAATAGGTCCTGAACCAAGAGTGAAGACATAACCGGCAGTAGACTTCCGATCATCAAGGTCACCAGCCCAATCAGAATCAGTGAAACCAACTAACAGAGGAGCTGCTTTGGCACTGTAATGAATCCCAAACTGTACTGTACCTCGAACATAACGAAGTATTCTTTTAGCTGCTTTCCAATGACTTTCACGGGGGTTTTGCATAAAACGAGCAACAAGGCCAACAGCAAAGGAAAGATCAGGACGAGTATGGGTTAAATACAAGAGTTTTCCGACAAGTTGACGGTATAAGGTAGCATCAACTTCAGGAGAAGTACAAGAGACTGAAAGTTTGACTCCAGACTGAAAGGGAGAAGGGGCTGGCTTACAGTCTTCCATGTGAAAATGACGAAGAATATCACAAGCATACTTGGACTGGGAAAGGAAAATACCTTCTTGGGATTGCAAGACTTGAAGACCGAGAAAATAGTGTAAGTGTCCTAAGTCTGTCATTTCAAATTTCTTTTTAAGGCTGGACTTCACATGGTTTATAAGGTTGGGATCACTACCAGTAAGAATAAGATCATCAACATAAAGAACAAGGATGATAAGAGAGTTGCCCACTTTCTTGGTGTAGACAGTATTGTCAGAATGACACCTAGAAAAGCCAGATTCTAAAAGAAAGCTATCCATTTTGGCATACCAAGCCCGAGGAGCTTGTTTGAGGCCATAAAGGGATTTCTTAAGTCGACAAACGAGGCTGGAGTCTGTTTGTATGAAGCCAATGGGTTGTTCCATATAGATTTCTTCCTGCAAGTCCCCATGCAAGAAGGCAGAGTTAACATCCATTTGATGGACTTCCCATTTTAAAGAGGCAGCAAGGGAAAGAACAAGGCGGATAGAGTTCATTTTGGCAACTGGAGAGAAGGTTTCAGTGTAGTCAATGCCTTCAACCTGTGAAAAGCCCTTAGCAACTAGACGAGCCTTATGTTTATCAACTTTCCCATCTGGTCCATACTTGGTTCTGTAAACCCATTTGCATCTAACAAGTTTGCGTCCCTTTGGTAGAGGAACAAGATCCCATGTATCATTTGTCATCAATGAATGATATTCTTCATTCATAGCTGCTTCCCAATGTGGATGGCCTGAAGCTTCTGTGAAAGTGTCAGGATCATGATTTACTGGAGCTTGAGCCAGTAAAGAAGAGGCTCTTTCAAACTGAGAACGTGTACGTCGCTGATCTGTAGGATCACCGGCAAGATCACCTGCTGCATCCCGAGTAGCACGGACCCATCTTGGAAGTTGAGGATCCTGAGAAGGTGGGGGAGGATTATCATCCTCGCTTTCATCATCAGAAGAAGAAATGTTTTCAAAGATAGAAGAGATAGGAAGAGGTGGCACATCCGCCGGACTAGGCTCGCAGGCCGATTTATTTTCATCAAATTTTACATCTCTTCTAATGATAACATTTTTGGACTTAAATGGAATAAGTCTATAACCTTTTACATCTTCAGAATATCCAACAAAAGTACATTTCTCACTCTTAGGTTCTAAAGCTTTATGCTTTTCATCTGGAATATGGGCCCATGCTTCACTTCCAAACACACGAAAGTGACTTACATCTGGTTTAATGGAACTCCAAGCTTCTTCTGGAGTGATATTCTCTAGAACCTTAGTAGGAGTGCGATTGATTATATAATTTGCACAATTAATTGCTTCGGCCCAAAAACTAAGACTGAGTCCTTTAGATTGCAGCATACAATTAGCCATTTCCTTTAAGGTGCGATTTTTCCTTTCAGCTACACCATTTTGTTGTGGAGTGTATGGAACAGTATGTTGCATTTGAATTCCATTTTCGGTGCAAAAGTTGATGAATGCGTTTTTAACATATTCTCCACCATTATCAGTTCTTAGCTTAAGAATTTGATGTCCAGATTGTTTTTCAACAAATGCTTTGAAGGCCAAAAAAGTGCTAAATACTTCGCTCTTGAGTTTTAAGAAGTATACCCAAGTGCGTCTAGAGAAATCATCAATGAAAGTTAAGAAGTACTTGCAGCCAGAGAATGAAGCAACAGGAAGAGGACCACATAAATCACTGTGCACAAGCTGTAAAGGGGCTGAGGCGTGCCAAGAGGCACGTTTGTCAAAACTGTCCCGATGATGTTTTCCGAGTACACATCCGGAACAAACACCATCTTTGCAAGATACCATAGGAAGACCTGTCACCATATTTTCTTTACATAGATGCTGAAGGGAGCGATAGTTTAAGTGACCAAACCGCTCATGCCAAAGTTTGCTCACTTCATCATTATGAGCAACAAACACTGAGGGAAGATGGGATGACCCAAAGTTGTGAAACTTATACAACCTTTTGGAATCATCAGCAAGACCAGTAGCTAGAATCTGTTTAGGATCTTTTAGATCCTTGATTACAACATCATGAGGTGAAAATTCAACAATTTTACCTTCACCTGAATGAGTTATCTGATAGACAGATAGAAGGTTGCAGGATAAGTTTGGAACACATAATACATCATTGAACTGACCATTGTCTAGATGAACAGTTCCAGTCCCTACAACATTAAGAGATCTATCATCACCAACATATATATTTTTGGTGTTACAATCATTTAAAGAAGAAAACATGGCTTGGTTTTTGGCCATGTGACAAGAGGCTCCAGAATCAATGAGCCACTCATGAGAATGAGAAGAAGAAGAAGATACATTTAATGCATAACCAGACTGAGATGATTGACGATGACATGCAGAAAGTGTCGTTCCGGAAGTTGAAGTTGAAGTAGGCTCCAGATGGATGTTATGTTTCTTCATTGCGGCTTCCAAGGCTTCCATCTTCTTAAAGCATTTAGATTCTAAGTGGCCATCTCGATTACAAAAGTTACAATGTCTGTCAGTCCTCTTCCATTTGTTTTTATTGGTCTTGTCATTTTGCTGAAATGATCTTTCATCTTGAGGCTGAGTTGGTTTAGGACCATTCCTTTGAGGATAAGACTTCTTAGGATTCTTTGAATTTGGTTGCTGCTGGGCGGCTAACGCTTTCGAGGAAGAGTTTCCAAGATTAAGAAGACCAAGGTGTAAGAGTTTTTCTTGTTCTCTTATTAAGGAATCACAAAAGGAGTCAAAGGAAGGGGGTTTGTAGTCTTTGCCTTGACAAATGAAAGCTTCCCTTGTAGAATGGAAAGTGGAAACAAATACAGAGTAGGCTGGTCCCAACTTAGTAAGGATGGAATAAATAAGGTTACCATCTTCTTTCTTAACTTTAACACCTTCCAAGAGATATCTAAGGGTCTTGAATTTGGACAAGAAATCTTCAATGCAAGAAAAATTATTAGGATCCAAAGTAAGCAACTCATTCTCAAGTTGATGGGCTCTAATTTCATTTTTAATCCCAAAAACTTTAGCAAGTTTTTCTAATGCTTCATGAGGAGTTTCAATTTCTGCAATGTGGAATCTAAGATCAGGAGAAACAGACATTCCTATCAAACCACGTGCTTGATCTTGTCTATTTTCCCATTTTTCGGCCTTGTCTTCATCTTTGGGTTTCTTCTCTTGGTCTGTGGCTATTCTGAAGAGACCTTTACTTCTAAGTAAATCTCCCATGTAGGCTACCCATTGGAAGTAGTTAGTGCTGTCAAGAATGACTTGGCATGGACTTTCCATTTTTTGAAAAAAAACCTGAAGCTGAAGATGCTGAAAGCAAGTGGTCCAATGGATAGATCTCGAAAAAATAGGCGGTTTTAAAAAAAATGGCTCTGAAAAAGGCTTCCGGATGAAGAAGTTATGGCTTTTTGAAAAAAAATTGTTGACGTTGCCGGCAAAGTGCGCGAATGTGCGGGAATGAAAAAATCCGCCCCCACAAAATGGAGACTTGAACCCAAGACCTCTACTCTCTTAAAAAGTCTTTGAACCAATTGATCTATACAAAATATTGAGAGAGAGAGAGAGAGAGAGAGAGAGAGGGGGGGGGGGCCTCGATTTGCGTGCTTGCCTTGGGAAGGCTCTTTTCCCCTACAAAACACAAAACACAAAACCCAACACGAATATGCAAAGAAAAACGAACCTTACGGCTCAAAGTTAGCTTTAGCCAAAAAACTAGAATTTTTTTAAAAAAAATCTCAAAGTTAGCTTTTAACCGAAAAACTAAATATTTTTCTCAATGTTTCTGATTTTCCAAGATCACACTAAGGTGCAGGGAAAAGAGCATACGCATGAGAAAAATCCTTTCTTTCTGTTTCTGATTTGCCCAGATCGCACAGAGTCGCAGGGCAAAGAGCATACGCAGAAATGAAAGGTATAGATCCGGGAAAAAAAAAGGCTAAATAAACCGAAACCGAAATAAGCAGAGAGAAAATGACAGTAAACTGCAAAAAAAAACACTGTATACCTCCCGATCTGAAAAATGACGCAGCTAGGGCTACCGGAAACCTTTTCGCGTGAAACGAAAGGGGTTCCTCACTGAAACAGATGCTCCGAACGCAACAGAGCAGTCCTCTCGGCCCGAAAGCAGTCAGAAACAGCAGATCTAGGAAACGACAGCCGCATGCAGTTCTACCGGCTTCAGATTTGGATCACCAACGGACGCGGCCCTCAAATAGCTCCGATACCATGTAGGAATTTACAGGGTAAGTTCCTCAGAAAGAATACCAAAAGGACACCGCTCACAACCAGATCTCAAATCAATACACCAGTATTTTTGACGTGGTTAAAACCCTCAGAGTGCAAGGAGGGAAACAGTCCACGGCCTGTCCCAACGTGGGTACAGACAATTTATTAATCAAAGAATGAAAATTTACATAAGCTTCTCTCATGCACGGATTACCCGAACAATGACCCTCCATGCGCTTTAAATAGAACTCATGGACCAATCGGGTGTCAAGCCACGGATCAAGTGTCGGTAATACCGAGGTGAGAGTGAACCGTCGGATCACTACATATCGTGACCGTCGGATTGTAAGTTACAAAATGTACAACGGTAAAGAAACACACTTTACCTAACTCTAACCTAACTCTATACTAGACCAAGTTGAACTTAACTATATCCTATGTGTCGGAATATCCTAACAATAACTTCTATTAGATTACTTTTATCTGTTGTTGTTGCTTTTGATTTTGAGGTATAAAGGATGGATGTGAAGATAGCATTTCTTCACAGGGATCTGGAAGAGGAGATCTACATGAAGCAACTTGAAGGCTTTGTGGTGAAGGGTAAGAAAGAACTGGTATGTAAGTTAAAGAAGTCTCTATATGGGTTAAAACAATCACCAAGGATGTGGTATTAGAAATTTGATACATTTATATGGGGACTTGGCTTCACTAGAAGCAAAGAAAATAGTTGTGTGTATTTTAAATTAATTGGTGACCGTGTTATTTATCTGGTCTTGTATGTGGATCATAGAAAATTTTAGGGGCGAATGTTCGCCCTTTGACGAAATTAAGGGGTTTTAAATTTCTAGTGGGTGAATATTTTGTATCATAGTGCATTTTTACAAATCACCTCAAATAGCCCACCTTATTTTAAGGGAGAGGGTAAAAAAGGTAAATTTAGCCCTTGAAATTAGGAGTTACAACCTTCCATTCGCCCATTTTCAAGAATAGGTTTTATTTAAGTGAATCCATTCACCCATTTTCAAGAATAGGTTTATTTAAGTGAATCCTATGGGCCAAAGGCCCAAATACCATATTTATAAAAGAGGTATGGTAAATTAATAAAAATATAAATAAATGAGAGGTATGGTAAATTAATAAAAATATAAATAAATGAGAGGTATGGTAAATAAATAAAACATTTTTTATATTTACTCCATAAGTCACCTTATATACATGCAAGGGTGTAAACAAATAAAAATATAAGTAAAGTGGAGGTATGGTAAATAAATAAAACGTCTTTTTATACTTACTCAAAATGTATGGTAAATAAATAAAAATATAAATAAACTAGATGCATGGTAAATAAATAAAACTTCTTTTTATATTTAGTCCATAACCCTCGTTCTGTTTATGAAGGCTCAAGAAAGAGGTTTTATTTAAGTGAATCCTATGGGCCAAATACCATATTTGTAAAAGAGGTATGGTAAATTAATAAAAATATAAATAAATGAGAGGTATGGTAAACAAATAAAACATTTTTTTATATTTACTCCATAAGTCAAAGAAGATTCTTCGGCGAAAATCACATTGAATACCATTTGTCGACGCGTTTCGAACCAACCAATGTGGTTCATCGTCAGGACAAGTTGAAGAAACAGATCAAGCTCATCATGTTAAATAGACTGAGTGGAGCCTCTAACAACTCTCTTGTCTAACGGCTAGTTTGACTCAAGGACCAGGGTCAAAATTATTATATTAGTATAAATAGTAAAAATAACTAAATTATTAATGGGGGTATTCGGTTCAAGAAATAATTATTAAAGATTATAAGTTAATTAATAATTTAAAAGGAAAATTAGTTAAATAACTGACCTTATAATAGATGAATGTTTAAATAAAATATATAAAGTAATATATAAATAATATTATTTAAAAGTATTATTAAAAATTGCATGTTGATTAATAAATAAAAGGTAATTAAGTTGTATAAAGGACCAGAAGGAAAAGTATGTATTGGAGAGCGATGGAGGCATTTCTTGGATCTAGGGTTTCAGAGGAGAGTTTCTGCGCCGCCGCGGCTCCAAAAGAACTGCTCTGCTATGGATCGGCTAGACGCCTGGCCGCTGGATACCCTGAACTCGCTGGCTTTCTCTGGTCCGGGGCAGGATCTGCTGAGGAGAAGGTTTTTTACGGTTCGAATCAAAGGAGGCTGCGACCGGTGTGCCCCTCTGTCAGGTTACAGATCGAATATCTCAGGGCGACACCAGAAATCCTTTGCCCGGAGGTTCGCACCCCAAAACAACAGGCTCTTAACTGGTTTTTTCTTGATACGCTCTCCTTTGTGAATGCTATACACTGGTATGGCAGAGAGGCAGCCCCCATGTCCCATTTGGATGCGCTATGGTGTCGATCTGCCGTCCTAGGGCGGATTTTAACTGATAGAGCTGTAGATCAAGTATGGGGCGGGAGTAGGGAACTGGGTACGCGATGTGTGGAGTTTCTTAAGCTCTTGGCAGAGCAGATCTGGGCTCTTACCACCTGGACGCTGCTTTGTAACAGAAGGCCCGACAAGCATATTTTGAAAATAAGCGACAGTCCAATCAGGAGCATAGTAGAAGTTTCAGGGGGTAAAGAATTCAAGCTAGCCCTCAAGGACCCAGAACAGGATCGAACTCAAATTTTCATCAGAACCCTGACAGGAAAAACTATCTGCAAGCAGATCTGGACAGGACTGCTGATAAAGAATATAAAGGATGAAATACAAGCAGATATGGGCATCCCATCAAATCTGCTAAGCTTGATACATGCAGGTAAAATCCTGCAGGACAATTTTACAGTACAGCACTATGGCATTGGCAGAGACTCAACTATCATTATAAGCACAAGGTTGAGAGGAGGAAGCTCTGGTTCTTTTAAAGATGCTGTCAAAGGGAAGGGGGAAGTCAAAAACAAGCCATCACCAACTCCAGATCTTCCTGGTCCCTACATTGTGGAGCAAAGATCTCAGACCCCTGCTCTGCAAATCGACTTGCCTGAGGTAAAAAATTTTCATTCTGATCTTGCTTCATTGGCTGTCATATGCAGATTCAACGGGTTTTGGCCCAAAACAGATGCTTTAAGACAATGGATTTTCTCCACATGGACCACAAATTGTGATATACATTTGTGCTCCAAGGGTTTCTTTATTGTAAAATTCGACTCAGCGAAGGAAAAAGATTTTGCCCTCCATGAGGGGCCATGGTTCTGGGGCAATGCTGGTCTCTTCATGACCCCCTGGTTTCCGGGTTTTGACCCCTCCACTATGGTGGTTTCCAAAATGCCGGTTTGGGTCAGGCTCCACAATCTACCATTACATTTCTGGTTCCCTAATGTTTTTGCAGCGATAGGGAATGCCATAGGTTCATTCATCAAGCATGATGTTGAAAGAATAGAAAGATGCATTCATACTTTCGCCAGAATCTGCGTGGAGGTTGATCTCAGTGAAGGGCTTCCTGACAATATAATTTTGATTCACAACAACTCTCAGTGGAAACAGCCTCTTGATTATGAAAACACGGCCTTCAGATGTCGAGGTTGTCAACAAACAGGACATCTACATAATAACTGTCCGCAAAATAAAAGAGAAAACAGAAGGAACAAGAAACAAGTGCACAAACCAAGAGGCTGGCAATGTACAGTGAATCCAGAAGAAGAAATAGAGGATGAGGGGGAGCTTAACGCCCCACCTGAACAACATGATGATCCTATTGGGGAGAATACCGCAGCAGCGACCCCAACGGTAAACAATCAGGAACATCTGTCCTCAGATTCCGGAAAAATTACTACATCAACATACAAGAGCACAAAGATTCATCAAAATCACGCAGAGATGACAAGCATGGATCCAAGCGTGGGAGGCATCAAACGGCATCACCACTCAGAAACCTCAGACTCAGACAAAGAAACAGGGCCTCAGAATGCAGAAACACAGTTAGTCATTGCTTCGATCGAGCCCACTCAAGGAGAGTGGCGCAAGGTTGAAAAGAAAAAGGGGAGAAAAGCTTGAAGCGTGAGACTTTCAGCTTTTCTTGCCCTTTCTTTCTCTCTCCTCTCTTTCTCTTTTTCCTATTCTTTGCACGTTAGTCTTCTAACGTTGCGTGGGGTGCGAAAGCACTCGGGCCCATGTGGCAACTTACGGAATGCTTCAATGCATCTGCTTTGTGTAACTTTTCATTAATTTATTAATAAAAGGTTACCGTTTTTTTCCTTGGAAAAAAAAAGGACCAGAATATAATAAAGAAAATCAAAGGATATTATGAAAGTTAGGGAATTAGTTAAAATATAAAAATTAGTTAAATGAAGGACCTTAGAATATAAAATAAATATAAAAGTAATAAGAAAAATACAATACATAAAGTCACCGAACACTCAAAAAATGTGTTATATTTAGGTGAAACCTATGGGCAAAATACTATGGGACAAATACCATGGACTAGATTGTTATTAATACCATGAAAAAACATTATTAACCCTAATATTAGTATTAATAAAAATAAAAATGGCACATGGTATTGACCCATGGTATTCACCAAAATGGCACATGGTATTGACCCATGGTATTCACATGGAATGTAGCCTATTTAAATGGGGGAATTAAACTAGCATAGATCCATCTTTACTCTGGATCTACTAACCCTCGAGAGGTATCAAATATTGTGATATCCAAACTAGCATAGAGTGAAAAAATATTTGATCCGATCAAGAGTAAAAATGGATGTTGTAATTTAATGTATGTTAAACATTTTAGCTTGGTTAAAATAAAAAATAAAATAAAAATCAACTATTAATTTTATTAATTTTTATAAACCAGGTTTATGATAACCCATGGTATTGACCCATGGTAATACCATGGTATTCATGTGAGCATACACTATTTAAAGGGGAAATTATATCATCTTATATCCATATTAATTCTGGGTCTACCAAGTGCTAAGAGGGATAAATAGATTTCATCCCCCTAACAGTGGTAGATGTGGAGTTAAGATGGATATAGGTTGGTTTTTATGATAATGAAGATATTAAATAGACTTAGGAAATTATATTGTAAAAACATCTTAAGGTGAATGGTTAAAGCATAGACATTGGACAAGTATATTTGTATATTTCTGTTTTAAACTGAAACAAATCCAGGGCTAAAAGGAATGGATTGATTGCACTAGTCATCTTTCTATAACTTTCCAACATATGCTAGAGTAAACAGATTGTAATTTGGGTAATTTTTCTAATTGCAAACAAGAACATACTTGTGTATTGGCAGGGTGGTTACGAGGTCCCTAGAAGTGATGAATTTGAATTTTTCTTGGTTTTATATATAGTATTAGGTTTTTTCTTATGCTTTCTGTGAATGGCACGGGTGAATTTTATCCTACACCCACTAGGTTATCGATATGTAATTTCGGTAATTTTGATTTCAAAACATATTTTAAAGAAATTCAATGATTTCATTTGTGTATTCAATAAACACAAGATTTTATAATTGAGTAAAATATTCGCCATGCCTGGTGAGAGATTCGCCAAAAAATTATATATACATATCATATTATTGATAAAATCGCCTTCCATTTTTCCTATATACCATGGAGATTTGCCCATTTATTATACATGTAAAAATAGGGGGGGTTCTTAAAATTTTCCCTGATGTGGATGATATGTTGTTGGTTGGAAATGACAAAGAAGTTATTCAGTATTTGAAGACCCAATTGTACTCCAAATTCGACATGAAAGATCTTGGTGCTGCAATCTATATTTTGGGCATGGAAATTAAAAGGGATCGAGCAATGAGGAAGCTTTGGTTAAACCAGAGGAAGTATGTCGAGACAATATTGCAGAAGTTTAATATGCAAGATAGTAAACCAGTGAAGGTTCCTATTCCTGTAGGTGTGAGGTTATCTGTTGAATAGCATCCCAAGACACAAGAATAGGAAGAGGACATGTCCCGTGTTCCATATGCAAGTGCAGACGGTAGCCTAATGTATGCAATGATCTGTACTAGACCAGAAATTTCACATGCAGTGGGAGTATTGAGCAGGTTTATGTCAAAACCAGGAAAGGAGCATTGGACAGTAGTGAAGCGGGTTTTTAGGTATTTGCATGGCACTAGTGATTATGGTTTGTGATACCAAGGAAGACCAGGATTGGACAGAGTGTTGGATATTCATGGTTTTGTTGATGCAGACTGGGCTAGAGATTTGGATCAGGGAAGATCTACAAGTGGGTATGTGTTTAACCTATTTGGAGGTGCAGTCAGTTGGATGAGTAAGAAACAATCTATAGTGGCACTATCAAATACAGAGGCAGAATACATGGCAGCCACTCATGTAAGCAAGGAAGCAGTTTGGTTGCAGAGATTGTGTTCAAGTATGGGGTTAGTACAGGAAGCTATAATGCCAAAGTGCAATTTTCTTGGCAAAGAACCCTGCATATCATTCAAAGACAAAGCACATTGATGTCCGGTATCACTTTGTGAGGGATATGATAGAAGACAAAAAGGTGTTGCTGGTAAAGGTGGACACTTTGAAGAATATTGTAGATGCATTGACAAAATCTGTGAGCTCTGAGAAGTTCTCTTGGTTTAGAGAAACAATGGGCGTTTCAGGGCTGGAAAAATGACTAAGCTCCCCTATGGCCCCTGTGGATGAAAACAACAAGTGGGAGAATGTTGGGTTGTGTTATATTCTTTCCACATAGTTAACAGGGGATGTGAGGGGCACCCGTAACCCCACTTTATGGGGTCCAGGGCAGTGCCCTGGAAAATTTTGGTTTTGGACCCTATGTTAGGTTGGGTGGACCCACCAATGGTTTTGTGCATGATTTCGCACATGTTTTTTGGACGCGATGGTTTTCGGTCCATGGTATTGGATGCTTCGGCATGTATAAATATGTATTATAACATTGAAGGGAACATAATGAAAAATCAAGTTGGTAGTCTCGGTTTTGGGATCCAATGGGAAAATCTCTGTGTATATGTGTTTTATGTGTTATGCTCTCGCATTGTTTATTTTTTTGTGTTTTAGAATTCATATGCAGATAATTTTTGTATGGGGTTAAAAGCTACACCATATTTGGATCTTATGTTATAAATTTGTGGTAAGCAGTGATGAGATGAGGGACTTGTAGTTCTTCACTGATCTAAAGAGGCTCTTTTATCTCTTTGGCCATGATTTTTTTGATTTCTTCTACCATGGTCTCTTCATGGGTCAGCCAGGAGGCTAAGGCCATCAATTGTACATCACTTAGTTGAGAGTTTGGATCCCACACAGTCATATCAGGAAATATTAAATTGGGCATATAAAATTCTTCCATCTTAGCCCTATCTTCAATCTTACACCTAAGGCAAAAAAATCAGTGAATTTTCTTATGTTTTGGAAAGGAAGGGAGCCTTGTTGGGCCAAAGCTATAATATGAAACTGGCACCATTAGTCTTTAAGGAAAAAATAATATTTTTGTATTGATTCTACAGTGTATGGCTTCCATGGAAAAACCAGCCATGGTGGCAAGTTGTTCCTCCTTTTCTTATAGTTGAGCCTTCAACTTTGTATTCTCCTTTTGCAGATGGTCCCTTATATTGGCTCCCTTGAATCTGAGGTTAACCATCTCTTCCCCTATATTTCTTATTTTCTCCTACATAATATCCACATCTTCAACCCCTTTTGATTTGGAAATCTATATCCATCTATGGGTCCTAACCCCTCTCCTTTTCTAATTCATAAAATAGTTGGAATACAAAGTGGGTAGGGAGTATGTTTTTGATTCGAGCTTATACAGGAACACAACAGAATATAGAGACAACATAAACATTGAGATACAGCAGAAAGAAAACTTCATTTCATTAATATCAAAGAACTGAAATATGCTTACATATAGAATGGAAATAAACTAGCTCGAGCGATGATAACTTATCTCTAAGAAAAGATGTTGAAGCTACATACCTCCGAATTGTGTTACAACAAGGCTCAGTAGTCTTTTTATCATTGAGAAACAATGAGAAACCATAAACATCCAAAAACCTAACCCTAGGAGATGAAGCACTGAAAGCTTGTGGGCCCCGTTGGTGTAAGTTGGAATGCCAACTTCTCGAGGTCATAACTTTGGCTTATGATCTTGATTTGGCTATCATAATACATCGTTTCAAAGATCGCAAAAAATAGGCCGAAAACAAATGAATAAGCATGTTTGGAAATTTTCTAGTCTCTCTGTTTTCCCTAAAAAACTCTTTTAGTCCCTCAAAACAACTCTGGAAGTTTAGGACCCGAAAAACTGCCAAATATAGTAAGTTGTGCTATAATTAGGGAAAATGAAAAGAAATAGTGGTGGGGGTCCAATTGAAATATTCATTTGGCCACCAATATCCACCTCAATCACTTTCCTACCTCGATCTAGGCATAGTAAGATCTGAGGTCTAGTTGGGGTCTGATTCTATATATTCATCTAGCCCCACAATCCCTTTGTGTAGTTATTTTGTCTCTTCCTGTAGATACACAATTTCTTCCTATAGATGCAAAGTGTCTTCATGTAGCTTCCTAGAATCTTCTTGCAGCTTGTCTGTTTCTTCATGGAGCTCTACAAGTCCTTCCTATAGCTTCTTTGTTATTTCTTGTAGCTTTACAAGTCCTGCATATAACTTCTTTATTCTTTCTTTTAGCTTTATAGGACCTTCCCATAGCTTTACAGGCCCTTCCTATCGCTTGATGGATTTTCCTAGAATCTTGGTTTCCTTGGTACCCAACCTTTTCTATAGGATTTGTGGTTGTTTTCCTTTGATTTTCATTGAGGTTATTTCCTCTTATTACTTCTTATCTTTCTCAAATTCCTCCTCCTTATGGTTGATTGATTCTTCAATAGTGATGGGAGTTGGAGAAGGTGGATAAGGCTTCCCCTATATTATACTTTTTCTTTTTCTCCCTTTTAAGTACCTTGGAGCTTTCCTTGCTCTCACTCCCTTAGATTTGGTTGGGGTATTCAAGGCTACAAAGGTGATATAAATTCCCTCTTTTATGTTCCCTTCAAGATTGCTTTCTCTCTCCTTCGTTCTCCTTTTCTTTGGTGGCATGGATGATGTTCTAGTGGCCTCTTGGGTCTTTTTTCCTTATATTTATGTTACATTAGGCTTGGCTAGCTCCTGTTTAGGCACTTTTGTCTAGATTTATTCCTTAGTGTGTGTCTTTGTCTTTTCTTCTTCCTTATCCACTTCTTCTTCTTATTCTCCTTTTAATTCTTCTTCTTCAATTTTAGCTTCCTCTTCCACAAGTTCCCCTTCTGTTGTTGCTCCTTCTAGTTCTAACTAAGCTTGGGCTTGGGTTTCTAGGAAGGCCTCTCTGTCATCTTCCTATAGCAATGGCAGGCTTCATTTCACTTTAAAATATAAATTTTCATGTAAAATGAGGTTCATGGGTATAACTTATGTGGTTAGTGGTTAACGTGATGAGCATAATGTGCTATATGAGATGGCCCCCACCTACCAACTACGCACACCATACTTTGTCATGAGCAGGCATGTTCGCCCATTTCTTTGAGTTATCATCTTTCTCATTCCCATTTTCCTCTACACGTGTGGGTGATGTAGGAGAAGAATGAATTTTACTACTAAAGGTGGTTTAGGCTAATCTACTGAACTTGGCCCATAAATCCCCTTCCTTCATACACTAATAATGTGTTTTATGCTAATATGAGTTTGTAAGAGATGTTTAGAGCATTGCATACCTAAGCCTTACCCTAGGTGTAATTTTCCATGTGATTCTAGTGATGTTGATGTGACTGTTGGAAATGTTTATGTGACTATTGGAACTCTTCCTAATGGTCCTAGAGTTGTTGGCGATTTAACCTGGAAGCTTCAACATTCCCTTAAATTCCTTTGGAGGTGTTTTGTAGATTTTATTGTCGATGGAAATTTCTTTGGTTCAGGTTATCAGAGTGTTGTTGTTGTAGCAGACCTAGTGCTACTAATTCTTGATGATTAAGGATCCTGTAGCAACCTATGCGAAATCCTATAGTTTCTTAGGCATGTTCTTTGAGCCTCCTTAAGTGTTGTGGTATTCAAAGTTCTTAGACTAGTGCTACAAATTCAAGCATGTAGGGTTTATGCAGGCTACTACAAGATTGTGTGTTTTCTTGTAGCATCCACATAAGCTCCTCGGGTTAATAATTTTCTCTGACTGTGGCCTTCAAAAATTTTGATAATTCATGGTGACATTTTTGGTGGTTGAAGATTCTTTTTATGAGGGTGATGGGTGAAAAAGAGGTGAAGGGATGAATTATTTACAAATGGTTAGTGGGATAGTAGTGAGAAAGTGAAGGTTGATGGAGTGGATAGGTTTTATGGGTTTCCATATACTTTATCTCTTTCTCTTTCAAGGTTTCCCTTTCTTTCTATTCTCTGCAACTTCCTGTAGCAATATAGGAATTTTCCTATAGCATTTCAAGGCACTGATTGAAACAAAGGAGAGGAACTTGGAAATGATAGAAGAAGCCTGAAAAAGGTGAGGGAATGAGTAGAATGGATGCAGAGAGGCTTGTTTTAGGCCTTAAAGGTGATGGCTTAGGCCTTGAATTTGACCTTCTTTGAATGTTGTTGAAACCCTATTTCACTTGCAATATTGTTATAATAAATGAAACTGAGGTGCCTTTAATTTTTTTTCCTGGTTCTTCTTTTTATTTATGTTTTCCTTATTCATTTTTTTATTATGAGACTCACATACTACCTCATTGAGGTTTTCATCCTAACTCGGTCTGCCCTAGGTGCCCCGAAGGAGGTTTTAACACGGGGATCTTTTTATTTTCATTTTTTTCTCTTTCTTTAGGTTCATTGGCTACCTCGAGGAGGTTTTTAGCCTAAGAGCTTGCCTCAAGTGGCTTGTAGAGGCTTTCACCTAGGGTTTTTTCCTTTTTTTCTTTTTTTTCTTTTTTTTTTCTTTTTCTTCTTGATTCATCAAGTGATGAATGGATTTGGAGCCTTGAGGCTCTCAATCATTTTCAGCTCTCTATTTATTGAAATTGTAAATTTAGCCTTTGAAATGGGCTTCCTATAAAACTTCAATCTGTAGCTATTTACTATAATTGGTATTTTCTCTTCATCAATTGTTTGGATCTAAGTCGAGCCATTATCATGGAATTTATCCACCAGATAAGGACCCATCCATATGGTCATGAGTTTCCCTTTGAAGTTCTTGAACTTGGAATCATATAAGTGGGCCCAATCGCACTTCTGAAAGGTTCTAGCCTTAATGTGCTAGTCATGGCAATTTTTTCTTTGTAACTGAACTACTTCAGTATACATAAGAGCCTACAACCTTAGTTCATCACTAGGAATTTAGCTATTATGATCTCTCTTCCTAAGCTTTTTATGTCCAACTCAAGTTGTGTTTCCATTCTCAATGTTTTATATTCAAATTCAATGGATAGCATGGCTTTCTTACCATATACTAACTCAAAGTGGGTGAATCCAATTGCGTTTTTCCAAGTATTATTATAGACCCAAGTGGCCTTAACAAGCTTGTCTAAATAATCCTTCTTGTTGCTACTAACAACCTTATTCAAGATTCCTTCTAGTGCTCTATTTGTTACTTCCACTTGCCCATTTTCTTGAGGGTGATATGGGGTGGATTTCCTATGTTTGATATGATCATGCCTCATTAACCCCTCTATAAAGTTGGAAGTGAATTGGGTTCCTTGGACTGTGACTAGTTCCATTGGGAAACTAAATTTGTAATAATATTCTCCCTTAATAATTTTTCCAATGTTTTCTTTGTTGCTTCCTTTGCTTCATTCACTTTAGCCTTGGTTACATAATTTGTGCATACAATGATATAATTCTTCTGTCTAGATGGTGATTCAATAGGCCCAATGAAATCCATGCCCCACTTCTAAAATGGCTTGAACGTCACTTGAGGTTGTAGGGGCATCTCATTCCTTTTTGTAGATTGCCCCATCCTCTGCCACTCATCACACCGAGCAATGTACCTTCTAGCATCTTGGTGCAAGGTAGGCCAATAGTAACCTTCCTGAATAATCTTGAAGGCCATCCTCTTAGCAGCAGAATGGCCACCACAGGGTCCATCATGACATGATGAGAGTATATAAAATACTTCATCTTCCCTTACACATTTCCTTAAGATTTGATTAGGCACCAATCTAAAAAGGTTTCACCCAATCCACGTATAAGGCGCACTTTTTCGGACATTTTTACTCTTTTCTTTGGAAGATAAATTAGGAGTAAACTAGCCATCAATGTGATGTTTTCTATATTAGTAAACTAAGGTGAAAACGATGATATGGCGAATAGGTGGTCATCTATGATTTGATCATCTACCCTCTCTTTGTTCTCTGTAAACAAAGTTAATCTAAACAAGAAATCTGCAGTGACATTTTCTTTCCCTATCTTGTCAATAATGGTTAGATCAGACTATTGTAATAGAAATAATGTTGGGTCCCTATAATACTAGTGATTACCCCATTACTATTGTAGTTATACCCCCTATTTATATTGTTGTGCCCCTATTACCCCCATATTGTTATTTCTGTGCCCCATAGAATCCCTCTATTGTTATTTTTGTGGCTTTATATTATTATTGTTAGGTCGGTTGGATTATATTGTGACTCCTTAGACTCCTATATATAGAAAGGAGGTTTTGTCATTTGTATCATCCAAGAATTGTTCATTTATGTAATGTAAAGGAGGTTGCCCCTCGAAGAGGCTGAATTCTAAGGCGTGGATCTCTCTTTTCTATCTTTTTGTGAGCTGGTTTCATAACATTTGGTATCAGAGCTTTGGATTCTAGGGTTTCGCTGCTCCAAACAGGTCATCGTGGAATTTTCGCTATAACTTTTTTTCTGTGACGTTTCAGAAGTCGCAAAAAAAACCCATTTGAGAAGAAATCGCGCTGAACCTTGGGTCCGAATTTCAGAGCTTTTTGCGCGATATTTGCAGAGATATGATCTGAGGAAGTTGGTCTTTTTGCAGACTCCTGAATTACATTCAAAACAGGTGACCTGGGTAAAATCGTCATAACTTTCTCTCTGGGGATCGGATTGAAGTTTCGTAAGAAGGTACAAAAATAGGACGGACTGTAGTTTCGTGTGGGTGGTTTTCAGATCCAAAGGTCGAAACAGTGACTCGTGGCACGCCGTACAAGTTCGCTCTACTGAACTAGTCTATAATCAAGTCACTGTGGGAGATTTCGCATAACTCTTCCTTGGAGAATCCAATTTGGGTCATACTTGTGGCATTGGAAAGAGGACACAGAGGGCTACTATAGGTCAAAAATTCAGGACTAGATAATCAGAGAGTACAGAGATACATCAAAGGCAATATCGAGCTCCTACAAAGTGAAAAAAGGTGTGTAGATTTTCTTAAATTTTTGCTTAAGCTTGGTTTGAAAATTTATTTTGAAGAAATTCAAAGGGCATAGTAGAGCATTATTATCGGTAACTGATGCCCCGAGGAAAGAAAATGCAAACACCTAGTAAGGAACCTGAAAGCTCTGGCATGACTCATGAAGAAGAGGAAGAAATGCAACATGATATATCAAAATTACAAGACCAAGTGCAACAACTGTCCCTTACACAAAAAGGAACAGAATCTAAAATGGATGGTTTAAAGAAAGGTGTAGAAGCTAAGATGGACTGTTTAAAGAAAGGCGTAGAAGATAAGATGATTGAAGTGGAAGCTGAGATGGATGATTTGAAGATAGATTTGAAAACAGACATGGAAGAACTGAAGAAGTTGCTACAAGAAAGGGTCACTAATGGTGAAAAGGTAGTAAAGGAAACTCATGATGAGAACAAAAGAAATGTTAATCATGATTCCATAGACTCTAATGTTGGATCGAAGACTCACCATGTTCCAAAAATCGATATGAGGAAGTTTGATGGC
Organism: Pinus tabuliformis; assembly: GCA_031772625.1. Taxonomy (NCBI): domain Eukaryota; kingdom Viridiplantae; phylum Streptophyta; class Pinopsida; order Pinales; family Pinaceae; genus Pinus; species Pinus tabuliformis. The sequence goes on along the minus strand of CM062812.1, from coordinate 494,805,614 downwards.
AAGGATCCCGCCACATGGATATTACAGATGGAGCAATTCTTCGATCTCAATAATGTGCAAAACACACAAAAGGTACGTATGGAAACTTTATATTTGGAACCAAATCAGTTTGTATGGTATCAATGGCTTTGTTCTCGTAAACAATTTATCACTTGGGCAATTTTTACGGAAGAATTGATAGCACATTATGAAGATACAAAAAGCAACACTTTTTTTAGCCAATTGATAAGTCTCAAACAAAAGGGTTCAATAATGGAGCACATTGAGGAGTTCCAAAAATTGAACATAAGGGTAAAAGATATTCCAGAGGAGCATAGGATTGATGTGTTCATAGGGTCTTTAAAGGATAATATCCAACATGATGTGCACCTTTGGGAACCTGATTCATTAGAGAAGGCATTCAGGTTAGCAAGAAAAATGGAAAGCAAAATTATGGCAACTAGGAAGCATACCATTCACAACTATAAAGACGGAAGTGTTGTTGCCCATAGTCTTCCACAACCTACAAGGTTGACACCACAACAATTGGAAGAAAAAAGAGCAAAAGGGCTTTGTTACAATTGTGATAGCAAATACACAAAAGGTCATAAGTGTGCTGAGAAGAAATTATTCTACATAGATTGTGAAGAGGAAGAAGAAAAGGAGCAAGAAAGGTCAAAAGAAGAGGATATATTCCAGGAACAAAGCCTAGATGAAGAACAAATAAATCCGACCATATCTTGTAATGCATTGGCGGGAATTACCACTCCTCAAACCATCAAGATAGAAGGACAAATCAAGAAGAAAAAGGTAATAGTGTTGATTGATTCAGGAAGCACCCACAATTTTATTCATTGTAGGGTAGCAAAAGAATTGAATTGCTTCCTATATCCAGCACCAGAGTGTCAAGTGATGATTGCAAATGGAGGAACAATAAATTGTTCTGGAAAGTGCCATAATATCAAGCTATCCATGGGAGAATATGTATTGACTAGCCCAATGCTTTCCATTCCAATGGGAGGTGTTGATGTTGTACTAGGAGTCCAATGGCTACAATCCTTGGGTACAATAGCTTTTAATTTTCAAGAACTTTTCATGAAATTTTCTGTGGAAGGAAAGGAAGTTGAATTAAGGGGTATTGCAGGGAAACCAGGAAAGATAATCAGCTCTAATGGCATGACAAAGCTTCTAAAAAAGGAGCAAAGAGGTGTAATTGCACAATTATGTTCGCTAGATGTTTCCACATTGGAATCATCTATTTCTCCAGATCTCCAAAAAGTCCTGGACAATCATTCCAAGGTATTTGAGACTCCCAAAGGTCTCCCACCTATGCGTGATCATGATCATGCTATTCATCTGATTCCAGGAAGTGTTCCTCCAAACATCAGGCCGTACAGATATCCATATGTCCAAAAAAGTGAAATTGAACGTATGGTTGCAGAAATGCTAGAGGCTGGTATAATTCAACCGAGTCAAAGTTCTTTCTCAGCTCCAGTAGTATTGGTGCACAAGAAGGATGGATCATGGCGCATGTGTCCTGATTATAGGGAGCTCAACAAGCTCACTATTAAAGATAAGTTCCCCATTCCTGTTATTGATGAATTACTAGATGAATTGCATGGATCAATTTACTTCACCAAGTTGGATCTTCGTTCGGGATATCATCAAATCAGAATGAAGATTGAAGACATTCCAAAAACGGCATTTAGAACTCATGAGGGTCATTATGAATTTTTGGTCATGCCTTTTGGCCTTACCAATGCACCTTCAACATTTCAAGGTTTGATGAATTCAATTTTCAAACCATTCCTTAGAAAATTTGTGTTAGTATTTTTTGATGATATACTAATCTACAGCAAGTCTTGGAAGGATCATGTTGAACATGTTGACAGGGTGTTACAACTATTGGAGGAGAAACAATTATATGCAAAAAGATCCAAATGTTTCTTTGGAGTCCAGGAGGTGGAATATTTGGGTCATATTGTATCTCATGAAGGAGTTAAGGTAGACCCTAGCAAAATTAAAGCCATTAAGGAATGGAAAATCCCCACATCCATAAAGCATCTGCGAGGATTTCTTGGGTTGACAGGGTATTATCGCAAGTTTGTTAAGAATTATGGGAGAATAGCAGCACCTCTAACAACATTATTGAAGAAAGATTCATTTTCATGGACTTCGGAAGCAACAAAGGCCTTTGAACATCTTAAAGAGGCAATGTGCCAAGCACCGGTCTTAGCTACACCGGACTTCACAAAAACCTTTATTGTGGAATGTGATGCTTCAGGAAATGGAATTGGTGCTGTTCTAATGCAAGATGAAAGACCCATTGCTTTTGAAAGTCGTCCAATCAAGGGAAAGTTTTTAAGCAAAGCTATTTATGAGAAGGAAATGTTGGCAATACTCCATGCACTTAAGAAATGGCGACCCTACCTAATGGGAAGACACTTCAAGGTAAAAATGGATCATGATAGCCTTAAATACTTTTTAGAACAAAGATTATCCTCTGAAGAGCAACAAAAGTGGGTCACAAAGATGTTGGGTTATGACTTTGAAATCATCTACAAAAAAGGGAAGCAAAATGTGGTGGCAGATGCACTCTCAAGAAAGGATGAGGATGTGGAAGCATTGTTGTGTGCCATTTCTATTATCCAACCAGATTGGATAAACGAAGCAAGGGAGGAATGGAAGAACAACGAAGAAGTGTGGGCACTTATTCAAAAGCTACAACAAGATTCCAGTACTTCTGATACATTTAGCTGGAAAAATGATTCGTTATGGTACAAAGATCGCTTATACCTCTGTAAGAATTCCCAGCTAAAACAAAAGATTCTTATGGAATTGCACACTTCTCCCTTAGGAGGGCACTCAGGATTTTTAAAAACTTACCACAGGGTTAAGAAGGAATTTTTTTGGGATGGCCTTAAATCAGATATTCAAAATTTTGTGGCGGAATGTTTGGTTTGCCAGCAAAATAAAGTTGAAACAATTAAGACACCAGGTCTATTACAACCTTTATCCATTCCAAGCCAACGTTGGGAGGAGGTTTCAATGGATTTTATCACAGGTTTACCCAAGTCTGAAGGAAAGAGTGTCATCATGGTGGTAGTTGACAGACTTACCAAGTATGCACACTTTTGTGCATTATCACATCCATTTAAAGCCAGTACAGTTTCTACTGCATTTATGGAAACAGTTCAAAAGCTACATGGAAACCCAAAGATTATTGTAAGTGACAGAGATCCCATTTTCACTGGAAATTTTTGGACAGAATTATTTTCTTGTCTTGGTACTCAGTTAGCTCATAGCTCATCTTATCATCCTCAATCTGATGGGCAAACTGAGATAGTAAACAAATGTTTGGAAGGATATCTTCGTTGCTTTGTATCTGATAAACAGACACAATGGGTCAAATGGTTGCCTCTGGCTGAATGGTGGTATAACACTTCCTTCCATACAGCAACAAAAATGACCCCATTTATGGCACTTTATGGGTATCAACCACCATCCATCACATCATATTTAAGAGAAAATTCTAAGGTTCAGGCAGTGGAACATCACATCGAACATCAACAACAAGTCCTCCAACTCTTAAAGGATAACCTCGTGTTGGCACAAAATAGAATGAAACAACAGGCAGATCAACATCGCAGTGAAAGAAGTTTTGATGTAGGTGATTGGGTATTTCTACGGCTACAACCATATAAGCAAATGTCCCTAAAGCAAGCTAAGAAGGATAATAAATTATCACCAAAGTATTATGGTCCGTACAAGGTGTTGGAAAAGATTGGTACTATGGCATACAAATTGGAGCTTCCTGCAGCTTCTCGATTGCACCCAGTTTTCCATGTTTCATGTTTAAAGAAGGTTATAGGTGACAAGCTCCCAATTCAAACAATATTGCCAGAACTTGACGAGGAAGGAAAAATTATATTGGAACCGGAAGCAATCACATAAACAAGAACTCGACAGCTACGAAATCGATCAATTTCAGAGTATCTTATCAAGTGGAAGAACTTATCTGCTGAAGATTCCACATGGGAGGATGAGAATTTTATGCAGAAGTATCCAGAACTGCTCAAGCGTTGAGGACAACACTTTTTTGAAGGAGAGGGGCATGTTGGGTCCCTATAATACTAGTGATTACCCCATTACTATTGTAGTTATACCCCCTATTTATATTGTTGTGCCCCTATTACCCCCATATTGTTATTTCTGTGCCCCATAGAATCCCTCTATTATTATTTTTGTGGCTTTATATTATTATTGTTAGGTCGGCTGGATTATATTGTGACTCCTTAGACTCCTATATATAGAAAGGAGGTTTTGTCATTTGTATCATCCAAGAATTGTTCATTTATGTAATGTAAAGGAGGTTGCCCCCTCGAAGAGGCTGAATTCTAAGGCGTGGATCTCTCTTTTCTATCTTTTTGTGAGCTAGTTTCATAACAAATAACCATCTAATAATTTTAGCATACAAATCAAGTTTATTAGTGGATGGATGATCAGTGTGCAAAAAAACTTAATACCCTATAATGTAATGTCTGAATTTAGTCAAGGAATGTACAATAGACAAAAGCTCTTCTTAATGACTATATAATTGAGTTCAACCTCGGACAAATTTTTACTAATGAAATAGATAGCATTAGGAAACTTACCTTCCAACTACCCCAAAGGTTCTCCCACTACCTTTTCTAGTGCATTTGTGTGAATGTGGAAGGGAAAGGCCCAATTTGAGCCCCTGAGACTGTTTCAGTTGTCAATTTTTCCTTATGCTCTTCAAATGCCTTTTGAAAATGGTTTGTCCAATAGAAATCAGAGTCTTTTTTCAGTAAACCAAATAAAGATGAAGCAAGTTTACTTAAATATTTGATAAATCTCCCATAGTATCTAGCTAGTCCTTAGAAGCTCCTAGCATCCTTTTTTTGTGTAATTGGGACCCTTATGATCATTGCAATCTTATTAGGATCAACCTAAGTCCCTTCCTTAGAGAGGAAGTGGTCTAGAATAATTCTCGCATTCATCAAAAATTGGCACTTTTACAAGCTTAAAAAAAGATTAATTTTTATGCATTTATTTAAAAAATTTCACAACTTAGAGAGGGATTCTTGGAAAGCATCTCCATAAGGCGTGAATTCATCCAGATAAATCCCAACTTATTCATGTACAAGATTAGAAAAAATACTCAATATCGTCCTCTTGAAGGTGGCAGGGATGTTACACAAACCAAACGGAAGGACCCTATATGCAAAGGTCCCCCATGGGCAAGTGAAAGTAGTATTATCATGGTCTTCAAGACTAATTTGGATCTGATTGTACCCACTAAAACCATCCATAAATGAAAAGAACTTCTTTCCTACAAGAGCATCCAAAACTTGGTCAATAAAAGGTAAAGGAAAGTGATATTTCTTGGTAGCCTTATTAATCTATTGGTAATCAATGAAAACTCTCAATTTCCCATTATTTTTTGGTACAATTATTAAAGGTGACACCCACTCACTGTCTAAAATAGGATAAATAAATCCTACATCTAACAATTTATGCAATTCCTCCTTTACAATATCCTTGAGTGCAGGCTTCATTATTCTATGAGGTTGGAAAATAGGTTTATGGTATTCTTTGATGTATATATGATGTGCACAGACTCAGGGATGGATTTATTTCATTTCTTTTCAATCCCAAACAAAAGCATCAAGGTTTGCCTTAAAATAGTGAGCATCTAACCATTTCTGCAATTCCTCCTTTACAATATCCTTGAGTTCGAGCTTCATTCTTATATGAAGTTGGAAAATAGGTTTATGGTATTATTTGATGTACAAATGATGTGTACATACTAAGGGATGGAGTTCTTTCATTTCTTTGCAATCCAAAGTAAAAGCATCAAGGTTCAGCCTTAAAATAGTGAGTAATTTTTCCTCTTGATCAATTGAAAGGAAAGGGCTAATTTTGTGATCCAAGAAAATATTGGTGGCCACCCACAAATTCCACTTGGACCCCCACCATTGTTTCTTTCAGTTTTTCAATTTCCTTAATTGTAGCACAATTTACTATTTTTAGCAGTTTTTTGGGTCCTGAACTTTCGAAGTCATTTTGAGGCCCTAAACAACTTTTTTGGGGAAAATTGGGAGAAAAACGGGTCCATTGACCAATGTTGTTCATCAAAAATTTGTAATCCTCAGATAGATCTTTCTAATGAGGTATTTTGTGTGTCAAATGAAGATCGTATGCCAAAGTTACGACCCCGGGAAGTTGACGTACCAATTTACCCAAACAAGGCCCATAGTTTATCGCTTCATCTCCTAGGGTTAGGTTTTTGGATGTTTAGGGTTTCCCATTGCTTCTCAAAAATAAATAGGCCTTCGAGCCTCATTGTAAGATAGTTCATAGGCATTTAGCCGCCACATCTCTCCTCAAAGATAAGCTACCATTGCCCAAGTTAGCTTATTTCCATTTATGTTTATAAGCATATTTCAGTATTTTACATTAATGAAATGAAGTATTATTTTTGTTGCATCTTTGTATTTATGGTTATCTCTATAATTTGTTGCATTCCTATTTAAATCCGGACCAGTGGTATCAGAGAGGTCTACTTTTTCTTGTTTTTCTTTGCATGTCCCCAACAAGGTCAGGATATAAGGAGTTAGGGCTTGAAATGGTCGAACCTTTGCAAGACCAGCCTCGCAAATCCCGATGGCCTCCCATGGTAGATGGAAAGAAAGATGATGGGGCAAGAGATCCTATCAAAATCTTGCTCGAAGAGGCCCTTGAGTGATAAAGGAATGCAATGATGGACAACTTTTCCCAAATCCTTCAGCGATTGCCCAAGGGCAACACCTCTACTTCCAACAGCTACTCTGGAAGTGCCACACCTTTTAAGGTACAAGTTAACTTTGACATTCCCATATTTGAGGGTTAGATAGATGCAGATGTTGTAGATAAATGGTTAAATCTGCTAGAAGGGTATTTTTTTGTTCATGATTTTTCCGGCTGGGAAAATATTACTTTCGCTCTTCTCAAAGTCGCCCCCCATGTCAAGGACTAGTGGGAAACCTACTGCAAGTAGAAGGATGAAAGTACGTCCTCACTATTTTCAGTTGCACCCACTTGGAATTCATTTTGAAATGCCACCAAGGAGAAATACTACCCTGTCAGAAGCTATGAGGATAAATACGTAAAGTGGACCACGCTGCAACAAGGAAGGGACCAAGACGTGTAAGAGTTTACCAATATTTTTCATACCCTTTGCACAATGTTGGGTATCAAGGATTTTGAGATGCATTTGGTACTCAAATACCGTGGTTGCCTACACAGGTATATCTAGGACAATATGGAGTTCCTATACATCTCCTCGCTCAACACGACATACCAATACGCTCTCAAGATCGAGTAGAAGTTTAAACAGAAGAAGCGAGACTTTGGATCTGCAAATCCGAAGCAAGGGAAAGGTGCCCCCAAACCGCTGAACAAAGGACAAAGCCAAGGCAGGATGGCCCAGGATAACCCACCAAATCCGCAAGCAAAGAACAACACCGCGAAGCTGAAAAAGGACACGGGATAGTGGTGTGAGTTCCATAAGAGCTCCACTCACAACACAAGTGTCGGTCCAAGCAGTCACTGGTGGTCATGATAAAGTCTTCGGAATCATATGCATGTTCCTACTATGAATCAGAACCTGATAAGGGGAATGACAAAGGGAAGTAGATATCGATGTGGAGCCCAATGCCACTGTTGCCACCACGAAGATCTAGAAGGAGGAAGCCAAAGATCCAAAGGAGGGGGAGCGCCTCTTCCACTCCCAGATGTGGGTAAAGGGCTCCCTGCTACAATTCATTGTCAACAGAGGGAGCCAAAAGAACCTCATTTCGACAGAGATCATGAAGCTGTTTGGCTTACCGACCACAACACATCCACAATCGTATGCCATCAAGTGGCTTCACCAAGGACGGGATATTCGCGTGAGCCAACACTGTCACCTTCCATACAACATCAAGCCCTTCACAGATGAGGTATTGTGTAACGTTGCTCCCCTTGATGTTTGTGACATCTTATTAGGCCAACCATACTTGTGGAAGCGACATGTTATGTATGATTTAAGGCCTCGTGCTATTATTGTTACTTTGGGGAATAATTTGTACAGGATACCGAAGGTAACACCGCCTACTGCCATCTCTTTGGTTACTGCAAAAAAATGCAATAAGCTCAATTCCAAAACTAGGAATTTTTTTTTCCTAATGATATGCCCTCAAGGAAAGAAGAAGACGGTGGCCATGACCTCCATACAGGGCCCCTCTGCATGACAACTACAAATGGACAAGGTCGTGGAGGAGTACGAGAACATCTTCACCTCCCCCGCAGGGGTTCCTCTACACTGTCAGGTCAAGCACTCCATCAATCTAACCCCAGGTGCATCTCTGCCCAATGGACCAATCTATCGGTGCTTTGTTCTGGAGAATGATGAAATCAAGAGGCAGATTCAAGAACTGCTGCAGAAAGGTCATATATGACCGATTTCATCGCCCTATGGGAGCCCGATCGTGTTGGTACAGAAGAAGGATGGGACTTGGAGACTCTGTATTAACTATCGGGCGCTAAACAATATCACTATCCAAAATAGGTACCTGAGCCCACAGATTGATGACCTTCTGGACCAACTAAAGGGGGTAAAATATTTCAGCAAGATCGATTTGAAGTTAGGATATCACGAGGTACCAATCAAACCCTCCGATGTGTGGAATATTGCCTTCAAATCCAAGGAGGGCATTTTCGAATGGTTAGTTATGTGTTTCGAGTTGACGAATGCTCATACAACCTTCATGAGGCTAATGGATGACATCTTGTAGCCATTCACCAACCCATTTGTAGTGGTATACTTAGATGACATCTTGATCTTTAGCCAGAGTTGGGAAGAGCACCTCTACCACATCCAACAGGTTCTCCAAACACTGCAGCAACATAAGTTATGTGCCAATTTGGAGAAATGAACTTTTGGCATGACCCGAGTTCAGTATCTGGGATACATTATTGATGAACGAGGGGTGCATGTGGATCTAGCGAAGATCCAAGTCATTCGGGGTTGGCCATCTCCAACCACTTTGATAGAGCTCCGCAGCTTTCTAGGTCTTGCCAACTTATACTACAGGTTCGTGTTGGGATTTTCTCATATCACTTGGCCCTTGAGTCAAGTCACCAAGGGAGGAGCGAAAGCAAAATTATTTTGGTCTAAATCTCAACAGAAGGCATTCATAGAGTTGAAACATCACCTCTGCTCGGCACCAGTGCTCTCATTACCAAACTTGCAAAAACCATTTGAGATTGAGACAGGTGCCTCTAACTGTGCTATTGGGGCAGTCCTTACTCAACATGGGCATCCCATGGCATATCACAATGAGACACTTTCAGACACAGTTCGAAAGTATCCCACTTATGACAAAGAAATGTATTCCATTGTGCAGGCCTGCCGATAATGGAAGGATTACATTTTAGGGAAGGAAACAGTCATCAACATAGACCACTGGCCCCTGTAGTTCATACAAACCCAAGGGAAGTTGCAAAATGATCGCCATCAAAAGTGGTCCACATACTTGCAACAGTTCCATTCGAATATCAAGTATAAGAAGGGAAACACTAATAATGTTGCAAATTGCCTCAATCTACCATTGATCATGGCATTGACCACTATGCTCAACTCTTGTGGGCATGAGACTTCTGATTGACCACATCTCTACAAAAGCAACCTAGAATTCGGCCACACATACCAGACAGTCTTGGAGGGTCAGCATGTTCCAGATTTTCACCTCCAAGATGCCTTGTTATGCCACCTGGGTCACCTTCGTGTTCCTTCAAGCGAGCGTTCCAAGATGATTTGGGAAGCACACTATAGTGGGGTTGTTGAGCATTTCAAGGTCAAGAAAACGGTGGCAGTACTACAGAAGTATTTCTATTGGCCAAATCTTCGACAAAATGTCAAGAAGTACATCAGATCCTGCATTGCTTGTGTCATTGCCAAACCGACCATCAAGAAGAAAGGCCTCTATACTCCGTTGCCTACCCCTAGTTGACCTTGGGAATCCATCTCCATGGATTACATGTCAAGCCTTCCTTCTACTAAGCATGGAAATGACTGTGCTTTTGTGGTCGTCAACAGGTTCTCGAAGATGGCCATTATGGAAGCCTACAAGAAGAATATCACAGCAAAAGCCACTGCTAAACTCTTCTTTGAATGAGTGTGGGTACACTTTGGGATCCCACAATCTATCATCTCAAATCAGGATAAAATGTTCCTAAGTACATTTTAGCCCAGTCTTTGGTCGATGTTGGACACCAAACTCACTAAGTCCATACCCTTGCATCCCCAAACTAATGGCCAGACAGAGGTTGTCAATGTAGGAATTTACAGGGTAAGTTCCACAGAAAGAATACCAAAAGGACACCACTCACAACCAGATCTCAAATCAATACACCAGTATTTTTGACGTGGTTAAAACCCTCAAAGTGCAAGGAGGGAAACAGTCCACGGCCTGTCCCAACGTGGGTACTACAGGCAATTTATTAACCAAAGAATGAAAATTTACATAAGCTTCTCTCATGCACAGATTACCCGAACAATGACCCTCCATGCGCTTTAAATAGAACTCATGGACCAATCGGGTGTCAAGCCACGGATCAAGTGTCGGTAATACCGAGGTGAGAGTGAACCGTCGGATCACTACATATCGTGACCGTCAGATTGTAAGTTACAAAATGTACAACGGTAAAGAAACACACTTTACCTAACTCTATACTAGACCAAGTTGAACTTAACTATATCCTATGTGTCGAAATATCCTAACATCCCCCCTTAAGAACAACTTGGGATAGGATTGAAGGATTTACAAATATGACACAATAGGAGAAGGAAGGAGGCACTAGAGCCTATCCCCGCTTAGTGACAACTTCCTGAACTCCAAGCATATATCGAAGTTTAGTGAACTTCGCCTCTGTGAGAGCCTTTGTGAAGATGTCTGCAACCTGATCATCTGTTGGACAATATTGCACTTCAAGAACATGGTCATGAATGAGCTTTCTGATGAAGTGCATGTGTAGTTCAATGTGTTTGTTGCGCTGATGCTGGACTGGATCTTTGCATAGCTGAATGGCACTTTGATTATCACACCAAAGTGTGGTTGGATGCTGCTGCTCAAAGCCAAACTCTGATAGGATCTGACGAAGCCACAAGGCTTCCTTACTAGCTTCCACGGCACCACGATACTCTGCTGCTGCTGACGAAAGAGAAATGGCAGCCTGTTTCTTACAAGCCCATGTAATAGGTCCTGAACCAAGAGTGAAGACATAACCGGCAGTAGACTTCTGATCATCAGGGTCACCAGCCCAATCAAAATCAGTGAAACCAACTAACAGAGGAGCTGCTTTGGCACTGTAATGAATCCCAAACTGTACTGTACCTCGAACATAACGAAGTATTCTTTTAGCTGCTTTCCAATGACTTTCACGGGGGTTTTGCATAAAATGAGCAACAAGGCCAACAGCAAAGGAAAGATCAGGACGAGTATGGGTTAAATACAAGAGTTTTCCGACAAGTTAACGGTATAAGGTAGCATCAACTTCAGGAGAAGTACAAGAGACTGAAAGTTTGACTCCAGACTGAAAGGGAGAAGGGGCTGGCTTACAGCCTTCCATGTGAAAATGACGAAGAATATCACAAGCATACTTGGACTGGGAAAGGAAAATACCCTCTTGGGATTGCAAGACTTGAAGACCGAGAAAATAGTGTAAGTGTCCTAAGTCTGTCATTTCAAATTTCTTTTTAAGGCTGGACTTCACATGGTTTATAAGGTTGGGATCACTACCAGTAAGAATAAGATCATCAACATAAAGAACGAGGATTATAAGAGAGTTTCCCACTTTCTTGGTGTAGACAGTATTGTCAGAATGACACCTAGAAAAGCCAAATTCTAAAAGAAAGCTATCCATTTTGGCATACCAAGCCCGAGGAGCTTGCTTGAGGCCATAAAGGGATTTCTTAAGTCGACAAACAAGGCTGGAGTCTGTTTGTATGAAGCCAATGGGTTGTTCCATATAGATTTCTTCCTGCAAGTCCCCATGCAAGAAGGCAGATTTAACATCCATCTGATGGACTTCCCATTTTAAAGAGGCAGCAAGGGAAAGAACAAGGCGGATAGAGTTCATTTTGGCAACAGGGGAGAAGGTTTCAGTGTAGTCAATGCCTTCAACCTGTGAAAAGCCCTTAGCAACAAGACGAGTTTTATGTTTATCAACTTTCCCATCTGGTCCATACTTGGTTCTGTAAACCCATTTACATCTAACAAGTTTGCGTCCCTTTGGTAGAGGAACAAGATCCCATGTATCATTTGTCATTAATGAATGATATTCTTCATTCATAGCTGCTTCCCAATGTGGATGGCCTGAAGCTTCTGCAAAAGTGTCAGGATCATGATTTACTGGAGCTTGAGCTAGTAAAGAAGAGGCTCTTTCAAACTGAGAACGTGTATGTCGCTGATCTGTAGGATCACCGACAAGATCACCTGCTGCATCCCGAGTAGCACGGACCCATCTTGGAAGTTGAGGATCCTGAGAAGGTGGGGGAGGATTATCATCCTCGCTTTCATCATCTGAAGAAGAAATGTTTTCAAAAGTAGAAGAGATAGGAAGAGGTGGCACATCCGCCGGACTAGGCTCGCAGGCCGATTTATTTTCATCAAATTTTACATCTCTTCTAATGATAACATTTTTGGACTTAAATGGAATAAGTCTATAACCTTTTACATCTTCAGAATATCCAACAAAAGTACATTTCTCACTCTTAGGTTCTAAAGCTTTATGCTTTTCATCTGGAATATGGGCCCATGCTTCACTTCCAAACACACGAAAGTGACTTACATCTGGTTTAATGGAACTCCAAGCTTCTTCTGGAGTGATATTCTCTAGAACCTTAGTAGGAGTGCGATTGATTATATAATTTGCACAATTAATTGCTTCGGCCCAAAAACTAAGACTGAGTCCTTTAGATTGCAGCATACAATTAGCCATTTCCTTTAAGGTGCGATTTTTCCTTTCAACTACACCATTTTGTTGTGGAGTGTATGGAACAGTATGTTGCATTTGAATTCCATTTTCGGTGCAAAAGTTGATGAATGTGTTTTTAACATATTCTCCACCATTATCAGTTCTTAGCTTAAGAATTTGATGTCCAGATTGTTTTTCAACAAAGGCTTTGAAGGCCAAAAAAGTGTTAAATACTTCGCTCTTGAGTTTTTAAGAAGTATACCCAAGTGCGTCTGGAGAAATCATCAATGAAAGTTAAGAAGTACTTGCAGCCAGAGAATGAAGCAACAGGAAGAGGACCACATAAATCACTGTGCACAAGCTGTAAAGGGGCTGAGGCGTGCCAAGAGGCACGTTTGTCAAAACTGTCCCGATGATGTTTTCCGAGTACACATCTGGAACAAACACCATCTCTGCAAGATACCATAGGAAGACCTGTCACCATATTTTCTTTACATAGATGCTGAAGGGAGCGATAGTTTAAGTGACCAAATCGCTCATGCCAAAGTTTGCTCACTTCATCATTATGAGCAACAAATACTGAGGGAAGATTGGATGACCCAAAGTTGTGAAACTTATACAACCTTTTGGAATCATCAGCAAGACCAGTAGCTAGAATCTGTTTAGGATCTTTTAGATCCTTGATTACAACATTATGAGGTGAAAATTCAACAATTTTACCTTCACCTGAATGAGTTATCTGAATCTCTGATAGACAGATAGAAGGTTGCAGGATAAGGTTGGAACACATAATACATCATTAAACTGACCATTGTCTAGATGAACAGTTCCAGTCCCTACAACATTAAGAGATCTATCATCACCAATATATATATTTTTGGTGTTACAATCATTTAAAGAAGAAAACATGGCTTGGTTTTTGGCCATGTGACAAGAGGCTCCAGAATCAATGAGCCACTCATGAGAATGAGAAGAAGAAGAAGATACATTTAATGCATAACCAGACTGAGATGATTGACAATGACATGCAGAAAGTGCCATTCCGGAAGTTGAAGTTGAAGTAGGCTCCACATGGATGTTATGTTTCTTCATTGCGGCTTCCAAGGCTTCCATCTTCTTAAAGCATTTAGATTCTAAGTGGCCATCTCGATTACAAAAGTTACAATGTCTATCAGTCTTCTTCCATTTGTTTTTATTGGTCTTATCATTTTGCTGAAATGATCTTTCATTTTGAGGCTGAGATGGTTTAGGACCATTCTTTTGAGGATATGACTTCTTAGGATTCTTTGAATTTGGTTGCTGCTGGGCGGCTAACGCTTTCGTGGAAGAGTTTCCAAGATTAAGAAGACCAAGGTGTAAGAGTTTTTCTTGTTCTCTTATTAAGGAATCACAAAAGGAGTCAAAGGAAGGGGCCTTGTAGTCTTGTCCTTGACAAATGAAAGCTTCCCTTGTAGAATGGAAAGTGGAAACAAATACAGAGTAGACTGGTCCCAACTTAGTAAGGATGGAATAAATAAGGTTACCATCTTCTTTCTTAACTTTAACACCTTCCAAGAGATATCTAAGGGTCTTGAATTTGGACAAGAAATCTTCAATGCAAGAAAAATTATTAGGATCCAAAGTAAGCAGCTCCTTTTCAAGTTGATGGGCTCTAATTTCATTTTTAATCCCAAAAACTTTAGCAAGTTTTTCTAATTCTTCATGAGGAGTCTCAAGTCCTGCAATGTGGAATCTAAGATCAGGAGAAATAGACATCCCTATCAAACCATGTGCTTGATCTTGTCTATTTTCCCATTTTGCCGCCTTTTCTTCATCTTTTGGTTTCTTCTCTTGGTCTGTGGCTATTCTGAAGAGACCTTTACTTCTAAGTAAATCTTCCATGTAGGCTACCCATTGGAAGTAGTTAGTGCTGTCAAGAATGACTTGGCATGGACTTTCCATTTTTAAAAAAAACTGAAGCTGAAGATGCTGAAAGTAAGTGTTCCAATGGATAGATCTCAAAAAAATAGGCGGTTTTAAAAAAAACGGCTCTGAAAAAGGCTTCCGGATGAAGAAGTTATGGCTTTTTGAAAAAAAATTGTTGACGTTGCCGGCAAAGTGCGCGAATGTGCGGGAATGAAAAAAATATGCCCCCACAAAATGGAGACTTGACCCCAAGACCTCTACTCTCTTAAAATAGCTTTGAACCAATTGATCTATACAAAAAAAATGAGAGAGAGAGAGAGAGAGAGAGGGGGGGGGCCTTGGTTTGCGTGCTTGCCTTGAGAAAGCTCTTTTTCCCTGCAAAACACAAAACACAAAACCCAACACGAATATGCAAAGAAAAACGAACCTTGCAGCTCGAAGTTAGCTTTAGCCAAAAAACTAGAAATTTAAAAAAAAATCTCAAGGTTAGCTTTAGCCGAAAAACTAAATATTTTTCTCAATGTTTCTGATTTTCCGAGATCACACTAAGGTGCAGGGAAAAGAGCATACGCATGAGAAAAATCCTTCCTTTCTGTTTCTGATTTGCCCAGATCGCACAGAGTCGCAGGGCAAAGAGCATACGCAGAAATGAAAGGTATAGATCCGGTTAAAAAAAAAGGAATTTACAGGATAAGTACAACTCAAATCATCCACACACATGGGATGAGAGCCTCCCCTATGTTCAACACAGCTATAACCAGGCTCTCCATAGCTTGACTAGCCACAGCCCTTTTCAGGTGGGCTTGGGATTCGAGCCACTATGTCCCATTGATGTGGCCATTCCATTTGAAGTTATTCAAGAATATTCAGCTCATGTTTAGTCCAAAACAGATAAGGCAAATAGCTTTATTGAGCACATCCAACATATCCACCAATGGGTCCACGAAATTCTAGAGAAATCAAATTCCAAATACAAGCAGCGACATGATCAACATCGGGTGCCACACAAGTTTTAGGTGGGCGACAAAGTCTGGTTGCATTTGCAAAAGGAACGCCTTACCGGAGCCTATCTCAAACTCAGACCACTCTGATATGGTCCTTACACCATTACCAAGGTTATGGGAGACAATGCATTTGAGCTTAGCATTCCCCCATTCCCTGGCCTGCACCCGGTGTTCAATGTGGACCGCCTTCAGCCATACTTTCCACCATTACTAGACACATCCGACATTGCAGAATATCTCACACCAACAGATTTAAATCTAGATTGCATGGATCAAGATGAAACTGATCGGATCATGGACACATAGATCAAGCACACTCACTAGCAGAACATCCAACTATATCGAATTTTCAAAGTAGGCTAACTCCTTCACCAGGGAAAGTGGCTCACCAGGGACCATGTTCAGCAAAAGTTTCCCCATCTCATGGAGGAACTCAACGTAATGGGGACCATTGCTTCAAGGGGGGAGGAATGATCCAGGTGGATATTGGTGGCCACCCACTAATTCCACTTGGACCCCCACCATTGTTTCTTTCAGTTTTTTAGTTTCCTTAATTGTAGCACAATTTACTATTTTTAGCAATTTTTTCGGGTCCTGAACTTTCGGAGTCATTTTGAGGCCCTAAACAACATTTTTTTGGAAAATTGGGAGCAACATGGGCCCATGAATTTATGTTTCTCATCCAAAAGTTGTAGTTCTCGAATAAATCTTTCTAATGAGGTGTTTTGCGCGTCAAACGGAGATCATATGCCAAAGTTATGACCCTGGGAAGTTGATGTACCAATTTACCCAAATGGGACCCATAGTTTGGTACTTCATCTCCTAGGGTTAGGTTTTTGGATGTTTAGGATTTTCCATTGTTTCTCAACAATAAATATGCCTTTGAGCCTCATTGTAGGACAGTTCAGAGGCATGTAACCGCCACATCTTTCCTTAGAGATAAGCTACCATCGCCCGAGTTAGTTTATTTCCATTTCTATTTGTAAGCATATTTCAGTATTTTACATTAACGAAATGAAGTATTATTTTTGTTGCATCTCTGTATTTATGGTTATCTCTTTAATTTGTTGCATTCCTGTTTAAATCCAGATCATTTTGAAAGTTATAGAGGAGTTGATTTCTACAATTTTGACATTATTTTGATTAGAGCCAGTAGTGATTAATTTTTCCCATTGGCTGTCTTCAGGTTGCCCTAAAGGTTCCTCTTTCAGTCCATTACTCTACTGATGAGCCTCGGTATTGTAGCAAGAAGGTTGCAACTCCCAAGGCTACCAACTTTTAATTATCAACCCGGAGTTCGTACAAACTTAAGAGGTATCGGCACTATATGTGTAGCATACAATGTGTACTTCCTTTATTGTCATGATGTAATGGAGTGCATGTACTAAAGTCAAATCCTAAACTAATTGTAGAAAATGGAATGTTCGAAATGAAACATTAACCTATTGCAAGAAAGAAAGTCCAAGGAAAGAAACATATTCTAATTGCATAAAGGTCATGAACTAAATGTAAAATAAACCTAACTTAACCATGTTTATCACATGTGATGATTTAAACTAACTGAGCATGAAATCTGATCTAGAGAGTATTAACTGTTGTGTGCATGTGCAAATATAAAAGAACTCTTCTTTTTTATTTATCGTTTTTCTTTATAAATGCAAATGCTAATCTTTCCTTCATCTTTGGCAAGGGAGACATGTGTGGAGGAAGAGGGGTACAACGATTTTGATTTCTTGGAGGTCAAGTAGGGGCCTAATCCCAACTTCAATGATGATTTTTCTCAATTCGGACTCAAAACAGGGCACTACAAGGTTTCCTACAAGATGTACTAGTTCTCCTACTGGATCCCCTAGTTCTCCTACAGGATCCCCTGTTTTACTACAGGATGTTACAGATTTATTATACGAAATTATAATTTTTCGAATGACCAATCAAATCAAATCCAAATTGGATGGGACAAATTTTTTTATTGACTAGGATGTCTTAGGTCCCCATTCCAAGTGGAATCACTCAAAAAGACCTCTATTAACCCATGCTAAAAAAATAGCAGAAAATTACTAGTCGAAAATCTAGAAATTCAAGAACTAGTGAGTTAGTAAATCTATAAAATTCCTAACCTTATCATGTGTAAATGAAATGGGGTGATATTTTTTATGAACTAGAATTTTTTTCTGATCTAATGCAAGTGGAACCAACTCAATTGAAGCTCGCTGGAATGCTCTAAGAAACATCATAAATTTACTGTTCTTTGCCACAAAGGAGTTCCAGAAATCTAGATTTGGGAATAAGAAAGCTAATCCAAGTAGTTCAATGATTACTATGACATTACAAATATTTTCCAAGGATGAAATGATGCTTTTTATCCTGAAAAAGAACTTACATCGACCATTAAACCCAATCCCACAACAAGAAATTATTAATATTAAATGCAGAAATAAAAAGAAATAAAAACAAGAGATGCATGTGAATAAGAAGTGAAAAGATGAAAAGATTATGATACAAAAGGGATTTAAGTCTCCTGGGAAGGCCAACACCAAGGAAACTCAGAGACCTATGGAGGAGAACAAGATTTAGAAGTTGAACATGACACCAATCTTCATTATTTTCATCAATACAATTACATCCCTGCAAGAAAATACAATGGAGCTGCAAAAATATGAGTTCTCTCCACAAGAACACTCCACCTAGAGGAAAATTTGACTTGGTACTTATAAAAAATGATTAGGAATCATTCTCCATAAATGGAGAGAGAGTTCCCTACCAAAATCCCTTAATTAGTGGATCTAGTTCCCAATACTAGGAGTTTGCATTAAATGGCAGGGAATACATTCCTAGATTTTCTCAATCATTGGAGTTCCACAATGTGTCATAATTCCATAATATCTTGTTGATTTATTTTTTAATATTGATCCTTCTATAGTATGGAGAAAGTCCCTAAATTATCTCCTCCTCCAAATCTTCATAATCTGCCCAATATTCTCATAATATTTCATAAAAATAAATAATATTAGGAACAAATATGCAATTATTCATAAACCTTCATAATGAATATATTATAGTTAAAAATACATTATCTAATGCAAAAAGAGAGGTTTAATGTGCTGAAGGATGGGCATAGGCCTTAATTTATGTTTGATTTAGAGGCATGGGCCTTAATTTAAGTCTAATTTAGAGGCCCATCATAGCCCCCTGTTGAAAGTGTTGCCCATCCTCTGAGAAACTTAGTCACTTCATTGTGCCCCTTTCATGGCCCTAGTGGCCTCTTTCTTGTGCATTAAGAATCTTGGCTATAAGTTCTGCAAAGACAATCCCAAAAACATATTTGTGCAAACAAAAATCATTGTTTCTTGAGACCATTAGCTTGCTTTCTTCCCCTTATTCAAGATGGGTTATTGAATATTTTTCTATTTGTCAAGGTCTTCCATATCCTTATCAACCTTTTTCTACCTTGTTCCACCATTTGGACACCTCTAAACCCTTCATAATGCCTTTAGATGAGAACTAGGACATCTTGTAGTAATTCCTGTCAAAACTACAAGGAAACCCTGTTAAAACTACAGGAAACCTTTTTTTGGCATAAATGATAGTCTGAGCCTAGGACAAGCCCTCAACTTGACTCCCATGCCTTTCTCTCATTTCTATAACATCTTTTAGGCCTTGGACAAAAGCTAGAAAGAGATTAGAGACCTCTTGGAAAGTCTTTTTTCATCACTACAGTTTGAGTTATGTTTTGATGGTGGATGTCTCAATTCGTTTTGTTTCCTTCTTCTCTCTTGTGGCCTAGATGGTTGCCTAATGGCCTGGGGGTTCTCTGTTTTGATTAGGTCTCTCTTAGGCACTGTCATTTTGGGTTTTAGCACAATTTTTTCTTTCTTCCTTCTTGTATCAGCATTCTGCCTTCATGCAGTAGTTATTCCTTCTTTCTTCAGAGTCTTCTAACTATATGGGAGTGATAAGAAATGATGTAGGTTTGTAAAAATGGAGAGGATGCTCTATTTGCTTTTTCAAGAAATTTTCAAGGTGAGATAGGGTTTTTTCTTGAAATTATGAAATCGGATGGATGAATGATGGATAGATAGTGAATATGAAGTGGATGGAGGGCTTGGAGTGCCATGGTGATTTGGCCTTTGCAAAAACTTCTTCTTTTAACTGTTGTCCTCATTCCTTGAAATAATCACCCTTCATAATTTGACTTTTCAACATTGCATGAGTGAATGAGTGAGCTATAATTAACTATTTGAAGGTGATTGAGACTGTTGACCCATCCTTAGCTTATAAAACCTCATCTCTCATGCATTGACAACATATTTCTAACTATAATATGCTCAAGAGAAGAGGTAAAGAATATTGCATACATGTACCTACCTGAAGGTTGTTGGAGAGACATGCATGTTGCTCCTCAGTTTATGTTGTTGTGCTTCTCATGACTCAGGTACATCTTCTTGACTGTCTTTTTCTTTTTTGTTGATCTTATTTTGCTGATGGGTTGTCTTCTTGTTGATGTGTAGGTGATGGCTTCATTTGTTGTTGTTGAGCTCTCGAGGAGTTTCATTGTGCCTATAGTTATGCTTCTCCTCTTTCAATCATGGTGCTGAAGGTTAGGCATGCAGCCTATTGTTACTTCCAAATAGGCTATTGTAGCTGCCCTTTTTTAATGTTTGTATCCTTTCTTTGTTGGAGGGTAAATAGGTATTGGAATGAGTGAAAGGCGTGGCCATAGAGTGACATGGTCATGATGGGTGTTGGCTGAGATATGGTGAAGTCAATGTCTTTTTTTCTTATCCAAAAACAGGCCTGCATCATAATTTTTCCATCGGACTTCTTTTCCTGTATATTTTCAAAAATTCTTGTAGTACTACAGGAAACTCCTATAGTAATTCAAGGCAGCCTCTTGTAGCATATTTTTTCTGTCCATATCTCCAAAACAATAGAACAGATTGACCTGAAACTTTTTTAGCATGTTTCCATCATCATTATGCACCTCCCCATAAAAAGATTGGTCAATGTATGCACGGATCTCAACAAAAACTAAAAATGGCTGAAGGTGATGGAGGCTGATTTCTTGGAAAACATGCACTGGAATTTGTTGAAATTTCTTGGGCATGATACCATCATCCATATGCATCTCCCCATGAAACGGATTTTTAAATGGATGCATGGTTTTCAAGTTATGGAAAAAATAAATTTCTGCTCTATGTATTTTTGTTTCCTGTAGTAAAATAGAGTCTCCCTGTAGATTTTTAGAACAACAAGCAAACTAAATGGGAAACTCTTGAGAATGATGGGTGGATGGTGGAAATAGATGAGGGTGATGGATTGGCATGGCCTTTTCCTTATTGGAGCATTTGAGAAAAGGAGGAGAAAGTCAAAATTTGACTTCTTTTGACTAGCTTTGGCCTATTTTGTCTTTCTTTGGTGGCAACTTGTTTTCGTTCCTTGTAGATGTTGGACAACACCTACATTCATCAAAGAGATACATGGAGCAATG
This sequence comes from Pinus tabuliformis, assembly GCA_031772625.1. Lineage (NCBI taxonomy): Eukaryota > Viridiplantae > Streptophyta > Pinopsida > Pinales > Pinaceae > Pinus > Pinus tabuliformis. The sequence continues at coordinate 494,784,218 of CM062812.1, read as the reverse complement.
ATTTTCTTTTTCCTTTCTTTTTTCTATGCCTACTAGCTGCCTCAATGAGGTTTTCAGCTAGTAGGTCTGCCTAGGCACCTCAAAGGAGGTTTTCACCTAGGATCTTTTCTTTTTTCTCTTTTTTTTCCTTTTTTCCCAACCCATTGACCACCTTTTGGAGGTTTTCAATCAATGAGCCAATATGAGGCACCTCAAAGGAGGTTTTCACCTGAGATTTTTATTTTTTCTCTTATTTTTCAAAAAAAAATTTCTACCCTACCCTACATGAAAAACAAAATCACTTTCAAGTATAAGAATACTTCCAATGGAGCCATGTGCACATCAAGATTGCACAAAAAATTATATGGAGGCTTGAAATGTATGATTTGACATGTACCTGGATTTGAGTGATCAATTGCTTTGACTTTGATGATATCAAACGCAATTGAAGAAGAGAGTGTTGCTGCAACTTAGTGATTGTCTGGAACCAAACCTCAATATAACTTTCATTCCCTTGGTTTGATTTCTTATCTGGATCATTCTTCATGTCTTCTTTTACCATGACCTTCAAATATTCCTCTTTTTGTTGATTATTCTCTTGAATACATGGAGGATTTGATGGCAACCATGAGGGAGATTTCTCAATCTTCGATTTTGATGTCTACTCTTCATCAAGTGCAGCTCATGATTCTGTGATCTTCTCATTTGAATCTTGTTCTTCTGGATGTAGTCCTTCAATGGTATCAAGAGAATCTCTTTTTTGAAATAATCTTCCTGAGCTATGGTGAATACCATTTAGCTCAATAGGATATGTGTGGAAGTGCTTTACCTCAACATTGTAATTGGGTTGAGCTACTTCATTGTGTGGGTTTGGAAATAGTGGTACAAGTAGTTGAGTGGGAGTGGATATTTGAGATGGATGTGGTTGGTGTTGCGGTTGTGGTGGAGGTTAATGGTAGGGATACCATGGAGTTGGGTATGGAGGATATTGAGGAAAATATTGAGGATATTGTGGATGACTCCCATAAGTTCCTTGCAAACCTTGTTGCCAAGATTGGTTTTGGGGTTGATATGGCCAATGTTGCTAATGAAAGAGTGTGTTCCAATTACTTTGAGGCGGATATGCATAATCTTGAAATTTTGAATTAGGCTCTTCCATCATACTAGGTTGACTAGGCTACCATGGTCCTCTTGGAGCTACATAACATAGCTGCATTGGAAATTGATTTGCTCCATTGTCCTCTTGGTGAACTTCCTTCAACCTTGGTAATGAGGAGCAACATTTAACATCATGTGATTCTGCATGGACAACATGAATATCAACATCTTCTTTTTGCTCATTTTGTATTCTTACATTTCTACTTGTTCACTTAGATATCTAAGAATTTCTATTTTAAAGTTGTCAAGCAAATTTCCAAGTTTAGCTTGAGTTACCGATCTTGATGATGATTTACCTGCTCTTGCCCTTCCTCTTGATATGTGTTTGCATGTTTCACAAATTTATTTAAATGATAATTGGTATACATCACCTCTACTCAATGTGCGATCAAGGAGATTAATCCATTCATCCATAATGTTCTAAGTAAGAGAGTTTTTAGTGTGTCGGATCCTAAATGATGTAGTTTTTCCCTCTTAACATTATACATGAACCTTTGTATTAGATACTCTAGACTCTCATTTTCTTTTTGATTCATTCTAAATATTTCTTCTTTAATATCATGATCTTTATGTTTTTCTAGAAATATATTTTGCATATCATTCCATGATCTTATTGAATTATTCCCTAAACTCATTAACCATTTAAGAGCTCTATCCTTCAATGTTGCCAAAAACAATCTCAGTTTTTGAGTTTTTAATAAGTAACCATAAGATCTACAAACAATTTCAAATTCAAAGAGAAAGGTTTTTGGATCCTCTGACCTTAGACCGTGAAATTTTGGAAGAAAAGATGGAGGGATGTTCTTCATGTGTACACTACCATCAATATCTTGAATGGGAAAACCGAGAGGATCTTCCTCATTGTCATCCTCTCCATCCATTTCTTCTACATTCTTTTCCATCTCTTCTTCTTCTACCTGCAAAAGTGAATGGTTATGTGGCTCTCACTGCACAACGTGATCGAATGGGGGGGTGGGTTGGTGTTGGAGAAATTTTGTTTTTGTTTTTATGATTGAATGAAAACTATAATGCAATGCAATTTTCTACTTTTGAAATTAAATATGCCCAATGCAAATATTTTTTTATTTTTTTCACAAAGTAAAAAGAAATGAATCAACTAGGGAAGAAAAAAAATGCATACTTTGCCACCTCCCTGGCAACGACACCAAAAAGTGATGAGCCTCAGTATTGTAGCAAGAATGTTGCAACTCCCAAGGCTACCGACTTTTAATTATCAACCCAGGGTTCGTACAAACTTAAGAGGTGACGGCACTATATGTGCAACATACAATGTGTCCTTCCTTTGTTGTCATGATGTAATGGAGTGCATGTACTGAAGTCAAAATCTTAAGCTAATTGTAGAAAATAAAATGTTCGAAATGAAACCTTAACCTATTGCAAGAAAGAAAGTACAAGGAAAAAAACATATTCTAATTGCATAAAGGTCATGAACTAAATGTAAAATAAACCTAACTTAACCCTATTTATCAAATGTGATGATTTAAACTAATTGAGCATGAAATCTAATCTGGAGAGTACTAATTGTTGTGTGCTTGTGAAAATATAAAAAAACTCTTTTTTTATCTTTTTGCTTTATAAATGTAAATGCTAATCTTTCCTTGATCTTTGGCAGGTGTGGACGAAGAGGGGTACAATGATTTTGATGGCTTGGAGGTCAATTAGGGGACTAATCCCAGCTTCAATGATTATTTTTCTCAATTTAGGCTCAAAATAGGCCGCTACAGGATTTCATACATGATGTGCTAGTTCTCCTACAGGATCCTCCGTTTTACTACAGGATGTTACAAATTTATTATATGAAATTATAATTCATCGAATGACCAGGAAAATAAAATACAAATTGGATGGGACAAATTTTTTTATTGACTATGATGTCTTAGGTCTCCATTCCAAGTGGAATCACTCAAAAATACCTATGTTAACCCATGCTAAAAAAATAGCAGAAAATTACAAGTCAAAAATCTAGAAATTCGAGAACTAGTGAGCTAGTAAATCTATAAAATTCCTAAACTTATCAAGTGCAAATGCAATCAGGAAATTTTTGTTATGAACTAGAATGTTTTTTTGATCTAATGCAAGTGGAACCAACTCGATTGAAGCTAGTTAGCATGATCTAAAAAATAGCAGAAATTTATTGTTCTTTGCCACAAAGGAGTTCCAGAAATCTAGATTTGGGAATAAGAAAGCTAATCCAAGTAGCTCAATGATTACTATGATCTTCCAAAGCTTTTCCGAGGATGGAATGATTCTTTTTATCCTTCAAAAGGACTTACATCAACCATTTAACCCAATCCTACAACAAGAAATTATTAATACTAAATGTAGAAATAGAAAGAAATAAAAACAAGAGATGCATGTGAATAAGAAGTGAAAATATGAAAAGATAATTATACAAAAGGGCTTTGAGGCTCCTGGAATGACCAAGCCCAAGGAAACTCAGAGACCTATGGAGGAGAGCAAGATTTAGAGGTTGAACATAACACCAATCTTCATTATTTTCATCAATACAATTACATCCCTGCAAGAAAATACAATGGAGTTGCAGAAAGACGAGTTCTCTCCACAAGAACACTCCACCTAGATGAAAATTTGACTTGGTACTTATAAAAAATGAATAATAATCATTCCCCATGAATGGAGGAAGATTTCCCTACCAAAATCCCTTGATTAGTGGATCTGGTTCCCAACACTAGGAATCTGCATTAAATGGAAGGGAACACATTCCTAGATTTTCTCAATCATTGGAGTTCCAGAATATGTGCCATAATTCCATAATATATTGTTGATTTATTATTTAATAGTAATCCTCCCGTAGTAGGGAGAAAGTCCCTAAATTATCTCCTCCTCCAAATCTTCATAATCTGCCCAATATTCTCATAATATTTCATAAAAATAAATAATATTAGGCACAAATATGCAATTATTCATAAACCTCCTTAATGAACATATTAAAGTTAAAAATACATTATCTAATGCAAAAAGAGAGGTTTAATGTGCTGAAGGATGGTCATAGACCTTAATTTATGTTTAATTTAGAGGCATGGGCCTTGGTTTATGTCTAATATAGAGGCCCATCGTCTGCATGGCAACAAGATACGTGTTTTGCATAAAATTTTCAATTAGATTATCCTCATCCAATCGCCTCCTACCAATAGTGTCTTATAATGTACAAATGGGGTAGGGTGATGATTGATAAATTTCTTCTTATTGTTCTTCTTCTACCCACATCCAAAAATCATGATCAACAAGAGGTCGAGTTGGGGGATATAGTACAAGTTGTTTTTGAGCTACCCATTTTAATTGTTATGTTTCTAGCTCTACATCTTATATAGGCATCTTCAGTAGCTAACCCAAGTATCCCTAGGATAAGAGGGTATCCATTGAACCTGTTCTTAGGCTAGAGTACAAGGAATCAATGGAAACCTTGACATCCTCAATGACATCCTTGGGTGATACTATGGACAACATTGTGGTGGGTTTCCTTAAGGCTCCTTGGAGGTTAAGCTTGAGAATGTTCTCCATGGTCATGACATTAGTTTTAGCCCCAAAATAAATGAGGGTGTTGGGGACTACAATATTGTTTATGTGTACATCCAATACTATCTTGCCAGGATCTAGATAATTTGGGATGATGACCTTCCCAAGCATTTGATTAGCCAATTTCCCATTAACATTGATAGTGTGGGCATCCTTCCTCTTCCTCTCCAACATCTTAAGACACTCTTCTCTAATTAATTATGTATATGTGGGAACATCTTTGATGGCTTGTAGCAGAGAAATTTTGACACACAAAATTTTCATTTCCCCAAAAATTTCAGATTTGTGTGGTTTAGGATGAATCAACCTTTCAAGATAGGTAGGTTTGTTGGATTGATGAGTTCTTTCTTCCTTACCTTCTTCAATATCTTCTGTTGGAGAAGGTGGGTCAGCATTAGGAAGTATATTCCTAGATCTGAGGTTGATTTCTTGGATTTCCATAGCATAAGTAGGATAAGAGGTCTTTCCATTGTAGACTTGTTGGCCCTACCTATTTTTGGGTTCAAATTGGGTTGAGAAAGAATTTTGGGCTGCTTAGGTGGATTTTTTGGGGGTAGATGAGGTTGAAAAGGAGGAGGCATTAACACAAGTGGTTGGGTTTCCTGAGGCCTCCATCATGGTGATGGATCACCCCATTTAGGAGTTTGGTGCTAGTATGGATGGAAAGGGGGGTGACAGTTTGTGGAGGATAGGGTCAAGGAAAAGGCATGGACCATTGTGAATTTTTTGGTGGATGCCAATACTAAAAAGGTGCATTATGATTTGTATTGGAAGAAGGAGGATAATGTATACCTTGTTGATATGGCCTAGGACCTTACAGCCTTCTTTGGTTGACGAAGCAAGGTTGCTCCATGCCTCCTTACGCTCCTTTATACACTGCTTTCAGACCTCAAAGATCTAGAAACTTGTAATTTGAATCGTTTTCCTCACACACGAAGTAGATTTCTATTGCATTTAATGGGAACTCATTTCTAGGGTGCATCTTGGTGCATCCAGGGAAAAGTATGGCTAAAGGCCTTTCTGCTTCCTCTTTTTTTTTAATATACATTGTTTCCATATAAAGGGAAAAAGTGTGTAATATTTCACTTTTAAAATCCTCCAACATACCTTCTATTGCATACTTAATGGTTGAAGTAGAAGGTGGAGGGATTACCACACCCTAGTTGGATCTACCTCTTTTCCTTGCAACTATAGAGTGATTTTTTAACATTGTTTTAATGTCCTCATAATTTATCTAAAAAATATCTCCATTGGATAGCATGTCAAGGGTCTCCATCAACTCTTCTCTAAAACCTCAAAGTAAAACTAGCTTCATTGATTCTGAATCAAGTGAGTAGTTAACTCTCTTATAGCTCATCTAAAATATTTCTTCATGTTCCTCTAAAGATTCATCTGGCCCTTGAGTCACTCTCAAGATTTCTTATTTTGTGTCTCTTGACCTACAATATTCCTTATACTTTGTGTTGAATGCTTGCTATATTTGAGGCCACGTAGTAATGACTCCTCCCTCTAAACTCATGAACCAGCACAAGGTTGCATCCTTGAGGGTAGAAGGAAACAATTTAAGCTTCTTCTCATCATAGGTATGATTATATGTCCTCTAAACTATAGAAAACTCAAACATGAAGTTGTTAGGGTCCTCAAAATCCATTCCATGGAAGTGTGGAAGATAAATGGATCTAATATTCTTCATTTGAGCTTCCCCATTTGTCTCTCTGATAGGAAAGACTCTAAGCTGCCTATTTCCAACCAAATTTTTAGTGGGTGATGGATGTTCTTCTTCTCCTATAGGCTCCTCAAAAATAGTTAGTTGCTCAAACAAATGGATCTCTAAATCCTCTATAGACAGGGTAGGAGGTCCAAAACCACCAAAAATTGAAGGCTAACTTCTTGTAGAAGTGAGGTTTTAGGAAAAAAAATCATGATTTATCCCTAGCTCTACAAGGCATGAAATAAATGACCTTCTTTTTTTCTTTCTATGTATTTTATGAATATAAATATTGATGCAATTTTTTTTTAGGAAATGAAATGAGAAAGAACCAACTTAAAGCAGAAAAGAAGTACCTAATTTGACATCTCCCTAGAAATGGTGCCAAAAAGTGATGTGCTCCAGTATTACAACAAGAATGTTGTAACTCCCAAGGTAATCAAATTTAATTATCAATATGGAGTTCATAAAAATTTAAGAGGTGTCATTACTATATGTGCAACACACATTAGAGAAATTTTGAGGTCTAAAATGGGCCTCCTAACGAATATTATAAAATAATAATGGAAATAAGATCAGATTACCTCATCAAATTTTGGAGGGAAAAAATAAAAAAATACCTTTTCAACTAGTATTCTCAACTTATCTCCTTATGATTTAACTCAAATTTCGAGCAAGAGAAATCATTGTATGCATAATTTAAATTTTAATCCAAGGAGTACCCATGTTTCATACTTTCAATCACCCCTACTACACAAAAGATATGAAAAACATGAAAAAACATGACTGCAATCATGTTTTTCATGTATTTCACATTTTTCATGTACTAGGGTCCATCAAAAGTATGCAATATGGGTACTCCTTGGAAATTTAAATTATGCACCTACAAGTGCTCCCACTTGAAATTTGAGTAAAATTGTAGGGAAATAAGTTGAAAATACGAGTTGAAAAGGTAATTTTTTTAATCTTTTTTCCTTTTTACAAGATCCTATTGGTTCTTATAAAGTTGATTTTTGTTGTACAATTTTGTTTTGGGGCCCATTTTTTACCTCAAAATATTTATGTTCTACTTAGGTTGATTTGATGTATTGAGGTGAATTAAGATGTAGAGAGACCACTACGCTACAAGAAATACTTTAAAAATTAAGTAAATCGAAAACAGATGTATCTTAACTCTGTAGGAAAACAAATGACTGAGATAGAACATATTCTATTATGGAGAATTAAATGACATAAAGGAAACCCTAATCTGATTGCATGAAAGTGAATGAAAAAAAGAAACCCTAATCTATTTTGAAGAAAGTAAATGACAAATTGAAACCCTAATCTATTTTGTAGAAAACAAATGGCAGAATGAAATCCTAATCTAATTTGCTGGAAGTAAATATATCATATTGCAGGAAATGAAATGATTGAAGTAAACTTTATTCTAACTGAAATAAGACAAAGAAAATGCTCAAGAATAATAAAGGTAAATCAATCTCATTTTATTTAACAAATAGCATGAGCAATATAACCTAATTGCGGGAATGAAACTACAACCATGAAAGGAAAACTCCTAGGGGGTCTCTGGTATTCTCAAATCCATCTTCAAGGTTTAAATGATGTTGTGGAGTGATGAGAAATTAAGTACAAACTTTTGATGCAATTATGGAGGTGATTTGAAGAAATATGTGTTCTGCTACAAGATGCCCTATTTTACTACATGAAGCATCAGAGAGCACTTTTATGGAGTTTAGGAGTAATTTGAAGGATGGAAAAGTAGGTCAAAGGTTGTGGAAGGGTGTGAGGGACCTTACCAATCTCAGGCACACTCAATGATCTAACTTATGCAAGGAAGAAATGAGGCTAGAAGTTTCTTGTAGTTTTGTTAGACAGTTTCATCATGTGGATAGTTTGTGGAAATGAAGAGTAGTAAAGGAAAATTTTATGAGGGAGTTGATGCTAATGCATGAAATATGATTCTAAATCAAACTATGAGATAATGTATTCCATCTACAAGAAAATTACATGTTCAACTAATAAAAACAAGATGACTAAGCAACTATCAAACTACTAATTGCAAAAAATGAAATGACAATGGAAAGGATGAGTTGAATGTACTGAGTGAAAACTACTATTGCATAAATAAAACTATATTTGGTGCTTATCATCACAAGATACACTACCAAGCTTCAATAAGGAGCTCACTTACAAACCTACAAGGACAATTATTTTCTCATAAACAAGATTTGCATAAAATCACAACTAGACAAAATGCTTCTGAAAGAAATGTACAAAGGAAGGGACTTAAGCACTTGGGTTGGGACCTATTCCAAGGAGACTCAAGTCCCTTGAAGAAAACAGGGATGAGAACAAATAAATGTTTTTCATTAACACAATCGAATCCCAAAAATGATATCTAATATAATGCACTGCATAAAACCCCCTATACTTAAATTCAAAAAAAGAGTGAAGGGATCTCTACTTGAATGGTTCATGAGGCACAATACTTTGCTAAGGTTTTGCAAATGAAGTAGCAAGCTAAGTGGGCATTATTGTGGGAAAAACTCCACAGTTAAGCGTGCTTGAGCCAGAGGTGATCTGGGATGGGTGACCTCCCGGGAAGTCCTGGTTACCGGGTGCAAGCTCCAGAAGTGATGATTGACACTATGTGATTTATTTCACCAGTTTCAATCCCACGTTTTCACCCCTATGAGCATCACCCGATGCAATGAGTGCTAAGTGAACTATTCAAATCATGAGAAATTAGTCACTTGTGACTACCTCTCATGGAAATGGTCATGTGTGGATGACTTAGTTAACGCAGTTGAATCCCAAAAATGATATCTAATATAATGCACTGCGTAAAACCCCCTATACTTAAATTCAAAAAGAGTGAAGGGATCTCTATTTGAATGGCTCATGAGGCACAATACTTACTAAGGTTTTGCAAATGGGGTAGCAAGCTAAGTGGGCTTTATTGTGGGGAAAACTCCATAGTTAAGCTTGCTTGAGTCAGAGGCGATCTGGGATGGGTAACCTCCCAGGAAGTCCTAGTTACCGAGTGCAAGCCCCAGAAGTGATGATTGACGCTATGTGATCTATTTCACTAGTTTCAATCCCACTTCTTCACCCCTGTGAGCATCACCCAATGCAATGAGTGCTAAGTGAACTATTCAAATCATGAGAAATTAGTCACTTGCGACTACCTCTCATGGAAATTATCATATGTGGATGACTTAGTTAACGCAATTGAATCCCAAAAATGATATCTAATATAATGCACTGCGTAAAACCCCCTATACTTAAATTCAAAAAGAGTGAAGGGATCTCTACTTGAAAGGTTTATGAGGCACAATACTTGCTAAGGTTTTACAAATGGGGTAGCAAGCTAAGTGGGCTTTATTGTGGGGAAAACTCCACCGTTATGCGTGCTTGAGCTAGAGGCAATCTAGGATGGGTGACCTCCTAGGAAGTCCTGGTTACTGGGTGCAAGCCCTGGAAGTGATGACTGATGCTATGTGATTTATTTCACCAATTTCAATCCCACTTCTTCACCCCTATGAACATCACCCGATGCAATGAGTGCTAAGTGAACTATTCAAATCATGAGAAATTAGTCACTTACGACTACCTCTCATGGAAATGGTCATATGTGGATGACTTAGTTAACGCAGTTGAATACAAAAAATGATATCTAAAGCTCAAAAGTGTTCAAACATGTAACATAACAACTAAAATAATAGGAAGAAGTATCCTTCCCTGATATTCATTATCGTTTCTCTAGAATTTGAATCCCCATTGAGTTGCTAGGATCTCTTATTTATACAGAAAGTGGGTGAGGGGAAGCCTCCTTGAAGGGAGGACTAGTTCCCTCCAAAACTATTAAAAAAGTGGATCTAGTCCCTTAGTGTACTCGTAGCCCCGGAGAGGTAGTGAATACTCATGAGCCAATCAAGTTGTGATTAGCTTGTAACAAGGAACAAGCCTCCTTGATTCTCTCCTTTTGGTTTCCAATGTGATTTAATAATAAATCCTCAATATCCTACACATTTGATGTATTAAGCCACAATATGTATCAAATATCTCCTAAACTTCCTAAGAAACACATTATAACTTGAACAATACATTATCAATTGTAGAAGGAGAGGTTTAAATATGTCGAAGGATGGCTAGATGGGCCTTAAATTATACCTATTTTGGAGGTCCATAAGGCAACATAAAAATTGTAGTGGTTGGAAGATATGTTCATCCATATCAGTAGCAATATTATTTTCTCTATATTAGCAAAATTGTAGCAATAGCAAACCAACTACAGGTAAAATAACAAATATATCACATGATTGTAACTGGTGACTTTTGCGCTATGATATTTGGAATTACAGATCACTGATATTTGTGGTTAGACAAAAGTGTTGATTGATCGCTCCGCAAAATGGGTTTTCACCATTAGACACTTATTTATTATTATTATTATTATTATTATTATTATTATTTCTCTATTTTTCTTTTTTTAATAGGAAAAATCAAATTTAATAGTTGGCGGCACAGGAAATCTTCCTTTTCATCAAGAACTTCAAGGTCGAAGTTTGAGACAATGTTAATGAATGAATCCTTAGAAGTTGGTTTGTGGTACAATCGAAGACGATGTCCGTTGGAAAGGAGATATGTTTGTGAGCCATAAAAGGTTGTCAATATTACAATCCCATTGTTAAAAATCACATCCACTTCATAAGGACCTATCCACCTCATACAAAGCTTCCCTTTGAAATATTTAAATCTTGAACCATACAAGAAAGCCCAATCACCTTTTTGAAACACATTTTTCTTAATAGATTTATCATGCCACTTTGTACGTTGTTGTTTAATAATATCAATGTGTTGCACAATTGTTATAGACATATTTGGGCACATCAACCCCAAACTTATATGTCGATGTATTAGGGCTCATCAGCCCCTAAAAGAGTTGTTTCATACCCTAGAGGAACATAGTCATCTGAATACATCATTCCCAAAAGTTCCATCTGATAAACCATCCAGAAATTGCCTAAATTAAACCATACTGACTGCTCCACTAGCAAAGTGTGATTCATACTGAGTGGTACACTGCCAGGGTGCGATGCATACTGGTTAGGCCTTCTATAGGGTTTGATGGGAGAGGATGGACAAATTTTTGGATAGTTTGCTAAGTGGATGCTCATTGAATCTTCTAGAAACTTCTCTTGTGCCACTTGCCTCTCTGAATTTACCCAAGGATGAATAAGGGATCTAAAACCATCTGTTATCCCTTCTCTTGTGGAACTAATTGTAACAAGTGGAATGACACTAATCAAATTCCATGGATGACTCACACCCTTGCACACATCTATAAATGGATCCCTTATCCAAGCAACCTTAGAGGCTGAAATGTTGTGAATTGCAAGGAAGTGTTGATAGTTTGTAAGTGAGGATAGATCAATGTATTCTTGTTGGAGTGATCTTGCTATTTCATGAGGTGAAGAAGGATTGAAGCTGGGAGGATGATGCTGGATCATACAAATGGGTTGTAATTCTCCCTTCTATTAATAAAGATCTTCAAGTTTTCTTCCATATGATTGTGCAATTGTGAATGTTATCATTTGTGAATTCTATCATTTTTTCATTATATATCTGATTATGTAATGTTTATGTTGTAATAGATCACAATGCTTTGACGGTTCTTTGTTGTTGTACTTGTGTAGGTACTCTCCAAGCATGTTAAGTATGGGGAGGAGTTGCGGGTTCTGTCAAAGGGGAGAGAGATCAAGCAAGGGATCAAGTGGAAGTTCCAAGTTGGTTCCATTATCTTTATCTTATTTGTTACACATAGAAGAAATCATTGAATTGCTTTAAATTGTTGTTTCTAGAGTAGTTGCCAAACCTAGAGGGCTAGCATTCTTTAGGAATACTATTTTTCCCAGAAACAAAATGGCGACTCTGCTGGGGAGCGAATAAATGTTTATTTATTGTTATTTTTTGTTTTATGTTCAATTTGATAAACTATAGACAGAGTCTGAAGTTAGCCAGGTAGCCTTCGAACTGCTCTTGCTCTGCAATTGCATAGTAGATGAATGTTGCTTCAGTCAACCTCTAGTTTAGTTTATGAATTAAACATTTGACTTGCAAACACATATAAATGCCCTCAATAACCTCTCAGGACATTCTATCATACTTTTCTCATCATTTTTCATCAAAACCTACCTTAACTCATTGAAAATAGCTCCACATTTTAGCCAAAACCCATTTCAGTTGCACTCCCTGGACCATCGCACTGTCTTCCACTGTGACTTAGTATGCATAGCACCTCCTGAGTGTAGTAAGTGTGATGCATCTCATATTCTGTGAAGCCTAGGTGCGATGATTGACTAAACTCTTTTTCCATCTAGAAATTGAGGGTTTTCACCTTGTTTTCAGTTTTGTTTAGTTGTTTTGCTGCATATGAACAATGCCTCTTTACTGAAGCTTACTTGTATCACTTAGATCAGCCTCAATTACATTAGGATTAGTGAATGTTTTTTTGTATTTATTCCTCATTTACAATCCTTTGTCGAAAACTTGTTTAAATAGATTTGTTGCTTTGGTACAAAAAGTGTCGTAATTGTCGTTTTGTGTCGAAAAGGGAAGTGTCGTAAATTCTTCCTTCCCTTGATAATCGATTGAACTTTTCTTAATGCATTGGATTTGATTTGATTATTTTCGAAGTGTAGAAAGCATTTTTATTCAAAATTGAAAGTGTCATTTAGATTCTTCCTTTCTCTTTTGAAGAAAAAAATTTCGAAAATGTCATTTTGAGTGAAATATTTCAAATCTTTGATGCATTTAGTTTTCCTTTTGGAATTTTTTACGTTAAGGAGAACGAAAACAAATACTTGCATTTGCATTTCACATTTTTTGGTTTGTGTGTGAAAATATGATTTAGGGAAAAGCATTAGTGTTTGATCTTTTCTCTTTGCTTAAAATCACTGTTATCTTCTTTCCCTAGTAGATAGGATTTTCATTGCTCAAATAAACAAAGATTGTTTATCATTGTAGATTGCATCTTAGGAATTTCAAATCATCATCACGCGGTGAACCATTGAAAGGAAAACTCTAAACAAGATCAACTTTAAAATGAATTTCAATGAACCTAACAACGCTTTGGAACATAACGCAACATATCTAGAGGTCTAGGCTAGGGACGTGTTCTGGCGTCATTAAAACTAGTGTCTATCGTTTTCATTGAAGGTTGGGTGATTCCTCCTCCTTGAGACGACAAGTGCTAGCATGGATTTGTGCTCCCCATACTGTCATGTATATATTGGGAGACCACAATAGGCTTAAATCCTTTATCCATAGGAAACTGAGTCTACTGCCTTATTGATTGCAATGCACTGAACACAGCATTTGGGAAGATTGACTGTCGTACATAAGTCCTTGGTAATTTCTTTTTAATTTATCACCAAGGTGTATATTGTAGTTTTGCGATTGGTTTGGTAATCCCTCTGTCTAGATTTTCTAGAGTAGTCATTTTCGTTCCTTTTTTCTCTTTAAAATAAAAGGTCCATCTAAGCACTTGTCCTTTCAGGCTCATTAAAAATCGAAGGAGACTAGAGTCATCTTTAGCTTTTTCTCGACTCTTAAGAACTGAAAAAGAAAAGTTTTGTCAAAGCGTCATTAAAAATAGTTGAATTTGGAATGACATCATTTTCCCCTTAATTTTGAGTTGATCAAATAATCCGCAATCGTGGAAGAAAGTCAATCAAAACCCCATCGTTGACAAAGACTAGCGAGTCAACAGTCTTTGTCCCCAGAAGCGAAGCCAATCCGGACAAAGTGGTCTCATTTAACTGAGTCCAATTCATCTGGTTTATTTGAAACTTTTGTTTCAACATCGTCAGAGACTCAAGCTACTCCGATTATTTCTGGTACATTTGCCTTCACAAAAGAAGTTCCGCAGTTACAAGAGGACATTAGAACTGATCCTAGTGTAACGGTAGACACTCTTGTACTTGAAACAAATCCATCTAGAGTTGATCTAGAACCCATCTCCGTCCAAACTAAGGCTACATTTGAACCAGTAGTTGTTCAAGAACCTCCCTTTGAGACTGAAGTTCACCTGAACATATGGACATTGAGTTTCAATATTCAGAAGGTGTCACCCCTTGAGTACCTTTCACTATAGAAGCTATACCTTCTTCGACTCCAGAAATCTTTTGCGAACCTGACGGTCTACCACTTCCACCTAGTCTGATTGCTATAGAGGAGATAGTAGAGGATTCCCCATCTAGTACCCCGTTTCATTTTGGAACTGGGATTCATTTATATCCTTCTACTCCTGAGTTTGGTTCTTTCAATCCTCCTTCATCGTAAGTTCCTGTCGAATCGCTTGGAAATCTTTTGGGTAGAATAAACATGTCTAAGCAACCATCAAAATCTAGGAATTTCATCTTATGCAATTGCGGTGGAACCTCCTACTGTTATTCCTACAATGTTTTCTAGTACACCATCTGTTCTAGCTGGTTATCAATCGCTAGTTGGAGTCCACTTAGGGGCTACTTCGGCACCATGTTCTGCTCCTATTTTTTCATCCAGAGTCCCATCTGGTCTTTCTTATGTTGAAACTCAGCAATTTGATCCTACATACCAGTATCAATTTGGGCAAACCAGTTTTCAAAGACCGATATATCCTTTAAATACTGGATTGCTGCCATATGGAGAGCAGTATGCCTTTTCACTATTTCCTCCTAGGGAACAACCATATGAGAGCTTCCAACAATATTCAGGTCAAGCAAAATTGCATCTAGTGGTTGGATACCAATACTACCAGAACAACCAAGGGTTGTATATCCAATGCAACCGATCCAACCTGTGTCGAATATTCCCACTACACCTGCTATTATGACTGTGTCGCAAACACAAGCATAGCCTGTTGTGTCTCAACCTCAAGTCTCTCAGGTTGTGATACAACAGCCACTTGTCTCAACGGCTCAACCGCAACCTCAGGTTAGTGCTCCTTTATATGGAACAACTCAGGCACCGATGGGTATTGTCAATCCACAACTTGGTCAATCTTGCAGTATTGGGCAACAGCAAATGGTCCAACAACTGTGGCGGCCACAATATCAACAACCGCAATTCCAGCAAACCCAACCTCAGTTTGGACTTGGTTTACAAGATCAGACTGGATTTGGTCAATATCAAACCTACCAAGGACCTGGGCAACAAGGCCTTGTAAGTTATGGACAATCGTATTTTCAAACTGGTTATCAACAACCACACTATACTGGTTATGTCCAACAACCTTATCAAAGTTACTAGCAACAGATGCATTATGTTGGTATGCAAAGACCTACTTCTCAGGCGATCCCAGCTTATCCTGGGTATGCTCCACCCAACCTGAATCAATAGTTGCCTTTTGTAGAAACTCTAGAATTACCAGATTTGAACAGGCTAACAAACGATCCAATTACATATGCCCCTTGGTGACCGGTGATTCCTCATAAACACCCCTCTCATATTTCTAAGTTCAATGGAAATCCAGGTGAAGATCCATCGAATCACGTAATGAATTTTCATTTGTGGTGCTCATCTAACACTCTGAATGATGATTCGATTAAACTTCGCCTTTTTCAAAGAACGCTCACTGGTCTAGCAACAAAACCGTATATTGAATTGCCTAGAGCGTCGTTTGATAACTTCACCGTCCTTGCCACTACTTTTCTAACCCACTTTCAGCTACCCATCAGGTACGAAACTGGAACAGAACTCCTTACCAATTTTAAATAGACCAAGTCCACTCACATATCTGATCATATTCATGAGTTGCAACATCGTTGTCGAATGGTAAAAACGTATGTTCCTGATCAGCTTTTAGCTAAGTGGTTTATTAAGTCCTTATTGCCATCTATCACTAAGGATGTGGCGAAAGGTGGAGTTGTCAATGAAGAGCAAGTCATTGCTCATGCCCAATATTTAGATTTGATCTATACTCAGTCTGGCACACTTTACGACAAAATTCCTGATGCTCCTAAACCAGGTTTTTCCGTTCTACCTCCTCCTAAATCGAGTAGGGACTCTCATGCCGATGGTGGTGTGATTGGTGCCTCAAGCACGCAAACTACAAGAGGTCCATCTGGTCAAGCTCTTGCTATTTCTAGTCAAAATTAAAATGGAAATTCTCTTGCCTTGGAGATTAATGTCGTGTCATCTGACAAAGGCAAAAATCCAAAGCAACCAAGGGGCAAGAAGAAAGGGAAAAATAATAAGAAGAAATAGGAGAATTCCACTCCTGAAAAATCATCTGAAAACCCTACTGTGGCAAGGAAACCTCCTCGTTATCCATGTTTGATATGTAACGAGGAGCATTTTATGAGAGACTTTCCACATCGATCTGAGGTTTCAAAACTTTTGAAGGCTTCGAATACCTCAGCAATGTTAACAGATCCATTTCCAAACCCAGAAACTAATATGGTTGCTACCGATAATGCTTCCACATCCCAAGTGCTAATGCTATCCATCACAAAAAAGAAAAATTATGCTTTGGTATCGACAAGGAGTAAAGATTATGGGAATCCATTGTCATCGAACAATGAGGCCACTGATCAACCTAATGCTTCGACAACGACTTCGCTAGAATTTGTTCCACCCATTATTCCTGAAATAACCATTAAGACACCAAAGGGAGTCGTACATAAATCAACATTTAATCCTTGTGCTCAAGCTACTCAAAATTATAATATAGTGGAGGATCTAGCTCAATCTCCGTCCGCTATGTCGACACTTGAGGTATTGCAAAATTGTCCCTCCCAAAAGCAGGCTTTGTTATCAACAATAGGTGGGACCGATGATCCGAATTTAAACAGGAACACAATAAAATACAGAGATAACCATAAACACAAAGATGCAGTGGAAATAATACTTCATTTCATTACTGTAAATTACTGAAATATGCTTACAACTAGAAATGGAAATAAACCAGCTAGGGCGATGGTAGCTTATCTCTGAGAAGAGATGTGCGGCTACATGCCTCTGAATTGTTCTGAATTGTGTTACAATGAGGCTTGAAGGCCAATTTATTGTTGAGAAACAATGGAAAACCTTTCACATCCCGAAACCTAACCCTAGAAGATGAAACTCCAAATTGTGGGCCCCGTTTGGGTAAATTGGTACATCAATTTCCTGGGGTCGTAACTTTAGCATATGATCTCTGTTTGATGCGTACAATAGCTCGTTAGAAAGATCTATCTGAGCACTACCACTTTGGGAGGCAACATCAGTCCATGGACCCATGTTGCCCCAGATTCCCAAAAAAACGTCGTTTAGGGTCTCAAAACAGCTCTAGAAGTTCAGGACCCGAAAAACTACTAAAAATAGTAAACTGTGCTACAATTTAGGAAACAGAAAAGACTAAAAGAGATAGTTGTGGGGGTCCAAATGGGATAGGTGGGTGGCCACCAACATCCACCTGGATCATTCCTCCCCCCTTAGGAAGCAATGGTTCCCATTGCGTTGAGTTCCTCCATCTGTTGAACTTGTCCTGCAATCTCTAATGTGTCCAGTAATGGTGGGAAGCATGGTCGATGATGGTCCATATTGAACACTTGGTGCAAGAAAAGGAATGGAGGAATGATGTGCTCCAAAGCATTGTTCCCCACAGCCTTGGTACTGATGTAAGGACCATGTCAGAGTGGTCTGAGCTTGTGATGGGTTCTGGTAAGGCGTTCTCTCTGTCGATGCAACCAGACTTTATTGCCCACCTGAAACCTATGTGGTACCCCTGTGGGTGAGGAGAAGTTGTTCCTGTGTTCTGCCATGACCGTATCCCTTTGCTGTTGTTGCTGCATGGAGGAACCCTTTGCAGGGGTCATGGATGTAGCAACGATCTTCCCCTTACTTTGGGAGTGAACCAGACAGATAAATTTCCTGGTCTGGGAGATGAGCTTGCTGCCTTTCTTAGCAGTGATCAAAGATGTGGCAGTAGGTGGGGCTACCTCCGGTATCCTGTATAATGAATTATTTAAAGAAATAATGACAGCACGAGGCCTTGACTCATTCACAGCATGTCACCTCCACAAGTATGGTTGGCCTAATAATACATCACAAACATCCAGAGGTGTAACATCACACAATACCTCGTCTGTGAAGGGTTTGATGTTGTAGGGAAGGCGGCACTACTGGCGAACTTTTAGATCTCGTCCTTCGTGAAGCCACCCGATACTGTAAGGCTGCAGGTGCAGTGTAGTCGGTAGGCCCAACCTCTTCACGACCTCTGTTGAAATGAGATTCTTTTGGATGCCACTGTCGACAATGAATTATAGCGGCAAACCCTTCACCCACATCTGTGAGTGGAAAAGATGCTCCCCTTCCTCTGGATTTTCGAGCTCATCTTTTTGGATATTGGCGGTGGCAATAGTGGCACTGGGATCTGCATCAATGATCTGCTTCCCTTTGCCATTCCCCTTGTCATGTTCTGGCTCAGGGTCGGAACATGCATCTGATTCAGAAGCCTTCAACTCGGCCACCAGCGACTGCTTCGTCCGACACTCACTTGTGTTATGAGGGGGACTCTTATGGAACTCACACCACTTTCTTGTGTCCTTTTTTGACTTCGTGGTGTTATTCTTTTCTTGCAGCTTCGACAGGTTGTCTTGGGTCACCCTGCCTTGGCTTTGTCCTTTGGGATTTGGATTTGCAGATCCAAAGTCTCGCTTCTTCTATTTGAACTTTTGCTCGATTTTGACAGCGTATCGGTATGCTGTGCCGAGTGAGGAGATGTTCAAGAACCCCATCTCTTCCTGGATGTATCTGTGTAGGCAGCCGCGGTATTTGAGTACCAGATGTAGCTCAGAATCTTTGATACCCAACTGTGTGCGCAGGGTATGAAAAATGTTTGTGAACTCCGGCACATCTTGGTCTCGTCCCTGTCGCAGTGTGGTCCATTTGATGTATTTTTCCTCATAGCTTCCGACAGGGTAGTACTGCTCCTTGATGGCATCCCGGAAGTCATTCCAAGTGGGTGCGGCTGAAAATAGTGAGCATGTACTTTCATCCTTCTGCTCGCAGTAGGTTTCCCACCAGTCCTTGACGTGGGGGGTTGCTTTGAGAAGAGCGAAAAAAATCTTTTCCTGATTTGAAAATTCATGAACAGAAAAATACCCATCTAGCAGATTTAACCATTTATCTACAACATCTACATCTATTTGACCCTCGAAGATGGGGATTTCAAAATTAACTTGTACCTTAAACGGTGTGTCGTTTCCACAGTCACTGTTGGAAGCCGATGTGTTGCCTATGGGTAGTCGCTGAAGGATCTGCGCAAAGTTATCCATCATCGCGTTCCTTTGCGCTCGAGCGCTTCTTCGAGCAAGATTTTGATAGGATCTCCTGCCCCCTCATCTTTCTTCTCATCCACCATGGGAGGCCGTCGAGATTTGTGAGGCTGGTCTTGCAAAGGTTCGACCAGTTCAAGCCCTAACTCCTTATATCCCGACCTCGTTTGGGACATGCAAAGAAAAACAGAGAAAAAGCAGACCGCTCTGATACCACTGATCTGGATTTAAACAGGAACGCAATAAAATACAGAGATAACCATAAACACAAAGATGCAGTGGAAATAATACTTCATTTCATTACTGTAAAATACTGAAATATGCTTACAACCAGAAATGGAAATAAACCAGCTAGGGCGATGGTAGCTTATCTCTGAGAAGAGATGTGCGGCCACATGCCTCTGAACTGTTCTGAACTATGTTACAATGAGGCTCGAAGGCCTATTTATTGTTGAGAAAGAATGGAAAACCTTTCACATCCCGATACCTAACCCTAGAAGGTGAAACACCAAATTGTGGGCCCCGTTTGGGTAAATTGGTACATCAATTTCCCGGGGTCGTAACATTGGCATACGATCTCTGTTTGACGTGTACAATAGCTCGTTAGAAAGATCTATCCGAGCACTACCACTTTGGGAAGCAACATCGGTCCGTGGACCCATGTTGCCCCAAATTCCCAAAAAAACGTCGTTTAGGGCCTCAAAACGGCTCTGAAAGTTCAGGACCCGAAAAACTACTAAAAATAGTAAACTGTGTTACAATTTAGGAAACTGAAAAGACTAAAAGAGACAGTTGTGGGGGTCCAAATGGGATAGGTGGGTGGCCACCAACATCCACCTGGATCAATCAATCCAACGGATTCCAATCTTGTGGCCTTTAATCATAAAGGATATACACCATAGTTACCGGCCCAACTCACTTTCCTTATATAGGTAAAAGCCCTCAATAAAAATGTTCACCGAACCATCATTGATGGGGGGCATCTACCTGTATTATGTCAATGAGTTGCTGGAAAACTCTTGGTTCACCACCCTTGTCACGATCACCAACAACATTAAAAGCATTCGATGGAAGAACATACACTCCGTATGGGATTTTAAGTAACTTGCAAGTTGAATTGGGGGGCAAGACAGTAGAAATTGAAGTCAAGGTCATTGATGGAATCCTTGACTACAATATTTTACTAGGAAGGCCCTGGGTTTATGTTATGGCTGCCATTGTGTCTACATATTTCAGAAAGATTGCATTTCCCTTCCAAGGTGGAATCACAATCATTGACCAACTAGCCTTTTTTGTTAACAATTCATAAGCTACTAGAAGCATTCCATTGATCCATGGAAGTTCACAATCGCTTCAAAATGTTGGAGTAGGTCTCCTAAAAGACCCTTCCTTAATGGGTACTTTTACCCTCTCGTCTCCATCTAGTTTTGCGGAAGTGGCCATAGTGGAAACCTGTCATATGATCTCTTCTACAAAATCTGAAATTAAGAAGAGTTCTGACTATTTCGATAGTGAGGATCATCACGAGGAGTTGCCGCCAAGCCCCATCGAAGCTTTGTAGTAGTCAATTTTTTGGGCTTGTATGGCAAATCTGAGTCGACACTCAACAAGTGTTTAGGTAGATAGGTCTTTATAATATGGTACCTCTTCTGATCCTTGGTCTCGTATAGATTCTACAGATGAAGGAAGCATCCAATCAATGATGATAGGAGAGACACCATTGGAAGAATATCATCATCGTTCCCACCTTTGAGATGACAAGGAATATTATTCAAACAACATCAATCACCCTTCAATTGTTGATTTTTTTATTAAATTCTGTAAATACAGTAGATTCCGAGCAAAATCTATCCAACATTGAAGAAACTATCACCATTAATATTTCGACCAAACCTAATATTGTAGAGAATATTCACGTCAGTAAATCTTGTTCTCCATCAGAACTAGATAACTATTGTGCTCCTTTTCGCGAATTCAGAGATGTCTTTGCATGGTCATATGAAGAAATGCCAGGCATTGACTCGAGAATTGTTGAACATGAAATAAAGATGTATCCAGATGTCAAACTAGTATGACAATGACTTCGACCTATTCATCCGAAGAAAGTCGCTACCATTAAAATAGAGGTTGAAATGTTGTGAATTGAAAGTAAGGGCTGATAGTTTGTAATTGAGAAGAGAGCATTGTATTCTTGTTGGATTGATCTTGCTATTTCATGAGGTGAAGAAGGATTGAAGCTAGGAGGATGATGCTGGATCAGACAACTAGGTTGTAATTCTCCCTTCTATCAATAAATCTCTTCGAGTTTTCTTCCATATGATTGTGCAATTGTGAATGTTATCATTTGTTAATTATATATCTGATTCTGTAATGTTTTTGTTGTAATAGATCACGATGCTTTGATGGTTCTTTGTTGTTGTACTTGTGCAGGTACTCTCCAAGCGTGTTAAGTACGGGGAGGAGTTGCAGGATCTGTCAAGGGGGAGAGAGATCAAGCAAGGGATCAAGCGGAAGTTCCAAGTTGGTCCCATTGTCTTTCTCTTATCTGTTACACATAGAAGAAATCGTTGATCTGCTTTAAACTGTTGTTTCTAAGGTAGCTGCCAAACTTAGAGGGCTAGCATTCTTTAGGAATACTAGTTTTCCTAGAAACAAAATGGTGACAATAGTGAGACCCATTTAAGGTTCAGGCAATTCTTGAAATGCCTCCACCTTCAAATTTGCTTCAGATTCAAAGACTCCAAGGGAAAGTTAACTTTCTAAGGAGGTTCATTCCACATTATGCTGAGCTCGCTAAAGGTTATACATGTCTTTTGAGAAAAGGGGTACCCTTCCACTGGGATCAGGTTGCACAAGCTTCCTTTGATGCTCTAAAAAATTCCCTGATAAAAGCATCATTAATGTACGCTCCTGACTATCAAAAAGACTTCAACCTATATCCCGCCACTGTAGATATAACCATTGCTATGGTTTTAGTACAAGAACATGATAGAATTGAACATCCTATATATTATTTAAGTCGTAATCTTAATGATATAGAAAGAAAGTACCCTTATGTTGAAAATTTTGCTTTAGCAACTGTTCAATCAGTACAGAGATTTCAACACTATTTACTCCTTCGCAAAACTACCATTGTGTCAGATTGCAACCCTATGACATACATTTTGTCATGTCAATTGCTGGGGGGGGAAATATTCCAAATGGATAGTCATTTGCAGGAGTTTGATCTGGAATTCATTAAATCCAAATCAAAGAAGTCTCTCGTCTTTGCAGAGTTACTTTGTGAAATTCCCTCATCCTCCAGCGATTTAACATCAAAAGCATCAATCATAGATGATACTTTGTTTCTGATATCGTCAAGTGATCCGTGGTATGGAGATATATTGGTCTATCTCCAGACCTAAACTTTTAGGCCTAAAACGTCTCACTATAAATAGCAACGTACTCGATACCAAGCCAAACGTTATCTAATCATTGGTGATACACTTTACCATCGAGGTGTCGATATGGTTTTACAAAGGTGTCTCACGCATGAGGAGGCCGAAAAAGTTTTGAATGATTTCCATTCAGGTGCTTGTGGGGGGCATCTATCTGGTTATGCTACTACACAAAATATCTTGCAGGCTGGTTACCTTTGGCCTACCATATTCAAAGATTACATAATTGCAGTCAGAAGTTGCCGTGCTTGTTAGATTTTTTATAGTAAAACCAGATTACCACTTGCACCGCTGCATCCAGTCATTGTTGTTGGCCCATTTGCTAAATGGGGCATTGATTTCATGACATGTAACCCCACCTTGGCCTGGGGGCATGGGTATATTATATTCACTGTCAACTATTTTACCAAATGGGCTAAGGCGATGCCTACATTGAACAACAACGGCGAAACGGCTACACTCTTTTTTTCAATCATGTAGTTTCTAGATTTGGTGTTCCACAGGCTATAGTTACAGATCATGGGTCACCATTTTGCAATCACATGATGATCAAATTAACTACCAAATTAGGACTATCCCATGATAGTTTTACTCCATATTATCCGCAGGCTAACGGACAAGTTGAGGTAATCAACAAAGTCCTTAAGCACATGCTGGAGAGAATGATTGGAGTCCATAAACAGAATTGGCATTTAATCCTGTACTCAACTCTGTGGGCATATAGGACTTTGGTGAGAAATGCGACCGGATTTACGCCTTTTTAGTTGGTGTATGGTCTAGAAGAAGTCTTACCCATTCAGTGCGAAATCTCATCCCTCAAGCTTGCAATCGATCTGCTTCCCGAGACTTCTGAAGAAGAGGCTTGTTTCTTGGAATTAATCCATCTGGATGAAACCTGTTGTGATGTCGTGTTGGCTAATGAAGCACATAATAAATGCATCAAGGCACAATATGACAAAAATGTTAAGCCTTGTGTCTTCTCAGAAGGTGACCTGGTCTTGCTTTATGATCAGGATTCTGACAAATTAGGAGCAGGTAAATTTGAACCATTATGGATGGGTCCTTACCTTGTTAAATGTGTATCGACAAAAGGAGCCTACGAGCTAGTCGATTATGATGGGATTCCACTATCGCAGCCCCGAAACGGGTTGTATCTTAAATGTTACTATGCTTGATTAAGTGTAGTAAACTCATTGTATATACGCTTTTATTTCATTTTTGAGTGTTTTATTTTAGAGTTGTCATTTCGGTTAGGTAATCCACTTTACATTTGTTGCAAATGTTAGAATTTTTGGAACCATTTGTTGGGTATGCCGACGGGGCTAGTCGTAGTATGAAGAATCTATCTTCTGTGGCCTAGGCCATTTTCGCTCCAAGCAGCGAGTTGGTGAGTTTCAGGGGGATATGTATTGGTCGATTGACGAACAACATCGTTGGGTATATCGCGTTGATTGAACTTCTCTCTGATGCCATTTCACATGACATACGCTAACTCATTGTCAGGCTAGATTCACAACTCATCATTCTACAACTTACTGGTGTTTATTCCGTTCGAAACCCAACTATTCTCGCATGTTCCTAACATTTAGGATTTTGGAAGAAATTTTGATTCCAATCAATATCAACACATTTCCATAAACTTAAACACATTGACTGATTCATTAGCGAACTATGTGCTAAATAGACATTTGCAGCATTTGTAAAGAAAGCATTTCACATCAATATTTGCATTAGGATTTCATCACTTAACCAAAATAAAACTCCAAAAATCAAAAATAGATAGTTGTTTATAGTTTTCACAATATGTTTGTGTCCAAGAAAAAATCTGTCATCTGACCAAGAAAATTAAAATAAATGCAGAAAAACATCCTCGACTAGTGATGTAGGTGATAACATGTCACCACCTGTGCTATCATGCGCAGGATCCTAGTCAAAGAACTTGGTACACCAGTAGTATGGCGTTGTAACCTCAAAGTTAACTCATCGGTCCTGACATCCTGAATTCCAAGAGTGAGGCCCTCGATTTGATCGTGCAACACTGCTAGGGTCTCTGATACATCTAAATCTCGAAGGACAACCCTCCCTACAACCTCTCCTACTGGAGCGTCATCTGCTCCTCATGGACGTGCCACTGGTCGCACTGGTCCAATATCTGCACACACATATGAGTTTTTTTAGTCTTGGTAGCATCAAAAACACAAAAACATTATAAAACTGAAAAAACAAAGATGTGGTCAAACCATTTTACCTATAGCACTCCACTTCTCACCAACTGGTGAAACCAAAGTCGGATCACCTCGGAAATCCATCCCGATATATGGATACTCCACAAACACCATCTCCTGGTAGTTGAACCACTCGAAAAAGGCATCTGAGAAGGAGATCTGTGACTGGCGAGCATGTCTAGCCATCAAGTCCACCTATCTCTGCATTTGTAGTTCCCTCGGTGTTGGCAATCCTAGTGAAATGTTTTGAGGTTGCATCAGTGGAGTTCTTTCCAAAGAAAAAGAAGTCAATATGGATCCATAACCAAAGTTCTTGGTTCTTCCATTCTTTACTTTGGACAATTGGTCTTTTATGACAGGAAGTATCGCCTCACACCAATTGAACAACTTCAATTCCAGGCATTCTAGGGCATACTGCATGTAAGATCTATTCGCTAAATGTAAGGCCACGCTGCCAGCCAATCTAGCAAAGGTAAATAGAATAATCCTCAAAGGTTGATCTATAACATCCCTAATATTTATCTTACCATCTCTACTACGTTGAGATCCATCCCTACAGAACTGATGAATGTAATCTTTCACAGATTCGCCCCCACGAGAAAATCCTGATAGTGAAAGAGTGGCACCACACCTCGACAAACCCGTCAGAAAAATAAATATCCTCAACTGTGAAAGGAATAGATTTACCTCTGATCTGGAATACCTGGTCAATAGGATCCCAAGCATTGAGAAGATACTACAACAAGTTGATCTGTTGTCTCATGCTGGATATGCAGAAAAACTTCAGTAAGCCACAGTTTCTTAATGCATCCATTGTTCCCTAGTCATGTAAAGCAATCATATCCTCCTTTTCATGTTCTCTTTCATGCCATGTGACAACCATTTTGATCCAACAAATATCTGAAATGCAAACAATAGATGAGTTAGGATCCAATTTTGAGCAAAAACAGGTAAAAATTTGATGAAAAACACTTTATAAAGTTGCCTTTCTGCGCCCATCACACCCTACCTTTGAGCAAGGTGAGATGCATACTAACTGGCTTGTTGGTAGCTCAGTATGAATCACACCTTTCGATACTGGCTAGGTGAATTGAACATCTTTGACCACCAAGAAAACTTTTTGTCTTCTTTTCGAGCTTTGATTCAAAAATGAAAAGAAAACTATAGAGTCCTCTTTAAACCCTTTTCAGACTCGTTAAATATGAAAAGATTGTGTGATTTTCATTCTATCAGTTAAGCCTTGGTTGTTTTCATCTCTTTAGCCAATCATATGCTTTCACTTGGTTGTTTTGCCCTTTTGAGGAACAGTTGCAATGAGTGGTCTTATTAGTCGGCCTCTTCACATAAATCAACATGTTTTGAAAAGTTCCAACATCACCAGAACCAGTTTCTACCCTAGACACCGTTCATTCCTCAAAATAGAGTCCTCCTTAAACCCTTTTTAGACTCGTTAAATATGAAAATATTATCGAGCACTTGTCTTTTCCATCTCGTTAAAGTATTGGAAATGTCATCCCTCTTGCATTATTTTATCCTTTTTCGGATCTGAGGGATTACTTTACGAAAAAGAACTTATGGAGTTTTCTTTTCATCTCTTTTCAAACTCTCTAAACATGAAAAAGACTGAGTTTCACTGTCGCTAGACTCGTTAAAACATTAAATAGTGACAGGTTTGCCTGAAGGGCGAATTATAGAACAAGCATATGTTATCCTCCTCAAGCTTGACAAAAAATAAAGAGGTAATGGTCAGCCATGATTGGGGGAAAAGGGTAAAAACTTGAAGAATTTATGGTAGCAATTCACTCTTGAACATGAGACTATCACTTCATCTCCATTATTGAGTTGGGTTGGGTTATTTCATTCACCAGTCATCTCACCATTGGTCTTTCATACCATCCATATTTTGGGGTTAACGCTACCAATTCATCTCAATGTCGCCGACATGTTCAAGAGAAGTCATTCAGTTGAGAAATCACCATCTAGTGAATGTCTCATACACTACAATACCTCCAACCTTCATTTTTTCATGACTGCCATTACTGAACCTTGTGTCGTCAGTTCATTTTCACCTCTAGAAATCATTTGCTTCATTTCATGTTGTAGATGTGGGATAGATCAAGGCCCTCCTACGACGAGTCACTTCTTGTCGACATTAGCTCATTATCCAAGAAGTTGACTTAAAAACAACCCTTTCAGTGTTTTGAATCTTGCATACATCAATGGTAAGTTTGTCACTTCTAGTGACAGGTTGGCATCAATGGCCTTCGACCGAAATATTTTGCGTGGTGTTCGACATCGAATCATATATTCACACCACGTGAAATGTACTATAGTACCTTTTGGGTCATTATCATTATCGGTGATTCCTCTCACATATGTTAACAACTCACATCATTGGCTTGTAATCAGACAATGTCTTTCCATGTTCGACTCCAAAACATCTCTTCACATGGATTGACTTGTACATCAAGCGAATATTGAACAAGTTTTTGAAGACCCCGAATCTAGTTTCATCCATCTGGGTTACGATATATTCAAGGATATAAAAACATCAAATGTACAAAGGTTCTGCACAAATTAGGGAAAATTTTAAGAACCACCCTAAATTTATATGTATAATAAATGGGCTAATCCCCATGATACATAGGAAAAATGGGAGGCAATTTTATCAATAATATAATATGTATATATAATTTTTTTGGCGAATCTCTCACCCGATTATATTATCTTGTACAGTGATGGAAGATCCTTCACTGAATTATAAAACCTTGTAAGGTCTTGGCAAATCTTTTACTGAATAATAAAACATTGTGAAGTCTTCGCGAATGTTTTGTTAAAGTATGAAACCATATATGATAATAAGAAAACATATTCATTAAACTGTAATATACTAACATACATGTTTGGAAAAAGAAACATAATTTTCTCTTCTTACAAACAATGTTCCAAGTTTCAGTGGCCATGTTTTTCAAGGTTCTTACAATACACTCTTTCATATCCTTCTATTAGTTTTGATAATATTCCACAACAAAGTTCTTGTAGGTGTTGATATTGACAACGAGTTCTATCAAGGTAGGAGAGATTAATCTTTTCTCTACAACTTTTATCAAGCTACCACTTTTTTCAAGGTATCAAATTTCTTTCTTATTCCATAGACTCCAAGTGCGAGATAAAAAACAAAAAACAAAAAAAAACACACACACACACACACATCAAGTTTGTCTACCCCAACAGGCTAACAAGTAGCAAGCCCCAACTATATTATATAAGAAAGTATTAGGTATCCCAAGGGCTTGAAGGGGATCTAATTGAAAGAAGTGACCATTGTGAGAATTCTTCCAATCAATATATGAATATATAAATGTAGATTTATTATTATTTTAATTGGAAATCTTCAATTAGATAATAAAATTTAATTACGTCTCTCCCAATCTAAATTGCTTATTAGCATAATTCAATACCCTCATAGGTATCACATTTTTTAACAGTGTTGTAACATGTAGATTAATTTCCTTTTCGGTGAACAATCTCCACCTTTTAGGAAAATATGGTGCAGTGGCTCCAACCCCTACAGATCATTAGTACAAACTAAGAATAGCACAAAAGATGAAAGGTTGTACAAACCAACTTATTTTTCAAACAACTAATCCAACATCAGTACCTAAATTTTTTCATGAAGATATCATATTAAGAATGTTTGAAAAATGGTGAGAAATCTTCTGCGAGGGTGATGCGGAAAGAGTGATAAGGTTTCATTGTTTTGAATTTTTTTGTTAAATCATAAAAACTTAAAAACCAATATTAATGGAGATATTAGTATTTTTTACTAAATTTTGTGAAGTGACTAAATGTAGCTTTAACCATTCACCTTAAGATGTTTTTACAATATAATTTCCTAAGTCTATTTAATATCTTCATTATCATAAAAACCAACCTATATCCATCTTAACTCCACATCTACCACTCTTAGAGGGATGAAATCTATTTATCCCTCTGAGCACTTGGTAGACCCAAAATTAAGATGGATCTAAGATGATAGAATTTCCCCTTTAAATAGTCTATGCTCACATGAATACCATGGTATTACCATGGGTCAATACCATGGGTTATCATAAACCTGGAGCTTAAAAATTACTATTAGTAATTTATAAAAACTAATAAAATTAATAATTGACTTTTATTTTATTTTTTATTTTAACCAAGTTAAATGTTTAACATACATTAAATTACAACATCCATCTTTACTCTTGATCCACCAAGCCCTGAGAGGGATCAAATATTTTTTCACTCGATGTTAGTTTGCATATCACAATATTTGATACCTCTCGGGGCTTAGTAAATCCAGAGTAAAATGGATTTTAATTCCCCCATTTAAATAGGCTACATTCCACGTGAATACCATGGGTCAATACCATGTGCCATTTTTATTTTTATTAATACTAATATTAGGGTTAATAATGTTATTTTTCATGGTATTAATAATAATCTAGCCCATGGTATTTGGCCCATAGTATTTTTCCCATAGGTTTCACCTAAATATAATGCATTTTTTGAGTGTTCGTAAATATAAGGTGACGTATGGAGTAAATATAAAAAAATGTTTTATCTGTTTACCATACCTCTCGTTTATTTATATTTTTATCAATTTACCATACCTCTTTTACAAATATGGTATTTGGCCCATAGGATTAACTTAAATAAAACCTCTTTTTTGAGCCTTCATAAATAGAAAGAGGGTTATGGACTAAATATAAAAAGAAGTTTTATTTATTTACCATACATCTAGTTTATTTATATTTTTATTTATTTACCATACCTTTTGAGTAATTATAAAAAGAGGTTTTATTTATTTACCATACCTCCACTTTATTTATATTTTTATTTGTTTACACCCTTGCATGTATATAAGGTGACTTATGGAGTAAATATAAAAAATGTTTTATTTATTTACCATACCTCTCATTTATTTATATTTTTATTAATTTACCATACCTCTTTTATAAATATGGTATTTGGCCCATAGGATTCATTTAAATAAAACCTATTCTTGAAAATTAGGGTGAATGGAAGGTTGTAACTCCTAATTTCAAGGGCTAAATTTACCTTTTTTACCCTCTCCCTTAAAATAAGGTGGGCTATTTGAGGCGATTTGTAAAAATGTACTATGATACAAAATATTCGCCCACTAAAAATTTCAAACCCCTTAATTTCGCTAAAGGGCGAACATTCTCCCCTAAAATTTTCCATGGCACAGATGGTCATCCTAACCATGCATGATGACTCTATATCTGAAGAATCACCAATCTGTATCTGCAGACAACTATCTGATCTATGTACATAAAATGAAATTTATAAAGATGAGGATGGGAATGCTTTCCTCAGCTAGATCATGAAAATCATATTATGATAATGTATTGTATTGTAACTGATGCAGGTCACCTTCCAGTTCGAAACTTCAGATCCTCATGATAAAGCATTTCACCCGACATGAATATTTACGACCTCATGCTTTAGGGGGCAACTTTTATAGACATATTTGGGTACATCAACCCCAAACTTATATGTTGATGTATTAGGGCTCATTAGCCCCTAAAAGAGCTGTTTCATACCCTAGAGGAACATAGTCATCTGAATACATCATTCCCTAAAAGTTCCATCTAAGAAACCATCCAGAAATTGCCTAAATTAAATCATATTGACTGCTCCACTGGAAAAGTGTGATACATACTAAGTGGTACATTGCCAGGGTGCGATGCATATTGTTTAGGCCTTCTATAGGGTGCTATGGGTGAGGATGGACAAATGTTCGGGACAGTTTGCTAAGTGGATTCTCATGGAATCTTCTAGAAACTTCTCCTGTGCCAGTTGCCTCTCTGAATTTTCCCAAGGATGAATAAGGGATCTAAAACCATCTGTTATCCCTTCTCTTGTGGAACCAATTGTAACAAGTGGAATGAAACTAATCAAACCCCATGGATGACTCACACCCTTGCACACATCTATAAATGGATCCCTCATCTAAGCGACCTTAGAGGCTAAAATGTTGTGAATTGCAAGGAAGTGTTGATAGTTTGTAAGTGAGGAGAGCGCATTGTATTCTTGTTGGAGTGATATTGATATTTCATGAGGTGAAGAAGGATTGAAGCTAGGAGGATGATGCTAGATCAGACAACTGGGTTGTAATTCTCCCTTCTATTAATAAAGCTCTCCAAGTTTTCTTCCATATGATTGTGCAATTATGAATATTATCATTTGTTCATTATATATATGATTATGTAATGTTTATGTTGTAATAGATCATGATGCTTTGACGATTCTTTGTTGTTGTACTTGTGCAGGTACTCTCCAAGCATGTTAAGTACAGGGAGGAGTTGTGGGTTCTGTCAAAGGGGAGAGAGATCAAGCAAGGGATCAAGTGGAAATTCCAGGTTGGTTCCATTATCTTTCTCTTATCTATTACACATAGAAGAAATCATTGAATTGCTTTAAACTATTGTTTCTAGGGTAGTTTCCAAACCTAGAGAGCTAGCATTCTTTAGGAATACTAGTTTTCCCAGAAAGAACAATAGCCAAGTGCATCTCTCCTAACCCATTTAGTTTTTCCAATCCATGCTTCTATGTTATCGTTAAATCTAAATTTACCTCCAAAGTAGTTCTAAGTGTCTTTATTTCAAATTCAATGGGACAGATAATATTCTTACCATACACAATTCATAGGGAGAAAAAATTTTGGTATTCAAACAAGTGATCTTTTAAGACCATAACACCTCTAGAAGTATTTTAACCCAGTCTTGCTGGTGGTCCACCACATTTGTTGTAATAATTTATTTTAGCACTCTATTAGTACTCTCCACTTTCCCATTAGCTTGTGGATGGTAAGGAGAAGTAACTCGGTGATGAATCATGTATTCCTTGACAAGGTCTTGTATCAACTAGGAAGTACATTGTTATCCTCCATTTGTAACTATCTCCTTTGGCAATCTGTAACAAAAAAATATGTGCTCATATAGAAAATATGAAACATCTCATTCGATGGCTCTAGTTAGTGCTTTAGCCTCAACCCATTTGTTGATGTAATTTGTGTAGACAAAAATGTAGGACTTCTATTGAAATGGGGGATTGATTGGTCCCACAAAATCTAAAGTTCATCTCTCAAAAGGTTCCAGCATCAAATGAGGTTGTAATAGCATTTCATCTTACCATATGGTTTTTCCCATCCTCAAGTAGTTATCACACTCTTGTGCATACTTCCTTGCATCTTGGAATATGGTTGGCCAAAAACATCCTAGCCAAAGCACTTTATGGCACATCCTCCTATCTATAAAGTGGCCTTGACAAGGCTGAAAATCCTTCAAAATGTTGTGGATATCATCTTCTCTCACACACCTTTTGATTTGATGATATGGATCAATGTGAAAGAGTTATCCATCCAATCAAAAGTATCAGGCACTTTATTGAATGATATTTCTCTTTTTCCTTGGAGAAAGATTATACGAAAGCTTTCCTATAGCAAGGTAATTGGAAATATCAACATACCAAGGTGGGTAAGTAGAAAATGTAAAGGGATATTCATTTGGGAAAGAATATTATATAAGTATATCATGACCACTATTAGGAAATCTAGAAATAAAGTCAGCAACAACATTATCCCTCCTAGGTCTATCTACAATAGTGATGTCAAACTATTATAGTAACAGCAACAATATAGTGACCCTAGAATTAGTGACTGGGTTTTTCATTAAAAACCTAATAGAAGAATGATCAATATACACAAAAGTTTGATAACTAGTAATATAGTGCCTAAACTTGTTGATAACATGTATAACAATAAGAAATCCCTTTTTGGACACTATATAATTTATTTACGTAGGGGTTCAATTATTGTTGATATAATAGATGGCATAAGGTTTATTATCTTCCTAGTATCCAAGCACAACTCAAATGGATGTATCAGAAGCATCTATTGAGATGTGAAACGACAAGGTCGAGTTTGGTCCTCGCAATATAGGAGCTATTGTTACACATATTTTAAGTTCTGAAAATGCATTATTACACTTGTCAATCCACATAAACTCTTTTTCTTTTACTAATAGGTAAAACAATGGAGAAGAACATTTAGTAAAATTTTCTATACAACGTTTATATTAACTTGCATGCCCTAAAAATATACATACCTCCTTTTGTGTCTTCAGAGTAGGGATATTCATAATTGCCTCAATATTTTTTTGATCTATCAATATACCTATAGCAAAAAGATAGTGTCCAAGTACAATTCCTTCATTCATCATCATGTGACACTTTTCGATGCTAAGAGAGAGATGGGCTCGTATGCATAACTCAAGTAATTTTTCAAGACTACTTAATGCTTCATCAAAATCGTCACCATAAGGTGTAAAATCATCCATAAAAATTTCCAAAAATTCGACACATTGAAAAGTTCTTGGTGCATTATAGAGTCCAAAAAGAAGGAGTCTATAGGCCAATTTACCCCAAGGGAATGTAAAGGTGGTATTATCTTGATCTTCGGGATCAATATAAATTTTTTTATAGCCACTAAACTTGTCGAGGAATGAAAACCAAAAAAATTTTACCTATCAGGGTATCAAGGACTTGGACAATAAACGATAGTGGGAAATCGTCCTTTTGAGTTTCCTTCTTAAGCTCCATGTAATCGACATATATTCTCCACTTATCATTCTTTTTGGGAATAATCACAAGTAGAGATACCCTTCAATTGTTAGAAAATGGCTATATAAAGTTTGCATTCAATACTTTTTGAAGCTCCTCCTTGAAAACATCCCTCAAGGCAGGATTCATCCTTCATTTAAGTTTTCGAACATGTTGGGATCCTTCTTTTAAATAAATGTGATGATAGCATAAACCTAGATATATACCCTTCATGTCCTTATAGTCTCATGCAAAGGCCTATTTATACTTTCTCGACAACTCTATCAATTTTTTTGTTTGTGCAGGGGATAAATTGGGATTCATTAGAGGAGATTTCAACCTAAAAGTGGCCTCCTAAGGAAAAATAATAAAATAAGAGTTATGAATTTTGGAGGGAAAAGAAAATAACTATTTTTTTTTAATTGTATTTTTGGCTTATCTCCTAATAGGTTTACCCAAATTTCAATTGTAGACACTCATTGGATGTGGAATTTACTTCTGCATCTAATGAGTGTCTACAATTGAAATTTGAGTAAGTCTATAAGGAGATAAGCCAAAAATACAATTAAAAAGAGTTGTTATTTTTATTTTCCCTCCAAAATATTTACATGTATCTCTTTTTAGATTTAAATTATTTTGATTGGTTTACATATTATGTATGTGAAAAATTCATGGTCACTTTTAGGTTGAAATTTCCTCTAATGGATATTCAAGGTTTTTCGAGATTCTATCTCAACTGGAATACTCTTAAGGATAGGTGTAGTAGGTATCTCTTCTAGATTAGGATCATCAATGGTTTCTTCCTCATAATATTTTTCCATTATAGAACTCAACAATCAAGATACTAGATGTGTAACAACATATGGGTCATTAATAAAACTTTTAATGGTATCGTCCTCGGTCTCATTTTTAAAATATAAGGCTTTCCCAATGGTGAGAATTGGATGTGTATCATTCTCCTCTAATTCAAATTCAATCCATAAGGGATTTTCACATTCCACACTTGGTTTAGCTAGGGGATAAAGAAAAATATTCTTGGTTGTGTTCTCATCAGATATGGTCATAAACCCAAATCTGTAGTTAATAAAGGCATCTACAATAGCCATTCGGGGTCTTCCTAAGATCATGGGATGACCTCCTAGGTGATTTTTAGGTTTTAATATTACAAAATCTACTGGGTACTCCCAGGAATCAACCAAAATAACAATGTCTTCCAGTATCCCTTTAGGATGAATTTTAGACCTATTAGCCAACTCTAATATTGTCAAGGTTAGCCTTAAATTGGTGAACCAAAATAATTCAAAAGTATCCTTGTTCATTATGTTAATTGCAGCTCCTAAATCAATTGGAGTATTTGGAATATTTATTCCTCCAATGTAAACAGTTATTATTGGATTTCCTGCATCCTCATACTTGGTAGGTGGAACTTCTCCTAACATTAATGTTCACAATTTTCCTACCACATGCACAGTAGGATGATCTCTAAATATTCTTCTAGTTTTATTTATACATAACTCCCTCACCATTTTCTCATAAATTGGAACATCTTATATGGCTCTCCCTCACCATTTTTGCATAAATTAGAACATCTCAGATGGCTTGTAGTGGGATGCAAACATAAAAAAATTTCAATTCTATTAAAATTCATATTTTGGTTCAAGGGTAGATTTTACTACAATTAATATTTCAATATATTGTGTGTGTACAATAATATTAGTATTAACAATAGCTTCATCTATTACAGAGCATCCAACAGTAATATCAACAACATTCTTAGAGGGCTCAGCTATTATAGTAGTAATAGAAATGATAACTATATCAATTGTTTTACACAATTTAGCTATTATAGGAACCAAAACATCAGTTGTTATAGTTGTTCCATTTGTCACAATGATCTTGGCCCTGGTTGATTCAACATGTTGTCTACCAAATGACTCTTGAATCAAAGTTTCCCCCTTTAGAGAATTATCTTCTTCATCTTCTATAATAACTAGGGGAACTCTCAAATTTACTATTCTCATTGATCATAATTGTACTTAAATTCATTCCATATGTGATATATAGTAAGTGGGAAGAATTAATGTTTCAATCTGTTTCATTGCCTTATTATTAGGGTTAGGGTTAAGTTGTACAAGAAATTTAGGTCGTAAAGGAGGACTACTTACTGGCACATTAGAGGGAAGTTCCAATTGTTGTTGCTACATTGGAAATGGAACAGGTGGTTAATTAGCAAAAGTGGCTCCAATTCATACTTGAGGCCATGGAAGAGGTTTGTTTAGAAGAGAATTCCATTGGGGCCATGCCATTGGATACTGGACCAATGAAGGATTAGGGAGCTACCATGGTGCTATAAGGTATTGCATCTGCTAAAGAAATTTTTGAGAATCATACAAATTAGACCATGAATTAAAAGATGGAAAAATATCATGAATCATACCATATGGTCGAGATTTCCATGGTTACTTGGAATCAATGAAGTATGTTTTTTTTTTTCAGTTTCCTCCCTCGATTCCTTGTAGACTAGTTTTAGTCTTGGAAATGATGGGCACTACTCTATAGAATGTTTTCATTCACATATGTTTCAAGGCCCTATGTTGTTAAGTGGGCACTCCCTAAGAGAGTGCTTATTTTTGCACTCAGGGAAAAATATGGACAAACCTTGTTCTACTTCATTGTGATTTTGTCTTTCCCGCAACATAACAAACTGAGAAGTCAGGGAACTCATAATATCAGTTTTAAAATCCTCCAACGAGTTCCTAATATTTTCCCTAGTTACTCTGCCATTGGATAACTTGTGTACACTGGTAGAGGTATATCATGTTAAGACTTTACTTCTTTTTTTTTTATCCTCTCGAACTTCTCCAACAAAGCTCAAAAATTCCATCATAAGATTCTTTAGATATATCTCCCTTTCCCATAAGATAAATAATATATAGGTGGTCCTCCTTCATTCCTCTAATCAAAATAGTCTTCAGAATGTCCTTACTTATATTATTATGCTTGGATCTTCACAGATTATAATGGATATGTTCTATATATTCTTCCAAACTTTCCTTGTCTCATTGGGACATTCTGATTATTTCTTCCCTGTAATCCCTTATTCTACAGTTGTCATGATACTTATCTAAGAAAATTTTCTTCATATCATCCCATGAAGAAATAGAAAAACCTCTTAATCCCATGAACCACCTCAAACTACTCCTTTTAGGGTAGCATGGAATAATATTAGTTTATGGGCATTGGATGCATAATCATAACTTCTACATAGGTCATCAAGCATAAAATGGAATGTATTTGGATCTTCACTAACAGTACCTTGGAAAATTGGAAGGGCTAACAAAGGAATATGTTTCACTAGATATTACCCCTACATGTCTCCAATGGGAAACTCAAAGGTAGTAACTCTTTCTTCTGCCATCTTTTCCTCTTTCAATGTTTACAAATTAGGGTCAACAAGTGGTTTCCTCCTCAATTGAAAATAATCCCCCTCTAGTTTCTTAGGCTACTTAAGCCATTCAAATTGTCCAAATGATTCAGGTTGTTCAAACCATTTCACAACACTCTCTAAAATAGAATGATCAACATGTTATTTCACAACATTACCCGTAACAAAATGATCATCGGGTTGTTTCAAAACATTACCTATAATAGAGTGATGCAAGTTGTTTCATAGTACTACTTGGAATAGAGTGATCAGGTGTTTGTTTTACATCACTACTTGGATTCAGGATGTAATAATAAGGTGGTTGTTCTTCTGGACTCAATTCCAAGCTACATCCATATGTGTCATCTTATCCTTCTAATAAGCCTTAATATTCTTCCTTTATTGATATAGATGGACTAGATACTCTTGGGCTTGCCTATGAAGCTGAGGGTTCATAAAATTCCACCTCCCTTATGTGTGCACCCAACACAAATGATTCCGGAGTTGTTAGCCTTTGTGGAGTAGATTTATTTGATCCCTTCTTCTTGGATATTGTCCCTTGAGTGGATGATTTTTCTTTAGCTTTTGAATTCAACTCCTATATGTATGTTACTCTTCCCAAATCTTGATTCTTTCTTCCATTTCCTCATCTACCTACACGGTAAGTTTCTTTGGGGGCACTGTGTTTTTCTTCTTCTCTATTCATGCAATGCAATCCTATGTGCCCTGGATCCTTATAAGGTTGATCCCAGTTCAGTGTGTCTAAGTGATGCATAGAACCTCTCATCTTACCACTCAAATCTAGGAACACATCTAACACACTCTCAATAAATGCATACAAGCAATGCTAGTCACACATATTCACCTATAATAGCCTCCCCAACAACAGTGCCAAAATGTTGTTCAAATGAATTGTCTTTCAAATGAGGAACCTAAACTATCAACTAGGGTAGGTTTTTTCATTTCAAGGCTATTGTGAAAAGTATATGCGAGAACAATGTATAACTAGCTCTAGTGACATCAATCCTTAAAATGTTGTGCAATCATCACTCGGCACTAGAAAATCATCATTATCACACCCACATAAATCACTTAATCAGTCATTCACTCCTTGTAGAAGAAAATCAGCACTCATCCACTTGAATCTCAATTTAATAAAAGAACACATTCAATCAAATTGAAAAGCACTCTGTAACAAGCGCACAATAATGCATAAAAGATTCTCCAAATTGTAACAATGAATTAACATAAAGCACACATGATCACAAGTGAACCGGCTTGGAACTTAAGTTGTTACACTATTAACTAAAACCACTATTCTACAATTCAATTGGCCAGTAACTGCAATGCATAGAAAGATC
Organism: Pinus tabuliformis; assembly: GCA_031772625.1. Classification (NCBI taxonomy): domain Eukaryota; kingdom Viridiplantae; phylum Streptophyta; class Pinopsida; order Pinales; family Pinaceae; genus Pinus; species Pinus tabuliformis. The sequence continues at coordinate 494,745,394 of CM062812.1, read as the reverse complement.
AATAACAGTAACAGTGAAATGGTTACACATCAAAACCGAGAGAAGTTAAACATACATCTATAATACCTTACTAACTCAAAATCCCTTGCAAAGAGGAGGGCCCTTCCTCCTTTGCATGGAACTGGTACATGCATCTCACGAGCTAATCAATAAATAAGTAAGATGCAACAAATCAAAAGTCTAGTTGCATTAATATTAGGAATGATTTTTTTTTACACGGTTTTCTCCAAAATCATAGTGTTGATGTCACCCCCTGTGAGGTAGAGGGCTTCCTCTTTTACAAATTACTATACATGTATTTTTGAAGCACAATCGAACATGAAAATCTCTCTATTCTCTAATTACCCAAATCAAGAAATGAATTACAATAGTTTTCTATGAATATAAAATATTTTAATTGTCTTTCCAAAATACAAGAAGACCGATAACTACAAGTTCTTAATTTTTCATAGGGATATATTGTTCTTTGCTTTGATAATTGCATTTCTTCATTAACAAATTAAGTTCACCCCATAACATCATAACATTATTCATATTTACATCATTATTTATCATCATATGCAACTATGTAGAAAGAACAATATCATCATCATCAATGTAGTGGAACATAAAGGAACAATAGAAGAAAAGCATTCACACATAGAGATGCCATGATTGGTCGGAGACTAAGGAAAAACCCACTATGGGGAAAACCCTTGCAAATTATTCTTCTTATATTGTCATCAAATAATTCAAAAAAAGAGAGTAGAATGATCCATATGTTCATCTATGCAACTAACCAGAAAAACAACTACAACGCCCATGAAATGAATCCAACAATGTATATGCTCAAAACTCTTATTCTAAAGACTGTAATGAACTGTCACTATCTGCAATCAACTTCCAAACCCTATGGTCACTGAGTGAAATATTTGGAATACTAAGATTTCATCTTTTATATCTCGGTCATAGATAAGAGGTGTCATGTGAGTGACTATAGCTTTCCCAATTTCTCCCTTAACCCTGGCATGCAAGCGAATGGGGTCAGATCTTGACTACAGAAACCCTAAACCCCCAGTCACGTGGATGGAGAGTTTTTCATGTGAATGAAAGTCTCCATTCATATGGATGATCTTCTTTGTATGCAAATACAGTTGAATCCTTCTTGTTTTGTGCCTGCAACTAGGTCCTGAAACCCTGAATCAAAGATGTGAGCTTTGGACCTAGCAATTCACCTTAAAGCAAACCTAATATTCTATGGACGAGACTCAAACCTATGCGATTCAAAAAAAAGATAGAAGAGTGTCTCATTATTGTGTCCAAACTTGGTATAGGTCACTTTTATTTATAACCTTTCAAGGTGGTCTACTTTGCTTTAGGGTCCACCTTATCAAATGTGCACAAGTGGGATTTTCTTCATAATTACACTTTCCCTTATCCGATTTGAGTGATATTTAGGTCAATTTTGGTCCTCTCGAAAAGAGGAATTCAATGCAATAATTATCTCTATCAGGTGATCTTTAAAATGTGGAATTTTACCGCAGTTTCATATTTTTAACACTCCCTCTCAACTAGGGATAATTTCACCAACATCATTTCATGTGTATCCTATCATCAAATCATATCCAATCTCAAGTATCTCATAATCTCAATTCATATCATTCTTATTCATGCTTATCTCTTGATTTTACCTACTCACATCTTGAATATTCTTGGATCTAGAAGAATAATTTGTCATCAGAGGCGAGCCTATGCTACCACCCTCTATTCATTGGACTACTATCTGGAATCTCTGCTAGTGGGCTACTACCAGGAATCTTTGTCAACGGGGTACTACCAGGGAATATTTGCAGGGATTCAGATCTATGACCCACATCAACATAGGAGAGCATATCATTAGGGAGTAGATCTCAACCTAGAACCACATCGGGGAGCTACTAAACCTAGAATCTCATGGGGGATCTACTACTACAACCCCATATTGAGCACTAGGTCATATAGGGGAGATATTACTCAACCCATCCTATTGACTACTGATCTTCCTAACAATAGCCCTCAATAGTCATGTGGTAGAATACTTTCATCGTAATCCAATCATGGATGAGATACCTGACTTACCAAGAGGTAAGGATCACATGCCTCCAAGCCTCCTCAACTCATTGGCCAGATGGGGAGGGATAATCCCAACAAGCCCTGCTTGGGAGTATGATGCCAATTGGGGTATACTCTACAAAGACCAAGATAGGGTGACTACTAATCCAAACCTATGGGTAACAGATAGGGGTGATACCCTATTGTCTAGAGTTCCCTCAACCCCAAGAGCCCTTATCTCAATTCCACACTCTGGGAGCTCAGACAAGGGAGGAAGAGTTGGCTCAATGTTACTGAAAAGTCATGCTCTTTGTAGATTAAAAACATATCATCGTGCTCATATTTGGTAATCATAATGTCTCAATAGCAGTTATCTCCTGTTCATATAGGACTATTGTAGTACTCAACAAACCCCCATTATTACTTAATTCTCATTATGGAGACCCTTTAATTAGATGGTTGTTCATATTACTATTTGATTTTGAGAGTTTGGATTGTATAAATGAGTTCGTTTTGTTCTTATCTTCCTATCATAACTTGTTTGATCTCATTTGGACATTTGGTTTGAAAATGTTGCCTAGCCAATGATTGAACATTTTCACTACCTTGACCTAATCAATTGTATAAATGTTCATTATTTCTAGCCCCCGAGACCAAGATCTTTATTATTATTATTATTAGTAGCTATATTTTCCAAAAAGTGGCTATGACATATTGAACTTCAGGACTTATTAATATTGGAAGATTTCTTTCAAAATCTCTGATATCATAAGTCCTAACCCCATTTATCAGTGGTTGTAGTTTATTGGTCAGAGAAACCTTTTTATAATAGAGTCATATCGAAGTTTTCAGAGTTATGACATCGGAGGAACTCTTTTAGAATTCTTCGATACCAAAACTCTGATACATATGACATTGGCTCTTTATAATAATAAACATACATAAACTTTGAAACACATAAGTGGCAGCCCTTTTAAAATATTTTGGTGTATTATATTTTAAACCAAATTCTGACTGTTATATATAAGCACTATCGGAGGATCCCACATGCCACATCATACTCCACTCCAACATATCGAAGATACCATATCAGCATTTTTGTTATGTGTCTCCATTCAAAACCTCCAATCTTCGATATGCGATAATCATTCACGGTCGATCACCAAATTTACAATAAAGGCCTCAGCTCTGATTTGTTGATATTCAAAGGCCTTTGATCTCCAACTTGCAATAATCATCCATCTATGATCTCCGACATGCTATTCACTCCAATATCCGGACCCGATATAATTATAGGTTCGATTTAATACAAAATTGTGTCCGCAATATTGCAACTTTGTGTTGGGAAAAATACAAAGAGGGGGGTGAATAGTATTTACACTTTCATAATAATGATTTTTTCTTTTCAAATTGCATACACTATTTTACAAAATCCAATCAACGTATTTCCACACCTTTAAATAATGAAACCAGCGTATAGATAATAAACTTTGATAAACAACTAGTTCTTTGTCTTAAATTAGAGTGTGATCCATTAAGTAGTAAACATATGCAGTAAGAACAGAATAAATAAACATAGATGAACACTAGGACTTTTCAGGTGGAAACCCAATGTGGGAAAACACCATCGTTGTTATCATCTCAGTCTTAAATCTTCTAATAATAAAAATTGTTTACAAGTTTTGTATTGGTGCACACTTTTCCAGTACACAGGAATCTACCTACTGAAGGTTACAACCTTCACTCATTTTCCAACATCTACTGGAAGGGAGCGCTAACCCCCTAGCTCTTGTACTGGTTGATATGATTACTAGTGTGTAGGCGCTAGCCTACAGAAGACTACTACCTTCAATTTTCCTCCAGGGACCACATTTCATAAATTTGCAGACTGGATACTCCTGGTGCACATCAACACAATATGAAGGCCACATTTCATCAAATCTTCAACTGGACCCATCAAAAACATTGAAGCTCAGAATCAATAACCATTGAAATAATTGCATCTACCAACAATCATTCAATCTAAATAGCCAGATGTTTGTCACCAGAACTTAGAGTTGATCCCAGAACACTGCAACAACAACCAGAACCAACTGCAACCTCAAAATTAATATGTCAGAATGTATATTCTACTTCAGTGAAGCCAACCTACATGTATACGATACTTCCTTTAACCCAACTTGTGTATACCTCTAGAAACGCTAAATCATAAAACTTCTGAACCAAAAACTATATCAACAGTAACATTCTGAAGATCTACTGTCAAATTATAGAGTTCTAAAAAGACAGCAGCAAAGATCACCTTTCTCACTTAATCAATCAATCAGACTCAATCTCCTTATACAGTCAGTTCTACTTTCAGAACTAACGAAGTTATTATTGACAGAAAGCAGTAAAACAATAGCATTGATCAGATAGATCAGCCATCTCTGAACAACAAGCTTTTCTTCTACATACGCTACTTGGAAGTTCTAGACCAGTGTGTATACACACCTTCACCAAGGCGAACCAGCATATATATCTGCAAATCATAACTTATAACTTCGCCGTTATTCCATACTTCAAACATACCCAGATCATAACCTTTAAATAATAAAACATGTGTTAGCATTTAGATCTGGCCCATCCATTATCAGATCATACAATGATAAGTCATTTCAAGTCTCATGATCCTAAACCAACATTGTATTCAAGATGCACAAGATATTTCAGATCATATCATAACCATAGCCCTTACAACATAAAATATACTTCACATAGAATTATTCATGAAAAACTCTTTCACTTAGCCCTTTGATCTTCTCCTCCTTATATAGTTTTAGTGTTTCTTAATATCTCATACCAAGATAGCACTTAGAACCTGTGGTATTCTTAGACAGGATCAAGAAACCATTATTTCGCTCAATATTGTGGGCTAATACCATGGTATGGACCCTTAGTATTATTTAACCTTAATTTTCCTTAATTTTCCATCCCATACGCGCTTTTACTCTTGTGAAACTGCGTGCATACGTATACGCGTTGTTTATTCAGTGAACCCACTTGTATACACTACTTGGACTAGGTGAACCAGTGTATACAAATTAATGCAATTGAAAACATTATTTTTCTTCAATTGCTTGATTCTGATATGTAGTCCTTTGATCCATCATCCTATTCTTCTATACCATTTCCGTATTACCTCTAAATTGACCTGTTATAATGTGAGCTTCCCTTTATCAAATTTGAACTGACCTGTGAGTGGGTTGCCATCAAGGACAACACCTATACCATAATGCCAACAATCTCCCCCTTTGGACTTGATGGCAACCAGATTGGTGTTGATTACTTCAAGTTGTAGAACCTGTTAGATATATTAAGCAACACTAAGATACTCTCCCCCTTTGACTTCAAGGGCAAAGGGCAAACCAAGATATTCTCCCCCTTTTAGATGCACTATGATGTCCATGCTCCCTTTGAGTACATGTAGAGTCTGCAAATATAATTTTCAAATGAATAACATGACTCTATAACTCAACTATGTGAGTATGACCTTCCTATCACCAATGACTCATACATACATCAGTCACCCAACCAAGTGGGGATATACCAAATGTTCATACATGACCGAAAAATTACAATTATTACATCATCCTTCCCATGCATAGTGGGGGTAAAAATTACATCAAATTTCAAAAGGACTCATTAATAGAATATGAAATAAAGAGTCATATTATTACACCATAGGTATTACAGGACCTTTACAAAAAATGATATGAATATTTGAGACCATAGATGAATTTAGCGACCATGATGCCAACAATGCATAATGTTTTTCAAGGCTAATGCTCCCCCTGAACCTGTGCTACCTATGTATTGACAACAATTCATTCATCAAGGCATCTTCATCAATCAAATAAACATCAATGAATCAAGCATATTAGCAAACTATAACCATCAATATCAGACTAAACACCCATGCCAAAAACTGATTTTGAGTCTGACCCAATGCTTTTCTATCATAAAAACACATACGCTACTGCAAGCATAGAAACTCACATATATACGTGACTTTGCTTCATGAAATCCGTGTATATAAAAAATTCCTCTGAAAACTGATTTTAACAGTAGGATGAGGCAGAAACAACTCCCATCTTTTGTCTGAGATATTGAAATTCTTCTCTGGGAAGTCGTTTGGTAAATATATCAGCAACCTGTTCTTTGGAGGGAACATACTCCAATTTAACATTTTGTTCAAGCACTTGTTCTCGTAGAAAGTGGTACTTAATGGGTATGTGCTTGGTCTTGGAGTGCATGACTGGGCTTTTCGAAATAGTAATAGCACTTGTATTATCACATAGAATGGAGATGGGCGGAGAACATGTGATTTGAATATCTTGTAATGTTTGCATCATCCAAAGTAGTTATGTGCAGCAAGATGCAGTAGCCACATATTCTGCTTTAGCTGTAGATAAGGCAATCGAACTTTGTTTCTTATTGAACCAAGATACCAACTGTGATCCTATATAGAATGCACCTCCACTAGTTCTTTTTCAGTCATCAACATTTCCAGCCCAATCTGCATTTGTATATGCATGAAGACTGAGATATGCATTGGTAGGATGCCACAGAACGAAGTCTTGATTTCCTTGGAGATATTTGAATATTCTTTTTACTAGCTGAAGATGTGATTCCTTTGGATTGGCTTGGAATCTTCCAACAATTCCTACTACTAGCATGATATCTATTCTGATTCATGTTAGATACAGTACACTTCCAATCATAGGTTTGTATGCTGGTTGATTCATTGTAGGAGATTTATCATTAGAACTGAGACTACATCCTATTACCTTTGGAGTACATACTGGTTTGGAATCTTCCATTTTGTACTTCTTCAAAATCTACTTCAGATATTTAGTTTGTGAAAGAAAAATACTATCTTTTGTTTGTTTCACTTGTAGACCAAGCAAATGAGCTAGTTCGCCAAGTAGACACATTTCAAATTCTTGTTGCATAACAGAAGAAAAGTTTTGACTCATAGATTCTTCATTATGTAGAAAAACATGTAGATTCACAAGCTCATGTAATCTACTAAAACAATAGACAAGAATATACTTCTACTCTTTACAGCGGAAGCCCATAAACATCAAGCAAATAATAATCAATAGAGGAAGAGAATCAAAGGCACATAACACGATAAATATTCGGGGAAAGCCACAACTTAAAACCCCACTATTTGTTTTGTATTAAGCTGGAAAATCAAGATGAAATTACAATGCTTTTTCTCTCTAGAACAATCCCAACACTCAGCAAATTCAATCTCCAACTCATAAAAAAGCTCAAGGCTGAATCTTAGCCAATTCACAAGATCTCCAAGTTTCTATTCCAATATTTAATTCCTATGAAGGATAGCTTGTATTTAAAGGGAAATAAAGCCTCTAAAAATAGTGTAATCCCTCTGAAGTATTTGTTCCTGATTGCATGTATTATCAGTGCAACTCAAAAAAAATCTAAAACAATTAGTACATTGTCCCTACACTCTAGTCTCAATTGGGTCTTTCTCATAACCAACATGCATGATTTTCTGATGGTGGGATCTTTAGTTAACTAGAGTAGCACTAATTAGGTCACTAGTGTCCCAACTGACTGTTTACTCACTATGAGTTCCTATAACTTATTGGAACTAATTTAACTCGACTTAACTCAATAAATCGAGTTAACTAATTACAACTCACTCATAACTCATCTTGAACTCCTATAAGTTAGGGAGAACATATACATGTCTTCTAAAAGAATTCCAATTCGAATTTCCTAAATTAATTAAGTTAATTAAACTTAATTAATTATTTTCAAATTGCTATGAGAAAAGAATTCTATTTTAATTCACAGTTTAATTCAAGGAAAAATTAAACTGGAATTTCTTGTTTCCATTTCTCAACACTCCCTCTCAACAAGAAACAGATTATCCACTACCCTGATCCTGTCTCTATGAAACTCAAATTTACATGTTGGCAATGCCTTTGTCAAGGTGTCAGCATCTTTCTCCTCCATGGGAATGTAATCTAACAACATGATCCGCCTAAATACACAATCTCTAAGATGATGATACCGGATATCTATATGCTTGGACCAATCAAGAAAAAGTGGATTTTCGAAGAGTTTGATACAACTTTGATTATCATAATAAATCATTATCGGATCCATCTACTGACCAAACAAACAACCAGGATCTTCCTCGTCCAGATAGCCTCACATGCTACCTGACTTGCAACCATGTACTCTGCCTCTGCTAAACTGAGTGCAACCAGTCTCTATTCATGTTGTACCAAGAAATTATCGTTGACCCAATACTAAATATCCCTTCTGATGTGCTCTTCCTGTCAGATGGACTCCCTGCCCAATATGCATCAGTGAAGCCTTGAAGCTTCACTACATCTATCCATTTGTACCATAACCCAAACTGAGTAGTGCTTATGAGGTATCTCAATACATGCTTTGTCGCCTTTCAATATAGCTTGGTAGGCCTAACCATTGCTTGACTAAGCTGGTTAACTGCATAACACATATCTGGTCATGTGTTCACCAAATACATGAGTGTTCCCACAAGCTACCTATAAAAAGTAGCTTCCACTACTTCTCCTGGTGTAGCATCCTCCTTCCTCTAGTTACCATCTAGAGGAGTCTCCATGGGTTTACTGCTCTACATGCAGAATATCCTTAGTATCCCATTGGCATACTTACCCTGAGATACAAACAACTCCCCATACCTTCCATACCTCCATGCCAAGAAAGTGATGCATAAGCCCCATGTCCTTCATCTCAAACTCTCTTACAAGGTCATCCTTGCAAGATTTGATGAGCTTCTCATCACTTTTCAATATGAGATCATCTACATAAAGTAAAATGATAAAAATCTTACCTTCCACCACTATGTGATACAGGTTCACATCTGCTTCACTCTTCGTGAAGCCCAACCCAGTGAAGTAGCTATTTGTCCTAGTGTATAAGGCATGGGGCACTTGCTTCAGCCCATACAACGCTCTCTTGAGTTGGCACACATGTGACTCATGGTCCAAGGTTTCAAAACCTTCGAGTTGCTCTATGTACACCTCTTCCTCAATCATGTCATTGAGGAAGGCAGTCTTCACATCCATCTGATGGATCTTCCAACCCATCTATGCTGATAGTGTAAAAATACATCTGATTGACGAGTACCTTGCAACAGGAGCAAAGGTCTCAGTATAGGCAATCCCCTCTACCTGTGAAAAGCCACGGACCACAAATCTGGTCGTATGCTTCTCCGCACTACCATATGCAGCTTGCTTTACCTTGTAAAGCCAACGGGATCTCACAACTGACTTGTCCTCCTGTCTCAGGACCACATCCCAAACACTGTTTTGAACTATGGAGTCATACTCCTCCACCGTTGCATCAACCCAAACCGGTAGTTGCACCGCTTCCCAAAAGGAAGATGGCTCTATCACAACACATTCACCCATAAGTGCCATGTATCCAGTGTACCTCTCTGGTGACCTCCTCTGTCTACGCTAAGAAGAGGGTGCTCCCACATTCTCCCGTGCATCATCCAACAATATGTCAGCCTCTCTAGTGCACTTTCTTCCCTCTCTAGAAGACTCTGCCTGAGTGGATGTCTCCACTCCTAGTACTTTTACATGTCACTACTCCACATCAATCTAAGGCTACTCAACCTTAGGAACTAAAATTTCCTCCTTGGGATGTAGCTCAATCTCCCTCTGAAGGGATACTCGCATGGCCTTCTCCTCATCAAACTTGACATCCCTCAGAACCACTGTCATCCGACTGGTTTGCATGTACACTCAATAGTTGTGGGGAGTATCAATGTACCCCACGAATATCCCCAACTCTGTTGTTGGCTCAAGCTTCTTCCATGCATCTTTGGTCACATGGCAATAAACCAATGACCCAAAAATCCTAAAGTGACCAACATCTGGCCTCTTACCAAAATAATCTTCCTCTGGTGTTTTACTCTCAAGTATCTGATGTGGGCTACGGTTCTAAACATAAACTGTTGTGTTGCATGCCTTAGCCCACAAATGTAGTGGTAGGCCCTGATCATGCAACATGGCCCTTACTTCCCCTACTATGCTCTTGTTCTTCCTCTCGGAAGCCCCATTCTGTTAAGGGTTATGAGGTGTCGTCAACTCTCATTTAATCCCTTCCACTGTACAAAAGTATAGGTTTTAACCCCATACAGAAATTACCTACATACGAATTCTAAAACACAAAAAATAAACAATGCGAGAGCATAACACATATACACAAAGATTTTCCCCTGGATCCCAAAATTGGGACTACCAGCTTGATTTTTCATTATGTTCCTTTTAATGTTATAATACATATTTATACATTCTGAAGCATCCAATACCATGGACTGAAAAACCATCGCGTCCAAAACCATGGACCGAAAACCATCGCATCCAAAAAACATGTGCAAAAATCATGCACAAAACCATAGGTGGGTCCGCCCAACCTAACATAGGGTCCAAAACCAAAATTTTCCAGGGCGCTACCCCGGACTCGGTAAAGTGGGGTTATGGGTACCCCTCAAACCCCCTGTGACCTCCCCCCGCTACACAATCGGCGCAACAACCTCTAACCCCCCTGTTAACTACGTGTGCTAGTCGTGGAAAGAATATAACACAACCCAATAAAAAGTTCTTAAACTCATTGGAGACATATTCTCCACCGTTATCACTTTGTATATATTTAACCTTCTTGTGTGACTCTTTCTCGACCAATACTTTGAATTCACAAAACTTTGTGAATGTCTGATCCTTTCTCTGCATGAAAAATATCCAGCATTTACGAGAATAGTCATCTATGAATATAACATAATACATGTGTTTGGTGGTGGATACTATTGAGAATGGTCCATACACATATGAATGGACTCTCTCCATAATAGACTTTGCTCAACTGTCTCTATCTCCAAAGGAAGACTTGGTGTATTTTCCCAAAGTACAACCCTTGCATGTATCAACTTGCTCAAGCGTACCTTTAGGAATACCGGTAGAGATTTGCTACAATATCTTCAAAGCCCCATGATGCAAGTGGCCCAATCACCTGTGCCACAAATCACTGATGTCTCAGCTCAACATCTTTTCTACTTTTGAGCTCAAAGCAGCACAATCCTCTACCTCTATCTTCTTTACTTAACCCATGGTTGTGTGTCAAAGGAATGCCTTTCCTTCCGAAAAGATCACATCATAGACTCTATCCTCAAGCATGGAAATGGATACCAAGTTCTTCATCAATCTAGGTACATGCATAACATTCTTCAAGGTGAGTGGAGCTGCATGCTCCCTATGAAAAGTAATTGTGCCCACACCAGTAACACTATACTTACCGTCATCACCCATCTCAATATGAATCTTGAGATCTTTCTCCTCCAGTTCACTGAATAACTCTTTGTCACCAGTCATGTGGAAAGAAGCTCAATTGTCTAAGTACTAGACACTTCCCATCACTGAAGACACCATGGATGCAATGAGGGAAAAATCCAATTAGAATTGGGAGGCCAAAGCCTCATGCACTGCTCCTCCTAAGGACTTCTCCTTGGACTCCTTCAATGGAAAATTTGTAGAAAAGTGACCCATCTTGTGACAATGAAAGAATTTAACTTTTTCCATGTCCTTCTTCTTACCTCCATGATAAGAATCTACTTTGGAACGAGAAATTTTACATTTCCCCTTCCTTGCCTTAATCGCTAAGGCACAGTTCTCTTCATCATCAATATTTGGTGAAGAGCCATCCTTAGTGTTCCTCCTGATAACATCCTGCATCAAATCCGACCATATCCGTTCCCAATCTGGCAGCTTTTCCCGACCATTGACAAAGTCCTGATAACTATGTCAACTCTTTGGAGTCCAAGAAGAGTAATGCTCACCATATCCTCCTTGGGAACTGTGATTCCAACACTTCCAAGTTCATCCTGACATTGAGTGAACTTGGTCAAGTACTTTGGAATCGTCTTGCCTTTCTCCATCTTGATTTTATGAAGTTTATCCTTCAGTGCCAACTTCCTTTAATCACTGCTATTTTGATACAATTCCATCAATATTTTCCACATAGCATGCGTAGTACCATGGAGACTCGAGAAAATGTGGCCTCAAACTCCCTCAGGGATTATCCACCTTGCCTTCACCACACACTTCTTCCATTTAGCCAAGTTCTGTGCATCCATAGTTGCTAGCTTGGGGACTTCTTGATCAATGAATTCCTTCAAGCCATTATCTTCTAGCACAGCCTCCATCCTCTCCCTCCAGGCTATAAAATTCGAGCTGCCTTCCAAGGCATACTCAAGCCTCAACCCATGGAATTCCATCTGTCGATCCTGAAGTGTGTATGCAAATTCGACTTTCACCTGTAACCCAGAAACTCAAAACTTTGAAATCTCCTCTAGAGAGCTGATTTTAAATCAACGATATCTCCTTCATCTGAACTCTGATTCGACTGATTTTTTTCATTTGGGTATATATTTTCCCAAGGAATCCAAATATGCAATTTGTTTCTGAAAATTTTTCACATAAATTCTTATAACTTCTCTGCAAACTCTTGGCCCAAAAAACAATCTTGCTCCAATACCATCTAGAAGAACCTGTAGATTCACAAGCTCATGTAATCTACTAAAACAAGAGACAAGAATCTACTTCTACTCTTTACAGCAAAATCCCATAAACATCGAGCAAACAATAATCAATAGAGGAATATAATCAAAGTAAAATAACACAATAAATAGTCGGGGAAAACCACAGCTCAAAACCCCACTATCTGTTTTGTATTAATCTGGAAAATCAAGATGAAATTACAATACTTGTTCTCTCTAAAACAATCCCAAAACTTAGAAAATTCAATCTCCAACTCATAAGCAAGCTCAAGGCCAAAGCTTAGCCAATTCACAAGCTCTCCAAGTCTCTATTCTAATGTGTAATTCCTATGAAGGATAGCTTGTATTTAAAGGGAAATAAAGCCTCTAAAAATAGTGCAATCCCTCAAGGATCAGTTCCTAATTGTATGCACTATTAGTGCAACTCAAAAAAATCTAAAACAATTAGTACATTGTCCTTGCACTCTAGTCTCAACTGGGTCTTTCTCATAATCAACATGTATGAGTTTCTGATGGTGGAATCTTCAGTTAACTAGAGTAGCACTAATTAGGTCACTAATGTCCCAACTGACTGTTTACTCACTATTAGTTCCCGAAACTGATTAGAACTAATTTAACAAGACTTGTCTCAATAAACTGAGTTAACTAATTATAACTCATCCTGAACTCCTATAAGTTAGGGATAACATATACATGTCTTCTAAAATATTTCCAATTTGAATTTCCTAAATTAATTAAGTTAATTAAACTTAATTAATTATTTTCAAATTGTTATGAGAAAAGAATTCTATTTTAATTCACAGTTTAATTCAAGGGAAAATTAAACTGGAATTTCTTTTTTCCATTTCTCAACACTCCCAAAAATGGTATCATCAATATAAACAACAATAATTAGTAGTTATCATTCTCAATTTTTGTATATAAGTTGTTGTTTGTAGATCCTTTTGTGAAACCTTATTGTTGAAGATATTTTTCAAGACAACAATACCATGCCCTCGGAGCTTGTTTCAGTCCATATAAAGTCTTTTTGAGTTTTCATGCAAGCTTTGCATCATTTCCGAGAATGAATCCTTCTGGTTGTTCAACATATACTTCTTCTTCTAAATCTGCATTAAAATGCAAATTTTACATCCATTTGATACACTTTGAATTTTCGAAAATTGGAAAGAGCAAGAAACACTCTTATGGCTTCAAGTCTAGCAATATGTGAAAACGTTTCTTTAAAGTCTATACCTTCTTTTTGAGCATACCCTTTACAAACAAGCCTTGCTTTATTTCTAATAACCTCTCCATTTTCATTCAACTTATTCTTGAATATCCATTTTGTTCCTATAACATTTTTATCATGAGGTCTAGGAACTAATTCCCAAGTATCATTCTTTTCAATTTTGTCAAGTTCTTCATCCATGGCCTTAGCCCAACATTCATCTCTGCTAGATTCATTGGCATTTTGTGGTTCTATGAAGGATAATAATGCTATATAACTAGAAGCTCCTATAAGAGTTCTTCTTGTCTGTACTCCAAACCCTTTTTCTCCTAGAATTTGAGATTCTGGATGATTCTTTTGAACATACCTAGATGGAGCCTTTTCCCTGTCAGATGTATCTTCTTCTGATGCTTCATTGGTTTCTTCCTCTATATCATTTTGATTTGATACGGGAAAGAATTCACCGTCTTCATTATTATCATCTTCCTTTGCTAATGTCACATGTTCTGAATTTATGCATGCTTCATTGATCACAACATCGATGCATTCAACAATTTTTTGAAGTCTCTTATAACATTTGTATCCTTTACTTATAGATGAATAACCAAGAAATATTCATTCGTCTACACTGGGTTCAAAATTACCAAGTTTTTCATCAGTCTTTTTATGAAACATTTGCTTCCAAAAAATCTGAAGTGCTTTATAGTAGGAGGCTTACCATACCAAAGTTCATATGGATTTTGATCACTATTTACATGAACATGAGATTTGTCGAGAATATTTACTGCAATATGTGCAGCTTCACCCCAGAAGGTGTCAGGAGTTCCAAATTCATCAAGCATAGCTCGAGCCATTTGATGAATTTTTCTATTCATTATTTCAACCACGCCATTTTGTTGAGGAGTTTAGGCAACAAAGAACTGTCTCTTTATTCCATGTTGTTCACAAAATTCAAAAAAATCATATGATATGAATTCTCCTCCCCGATCAGATCTGGGACATTTGATTTTAGATATAATTCATTTTCAACTAGAGCTTTGAAGACTTTAAACTTTTCAAATTATTCATCTTTATGCTTTAGTAAACCAATCCAGCACATTCTAGAAAAATCATCAATGAATAAAATGTAGTATTCTTCTCCACGAGGTGACTTTTTCCTTGTTGACCCACACAAATCAGTATGAATGAATTCAAGAGGCTTACTTTATAATCCTTCTTTTGCATTGAATTGAACTCTAGTTTTCTTAACGAATTGACATGGTTTGCAGATGGTATTTTCTGGGATGATGATATCAAGAATATCACGAACTACCTTGAGCCTGCATGCTTTTCTTATTTAAGAAAAGCTTAAATATTCTGTGCCATAACCAGTTCTCTTTTCTTTTGCTTAAATAACATTGTTCTTGACCTCCTTTTAGTATGTATATATTGCTTGGAGTTCTTGTACCTTTGATTATGGTTTTTCCTGTGTCAAGCTCACGAACCACACATTCTTTTGATCGAAACACAACTTCGTTTCCTTGATCAAACATTTGACTAACACTCAACAAGTTATGCTTTAAACCATCAACATATATAATATTTCCAACTTTAACCTTTTCTTTTAAATAAACAGAACCTTTACCCTTAATGACAATTGGTGTATCATTTCCAAAAGAGACATTATTTTCCTTTTCTAAAGCTTTGTATCAAAGAAGTTTATATTTATCACCTGTCATGTGTATAGAGCATCCGCTATCAATGTACTACTAATTTTCATGTCCTTCTGCAAACAGGGCTATGCCACATCTTTGTGACTGAAATTCCTTCTTTTTCCATAACTTGGAATTTGATGATATTTGCTCCTTTTGAATTGTGGACCGAAATTTTCTCATGCATTAAGATTCTTCATGACCAAAGTCATTTCAAAATGAACATTCAATTTCATCTTCAAGAGGAGAAAATATATTATAAGAGCTTTTCTTGATTCCTATCACGCTCCTTTGTTTTCTTGCTTCTCTAGTCATGATAGTTTTGTAAGCAACACATTGAGTAGCCTTATAACCAAAGTTATGGCATGAAAAACATTGTCCATTAAAGAAGAAGTTTTTGTGATCATAAAATATTTTGGTATTGTTCACCTTTTGGTTGGTGCTTCTATTGATGTTCACCCTTGGAGTAAAATGAGCATGATTTACCTAGGGAGTACCTTTAGGCTTTTGTTGAGGATTGAAGCATTGTTCATTTGTTTTTGTTGCATCAAGATAGCTTCTAATGATGGCTGAAATCCTTTCTAGTTGGAATGTTTCTCTAGTATATCCAAGACCTGTCTTTAAAAGAGGGGAACGTTGAACCTTGATGATTTCATCTAAGTTTTTTGATCCTTTAGCAAATCTAAGATTCAGAGATTTTGTCTTCTCAAGTTCTTTTCTTAAACCCACTACTTCACATTCTAATTTTTCATTGTGCTTTTCCCTTTCAGTGAGTTGATGTGTCAAAGTGTCTATGACCATATTCTTTTCTTCCAAACATATTTTAGGTTTAGTGATTTTTTCCAGAAAATACTCTTCTTCTAAGGCATCCATAAAATCATCGTTTTCATAAGCCATGAGTAGTTTAATATCTTTTTCAGATTCATCTTCATCACTATTAGACAAGCCATCACTATCTTCATGAGTATAGTAACTTCTTCTATTAAAAAAATTTTTCCTATTACCTTTTGTAGAATCCTTTCCTTTGTCATGATTATCTTTATGAGGACATTTAGCAGCATAGCAACCAACTCTACCACAAGCAAAACATTTGAAGGGAATCTTACCTCTGAATCTTCAGGAACCCCTTTGAAGTTTCTTCACAAAGTTTACCTCGTCTTCTTCTGATATATTTCCTAATTCCTTGAGATATTCCTTTTCTTTTCCCTTTTCCGAGGCTTTGAAATTTGCCTCTCTGAAATTTTAACTTCATCGAAATGATATCAATTAAAATTCCATGAAGTTGAACAATAGTAATGGATTGTAGATCCTACTTCTCTTCAATGGCAGATACTTTTGACTCAAATTTAGAAGATAGAGATCTCAAAATTTTCTCCACTAAAGTAGCCTCTTTTATTTCTTCATACAATTTACAATATCATCTACTCGTAAAGCGAAACTAGCATTACTTTCATCACTATGCATCTTGAGAGTTTCATATTGAATTCTGAGAGTTTGGAGCTTAGCATGTTTTTCCTAAGAGTCTCCTTCATAGCTCTAAATGATTTTTTCCCATATGGATTTGGTTTTGTTGAGCTGCATGACTTTGACAAATTTTGATTGTGATAGACTTCCCAATAATGCATTGACGGCTTTGGCATTGTTTTCATATGCTTTCTTTTCTACGGGATCTATGGGGATCACTGCTAGATATTGATATCCTCCTTCCACAATTGCCCAAACATCAGCTCCAAGTGACTGAAGATAGGCTCTGGTTCTTATCTTCCAATATGCTAAGTTATTCCTGTTGAATATTGGTGGTCTAATCAATCCCATTCCTTCATGATTTGTCATCTTGTAAGATCTCCCTTCAAGCGATCAAGCTTCTTTTGAAGGACCGGCTCTGATACTAATTGTTAACAAAAATATTGAGAAGGGGGTTGAATTAGTATTTACACTTCCATAATAATGATTTTTTCTTTTCAAACTGTATACGATATTTTACATAAGCCAATCAGCGTATGTCTGCACCTTTAAAGAATGAAACCAGCATATAGATAATAAACTTTGATAAACAACTAATTCTTTGTCTTAAATCAGAGTGTGATGCATTAAAAAATAAACAAATGCAGTAAGAACAGAATAAATCAACACACATAAACAACACACATGAACACCAGTATTTTTCAGGTGGAAACCCAATGTCGGAAAAAACCATTGTTGTTGTCATTTTATCTTGAACAATCTTCTTATAATAAAAATTGTTTACAACTTTTTTACTGGTGCAGCCTTTCTTAGTACATAGGCATATACCTACTGAAGGCTACAACCTTCACTCGTTTTCTAGCTTCTACTGGAAGGAAGATCCAACTCCCTAGCTCTTGTACTGGCTGATATGATTACTAGTACGTAGGCGCCAGCCTACAAAAGGCTACTACCTTCACTTTTCCTCCAAGGACCACGTTTCATAAATTTTCAAACTAGATACTCCTGGTACACGTCAACACAATATGAAGGCAACATTTCACCAAATTTTCATACTGGACCCATCAAAAATATTGAAGCTCAAAATCAATCACCACTATAATAATTGCATTTACCAACGATCAGTCAATCTGAACAGTCAGATCACTATCACTAGAACTCAGAGCTGAACCTAGAACACTGCAACAACAAATAGAACTAACTGTAACCTCAAAATTAATAAGTTAGAATGTATACTCTACTTCAGTGAAGCCAACCTGCATGTATACGCTACTTCATTTAACCCAACTTGCGTATACCTCTAAAAATATTGAATCATAAAACTTCTTAACCAAAAATTGTATCAACCAGTAACATTCTGGAGATCTACTGTCAAATTACAGAGTTCTAAATAGACAGCAGCAAAGATCACCCTTCTCACTTAATAAATCAATTAAACTCAATCTCCTTATACAGTTAGTTCTACTTTCATATCTAATGAAGATATTATTGATAGATAGCAGTAAAACAGTAGCACTGATCAGATAGATCAGTCATCTCTTAACAACAAGATTTTCTTCTGCATACTCTACTTGGAAATGCTAAAATACCATGTATATGCACCTTCACCAAGGTGAACCAGAGTATATATCTGAAAATAGTAACTTATAAATTTAGAGATATTCCATACTTCAGACATACCTAGATCATAACATTTAAAGAATAAAACATGCATTAGCATTCATATCTAGCGCATCCATTATCAAAACATACAATGATAAGTCATTTCAAGTCTCATGATCCTGATCCAACATTGTATTCAAGGTGCACAAGATATTTCAGATCATATCATAACCATAGCCCTTACAACATAAAATATACTTTAGATAGAAGTATTCATGAAAAACCATTTCACTTGCACACTTATGATCCCTTTGATCTTCTCCTCCTTATATACTTTTATCCTTTCTCAATACCTCGAACCAAAACAACACTTAGAACCTATGGTATTCTTAGATGGGATCAAGTAATCGTTATTCCACTCAATATTGTGGGCTAATACCATGGTATGGACCCTTGGTATTATTTAAGCTTAATTTTACTTAATTTTCCATCCCATGTGTGCTTTTACTCTTGTGAAAGTGTGTGCATACGTATACGCATTGTTTGCTCAGTGAACTCGCTTGTATAAGCTACTTGGAGTAGGTGAACCAGCATATACAACTTAATACAATTGAAATTATTATTTTTCTTCAATTGCTTGATTATGATTTGTAGTCCCTTGATCCATCATCCTGTACTTCTGTACCATTTCCTTGTTACCTATGAATTGACCTGTTACAATGTGAGCTTCCCTTCATCAAATCTGAACTGACCTGTGAGTGAGTTGCCATTAAGGACAACACCTGTACCATAATACCAACACTTTGGTTATATTGCAACCATTTCAAACCTCTGATATCCAAATCTGATATGTGTTTTAACATTGATTAATAAGAATTTGCGTCCACCAGTCTAATTGGAAACTTTTGAATGAGACCTTTGATATCACATCACCGAAACAAAGCTCTGATATTGTGGATCTGATATAGTTATCAAAAATAGTTGAATGTGATTTCACATCCACTCTCATATCGGAATTATTGAAATGTCACATATGTAAAATCGTCGATATGACTTTATCCTCTAATTTCCGATTTGGTTACGGACCCGATGTGGTATTAATTTTGGTCTAATCAGAATTTCACATCCGCTCCATATCAAAGGTTCTCATATTGCAAATATTTTGCATTGTCTCATTTTTAAAGTTGTGATAATATTATCATCAATACCACTCAGCTCTTGCCACTTTTCACCTCTAGGGGCGTTGTCTTATTAATATAAAAGCCACTTCATTAAAATTAAAAGGTCCCTAGTCATATGTGTATTGAATTTTCATCATGGATAATTCTTATTTCTCTATTATAGGAAAACATTAGGGCTAATTCGAATGGATCATTCGATTAACAGTCACTTAGTCATGTCGAGATCCAAAGAGGAAGTCAAAGTAAAATATTAAATGAAGACTAATATTTTGAAGAGTGCAAGCCTGTCTAGCACTCTACTTAATAGTGGTCGACATAAAATAAATTGAACTCAAAAGAAAGCTAAATTGAGCACTTTATCAACATTTGGCCTGTGATTCAACAGAAGAAATAATTACCTGATTTAATTGCTCGGTTGTGGAGATATACATGGAGTTACTAATATTTTCACGATTCACCTCAAGCTTTGTATAAATTATCTCTTCGCATATTATATAAGTACATTTGTCGCTATGGAGGGAATCTAGAGGAGAAGAGGCTAAATGTTATTAGAATGTTCAACCTATTGGTGAAAGAATTCTATTTCATTTTGCACTATTGCAGTGTGGTAGAGGTCTTCTATACAGACAAAGATCAAGTGATGGCAGCGAGAGATTTGCACTATTGCAGTCTTCGAGGTTTATGTACTTGATTCAATTTTGTAATAAATTTTGTTTCTAGAATTTCTTGTATGGCACTATTGTTTGCATCAATTGTTGAAATAAATTAACTATTCAGCTTTTCCATTGCATTTTTGATGTATGAGTTAAGTAATTGGCTTTATGCACTATTGTTAAATGTTAATTATCAATTCATTTAGAATTATGATCAATCTACCTTTCATTAATCATAAATGCATCTTGAAATGTGAATTTGTATAAGAATAAATGTTTATTACTTTAAGTTGGATAGCTATCTAACAGTTTAGAGTTATAGATGTTTTTCTTTTCATCATGGCATTTTATTTGAACTACTTCAGTATCATGTCATGAATATTTTGGTTCTTATGAATATGTTATTAGGAACTGGAGCTATTTACAATTAGGTGTCTAGTATCTACTTATTAGATATTTAATTGTGGATGATTGTTTTAACAAAGAATAGATATCGTGAACTCTTTGCCTGATCTAATTCCTTCATTCCAATTCCAATTCCTACATGCTTCTTTTCCTATCTCATTAGCTTGCTCTTGATTGATAGAAAGACTTCTCTTTCCTTCAATCAAGATAGGTCTAGGATAATTGCATCTTAGGTTAAGTTATGTGTGTTAATTATAGTTCTTGCATCTTAGAAGTCCTTTTTCCAAGAGGGAAAATTCAGTTGTGACTTGGCTAAGCCCCAAATCAACTTAAGGATCACTTTCTTGCCAAATCAGCAAGAGGGATGATCTGATGTCTTTTCTCTATTGGTAGGTGAAAGTCATATTTTAACCCATTGGAGAAAGAGAGAAGGTAATTGGACCTAGTTTAACCAGTCAGAACCACCATTTCAACGAAAAAGGAATTCTTCTAAGTTCTGGACCAGGTGGTCTCCCTTATAATGTTGTAAGGAGAGATTTTTGAGCCTTCAAGATTTTTGGCTCTAGAAGGAGGGCCTAGAGTTAGTTTATCCATTCGAAATTTTATTTTATCATTTTTAACTAATCATGGCTCCTATATCATCCCTACATTGGTCCATGCCTTCAGCTTATACAAACCTACCAGAGGCATGACCAAGATGCAGATTAAGTCCTTGTTTAATTTGAGGTTTGATGGTGAGAGTAAATTTTCTGCCTTAGATCATTTTTGTAATTTTGTAGATAGATGTGAATATTTCAATATTATTGCTGACAATGAGATCTGCAAGATTTTTGCTCTGACATTCTGAGGATGAATCCACAAATGGTTCAAAGTACTTCCAGTGAATTCAATTCATTCTTGGAACCATTTCATGCAGGTATTTCTAAAATCCCATCAAAATTATAGTTATGACAATTTGTGTTTAGAATTAGATAATATTTTCATTTACGAAGATGAATCTTTAGATGATTTTTCTAACAAATTTTGGTCACTTTGTTATCAATTTCATTTATGTGATTTACCTTCGACTAAATATTTGATTGAGCATTACTCTTCTCTTGTTTCTTCTAATTCTAAAGATAATAAATTAAATAATGAAGAAAAAGACACATCTAATTCATTTATTAGTCTTGAATCAGCAAATGATTTTATTGAGCCTGAGCCTAAGATTGAAATTAGATCACATCCTTTATTGTTGGAAAGTTGCAACACACATTTTTTTATTTATGAAATGAATATTTCAAATATAAATACAGAATCTAAAAATGTAATTGAGATAATTTCTAATGATTTTGGTGATCAGCAAGTAGGCCCAATAGAATATAATCAACAACAATATTTGAATAATGAATATGTTAATCTATCTTCTCTTAAGGTGAATACTGAAAATTCAGAACACATTTTTACAACTGAAATAATTTCATTAAACCATAATTATGATAATACGGTGAATTATCAAGATGACTCTTTCCAGCCAACATTATATTCTAGTAGTCATTATTTTATTTATTGTGATATATTTTTAGATCAGATTTCATTAAATAATGACCATTTTAATATGTCGGTTGAAAACAAGTTTATCACTAGTTTTGAAAATTCTGAAATTATTGCTCATTCAGATGACATTTCTTTAGTCACCAATGGAGTTTCAAAATCTTCTTCTCTCATGTTTTCTAATTCTGTTAGTACATATCAGTTATTTGATTTCCAAGAGAAGGAGGTAATTTATAATGAATACAATAATGATGATGACAAATATTTTTATCCTATACAAAGTGCACTAATTATAAAAATTCATTTCTCTCAGGAAGATTCACGTGCTATGATTTTGTCTCCTATTGTTGAACACAAATTTTATCCTGAACATTTTGATGAGTTAGCTTTGCAGGTTTCTAACACTTTTTATTCTGATTTTCTTTTGGAAACTTGCATCTATAGCATTTTGTTGGAATTCTCTTTTAGTGGCAATTCGATCACTGAATTTAATGATAGGTTCAAGAGTTTCCTTGTAACATTATGTTGTAATTTTAATGTCCATAGAAAATTGGTTATGATTTCTTTCTTTCAATTCTTTCATTATGTTTTCTTTTCTGATCTTTTATGCAGGCATGTCCAATATCTTAGCATTGAACACCCTCAAGATGCATTAACTAAATACAATGAATATGTTATTCAAAATTTTAATCCTGAACATCAACAAACTTTTATTTTTCAAATTAATTTGTTCATTTTATTTCAATTATTTCATTGTCGACAAAATTTAAGTCTTGAGAAATCAGAATGTTCCCTCACAATCTGCCTTGCTACCTTCTCCTTTGGTTAGTTTTGAATCTCTTACAAATATACATCCATACTTTTATGATGCAATAGATATTTGTTTGGAGACAACTTTCCAAGAGAGATGGTTTTCAAATAAGTTATTTGTAAATAAGTTGTTATTTGTACATACTTTATTTTTAGATGTATATAATAAAATAAAATTTGCTTTTTTTTGTTTCAATTGTGCTTTTTTTACTAATATTTGACTCGTGTGTATATACAGTAAACAAAGAAACTTAATGGTTACATTGGAAGTTTGATTTTACCTAGTCATAATCTTCTTTTTTAGATTAGGATTAGGAATATATTAGATTTATTTTTGTTAACTTTTTGTTGATTAAATAAAAAGATGATTTTAAACATTCTAAAGAAATACATGGAAGAAGATGAAGATCCATTGAGGTAAACTAACTATTAAATTCTTCCAAGTATGCATTTGCAATTTTATTATCATCTATTTGTGTGTTTTTATTTCAATTTGTTCTTTTCTACTCCAGTTTTTTCTTTCTTATATTTTGTTGTCTTTTTGCAGGTTTTGGTTTAATCCAGTTTTTGTGAATAAGTCAGTTGTGGTAAACATAAATGCTAAATGGAGCATCTTTCAAACCTTACTTAGGGATATTTTCTTAACTTGAAATTTTTCTTATCATTTTTGTGATATGTTTTAAAGCAAGATTTGAGTAAGGAAATAAATCTTTGTTAAGCTCTCAAGTGCAATTTTTAATCACAACTCGTCATTAGTTAGTTTTTAATAAATTCATGAAAGAGAAACTCATTAAGCAAGACAACACTTCTGCTTGACAAATTCATAACAAGATCTTAATGCCTTATGTCAAGATATTACTTTTATCTTGTTTGAGTTGTTTCTATTTCATGATTTTGTTTGCAATAGTTTGTTTTCTTAATTTGGTTTTCATTTCTCTTTTATCCTGCTTTTGGATTTGATTTCACAACATTTCATTTTGTTCCCCTTTGAAAATCCCCTTGGTAATATTACCAAATATTTTAGTTGAAGAGATTTTTCACATCCATCTTTGGTCTGATACATGGGAAATTTTTACTCTTTCAATGAAGTTCATTAGTAAAAGGAAGAATATCAAAATAATCATCAAATTGTTATCTTTCAGATTTAGATTTGAAACTCTTATTGTGTTTCCTTGTCATTTTAATAATCTCACTTTATAATATAAGATAATTCTATTTTGCGACAACTTATCTTATAAAACAGCTACTAAAGTGAAAAAAAAGCAACAGATAAGTTTAGTATTCTATAACTCTTCCATGTCATCCTATCTCTTAAGGAGAGGATTTGTCTCCCCATCTATTAGCACAAATTATTAGAGTATAAATTAAAAGTTGTGTGAAAAACCTGAAAGATAGGGGGTCTCCTAAAAGAGCCAGCCTACCATGATCATGAGCTTTGATTGTTATGACATTATCACATCTGGTCACCAAGCCAGGATAATGGCTCACAACACTTTTTTGTAAGATAAGAGGTCTCATCACAAGTTGGATTATTCATGACTATCAACACTTGTGAATGGCATTGTCATATTTGGTCACCAAGGCAAGACAATGGTTTTCAGAGTTATTAATGAAATATGTCTTCTCTAAAATACTAAATAGTAGATGGGATACTGATATTCCTTTGGGTTAAAAAGGTAACCCTATTGAGGCTATGGACACTTGCTGGCAGTAGTGGCTCTACCTGTGACAATGAGAGTTCATCTTTCTTACTGAACACAATCCTAAAATTTTATCCTTTAGTTTATGTTGTCATTCATTAGGGGAATTTTGAAGTCTAAAATGGGCCTCCTAAGAAAATTGTACAACCAAAATAAACATTATAAGAATCAATAGCATTCAAGATGATGATTTCAACCATGGAGGACGATTCATCATTTTTCGAGTAAAACGGTAAAAAGATTAAAAAATAATAAAATAATAAAACTACTTTTTCAACTCATATTTTCAACTTATCTTGCTAAGGTTTTACTAAAATTTGGAGCGGGAGTACTCGGTGGATGCAAAATTTAGTTCCACATCCAAGGAGTACCCATGTTGCATACTTTTGATGGACCCTGCTACACGAAAAATGAAAAATACATGAAAAAATATTATTGCAATCACATTTTTTATGTATTTCTCATTTTTCATGTAGCATGTTCCATCGAAAGTATGCAACATGGGTACTCCTTGGATGAGGAATCAAAATATGCATCCAATGAGTGTTTTTGCTCGAAATTTGAGTAAACCCATAGGGAGATAATTTGAAAATATGAGTAGAAAAAATAGTTCTTCATTTTTCCCTCTAAAATTTAATGATGTAATCTAATCTTATTTTATTATTTCCACTATTATTTTATAATTTCCTTAGGACACCTATTTTGGACCTCAAAATTCCCCTAATGAATTAATGGTTGTTGTAAACATGGTCTTGCTCTTATGATCATTACAAGAGATGTTCAAAATGATTAAACTCTGTTTTGACCTTTTCAGGGATTTCATAGAGTTTGAATCTTAGCATTTTAATTTTATTCAGTCATGCTCCTTTTCCTTTTTTGGATTTCATTAATAATAAACCAGACATAATTGGTTCTTCCCAATGTGTCGCCAATTGTTGTAGTACTCAACAACCCCCCCACTATTCACTTAATTCTCATTATGGGGACCCTTTAATTGGATGGTTGGTCATATTACTATTGGATTTTGAGAGTTTGGATTGCCTAAATGAGTTTGTTTTGTTCTTATCTTCCTATCATAACTTGTTTGATCTCATTTGGACATTTGGTTTGAAAATGTTGCCTAGTTGATGATCGAACATTTTCACTACCCTAACCTAATCAATTGTATAAATGTTCATTATTTCTATCCCTTGCGACCAAGATATTTATTATTATTATTGTTAGTGGCTATATTTTCCAAAAAGTGGCTATGACATATCATAATTTCAGGACTTATTAATATCAGAAGATTTCTTTCAAAATCTTTGATATCATAAGTCCTGATCCCATTTATCAGTGGTTGTAGTTTATTTATCAAAGAAACCTTTTATAATAGAGTCATATCAAAGTTTTCAAAGTTATGATAACGAAGGAACTTTCTAAAAATTCCATAATACCAAAATTCCGATGCATATGACATTGGATCTTTATAATAATAAATATACATAAACTTTGAAACACATAAGTGGCGGCCATTTTAAAAGATTTCGGTGTATTATATTTTAAACCAAAGTCTGATTTTTATATATAAAACTGTCGAAGGATCCCACATGCCACATCATACTATGCTCCAACATATTGAAGATACCATATCATCGTTTTTGTTAAGTGTCTCCACTCAAAAACTCTAATCTTCGATATGAGATAATCATTCATTGTTGATCGTTGATTTGCAATAAAGGCCTCCACTCCGACTTGTCGATATTCAAAAGCCTCCTATCTCAAACTTTCGATAATCATCAATCTCTGATCTCTGATCTCCAACACGCTATTCGCTCCGATATCTAGACCCAATATAATGATATGTTCAATTTAATACAAAATCAGGTCCACAATATCGCAACTTTGGTTATATTGCGACCATTTCAAACCTTCGATATCTGGATCTTATATGTTTTAACATTGATTAATAAGAATTTCATGTCCGCCTATCTAATCGGAAACTTTTGAATGATACCTCTAATATCACATCGCCGAAACAAAGCTCTGATATTGTGAATCCGATATAGTTATCAAAAAGAGTTGAAAGCGATTTCGCATCCGCTTTCATATCAGAATTATTGAAATGTCACATATGTAAAATCATTGATATGACTTTATCCTCTAATTTTCAATTTGGTTATGGACCTGATATGGTATTAATTCTGGTCTACTCGGAATTTCACATCCGCTCCATATCGGAGCTTCCCATATCACAAATATTTTGCATTGTCTCATTTTTAAAGTTGTGATGAGCTTATCACTGATACCACTCAACTCTTGCCACTTGTCACCTCCAGGGGGTCATTGTCTTATTAATAGAAAAGCCACTTCATTAAAATTAAAAGGTCTTGAGTCATATGTGTATTGAATTTTTGTCATGGCTAATTCTGATTTCTCTGTTACAGGAAAACGCTAGGGCTGATTCGAATAGATCATTCAATCAATAGCCACTCAGCCATGTATCAAGATCCAAAGAGGAATTCAAAGAAAAATCTTAAACGAAGACTAATACCATGAAGAGCGCAAGCCTGTCTAGCACTCTGCTCAGTAGTGGTCGACAGAAAACAAATTGAACTCAACAGCAAGCTAAATTGGGCACTTTATCAACATAGGCGATCAACATTTGGCCTATGATTCAACAGAAGAAATAACTACCTAATTTAATTGCTCGGTTGTGGAGATATACATGGAGCTGCTGATATTTTCATGATTTCACCTCAAGCTCTGTATAAATAATCTCTTCACAGATTATATAAGGACTTTTGTCACCAGGGGGGAATCTAGACGAGAAGAGGCTAAATTCTATTAGAATTTTCAACCTATTGGTGAAAGAGTTTTATTTCATTTTGCACTATTGTAGTGGGGTAGAGGTCTTCTTTGCAAATAGAGATAGAGTGTCGGTAGCGAGAGATTTGCACTATTGCAGTCTTTGAGGTTTATGTACTTGATTCAATTTTGTAATAAAAACATTTTCTAGAATTGCTTGTATGTCACTGTTGTTTGCATCAATTGTTGAAATAAATAAAATATTCATATTTTCAATTGCATTTCTGATGTATGATTTTAGTAATTGCCTTTATGCACTATTGTTAAATGCTAATTATTAATTCATTTAGAATTTTGAGTAGTTATCTAATGGTTTAGAGTTATAGATATTTTTCTTTTCATCATGGAATTTTATTTGAACTACTTCAGTATCATGTCATGAATATTTCGGTTCTTATGCATATGTTATTAGGAATTGGAGCTATTTATAGTTAGGTGTCTAGTAACTACTTATTAGGCATTTAATTGTGGATAATTGTTTTAACAAGGAATAGATCTCATGAACTATTTCCTTGATATAATTCCTTCATTCCAATTCCAATTCCTATATGTTTCTTTTCTTGTCTCATTATCTTGCTCTTGATTGATAGAAAGACTTATCTTTCCTTCAATCGAGATAGGTCTAGGATAATTGCATCTTAGGTTAAGTTTTGAATGTTAATTATAGTTCTTACATCTAGGAAGTCCTTTTTCCAAGAGGAAAAATTCATTTGTGGCTTGGCTAAGCCCCAGATCAACTTAAGGATCACTTTCTTTCCTAATGAGCAAGAGAGTTGATCTGGTGTCTCTTCTCTATTGTTAGGTGAAATTCATATTTTAAGCCAGTCGAGAAAGCGAGAAGGTAACTGCACCTAGTTTAATGAGTCGGAACTACCATTTCAATGGAAAAGGAGCTCTTCTAAGTTTGTGACCGGGTGGTCTCCCTTATAATGTTGTAAGGAGATATTTTTGAGCCTTCAACAAGGACATCAAATAAAATATCGTATTAGAACATAAATGATCATATACATCACAGAAAGGATACCATATTTGTCCTCCCTCTCACGAAGGTGCTAATCACAAGCCTGATCTTGTCTCGTACAGCAGCATTGTCTCAATATATGAAGGTATATCATTCCAACTATATGTGGGATTCTCTGGCAATCAGTTCCCACTTTTTGTATTCATGTCATATCTAGATCTTGCTCAGATGGCTCTCCAAGGAGATTATTCATCCTGCCACATGGCTAGTCATGCTAGTAACATCCTACTCAACCTTGGTCATGTTATTGACCTCTCATCTAAGATATCATTACAAATCTCAACTAAGACAGCATCCAAATGTGCTTATCTCATTAATAACGATCCTAATAATCATCAGTACACCCAAGTAGTCACATATCACAGGAGGATCGTCCCATGCAATTAATTTTAAGGATGATAGGCAACAACTCAATGTGAATGAAGCAACTCAATCCTGAATCGACTCAGGTTTTATAGGCATCATGTATATATACGGATGGATGTTCAAAATGGAACATCAATGCTTCAATCAAATGTTGGTTGCCAAGTCAAGTTCAACAATATATCTTCACAACTTCTTGAAATTCAATTGGAGTGTCCAAGGATTTTCATTTCTACATTTCAATATGATCTGTAAACTGCCATGGATATTCCACTGGACAATTCATCACCGCAGATCTAATAATATTATATTAAAAATCTAAGATTCTACATTGTTACAGTTTTATCTAACTTCTAGATCTGTATATCTTATTGTAATTAGTGCATGCATGTGAATATAAATTATGCATAAAAATAGAGAATGAATAAAATAATCTCACACATGCATAAGACACAAGGTATGCTCTTTGGGAAGCAATTTCAGGATAAAACGCTGCTGGAAGGTGCGGTCGCTTCGCTCTCTTTCTCTATCTGGAAATATGGTTGCAGATACAAAGAAGTAATGTATGTCACCTGTGGGCTGCTACAGTGCACAAATCTTCTCTATGTGCTCTACCTCCTATCTCTCTTGGTTATCTTTGCCCAACTATGGAACAAAATTCTCTCGAAAGAATGGAATGCCTCTTCCTCCTAGTCTCTCAGTTATAACACAACCTAATACCCTACTAGTGGTTAAGTTTGAATACACCTACTCTTAACTAGAGTTACAAAATAGACTCTTCTACATTCTTCTACATCAAAACACATGGCTAGCCCCTTTTCCATGAATAATGGGGGTTGACGTGGCATCTTCCCGAACTATAGGTGTGAAAACAGGAAGGTCAACTTCTGAGTGGCATAACTTTTGCATACGAACTCCAATTAACGTGATCCTTGCACCGTTGGAAATATTTATGTATGTAGAAACATCATTTGATGCCTAAAAACACTTCTGAAAGGTTTCCTACCCTGTTTTGCCTAACTGGGCCCTGCTAGTAAAAACAGTCCCGTGAGCTTATTCCTCCACTTTTTACACTCCAAATGCATCGATATGGATAACAAACAATATAATGATCCAATTCAGATCAGACCTCCCCATTTTGGGAGGCTTTTGTCCCCAAAATATTTACTGAATGAGGTGAGGAAATTTTTCCTCCACCTTCTCTTTGGTGTACCATTTAGCTTTGCCTAGAATTTGTCCCTTCAACCCAATCTTCCAAAGGTATTGTTGTCCTTGTCTTGTAGTTCTAGACCTCTTCTGCAAAATTGTATCTTTTGTCAACTCTGCATGAGTGTCTAGTGCCAAATCCTCCACAAAAGGTAATATTTTTCCTCTTCTTGATCTAGCATGGAAGGCTCATGGAGTTTCAAATTCTCCACATTTACAACTCAGTAAATGCACATAACTGGTGGTAAACTGAGTTGATAGGAATTATCACCCACATTTTCCAGTATCTCAAAACGATCGTATCTGAGAGCCTTGATTTTCTTACTAGGCCCCTGCAGCCTCTCCTTGTTCAGTTGTAGCCATACTCTGTCTCCCACCTTGAATGATTTCTTTATTCTTTGTTGATCGTGTATGGCCTTATACTTCGCCTATGACTTCTACAATGTTTCTTGTACCTGTATATGGATCTGCTTGATCTTCTCTATAAATTTTCCATCCCTCAAAGCATCTTCTATGAGGTCTTCCTTCACTCCTCCTTGTTTCCCATCTACAATATCCAAGGGTGAAGGTGGAAAATATCCAAAACAAGTTTCAAATGGAGACTTTCTTGTAGAAGTGTGGACTGCTCTGTTATAAGAATGTTGTATATATACTAGATTTTCATCCTAAGTCTTCGAATGCTTTTGGTTGTAACCCCTCAGAATTTGCGCCAAAGTCTTGTTGACTAGTTATGTCTTCCCATCTGTCTGTGGATGGAATTTTGTAGATATCTTCAACTTTATGTCCATCTTCTCCCACAATGTAGTCCAGAATGCAAAGAGAAATATTGTATCCCTGTCTGAAATGATGCTCCTTTGTATCCCAAAGTGTACCCAGACCTTTCCAAAGAAAAAGTTTTTTTATTCTTGTCCATTGATGGTATTTTTATAGGGCATCAAAACACACATCTTGTTGAACCTGTCAACTAGCATGAACAGGTAGTCATATCCCTTCCTGGTTGTCAGTAAACCTCCCACAAAGCCCATGGAAATTCTTTCCCAAGGACAAGTAGGTATAGGTAAGGGATGATACAGAATCTATTTCTTGTTGCTAGGCTTGCTGGTACAACAAATCATGCATCCTCTTATGAACCTAGCTACTTGTTATTGCATCTTGGGCCAATACACATACCTCTGCAAGTTAGCTACAGTCCTCCCTACACCAAAGTTCCTTGCAACCTTGGAGGTGTGAGATTCTCTAATCAGCTGCAAACCCTCACCTTTAGGAACAAATAGCTTATCCAGCTTGTAGAGTAACCCATCTTGGAGATGGTAGTCAATGGTGATGTCACCATCGTGCACACGACTCTGACTCTGCAACTGGTGATACACCTCATTGAAGTCCTCATCTTCTGAATACGCCTCTCTGTATGCATCATGGGTGAATGGCTCCATGTGCATAAGAGTCCCCAAAGTTGTAATCATTTATGTGGTTGGACTTGAA
Source organism: Pinus tabuliformis (assembly GCA_031772625.1). Taxonomy (NCBI): domain Eukaryota; kingdom Viridiplantae; phylum Streptophyta; class Pinopsida; order Pinales; family Pinaceae; genus Pinus; species Pinus tabuliformis. The sequence goes on along the minus strand of CM062812.1, from coordinate 494,713,532 downwards.
AGCATATCGGCCAACTTGTTTGTGTTTCCCTTCTTATACTTGATCACCAAATGAAACTGTTGTAAAAACCCCATCCACTTGTAATGTCTGGTCTGTTGTAGCTTATTTTGGGCCTGTAAATATTGTAACAGCTAGTGATCCATGTGGATTATTGTCTCCTTCCCCATAAAATAGTGCTTCCACTTCTTCACATCTTGCACCATGGCATAGAGCTACTTATCGTAGGTAGGGTAGTTAAGAATTTCCCCATGAAATACTTCATAATGGTAGCAAACGAGTATTCCTCCTTGCATCAAGATAGCTTCCATAGCATACCCACTCACATTTGTCTCCACTTCAAAGGGTTGTTGCAAGTTTGGTAATGCCAGAATTGGTTCTTCATTGATCTTCTTCTTTAACTCATCAAAAGCCTTATGCTACCCTTTTTCCTACTGGAAACTCTTGCCACTTGTTGTTATGGTGTGGAGTGGTGCTACTACCACTGAAAATGAGGCTGTGAAATTCCTCAAGTATTGTGCTGCTCCAATGAAACTCCTAACCTCAGTAACATTAGTAGGCACCAGCCATTTCATGATGGCCTCCATCTTGGAAGGATATATCTTCAATTATCCTCCACCAATCTCATATCCCAAATACACCAAGGGCTGTTGTGAAAACTCACACTTCTTGAGATTTACTAGCAGTGCTTCTTCAATTTTTCCAGCACCTGCATCAAATGTGAAATATTCTCCTCCCATGTATCACTATATACCAGTATATCATCTAAATAGATAATAAAAAATGAATATATAAAATGGCACAGTATATGATTCATTAATCTCATAAATGTAGCTAGTGCATTGCATAGGCCAAATGGCATAACTAACCACTCATACAAACCTTGCTTGGTTTTGAAGGAGGTCTTTAGTGTATCTTCTTCTTTGACTCGAACCTGGTTATATCCAGACTTCAAGTCGAGCTTGGTGAAATATTTTTCTTGCTGCAACTGATCTAGCATATTGCCTATCCTAGGCAGGGGGTATCTGTTCTTGAGCGTGATTTTATTCAACACCCTGTAATCTTTACACATCTGCCAAGTCTCGTCCTTCTTTGGCACAATGATGATGGGTGACCCACATGGTGAGGTACTCGGTCGAATGATTCCCTGTTCCAATAGTTGTTGCAAGTGTTTCTTCACCTCACTTGCTTCTCTAACAAACTGCCTTTACAACCCAATATTTGGCAATGGGGAGTCTGGCAATAGCTGGATCTCATGCTCCACTTCTCTCTTAGGGGGTATCCCTTTATGGTCTTGGAACACATCCTTGTATGCCTGTAACAACCCCTCCAATTGTTTTTTTCGTTTCTTAGTACACCCCTTTAGGGATTCCTTGCCTCTTATTGACTCCTCTACAGTCTGCTTTTCTCTTAAAAATGATCAAACATACTTCTTGCTGGAACTGATCAATTTCTTGGCTTGTTTGGCACTTACAAGTGAAATTTTTTACTTACCTTTGTGCACGTTGATGATGAATGATTTTCCATCCTTGATGAGCCAGTACTGGTTATCTCTCCTCATGAATATTACATCACACATGTACATGCATGGACTTCCAAACATGACTCCACATACATCAAGAGGAACCAGGTCCAGATCTACTTCGTCAATAAAATCAGCGCTGATAGAAAATCTAATTTTACACTATTTTGTAACCTTCAACTCTACATCCTTATGTACCCATCCCAGTGGATATGGGTTTGGATGATCACGAACTTCCAGCCCCAACTTCTTGACTAGATCTACTAAAATGAGATTTTCATGCGATATTGAGTCAAACAGAGCATCAATCTTCATCTTTTTGACCTGTATATTTACATGGAAGAGTTTGGTCATTTCATTCTCTTCCTGTTTTTGAAGGCTACTCAGATTCACCTCCTTTTGCACTGACGTACAGATGATCTTCTCATCCACGTCTGAGTTTCTTTCAACTTGGTTGCTCGAATCAGTGACCATGAGATTCTTCTTATTATCATATTTCTTCGTGTTCTTTGGGTTTAGCTCTGGATGCAACTTCCAGCACTTCTCCTCCGTATGGCCATCAATGTTGCAGTGGTTTCTAGGATCTTTGCATTGGTGTGTTGTGGCTACCATATTTTTATCTTTCCCCATTTTTACTTATTCACATCCTTAGAAGAATCTTGTTTCTTCTTTTTCTTCGATCCACGTGTTTACGCTCTTTTCAAGCCTATGTTCTCCAGGTATTGTGCTTGTACACAAGCCTCGTCTATTGTTTTGGGCTTGAACAACATCACTTTCTCACGCAGATGGTGTTGCAGACCCCCCAAATAGTTGAGGACTACATCTAGGTTCTTTGGAGATATACCCAACATTATAACCATCTTTCTAAATTCTTTGGTGTACTCATGCATGCTTTGGCCCGACTTTTGCCTGAAGTAATGCCACCGAATCCACTAGTCTTCCATGTACCCAATGGGATAAAAAATGTGACTTAATGAGAGTTTTGAAATGCTCCCACTTATTCACTGGAGATTCTCCCTCCAACCTTAGTGTTTATGTGTGGCTCTCCCACCAAGTCAGTTCATGACCCTCCAATTTCAGTCGCGCAAATGAGATCTTCTTCCCTTCTTCGATTTGATGGACACTAAAATAAACTTCTAGTTGTTTCAACTAATGTTTCAACTTCAAAGCATCGATCTCTTCATGTTATGTCTTGATATCTGCTTTTTCTTCCACTTTAAATAGGTATTGGTTCATGGCACTCAAACTAGGTTTATCTTTTATGGGTTCTTTCTTCAGCTAGTTATTTGTGTCTTCCTGATCTCCCAATCGCCATTTTGATTTGTCCTTTGCATTTGAACCCCCTTCTTCTCCAAAGATCCCCAGTTTATTATTTATGGTTTCCATGAGGAGGTTTACATTGCAATTTATGTTTGCGACTTGTTCTTCGAGCCGCAAAAACCTCACCTCTGCAGGATCACGATGTTCGTTTACAGATTCGTCACCCATGATTAGGGTTTTATGATTTTTGGCCCCACCAATATAGATCCCTACAATCTCCACAAAATACCCAAAGGAACCTACTCTGATACCAAATGATCTATAAAATGCCATGGATATTCCACTGGACAATTTGTCACAATAGATTTTATAATATTATATTAAAAAACTGAGATTCTACACTATTAAAGTTTTATTTAACTTCTAGATATGTAGATTTTACTGTAATTATTGCATGCATACGAATATAAATTATCAAGAAAAGTAGAGAACGAATAAACCAAACTCACACACACATAACACACAATATATTCTCTCTGGGAAACCCTTTCAAGAGAGAACCCAACTGGAAGGTGAGGACGCTTCGCTCTCTTTCTCTGCCTGGAAATATGGTTGCATATCCAAAGAAGTAATGTTTGTGGCTTGTGGGCTGCTACAGTGCACAAATATTCTTTGTGTGCTCTACCTCCTATCACTCTTAGCTATCTTTGCTCAACTATGGAACAAAATTCTCTCGAAAGAATGGAATGCCTCTTCCTCCTAGTGGCTCAGTTATAACACAACCTGATAGCCTACTAGTGGTTAATTTTGACTACATCAACTCTTAACTAGAGTTACAAAAGAGAATATTCTAGAGTATTCTACATCAAAAACATGTGGTTATCCCCTTTTCCATGAATAATGGGGGTTGGTGCAGCATCCTCTCGAACTATAGGTGTGAAAACAGGAAGGTCAACCTCTGAGTGGCATACCTTTTGCATACTGACTCTGATTGACGTGATTTATTGTGCCATTGGAAATATTTCTATGTGTAGAATAGGATGAAAAGGTGTGGAGCTTAATTTAAAAAAATTTACCCCCAAAAATTTTGATTGATGCCTCAAAATTATTCTAAAAGGTTTCGAACCCCATTTTGCCAAACTGGGTCCTGCCAGTAAAAACAGTCCCCTAAGATGATTCCTTCACTTTTTCCACTCCAAATGCTTTGAGATGGATGAAAAACAATATAATGATCCAATTAGGATCACAATATTTCTTTAATAGCTTTGCAATATAGATTTTTCTTTTCCCAACTTCAGAAATTGATTCATAATGTGATGATTCAGTATTTTGAGCTTCAGAAGCCATCTCCCTCTTAGTTAGATCATGAGAGGCTCATTTCCTATCACTATTATACCATCAGTATATAAAACAGAAATAAAAATCAAAGTCATACCTTGGAACACTTCTAAAGTAGAGGTTTGGATCAACACCTCTTCTTGGCTTCACCAGATAATTGTCAATGTGGATATATCTGGATCGGGGAGCTTGCTTCATATAGTGCTCTCTGCAAACATAATACTTTTCCAAACCAATATTCTTAGACTCACGATATTGTACAATAAAATCAACTAAGTCAAATTATCAAATTTTAGATGCTAGATCAGACCCAATATCAAGATCATCACAATATCACAGTAGCAAATTCTTTAGACCAGGTGATGGGCAGAGCTCTCATCAAGTCATGACTTTATCTATTATCATGCCAACAAGTTTTAATAAGAAATAGCATTCAAAATTTCATTAATTCATCGTCATGATTATAATATAAGTCACTATATGAAAATGTACACACCAAGGATAAGTCATGCGGGTTCAAATCATTCATGGAGATAGCTTCGTGTTGAATCGCAATTGTCAATACTTCAACCAATGTGCTTAGGACGAGGATGCCAATACAAAACCATTATCGAATACCATTATTAGTCATTGGAAGTTCATATATCATACTCATCAAGGCAATTCATTGGTCGTCAAATCCCAAATTTTCTATCATAGAGATATCTATAGTATAGAACATATCACAACATCAAGTCAAAATTCTAAGTCATTATCAAGAATCATGTCAAAACTCCAAACACTTATCATCTATATCAATCATCCAAATCATGTCAAACCCTTGTAGTACAAACTTTAAACATAATGAAATATCTATATGCATGTCCTGGTCACCTACAAACACAAGTTCAGTATATATATTCATATCATAACAAACATTCAAACTTCCCCGCTCACATAACTTTCTGATTTCTACTCCACACTTTTAGGATAGAAATCCTTTAGGTGAACATCTGATCTCATTCAAAAAACTTCATTTTTGTGTCCATCAGTCATAGACGCACCCATAGGTCTTCCTTGCAAGTGGTTGGGAGATTACATTCACACCCTTGACCTTACTTCCATGTGGTTGAAAGGTTATAGTCACACATGTTAACTTGCTTCCGTGCGGCTGAGGCTTAGAGCAAGGGAAAACTCTCTCTCCTTAGATCAAAACTTTGTTGCAGATCAACAATGTCGTATGTTTGTCTATTCAAGCCTATAAATCATACTTCACTGAGTAAATACTTTGACAATAGGAGAAGATACCTTTTGGAGAGTTTTTCCCTCTAAATGGGAGTCTACTTCATTCATCTTCACTCATTCCATCAACCTATCTATAATATTGCCATGCAACAGCAGATCTGTTATATCATAAAGTTAGACACATTCATCATGGTCATATATTTTAGCATTGGCTAATTCACCATTAGATCATGACATCAAGGGTTAGTGTCAAATAGCTAATAGGATCATATAACATTACTTCTTTGTCATGTAACTCAATCCATCTAGTTAGGGCATTCAAATATTCCATAATTACTAATCACATCAAATCATAACCATGGTCAAAAAAAATATCTTGAATACCAATCTCTTGGTTACACTTCTATCATCGTGTTTGTCATACATTTCACAAATAATATCAATAGTACCAAGATACCATCTACTATAATCAAGGTGCTAGCCTTCTATGGAATCAAGATATCCAAAAATAATAGATGATAAAGCATACCAATATATTAAAGATCAATATTAAGTATCCTTATAGAATTAATAAGTTCATTATGTAAGATACTTTCTCAACATCAAGTGAACCATTTCATCATAATAATCATGAATTCAAATCACTTTCATATGCATGCATGAACCATTTGAGAAGGAGACATTCTAATCATAGCTGAGGGTTTACCTTGCCATTAAAACTGAAATATAACATTTAAACAATATACCATGCATACCTTGTAGTATTTAAATACATGTGCATCCTTTTATTTGACATAGGCAACATGTAGCACTTAGTCATGTTTTCATTAGGTGCCTCCTTACCTTTTCCAACTCTATATTTTCTTTCATGTATCTCAAATAATCCTCAAAAATGGTCCTCTTATCATATCTCATCAAGGAGGTTAGAAGCATCCAAATACTCAAATATACATGCAGGAAGTATAATTAATGGTCAAAACAATAAACAGATCTATAAGTCTAAACAAAAATAAATACATAAATAAGAAACATAACTCAAGAAATACTTATCTTCAATTAGAGGTGATCATATCTCTCTTGAACCAACCTTCAAGAGTCATCATTGTCCTTTTTCCACATAAAAATGTTTCCTTCAATCAACTTTATCAACAACCATGCCTACTAGAGACTATCTCATCTAGGGCTTCATCAAATCTGTCACAAGTTCTTGATCATATTCACATTGACCATGCTAGATTTCATATCTCAAATATTTTCCATAAACCAGGGTTTCTCTCAAACCCTAACCTCATAATATCCATCAAACCCTAATACAAAAATTTCCTAAGGTTATCTTCAAACCCTAGAATTATTTTAGGTCTCCTCCATCTTCTCTTACTTCCATTAAAGGTGTCTCCATGGAGGTGATCTCCATGGCTTTCCTTTAGCCCAGTCTTGAAACCATGTTAATTTTTCATAGGGCTATATTGTTATTTTCTTTAATAATTCCATTTCTTCATTAACACATTATATTCACCCCATAACATCATAACGTTATTCAAAATTACATCATTATTTATCATATATGCAACTATGTAGAAAGAAAAATATCATCATCATCAATGTAATGGAACATAAAGGAACAATAGAAGAAAAACAATCACACATAGATACACCAGGATTGGTCGGAGACCAGGGAAAAATCCACTATGGGGAAAACCCTTGAATTTATTCTTCTTAGATTTTCATCAAATAATTCAGCAAAAGAGAATACAATGATCCATATCTTCATCTATGCAACTAACTAGAAAAACAACTACAAAAAATCCATGAAATGAACCCAACAATGTATATGCTCAAAACTCTGATTCTAAAGATTGCAATGAATTGTCACTATCTGAAGTCAACTTCTGAATCCTGCAGTCACTAAACAAAATATTTGGAAGAATTATATTTCATATTTTAGATCTCAGTCACACAGAGGAGGTGACATGCAAGCGACTCTAGCTTTTGCAGTCACTCCCTTAAGCATGGTATGCGAGCAAATGGGATCAAATCTGGACTGCGAAAAACCTAAACCCCTAGTTGCATGGATGGAGAGTTATCTATGTGACTGGAAGGCTCCAGCCGCATAAATAAGCTTCTTTTCATGCGACTACATTCAAATCCTTCATATTATGTACCTTCAGCTGGGACCTAAAACCCTGAATAAAAGATGTAAGCTTCAGACCTAGTAATTTCACCTTAGAGAAAACATGATCTTCCACAAACAAGCCTCAGACCTGTGTGAGCCAAAAGCAAGAAAGAAGAGTGTCTCATTATTGTGTCCAAATGAGGTGGAGGTCACTTGTATTGTAGTCTTTCAAGGTGGTCCACTTTGCTTTAGGGTCGACCTTATCAAATGTGCACATGTGGGAATTCTTTATAAGTACACTTTCCCTTATCCAATTTGAGTCATCTCTAGATCGCTTTTGGTCCTCTAAAAAGAGGCATTTAATGCAATCATTATATCTATCAAGTGAGTTTTCCAAAGTGGAATTTGACCACAATTTCATATTTTTAACAGAAGTCATAATTTTTTCAATTAATATTGGTTATATTATCAATAAATAAATCAATTTGCTAGTGCAATGGTCAATACTAACTTGACAAAGTGACATCCCATGTTGACCATTGTTATCATTGTAGGAAAAGCAGAGGATTTGGGAGGCAGAGTATTAGTGTAACAGAAAAAACATCAACACATCTTTGATTCTAGAATTGCAGAACAAGAATTAGAACATAACATTCATGTAACAACACTTCCAGAAGGTATGATAAGAATGCTATGAGAAATTACAATTATTTTTTCCGCATTCTCAGATCATCTTGACTGTTACATATGTAATGATTTTGGGAACAAGGAAAAAATTACAAAAATAAATTGGTAGAGTCTTTAATTCAAATCAATCAAAAAGAAACTACTCGGACTAGGGAGAAGAAAATGTCATCAACAAAAATCAGAGTATGAAGATCTAGAGAATGAAGCAAGGGCAACAAGAGAAGTGTAGTTTATCTTTTTTTTCTCAAGATATATATAATAAATGGTATATAGATATTGGATTATCTCATCATATTATATGAAATAATGGCATATTTATCTCTCTAAAGGAAATTGAAATATGGTAGTGTCATTCTTGGAGACAATTCATAACCCACAATAATGGGATGACATGAAGTCACACTTAATTCTAAAGGATGTAAAATAAGGAAGGAAGATGTTGGGGAAAAAATCCCCCCCATGATATCTTTGTAAATACTAAGCTTGCGTAACCTTTGTAGAGTAATTTAACACTTTCTCTAACATTTGAGCATGATTGAAGGGTGGATATTCCTTTAGATAAGGATCAATAGTTAATCACAGCTCTCATTCTCTCAAATCACATTTTGGATAGCTTCTATTAAATTCCTGGCGCATTTAAAACTATTGTAGTTCCGTGCTTGATCATCGTCAAAAGTTAATCTAAAGCACAATGAATGCGCCTCGCATATGAAGGTGCACGTGTAATAATAAATTAAATCTCTCCCAAGGCATGTGGACCATTGATTAATCCTACATCCAACAGCTCTCAGATCCTATCTCTATTGAATTTTCCCACTTGTTAGCGCATCCTCACTAACTCGATACCACGATCATCGTTTATCAATTTTAGATCGACGACCATCGCATCTGGACTTGCATGCTAATTAAATTATTTCTTTCATGTGATGGGCGGGTCTCGCCCACCGTGGTTGGTAACCCAGCTTATGATAGTCTCACACCTATCTGTTTCATTAATGAGTGTCTTAAAAATTCAATAAGCCTAAGCGCTGCCATCTTTTTCCTATTCTGCTCGTTATTTTCACTCTTTGCATGTTATTCTCTCAAGCTCAACCATGATCTCGTCGAGGCTGCAAGAATATTGTGCACATTACAAATTCAAGTATAGTCACCTGTAAGTCATTATTTCTTTCTGCCTTTCCATTACAGTTGTAATCCTGCCCCTATGAGTCGTTATGGTCGAGCCAACAGGAAAGGAAGCCCTTGTGAATGAGCTGGCAAGAGTGCAGGACACCAAGGTGTGCCTCACTAATATCCTCACCCTAAAGAGGACTCTCTCTTCATCAATTTCTATGTCAGTTGATGACCATTGTCTGCTCAGGACCGAAATCCTGCATGCAGCTCTTCTATAGTTCCATTTCGACCCTTATTTCATCCTGTTGCTAGCTAAAATCTTTGAACCAGAGCAGTATGTAATATACTTTAGGAATAGTCGCACCTTATTTTTAAAGATTGATGAGGGAATTATTACAGAAATTTCAGGAATCCCAGCCCAAGGAATAGACATTACAGACAGAGGGTTGGAAAACCAATTCATTACATGGGCCAAAGAAAATATGCTTGAAGTCCTTCGAAGCTTTTTCGAAAATCTCGACCCTGAGCTAAAGCTAGTTTTTCTTATTTCAACTACTTTGCTAAATCCCTTCTATCAAAACTTAACGTCTCTCTTGATGGTTCTTTTCTGTCTCGTCGATGAATCTTAGGTAGATGAGTTGTTGTTTTTATCAATTTGTCTTGTTACTCTTAAGCCAGACCAGTAGACCATTAACTTTCCTAAATACTTAGCTCTAGCCCTCATTTTGGATTTGTCTACCACCCTTCCTTTCCGCTCCTGATAACATTGTTCTTACCTTGTTCACTTGATTTTGGGCCATTATCCTTCATGCTTCCTTTCTTTTATTCTTCTCCTAAGCACTACAGACATTGAAGGCAAAGAAAAAGTGGTATTTTGTTGGTCCGATGCAATATATCCTTAACGTATTCCATTTTCTTACTCACAGTATATCGATTGTTTTTCCTACCCTTTAAAAACCAAAATAATTGAGGCTAGAGTGAATCGAATCTCAAAAGAGAAAGTCAAAGTACTAAGGCTGACTAAGCAAGAAAGTATTGGTAGTTGGCTTTTGTTTCCAGAGTATACTGTAATACGATTATATGTGTTTGATAGTCAAATGAATTGGCTCCCCAAGTATGTGACACCTTTACTATTTTCATATAAAGTATTAAGGAAAAAAATTATGCTTAATGAATTTCATTTTGTGTCTAAAAACAAAGGAACGTCATTCACTTATCCTTATGTTATATCTCCTCTAATTTCTAAAAATAATAATGCCATTGATTCATTAGAAAAGGAATTGTCTTATTTTGGTTTCATATAGGATGATTTTTGGCATTATGATCCATTAGGTATTATTTCATGGCTTAAAAAATAGGTCGGATTATCGGCGTATATTCATGAAAGCATACCAAAACTGGAAAAAATGGAAAATTCGTTGGTGCTACCAAAAGAAGATTTAAAATTGATATCCTCTACAGGGGTAAGTAATGTATTCACACGGGCTACCTCCAGCCACTCATAGATTCAAGAACACATAGGAGAAGTTGAACCCGTTGTTTCTTGTTCCACTACCCCCACAAATAAGAAAAAAGAGGATGGATTAACTCAGTTTAAGCTAGTTCAGCGTATCAGATCGAAAGAAGCTAATGTGGTGGAAAATGGTTTTTCCCAGTTGATTGAGCAGTTAGACATAGAGATTAGATAGACATTAAGGAACATCAAACCTAAGGATTCTGGGACTCAAGCCCTGGATATCAAACACTCATTTTGTTAAGCCCCTATAATACTAGTGTAACCCCTTATTGTTATTAGCACAACCCACTTATTATATTGATATACCCATGTAGTGCCCATATTGTTACTAATGTGCCCCATAGAATCCCACTATTGTTATTATTGTGCCCTTACATTATTATTGTTATGTCAGCTCTGGTTATGTTATGACCCCTTAGACTCCTATATAGAAAGGAGGTCTTTTCATTTGTATCATCGAAGAATTGTTCATTTATGTTATGTAAAGGAGGTAGCCCCCTCAAAGAGGCTGAATTCTAAGACGTTGATCTATCTTTTCTATCTTTTCTTGAGCTGGTTTCATAACATTTGGTATCAGAGCTTTGGATTCTAGGGTTTCGCTGCTCCAAACAGGTCATCGTGGCATTTTCGCTATAACTTTTTTTCTGTGATGTTTCAGAAGTCGCAAAAAAAACCCATTTTAGAAGAAATCGCGCTGAACCTTGGGTCCGAATTTCATAGCTTTTCACGCAATATGTGTGGAGATATGATCTGAGGAAGGTGGTCTTTTTGCAGACTCCTGAATTACATTCAAAACAGGTGACCTGGGGAAAATCGTCATAACTTTCTCTTTGAGGATCTGATTGAAGTTTGTAAGAAGGTACAGAAAGAGGACAGACTTTAGTTTCTTTTTTGTGTTTTTCAGATCCAAAGGTCGAAACAATGAATCGTGGCATGTCGTACAAGTTCGCTCTACTGAACTAGTCTATAATCAAGTCACTGTGGGAGATTTCGCATAAATCTTTTTTGGAGAATCCAATTTGGATCAGACTGGTGGCATTGGAAAGAGGACATAAAGGGCTACTACAAGTAGAAAGTTTTGAACTTAAATATCCGCAAGTACAGAGTTACAGTCTTTTCAAGTTCAAGGTCCTAAAATCAAGAAAAAGCAAGATGAGGAAGTTTGATGGCAAGGATCTGGTAAATTGGATACTTCAGATGGAACAATATTTTGATCTAGGTGTACCACCATTAGAAAAGGTATGTATTTCATCTTCATATTTAGAACCAGATCAATTTTTATGGTATAATGGGCTTTGTTCTCGTAAAAAACTTGTTACGTGGTCAATTCTCACAGAGGAAATGATAGCACATTATGAGGATACAAAGAGAAACACCTTCTTTAGAGCAACACCACAACAATTGGAAAGAGTAAAAGGGCTTTGTGACATATTTGAAAGTAAAATTATGGCAACAAGGAAGTCTACCCCTCACAACTATAAAGATGGACGTGTTGTTCCTCCTAGCCTTCCACAACCTACAAGGGTTACACCACAACAATTGGAAGAAAAAAGAGAAAAAGGGCTTTGTTACAATTGTGATAGAAAATGCACTAAAGGTCATAAGTGTGCTGAGAAGAAAATATTTTACATAGAGTATGAAGAGGAGGAAGAAAAGGATCAAGAAACATCAAAAGAAGAGGATATATGCCAGTACCCGACCCCTGAGAAAGAAGAAATGAATCAGAACATATCTTGTAAACTATTGGCAAGAATGACCACTCCTCAAACTCTCAATATAGAAGGAAATATCAAGAAGAAAAAGGTGCAAGAAGTGAAATATCACATCAAGAAAGAAGAAATGAATCCAACCATATCTTGTAATTCACTGGTCGGAATTACCACTCCTCAAACTAGCAAGACAAAAGGACATATCAAGAAGAAAAATGTTCAAGAAGTGAAAGATCACATCGAGCATCAAGAAATGAATCCGACTATATCTTGTAAAGGATTGGAAGAAATTACCACTCCTCAAACTCTAAAGATAGAAGGACATATCAAGAAGAAAAAGGTTCAAGCAGTGAAAGATCACATCGAGCATCAACAACAAGTTCTCCAACTTTTAAAGGATAGCGCCACTTCGATGCAAAATCAAATGAAACAACGGGTAGATCAACAGCATAGTGAAAAATGTTTTGATGTAGGCAATTAGGTATTTTTACTGCTACATCTAAAGCAAGCTATTTATGAGAAGGAAATTTTGGCAATACTACATGCACTTAAAAAAATGGCGACCCTACCGAATGGGAAGACTCTTCAAGGATGAGGATGTGGAAGCATTGTTTTGTGCTATTTCTATTATCCAACCAGATTGGATAAACGAAGCAAGGGATGAATGGAAGGACAAAGAAATATGGCCACTTATTCAAAAGTTGCAAAAGATCCCAATTCAAACAATATTTCCAGATATTGAAAAGGAAGGAAAAATCATATTGGAACCTGGAGCAGTCACAGAAACAAGAACCCGACAGCTACGAAATCGATCAATTTTAGAGTATCTCATCAAGTGGAAGAACTTACCCGTTGAATATTTCACATGGGAGGACAAGAATTTTATATAGAAGCATCAAGAACTACTCAAGCGTTGAGGACAACGCTTTTTGAAGGAGAGGGGCATGTTAGGCCCCTATAATACTAGTGTAACCCCTTATTGTTATTAGTACAACCCACTTATTATATTTATATACCCATGTAGTGCCCATATTGTTACTAATGTGCCCCATAGAAGCCCACTATTGTTATTATTGTGCCCTTACATTATTATTGTTATGTCGGCTCTGGTTATGTTATGACCCCTTAGACTCCTATATATAGAAAGGAGGTCTTTTCATTTGTATCATCGAAGAATTGTTCATTTATGTAATGTAAAGGAGGTAGCCCCCTCGAAGAGGCTGAATTCTAAGACGTTGATCTATCTTTTCTATCTTTTCTTGAGCTGGTTTCATAACACATTTATTAAGCAGAAGGAAGAAATGGCGTCTGGTACAAAACTAAATTTAGTTATTGAACAGTCCCAATCAGTGGACACCTCAACACTCCAAGAGATGTTACCTTTAAGTGGGCCCTGTTTTATATCAGTGTTTGATTTTGAGACAAACGTCTTCAATCTTACAGTGTTGCAACTTGAGATGGGGGAAAACCAACAAATGGTTGGATCTAGAAAATATTCTCTAGCTATAAATATGGGAAAAGTGTCAAACATGGATGTGATTAAGTTACACCGACAAGCAGGTGAGATAGTGGATTACATACTTCTCAACTCCACAACAGGGAACAGGAAAATGCAGGCTATGTTGGAAAAAATTTCTAAACAATTGAATATAACCTGTATGGCCCTGTGTACCAAAACTAACCGAATTAAAGAACCGGAAGAGATTGTCGTTTGATAATCTAGGCACCCTAAAGACACTACCCCTCTGAAGAAGCTACTCAAGGAAAAGGAAAAACAGATAAAATCTCTTTAGGCATTCTTGAAAATCCCAGACCACAACCCCCATGTTCTTATACAAGCATTCAAAAGCAAGGAAGAGGTCGAGTGTCGCCTTCAGGAAATGGAAACTGTTATGCGACTCAAGGAAGAAGAGTGTAAAAAATCCCTCGAGCAACTACAGACAGTCAGAACAGAATCACAGAAGAAAGAGGAATGACACTTGAACACCTTGGTAGAATATAAGGTCTCAATCGATAAATCTCTTAGCTGAGCCCAGAAGGCTGAATCAAAAGATCCAAAATTATTACATATCAAAATCCCCCAACTAGAGCAGGAGTTACAGACATCCAAAGGAGAAATCACAAGATCTGAACACAGGAAAGATGTGATCATAGGGAAAAAGAATGAAGAGATTGATCAGATCCAATCTACACCCAGATATAGAACTAATCAGGTAAAAAATCTCGAGGAATTCGCTCATGTTACAGTTACCAGGAAGAAAGTACTAATGCAAGCTAAAGATGAAATCTGGAGGAAAGTATGGAAAAAGATCACTATAGTTGATGGATAAGTGAGAATTATTTCACAATGTGAAAAGGGACTAATACAGCCGAGGTCTTAGAGAAAAGGATGGAAGACCTCAATGCTATCATTTATTTGGTTAACACTTTGGAGGACAAAACTTTAAGAGAACTTGAGTTGTCGATCAAGGATGAATTTATTTTCTCCTTATATATTTTAGAAGAGAAGTAGGTCGTCATGCAAGCCATGCGAGATGAGTTCGATAGATAAATCAAGGAAATAAACGATTTCAGAACTGAGTGGAATTATTTGGGAAGATTTGGTGTGCCTTCATTCTGGAATGAAGAAAACTGGGAAATCTCCTAGCAAAGATTCTCTGATCAATTGAAGGCAACGAAACAGGATCTAGGTTTCTTGGACATGTTAGGAGAGGAATTGTTTTCCTCTACTATGGTTGTTAATGCCCTCTACAGAGATTTTACTATCTTGGCAAGACTGAACAAAATTATCCAAGATCTTCCTATCGCTAGGTATCAAATCAGATCTCAACTGGTGGTGGTGATTACCAAGTACAAGAATGTGCCCTGGATGTCTCTGGCTAATTGGGACAAACTAATCAAAGTGAGAGGTCATTTTAGTCGCAATGTGACAGTTCAAAAGCTCACCACTTCATCTCAAGTAGCTGAGCCAGTCCCACCGATGTAATCGGTCACAGATCAACCAAAGGATTGGAACGAGATTCCATTCATTACAACTCAAGTGCAAATTGGCAAGACGCATGGGGCATATATGCTATCCTCATTAGGGCTGACCAAAAATTCCAAGCCATCTAAGTTGCGAAGGTGGCACCACATTTAATCATTTTGTTATCATGTTCCATTTAGTTTATTTTACGTTACTCATTTTTATTTTTATTATTGAAAATAGTTTTGAAACAGTTATCTAAACTATTATTTAAAAACCTTGTTTCCTGTTATGGGAGGGTTGTTGGTAATGTGGAAAAAAACCTTGCAGATATTGAAACTGATTGTATATGATACACAGTTTTCATTACTAATTTTGAAGACTCATCCTCGCAATTATCGTTTGCTTATTGTGTTTTGTCTGTTATTTTGAATTGCAATTACAGCAAATTAAATCTGAGGCTTGATCTTGTTTAGACATTAAATCCTTTAGTGTTTTGTTCCAATATTGTTACTATCATCACAATTACTAAATGAGTTATCTTGAGTTATTTATGATCAAAGACTTATCTTTCGTTGATATAATTCATGTTTTGCAGTGATTGCAACTCTAGGTGTTATGTTACTATGTTGATACATTTGTTCCATCCTAAAGTGTGTGATGCTCTCTAAAATCCTCACATCTTTATCCTTCATGAATCTCAGTTAGGATATATACTACTAATTATTTTTCAACATAGAGTGCAATGAATATGCATTCACGTGTTGCACATGTTTTCATCTAACATGAGCACAGTTTTATTTCAAAATCTATATCTTTATTTTCTTTTCTTTGATTTTTCCAATCTCCTTATATCCACTTTCTATAACCACCGTATCTTGTTATTGTTGTCTTTCTTGCTCGGAATCTTACTTCAAAATTGTATATCGTCAAATGTTTTCCTTCCTCCTGTGAATGCCACCACTCTTTACTACAACGAAAATATTCACACCTAGTCTTATTCTATTTTCTAATTGGAAAATCTGACAATTATATTATAAGGTTACCCCCTGTGGTGTGTTGAGGACCAGCAATTACACCTAGAGAGGAAGGTTTATTTAGTCCTCAGTGAATGTGTGCTCAATTGTTTATATGTCAGAGCAATTTGTGTACCATCATTATTTTGGTGCCGTTGTCAATGAGTTATTAGTTTAATCTATGGATTACTAATTCTAACCCTGTTCAACCACATATTTTATTTGGTTTGGACGATCAATGCAGCATCCTTAATGGTTTATATGAACTTTCGTTGCACGTTTCCCGAACACATCAGGAGTTATGCAAGAATTGGGAATTTTTAGTGCAAGAAGACGAATGTGCTCAATCAAACCCTAATTATCTCATACGACAACAACCTCTCAGAGCCTAAAGCTTGCTATGGAAGTGCATGTTCATCGCTGCTAAGGTACTCTGTAAGTTCATGTTGTACTATTCTCTTTATATCAATTTAATCACCATCTACTTGTAACAATGTTGTATTTATAGAAATTCTTTCTTTTATGTTATTTCATGTAGTCACCCCTTAAAACCTGGATACCCCTCGAAGGCTAACCAAATCCACCTCATAGATTAGTTATTCTCCTTTAGAAGACCTAGAAGTGCTTGTAACTATAGAAAATAGGAGAAGGCAACTTGACAACTTCAGACAAAACCACCCTTTATCATCTACCCCTTGGGTAGTTGCATCTTCTAGTCCACTTTGTCTTAATTCTCAAGCTTATATATCAGCATCCTCCTCTCTTCTTGAGGGCTCAGGCTTCCTTTATCACTCTACTCCCCAAAATAATCCATCCACCTCTCCTTATCAATCTTCCTCTTCATCACCTCCCTCTCCTCCCTCACCACCTTTACCTCTTAACTTTTCACCCATGAATGCTTGGGTGAATGCTCGATACCTCCTTCTTGATATACAGGGGCCCTTACACGATTTTACTCCTAAATACGATAAAAACCCTCCTCAATTTGATAATGAAGGAGATTGGAATACCAAGGATAAAATAATTAAGTTTCGAGATTGCTATTAAAATTTAGAGGTTGAATATGATGATATATATATATATATATATATATATATATATATATATATATATATATATATATATATATGTGTGTGTGTGTGTGTGTGTGTGTGTGTGTGTGTGTGTGTGTGTGTGTGTGTGTGTGTGTGTGATTGTTTGTATATACCTTTGAAGGAGAACCTTGCAAGTGGTTCAGATATTTGACCCCCAACACCATCAATACTATGGAAAAAATTATCGAGTTGTTTACTCAATAATACGGTGTGAAGAAAAGCAATCATCTTTGGCTTACTGAATTCTTCGCACTTAAGCTAAAGCCTGATGAATCTATTAGTGACTTTAATAAAAGGTTTACCAAATGCTATAATCATTTACCTCCTGCAACCTTCTGACACTATAGTTGTCATGGCATACACTTCCTCCCTTAACCATGATCTTTCCTATGCCATATGGGAAAGAGAGCCTGCGACATTAGCTAATGCCCAAGCTAAGGCTTTTTCCTATGAGGGAAACCTCATGGCTACGGGAAAGAGGGTCCTTAATGACATTAAGTTTGATGGGAAGAAAAAGGTTGTTGATACTTCTCATCAACTTCCTACTTCCTCTTCGTCACAGGAGTAGAAGATTGAGGAGATGTCCAAACTTATCAAGTCCTTAACGAATAAAATACATCATTTAGAACTAAGAAATAGACCAGCTCCCCCCATCCCCCTAACCCTAAAAATCGTAACCCAAATTTCCCTCTTAGGAATCCTCCCCTTTTTAATCGTCCTCAGTAGCAAAAAATGTTGCAACAAGGGAAAAGAGCCAATGAACTACCCCTTTAACATCCCTTGAGAAATAATGCTAACCTAATAGATGAATATGATGATGACTCTAGTAGTCAGCTCAGAAACCCCGATGAAGGTGACTATCAAAATTTTGACTCTATAAATTCTTTTGATATGCCTTATCCAGTTTACCCTTAATATTTGGAATAGGATTTTTCGGAACCCCAGTTGTGAAGATTTTCAGAGCAACTAGAGGCCCAGTTTCAGCAAAAGTATAATTTAAGGCTTAGGAAGAACCGATATCCCCCTCGGGAATCTCTCATTAAAGATCAGCAGGTCGACTCCCCAGGTTTTTGCTAGAGACTCCAAAAACATTTAGCTTGCAAAACCAGCTAGATAAATTATGAATTAATATGTTGCTAACGGAAGTCGTGGAAGTCCCAAAGTATAAGCAAGAGATTGATTCCTTTCTAAAAGCGTCTCAATGGTATCCTCAGGAAATATGAGTCGCAAATGTTATAAACATACAGGATGATGCTCCTAAGATCTCCTTAGGACTTATTGAACCCAAAAGTGGAAATATTGTTCCTTCGTTCTATATCAGCTTGAAGATTCATGATTGGAGTCTCCACAACTATATGCTTGACTCTGTAACGTCTCATAATCTCATGCCTAAGGAGATCATGGAAAAGCTTGGATTGAGTATAACCTGATAATACCACGATATGTACTCTTTCGATTCTCGTAGATTCAAAAGTTTAGGGTTTATTAAAGACTTAGTAGTTGTTCTGGCTTAGGTTCCCATTAAAAGTATCGTTATGGATATAGTTGTGGTTGACATTCCTCCAAACTACGGGATGCTTCTCTCAAGGAGCTGGGGTGCCAAGCTTGGCAGATCACTCCAATTAGACCTTTCATACACTACTATCCTCGTGTTTGGGGGAGGTACTCGTTGTCTTTATAGAGAATCCAGAATAACTTACATGATTAACTCAAAACAGAACCTTGAAAATTCTCTTATTTATACTGTTGAAGAAAATATGGGAAATTTTGTATTTTCCATTTCGGATAAGGAAAAGATTTCTCTTACCAAAAAATATAGTCTCCTTACTTTCCCTTTAGATACTAACATAGTATGGAAAATGTACTTCGATGGTGCTTCCTCCAAAGTTGGATCTAGAGTTGGTATTGTCTTAATCCCTCCTTCTCATAAAAACTCTTCATTTTCCTTTAAGCTAAACTTCGAAACGAAAAATAATATCCCCATTTACAAAGCACTCATTCTTGGGTTAGAAACCGTGCATAAACTAAACATAAAAAAATTATCAGTATATGGTGACTCTGAGCTGGTGATCAGACAAGTATCAAACAAGTTCCAAGTTGAACATCCTCCTTTGCGTGCTTATAGAAAACCAAGTTTGGGACTTGGTTGATAATTTTTTCTCAACCATAAATTTCATGACTGTTCCTCATGAACAAAATCAGTTAGTTGATGCTCTAGATATTACAGTAGCTACTTTTTCCCCTCCCACTAAACTTAAAATTATGTTCGAAATAGAGGTTCTCTATAGACCTTCAATACTTGAAAACATCAAGCATTGGCACGTATTTGAAGATGAGCAGGAGATTAAGAGATTCATCTAGTTGATTAGAGAATACCTAGACCATTTTATTGACAAAGACGAGGATGTCGACTTGGCGCAAACCAATGTCCCTCCTTTTAATCCAAAAATTAGTGAACATGACATCATTCAACTAAAAATAATAACATTCCTAGAGGATTGATTCCCCTCGAAAATATTTTTGATCATAACAATGTTGTGGCCACTCCAGACCTTAAACCTCCTAATGTTGAGGTGGAGGCAGTTGACATTTCTACTACATCTGAAAAGAATTCAATTAATTTTTCAGGTCTCTTTCACAACGTACAAAGGATCAATACGTCCAACTCCTCTCAAAGCATGTCAATGTTTTTTCCTGGTCGTATAATGACCTCAAAGCTTATGACCAAAGTATCATAGAGCATCGCATCCATTCAAAGGAGAGATTCAAACCCTTCAAGAAAATTCTCAGACAAATTAACCCCCTCTTTCTTCCCTCTATTGATACGGAAATTAAAAAACTCTTAGATGCGAAAATAATAGTTACCCTATGTTGCTCTACCTAGGTAGCTAATTTGGTGCCTGTCAGAAATAAAAGTGGAGAGATTTGGCTATGTGTGGACTTTAAAAATCTCAATAGGGCATCCTTAAAGGACAATTACCCCTTCTAAAAATGGATACCATTCTAGAGTGAGTGGTTTTTGTAGCTCACATCTCCATGATGGATGGGTTTTCTGGTTACAATCAGATAGCCATTCATAAATATGATATGTACAAAACCGCTTTCACTACTCCATGGGGTACATTTATGTACCAAAAGATGCCTTTCGGCCTGATGAATGCTGGGTAAAATTGTTGGCATTATGATACAAGTGTTGTCCTTGATGGCAACTCACTCAGAATCAGGTACAAGTGATGGCAACTTAATCAGAGGACAGATCTTAGTTCAGCAAGACAAGAAAGAGATATACGCAGGTTCATTAAGAAAAATCAACATATACACGCAGGTTGGTTTCAGTAAAAGCGCGTACATGTGAAAACGTACCTTTGGTCCGTGGCGGTTAGTCCTTGGAAGTTGTGCCTATGGTTTTGGACCATGGTGTCTCGACAGACGTGTCGATCCCTAGTTTTGAAGTTGATGGTATTGTGTTACTATGGTTTTGGACCGTGGTATTGTGAAGGGCCTAAGGCTATATAAGGAGAAGATCATTAGGCAAAGTGAGGTAAGCAAGGTGTGTCTGACGAAGTGAGAAGATCTGGTATTGCTGTTTATCTGTTCGGGACGCTTGGCAAGGGTCGGATCTGACAGCGAAGGTATAAGTAATTATTTCTAGATCTGCACGTGGGTTGCCTTTGGAGAAAGCGCGTATACACGTGGTTTTGGTATAGTGAAGTAGCGTATGCATAATAAGATTTGATATTTCAGGTTGCTGTTGATTCTGGTGGTTGTTGCAGAGTTCTGGGCTCGGGTTTGTGTTCTGTGTTCTTGATGACAAGGTTTCAGTGATTCAGTATTGGGTGATTTAGAGAATTATGATGCAAGTATAAGTTGATGATTGTATTGCAGCAGTGTTTGTTTTGTAGTCATGGATCCAGTCTGAAAATTGATGAAACATGGTCCCTGTAGGAAAGAAGGTTGTAGCCTTCTGTAGGGTTAGCACCTACGTACTAGTAAATGGATCGGCTAGTACAAGAGCTGAGGGGGTTGTAGCTCCCTTCCAGAAGTAGTTGGAAAACGAGAGAGGGTTGTAGCCCTCTGCAGGTTGTAGCCTGCGTACTGGTAAAGGACTGCACCAGTACATTGTAAAAGAAGTTTCTTATTAAAGAAGAAAGAGACGAATTGCAGCAGGTGGTTTTCACCCACATTGGGTTTCCACCTTATATCATGGTGCTCATGTGTGTGGCTTTTATGTGATGATCCGTTCTGTTATAATGCACCTGTTTACTGTCAATGTGGTTAATAATGTTCTGATGCATTTACTGAAGATAAGCTAACTGAATCATAAGATTTCTGGATATACGCTAGTTGCTTTAGACACAGTAGCGTGTACACGCGGGTTCACTTAACTAAAGTAACGTTTATGTTTCTGAGCATGAAATTTGAAAATATTTATTGATCTGATAATACTGATTCACCCCCCCCCCCTCTCAGTATTATTTCCAACAATTGGTATCAGAGCTGGTTCTTCAGAGGAAGCTTGATCGCTTGAAGGAAAAGATCCATCAGAATGGCTAATCCAGAAAGAGAGGCACACATCAGGCCACTAGTCTTTGACAGGAAAAATTTTACCCACTGGAAGATAAGAACCACTGCATATCTACAATCACTTGGAGCAGAAGTTTGGGGAATCGTAGAAGGAGGATACAAATTCCCATCAGCAACTCCTACAGATCCAGCAGAGAAAAAGCAATATGACCTCAATGCCAAAGCTGTTACTATCCTATTGAGTAGTTTGACACAATCAGAATTTATGAAGATCATGCATTTCAAATCAGCTAAGGAAATATGGGACAAAATCATTACAAGCTACGAAGGAGATGATCAGGTAAAAAGAGCAAAGCTTCAAACTCTCAGAATCCGGTATGAAACTCTTAAGATGCATAGTAATGAAAGCATAGCTAATTATTTCCTGCGTATGGATGAGATTGTAAATTGTATGAGGGATCTGGGTGAAGAATTTGAAGAAGTTGTCTTAGTTGAAAAGGTTTTGAGATCTCTGTCTACTAAATTTGATTCTAAAGTATCTGCCATAGAAGAAAAGGAGAATGTGCAGAAAATCACCATGTCACAGCTTCACGAGATCTTAACTGCTTTTGAAATGTGACAAGAGGTACCATCAGAAGTCGCATTCGAAGCGTCAGAGGAAGAAGATGAGGTAAATTTTGTCAAGAATCTTGAACGGGGAACTGGACGGTTCAAAGGTAAGCTACCTTTCAAATTTTTTCTATGTGGTAGAGTTGGTCACTATGTTGCTAGATGCCCTCATAACAAAGGAAAGATATCTGAAGAAGATGGTAGAAGCTATTATACCCATATTAAAAGTTCATTCAATGATAGTGAAGGTATTAGAAGTCTCATGGAACATGAAAAGAAGAATGCTTCATCCAATAATAGTGAAGATATTAGAAGTCTCATGGCACATGAACAGAAGAATGCAGAAACTGAAGAAGTTACCAAATAAATGAACAATTGGAGACAGAAACCAGGGTAAGGGAGAAATTGAAGGATATAGTAAAGGATCAGAGCATAACTATTCAAAGACTTGAATCAAAGATCCTCTCTCTAAAAGAAGATCTTAAAAAATCAAGAGAACATAACAGAGAAGCTCTTGAAGATCAAGAACATGAAGTGATCAAACTAAAGCGACAAATGGAAGAAGGAAGAAAAGCTGAAGAAGACCTAAGGAATCAGTATCTGGAAAAGGAAGAACAACATCAAGTTGAGGTAAATATCTTGAAAGGTAAATTAGAAGAAAAGGATAAGCTTTTACGATTTCAAGATAGTACTAAAGTCTTGGACGATATTCTTAATAGTCAAAGGTCTCCTTCTATCAAAACTGGTCTTGGTTTTCATGAATATGTTGAAGGTGAATCTAGTTCATAAGGTGAGGCAAGAAACTCTAATGAGAAATCTGAAATGCTGAACAAGGAACAACCAAGGAAAGAAATTCCTCAAGGAAGATCCTTTACTCCTAACTATGGAAGTGATAGACGATTATTTCCTCCTCTGAATAATGTTGAATGTTATGTATGTCATAATCTTGGACATGTTGCAGCCAGATGTAGAAGTAGAATGGTTCAAGACCATTACAAAAGATCATCGCATCCCAGGTATTTCAGAGGATATTGCTTTGTCTGCAATGAATATGGACAAAAAGAAATTGATTGCAATAGAAGGAACGTGAAATATGTAAGATGTTATACATGCAAAAAATATGGGTATAAAGCAAGGGAATGCAGGAGCATATTTCAAAATTCAAAACAAGAGGACCATACATCATCACAGTTCCAGGAATTGAAGAAGACAGAATTAGAGACAGAAAGGTGTGGCATAACTCAGTCAGCTGACACAACAGACACAGGGGAATCTGAAAGTGATGAATTTCAGTATTCCATCTTGCATACGCTGATATAATGAAGACAAGTCACGTATATACGCGAGTTACAGGCTGCAAAGTCGCGTATATGTAGAAAGGGCAGCAGAACAGACCCAAGAAATGTTTCAGTCATGGTCAGCTCAGGCTCAGGGGGAGCATAAAGGGCAGCAGAACAGACTCAGGAAATGGTCATGGTTGGCTCATGCTCAGGGGGAGCATATACTTCAAATAATTCATTGTTGGCATTATGGTTAGAAGTTGCTGATGAAACTAAATGATACATCTTGTTGTTTGATCAAAGGAATGGTATTGCAGGCTTATGCGTATGGTACAGATCATATATGATAAATGATAGTTATTGCTGGTCTTAGAACCTGCATCTGCTCAGGGGGAGCATAAATGGGTTGATACAACTTGGCATATACAAAGGGGAGCCAAATCAGAAACTTCAGCATGTACTCAGGGGGAGTATGGACAGCAGAAGCTATACCAAAGAAGAGAATATCTTGGTCCGCCCTTTGCCCTTGATGTCAAAGGGGGAGAGTGACTTGGTGTGGTGGTTGCCATCAAGTCCAAAGGGGGAGATTGTTGGCATTATGATACAAGTGTTGTCCTTGATGGCAACTCACTCAGAAGCAGGTACAAGTGATGGCAACTTAATCAGAGGATAGATCTTAGTTCAGCAAGACAAGAAAGAGATATACGCAGGTTCATTAAGGAAAATCAGCGTATACACGCAGGTTGGTTTCAGTAAAAGCGCGTACATGTGAAAACATACCTTTGGTCCGTGGCGGTTAGTCCTTGGAAGTTGTGCCTATGGTTTTGGACTATGGTGTCTCGACAGACGTGTTGATCCCTAGTTTTGAAGTTGATGGTATTGTGTTACTATGGTTTTGGACCGTGGTATTGTGAAGGACCTAAGGCTATATAAGGAGAAGATCATTAGGCAAAGTGAGGTAAGCAAGGTGTGTCTGACGAAGTGAGAAGATCTGGTATTGTTGGTTATCTGTTCGGGACGCTTGGCAAGGGTCGGATCTGACAGCGAAGGTATAAGTAATTATTTCTAGATCTGCACGTGGGTTGCCTTTGGAGAAAGCGCGTATACACGCGGTTTTGGTATAGCGAAGTAGCGTATGCATAATAAGATTTGATATTTCAGGTTGTTGTTGATTCTGGTGGTTGTTGCAGAGTTCTGGGCTCGGGTTTGTGTTTTGTGTTCTTGATGACAGGGTTTCAGTGATTCAGTATTAGGTGATTTAGAGAATTATGATGCAAGTATAAGTTGATGATTGTATTGTAGCAGTGTTTGTTTTGTAGTCATGGATCCAGTCTGAAAATTGATGAAACGTGGTCCCTGTAGGAGAGAAGGTTGTAGCCTTCTGTAGGGTCAGCACCTATGTACTAGTAAATGGATCGGCTAGTACAAGAGCTGAGGGGGTTGTAGCTCCCTTCCAGAAGTAGTTGGAAAACGAGAGAGGGTTGTAGCCCTCTGCAGGTTGTAGCCTGCGTACTGGTAAAGGACAGCACCAGTACATTGTAAAAGAAGTTTCTTATTAAAGAAGAAAGAGACGAATTGCAGCAGGTGGTTTTCACCCACATTGGGTTTCCACCTTACATCATGGTGTTCATGTGTGTGGCTTTTATGTGATGATCTGTTCTGTTATACTACACCTGTTTACTGTCAATGTGGTTAATAATGTTCTGATGCATTTACTGAAGATAAGCTAACTGAATCATAAGATTTCTGGATATACGCTAGTTGCTTTAGACACAGTAGTGTGTACACGTGGGTTCACTTAACTGAAGTAGCGTATATGTTTCTGAGCATGAAATTTGAAAAGATTTATTGATCTGATAATACTGATTCACCCCCCCCTCTCAGTAATATTTCCAACAAAATTTTCCAAAGAACATGGATATTTCCTTTGCAAATGAAATGGATAGATTTATAGTCATCTATTTAGATGACAGTATTATTTTTTCTTCGAGTGATGAATAACATCTCAAGCATTTGGATACTATTTTTTATAAGTGTCGATGGTTTGGCCTCTCTTTGAATCCAAAGAAATATTTCTTTGCGATGACTGAAGGGAAGTTGTTGGGACACATAGTATCCCAGCATGGTGTTAGGACCGATCCCAAAATGGTACAGGAAATTTGAACTATCTCCCTTCCACACACCAAGAAGGAGGCATAGGCATTCCTAGGAAAAATAAACTGTTTAAGGAGATTTATCCCTAATTTTGTTGAAATAGTTAAGAATTTTAATCGCATGCTTAAAAAGGGAAATGATATTCCATGGGACGAATAATCCAAATACTATTTTGAAAGAATTAAGAAATCCATAATGGAAGCCCCTATCCCAATTAGTCCTTATTATATGATGGATTTTTTAATTTTCCCTTTCGCTTCTGAACATACCATGGCTACAGTATTATTTCAGAACAACCAAGATGGGTATGAATAACACATCGCCTTTTTTAGAAAATCCCTTCAAAATGTTGAATTAAACTACAATATTATAGAGAATCAAGCTTACGCCCTAGTCAAAATGCTTAAAACATTTAGGGAGTACATTTTACTTGGTAATTAAATAGTGTATATACCTCAACCCGCTGTGAGGGACATACTTCTCCAACATGATATAGAGGGGCGAAAGGGGAATGGATTTCCAAAACTCACAAGTATGATTTAGAACTAAAACCAATTAAAATAATTAAAGCCTGAGGGTTAGCTAAATTACTAACCGAAGCGAATTTTGACGTGCTTGGAATCAATTTACTTTCTCTCGAAGGCTCAATACTAGAATATGGAGGTCAACAGGATAAGTAGTCATGGTTGTTTCTATCTCCGTCGAATCCATCTACCATTAATCCCAATTTTCTATTGACTGAGCAGTATAAGGACATCATCAGTTACCTTCAAATGATGAAGTTGTCGAGCTCCCTAAGCAAGTCTTCAAAACATTTTATTAAGTTAAAAGCAATTAATTATTCTATTATAAATGGAAACTTGTACTGGAAAGATCTAGTAGGTGTTCCCTTAAATTGTGTTCTCCCTTCACAAGTAGATTATTTAATAACTTTGCACCATGATGGCGTGTGTGTTTTCCACTGTGTCTGGCGAGCTACGGCCCATAATATTTTGAGGAGTGGCCTCTATTGGCCTACCCTTTTCAGTCATGTTAATAAAAAGGTAAGATCCTGCCACTAATGCTAGATCTTTACTAGAAAGAAAAATTGGCTACTCTGCCCCTTAAGCCTATAATAGCCGAGACACCTTTTCAACAGTGGGGGTTAGATTTTATCAGGGAAATCCACCTTCCTTTCAGTGGTCAAAACTGCTGCATTATTACCGCGACTAATTATTTCACTAAGTGGGTGGAGTTTGCACCCTTGAGAAGGATTAATGACAAGGCCATAATGGAATTTTTGCCTGAAAATATTTTTTCCTACTTCGGTTTCACTAGAAAGATTATAGCGGATAACGCCAAGTCTTTATGTTCTGACGCTTTTCAAAATTTTGTGACAATTTCGAAGTGAAGTTGGGATGTTCTTCCCACTACGTCGTAAAGGATGTTCATTACTCGTATCTTCTCTCATCTCACTTTCCTTTTCCCAGTCATAGACAGTTGGATGAATAATCATAGTTGCCCCAATGGTGGTTGTTTATTCTTTAATTATCCTTTGTCACCTCTGCATTAATGTCTACCTTTAATCCATTGCATCGTAGATATTTTCCCCCATGTCGTATCGGTATGGATTTGTCTATTTGAGGGATCCTCACCGTCATTTAACCATGACTCCATAACCCAATCGGAGAAGGCATATAACCCATGTTCTTGGCTTCCCACAAGGGAAATCCATCCTCAAAAGGAGCCGATGTTGGGGAAAAAATCCCCCCTGTGAAGTTTTTCCAAATAGTAAGCTTTCGTAACCTTTATAGAGTAATTTAACACTTTCTTTAATAGCTTAGCATGATTGAAGGGCAGATTTGCCTTTAGATGAGGATCAATGGTTAACCATAGCTCTAGTGCTCTCAAATCACATTTTGGATAACTTCTATTAAATTCCCGATGCATTTAAAACTCTTGTAGTTCCATGCCTTATCATCATCAGAATTTAATCTAATAGCTTAATGGATGTGCTTGCATATGAAGGCGCATGTGTAATAAGCGCTTGACTCTCTCACAATGCACATAGATTGTTGATTAATCCTGCATCCATAGGCTCTCGAATCATATCGCAATTGAAGTTTCCCTCTTGTTAGCGCATTCCCGCAGACCCGATACCATGATCATCGTTGATCGATATCAAATCGACGGTCATCACATCTGGAATTGCACGCTAATTAACTTATTTATTTCATACGATGGGCGAGTCCCACCCACCGTGGTTGATAACCCATATTATGATAGTCTCACACATGTCTGTTGCATTAATGAGCGTCTGAAAATGTCATTAAGCCTAAGTGCCACCATATTTTTCTTATTTTGCTCGTTATTTTTTCTCTCTGCATGTTATTCACTCAAGCTCGGCATGATCCCCTCGAGGATGCAAGGCTACCGTGTGCATTACGAATTCAAGCATATTTTCCTATAAGTCATTATTTCTTTCCGTCTTTCCATTACATTTGTAATCCTACCCCTTTGAGTCGCTATGGTCGAGCTAGCAAGAAAGTAAGCCCTCGTGAATGAGTTGGCGAGAGTGCAAGACACCAAGGTGTGCCTCATTGATATCCTCACCCTAAGGAGGACTCTCGTCTCATCAACTGCTACGTCAGCTGATGACCATTGTCTGCTTAGGACTAGAATCCTGCAGACAGCTCTTCCATCGGTCCATTTTGACCTTGATTCCATCTTGTTGCTAGTTGAAAGCTTTGAACCAGAGTAGCAAGCAATATACTTTATGAATAGTCATGCCTTATTTTTAAATATTGATGAGAGAATTATTGCAGAAATGTTGGGCATCCCAGCCCAAGGAATAGACATTACAAACAGAGGGTTAGAAAACAATTTAATACATGGGCCGAAGAAAATAAGCTTGAATTCCTTCAAACCCTTTTTGAAAATCTCGACCCTGAGCTAAAGCTATTTTTTCTTATTTCAACTACTTTGCTAAGCCCTTCTATCAAACCTTAATGTCTCTCTTGTCGGTTCTTTTCAATCTCGCCAATGACTCTAAGGTAGATAGATTGTTGTTTCTAGAAATTCATCTTGTTACTCTTAAGCCAGACCAACACACCATTAACTTTACTAAATATTTAGCTCTGGCCCTCACTGTGGATTTGTCTACCACCCTTCCTTTGCACTCTTGCTGACATTGTTCTTACCTTGTTCACTTGATTTTGTATAATTATCCTTCGTACTTCCTTGCTTCTAGTCTTCTCCTAAGCACTACAAATGTTCAAGGAAAAGAAAAAGAGGTATTATGTTGGTCTGATGCAATATATCCTCAACGCATTCCATTTTCTTACTCATAGTATATCCACTGCTTTTCCTACCCTTTAAAAGCCAAAATAACTAAGGCTAGAGTGAATCAGATCTCAGAAGAGCAAGTCAAAGTACTAAGGCTGACCGAGCAAGAAAGTATTGGTAGCTAGTTTTTGTTTCCAGAGTATATTGTAATACAGTTATATGCATTTGATAATCAGCCGACTCGACTCCCCAAATATGTGACACCTTTACTATTTTCATACGAAGTATTAAGGCAGAAAATTGTGCTTAATGAATTTCATTTTGTGTCTAAAAAGAAAGGAGTGTTGTTCAGTTATCCTTATGCTATATCTCCTCTAATTGCTAAAAATAAGAATGTCATTGATGCTCTGGAAAAGGAAATGTCTTCTTTTGGTTTCATGCAGGATGATTATTGGCATTATGATCCATTAGGTGTTATTTCGCGACTTAAAAAACATGTCAGATTATTGCCTTATATTCATGAAAGCAAACCAAAAATAGAAAAAATGGAAAATTTGTGAGTGTTTCCAGAAGAAGATTTACAATCGATATCCTCTACATTGATGATTGATCTATTCATATGAGCTGCCTCCAACCACTCACAAGTTCAAGAACACACTGGGGAAGTTGAACCTACAGTTTCCGGTTCTACTACCCCAGCAAATAAGTGAAAAGCCGATGGGTTAACTCAATTGAAGCTAGTTTGACATGTCAAATCGAAAGAAGCTGATGTGGAGGCAGATGATTTTGATAGGCAGAATGAGCAGTTGGACACAGATATCTGAGAGACCTTAAGGAATATCAAACCTAAGGATTCTGGGAATCAAACCCTAGATATCAAACACTCATTTACTGAGAATAAGGAAGAAATGATGTATGGTAAAGAACTGACTATGGTCCCTGAACAATCCCAATCAGTGGACACTGCAGCACTCCAAGAGATGTTGCCTTTAAGCGAGCCCCGTTTTATATCAGTGGTTTATTTTGAGACAAATGTCTTGAATCTTAAAGTTTTGCAACCTGAGATGGGGGGAAACCAACAAATGGTTGGATCCAGAACATCTTCTCTGGCTATGGATGTGATTAACTTACACTGACAAGTAGGTGAGATAGTGTCTCGCGGACTTTTTGTCTGGGAACAAGAAGATGTAGGCTATGTTGGAAAAAAATTATGAACAACTGAATATAACTCGTATGGCCCTACGTACCAAAACTAAATGAATAAAAGAATTGGAAGAGATTGTCGTTCAACAATCCAAGCACCCTAAAGACAATGCCCATGCAAAAAAAACTACTCAAGGAAAAGGAAAAACAAATAAAATCTCTTCAAGAAAGCTTGAAAATCCCAGACCATGACCCCCATGTTCTTATACAAGAATTTGAAAGTAAGGAAGAGGTCGAGCGTCACCTTCACTAAATGGAAACTACTATGTGACTGAAGGAAGAAGAGCATAAAGAATCCCTCGAGCAACTAGAGGCAGTCAGAACAGAATCATAGGAGAAAGAGGAATGACACTTGAACACCTTGGCAGAATATAAGGTTTCAATCAATAAATATCTTATCTCAACCCAGACTAATGCAAGATAAAGACGAAATTTGGAGGAAAGTATGCAAAAAATCACTACAGTTGACGCATATGTGAGAATAATTTCACAATTTGAAAAGGGACTAGTAAAAAATTCTAGCCTAGAGGCAAAATCTACAGCCTAGGTCTTAAAGAAAAGGATAGAAGACCTCAATGCTATCATTGATTTGTTTAACACTTTTGAGGATGAAAATTTAACAGAACTTGAGTTGTTGATTAGGGATGAATGTATTTTTTCCTATATATGTTAAAAGATAAGCAGGTCGCCATGCAGGCCTTGCAAGATGAGTTCGATAGAGAAATCAAGGAAATAAACGATTTCATAATCGAGTGGAATTATTTGGGAATATTTGGTGTGCCTTCATTCTGGAATGAAGAAAACTGGGCAAATATCCTAGCAAATATTCTCTTTTCAATTAAAGGCAACGGAATAGGATCTAGGTTGCTTGGACATGTTAGGAGAGGAATCGGTTTTCTCTTCTATGGTTGTTAATGCCCTCTACAGAGATTTTACTATCTTGGAAGGACTAAACAAAATTATCCAAGGTCTTCCTATCACTGGGTATCAAATCAAATCTCGACTGGTGGTGTCAATTACCAAGTACAAGAATGTGCCCTGGATGTCTCTTGCTAATTAGGACAAACTAATCAAAGTGAGAAGTCATTTTAGGTGCAACGTGACAGTTCAGCAGCTCACCTCTTCATCTCAAGTAGCTAATTCAATCCCACTGATGCAATCATTCACAGGTCAACCAAAGGATTGGAACGATATTCCCCTCATTACAACTCAAGCACCAACTGGAAAGATGCATGGGGCGCATACGTTATCCTCAACAGGGTTGACCAAAAAGTCCAAGTCATCTAAGCCACGAAGGTGGCACCACGTTTAATAATTTTTTTATCATGTTCCATTTACTTTACTTTACGTTACTTATTTTTATTTGTATTATCGAAACTGGTTGTGAAATAGTTATCTAAACCATTATTTAAAAACCATGTTTCTAGTTATGGGAGGGTTGTTGGTAGTGCGGAAAAAACCTTTGCAAATACTAAAACTGATTGTACATAATACCTAGTTTTTGTTACTAATTTTGAAGACTGGTCCTAGTGATTCTCATTTGCTTATTGTGTTTTGTCTGTTATTTTTAATTGCAATTACAACAAATTAAATCTAAGGCTTGATCTCGTTTAGGCATTCAATTCTTTAGTGTTTTGTTCTGATATAGATACTATCAGCACAATTACTAAATGAGTTATCTCAAATTATTTACGATCGAAGACTTATCTTTCCTTGATATAATTCATGTTTTGCAGTGATTGCAGCTCTAGGTGTTATGTTATTATGTTGATACATTTTTTCCATCCTAAAGTGTGTGATGTTATCTAAAATCCTCACATTTTACTCTTGCGTGAATCTCAGTCCCGATATATAATATTAACTATTTTTCAGCATAGAGTGGAATGAATATGCCTGCACCTACTGCACATGTTTTCATCTAACCTAAGTGCAATTTTGTTTCAAAATCGATGTCTTTATTTTTTTTCTTTAATTTTTCCGCTTTCCTTATATTCTCTTTTTATCACCACCATATCTTGTTATTGTTGTCTTGCTCGCTGGGAATCTGACTTCAGAATTGTATATCGTCAAATGTTTTCATTCCTCCTTTGAATGCCACCACTATTTACTACAATGAAAATATTCACACCTGGACTTATTCTATTTGCATATTGAAAACTATGGCAATTATATTACAGGGTTACCCCCTGTGGTGTGTTGAGGACCAACAGTTACACCTAGAGTGGGAGGGTTATTTAGTCCTCAGTGAATGTGTGCTCAATTGTTTATATGTCATAGCAATTTGTGTACCAATAGAAGACTTTGGAAAATTCATAGCAAGAGAAATCAGAACTCTAGAAAATGTATATGTCTTGCTCGCTGGGAATCTGACTTCAGAATTGTATATCGTCAAATGTTTTCCTTCCTCCTATGAATGCCACCACTATTTACTGCAATGAAAATATTCACACCTAGACGTATTCTATTTTCTAATTGAAAACTATGACAATTATATTGCAGGGTTAACCTCTGTGGTGTGATGAGGACCAGCAGTTACACCTATAGTGGGAGGGTTATTTAGTTCTTAGTGAATGTGTGCTCAATTATTTATATGTCGTAACAATCTTTGTACCAACAGAAGACTTTGGAAAATTAGCAGCAAGAGAAATCAAAACTCTAGACAATGTATATGTACTAAAAGGAAGCAAAGACAACCATGAAATATTGAGAGTAATCTCTCCTTGACTTTCTCAATAAAAGGAGAAATACTCAACAAGGGTCCATCACACCATGCATTAATCACAAGGTACACTACATAAGATAGAAGTGTTGTCCACATTAGTGATACAAATAACCAAGGCCATAAGATAATGCATGTAGAAGCAATAATAAATGTTACAGAAAGATCCGTTAAGTAGTAAGAGTGATTGTGACAACATGTAATTTGTTGTTTGAAAAGAGTAAAAACAACTAATATATAATTGAGAAGGAAAATGAATAGCAAGAATGTTTTTCTAGAGAAATCATGTAAAGCATAAGTACAACAACATTACCTAGGACAATTCAAATTACAGAAATTAATGTTGCGTGAAATACAATTGTACATAGCCTTGGTAGGAGGAGCTTAGATGAAAGTACAGCCTCAGATGAAGCAAGAAATGGAGGGGGGCATCAAGGAAATGGAAATGAAAGAATGATATATATGAACCAGTTGTTGTAATATGAACAAGTAACATGAATAATGAAATCAACACACATCCTAAGTGAATTCAAGTAAAGGCAGCTCCAAAAGAATATCAAATAGGAAAAAGAAGAGAAGGAAATTGTTCAAGTTTTTCAATGATAGTTGTATGTTAGGAGGTTAGAGAGGAGAAAATATAATAGGCTCAAGGGGAGCTACAAGAGCAGTATTAAAATGTTTTCAATGGGACTTATTTGTACACCAAATATGATGATTGACAAAATGGAAAGTTTGATTGTCTGATATGCTTATATCATGTAAATTATTATCATTCAAAGATTGCTTTCATTATACTATATGACTCATTTTAATTAATATAAGTGATTGAAACAATTATTTTTAGCAACCTTTAGCATGAGAAGCATGTCATATTAAAGCAAGGGGATAATTTGGCTCTTAGAACATCCATTAGTACGCATTGGTCTAATTGTATAGTAATAAAAATACAACTTAGTCTATTCGTATCAAAGGGAGAGATTTTATTTTAGAACTAGCCATTAGTGTGATAGTACAACTCACTTAATTGGTACAATAGTAAAATATTTGTATTAGTATTTAGAGAATGGGTAGGAAGAGGGAGAGTGAGTAGACAGTGAAATTTGAGCAACAAGAACCCTTTGCCATTGATGTCAAAAGGGAAGAGTGTGAAAACATTGGAGATGAACTATGACCAAAGAAATTGCACATAGAATATGGAGAGTGATCAAACATTGGAAATGAAATGTAAGCAGAGAAATTGGACATTAAATATGGAGATTGAGCATACATGGAGATGAAGAATGAAAAAACTGATATGGGGAGTCATTCCCAAAGCTATCAATGCCAAGCAATGCTTGGTGGGGTTGCCATCAATGCTAAAAGGGAATATTGTTGATAGTTTTGGCATATTTTTTAGTATATGTTGTCAAATTGTCAAGTTCAAGGGGAGATTTTTGAGCATTCAATCATTGATGTCATTGTTGTACTATTGGAATTTTGTGGTCATGGTTTGTTGAGTGTAAGTTGTCTAGCTTGATGTCATGGATGAAGTGGCACAAACCATCTTTGAATGGTTTTCTTCACTATTCCCTTAGTCCAAATGAGAATGGAAATTTTACAGTTGTCTAGCCTACTAATATACCTTTCCAATGGCATATGGAACTTTTTCTAACTCCCACAGACTTAGGAGAAAAATAGGTTTGAAGTGATGCGACACTCACAAGGTTCCAAGCTAATCACAGTTCTAGATAGGAATGTGTGGAGCATGCCCCCCTAATCAGATAGGAATGTTAGGTCCCTATAATACTAGTGATTCCCCCATTACTATTGTCATTGTACCCCTTATTGTTATTTTTATGCCCCTATTGTCCCCATATTATTATTATTGTGCCCTATAGAAGCCCTCTATTGTTATTGTTGTGCCTTTGTATAATTATTGCTATGTCAACTTTGATTATATTGTGACCCCTTAGGCTCCTATATATAGAAAGGAGATTTTATCATTTATATCATCCAAGAATCGTTCATGTGTGTAATGTAAAGGAGGTTTCCCCCTCGAAGAGGCTGATTTTGAAGCTGTTGATCTATCTTTTCTTCTATTTTATGAGCTGGTTGCATAACATTTGGTATCAGAGCTTTGGATTCTAGGGTTTCATTGCTCCAAACAAATCATCATGGAATTTTAGTTATAACTTTTTGTATACAATGTTTCAGAAACTGAAATTAAAACCCATGTGAGCCAAAATCTTGATGAACATCGGTTCCAACTTTCAGATCTTTTCTCTCTATATTTTCGGAGTTATGATCCAAGGAAGTTAGGGTATTTGCAGGCTCCCAAATTATATCCCAAATAGGTGACTGAAAAATCGTCATAAATTTCTCTCTAAGTATCGGATTGAACTTTCATAAGAATTTATAGAAAGAGGATGGATTGTAGTTTTTTTTGTATCATTTTCAGGTCCGAAGATCAAAACACTGATATGTGGAAGGTCATACAAGTCTGCTTTACTGAACCAGTCTATAATGAGGTCATCGTGGAAGATGTGGCATAACTCTTTCCTGAAGAATCTAATATTGATCAGACTAGTGGGGTTAGAAAGAGGACTCAGAGGGCTACCATAGGATGCAATTTCATATCTTGGAGATCTGAAATTACAAATATACAACAGATTCAATATCGATCTCCTAGGAAGAAATAAAAAAAGGTGTGTAGCTTTTTTTAAAATTTGCATAAGTTTGGTTTGAAAAATTAGTTTGAAGTGATTCGAATGGCATAGTGAGGAATAATTATCATTAATTGATGTGCTGAAAAAATAAAATGGAAACACCTAGTAAGAAACTTGAAATCTCTACCATGACTCATGAAAAAGAAGAAGAAATGCAACATGATATATCAAAATTACGAGACCAAGTGCAACAATTTTCACTCTCACAAAAAGTAACAGAAGCTAAGATGGATGGATTAAAGAAAGGCATGGAAGGTAATATGAATGGAATGGAAGCTAAGATGGATGGTGTGGAAGCTAAGATGGATGGCATGGAAGCTAAGATGGATGGTATAGAAGCAAATATTAAAGGAAACATGGAAGATTTGAAGAAATATTTGACAAAGTTTCTACAAGAAATGCTTACTAATGGCGAAATGGGAGTAAAGGAAAATCATGATGAGAACAAAAGAAATGTTAACCATGATTTCATAGAATCTAACATTGGATTGAAGACCCACCATGTTCCAAAGATCAATACAAGGAAGCTTGATGGCAAGGATATCATAACATGGACACTACAGATGGAGCAATATTTCGATCTCCATGATGTGAAAAACACACAAAAGGTACGCATTGCAACTTTATATTTGGAACCAAATCAGTTTGTATGGTATCGATGGATTTTCTCTCGTAAACAAATTTTTACATGGACAAATTTTACGGAAGAAATTATAGCACATTATGAGGATAAAAAAGCAACACCTTTTTTAGCCAATTGATAAATCTCAAACAAAAGGGTTCAATGACGGATCACATTGAGGACTTCCAAAAATTGAATATAAGGGTAAAATATATTCCAGAGGAGCATATGATTGATGTGTTCATAAGGACTTTAAAGAATAGCATCCAACATGAGGTTCACCTTTGGGAACCTGATTCATTGGAGAAGGCATTCAAGTTGGTAAGAAAAAATGAAAGAAAATTATGGCAACAAGGAAGCCTACCACTTACAACTATAAAGATGGAAGTGTCGTTTCCCCTAGCCTTCCACAACCTACAAGGTTGACACCACAACAATTGGAAGAAAATATAGCAAAAGGGCTTTGTTACAATTGTGATAGAAAATACACTAAAGGTCATAAGTGTGCTGCGAATAAATTATTTTACATAAATTGTGAAGAGGAGTGAGAAAAGGAACAAGAAACATCAAAAGAAGAGGATATACACCAGGAACAAACCCTAGAGAAAGAAGAAATGAATCCAACCATATCTTGTAATGAATTGGTTGGAATTACCACTCCTCAAACTCTCAAGATAGAAGGACATATCAAAACAGAAAAAGGTAATAGTGTTGATTGATTCAGGAAGTACCCATAATTTTATTCATTGTAAGATAGCCAAGGAATTGAAATTCTTCCTATATCTAGCACCAGAGTATCAAGTGATGGTTGCAAATGGAGGAACCATAAATTTCTCTAGAAAGTGCCATAATATCAATCTATCCATGGGAGAATATGTATTGAATAGCCCAATGCTTTCCATTCCAATGGGTGGTGTTGATGTTGTTGTTGGAAATAATACTGAGAGGGGGGGGGTGAATCAGTATTATCAACTCAAACACTTTTTCATTTTCATACTTAGATTCATATACGCGGCTTCAGTTCAGGATATCCGCGTATATACGCTACTGTGTTAAATGCAACTAGCGTACATACAGTAATCTTATGATTCAGTTAGTTTATCTTCAATGAATGCATCAGAACATTATTAACCATATTAACAGTAAACAGGAGCAGTATAACAGAATAGATCATCACACAAGCCACACACATGAACACCATGATATAAGGTGGAAACCCAATGTGGGTGAAAACCACCTACTACAATTTGTTTCTATCTTCCTTTAATAAGAAACTTCTTTTACAATGTACTAGTGCAGTCCTTTACCAGTACGAAGGCTTCTACCTGCAGAACGCTACAACCTTCTTAGCTCTTGTACTAGCCGATCCATTTACTAGTACGTAGGCGTTGGCCTACTGAAGGCTCCAACCTTCACTCATTTTCCAGCTGCTCCTGGAAGGGAGCTACAACCCCCTGGCTCTTGTACTGGCCAATATGTTTACCAGTACGTAGGCGTCGGCCTATGCTCATCCAGGGACCACGTTTCATACATTTTCATACTGGATCCATAAATACAAAACAATCATTACTGCAATCAACAATCTCTGAATCACCCTGTCAACAACACAATCAACAACAGAACTCTGCAACCCCAAATATCATATGTCATACTGTATACGCTACTTTGACGAACCAAACCTGTGTATATACGCACTTTCACCAAAGCCAACCCGCGTACAGATCTGCAAATATTTACTCATAACATTGCCACTGTTCCAAACATCAGTCATACCCAGATCATAACATTCATACAATAAACATGCGTCAATAGATCTAGTCTATCCATAATCAAACCATATAATGATAATCATTCCAAGCCTTAAGATCCCGATCCATCGTTCATCATCCTTCACATGAGTGCCTCCTTGGTTCAGATCAAGCAAGGTATCACCAACCCATAACCAGCATCTAGATCTCACACTTCATCAGATATTCATCACATGCACACTCCACCTTTTGGCCTAATGATCTTCTCCTTATATAGGTTTAGGCTTCTCTCAATACCATGGTCCAAAACCATGTAGAACCAATACCTTGGACCCAATACCTGGGGTCAAAACTTCGGACCAAATACCATGGACCAATACCAAAATACCACAGACCAAAACCATGGTTTCCGACATGTAAGCGCCTTTCCTTCTGTGAACCTGCGTGTGTATGTGTACGCACTTTTTTCTCCGCTAACCCGCATGTATACGCACTTTCATCACAGTCAACCTGCATATACCTCTCTCTTGACCTGCTGCACTATGATTTGTCATCTGAGTAAGTTGCCATCAAGGACAACACTTGTATCATAATGCCAACAGTTGTACTAGGAGTCCAATGGCTATAATCTTTGGGTATGATAGCTTTTAATTTTCAAGAACTTTTCTTGAAATTTTTTTCAAAGGAAAGGAAGTTGAATTAAATGGTATCGTAGGGAAACTGGGAAAGATAATCAACTCTAACGGAATGACAAATCTTCTAAAGAAATAACAATGAGGCGTAATTGCACAGTTATGTTTGCTATATGTTCCCACATCGAAATCATCTATTTCTCCAAATCTCCAAAAAGTCTTAGACAATCATTCCAAGGTATTTGAGACTCCCAAAGGTCTCCCACCTATTCATGATCATGATCATGTTATTCACTTGATTCCAGGAAGTGTTCCTCCAAACATCAGGCCTTACAGATATCACTATTCCAAAAAGAGTGAAATTGAACGTATGATTGCAAAAATGCTAGAGGCTGGTATAATTCAACCTAGTCATAGTTCTTTCTCTGCTCCAGTAGTATTGGTGCACAAGAAGGATGGATCATGGTGCATGTGTTCAAATTATATGGATCTCAACAAGATCACTATTAAAGATAAATTTCCCATTCATGTCATTGATGAATTATTGGATGAATTGCATGGGTCAATTTACTTCACCAAGTTGAATCTTCATTTAGGATATCATCAAATTAAAATGAAGACTGAAGGCATTCTGAAAACAACATTTAGAACTCGTAAGGGTCATTATGAATTTTTGTTCATGCCTTTTGGCCTTTGTTTGGTCAATTTAGTGTCCTAAATTGCTCTACATAAATTATTAATCCGAGTATCGTAAACTGATGAAGTGTAATGCACTGTTTGTGCTAGATGACCCTTCTTACTTCATTGTTTTTATGTTTTATGTTTTTTTGGGGGTTTTTGGTCCTTTAATCCCTAATTATTTACAATGTAACTATTTAAATCTAAATTTTGTAAAGACTGCTAAGGATCTAAAAATGAGAAATAAAAGAGCTTAAGGAAGACTTGGAAGCAAAGTTTAAGCAAGAAATGAAAACAGAGTTTCTATTCCAATTTTATCATTATTTCCAAATCATGAACTAAAAAATGAAAGTGAAATTGCAATTAATGTCTAATCAATTACAGAAACAAAACTAAATGAAATACTTAGTTACTCTGCCTCTCAATTTTGGGAGAAAATCTCCTTGTGGTGACATTTGAGGAATTTGTACTTCATTATTCTAATAGAAAATAAATGTAAGAATGCAGCAAAGACTCATTGCATGAATGAAATTTTCAACCACTTAGTTTAGGATGAGTTATCAACTTGAAGGGTTCTTCAGAAACATTCATTAACACCATGAGTCAATAAACTAGAAATAAAATGGCAAGAACAATATTGGCGCTAATCAGTCTAATTGAAAATTTAAAGCCTAGTAAAATAGTGAATGAAGTAAACTAAATTACACTACTGAATTTCAACTTCTAACTACTGATAAAAACTAGAAAGAGATTAAGCAAAAACAAGCTATTCTGCATTATGAATGTTATTAGTAAGAAAATGATGAAAGTTGTGTTATAAAAATGGTTAGTACGAAAATGATTATGAACACTGTGAAAGGAAATGATGAATTTACAGTTTAACTAAAAAAAAAAGAAAAACACAATGAAATAAATCCTTATTCAGTGCAGGGGCCCTCTGCAACTAATCAGGCTATGCTTGCTTAATCAATCTCCAAGAAACTCCTTCATATTTCCATAAAACATGCAGTTTTGATATTAAAAACAGGGAAATAAGTTTCAAAATTACAGAACAGTAAGTCTAAGCTTAACACATGAAGAAATTTGAACTCCTTCCGGGTTCTTTACAACTGATATTTAAATAAAAACTCCTAACTATCTTTTGAGAGAATTTATATACAAGTGGTCCATGTATTACAACAGATCTGCGTGAATGGGTGATCAGCTACAGGTGACTTTAAGTCAGCAAGGTAGTTGTGTGAAACTGTTATCACCGGTGGCTGGTTCAAGTAAATGCTACAATAGAAGCTGTCAGATTTATTAAATAGCCATGAAGAATGGACACATAGTCCTATTGATCCCAGGTTTCCTCGTTTGACTCCATCTTTGACTGTGGTCTTGAGTTGGTTTCTTTGTCGATTTGGGTTGGTTGACTAGGATAGGATCCATGTCATGACCATTCCAAAGATGCCCATGTGGCCGGTTTCCTCGTTTGACACCTGTAACATGTTAAAGCATGAAGGTAGCTGCGGAACAACCAATTAGCTGCAGAATAGACTGTGTTCCGTCGCTAATATACAAAAATTTATTCAAACGGCAAAACATAAAAGCATAATATGTAAATCACTAGATGTTCTCCTCAAGACAGTATATACGAGTCATTGATGATGAGAATGCATTTTCTTCATGGAAAAACAAAGAAAATGAATGAGAAGAGTTGCTAGGGAAAGAGTAATTTTGAGGCTCAACATACCCCTACTACAAAATCATTACATGTCCCCATGCAATTTTCAAAAATGTGAACTTCTTCCTCCTATTGCATTTGTTCTGACACTTCTGCCAGCACATCCAACTTCCTTTTCTTACTTCTCTTTGCACTGAATGCCATCCTTGGCTTCTTCATAAGAAGTCTGAATTTGAGGTTAATAAGTGTTCTTCTTAGCTTCTTAATTTTTCCTTTTCAGCTTCCTGTTTTTCTTGTGCCATAATCCCAAGTGTAGCATTGTGTTGTCATGAATAGCTCTATCCATCTTGTTCTGTTCCTTCAAGGTTTCATTTTCTTTTTGAATGTGCCTGTTTAAAAATCTCTAACTCAAAAATTTCTTGTTTGAGAGAGCTAGTTAGAGTTTCTTGTGGGGTGACAGGTTGCTCTGGATTAGTTGAGGATCCTAGATCTATCGAGGTAGTCTTTTTCTCTAATGACTCTATGTAGTCATAGATTTTTTGTTGTACTAGATCTATGCCAGGAGAAGCTCTACTTGGGTTGCCTTCAAAATTCTGTGGAGGAGAGTTTTGTGGACTGTGTTCAAATGGAATACTGTCTAGAGATTGAACTGGGGTTTCTTCCTCTAAGTTTATGAACTGGGCTTCTCTTGATGTTACCCTCTTCACCTTACCTCAGAGTCTAGAGCTCCTCCTCAAGTTTTGGAAGCTTATGGTTTCTTCTTTTGTGTCCTTCTTCCTCTTTCCTTTCTCCTTATTTTTCTTGATTTTCTCCTTGATCTTGGTCAGTTTTTCAGAGAGTAGTTGTTCTTCAGCCCTCTCTTTCATTTTTCTTTTCTGTTTAGTCTGCTCCCCAACCTCTACTTTAGAAGTTGTCTCTACATCATTCTTTTGTGAGGAGTTTTGAATATTAATGCTAATCTTTCTCCTTCTACTTCTCTTAACATGAGTTCTCTCAGATGAATCTAGAGCATCCTGGAAGAAATTTCTTACCAAGAAATCTTCCCATGTATCCCCTATACTTCTCAAATGGAATTCAACTAGAATCTTCACTAATCCATGATGATACATAGTTGTTTCTATGGATTCAATTTTCTTTTGGACATTTGTTGCCATCCTTCTCAGACTGTTCAGAAGGAAGAAGGGAAATTTGATGGTTCCATTTTCTAAAAAATTCATTAATAAGTGTATATGGTAAACATACATAGACCCAAACCTTCCTTCACATGTAATGAATTTTTGCAATATTAACAACATGTTACTCCATTTTTTCTTGAGTGCTGAAATAGGAATCCCCTTTCTTAATATTGTAACATCTATACCTAGCTTTTTAAGGACTACTTTCCAGGATTCATCATGAAATTCCTTGTTTTTAAGCCATATTTCTCCGAGTCTCGGGAGCTCTGTTGCTTCTGCTGTGAAGGATTCTATGACTGCAAATTTGATATCTCCTATCTCCACTTTTGTGCCATCAAATGATCTTGCAAAATATTTGGTAATTTCCTTGTGGTAGCTGTCAAATTTTTCAATAAAATTTAACCATCTGGCCTTCTATAGCATCCCTTTAAGCTATGGATACCCCTCCATATATTTTACTCCTACGGGCTCTGTTCTAACAATAAGCCCCATATCCTCTGTTTTCGGTTAACCTTCAAAATTACTCTCACTGTCTATGAAATGAGTGGTATCTAAGAAATGGAATGACTGCGTATATAGAAATAGGAATACTGTGTATATGGAATGACTGCGTGAATATGAGAGAAAAACTTAAGAGTTTGCATGTAATAAATAGACAGTAAGGGTTTAGAGAGTTGTAGATAGGTAGGTCAAATCATTGTCTTGACCGTTAACAGGTGTAGTTTTGGAGAACCGTTTGAGTACAGGTTATGGAGTTTGAAGTGGAGATTTGTTATGAAAGAATCATTGAGACTATTTGTCATTAAAGATGGAAGATATGGCGGAGACATCATGGCGGTCAAATCAAATGATGGTTGATTAAGGAGACATGTGATTATACATACTATACAAACTTATTTTTCATATTTCTTTTTGAAATAAATTTTTTCATTTACCTTTGAACCTTTACCTTCCGCTCGCTAATTTTTTTGGTGTTGATCCACAGGTACCTTGAGCATTATTGGTCTTCAAAAGTTTGATTTTTCTTCAATCCCCTGCATACATGGTTTTATTATGAACTGTACATTTGTGCCTGAACTGATAAGAAAATTGTAGCTGTAGAATCAGATTAGCTGCAGAACGTGAAACAGAAAGTAAAATATGGCTTATGGATCATGAATGAAATGGAAATGGCTGTGTAAGTGAAAATAAAATGAGATGTAAGACAAGATGACAAATGAAAATGGAGATGGAAGAAATACTGGAAAGGGAAAAAATTATTGATGAAATATGACAATGGGATGAAGTAAAACTATAAAAATAAAACAAAGGGAGGTGAGATGAGATAACTAATTTTGCAGAATACAGAGTGACTATGGCTTTTTGTCACCACTTATTACAGAAAGGAAATGGAAAATATAAGGTGTCAGAAACCTTTGATTTTCACCCTATATTTTCTGTATAAGCATGCCAATCAATGATTGTTTTTCAAACTTATACAACTTTTTTTTTTTGTTTTAGGAAAAATAAAGACTAAGTTGGTGGAGAAGAAGGATTCTTCTTCACTGACTTCATTTCAAAATTGTCCTGGAAGATCTTGATGAACTCCTCCTTTGAAATTGGTTTTTGATATGCTTTTAATCTATGACCATTCACAAGAAGAGGATATTTACTTTCATCTATTGTTCTGATCCTCACTTCTCCATTACTAAAGACTTTTTCAATCTCATATGGCCCAAGCTAATGAGTTTGAAACTTTCCTTGAAAATCTTTAAACTTTGAATCAAATAATAGTGCCCAATTTCCCTCTTGAAACCTCTTGTCCTTGATATATTTGTCATGCCATTTAGCCCTCTGTTGTTGGACTATACTAGTCCTTTGAACTGCCTCTTACCTGATTTCATCAAGTTCATTTCATTGCTCCAATCTATGCCTTTGAGCCTCTGATAAATCTAGTCCCAATTGGACTGCCATCTTGAAAGTTTTGATTTGGAACTCTATAG
Organism: Pinus tabuliformis; assembly: GCA_031772625.1. NCBI lineage: Eukaryota > Viridiplantae > Streptophyta > Pinopsida > Pinales > Pinaceae > Pinus > Pinus tabuliformis. The sequence continues at coordinate 494,669,020 of CM062812.1, read as the reverse complement.
GGAACAAGACTTATTTCCCATAAACAAGTTCATAGGGTGTATGTCCCGTTGTGTTCCTCCATGTAAATCTACAGGCCCATAAGGCTTCAGGAAGCCTTTCTACCCAATCTCTTCTATGTAGATGCACAGTCTTGGTGAGGATTCCTTCAATCACTTTATTTGTAGATTCAACTTGACCATTTACTTGTGGATGATAAGGAGTACATTTCCTATGCTTGATCTTGTATTCTTCCACAAGATCTTCCACCATGTTGGATGTGAATTGAGATCCTTGATCTGTCACAATTTCTCTTGGAACACCAAAACGAGTGAAGATGTCCTCAAAAAGAAAATTAACTACATATTTTTCATTAGCAAAAGGTAATTCTTTGGCTTCTACCCATTTGGTGACATAATCAATGCATACGAATATATACTTTTTCTGCTTAGATGGAGGATTAATTGGTCCAATAAAGTCTAAGGCCCACTTTTCAAAAGGTTCGATAAGTACCTGAGTTTGTAATGGCATTTCATTTGAGGGAGCAAGTTTCCCTACCCTTTGGCAGTTGTCACATCTTCTGACATATTCTTTAGTATCCTTGAAGATGGATGGCCAATAATATCCTAAAGAAAGGATTTTATAGGTTGTCCTCTTGTCAGAAAAGTGTCCACCACATGGCTCATCATGACATGCTTTGAGAATCTCAGGCATTTCATCTTCCTTGACACACCTTCTGATCATAAGATCTGGCCCTGTTTTATACAATTCGTTAGTGATCCATGAATATCTTGCACTTTCCTGAATAATTTTCCTTTTCTCTCTAGGAAACAAATGTGAGGGTAACTTTCATGTGACCAAGTAATTAGCAACATCTACAAACCAAGGAGTTTGAGTAGTTACTGCAAAATGATATTCATCAGGAAACTTATCTTCAACTGGAGGATCTTCTTTGATATTCTAAATCCTGGACAAGAAATCAGCAACTGTTTTTGCTTTCCAGGTCTATCTAGCATAGTAATGTTGAATTCTTGCAAAAGTAAAAGCCATCTTGTAACTCTACCATTAGTAATAGGTTTATTCATCAAATATCTAATAGCAGAGTGATCTGTATGAACAAAGGTTTCATAGCCTATTATATAGTGTCTGAACTTGTTAATTGCGTGAACAACAGCTAAAAATTCTTTTTCAGTCACAATATAATTCAACTCAATGGGAGTCAAATTCTTACTTGTATAGTAAATGGCATAAGGAATCAACTCTTTTTGTCCCAATATAGCTCCCAGAGCCGTATCTGAAGCATCTGTGGAAATATGGAAAGGGAGTTTCTAATTTGGACCTCTTAAAATAGGTGCTTCAGAAATTTTTGCTTTCAAGGTTTCAGATGCTAATTGGCAATCAGGATTCCAACTGAATTCACAATCTTTTGTAAGCAATTTGAAGAGTGGAGATGCTATTTTAGTGAAGTTTTCTATAAACCTTCTATAGTATCCTGTAAATCCTAGAAAACTTCTAACATACTTTTGGAAATTTGGAATTGATAACTTGGAGATGACTTCAACTTTAGATTTGTCAACTTTAATCCCATCTCCCGAAATGTGATGCTCTAAAACAATACCTTCTATAAACATCATAAAACATTTTTCATGGCTTAGTGAAAGGTTTGTTTCTTTACATCTTTTAAGAACTTTTTCCAAATTTTCCAAAGCTTCTTCAAATGTGTTTCCATAGACTGTAAAATCATCCATATATACCTCTACACAGTCATGTATCAGATTAGTAAAAATTCCTAGCATTGCTCTTTGGAATGTTGCAGGTGCATTACATAATCCAAAAGGAAGTACTCGGTAGGCATAAGTTCCCCATGGACAAAAGTAAATGTGGTTTTATCCTGATCCTCAAGTGCTACCTGGATTTGATTATAACCATTAAAACCATCCAAGAATGAGAAATACTTCTTACCTACTAATGTATCTAACACTTGATCTATAAAGGGCAAAGGAAAATGATCTTTAAGGGTTGCTTTATTCAATTCTCGGTAATCAATGCACACCCTCCATTTACTATTCTTTTTAGGCACAATTACGAAAGGAGGATCCCATTGGCTATCTAAAATTGGGTAAATGAAGTTTACATTTAGTAATTTTTGGAGCTCTTCTTTTACAATCTCCCTAAGATTTGGATTCATCCTTCTCTGAGGTTTTATGATAGGTCTACTATTTTCCTCAATATAGATATGATGGATACAAGTCTCAGGATCAATGCCTTTCATGTCGGTGTATTCCCGTGCAAATGCAGTAGAATGTTTTTGTAATGTTTTGGTTAGCTCTTCTTGTTGTAGTTTCTCCAAGTTTTTATTTATGTTTAATGTCCTACCTAGGAAAATTTCAATTGTAGAGCTACCAAACTCTTCCATAGAATAGAGAGACATCTGCCTAGATGACAAATATTCAACATTAGATTTTTCTTGAAATTGTGCATGATCATATTCTGAAGATGTTTCAAAATTTTCCAATGTATTCAAAATTTGACTATCTTCACTAATTTCTGAAATAGTAAAGAGAGGTTGAATATCATCTTCATCATCAATCCATTCTTTGTCATCTATTTCTGTGATTTCTTTTGCTAGAGGATATAGAGAAAATTTCTTTGTTGAATTACCATCAGAAATATACATGTCACCAGATCTACAGCTAATAAAAGCATCAGTTGTGGCCAGCCAAGGTCTTCCTAATATTAGTGGGTGTCCTCCTAGATTATTCTTGGGAGTTAAGATCATGAAATCAATAGGATATTCCAAAGAAACTAAGGATACTGAAATATCTTCTAACACACCATCTGGTTTGATTACCAATCTATCTGCAAGTTGTAGTAAGGTAGGTTTGTAAAGAAGATTAGGAAGTTTAAGCTACTCCATAGTTTGTTTACTCATGATGTTTATTGTTGCCCCTAAGTCAACCAATGTATTTGGAATTTCAATTCCATTAATATGTGTCTTGACAATTGGACTTCCTGGATCCACATATTTTTGTAAGGTAATTTTTCCCATCATTATGTCTGCTATTTTTCCTACTAGGTGAATTCTTTTTGTTTCTTTTGCTTTTCTTCCTGGTATTTTTATGCTCAACTCCTTTATTGTTTTGGCTAGAATTGGAATTTCTCTAATGGCTTGTAGCAAAGAAATTTTGATACAAACATTCCTCAATTCATCTAGAAAATCATAGTTGGGCAACAAGATTTGTTTTTCTACCCCTATATCAATTTGTAGTCTTTGAGGAAAAGGAGGTGTTGAAGTAGATGTTGGTTGCTCAATGATAGGAGTTGTGTTTACTGGTTCTTTTTGTTTTCCTTTTTCAATGTTTTCGTTTTGGAGAGATGATTCCTCAAAACTTTAATTGACTTTTAGAGGATCTTCCTCATAAATGTCTTGTTCTTGAATAACTACAAAAGGTCTTTCCTTTTCTAATATCCTTCCAAATCTTAGTTGAACATCATTAAGATCTAGAGGAGTAATCATGTAAGTTGGAAATTGTTGTCCTTCTACCATGTAAGCATTCTGAGGGTTTTTATTGTTGGGGTTTGGGAATGGTTGGGCAGGTAGCTGATTTCGTTTCTGTTGAAATAGCATTAAGAGTTGGCAATTTTTTTTTTGTTGTGGAGGTTGTTGTGGAAATGAAAATGAAAGTTGAGGATTCTGATTTTGAAGTTGTGGCTGCTGATTTTGTTGTTGATTATATGGGGGAGGATAATTCTGATAGGATGGAGGATATTGATAATATTGCGACAATCTCCCATAAGGATTTTGTACTCCTTGTGCCCACAGTTGAGATTGAGGTTGAGGTTGAGGTTGAGGCCAAGGTTGCTGCTAAGAATTCTAGTTTAGTGGGGGTTGAAGATACATTTGATTGTTAAATCCATGATTTTGTGGCCCCAACCAAGGTCTTCTTGTAACAAAACAAAGAGATTCTGCAGAATTTGGGATTGTTTCCTCTTGAAAAACAGCCTTAAGACCTGGGATTGAAGGAAAACCCTTGGTCTCATGGCTTTCTGAACAAATCATACAAGTTTCTAAAATTTTTGCATCTAAAGGACATTCCCTTAGAGCATGTTTTTCTTTGCATTTTGGACAAAAAATGGCAAAGCATCAGCCTCGGTTTTCTACTTGTTTTATATTTTAAGGGTGTCTAATTGCTCATTAAGGCTCCCTAGAATGTCAATTTTAAATTCATCAAGCATATTTCCAATATCTGCCCTACTTACAAATCCAATTGCATAATTTTTTGCTCTAACAAGAGAAGGATCTCTCGGCCCTTTCCTTGTTTTAGATTTCCCTCTTGAGAGATGAACACATAGTTCTCCTATATCACTTAATGGAAGTTGAGAGATATCTCCCTTCCCCATCATGTTAAGGATATATATCCACTCATCTCTAATGGATTTTAATAAAAGAGATTTCAAAGTTTCTTCATCTAGATTATTCATCTTTTCTCTTTTCAAATTATAGTTGAATCTCTCAATCAAATCTTCTAATTTTTCATCCTCTCTTTGACCTATCCAAAAATGCCTTTTTCATGTCATTCCATGTTCTAATGGATTGAGTGACTAACCCCATGAACCATTTCAAAGTAGCTCCTTTTAGTGTTGATGGAAACAATTTAAGTTTTTGAAAGTCTTCTAGATAGTCATAAGTTCTACACAAGACTTCAAACTCAAACAAAAATGTTTCAGGGTCCTCACTTCTCAACCCATAGAAGTTTGGGAGGAAAAAAGGTGAGATATTTTTTAGTGTGGCATTTGTTTCCTCTTCCACTATAGGGAATCCAAAAGAGTTATCGATTTCCCTATTTCCTCTACCTCTCCCTCTACCCCCTCCTCCAAACAGTCAGAATTCTCCATCTTTCCTCTTCTGCCATTATAGTTTCTTCAGAGTCAGTATAGGGTTCAACCTGTAAGGTTACTTCCTCCTCTTATGGTTCTTCTATTAATGGAATATGGGAGAGAGGTTCTGCTTCTTCTTCCTCACCAGGTATTTCTAATTCTTCAACTACAATGTGCTCTCCTATGGAGATGAAAAAGGCTATTCCTGCTGTTGGAGATTCGAAATTCTTGGTAGATGAAGTAGGAGATTCTTCTTATTGTATTTCTACCTCTAGAATTCTAAGAGTCCTATGGCTGGGAGTATGAGTTTGGGATGGAGGTGTGCATTTTCTTGCTCTTGGTGGAGTAGGTGGTGTTGTAGGAACTGAACTTCTGCCCCTAGCTATAAATCTACCCCTAGAGTCTCTTTCTCTATGCATGTCATTTTTTTTTTGAATGTAAGAGGTAAGGCTACCTAGTTACACTTCCCCGGCAATGGCGCCAAAATGTTTGGTCAATTTAGTGTCCTAAATTTCTCTACATAAATTATCAAACCGAGTATCGTGAACTGATGAAGTGTAGTGCATTGTTTGTGCTAGATGACCCTTCTTACTTCATTGTTTTTATGTTTTATGTTGTTTTGGGGGTTTTTGGTCCTTTAATCCCTAATGATTTACAATGTAACTATTTAAATCTATCTTTTGTAAAGACTGCTAAGGATCTAAAAATGAGAAATAAAAGAGCTTAAGGAAGACTTGGAAGCAAAGTTTAAGCAAGAAATGAAAACAGAGTTTCTATTCCTGTTTTATCATTATTTCCAAATCATGAACTAAAAACTGAAAGTGAAATTGCAACTAATGTCTAATCAATTACAGAAACAAAACTAAATGAAATACTTAGTTACTCTACCTCTCAATTTTGGGAGAAAATCTCCTTGTGATGACATTTGAGGAATTATGTACTTCATTATTCTAAGAGAAAATAAATGCAAGAATGCAGCAAAGACTCATTGCATGAATGAAATGTTCAACCACTTAGTTTAGGATGAGTTATCAACTTGAAGGGTTCTTCAGAAACATTCATTAACACCATGAGTCAATAAACTATAAATAAAATGGCAAGAACAGTAATGGCACTGATCAGTCTAATTGAAAATTTAAAGACTAGTAAAACAGTGAATGAAGTAAACTAAATTACACTACTGAATTTCAACTTCTAACTACTGATAAAAACTAGAAAGAGATTAAGCAAAAAGAAGCTATTCTACACTAAAAGAAGTTATTTTGCATTATGAATGTTATTAGTAAGAAAATGATGAAATTTGTGTTATAAACATGGTTAGTACGAAAATGATTATGAACACTGTGAAAGGAAATGATGAATTTACAGTTTAACTTAAAAAAAAGGAAAACCAAAATGAAATAAAACCTTATTCAGTGCAGGGGCCCTCTGCAACTAATCAAGTTATGCTTGCTTAATCAATCTCCAAGAAACTCCTTCATATTTCCATAAAACATGCGGTCTTCATATTAAACACAGGGAAATAAGTTTCAAAATTACAGAACAGTAAGTTTGATCTTAACACATGAAGAAATTCGAACTCCTTCTGAGTTCTTTACATCTGATATTTAAAGAAAAACTCTTAATTGTCTTTTGAGAGAATTTAGCTACAGGTGGTCCACATATTACAACAGATCTGCGTGAATGGGTGATCAGCGACAGGTGACTTTAAGTCAGCAAGGTAGTTGTGTGAAACTATATCACCAGTGGCTGGTTCAAGTAAATGCTACAACAGAAGCTGTCAGATTTATTAAATAGCTATGAAGAATGGACACAGAGTCCTATTGCTCCTGGATTTCCTCTTTTGACTCCACCTTTGACTGTAGTCTTAAGCTGGTTTCTTTGTCGATTTGGGCTAGTTGACTAGGATAGGATCCATGTCATGACCATTCCAGAGATGCCCATGTGGTCAGTTTCCTCATTTCACACCTGTAACCTGTTAAAGCATGAAGGTAGTTGTGGAACAACCGATTAGCTACAAAATAGGTTGTGTTCCGTAGCTAATATACAAAAATTTATTCAAATAGCAAAACATAAAAACATAACATGTAAATCACTAAATTTCCTCCTCGAGATAGTATATATCGGTCATTGATGATAAGAATGCATTTTCTTCATGGAAAAACAAATAAAAGGAATGAGAAGAGTTGCTAGGGAAAGAGTAATTTTGAGGCTCAACAGCCTTACCAATGCACCTTCTACATTTCAAGGTTTGATGAATTCCATTTTCAAACCCTTCCTTAGAAAATTTGTGTTAGTATTTTTTGATGATATGCTAATCTACATCAAGTCTTGGAAGGATCATGTTCAACATGTTGACAAGGTGCTCAAACTATTGAAGGAGAAACAATTATATGCAAAAAGCTCCAAATGTTTCTTTGGAGTACAAGAGGTGGAATATTGGGGTCATATCGTATCGCATGAAGGTGTTAAGGTAGACCCTAGAAAAATTAAAGCCATTAAGGAATGGAAAATCCCCGTATCCATAAATCATCTGCGAGGATTTCTTGGGTTGATAGGGTATTACCGCAAGTTTGCTAAGAATTATGGGAGAATAGTAGTGCCTCTAACAACATTATTAAGAAAAATGTATTTTCATGGACTCTAGAAGCAAAAAAGGCCTTTGAACATCTTAAAGAGGCAATGTGCCAAGCACCATTTTAGCTACATCGAACTTAACAAAACCCTTTATTTTGGAATGTGATGCCTCAGGAAATGGAATTGGTGTTGTTTTAATGCAAGAAGAAAGACCCATTGCTTTCGAAATTCATCCAATCAAAGGAAAGTATTTACACAAATTTATTTATGAGAAGGAAATGTTCGCAATACTACATGCACTAAAGAAATGGTGAGCCTACCTAATGGGAAGACACTTCAAGGTAAAAACAGATCATGATAGTCTTAAATACTTTTTAGAACAAAGATTATCTTCAGAAGAGAGGCAAAAATGGGTCACAAAGATGTTGGGTTATGACTTTGAAATCATCTACAAAAAAAGGAAGCAAAATGTTGTTGCAGATGCACTCTAAAGAAAGGATGAGGATGTGGAATCATTGCTTTGCACCATTTCTATTATCCAACCAGATTGGATAAATGAAGCAAGGGATGAATGGAAGAATGGTGAAGAAGTGTGGGCACTCATTCAAATGTTACAACAAGATTCCGGTACATCTAATACATTTAGCTGGAAAAATGATTCATTATGGTACAAATATCGCTTATACCTCTGTAATAATTCTCAACTCAAACAAAATATTCTTATGGAATTGCACACCTCTCCCCTAGGAGGGCACTCAGGATTTTTAAAAACTTACCACAGGGTTAAGAAGGAATTTTTTTGGGATGGCCTTAAATCTAATATTCAAAAGTTTGTGCCAGAATGTTTGGTTTTTCAAATAAAGTTGAAAGAATTAAGACCTGGGGTCTATTACAACCTTTATCCATTCCAAGTCAACATTGGGAGGAGGTTTCAATGGATTTTATCACATGTTTACCCAAGTCCGAAGGAAAGAGTGTCATCATAGTGGTAGTTGATAGACTTACCAAGTATGAACACTTTTGTGCATTATCTCATCCATTTAAAGCCAATACAGTTGCTATTGCTATTGCATTTATGAAAACAATTCAAAATCTACATGGAAACCCAAAGATTATTGTAAGTGGCAGAGATCCCATTTTCACTAGAAATTTTTTGACAGAATTATTTTCTTGTCTGGGTACTCAATTAGCTCATAACTCATCTTATCATCCTCAATCTGATGGGAAAATTGAGATAGTAAAAAAATGTTTGGAAGGACATCTTTGTTGCTTTGTATCTGATAAACAAACACAATAGGTCAAATGGTTGCCTCTGGCTGAATGGTGGTATAAAACTTCCTTCCATACTGCAGCAAAAATGACCCCATTTATGGCACTTTATGGATATCATCCATCGTCCATCACATCATACTTACGAGAAAAATCTAAGGTTCAAGCAGTGGAATATCACATCAAGCATCAACCACAAGTTCTCCAACTCTTAAAGGATAACCTCACTTTGGTGCAGAATAGAATGAAACAACAGGTAAATCTACATCATAGTGAAAGAAGTTTTGATGTAGGTGACTGGGTATTTCTATGGCAACAACCATCTAAACAAATGTCCCTCAAGCAAGCTAATAAGGATAATAAATTATAACCAAATTATTATGGTCCATACAAGGTGTTGCAAAATATTGGTACTGTGGCATACAAATTGGAGCTTCTTGCAGCTTCCCGAGTGCACCCAGTTTTCCATGTTTCATGCTTAAAGAAGGTTATATGTGACAAGCTCCCAATTCAAACAATATTGCCAGAACTTGACAAGGAAGGAAAAATAATATTAGAACTTGAAGCATTCACAGAAACAAGAACTCGACAACTATGAAATCGATCAATTTCAGAGTATCTCATCAAGTGGAAGAACTTACCCGCTGAAGATTCCACATGGGAGGATGAGAATTTTATACAAAAGCATCCAAAACTACTCAAGGGTTGAGGGAAACACTTTTTTCAATAAGAGTGGCATGTTAGGTCCCTATAATACTAGTGATTCTCCCATTACTATTGTCATTGTAGCCCTTATTGTTATTGTTGTGCCCCTATTGTCCCCATATTGTTATTATTGTGCCCCATAGAAGCCCACTATTATTATTGTTGTTCCTTTGTATTATTATTGTTATGTCGGCTTTGATTATATTGTGACCCCTTAGACTCCTATATATATAAAGGAAGTTTTTTCATTTGTATCATCCAAGAATTGTTCATTTGTGTAATGGAAAGGAAGTTCCCCCTAGAAGAGGCTAATTTTGAAGGAGTTGATCTATCTTTTCTTATATTTTATGAGTTGGTTTCATAAAACTATCAATGCAAAGCAATGCTTGGTTGGGTTTCCATCAATGCTAAAAGGGAATATTGTTGAGAGTTTTGACATAATTTTTATTATGTGTTGTCAAAATTGTCAAGTTCAAGGGGAGCTTTTTGAGCATTCAATCATTGATGTCATTGTTGTATTGTTGGATATTTGTTGAGTGTAAGTTTTCTAGCTTGATGTCATGGATAAAGTGGCACAAACCATCTTTGAATGGTTTTCTTCACTATTTCCTTATTCCAAATGAGAATGGAAAGTTTACAGTTGTCTAGCCTACTATTATACCTTTCCAATGGCATATGGAACTTTTTCTAACTCCCATAGACTTAGGAGAAAACTAGGTTTGAAGTGATGCAACACTCACAAGGTTCCAAGCTAATCACAGTTCTAGATAGGAATGTGTGGAGAATGCCCCCCCTAATTAGATAGAAACTAAAACTCAAAACATAAGCTCAAGAGGGAGCATCAAATGTCTACAGGAAATGAATTAGCAAGTTGTTCGTCACAACGCCTAGTTTCAAGGAGCTTGGTGGTGAGCAACCACGAGCTAAGAGCCTATTAGGCCATCGTCCTTATTTAACAAGCAATAAACCTCTCCAATAACCCAATAACTAGAGATCCCAACACATTTGGTAGTAAATGTGGCACTTCCACATATATGACAGAGTGACAGTGATCTGGCTCAAAAGTTGATGTGGTAGAAGGTGAGCAGGACACACAGCAAGTGGATGCAACATTTTTGGGTGGCCATATGGAAAGATGACAAGTGACACATGAAGGAACATGTGGTTAGGAGAACACGTGGAAAACTCTTATTGGATGCAGTGGATGATGTTTCAGATTTTATGGAAAGTGATGTGGCATGTGGGTCCCTCTCATTAGGGGAATTTTGACGTCTAAAATGGGCCTCCTAAGAAAAATGTACAACCAAAATAAACTTTATAAGAACCAATAAGATTCAAGTTTATGATGTCAACCATGGGGGATGATTCACCATTTTTGGAGTAAAAAAGTAAAAATATTAAAAAATAATAAAATAATAAAACTATTTTTTCCACTCATATTTTCAACTTATCTCCCTAATTTTTTACTCAAATTTTGAGCGGGAGTACTCATTGGATGAAAATTTTAATTCTTCATCCAAAGAGTACCCATGTTACATACTTATGTTGGGCCTACTACATGAAAAATGAGAAATACATGAACAAACATCATTGCAATCACGTTTTTCATGTATTCCTCATTTTTCATGTAGCAGGATCCATCGAAACTATGCAATATGGGTACTCCTTGGATGAGGAATCAAATTATTCATCCAACGAGTGTTTCCGCTCAAAATTTTAGTAAACTCGTAGGGAGATAAGTTGAAAATATGAGTTGAAAAAATAGTTTTTTATTTTTTCCCTCTAAAATTTGATGATGTAATCTAATATTATTTTATTATTTCCACTATTATTTTATAATTTCCTTAGGAGGCCCATTTTAGACCTCAAAATTCCCCTAATTCAGGCCTATTGAGGCACTAGGCTATCAGAACTTGGCTAACGAGTGGCGGGCTAATAGATGGAAAAATATATCCACTAGATCACAAATTGTCAAGTGATGTATCCGTCTATTGAAATTCCCAACTAGAAGGGAATTTTGAATGATAACAAATTTTGGACAATGAGCAGTGGGCCAGTATACATACAAATCATCGTAAGTTGAAGCAAGAAGTAAGGTCACCATCAAGTGAAACTTTCATCCATTGGACTGTTGGTTGGAGGGTATTATAGCAAGTGGTGAACTTGGTCAATGAGTAGTAGGTAAAAGATAGGAAACGACCCTAAACAAATAACAGGAAATGATCGACAATAGTTAAAATATTTGTCTATCAAATCGCTTGGATACAAGGAGTTTTTTCATTACTTGTTTGCAGTGATTCATCGACGAGCGGTGATTTAACAAAGGACCAACCCTATGTCACAGCCCCCATCCACACAAGGCTTGGGAGTAAATTCCCAAGGGCATATTGGACATCAAAATCCCAACTTCATATCATGGTGCTCAATCATTAAAATTGGTTGATCCACCAATGTCGATGACAGATAAGCCCAAGGTTCTAGCACTAGGACATGTGCAGCACATGAGAAACAGAGCCTAACAACTAAGGTTAGAAATTTGAGGTCTCGAGTGCCAAAAATGTTATATAAGGATGTGAACGCCAAAATTAGCTAAAAAAGTATAATGCCAATAGTGGTTCAAGCACCAAAATAGGACAAAAGCAGTTAAATGACCATGGTAAAGTCAAGTTATACAACTATATGTAGAAAGAGAATGATATGAGAAAATAAGGTTCATGATGCAAATTAATTGTCAAGTAATCCCATGCAAATCAATGAGAGGAATTCAAGTGGATGTGCGCAAAACATGAAAAATTGGTAGAAGTAGCACTTTTAACCATAGATGGTATGTGTGTGTTTGTGTGTAATGAGAGGGGAATCAATTTCTATTAAACGAAGAGAAGAACTATGCAATATTGATGAAGAGAAAAGTTAGTCAAGAGAAAGTAAGGAGAGCATGAAAATAACTAATGTGTGACAAAGCCAAGCTAAAATATCGTGGGTAAAAACTATGAATCCATACTTATGGTAATAGAAGCAATAAATTGTAAATACAAAAGATAAATGCCTAAAAAAAATTCTTATCCTGTGCATATGAGATATCTGAGAGAAAATCTAAAGTGCACTCGAGTTGAAACTAAGTTGAGAGGAGAAGAGATCATAAGAAGAGAATGAAAAACGCAAGATATGAATCTCAAACCGAGTGGATCTATAAGAGAGAATTTTATTGCAGAGTGTGTAAATGAAATTTATCTGTGTTTTGGAGTTGTTGCATACCAAACAAAATGCATATCTAAAGGTATAATGAGCCAAGTTTCAAAAATCTGGGAAACAAACAAAGTATGAAAGAGTGATGTCGATATTGTTGTAGAGAAAGAAAGAAAAGAGAGTACATCTAAATGTTGAGATCAAAGATGAGAAATAAAAGAAGAGATGTAGGGAACACCAAAGTAGATCTAAATCTTTTTATTAGATATATGCCAGAGGTGAAGAAATGTAGTGTAGAGATAGAGTCTTACTACAAAATAAGGCTATGGAATTGGTGTATGGGATCTTTGCAGATGTGGTTAAGCTCATAACTAAAAGAGATAGTAAAGAACTAAGTATTAGAATAGATATGAGAAGGATCATAATAAACCTTGAGAAAGACCAAGGTAGAGTAGCAAGAAAGAAGTTATATGAGTAAGTTTGTTTTAAAAAACATGTGGATCTAAGTTTGAAAATGTGATGAAAAAGGGATATGATAGACCGAGAAAGTAAGTACTTGCAGATCAAGGGATTGGTGTCTCCTTCAAGTTATTGCATGTAAGAAAAAGGGTGTCGGTGCCTCCAGTAGCCAAGTTTCACAAATATGAGACACAGATATAGTCCAAAAGAGTGATGTCGAGATTGTTGTAGAGAAAGAGAGAAACGAGAGTAGTTATAAATGTTGAGATCAAATCTAAGCAAGAAAAGAAGAGATGTAGAGAAAACTAGAGTAGATATGAATGTTGCTATCAAATAGATACCAAAGGCGAAGAAATGCAGTGTAGAGAAAGAGCCTAGCTGCAAACGAAGGCTTAAGAATTGGTGTATCGTATCTCTGCAAATGCGGTTAAGTTATATCTAAAAGAACCAGGAAAGAACTAAGGACTAGAATAGATATGAGGAGCAAAAGAAACCTTGAGAAAGACCAAGTTATAGCAACAAGAAATAAGCTATATGAGTAAGCTTGTTTTAAAAAAAATGTGGATATAACTTTGAAATTTTGATGAAAAATGGATTTGATAGGAAGAGTAAGTAGGTACTTGTAGATCAAGGGATTAGAGTCTCATTCGAGTTGGTTCCTGTAAGAAAAAGAGGGTTGATGCCTCCAGTAGACAAGTTTCACAAATATAGGACACACATCGAGTATGAAAGTGTGATGACAAGATTGATAGAGAGAGAGAGAGATAAGAGAGTAGATCTAAATGTTGGGATCATATCTAAGCAGGAAAAGAAGAGATGTAGAGTATACAAGAGTAGATATGAATGTTTTTATCAAATGTATGCCAGAGGTGAAGAAATGTAGTGTAGAGACAAAGTTTGACTACAAAACAAGGCTAAAGAATTGGTGTGTGGGATCTCTGCAAATGTGATTAAGTTTATATCTCAAATTTCCAGTAAAGAACTAAGGAATAGAATATATATGAGAAGGAGAAAAAGAAACCTTGAGAAATTCAATGGTAGAGTCTAAAGAAAGAAGTTATATGAGTAATTTTGTTTTAAAAAACATGTGGATCTAAGTTTGAAATGTGATGAAAAGGGGATATGATAGGTAGAGAAAGTAGGTGTTTAAAGATCAGGGGATTAGAGTCTCTTTCAATTTGGTGCCTGTAAGAAAAATCAAGTTGGTGCCTCCAACAAGTTGGTTCCTACAAATAGAGGGAGTTGGTGCTTCCTACAAGTGGATGCTTGCAAAGAAAAAGGGTGTTGGTTCCTCCAACAAGTTTGTGCTTACAAAAAATGGGCATTGTTGCTTCCACTAAGTGGGTGCTTGCAAAGAAACGGGGTTTGGTGCCTCCTTTAGGTTGATGCCTACAAAATTTGATGTAGACTAAAGTTTATGCTTGTATTTACATTATAATCAAAAGAATACTTGTAGTTTTCTCCTGTATGGGTTTTCACTTAAACATCCTATGTTCAATCTTTATGTGATTGGTGCATTGGTGTATTGTTGAATGCATTTGATTGACTAAGTAATTCTTAAAATTTATTAAATACTAGCCACCCACCCTCTCAGTATTTGTATGGTTTCCAATGGCATTTTCTCCTCCTTTATTAACATTTTCACTAGGATTCACTTTCCTAAGGTTTTCTTTATTGCTTACAACTATTTCCCATGTTCAAATGGATTAGCAATAAAAAATCAACAATATTTTCCTTCCATGCACACAAAATTTGTTTGCAACAACAACTTTTCATGCAATATGTCAATTAACTTATAGAAAACATAAGATTTTATGAAGAGTTTGAGGTGGGGTTTTGTGCCTTTTTCTAATGTAGAATTATTTCGCACACATTATAGAACACATGTGCGTTAATAATATGTATGTGATCCCACTATAATGGATTAAAACCTATAAATTATCATATTTTTCCTCTCAATACTATCAACATTAATCCCTAGCCTCTAACACTTCAACAATATCACCATGAAGGGCTTATGTGAGAAATTTTCAACCTCCAATTACAAATATGGTAGTCATTTATAGTATTTGAACACTAGGGTCTCGTATCAAGATTAGGAGTGGTGGTTTGAAGCATCATTTTTGGCCCTTAATGCCTATATTATTTCTTTATGGACTACACCATTTAGGATATATTTATAACTAGCACTTAAGTCCTTTATGCAACCCAAAGTGACTAAAGTGGCCAATATGAAAACCTTGAGAGGTTGGGTGTGGTGGTTTAAGGCATCATGTTTGGTTGTAAATTCTTAGAGGCTTTTTTTATTGGACAAGGCTTGGGTTTCCTCCCTTAAATATACCAAGCCCTTGAGACAAACATCTAATGCTCAAAACCATTTGAATAAACTAATATCATTTCTTAGAGACAAGGATACCCTCAGGAGTTCATGTGCGATGCTTCAAGTCATTATTCATCACCTTAAATGCCTCCAAATTTCATTTATGGCCTAATGCATGGCCTTCTTTTCTAGATCATGTCTATGGCATTGAGACATGTACCTAATACTAAAAACCATGCAATGGAACTAACATCCCCAATCATATTTGAAGGATACCCTCATGATGGCATGTATGGTTTCTTGACGCATCCTTCTTGACTCCAGATGGATAAAAGCTTTCTTTAGGGCCAAAGGATGAAGTTTCTCTCTTGACCATGTCCAATATCTAATGATCAAAGATGATATTTTTGAACCTATGTCCATGTTGTCGCTTGCTACAACACCCTCCAAAAATTTTGCCTGCACAAAATTTTAGAGCCTTTCTTGGTCTTGCATATTGTTGATGCAAACATTGAAATCCATTGCATGTGTTTTCTCTAAGTGGTTTGGTCTCGTTTGCGAGAAAATAAAAATTTCATATTTTCACATGTTAAGTGTCACATGATGTATATGAGCTTGTTTTGGTGGTTTCAAGGGTTTTCCTTTCTGTAAATGAGTTCATCTTACCATGTAAACATCCAACACACTCATTCCCAAAGTTATAATCATTGTCACACGTGTCGTAACGGTCATCGCAAAGTGTATCTTTAGTGTCTCACTTGTCGTAATTCATCGTAAAATTTGTCACACTGAGGGAAACATGGTTTTCATGTGTTTAAGATTATCTATGTTGTTGTGTCATAAATTTTTTCAAGTGTTTGATTATAGTCAAGTCATATCATTGTTCATAGTAGCTTCATCGGTCCCACACTTAGCCAAATCCTGGAAACTTTCAAGCAACTTAGCCTCATCTGGCCCGCCTGAACTATGCCTTGCATAGTTTCATCCCTCAAACTGTAACATATCCTCTTAACACTACGCAGTGCACAATTCCTACCTCCCAGGACCACGCGCTGCATAGTCTTAGTGCCCAAGCCCCGACCTTAACCTCCATAATTATGTAATTCAGCCCTCAAGCCTGGCCCCAACTGCACATTGTGAAGTCTATGAGCTAAAGAACAACTCTTGAGTTCCTAAGGTACGCAATTAAATAATCACCAGGTCTTCTCTACCTCCCAAAACTGCATAGTTGGATGGAACAGTGCAAAACCCCTCAACCCAGCTCACTAAGTCACAAAACTATGCAATATGTCTACACAGTCCAAATTGGACTACGCATTTCACAGTCTCAAGGATCAAGATTCACCCCTGATTTCTTGAGTTGTGCAATTATGCATTCATTGAGCCTCTCCCTCAACCCGCAACTCAGCTCTAACTAAGTCAGTGGATCAACATGCAACATTTTAGACTAGGGGTTTATCGGAATGATGTCATCTTGTCATGAGTGAATTATAGATGAAAATACTCTATAAGTCTGTGATAGGATTATAGACAAGGGAAACATGTTGAAAGACATATTTGTAGCTGGTTATGCAAGTTGATCAATCAACACAAAGCAAAGGGACACCAATTTGCGATCACAACTCAAAACTTTATATCATTGAAGAGTCCTCACCTCTAAGCCATATGGAGGTTGACAGAAGAGCATACTCAAGAAGAAACGTAGCAAGGAGCAGAAAGAATGGATTGACATTTCCATATCATCATGCATTCCATGTCAGCAGTATCATGTCATGTCTTATCATGATTTGTCATATGCCACATCATTATTGTGGATTATGTTATTATCTATTCAAAATGTATTGTAAAGTGTAAGTCCAAAGGACACATATAGAATATGAGGAGTCATGTAAAGTCAAAAAGTTATAGGAAGTCAAACAGCCATGAGGGTACTCAAAGAATCACAAATAGGTGAAGCATCACCCCATTAGTTATATATACACCCTCATTGTATGAGCAAGGGACTTTTTCACCCTGGCTTCTCCCATAAGGCATCAGTGAGACAGAGTTAGTACTTTTGGGGAGCAAGTCATGGCTCCAACGCTCCACTATTGGAGCTAGTGGTGTTCTTGGTATACATGTGTCCAAGATATTTTACTTAATATATGAAGCCTGATGGCCAACACGTTCTTCATGCATGAATTGTGAATGATTATAAGATTGTTCTGTGAATGTTTATGATTCATGTTTGTTTTTCACCTGTACTAAATTAGTTGAACTATTTTTGTTATTTTAGTGCTCATCATATTGAGAATGTGTTGAATTGGTTGCAATGATTATCACATCTTTGTGGACTATTCTGCAAGATGCTATATGGATCTTTTTGCTCGTATTGGTTACATGACCATCACTTCTTTGTGGACTATTTCGTTGGATGTTAGATGGTTCCATCTTGTTTGAATGTGTCTCTAATAGGGTGGTACTATTACCTCTCTCTTAGGGGCTCACCTCTCTCTCTCTCGCCGTAGTAGAAAAACCTTGACACACCTACATTTGAACGCTCACCAAGAACACTCACTTGTTTTTCGAAGGCATGTACGCATTCCTCTCTTGCTGACAGTTAGAGCCAAGGAAAATCTATAAGAATACATAGAAACTTGGTCGATACTCTGAATGGGGCTCCTATTCCAAATGGTGTGAGATATAATTGGGACTTCACATTGGGGAGACTCCCTTGGTTGACGAATTTCCACAACAAAATGGCATTAGAAGGAGGGCCAAAAAACACGATGCTCCCATTGAGTCTATTTTGAATATCTCATCTTGAATGTCTCATCCTAAAATCATACTCCTAGGGTGTTTTTCTAACCTGTCCCCAGGTGAACTTTCAATCCCTGATCAGCCTCTTAATCTCTTGTCCCAATTGAAGTTTGGTGGTAAGGATGGAACATCCATAACCAAGCACATTTCTGATTTTCTTAAATTTTTTGAATATTACGAAGTTGATAGTGAATATGTGGCTTGTATCCTCTTCTACCTCATCCTTGAAGGTCGAGTTAATTGATGGTGTCATACCTTACCATCTTCTTCCATCCATTATTTTCATCATTTCCTCAAGGAGATTTATCAAGCCTTTGGTAGATATGGTTACCGATATGTTTATAAAAGAATTAATCAGCTGAGAATGAATCCTAATGAATCAATTGAGGGTTTCTCTGATCGATTCCTTCACCTTTGTTATGAATTTCTTAGAGAATACATAGATTGGGGTTTCTTTAAACAAAATTTTGAGCATTTCATTCACATCTCTTTGCACGGTGAATCTGAACCTCCTAATGTTTCTACTTCCCCAACTCTTGTAAATCATGAGACACCCCTAATTTCAGAGGAGGAATCTATTATTCCTTTTGTTTCTTGTCCTCCTCCTTTTCCAATCCTGATGAGGGTTCCCCCATGTGATGATAATAAATTTGGGAAATCTATGCATCAAATTCCTAATCCAACTTCTCATCCTCCTTCCATTTTTCATAATTCAAATTCAATACATGAAATCCTAGAATGGCTCATGAAACCTATGTTGAAAACCAATTTTTCCATTCCCTAATATGGTATTAACACTCATAACTCTAGTGTTGAATATGATTTCTATTTCTGTTATCCTCTATCATCTATGTGCTATGACTCTTTGTACCATGATCTGCTTGATCAATCTGCTCTGCCGGCTAGTCTTTCACACTCTCTTGATTTTCAAGTTGTTGGTCCAAAATGCAATCAGGTTCAAGGTAGTCACATTACATAGGTAGAGGACTAGGAAGGTGAAGATTATTTCAATATTTATTCTATTTTTCAAAATCCTCCATGTGAAAATGGTGTTTCCTCATTCTTGGCTAACATTGAATTTAGTAATTTTGGTAGTCAATCAAATGTGATCAGTCTACATGATATATCTCAAGCCTTGGGAAAAAACCATTCTAATGATGATGAATTTGTTCATGTATGGGATCACGAACGTCGAGGCACATCAGCTGATCCTTTAGTTTCCCATGAAGATTTTAATTTAGATCTACAATTTTATTTGGTCAAAGATGATGTTCCTATCAAATCTCCCTCTTCACATAGCTATCCCTTGTGCTCTACCATTTGTGATGCATCTACTCACGAAGGAGATATTCTATGCTCTTAAATTTCTTCATCTGATAAGTTAACCTCTCAATTGACACAAGGTGGTGAGATTATCCATGATGCAAATGAAAAAAATCAAATCATTGAGTACTCTCTCAATACCTCATCATATTTTCTCTGCATGAATACAACTCTTCAAATCAGCTTGCTCATGAGATATCTTTGATTCATACATCTTCAGGTTTGCGATAAGAAGAATCTTTCGACTTGAGTAATCTGGTTGTTGAAGTTGAAAAATACAGTCAAATTAGTGAGAGAGATAGTTGCCATCCGGTAAGCAGTGGTCTTATTAAAACTAGTGATAGTAGTTATCCTCATACCATGCACGATCTTGTTCAATCTTAGAAATGTGATTTTACAATATTTAAAGGTTTTGGGACTTGTCAGCAAGTCTAGGCACTTCAACCTCCATTGATGGTTATGTCAAGATCTTGCGACTCCGGTAAGACCCCTAAACTTAATCAAATCTAGTTTCTCTCACACAATCCTTCTCTTTGCATGCTTTCACTCGATGAAAATTTATTTTTGAAAAATGTTTAGTATTTTGGATGTAATTTTTCAAATTTTAAAGATTTTAGTTCTGATCGAATTCAAGAATCTTCTTCAGTTGATTCATCTTCATGCAAATTTTGTGCATAAAACTTGGGTTTGGAATGTGTATCTCTCATAAATTCACGGAACTGTGAATTTGATCACCTCAGATATCATCTTTGGTTGAAGGAATCATATCTATTAGATTTATTTCATGATGAGAAACTCTTGATTTTTCTTGTGAATATCATATCATGAATATTTCTCTTCATCACACCTGAAATCCTCTTGAGTGCAAATGAATGCATGAGTTATTGTGAAAATAGAATTCTTCAGTCATTCTATTCTAACTAGTCATGTGTTTATTGCATTGGCATTCCTTTTCACTTATTTCGATGATTTTAATTCTAGTGCAGTGTGCTACCAGTTACAAAGAAATAGTTTGTTGCATTCATCACATGAAGAAGATGATTCCATTATTTAGATCATTTGTGAAGACGTTAAAACTAATCCATATTTTTTATTTTCTAACTGAGGATCTCATGCCAAAAATATTCCATCTGATCATGATAATAATTGTCATTCATTTTACCATTTTCCTACCAGTGTATCCAATGACGATTGTTTTATATCCTTTGATCTTCATGGTTCAACATCTCTCTATTCGGATACATGTCGAGAAGTTGAGTCACTTCATCCTTTATTGATGGTTATGTTAGGTCCTCACTATCTTGGCATGCCTTCTAAATATGATCAGATTCATTTTCCCTTACAATATTCTCATCTTGATCCCCCACTTTTAATTGCAAATTCATATTTTCAAAGATTTTAGGATTCTCAAGAGGATTGTTTTTAGTTTCATGATCCAATCACCGAATGGTTAGAGAAGTCTTACCTGGTAAGATGCATCATGAATAATAGGTTTCGATATTTCCTTGTGATTTCCAAGAAGTACAGTGCAAACAAAGATACGTTCACAAGGATTTTTCAAGGTTTGTTTGATTTCCATCGAAAGGGTAAGAATGTGAATTGGTTAGAAGACGTGGTAGTGACACATCTTTCTTCCCACATGAAATACCTTATTTTTTTTGTGAAATTTCTTAAAGCTCTTACATTTCCTCTTTCACATTACCTTATATCAGTTTTAATTGATCATATCTTTGTGTATGTTGGTCAGGAACAACAATGGTGGCTTCACTAGAAATTTCATTACACTTGACCCTAACTTTCTAACTCTTTAGGTTAGGAGTAGGATTAGTTTCATTCTAGTTTCCCCTCTCTTGCACTCTCCCTAAACTTTTTCTCCTTAATATTTCATGTGTTTTCCTACTTATGTCTTGCATAGTGTTTGGTTTAGCCTCCTTTTTCTTGTGCTTTGGTTTTGCTTTCTAGTTGTGTCATGTTTTCCTTTTTTGTTTTGTTCATGAGAATTTGCATGAAGGGTATCCAATTTGGCTAACGTTGTTGTTAAACACACACATGGTAGAGATAAAATATGAAAGATAAGCATGAGATTCTATTTCTTATTCACAATGATACATATTTATAATACATAGGAGTGACCCTTGGTTTCATATTCCAAGTGGTCCCTTGGACTCCTTTTGGCTATTCAAATTCCACCCCAACCCTTAGAGGATTAGGTGTCCAACATTCCCCCCCTTAATCTGAAGGGTTATGTATGAGTCCAAGAAGAGAGTTGTAATACAAAACGTGCAAAAATGTATGGTGGCACTAGGCTGAATGTGCTCTCTAAAATGTTGGTATAAAGGGAGGTGGTTTAAGGATGACCACCAACACTGGAATGCTTAGTGCAGTTCCCGGAACTCTTCCAAGTCTGGCATGAAGCTCAGGTCTTCTACTAGAGGAAGTGCTCCTGATGTTTTGAAGAGGGAAACCTTCAACCATGAAATGGAGGTCTCACCCTGTATAAAGGGAGAACCTCAACCTAAAAATGGAGGTCTCAACCTGTGATGGTTTAAGGATGACCAACAACTCTTGGAACTCTTCCAAAACTGGCAAGAATTTGAAGTCTTCTCCTCGAGGAAGTTTCCCCAATTCTTTGAAGATGTATCACCAACTGGAGGCATTCTCATGGGCTACAACTTTGAATCTGGTATGGCGGGTTGTGGCTCAGGCTTGCTTGATGTGGCTTTGAAGCTTGTAGATGACCATCATTTCGCCCCTGTCAAATACAAGGTGACAAGATGAAGAGATATCAACTGCAAGACTTTTCAATATTCGAGAACAAATCCTGTTGTATGAGTGAAATATCTTCTTGGCTGTAGAAGGCCATTGCCAAGAAGTGATCCATCCAAGATGAATCTTTATTCTTGCAAGAGGTTTTTTTCTGAAGCATCTGTTTGAAGAATGACTAGTTTTATGACAGTGCTTACATGGACGAAGATCAAAACACTGTTCTTTCATATGGCCAACTCAGTCATAGTGTTGGCATTTAACAACTTTTTGTGTCTGCTATGGAAGAGGATCAGAATCTGGACCATCTGAGGATGAATCTAGAACAGATGAATGTGAATTGTCATGAAGGAATCCAGCACTCTGAAACTGGATGTGATCCAAATTGGATCCTAGAACACTCTCTAAGTTTTCAGGAACTCTTTAAAAATCATGCCACAGATTCAAAGTCCTATAAAGATCAAAGCTATCAGAGGGAATGCACAGACAGTTGCAATGGCGATCAATGTGGATCAATGTGGATCAACGAGGGTCGACGATCTAGCGCGTAGAGCGACGGGCCATGGTAATGCGAGCTAACACCAACCAGCAAATGCAGGGACAAATTTAAGTAGTGGAGGTAGTTTCCGATATGCGATTAGCGACAAACTAAGTCGCTAATCATAGATCACAGGACAAACCTCTCAGTGAAGAGAAGCCCCGAGCACCCAGACCCAAAATAATTATAAAATGTGGAAAATATTGTTTCGGTTCCATCAAAGCGGGATTCCACAAAACCGGTGGGATATCAGACAGGCTTAGAGCACTAAGCGGTTTCAACCAAGTTCCGCCCGATGCCACACAGTGATTGCCACGCATCCTGGTGGGGAGAGAGAAAATCGCTCACATCAGGCGGATAAACATCATGCTACTCAGTCGCCTGATATGAACGACAACCATAGGATCCAGGGCCCCCATATCAATGGCAAAGCGCGTTCCAATGGATGACCAGATTTGACAAGATTATAAAGCAAGATCACATACGATTTGAAGTCCGATATGGATGATGTGTTCGCGGAAGGTCGTGTTTCGCGGGCATTCTTGGAGTTAACAGAAAAAACAGTAGTTTCAAATATGTCCAAGAGAACTGACACTCATCCGTTATGAAATAGGTGGCCACCTCCCTGTGAGGCATTATACAGTGACTGATTACACAAGATAGAGGGATTCAAACAGACAGAGGCATGGGAACCGGAAAGCCGGAAAGCAGAAATGAACAGTCAAGAAGCAGATTGGATTTAAAGCCACAAACTGACAGAGAGAGAAGCAAAGCAGTAAGCAGTAGGCAGTAAGCTAAAAGTAGAGAGAAGAAGCGGAGCTAACCTACAGAAGTGAAGGTAGCATCGAGCTAGAGTTGGGACAGAGACAGAGAGAGTCAGAGAATCTGTGTACTCCAGAGAAGACTTGATAGGTTCAAGCGAACTCCTCTGTATAATTCCTGTCATGTATTAGTCTCAGATTGGGCTCATACTATTGTGACCAATTGAGGTCAAGAGTTAATAAGGAGAGTCTGTGTACTCCAGAGACTTGGGGGATCCAAGTACAGTCTTACTGTTTTATGCCTATTGAGTGAGACTCAAATTGAGCTCACTGTTGTAAAAACTCTGCTATGAAAACATAATAGAGAGGACACCACTGAAGGTTGGACCAAGAGACGTAGCCCATGAGCATTGGGTGAACTCCTTATTAAACTTGTTGTGTTTATATGTGTTGCCTACTATGTTTTCCTTAACTACTTCATTGCCTGTGTATTTCGCAATCTTATTGATTCGTTGCATAAAATAACATAGGCACATCCATGCACATGAGTCTATAATACCTTATTGTTTGCCTTAGATCAATTCCATATCAAGTGGTATCAGAGCTTTAGGTTGCTAAGGTTAGACAAGCTTGTGCTGGATTTTTTGTTGAATGCTAACTAGGACAAGGCTCAAATTAGGAGAAGGAGAGTTGGTTGAAGCTAACCCAGAAATTGGAAGAGTCTACCCTAGGAGGAAAATGGAAGAAGAAATTCCCTTGGAATCAAACTCCTGGTTCATGGACAGTTTCATGACCATGAGAGCCATGGTAGAAGAAATGTATAGAGAATTTAAGAAAGATAGAGGAGTTGAAGAACCTTCTCTAGATGCCCCGGAAGACAAAGGGAAAGGAGAAAAGCTTCCTACACCTCCTGATAGCCCTGAAATAAAAAGTAGCAAACATCCTTGATTAAATTAGATGTTAAATTTGATTTGCCAATATATGATGGAGAATTAAATGTAGAAAAGCTAGATAACTGGATTAGACAGATTGATGTATATTGCAGGGTGCAAAACATCGATTCAGAAAGGAGAAAGATTTAGCTGGCTAGCCTACGCCTTGGAGGCACTGCCCTAGTATGGTGGGAAGGCAGGACACAAGTTGATTTGAAGAAGCATGGTAAAATTCTTTCTACCTGGAATAAATTTGTTTCTGCCATTAAAAAACAATTCTATCCACTAGCTTATATCGAGCAAGCTATGATGAGTTGGCAAACTCTTCGCCAATTAAAAGGGCAAAGTGTACAAAGCTACACCCAAGAATTTAGAAAAAGAGCTTTGATTCTAGGCATTTCTTTAGACTCACCTGAAACTCTGTTGAAGTATATAGGTGGTCTACACAGCTATTTAAAGCACACCATTCTCATTTTTAATCCTACTAGCATAGATGAGGTATATGTTCAGGCTACACATCTAGAGGCTAGAGGCAAGAATGTGAACCCAGAAATTGGGGGATCATCAAAACCCACTACAAGAAAGAACAAGGAAATGAGAAAGCAGAAATGGAAAGAGAGGAAGACAAATGCAGTACAAAAGACCAAACCTTCGTGCACTCACTACAAAAAGGATGGGGATGATGATGAACACTGCTGGATTTTTGCATCCGGAGCTGAAACCCAATAAGTTCGGTGGCAAAAAGAAGAAGACTATTGCAGCTATTTAGAAGGATTTGGGGTTAGACTCAGGGGATGAAACAACAATCACAGCCACAGGTATAAAAGGTAAAAATTCTGAAGCATCTACTAGTAATTCTGCACAATCTACTGATAATGAAGAAAATGAGAGGAAAAGACATGAGCTTTTTCATATTAGAGTTATTTCCAAGCATCAAAATATTGATACTTTGCTTGATAGTGACTCCCAAGTAAACTTAATTTCTAAAGCAATTGTAAAGAAGTTGGGATTACTCCTTTATCACAACATTTAGTCACCCAAAAAAGGATCTTCTAAACAATAGTATGTCACTAGTAAGTTGTGTACCTTAATTTGGAGAATATAATAATGGCTAAAGTATTATTGATATATATTTGAGATTTGAGGCCTTCTATATATGAATATTTGTTTTGTAATACTTTGATATTCCTTTTCTACAATTCCATGGGCGTGAATGGAATTTGATATGCCAACTGAAAGTTATGGTAACTTTCCCATAACTTGTTGATTTTATGGCCTCTTCCCACAAGAAAAATTGTATACCATGCCACATGTTCAATTCTTCAAATATAATTATGAAACTTGTATCTAAGGTACTCATATATGTCTCCTAAAATCCCTAAATATTTCACATTTTGAACATTCCCAAACAGGAAGGTATAGAAAAAATATCAAGTTGATTTGTTTAAAAAAATTTCAGGAATATTCACAAATCCTAACTTACATAGGGTATAACTCTGAAGTTATAGCAAATCAATTCTGAAAATTGAACTAGAAATTCCTCAATATTTCTCCTTAATACAGTCCAAGTTTTACTTTGAAGCCTAAAATAAAAAATGTTATTGTTAAAATTCCAAACTAGCCTGTTTTAGACTGAGTTCAAGAGCATACAAAAACCCTAACTTCCTTTGAGAATATCTTTGAAAATATAGTGAACTAAGATCTGAAATTTGAACCTTCGCCACAATCTTACTTCAATGTTTTCCAAGTTTCACAGTCTAAAATTTCACTAGATATATATATATATATATATATATATATATATATATATATACATAGCGAAAGTGTTGAACTGACATGATTGAGATTGATTTAAGGAGCATGCAGAAACAATAACTACCTTGGAGTATATATTTGCAATATAGTGAACCAAGATCTAAAATTTGAACCAGATGTTCATAAAAATCTCACCTCAATGTCATCCAAGTTTCACTATATGAAATCGCCCCAAAAGTTTATATATATATATATAGATATTGAAAATGTCATGACCTATTTGAAGCAACAAAACCCGAGGACCTTGAGCTTTGATACCAAATGTTATGTTCCTTGTGCCTTCAAAATGATAAGAAACCAATAATTACAATCCTCTCCAAGGGGGAAACCTCCTTTTACAATGAAACAATGTACAAGATAATATTTGATGATCCTAAGACTAGATCTCCTTAGTATATATATAGGAGACAAGGGGTACATTTATAATAAAATGGGACCATGAGGGGTTCTAACCTACATAACAATATAACAATAAAAATGTAACCGCTCAATATCTAGGGCTTAATATGTTGTTTTAGGGTTAAAATTGGGCTTATATAGGGCTTAACACGTAAGTTTATCTTCCTTGTTTAACCACCATGATTTGAGAGGATGCCACATTAGCCCCCATTATTCATGGAAAATGTTCTTGCCATGTGATCATGATGAATAAGAATCTAGAAGAGTCAATATTGTAACTCTAGTTAAGAGTTGAAGGACAAAAACTTGACCACTAGTAGGCTATCAAGTTGTGTTATAACTAGGCCACTAAGAGGAATATGGATTCTATTCTATTGGAGTGAGTTTTGTTTCATAGATGAGAAAAGTAGTCGAGAGTGGATAAAGGAATATAAAATAGAGAGGGTTTCTACATTGTATAAAACCACAGGCCATCAGTCTCACTCCTTTGTACTTGCATCTATTTCCATAGAAAGAGAGAGCAGAGCAGCCTGACCTTCCAACTAGCTTTTCTCCCAAAAGGGTTTCCCAAGTCATATCTTGTGCTATTATGGTTGTGAGTGATTGTAATTTTGTTTGTTCTCTATTTTCTACATTTTCCATATTACATGCATAAAAATAGTAACTTAAAAGATCTAGAAGTCTAAGGAAAATAACTCTCATACTATAGATTTTGGATTTTTTAGTATATATTTATCAGATTTGTTATGTTGAATTATCTAGTTGAATATCCACAGTAGTTTATGTATCATATTAGTATTAGAACAAGTTTTTCTAGGTATATTGTGGAGAGTTGCAAGGGATCCAAATTGGCTAAGCCAAAGTCATAAAACCATAGCCATCATCAACGAATATGTTAATAACCTTCAAGATATCGTAGAGGATAGGTTTGCATAGCTAGAAGTACAAATCGCAAATATAAACCATAATGTGAGCCTCCTCCTGGTGATCCTGACTAATAAGCTTGAACTATTTCTTTAAAATGAAATTTATACCATAAAGGTTGAATTAGATGGGACATAAGAAGATTAGAAAGAACTTGGGATGGAATCTAAGAAATAACCCCAAAAGGTACAACATAGTTTGAGTGTCATGAGCCATTCATAGTCCCTATTCAAAATGGAAGTGAAGGTTGACATCAAGCCATATCAAGGTGAGATCAGTTCCCTTAAGTTAAATCACTAGTTGCAATAATTAGAACTTTCTTTTAGTGTTCATCATATAGAGAAAGAGCAAAATATATTGTTTGCTTGGTTGAAATTAAAGGGCCATGCCCTAACCTAGTGGGAAAGCCACATGGAAACCCTAAGGTTGGAGGGAGATACTCTAGTGATTAAGTGGGAGGATTTCAAAACTCCCATAAAATCACAGCTCTACCCTATTGGGTATATAGAGGAAAAATGGATCTAGTGGCATTACTTCAAGTAGAAACAAGGTCAATGTGTACAGGACTGCACCATAGAATTTATAGATGTTGCCATAATTTTGGGTATTTCCCCAATGAACTTGGGAGTACTCATCAAGTATTTGGGTGGACTATAAAAACATATATATAAGCAACTGATGTTATTCAAACCCATATCGATAGACAAGGCCTGTGTATAGGCACAAAACTTGGAGAACATAGGCCAGAATAAAGGGAAATCAAGTGGGTCAAAGCATAAGGAGCACTAGGAAGCTTCTAAGGAAATCACAGTTCTAGATAGGAATGTGTGGAGAATGCCCCCCCTAATTAGATAGAAACTAAAATTCAAAACATAAGCTCAAGAGGGAGCATCAAATGTCTACAGGAAATGAATTAGCAAGTTGTTCGTCACAACGCCTAGTTTCAAGGAGCTTGGTGGTGAGCAACCACGAGCTAAGAGCCTATTAGGCCATCGTCCTTATTTAACAAGCAATAAACCTCTCCAATAACCCAATAACTAGAGACCCCAACACATTTGGTAGTAAATGTGGCACTTCCACATATATGACAGAGTGACAGTGATCTGGCTCAAAAGTTGATGTGGTAGAAGGTGAGCAGGACACACAACAAGTGGATGCAACATTTTTGGGTGGCCATATGGAAAGATGACAAGTGACACATGAAGGAACATGTGGTTAGGAGAACACGTGGAAAACTCTTATTGGATGCAGTGGATGATGTTTCAGATTTTATGGAAAGTGATGTGGCATGTGGGTCCCTCTCATTAGGGGAATTTTGAGGTCTAAAATGGGCCTCCTAAGAAAAATGTACAACCAAAATAAACTTTATAAGAACCAATAAGATTCAAGTTTATGATGTCAACCATGGGGGATGATTCACCATTTTTGGAGTAAAAAAGTAAAAATATTAAAAAATAATAAAATAATAAAACTATTTTTTCCACTCGTATTTT
Organism: Pinus tabuliformis; assembly: GCA_031772625.1. Lineage (NCBI taxonomy): Eukaryota > Viridiplantae > Streptophyta > Pinopsida > Pinales > Pinaceae > Pinus > Pinus tabuliformis. The sequence goes on along the minus strand of CM062812.1, from coordinate 494,639,902 downwards.
CAACTTATCTCCCTAATTTTTTACTCAAATTTTGAGCGGGAGTACTCATTGGATGAAAATTTTAATTCTTCATCCAAAGAGTACCCATGTTACATACTTATGTTGGGCCTACTACATGAAAAATGAGAAATACATGAACAAACATCATTGCAATCACGTTTTTCATGTATTCCTCATTTTTCATGTAGCAGGATCCATCGAAACTATGCAATATGGGTACTCCTTGGATGAGGAATCAAATTATTCATCCAACGAGTGTTTCCGCTCAAAATTTTAGTAAACTCGTAGGGAGATAAGTTGAAAATATGAGTTGAAAAAATAGTTTTTTAGTTTTTCCCTCTAAAATTTGATGATGTAATCTAATATTATTTTATTATTTCCACTATTATTTTATAATTTCCTTAGGAGGCCCATTTTAGACCTCAAAATTCCCCTAATGCAGGCCTATTGAGGCACTAGGCTATCAGAACTTGGCTAACGAGTGGCGGGCTAATAGATGGAAAAATATATCCACTAGATCACAAATTGTCAAGTGATGTATCCGTCTATTGAAATTCCCAACTAGAAGGGAATTTTGAATGATAACAAATTTTGGACAATGAGCAGTGGGCCAGTATACATACAAATCATCGTAAGTTGAAGCAAGAAGTAAGGGCACCATCAAGTGAAACTTTCATCCATTGGACTGTTGGTTGGAGGGTATTATAGCAAGTGGTGAACTTGGTCAATGAGTAGTAGGTGAAAGATAGGAAACGACCCTAAACAAATAACAGGAAATGATCCACAATAGTTAAAATATTTGTCTATCAAATCGCTTGGATACAAGGAGTTTTTTCATTACTTGTTTGCAGTGATTCATCGACGAGCGGTGATTTAACAAAGGACCAACCCTATGTCACAGCCCCCATCCACACAAGGCTTGGGAGTAAATTCCCAAGGGCATATTGGACATCAAAATCCCAACTTCATATCATGGTGCTCAATCATTAAAATTGGTTGATCCACCAATGTCGATGACAGATAAGCCCAAGGTTCTAGCACTAGGACATGTGCAGCACATGAGAAACAGAGCCTAACAACTAAGGTTAGAAATTTGAGGTCTCGAGTGCCAAAAATGTTATATAAGGATGTGAACGCCAAAATTAGCTAAAAAAGTATAATGCCAATAGTGGTTCAAGCACCAAAATAGGACAAAAGCAGTTAAATGACCATGGTAAAGTCAAGTTATACAACTATATGTAGAAAGAGAATGATATGAGAAAATAAGGTTCATGATGCAAATTAATTGTCAAGTAATCCCATGCAAATCAATGAGAGGAATTCAAGTGGATGTGCGCAAAACATGAAAAATTGGTAGAAGTAGCACTTTTAACCATAGATGGTATGTGTGTGTTTGTGTGTAGTGAGAGGGGAATCAATTTCTATTAAACGAAGAGAAGAACTATGCAATATTGATGAAGAGAAAAGTTAGTCAAGAGAAAGTAAGGAGAGCATGAAAATAACTAATGTGTGACAAAGCCAAGCTAAAATACCGTGGGTAAAAACTATGAATCCATACTTATGGTAATAGAAGCAATAAATTGTAAATACAAAAGATAAATGCCTAAAAAAAATTCTTATCCTGTGCATATGAGATATCTGAGAGAAAATCTAAAGTGCACTCGAGTTGAAACTAAGTTGAGAGGAGAAGAGATCATAAGAAGAGAATGAAAAACGCAAGATATGAATCTCAAACCGAGTGGATCTATAAGAGAGAATTTTATTGCAGAGTGTGTAAATGAAATTTATCTGTGTTTTGGAGTTGTTGCATGCCAAACAAAATGCATATCTAAAGGTATAATGAGCCAAGTTTCAAAAATCTGGGAAACAAACAAAGTATGAAAGAGTGATGTCGATATTGTTGTAGAGAAAGAAAGAAAAGAGAGTACATCTAAATGTTGAGATCAAAGATGAGAAATAAAAGAAGAGATGTAGGGAATACCAAAGTGATCTAAATCTTTTTATTAGATATATGCCAGAGGTGAAGAAATGTAGTGTAGAGATAGAGTCTTACTACAAAATAAGGCTATGGAATTGGTGTATGGGATCTTTGCAGATGTGGTTAAGCTCATAACTAAAAGAGATAGTAAAGAACTAAGTATTAGAATAGATATGAGAAGGATCATAATAAACCTTGAGAAAGACCAAGGTAGAGTAGCAAGAAAGAAGTTATATGAGTAAGTTTGTTTTAAAAAACATGTGGATCTAAGTTTGAAAATGTGATGAAAAAGGGATATGATAGACCGAGAAAGTAAGTACTTGCAGATCAAGGGATTGGTGTCTCCTTCAAGTTATTGCATGTAAGAAAAAGGGTGTCGGTGCCTCCAGTAGCCAAGTTTCACAAATATGAGACACAGATATAGTCCAAAAGAGTGATGTCGAGATTGTTGTAGAGAAAGAGAGAAATGAGAGTAGTTATAAATGTTGAGATCAAATCTAAGCAAGAAAAGAAGAGATGTAGAGAAAACTAGAGTAGATATGAATGTTGCTATCAAATAGATACCAAAGGGGAAGAAATGCAGTGTAGAGAAAGAGCCTAGCTGCAAAAGAAGGCTTAAGAATTGGTGTATCGTATCTCTGCAAATGCGGTTAAGTTCATATCTAAAAGAACCAGGAAAGAACTAAGGACTAGAATAGATATGAGGAGCAAAAGAAACCTTGAGAAAGACCAAGTTATAGCAACAAGAAATAAGCTATATGAGTAAGCTTGTTTTAAAAAAAATGTGGATATAACTTTGAAATTTTGATGAAAAATGGATTTGATAGGAAGAGTAAGTAGGTACTTGTAGATCAAGGGATTAGAGTCTCATTCGAGTTGGTTCCTGTAAGAAAAAGAGGGTTGATGCCTCCAGTAGACAAGTTTCACAAATATAGGACACACATCGAGTATGAAAGTGTGATGACAAGATTGATAGAGAGAGAGAGAGATAAGAGAGTAGATCTAAATGTTGGGATCATATATAAGCAGGAAAAGAAGAGATGTAGAGTATACAAGAGTAGATATGAATGTTTTTATCAAATGTATGCCAGAGGTGAAGAAATGTAGTGTAGAGACAAAATTTGACTACAAAACAAGGCTAAAGAATTGGTGTGTGGGATCTCTGCAAATGTGATTAAGTTTATATCTCAAATTTCCAGTAAAGAACTAAGGAATAGAATATATATGAGAAGGAGAAAAAGAAACCTTGAGAAATTCAATGGTAGAGTATAAAGAAAGAAGTTATATGAGTAATTTTGTTTTAAAAAACATGTGGATCTAAGTTTGAAATGTGATGAAAAGGGGATATGATAGGTAGAGAAAGTAGGTGTTTAAAGATCAGGGGATTAGAGTCTCTTTCAATTTGGTGCCTGTAAGAAAAATCAAGTTGGTGCCTCCAACAAGTTGGTTCCTACAAATAGAGGGAGTTGGTGCTTCCTACAAGTGGATGCTTGCAAAGAAAAAGGGTGTTGGTTCCTCCAACAAGTTTGTTCTTACAAAAAATGGGCATTGTTGCTTCCACTAAGTGGGTGCTTGCAAAGAAACGGGGTTTGGTGCCTCCTTTAGGTTGATGCCTACAAAATTTGATGTAGACTAAAGTTTATGCTTGTATTTACATTATAATCAAAAGAATACTTGTAGTTTTCTCCTGTATGGGTTTTCACTTAAACATCCTATGTTCAATCTTTATGTGATTGGTGCATTGGTGTATTGTTGAATGCATTTGATTGACTAAGTAATTCTTAAAATTTATTAAATACTAGCCACCCACCCTCTCAGTATTTGTATGGTTTCCAATGGCCTTTTCTCCTCCTTTATTAACATTTTCACTAGGATTCACTTTCCTAAGGTTTTCTTTATTGCTTACAACTATTTCCCATGTTCAAATGGATTAGCAATAAAAAATCAACAATATTTTCCTTCCATGCACACAAAATTTGTTTGCAACAACAACTTTTCATGCAATATGTCAATTAACTTATAGAAAACATAAGATTTTATGAAGAGTTTGAGGTGGGGTTTTGTGCCTTGTTCTAATGTAGAATTATTTCGCACACATTATAGAACACATGTGCGTTAATAATATGTATGTGATCCCACTATAATGGATTAAAACCTATAAATTATCATATTTTTCCTCTCAATACTATCAACATTAATCCCTAGCCTCTAACACTTCAACAATATCACCATGAAGGGCTTATGTGAGAAATTTTCAACCTCCAATTACAAATATGGTAGTCATTTATAGTATTTGAACACTAGGGTCTCGTATCAAGATTAGGAGTGGTGGTTTGAAGCATCATTTTTGGCCCTTAATGCCTATATTATTTCTTTATGGACTACACCATTTAGGATATATTTATAACTAGCACTTAAGTCCTTTATGCAACCCAAAGTGGCTAAAGTGGCCAATATGAAAACCTTGAGAGGTTGGGTGTGGTGGTTTAAGGCATCATGTTTGGTTGTAAATTCTTAGAGGCTTTTTTTATTGGACAAGGCTTGGGTTTCCTCCCTTAAATATACCAAGCCCTTGAGACAAACATCTAATGCTCAAAACCATTTGAATAAACTAATATCATTTCTTAGAGACCAAGGATACCCTCAGGAGTTCATGTGCGATGCTTCAAGTCATTGTTCATCACCTTAAATGCCTCCAAATTTCATTTATGGCCTAATGCATGGCCTTCTTTTCTAGATCATGTCTCTGGCATTGAGACATGTACCTAATACTAAAAACCATGCAATGGAACTAACATCCCCAATCATATTTGAAGGATACCCTCATGATGGCATGTATGGTTTCTTGACGCATCCTTCTTGACTCCAGATGGATAAAAGCTTTCTTTAGGGCCAAAGGATGAAGTTTCTCTCTTGACCATGTCCAATATCTAATGATCAAAGATGATATTTTTGAACCTATGTCCATGTTGTCGCTTGCTACAACACCCTCCAAAAATTTTGCCTGCACAAAATTTTAGAGCCTTTCTTGGTCTTGCATATTGTTGATGCAAACATTGAAATCCATTGCATGTGTTTTCTCTAAGTGGTTTGGTCTCGTTTGCGAGAAAATAAAAATTTCATATTTTCACATGTTAAGTGTCACATGATGTATATGAGCTTGTTTTGGTGGTTTCAAGGGTTTTCCTTTCTGTAAATGAGTTCATCTTACCATGTAAACATCCAACACACTCATTCCCAAAGTTATAAGCATTGTCACACGTGTCGTAACGGTCATCGCAAAGTGTATCTTTAGTGTCTCACTTGTCGTAAGTCATCGTAAAATTTGTCACACTGATGGAAACATGGTTTTCATGTGTTTAAGATTATCTATGTTGTTGTGTCATAAATTTTTTCAAGTGTTTGATTATAGTCAAGTCATATCATTGTTCATAGTAGCTTCATCGGTCCCACACTTAGCCAAATCCTGGAAACTTTCAAGCAACTTAGCCTCATCTGGCCCGCCTGAACTATGCCTTGCATAGTTTCATCCCTCAAACTGTAACATATCCTCTTAACACTACGCAGTGCACAATTCCTACCTCCCAGGACCACGCGCTGCATAGTCTTAGTGCCCAAGCCCCGACCTTAACCTCCATAATTATGTAATTCAGCCCTCAAGCCTGGCCCCAACTGCACATTGTGAAGTCTATGAGCTAAAGAACAACTCTTGAGTTCCTAAGGTACGCAATTAAATAATCACCAGGTCTTCTCTACCTCCCAAAACTGCATAGTTGGATGGAACAATGCAAAACCCCTCAACCCAGCTCACTAAGTCACAAAACTATGCAATATGTCTACCCAGTCCAAATTGGACTACGCATTTCACAGTCTCAAGGATCAAGATTCACCCCTGATTTCTTGAGTTGTGCAATTATGCATTCATTGAGCCTCTCCCTCAACCCGCAACTCAGCTCTAACTAAGTCAGTGGATCAACATGCAACATTTTAGACTAGGGGTTTATCGGAATGATGTCATCTTGTCATGAGTGAATTGTAGATGAAAATACTCTATAAGTCTGTGATAGGATTATAGACAAGGGAAACATGTTGAAAGACATATTTGTAGCTGGTTATGCAAGTTGATCAATCAACACAAAGCAAAGGGACACCAATTTGCGATCACAACTCAAAACTTTATATCATTGAAGAGTCCTCACCTCTAAGCCATATGGAGGTTGACAGAAGAGCATACTCAAGAAGAAACGTAGCAAGGATCAGAAAGAATGGATTGACATTTCCATATCATCATGCATTCCATGTCAGCAGTGTCATGGCATGTCTTATCATGATTTGTCATATGCCACATCATTATTGTGGATTATGTTATTATCTATTCAAAATGTATTGTAAAGTGTAAGTCCAAAGGACACATATAGAATATGAGGAGTCATGTAAAGTCAAAAAGTTATAGGAAGTCAAACAGTCATGAGGGTACTCAAAGAATCACAAATAGGTGAAGCATCACCCCATTAGTTATATATACACCCTCATTGTATGAGCAAGGGACTTTTTCACCCTGGCTTCTCCCATAAGGCATCAGTGAGACAGAGTTAGTACTTTTGGGGAGCAAGTCATGGCTCCAACGCTCCACTATTGGAGCTAGTGGTGTTCTTGGTATACATGTGTCCAAGATATTTTACTTAATATATGAAGCCTGATGGCCAACACGTTCTTCATGCATGAATTGTGAATGATTATAAGATTGTTCTGTGAATGTTTATGATTCATGTTTGTTTTTCACCTGTACTAAATTAGTTGAACTATTTTTGTTATTTTAGTGCTCATCATATTGAGAATGTGTTGAATTGGTTGCAATGATTATCACATCTTTGTGGACTATTCTGCTAGATGCTATATGGATCTTTTTGCTCGTATTGGTTACATGACCATCACTTCTTTGTGGACTATTTCGTTGGATGTTAGATGGTTCCATCTTGTTTGAATGTGTCTCTAATAGGGTGGTACTATTACCTCTCTCTTAGGGGCTCACCTCTCTCTCTCTCGCCGTAGTAGAAAAACCTTGACACACCTACATTTGAACGCTCACCAAGAACACTCACTTGTTTTACGAAGGCATGTACGCTTTCCTCTCTTGCTGACAGTTAGAGCCAAGGAAAATCTATAAGAATACATAGAAACTTGGTCGATACTCTGAATGGGGCTCCTATTCCAAATGGTGTGAGGTATAATTGGGACTTCACATTGGGGAGACTCCCTTGGTTGACGAATTTCCACAACAAAATGGCATTAGAAGGAGGGCCAAAAAACACGATGCTCCCATTGAGTCTATTTTGAATATCTCATCTTGAATGTCTCATCCTAAAATCATACTCCTAGGGTGTTTTTCTAACCTGTCCCCAGGTGAACTTTCAATCCCTGATCAGCCTCTTAATCTCTTGTCCCAATTGAAGTTTGGTGGTAAGGATGGAACATCCATAACCAAGCACATTTCTGATTTTCTTAAATTTTTTGAATATTACGAAGTTGATAGTGAATATGTGGCTTGTATCCTCTTCTACCTCATCCTTGAAGGTCGAGTTAATTGATGGTGTCATACCTTACCATCTTCTTCCATCCATTATTTTCATCATTTCCTCAAGGAGATTTATCAAGCCTTTGGTAGATATGGTTACCGATATGTTTATAAAAGAATCAATCAGTTGAGAATGAATCCTAATGAATCAATTGAGGGTTTCTCTGATCGATTCCTTCACCTTTGTTATGAATTTCTTAGAGAATACATAGATTGGGATTTCTTTAAACAAAATTTTGAGCATTTCATTCACATCTCTTTGCACGGTGAATCTGAACCTCCTAATGTTTCTACTTCCCCAACTCTTGTAAATCATGAGACACCCCTAATTTCAGAGGAGGAATCTATTATTCCTTTTGTTTCTTGTCCTCCTCCTTTTCCAATCCTGATGAGGGTTCCCCCATGTGATGATAATAAATTTGGGAAATCTATGCATCAAATTCCTAATCCAACTTCTCATCCTCCTTCCATTTTTCATAATTCAAATTCAATACATGAAATCCTAGAATGGCTCATGAAACCTATGTTGAAAACCAATTTTTCCATTCCCTAATATGGTATTAACACTCATAACTCTAGTGTTGAATATGATTTCTATTTCTGTTATCCTCTATCATCTATGTGCTATGACTCTTTGTACCATGATCTTCTTGATCAATCTGCTCTGCCGGCTAGTCTTTCACACTCTCTTGATTTTCAAGTTGTTGGTCCAAAATGCAATCAGGTTCAAGGTAGTCACATTACATAGGTAGAGGACTAGGAAGGTGAAGATTATTTCAATATTTATTCTATTTTTCAAAATCCTCCATGTGAAAATGGTGTTTCCTCATTCTTGTCTGACATTGAATTTAGTAATTTTGGTAGTCAATCAAATGTGATCAGTCTGCATGATATATCTCAAGCCTTGGGAAAAAACCATTCTAATGATGATGAATTTGTTCATGTATGGGATCACGAACGTCGAGGCACATCAGCTGATCTGTTAGTTTCCCATGAAGATTTTAATTTAGATCTAAAATTTTATTTGGTCAAAGATGATGTTCCTATAAAATCTCCCTCTTCACATAGCTATCCCTTGTGCTCTACCATTTGTGATGCATCTACTCACGAAGGAGATATTCTATGCTCTTAAATTTCTTCATCTGATAAGTTAACCTCTCAATTGACACAAGGTGGTGAGATTATCCATGATGCAAATGAAAAAAATCAAATCATTGAGTACTCTCTCAATACCTCATCATATTTTCTCTGCATGAATACAACTCTTCAAATCAGCTTGCTCATGAGATATCTTTGATTCATACATCTTCAGGTTTGCGATAAGAAGAATCTTTCGACTTGAGTAATCTGGTTGTTGAAGTTGAAAAATACAGTCAAATTAGTGAGAGAGATAGTTGCCATCCGGTAAGCAGTGGTCTTATTAAGACCAGTGATAGTAGTTATCCTCATACCATGCACGATCTTGTTCAATCTTAGAAATGTGATTTTACAATATTTAAAGGTTTTGGGACTTGTCAGCAAGTCTAGGCACTTCAACCTCCATTGATGGTTATGTCAAGATCTTGCGACTCCGGTAAGACCCCTAAACTTAGTCAGATCTAGTTTCTCTCACACAATCCTTCTCTTTGCATGCTTTCACTCGATGAAAATTTATTTTTGAAAAATGTTTAGTATTTTGGATGTAATTTTTCAAATTTTAAATATTTTAGTTCTGATCGAATTCAAGAATCTTCTTCAGTTGATTCATCTTCATGCAAATTTTGTGCATAAAACTTGGGTTTGGAATGTGTATCTCTCATAAATTCATGGAACTATGAATTTGATCACCTCAGATATCATCTTTGGTTGAAGGAATCATATCTATTAGATTTATTTCATGATGAGAAACTCTTGATTTTTCTTGTGAATATCATATCATGAATATTTCTCTTCATCACACCTGAAATCCTCTTGAGTGCAAATGAATGCATGAGTTATTGTGAAAATAAAATTCTTCAGTCATTCTATTCTAACTAGTCATGTGTTTATTGCATTGGCATTCCTTTTCACTTATTTCGATGATTTTAATTCTAGTGCAGTGTGCTACCAGTTACAAAGAAATAGTTTGTTGCATTCATCACATGAAGAAGATGATTCCATTATTTAGATCATTTGTGAAGATGTTAAAACTAATCCATATTTTTTATTTTCTAACTGAGGATCTCATGCCAAAAATATTCCATCTGATCATGATAATAATTGTCATTCATTTTACCATTTTCCTACCAGTGTATCCAATGACGATTGTTTTATATCCTTTGATCTTCATGGTTCAACATCTCTCTATTCGGATACATGTCGAGAAGTTGAGTCACTTCATCCTTTATTGATGGTTATGTTAGGTCCTCACTATCTTGGCATGCCTTCTAAATATGATCAGATTCATTTTCCCTTACAATATTCTCATCTTGATCCCCCACTTTTAATTGCAAATTCATATTTTCAAAGATTTTAGGATTCTCAAGAGGATTGTTTTCAGTTTCATGATCCAATCACCGAATGGTTAGAGAAGTCTTACCTGGTAAGATGCATCATGAATAATAGGTTTCGATATTTCCTTGTGATTTCCAAGAAGTACAGTGCAAACAAAGATACGTTCACAAGGATTTTTCAAGGTTTGTTTGATTTCCATCGAAAGGGTAAGAATGTGAACTGGTTAGAAGACGTGGTAGTGACACATCTTTCTTCCCACATGAAATACCTTATTTTTTTTGTGAAATTTTTTAAAGCTCTTACATTTCCTCTTTCACATTACCTTATATCAGTTTTAATTGATCATATCTTTGTGTATGTTGGTCAGGAACAACAATGGTGGCTTCACTAGAAATTTCATTACACTTGACCCTAACTTTCTAACTCTTTAGGTTAGGAGTAGGATTAGTTTCATTCTAGTTTCCCCTCTCTTGCACTCTCCCTAAACTTTTTCTCCTTAATATTTCATGTGTTTTCCTACTTATGTCTTGCATAGTGTTTGGTTTAGCCTCCTTTTTCTTGTGCTTTGGTTTTGCTTTCTGGTTGTGTCATGTTTTCCTTTTTTGTTTTGTTAATGAGAATTTGCATGAAGGGTATCCAATTTGGCTAACGTTGTTGTTAAACACACACATGGTAGAGATAAAATATGAAAGATAAGCATGAGATTCTATTTCTTATTCACAATGATACATATTTATAATACATAGGAGTGACCCTTGGTTTCATATTCCAAGTGGTCCCTTGGACTCCTTTTGGCTATTCAAATTCCACACCAACCCTTAGAGGATTAGGTGTCCAACATTCCCCCCCTTAATCTGAAGGGTTATGTATGAGTCCAAGAAGAGAGTTGTAATACAAAACGTGCAAAAATGTATGGTGGCACTAGGTTGAATGTGCTCTCTAAAATGTTGGTATAAAGGGAGGTGGTTTAAGGATGACCACCAACACTGGAATGCTTAGTGCAGTTCCCGGAACTCTTCCAAGTCTGGCATGAAGCTCAGGTCTTCTACTAGAGGAAGTGCTCCTAGTGTTTTGAAGAGGGAAACCTTCAACCATGAAATGGAGGTCTCACCCTGTATAAAGGGAGAACCTCAACCTAAAAATGGAGGTCTCAACCTGTGATGGTTTAAGGATGACCAACAACTCTTGGAACTCTTCCAAAACTGGCAAGAATTTGAAGTCTTCTCCTCGAGGAAGTTTCCCCAATTCTTTGAAGATGTATCACCAACTGGAGGCATGCTCATGGGCTACAACTTTGAATCTGGTATGGCGGGTTGTGGCTCAGGCTTGCTTGATGTGGCTTTGAAGCTTGTAGATGACCATCATTTCGCCCCTGTCAAATACAAGGTGACAAGATGAAGAGATCTCAACTGCAAGACTTTTCAATATTCGAGAACAAATCCTGTTGTATGAGTGAAATATCTTCTTGGCTGTAGAAGGCCATTGCCAAGAAGTGATCCATCCAAGATGAATCTTTATTCTTGCAAGAGGTTTTTTTCTGAAGCATCTGTTTGAAGAATGACTGGTTTTATGACAGTGCTTACATGGACGAAGATCAAAACATTGTTCTTTCATATGGCCAGCTCGGTCATAGTGTTGGCATTTAACAACTTGTTGTGTCTGCTATGGAAGAGGATCAGAATCTGGACCATCTGAGGATGAATCTAGAACAGATGAATGTGAATTGTCATGAAGGAATCCAGCACTCTGAAACTGGATGTGATCCAAATTGGATCCTAGAACACTCTCTAAGTTTTCAGGAACTCTTTAAAAATCGTGCCACAGATTCAAAGTCCTATAAAGATCAAAGCTATAAGAGGGAATGCACAGATAGTTGCAATGGCGATCAGTGTGGATCAACGAGGGTCGACGATCTAGCGCGTAGAGCGACGGGCCATGGTAATGCGCGCTGACACCAACCAGCAAATGCAGGGACAAATTTAAGTAGTGGAGGTAGTTTCCGATATGCGATTAGCGACAAACTAAGTCGCTAATCATAGATCACAGGACAAACCTCTCAGTGAAGAGAAGCCCCGAGCACCCAGACCAGAAATAATTATAAAATGTGGAAAATATTGTTTCGGTTCCATCAAAGCGGGATTCCACAAAACCGGCAGGATATCAGACGGGCTTCGAGCAGTAAGCGGTTTCGACCAAGTTCCGCCCGATGCCACACAGTGATTGCCACGCATCCCGGTGGGGAGAGAGAAAATCGCTCACATCAGGCGGGTAAACATCATGCTACTCAGTCGCCTGATATGAACGACAACCATAGGATCTAGGGCCCCCAGATCAATGGCAAAGACGCGTTCCGATGGATGACCAGATTTGACAAGATTATAAAGCAAGATCACATAGGATTTGAAGTCCGATATGGATGATGTGTTGGCAGAAGGTCGTGTTTCGCGGGCATTCTTGGAGTTAACAGAAAAAACGGTCGTTTCAAATATGTCCAAGAGAACTGACACTCATCCGTTATGAAATAGGTGGCCACCTCCCTGTGAGGCATTATACAGTGACTGATTACACAAGATAGAGGGATTCAAACAAACAGAGGCATGGGAACCGGAAAGCCGGAAAGCAGAAACGAACAGTCAAGAAGCAGATTGGATTTAAAGCCACAAACTGACAGAGAGAGAAGCAAAGCAGTAAGCAGTAGGCAGTAAGCTAAAAGTAGAGAGAAGAAGCGGAGCTAACCTACAGAAGTGAAGGCAGCATCGAGCTAGAGTTGGGACAGAGACAGAGAGAGTCAAAGAATCTGTGTACTCCAGAGAAGACTTGATAGGTTCAAGCGAACTCCTCTGTATAATGCCTGTCATGTATTAGTCTCAGATTGGGCTCATACTATTGTGACCAATTGAGGTCAAGAGTTAATAAGGAGAGTCTGTGTACTCCAGAGACTTGGGGGATCCAAGTACAGTCTTACTGTTTTATGCCTATTGAGTGAGACTCAAATTGAGCTCACTGTTGTAAAAACTCTGCTATGAAAACATAATAGAGAGGACACCCCTGAAGGTTGGACCAAGAGACGTAGCCCATGAGCATTGGGTGAACTCCTTATTAAACTTGTTGTGTTTATATGTGTTGCCTACTATGTTTTCCTTAACTACTTCATTGCCTGTGTATTTCGCAATCTTATTGATTCGTTGCATAAAATAACATAGGCACATCCATGCACATGAGTCTATAATACCTTATTGTTTGCCTTAGATCAATTCCATATCAAGTGGTATCAGAGCTTTAGGTTGCTAAGGTTAGACAAGCTTGTGCTGGATTTTTTGTTGAATGCTAACTAGGACAAGGCTCAAATTAGGAGAAGGAGAGTTGGTTGAAGCTAACCCAGAAATTGGAAGAGTCTACCCTAGGAGGAAAATGGAAGAAGAAATTCCCTTGGAATCAAACTCCTGGTTCATGGACAGTTTCATGACCATGAGAGCCATGGTAGAAGAAATGTATAGAGAATTTAAGAAAGATAGAGGAGTTGAAGAACCTTCTCTAGATGCCCCGGAAGACAAAGGGAAAGGAGAAAAGCTTCCTACACCTCCTGATAGCCCTGAAATAAAAAGTAGCAAACATCCTTGATTACATTAGATGTTAAATTTGATTTGCCAATATATGATGGAGAATTAAATGTAGAAAAGCTAGATAACTGGATTAGACAGATTGATGTATATTGCAGGGTGCAAAACATCGATTCAGAAAGGAGAAAGATTTAGCTGGCTAGCCTACGCCTTGGAGGCACTGCCCTAGTATGGTGGGAAGGCAGGACACAAGTTGATTTGAAGAAGCATGGTAAAATTCTTTCTACCTGGAATGAATTTGTTTCTGCCATTAAAAAACAATTCTATCCACTAGCTTATATCGAGCAAGCTATGATGAGTTGGCAAACTCTTCGCCAATTAAAAGGGCAAAGTGTACAAAGCTACACCCAAGAATTTAGAAAAAGAGCTTTGATTCTAGGCATTTCTTTAGACTCACCTGAAACTCTGTTGAAGTATATAGGTGGTCTACACAGCTATTTAAAGCACACCATTCTCATGTTTAATCCTACTAGCATAGATGAGGTATATGTTCAGGCTACACATCTAGAGGCTAGAGGCAAGAATGTGAACCCAGAAATTGGGGGATCATCAAAACCCACTACAAGAAAGAACAAGGAAATGAGAAAGCAGAAATGGAAAGAGAGGAAGACAAATGCAGTACAAAAGACCAAACCTTCGTGCACTCACTACAAGAAGGATGGGCATGATGATGAACACTGCTGGATTTTTGCATCCGGAGCTGAAACCCAATAAGTTCGATGGCAAAAAGAAGAATACTATTGAAGCTATTTAGAAGGATTTGGGGTTAGACTCAGGGGATGAAACAACAATCACAGCCACAGGTATAAAAGGTAAAAATTCTGAAGCATCTACTAGTAATTCTGCACAATCTACTGATAATGAAGAAAATGAGAGGAAAAGACATGAGCTTTTTCATATTAGATTTATTTCCAAGCATCAAAAGATTGATACTTTGCTTGATAGTGACTCCCAAGTAAACTTAATTTCTGAAGCAATTGTAAAGAAGTTGGGATTACTCCTTTATCACAACATTTAGTCACCCAAAAAAGGATCTTCTAAACAATAGTATGTCACTAGTAAGTTGTGTACCTTAATTTGGAGAATATAATAATGGCTAAAGTATTATTGATATATATTTGAGATTTGAGGCCTTCTATATATGAATATTTGTTTTGTAATACTTTGATATTCCTTTTCTACAATTCCATGGGCGTGAATGGAATTTGATATGCCAACTGAAAGTTATGGTAACTTTCCCATAACTTGTTGATTTTATGGCCTCTTCCCACAAGAAAAATTGTATACCATGCCACATGTTCAATTCTTCAAATATAATTATGAAACTTGTATCTAAGGTACTCATATATGTCTCCTAAAATCCCTAAATATTTCACATTTTGAACATTCCCAGACAGGAAGGTATAGAAAAAATATCAAGTTGATTTGTTTAAAAAAATTTCAGGAATATTCACAAATCCTAACTTACATATGGTATAACTCTGAAGTTATAGCAAATCAAATTCTGAAAATTGAACTAGAAATTCCTCAATATTTCTCCTTAATACAGTCCAAATTTTACTTTGAAGCCTAAAATAAAAAAATTATTGTTAAAATTCCAAACTAGCCTATTTTAGACTGAGTTCAAGAGCATACAAAAACCCTAACTTCCTTTGAGAATATCTTTGAAAATATAGTGAACTAAGATCTGAAATTTGAACCTTCGCCACAATCTTACTTCAATGTTTTCCAAGTTTCACAGTCTAAAATTTCACTAGATATATATATATATATATACATAGCGAAAGTGTTGAACTGACATGATTGAGATTGATTTAAGGAGCATGCAGAAACAATAACTACCTTGGAGTATATATTTGCAATATAGTGAACCAAGATCTAAAATTTGAACCAGATGTTCATAAAAATCTCACCTCAATGTCATCCAAGTTTCACTATATGAAATCGCCCCAAAAGTTTATATATCTATATATATATATATATATATATATATATATATATATATATATATATATATATATATATATATATCACTATATGAAATCGCCCCAAAAGTTTATATATATATATATATATATATATATATATATATATTGAAAATGTCATGACCTATTTGAAGCAACAAAACCCGAGGACCTTGAGCTTTGATACCAAATGTTATGTTCCTTGTGCCTTCAAAATGATAAGAAACCAATAATTACAATCCTCTCCAAGGGGGAAACCTCCTTTTACAATGAAACAATGTACAAGATAATATTTGATGATCCTAAGACTAGATCTCCTTAGTATATATATAGGAGACAAGGGGTACATTTATAATAAAATGGGACCATGAGGGGTTCTAACCTACATAACAATATAACAATAAAAATGTAACCGCTCAATATCTAGGGCTTAATATGTTGTTTTAGGGTTAAAATTGGGCTTATATAGGGCTTAACACGTAAGTTTATCTTCCTTGTTTAACCACCATGATTTGAGAGGATGCCACATTAGCCCCCATTATTCATGGAAAATGTTCTTGCCATGTGATCATGATGAATAAGAATCTAGAAGAGTCAATATTGTAACTCTAGTTAAGAGTTGAAGGACAAAAACTTGACCACTAGTAGGCTATCAAGTTGTGTTATAACTAGGCCACTAAGAGGAATATGGATTCTATTCTATTGGAGTGAGTTTTGTTTCATAGATGAGAAAAGTAGTCGAGAGTGGATAAAGGAATATAAAATAGAGAGGGTTTCTACATTGTATAAAACCACAGGCCATCAGTCTCACTCCTTTGTACTTACATCTATTTCCATAGAAAGAGAGAGCAGAGCAGCCTGACCTTCCAACTAGCTTTTCTCCCAAAAGGGTTTCCCAAGTCATATCTTGTGCTATTATGGTTGTGAGTGATTGTAATTTTGTTTGTTCTCTATTTTCTACATTTTCCATATTACATGCATAAAAATAGTAACTTAAAAGATCTAGAAGTCTAAGGAAAATAACTCTCATACTATAGATTTTGGATTTTTTAGTATATATTTATCAGATTTGTTATGTTGAATTATCTAGTTGAATATCCACAGTAGTTTATGTATCATATTAGTATTAGAACAAGTTTTTCTAGGTATATTGTGGAGAGTTGCAAGGGATCCAAATTGGCTAAGCCAAAGTCATAAAACCATAGCCATCATCAACGAATATGTTAATAACCTTCAAGATATCGTAGAGGATAGGTTTGCATAGCTAGAAGTACAAATCGCAAATATAAACCATAATGTGAGCCTCCTCCTGGTGATCCTGACTAATAAGCTTGAACTATTTCTTTAAAATGAAATTTATACCATAAAGGTTGAATTAGATGGGACATAAGAAGATTAGAAAGAACTTGGGATGGAATCTAAGAAATAACCCCAAAAGGTACAACATAGTTTGAGTGTCATGAGCCATTCATAGTCCCTATTCAAAATGGAAGTGAAGGTTGACATCAAGCCATATCAAGGTGAGATCAGTTCCCTTAAGTTAAATCACTAGTTGCAATAATTAGAACTTTCTTTTAGTGTTCATCATATAGAGAAAGAGCAAAATATATTGTTTGCTTGGTTGAAATTAAAGGGCCATGCCCTAACCTAGTGGGAAAGCCACATGGAAACCCTAAGGTTGGAGGGAGATACTCTAGTGATTAAGTGGGAGGATTTCAAAACTCCCATAAAATCACAGCTCTACCCTATTGGGTATATAGAGGAAAAATGGATCTAGTGGCATTACTTCAAGTAGAAACAAGGTCAATGTGTACAGGACTGCACCATAGAATTTATAGATGTTGCCATAATTTTGGGTATTTCCCCAATGAACTTGGGAGTACTCATCAAGTATCTGGGTGGACTATAAAAACATATATATAAGCAACTGATGTTATTCAAACCCATATCGATAGACAAGGCCTGTGTATAGGCACAAAACTTGGAGAACATAGGCCATAATAAAGGGAAATCAAGTGGGTCAAAGCATAAGGAGCACTAGGAAGCTTCTAAGGAAATCACAGTTCTAGATAGGAATGTGTGGAGAATGCCCCCCCTAATTAGATAGAAACTAAAACTCAAAACATAAGCTCAAGAGGGAGCATCAAATGTCTACAGGAAATGAATTAGCAAGTTGTTCGTCACAACGCCTAGTTTCAAGGAGCTTGGTGGTGAGCAACCACGAGCTAAGAGCCTATTAGGCCATCGTCCTTATTTAACAAGCAATAAACCTCTCCAATAACCCAATAACTAGAGACCCCAACACATTTGGTAGTAAATGTGGCACTTCCACATATATGACAGAGTGACAGTGATCTGGCTCAAAAGTTGATGTGGTAGAAGGTGAGCAGGACACACAGCAAGTGGATGCAACATTTTTGGGTGGCCATATGGAAAGATGACAAGTGACACATGAAGGAACATGTGGTTAGGAGAACACGTGGAAAACTCTTATTGGATGCAGTGGATGATGTTTCAGATTTTATGGAAAGTGATGTGGCATGTGGGTCCCTCTCATTAGGGGAATTTTGAGGTCTAAAATGGGCCTCCTAAGAAAAATGTACAACCAAAATAAACTTTATAAGAACCAATAAGATTCAAGTTTATGATGTCAACCATGGGGGATGATTCACCATTTTTGGAGTAAAAAAGTAAAAATATTAAAAAATAATAAAATAATAAAACTATTTTTTCCACTCGTATTTTCAACTTATCTCCCTAATTTTTTACTCAAATTTTGAGCGGGAGTACTCATTGGATGAAAATTTTAATTCTTCATCCAAAGAGTACCCATGTTACATACTTATGTTGGGCCTACTACATGAAAAATGAGAAATACATGAACAAACATCATTGCAATCACGTTTTTCATGTATTCCTCATTTTTCATGTAGCAGGATCCATCGAAACTATGCAATATGGGTACTCCTTGGATGAGGAATCAAATTATTCATCCAACGAGTGTTTCCGCTCAAAATTTTAGTAAACTCGTAGGGAGATAAGTTGAAAATATGAGTTGAAAAAATAGTTTTTTAGTTTTTCCCTCTAAAATTTGATGATGTAATCTAATATTATTTTATTATTTCCACTATTATTTTATAATTTCCTTAGGAGGCCCATTTTAGACCTCAAAATTCCCCTAATGCAGGCCTATTGAGGCACTAGGCTATCAGAACTTGGCTAACGAGTGGCGGGCTAATAGATGGAAAAATATATCCACTAGATCACAAATTGTCAAGTGATGTATCCGTCTATTGAAATTCCCAACTAGAAGGGAATTTTGAATGATAACAAATTTTGGACAATGAGCAGTGGGCCAGTATACATACAAATCATCGTAAGTTGAAGCAAGAAGTAAGGGCACCATCAAGTGAAACTTTCATCCATTGGACTGTTGGTTGGAGGGTATTATAGCAAGTGGTGAACTTGGTCAATGAGTAGTAGGTGAAAGATAGGAAACGACCCTAAACAAATAACAGGAAATGATCCACAATAGTTAAAATATTTGTCTATCAAATCGCTTGGATACAAGGAGTTTTTTCATTACTTGTTTGCAGTGATTCATCGACGAGCGGTGATTTAACAAAGGACCAACCCTATGTCACAGCCCCCATCCACACAAGGCTTGGGAGTAAATTCCCAAGGGCATATTGGACATCAAAATCCCAACTTCATATCATGGTGCTCAATCATTAAAATTGGTTGATCCACCAATGTCGATGACAGATAAGCCCAAGGTTCTAGCACTAGGACATGTGCAGCACATGAGAAACAGAGCCTAACAACTAAGGTTAGAAATTTGAGGTCTCGAGTGCCAAAAATGTTATATAAGGATGTGAACGCCAAAATTAGCTAAAAAAGTATAATGCCAATAGTGGTTCAAGCACCAAAATAGGACAAAAGCAGTTAAATGACCATGGTAAAGTCAAGTTATACAACTATATGTAGAAAGAGAATGATATGAGAAAATAAGGTTCATGATGCAAATTAATTGTCAAGTAATCCCATGCAAATCAATGAGAGGAATTCAAGTGGATGTGCGCAAAACATGAAAAATTGGTAGAAGTAGCACTTTTAACCATAGATGGTATGTGTGTGTTTGTGTGTAGTGAGAGGGGAATCAATTTCTATTAAACGAAGAGAAGAACTATGCAATATTGATGAAGAGAAAAGTTAGTCAAGAGAAAGTAAGGAGAGCATGAAAATAACTAATGTGTGACAAAGCCAAGCTAAAATACCGTGGGTAAAAACTATGAATCCATACTTATGGTAATAGAAGCAATAAATTGTAAATACAAAAGATAAATGCCTAAAAAAAATTCTTATCCTGTGCATATGAGATATCTGAGAGAAAATCTAAAGTGCACTCGAGTTGAAACTAAGTTGAGAGGAGAAGAGATCATAAGAAGAGAATGAAAAACGCAAGATATGAATCTCAAACCGAGTGGATCTATAAGAGAGAATTTTATTGCAGAGTGTGTAAATGAAATTTATCTGTGTTTTGGAGTTGTTGCATGCCAAACAAAATGCATATCTAAAGGTATAATGAGCCAAGTTTCAAAAATCTGGGAAACAAACAAAGTATGAAAGAGTGATGTCGATATTGTTGTAGAGAAAGAAAGAAAAGAGAGTACATCTAAATGTTGAGATCAAAGATGAGAAATAAAAGAAGAGATGTAGGGAATACCAAAGTGATCTAAATCTTTTTATTAGATATATGCCAGAGGTGAAGAAATGTAGTGTAGAGATAGAGTCTTACTACAAAATAAGGCTATGGAATTGGTGTATGGGATCTTTGCAGATGTGGTTAAGCTCATAACTAAAAGAGATAGTAAAGAACTAAGTATTAGAATAGATATGAGAAGGATCATAATAAACCTTGAGAAAGACCAAGGTAGAGTAGCAAGAAAGAAGTTATATGAGTAAGTTTGTTTTAAAAAACATGTGGATCTAAGTTTGAAAATGTGATGAAAAAGGGATATGATAGACCGAGAAAGTAAGTACTTGCAGATCAAGGGATTGGTGTCTCCTTCAAGTTATTGCATGTAAGAAAAAGGGTGTCGGTGCCTCCAGTAGCCAAGTTTCACAAATATGAGACACAGATATAGTCCAAAAGAGTGATGTCGAGATTGTTGTAGAGAAAGAGAGAAATGAGAGTAGTTATAAATGTTGAGATCAAATCTAAGCAAGAAAAGAAGAGATGTAGAGAAAACTAGAGTAGATATGAATGTTGCTATCAAATAGATACCAAAGGGGAAGAAATGCAGTGTAGAGAAAGAGCCTAGCTGCAAAAGAAGGCTTAAGAATTGGTGTATCGTATCTCTGCAAATGCGGTTAAGTTCATATCTAAAAGAACCAGGAAAGAACTAAGGACTAGAATAGATATGAGGAGCAAAAGAAACCTTGAGAAAGACCAAGTTATAGCAACAAGAAATAAGCTATATGAGTAAGCTTGTTTTAAAAAAAATGTGGATATAACTTTGAAATTTTGATGAAAAATGGATTTGATAGGAAGAGTAAGTAGGTACTTGTAGATCAAGGGATTAGAGTCTCATTCGAGTTGGTTCCTGTAAGAAAAAGAGGGTTGATGCCTCCAGTAGACAAGTTTCACAAATATAGGACACACATCGAGTATGAAAGTGTGATGACAAGATTGATAGAGAGAGAGAGAGATAAGAGAGTAGATCTAAATGTTGGGATCATATATAAGCAGGAAAAGAAGAGATGTAGAGTATACAAGAGTAGATATGAATGTTTTTATCAAATGTATGCCAGAGGTGAAGAAATGTAGTGTAGAGACAAAATTTGACTACAAAACAAGGCTAAAGAATTGGTGTGTGGGATCTCTGCAAATGTGATTAAGTTTATATCTCAAATTTCCAGTAAAGAACTAAGGAATAGAATATATATGAGAAGGAGAAAAAGAAACCTTGAGAAATTCAATGGTAGAGTATAAAGAAAGAAGTTATATGAGTAATTTTGTTTTAAAAAACATGTGGATCTAAGTTTGAAATGTGATGAAAAGGGGATATGATAGGTAGAGAAAGTAGGTGTTTAAAGATCAGGGGATTAGAGTCTCTTTCAATTTGGTGCCTGTAAGAAAAATCAAGTTGGTGCCTCCAACAAGTTGGTTCCTACAAATAGAGGGAGTTGGTGCTTCCTACAAGTGGATGCTTGCAAAGAAAAAGGGTGTTGGTTCCTCCAACAAGTTTGTGCTTACAAAAAATGGGCATTGTTGCTTCCACTAAGTGGGTGCTTGCAAAGAAACGGGGTTTGGTGCCTCCTTTAGGTTGATGCCTACAAAATTTGATGTAGACTAAAGTTTATGCTTGTATTTACATTATAATCAAAAGAATACTTGTAGTTTTCTCCTGTATGGGTTTTCACTTAAACATCCTATGTTCAATCTTTATGTGATTGGTGCATTGGTGTATTGTTGAATGCATTTGATTGACTAAGTAATTCTTAAAATTTATTAAATACTAGCCACCCACCCTCTCAGTATTTGTATGGTTTCCAATGGCCTTTTCTCCTCCTTTATTAACATTTTCACTAGGATTCACTTTCCTAAGGTTTTCTTTATTGCTTACAACTATTTCCCATGTTCAAATGGATTAGCAATAAAAAATCAACAATATTTTCCTTCCATGCACACAAAATTTGTTTGCAACAACAACTTTTCATGCAATATGTCAATTAACTTATAGAAAACATAAGATTTTATGAAGAGTTTGAGGTGGGGTTTTGTGCCTTGTTCTAATGTAGAATTATTTCGCACACATTATAGAACACATGTGCGTTAATAATATGTATGTGATCCCACTATAATGGATTAAAACCTATAAATTATCATATTTTTCCTCTCAATACTATCAACATTAATCCCTAGCCTCTAACACTTCAACAATATCACCATGAAGGGCTTATGTGAGAAATTTTCAACCTCCAATTACAAATATGGTAGTCATTTATAGTATTTGAACACTAGGGTCTCGTATCAAGATTAGGAGTGGTGGTTTGAAGCATCATTTTTGGCCCTTAATGCCTATATTATTTCTTTATGGACTACACCATTTAGGATATATTTATAACTAGCACTTAAGTCCTTTATGCAACCCAAAGTGGCTAAAGTGGCCAATATGAAAACCTTGAGAGGTTGGGTGTGGTGGTTTAAGGCATCATGTTTGGTTGTAAATTCTTAGAGGCTTTTTTTATTGGACAAGGCTTGGGTTTCCTCCCTTAAATATACCAAGCCCTTGAGACAAACATCTAATGCTCAAAACCATTTGAATAAACTAATATCATTTCTTAGAGACCAAGGATACCCTCAGGAGTTCATGTGCGATGCTTCAAGTCATTGTTCATCACCTTAAATGCCTCCAAATTTCATTTATGGCCTAATGCATGGCCTTCTTTTCTAGATCATGTCTATGGCATTGAGACATGTACCTAATACTAAAAACCATGCAATGGAACTAACATCCCCAATCATATTTGAAGGATACCCTCATGATGGCATGTATGGTTTCTTGACGCATCCTTCTTGACTCCAGATGGATAAAAGCTTTCTTTAGGGCCAAAGGATGAAGTTTCTCTCTTGACCATGTCCAATATCTAATGATCAAAGATGATATTTTTGAACCTATGTCCATGTTGTCGCTTGCTACAACACCCTCCAAAAATTTTGCCTGCACAAAATTTTAGAGCCTTTCTTGGTCTTGCATATTGTTGATGCAAACATTGAAATCCATTGCATGTGTTTTCTCTAAGTGGTTTGGTCTCGTTTGCGAGAAAATAAAAATTTCATATTTTCACATGTTAAGTGTCACATGATGTATATGAGCTTGTTTTGGTGGTTTCAAGGGTTTTCCTTTCTGTAAATGAGTTCATCTTACCATGTAAACATCCAACACACTCATTCCCAAAGTTATAAGCATTGTCACACGTGTCGTAACGGTCATCGCAAAGTGTATCTTTAGTGTCTCACTTGTCGTAAGTCATCGTAAAATTTGTCACACTGATGGAAACATGGTTTTCATGTGTTTAAGATTATCTATGTTGTTGTGTCATAAATTTTTTCAAGTGTTTGATTATAGTCAAGTCATATCATTGTTCATAGTAGCTTCATCGGTCCCACACTTAGCCAAATCCTGGAAACTTTCAAGCAACTTAGCCTCATCTGGCCCGCCTGAACTATGCCTTGCATAGTTTCATCCCTCAAACTGTAACATATCCTCTTAACACTACGCAGTGCACAATTCCTACCTCCCAGGACCACGCGCTGCATAGTCTTAGTGCCCAAGCCCCGACCTTAACCTCCATAATTATGTAATTCAGCCCTCAAGCCTGGCCCCAACTGCACATTGTGAAGTCTATGAGCTAAAGAACAACTCTTGAGTTCCTAAGGTACGCAATTAAATAATCACCAGGTCTTCTCTACCTCCCAAAACTGCATAGTTGGATGGAACAATGCAAAACCCCTCAACCCAGCTCACTAAGTCACAAAACTATGCAATATGTCTACCCAGTCCAAATTGGACTACGCATTTCACAGTCTCAAGGATCAAGATTCACCCCTGATTTCTTGAGTTGTGCAATTATGCATTCATTGAGCCTCTCCCTCAACCCGCAACTCAGCTCTAACTAAGTCAGTGGATCAACATGCAACATTTTAGACTAGGGGTTTATCGGAATGATGTCATCTTGTCATGAGTGAATTGTAGATGAAAATACTCTATAAGTCTGTGATAGGATTATAGACAAGGGAAACATGTTGAAAGACATATTTGTAGCTGGTTATGCAAGTTGATCAATCAACACAAAGCAAAGGGACACCAATTTGCGATCACAACTCAAAACTTTATATCATTGAAGAGTCCTCACCTCTAAGCCATATGGAGGTTGACAGAAGAGCATACTCAAGAAGAAACGTAGCAAGGATCAGAAAGAATGGATTGACATTTCCATATCATCATGCATTCCATGTCAGCAGTGTCATGGCATGTCTTATCATGATTTGTCATATGCCACATCATTATTGTGGATTATGTTATTATCTATTCAAAATGTATTGTAAAGTGTAAGTCCAAAGGACACATATAGAATATGAGGAGTCATGTAAAGTCAAAAAGTTATAGGAAGTCAAACAGTCATGAGGGTACTCAAAGAATCACAAATAGGTGAAGCATCACCCCATTAGTTATATATACACCCTCATTGTATGAGCAAGGGACTTTTTCACCCTGGCTTCTCCCATAAGGCATCAGTGAGACAGAGTTAGTACTTTTGGGGAGCAAGTCATGGCTCCAACGCTCCACTATTGGAGCTAGTGGTGTTCTTGGTATACATGTGTCCAAGATATTTTACTTAATATATGAAGCCTGATGGCCAACACGTTCTTCATGCATGAATTGTGAATGATTATAAGATTGTTCTGTGAATGTTTATGATTCATGTTTGTTTTTCACCTGTACTAAATTAGTTGAACTATTTTTGTTATTTTAGTGCTCATCATATTGAGAATGTGTTGAATTGGTTGCAATGATTATCACATCTTTGTGGACTATTCTGCTAGATGCTATATGGATCTTTTTGCTCGTATTGGTTACATGACCATCACTTCTTTGTGGACTATTTCGTTGGATGTTAGATGGTTCCATCTTGTTTGAATGTGTCTCTAATAGGGTGGTACTATTACCTCTCTCTTAGGGGCTCACCTCTCTCTCTCTCGCCGTAGTAGAAAAACCTTGACACACCTACATTTGAACGCTCACCAAGAACACTCACTTGTTTTACGAAGGCATGTACGCTTTCCTCTCTTGCTGACAGTTAGAGCCAAGGAAAATCTATAAGAATACATAGAAACTTGGTCGATACTCTGAATGGGGCTCCTATTCCAAATGGTGTGAGGTATAATTGGGACTTCACATTGGGGAGACTCCCTTGGTTGACGAATTTCCACAACAAAATGGCATTAGAAGGAGGGCCAAAAAACACGATGCTCCCATTGAGTCTATTTTGAATATCTCATCTTGAATGTCTCATCCTAAAATCATACTCCTAGGGTGTTTTTCTAACCTGTCCCCAGGTGAACTTTCAATCCCTGATCAGCCTCTTAATCTCTTGTCCCAATTGAAGTTTGGTGGTAAGGATGGAACATCCATAACCAAGCACATTTCTGATTTTCTTAAATTTTTTGAATATTACGAAGTTGATAGTGAATATGTGGCTTGTATCCTCTTCTACCTCATCCTTGAAGGTCGAGTTAATTGATGGTGTCATACCTTACCATCTTCTTCCATCCATTATTTTCATCATTTCCTCAAGGAGATTTATCAAGCCTTTGGTAGATATGGTTACCGATATGTTTATAAAAGAATCAATCAGTTGAGAATGAATCCTAATGAATCAATTGAGGGTTTCTCTGATCGATTCCTTCACCTTTGTTATGAATTTCTTAGAGAATACATAGATTGGGATTTCTTTAAACAAAATTTTGAGCATTTCATTCACATCTCTTTGCACGGTGAATCTGAACCTCCTAATGTTTCTACTTCCCCAACTCTTGTAAATCATGAGACACCCCTAATTTCAGAGGAGGAATCTATTATTCCTTTTGTTTCTTGTCCTCCTCCTTTTCCAATCCTGATGAGGGTTCCCCCATGTGATGATAATAAATTTGGGAAATCTATGCATCAAATTCCTAATCCAACTTCTCATCCTCCTTCCATTTTTCATAATTCAAATTCAATACATGAAATCCTAGAATGGCTCATGAAACCTATGTTGAAAACCAATTTTTCCATTCCCTAATATGGTATTAACACTCATAACTCTAGTGTTGAATATGATTTCTATTTCTGTTATCCTCTATCATCTATGTGCTATGACTCTTTGTACCATGATCTTCTTGATCAATCTGCTCTGCCGGCTAGTCTTTCACACTCTCTTGATTTTCAAGTTGTTGGTCCAAAATGCAATCAGGTTCAAGGTAGTCACATTACATAGGTAGAGGACTAGGAAGGTGAAGATTATTTCAATATTTATTCTATTTTTCAAAATCCTCCATGTGAAAATGGTGTTTCCTCATTCTTGTCTGACATTGAATTTAGTAATTTTGGTAGTCAATCAAATGTGATCAGTCTGCATGATATATCTCAAGCCTTGGGAAAAAACCATTCTAATGATGATGAATTTGTTCATGTATGGGATCACGAACGTCGAGGCACATCAGCTGATCTGTTAGTTTCCCATGAAGATTTTAATTTAGATCTAAAATTTTATTTGGTCAAAGATGATGTTCCTATAAAATCTCCCTCTTCACATAGCTATCCCTTGTGCTCTACCATTTGTGATGCATCTACTCACGAAGGAGATATTCTATGCTCTTAAATTTCTTCATCTGATAAGTTAACCTCTCAATTGACACAAGGTGGTGAGATTATCCATGATGCAAATGAAAAAAATCAAATCATTGAGTACTCTCTCAATACCTCATCATATTTTCTCTGCATGAATACAACTCTTCAAATCAGCTTGCTCATGAGATATCTTTGATTCATACATCTTCAGGTTTGCGATAAGAAGAATCTTTCGACTTGAGTAATCTGGTTGTTGAAGTTGAAAAATACAGTCAAATTAGTGAGAGAGATAGTTGCCATCCGGTAAGCAGTGGTCTTATTAAGACCAGTGATAGTAGTTATCCTCATACCATGCACGATCTTGTTCAATCTTAGAAATGTGATTTTACAATATTTAAAGGTTTTGGGACTTGTCAGCAAGTCTAGGCACTTCAACCTCCATTGATGGTTATGTCAAGATCTTGCGACTCCGGTAAGACCCCTAAACTTAGTCAGATCTAGTTTCTCTCACACAATCCTTCTCTTTGCATGCTTTCACTCGATGAAAATTTATTTTTGAAAAATGTTTAGTATTTTGGATGTAATTTTTCAAATTTTAAATATTTTAGTTCTGATCGAATTCAAGAATCTTCTTCAGTTGATTCATCTTCATGCAAATTTTGTGCATAAAACTTGGGTTTGGAATGTGTATCTCTCATAAATTCATGGAACTATGAATTTGATCACCTCAGATATCATCTTTGGTTGAAGGAATCATATCTATTAGATTTATTTCATGATGAGAAACTCTTGATTTTTCTTGTGAATATCATATCATGAATATTTCTCTTCATCACACCTGAAATCCTCTTGAGTGCAAATGAATGCATGAGTTATTGTGAAAATAAAATTCTTCAGTCATTCTATTCTAACTAGTCATGTGTTTATTGCATTGGCATTCCTTTTCACTTATTTCGATGATTTTAATTCTAGTGCAGTGTGCTACCAGTTACAAAGAAATAGTTTGTTGCATTCATCACATGAAGAAGATGATTCCATTATTTAGATCATTTGTGAAGATGTTAAAACTAATCCATATTTTTTATTTTCTAACTGAGGATCTCATGCCAAAAATATTCCATCTGATCATGATAATAATTGTCATTCATTTTACCATTTTCCTACCAGTGTATCCAATGACGATTGTTTTATATCCTTTGATCTTCATGGTTCAACATCTCTCTATTCGGATACATGTCGAGAAGTTGAGTCACTTCATCCTTTATTGATGGTTATGTTAGGTCCTCACTATCTTGGCATGCCTTCTAAATATGATCAGATTCATTTTCCCTTACAATATTCTCATCTTGATCCCCCACTTTTAATTGCAAATTCATATTTTCAAAGATTTTAGGATTCTCAAGAGGATTGTTTTCAGTTTCATGATCCAATCACCGAATGGTTAGAGAAGTCTTACCTGGTAAGATGCATCATGAATAATAGGTTTCGATATTTCCTTGTGATTTCCAAGAAGTACAGTGCAAACAAAGATACGTTCACAAGGATTTTTCAAGGTTTGTTTGATTTCCATCGAAAGGGTAAGAATGTGAACTGGTTAGAAGACGTGGTAGTGACACATCTTTCTTCCCACATGAAATACCTTATTTTTTTTGTGAAATTTTTTAAAGCTCTTACATTTCCTCTTTCACATTACCTTATATCAGTTTTAATTGATCATATCTTTGTGTATGTTGGTCAGGAACAACAATGGTGGCTTCACTAGAAATTTCATTACACTTGACCCTAACTTTCTAACTCTTTAGGTTAGGAGTAGGATTAGTTTCATTCTAGTTTCCCCTCTCTTGCACTCTCCCTAAACTTTTTCTCCTTAATATTTCATGTGTTTTCCTACTTATGTCTTGCATAGTGTTTGGTTTAGCCTCCTTTTTCTTGTGCTTTGGTTTTGCTTTCTGGTTGTGTCATGTTTTCCTTTTTTGTTTTGTTAATGAGAATTTGCATGAAGGGTATCCAATTTGGCTAACGTTGTTGTTAAACACACACATGGTAGAGATAAAATATGAAAGATAAGCATGAGATTCTATTTCTTATTCACAATGATACATATTTATAATACATAGGAGTGACCCTTGGTTTCATATTCCAAGTGGTCCCTTGGACTCCTTTTGGCTATTCAAATTCCACACCAACCCTTAGAGGATTAGGTGTCCAACATTCCCCCCCTTAATCTGAAGGGTTATGTATGAGTCCAAGAAGAGAGTTGTAATACAAAACGTGCAAAAATGTATGGTGGCACTAGGTTGAATGTGCTCTCTAAAATGTTGGTATAAAGGGAGGTGGTTTAAGGATGACCACCAACACTGGAATGCTTAGTGCAGTTCCCGGAACTCTTCCAAGTCTGGCATGAAGCTCAGGTCTTCTACTAGAGGAAGTGCTCCTAGTGTTTTGAAGAGGGAAACCTTCAACCATGAAATGGAGGTCTCACCCTGTATAAAGGGAGAACCTCAACCTAAAAATGGAGGTCTCAACCTGTGATGGTTTAAGGATGACCAACAACTCTTGGAACTCTTCCAAAACTGGCAAGAATTTGAAGTCTTCTCCTCGAGGAAGTTTCCCCAATTCTTTGAAGATGTATCACCAACTGGAGGCATGCTCATGGGCTACAACTTTGAATCTGGTATGGCGGGTTGTGGCTCAGGCTTGCTTGATGTGGCTTTGAAGCTTGTAGATGACCATCATTTCGCCCCTGTCAAATACAAGGTGACAAGATGAAGAGATCTCAACTGCAAGACTTTTCAATATTCGAGAACAAATCCTGTTGTATGAGTGAAATATCTTCTTGGCTGTAGAAGGCCATTGCCAAGAAGTGATCCATCCAAGATGAATCTTTATTCTTGCAAGAGGTTTTTTTCTGAAGCATCTGTTTGAAGAATGACTGGTTTTATGACAGTGCTTACATGGACGAAGATCAAAACATTGTTCTTTCATATGGCCAGCTCGGTCATAGTGTTGGCATTTAACAACTTGTTGTGTCTGCTATGGAAGAGGATCAGAATCTGGACCATCTGAGGATGAATCTAGAACAGATGAATGTGAATTGTCATGAAGGAATCCAGCACTCTGAAACTGGATGTGATCCAAATTGGATCCTAGAACACTCTCTAAGTTTTCAGGAACTCTTTAAAAATCGTGCCACAGATTCAAAGTCCTATAAAGATCAAAGCTATAAGAGGGAATGCACAGATAGTTGCAATGGCGATCAGTGTGGATCAACGAGGGTCGACGATCTAGCGCGTAGAGCGACGGGCCATGGTAATGCGCGCTGACACCAACCAGCAAATGCAGGGACAAATTTAAGTAGTGGAGGTAGTTTCCGATATGCGATTAGCGACAAACTAAGTCGCTAATCATAGATCACAGGACAAACCTCTCAGTGAAGAGAAGCCCCGAGCACCCAGACCACAAATAATTATAAAATGTGGAAAATATTGTTTCGGTTCCATCAAAGCGGGATTCCACAAAACCGGTGGGATATCAGACGGGCTTAGAGCAGTAAGCGGTTTCGACCAAGTTCCGCCCGATGCCACACAGTGATTGCCACGCATCCCGGTGGGGAGAGAGAAAATCGCTCACATCAGGCGGGTAAACATCATGCTACTCAGTCGCCTGATATGAACGACAACCATAGGATCCAGGGCCCCCAGATCAATGGCAAAGACGCGTTCCGATGGATGACCAGATTTGACAAGATTATAAAGCAAGATCACATAGGATTTGAAGTCCGATATGGATGATGTGTTCGCGGAAGGTCGTGTTTCGCGGGCATTCTTGGAGTTAACAGAAAAAACGGTAGTTTCAAATATGTCCAAGAGAACTGACACTCATCCGTTATGAAATAGGTGGCCACCTCCCTGTGAGGCATTATACAGTGACTGATTACACAAGATAGAGGAATTCAAACAAACAGAGGCATGGGAACCGGAAAGCCGGAAAGCAGAAACGAACAGTCAAGAAGCAGATTGGATTTAAAGCCACAAACTGACAGAGAGAGAAGCAAAGCAGTAAGCAGTAGGCAGTAAGCTAAAAGTAGAGAGAAGAAGCGGAGCTAACCTACAGAAGTGAAGGCAGCATCGAGCTAGAGTTGGGACAGAGACAGAGAGAGTCAAAGAATCTGTGTACTCCAGAGAAGACTTGATAGGTTCAAGCGAACTCCTCTGTATAATGCCTGTCATGTATTAGTCTCAGATTGGGCTCATACTATTGTGACCAATTGAGGTCAAGAGTTAATAAGGAGAGTCTGTGTACTCCAGAGACTTGGGGGATCCAAGTACAGTCTTACTGTTTTATGCCTATTGAGTGAGACTCAAATTGAGCTCACTGTTGTAAAAACTCTGCTATGAAAACATAATAGAGAGGACACCCCTGAAGGTTGGACCAAGAGACGTAGCCCATGAGCATTGGGTGAACTCCTTATTAAACTTGTTGTGTTTATATGTGTTGCCTACTATGTTTTCCTTAACTACTTCATTGCCTGTGTATTTCGCAATCTTATTGATTCGTTGCATAAAATAACATAGGCACATCCATGCACATGAGTCTATAATACCTTATTGTTTGCCTTAGATCAATTCCATATCAAGTGGTATCAGAGCTTTAGGTTGCTAAGGTTAGACAAGCTTGTGCTGGATTTTTTGTTGAATGCTAACTAGGACAAGGCTCAAATTAGGAGAAGGAGAGTTGGTTGAAGCTAACCCAGAAATTGGAAGAGTCTACCCTAGGAGGAAAATGGAAGAAGAAATTCCCTTGGAATCAAACTCCTGGTTCATGGACAGTTTCATGACCATGAGAGCCATGGTAGAAGAAATGTATAGAGAATTTAAGAAAGATAGAGGAGTTGAAGAACCTTCTCTAGATGCCCCGGAAGACAAAGGGAAAGGAGAAAAGCTTCCTACACCTCCTGATAGCCCTGAAATAAAAAGTAGCAAACATCCTTGATTACATTAGATGTTAAATTTGATTTGCCAATATATGATGGAGAATTAAATGTAGAAAAGCTAGATAACTGGATTAGACAGATTGATGTATATTGCAGGGTGCAAAACATCGATTCAGAAAGGAGAAAGATTTAGCTGGCTAGCCTACGCCTTGGAGGCACTGCCCTAGTATGGTGGGAAGGCAGGACACAAGTTGATTTGAAGAAGCATGGTAAAATTCTTTCTACCTGGAATGAATTTGTTTCTGCCATTAAAAAACAATTCTATCCACTAGCTTATATGGAGCAAGCTATGATGAGTTGGCAAACTCTTCGCCAATTAAAAGGGCAAAGTGTACAAAGCTACACCCAAGAATTTAGAAAAAGAGCTTTGATTCTAGGCATTTCTTTAGACTCACCTGAAACTCTGTTGAAGTATATAGGTGGTCTACACAGCTATTTAAAGCACACCATTCTCATGTTTAATCCTACTAGCATAGATGAGGTATATGTTCAGGCTACACATCTAGAGGCTAGAGGCAAGAATGTGAACCCAGAAATTGGGGGATCATCAAAACCCACTACAAGAAAGAACAAGGAAATGAGAAAGCAGAAATGGAAAGAGAGGAAGACAAATGCAGTACAAAAGACCAAACCTTCGTGCACTCACTACAAGAAGGATGGGCATGATGATGAACACTGCTGGATTTTTGCATCCGGAGCTGAAACCCAATAAGTTCGATGGCAAAAAGAAGAATACTATTGAAGCTATTTAGAAGGATTTGGGGTTAGACTCAGGGGATGAAACAACAATCACAGCCACAGGTATAAAAGGTAAAAATTCTGAAGCATCTACTAGTAATTCTGCACAATCTACTGATAATGAAGAAAATGAGAGGAAAAGACATGAGCTTTTTCATATTAGATTTATTTCCAAGCATCAAAAGATTGATACTTTGCTTGATAGTGACTCCCAAGTAAACTTAATTTCTGAAGCAATTGTAAAGAAGTTGGGATTACTCCTTTATCACAACATTTAGTCACCCAAAAAAGGATCTTCTAAACAATAGTATGTCACTAGTAAGTTGTGTACCTTAATTTGGAGAATATAATAATGGCTAAAGTATTATTGATATATATTTGAGATTTGAGGCCTTCTATATATGAATATTTGTTTTGTAATACTTTGATATTCCTTTTCTACAATTCCATGGGCGTGAATGGAATTTGATATGCCAACTGAAAGTTATGGTAACTTTCCCATAACTTGTTGATTTTATGGCCTCTTCCCACAAGAAAAATTGTATACCATGCCACATGTTCAATTCTTCAAATATAATTATGAAACTTGTATCTAAGGTACTCATATATGTCTCCTAAAATCCCTAAATATTTCACATTTTGAACATTCCCAGACAGGAAGGTATAGAAAAAATATCAAGTTGATTTGTTTAAAAAAATTTCAGGAATATTCACAAATCCTAACTTACATATGGTATAACTCTGAAGTTATAGCAAATCAAATTCTGAAAATTGAACTAGAAATTCCTCAATATTTCTCCTTAATACAGTCCAAATTTTACTTTGAAGCCTAAAATAAAAAAATTATTGTTAAAATTCCAAACTAGCCTATTTTAGACTGAGTTCAAGAGCATACAAAAACCCTAACTTCCTTTGAGAATATCTTTGAAAATATAGTGAACTAAGATCTGAAATTTGAACCTTCGCCACAATCTTACTTCAATGTTTTCCAAGTTTCACAGTCTAAAATTTCACTAGATATATATATATATATATATATATATATATATATATATATATATATATATATATATATATATATACATAGCGAAAGTGTTGAACTGACATGATTGAGATTGATTTAAGGAGCATGCAGAAACAATAACTACCTTGGAGTATATATTTGCAATATAGTGAACCAAGATCTAAAATTTGAACCAGATGTTCATAAAAATCTCACCTCAATGTCATCCAAGTTTCACTATATGAAATCGCCCCCATATATATATATATATATATATATATATATATATATATATATATATATATATATATATATATATATATATCACTATATGAAATCGCCCCAAAAGTTTATATATATATATATATATATATATATATAGATATTGAAAATGTCATGACCTATTTGAAGCAACAAAACCCGAGGACCTTGAGCTTTGATACCAAATGTTATGTTCCTTGTGCCTTCAAAATGATAAGAAACCAATAATTACAATCCTCTGCAAGGGGGAAACCTCCTTTTACAATGAATACAATGTACAAGATAATATTTGATGATCCTAAGACTAGATCTCCTTAGTATATATATAGGAGACAAGGGGTACATTTATAATAAAATGGGACCATGAGGGGTTCTAACCTACATAACAATATAACAATAAAAATGTAACCGCTCAATATCTAGGGCTTAATATGTTGTTTTAGGGTTAAAATTGGGCTTATATAGGGCTTAACACGTAAGTTTATCTTCCTTGTTTAACCACCATGATTTGAGAGGACGCCACATTAGCCCCCATTATTCATGGAAAATGTTCTTGCCATGTGATCATGATGAATAAGAATCTAGAAGAGTCAATATTGTAACTCTAGTTAAGAGTTGAAGGACAAAAACTTGACCACTAGTAGGCTATCAAGTTGTGTTATAACTAGGCCACTAAGAGGAATATGGATTCTATTCTATTGGAGTGAGTTTTGTTTCATAGATGAGAAAAGTAGTCGAGAGTGGATAAAGGAATATAAAATAGAGAGGGTTTCTACATTGTATAAAACCACAGGCCATCAGTCTCACTCCTTTGTACTTACATCTATTTCCATAGAAAGAGAGAGCAGAGCAGCCTGACCTTCCAACTAGCTTTTCTCCCAAAAGGGTTTCCCAAGTCATATCTTGTGCTATTATGGTTGTGAGTGATTGTAATTTTGTTTGTTCTCTATTTTCTACATTTTCCATATTACATGCATAAAAATAGTAACTTAAAAGATCTAGAAGTCTAAGGAAAATAACTCTCATACTATAGATTTTGGATTTTTTAGTATATATTTATCAGATTTGTTATGTTGAATTATCTAGTTGAATATCCACAGTAGTTTATGTATCATATTAGTATTAGAACAAGTTTTTCTAGGTATATTGTGGAGAGTTGCAAGGGATCCAAATTGGCTAAGCCAAAGTCATAAAACCATAGCCATCATCAACGAATATGTTAATAACCTTCAAGATATCGTAGAGGATAGGTTTGCATAGCTAGAAGTACAAATCGCAAATATAAACCATAATGTGAGCCTCCTCCTGGTGATCCTGACTAATAAGCTTGAACTATTTCTTTAAAATGAAATTTATACCATAAAGGTTGAATTAGATGGGACATAAGAAGATTAGAAAGAACTTGGGATGGAATCTAAGAAATAACCCCAAAAGGTACAACATAGTTTGAGTGTCATGAGCCATTCATAGTCCCTATTCAAAATGGAAGTGAAGGTTGACATCAAGCCATATCAAGGTGAGATCAGTTCCCTTAAGTTAAATCACTAGTTGCAATAATTAGAACTTTCTTTTAGTGTTCATCATATAGAGAAAGAGCAAAATATATTGTTTGCTTGGTTGAAATTAAAGGGCCATGCCCTAACCTAGTGGGAAAGCCACATGGAAACCCTAAGGTTAGAGGGAGATACTCTAGTGATTAAGTGGGAGGATTTCAAAACTCCCATAAAATCACAGCTCTACCCTATTGGGTATATAGAGGAAAAATGGATCTAGTGGCATTACTTCAAGTAGAAACAAGGTCAATGTGTACAGGACTGCACCATAGAATTTATAGATGTTGCCATAATTTTGGGTATTTCCCCAATGAACTTGGGAGTACTCATCAAGTATCTGGGTGGACTATAAAAACATATATATAAGCAACTGATGTTATTCAAACCCATATCGATAGACAAGGCTTGTGTATAGGCACAAAACTTGGAGAACATAGGCCATAATAAAGGGAAATCAAGTGGGTCAAAGCATAAGGAGCACTAGGAAGCTTCTAAGGAAATCACAGTTCTAGATAGGAATGTGTGGAGAATGCCCCCCCTAATTAGATAGAAACTAAAACTCAAAACATAAGCTCAAGAGGGAGCATCAAATGTCTACAGGAAATGAATTAGCAAGTTGTTCGTCACAACGCCTAGTTTCAAGGAGCTTGGTGGTGAGCAACCACGAGCTAAGAGCCTATTAGGCCATCGTCCTTATTTAACAAGCAATAAACCTCTCCAATAACCCAATAACTAGAGACCCCAACACATTTGGTAGTAAATGTGGCACTTCCACATATATGACAGAGTGACAGTGATCTGGCTCAAAAGTTGATGTGGTAGAAGGTGAGCAGGACACACAGCAAGTGGATGCAACATTTTTGGGTGGCCATATGGAAAGATGACAAGTGACACATGAAGGAACATGTGGTTAGGAGAACACGTGGAAAACTCTTATTGGATGCAGTGGATGATGTTTCAGATTTTATGGAAAGTGATGTGGCATGTGGGTCCCTCTCATTAGGGGAATTTTGAGGTCTAAAATGGGCCTCCTAAGAAAAATGTACAACCAAAATAAACTTTATAAGAACCAATAAGATTCAAGTTTATGATGTCAACCATGGGGGATGATTCACCATTTTTGGAGTAAAAAAGTAAAAATATTAAAAAATAATAAAATAATAAAACTATTTTTTCCACTCGTATTTTCAACTTATCTCCCTAATTTTTTACTCAAATTTTGAGCGGGAGTACTCATTGGATGAAAATTTTAATTCTTCATCCAAAGAGTACCCATGTTACATACTTATGTTGGGCCTACTACATGAAAAATGAGAAATACATGAACAAACATCATTGCAATCACGTTTTTCATGTATTCCTCATTTTTCATGTAGCAGGATCCATCGAAACTATGCAATATGGGTACTCCTTGGATGAGGAATCAAATTATTCATCCAACGAGTGTTTCCGCTCAAAATTTTAGTAAACTCGTAGGGAGATAAGTTGAAAATATGAGTTGAAAAAATAGTTTTTTAGTTTTTCCCTCTAAAATTTGATGATGTAATCTAATATTATTTTATTATTTCCACTATTATTTTATAATTTCCTTAGGAGGCCCATTTTAGACCTCAAAATTCCCCTAATGCAGGCCTATTGAGGCACTAGGCTATCAGAACTTGGCTAACGAGTGGCGGGCTAATAGATGGAAAAATATATCCACTAGATCACAAATTGTCAAGTGATGTATCCGTCTATTGAAATTCCCAACTAGAAGGGAATTTTGAATGATAACAAATTTTGGACAATGAGCAGTGGGCCAGTATACATACAAATCATCGTAAGTTGAAGCAAGAAGTAAGGGCACCATCAAGTGAAACTTTCATCCATTGGACTGTTGGTTGGAGGGTATTATAGCAAGTGGTGAACTTGGTCAATGAGTAGTAGGTGAAAGATAGGAAACGACCCTAAACAAATAACAGGAAATGATCCACAATAGTTAAAATATTTGTCTATCAAATCGCTTGGATACAAGGAGTTTTTTCATTACTTGTTTGCAGTGATTCATCGACGAGCGGTGATTTAACAAAGGACCAACCCTATGTCACAGCCCCCATCCACACAAGGCTTGGGAGTAAATTCCCAAGGGCATATTGGACATCAAAATCCCAACTTCATATCATGGTGCTCAATCATTAAAATTGGTTGATCCACCAATGTCGATGACAGATAAGCCCAAGGTTCTAGCACTAGGACATGTGCAGCACATGAGAAACAGAGCCTAACAACTAAGGTTAGAAATTTGAGGTCTCGAGTGCCAAAAATGTTATATAAGGATGTGAACGCCAAAATTAGCTAAAAAAGTATAATGCCAATAGTGGTTCAAGCACCAAAATAGGACAAAAGCAGTTAAATGACCATGGTAAAGTCAAGTTATACAACTATATGTAGAAAGAGAATGATATGAGAAAATAAGGTTCATGATGCAAATTAATTGTCAAGTAATCCCATGCAAATCAATGAGAGGAATTCAAGTGGATGTGCGCAAAACATGAAAAATTGGTAGAAGTAGCACTTTTAACCATAGATGGTATGTGTGTGTTTGTGTGTAGTGAGAGGGGAATCAATTTCTATTAAACGAAGAGAAGAACTATGCAATATTGATGAAGAGAAAAGTTAGTCAAGAGAAAGTAAGGAGAGCATGAAAATAACTAATGTGTGACAAAGCCAAGCTAAAATACCGTGGGTAAAAACTATGAATCCATACTTATGGTAATAGAAGCAATAAATTGTAAATACAAAAGATAAATGCCTAAAAAAAATTCTTATCCTGTGCATATGAGATATCTGAGAGAAAATCTAAAGTGCACTCGAGTTGAAACTAAGTTGAGAGGAGAAGAGATCATAAGAAGAGAATGAAAAACGCAAGATATGAATCTCAAACCGAGTGGATCTATAAGAGAGAATTTTATTGCAGAGTGTGTAAATGAAATTTATCTGTGTTTTGGAGTTGTTGCATGCCAAACAAAATGCATATCTAAAGGTATAATGAGCCAAGTTTCAAAAATCTGGGAAACAAACAAAGTATGAAAGAGTGATGTCGATATTGTTGTAGAGAAAGAAAGAAAAGAGAGTACATCTAAATGTTGAGATCAAAGATGAGAAATAAAAGAAGAGATGTAGGGAATACCAAAGTGATCTAAATCTTTTTATTAGATATATGCCAGAGGTGAAGAAATGTAGTGTAGAGATAGAGTCTTACTACAAAATAAGGCTATGGAATTGGTGTATGGGATCTTTGCAGATGTGGTTAAGCTCATAACTAAAAGAGATAGTAAAGAACTAAGTATTAGAATAGATATGAGAAGGATCATAATAAACCTTGAGAAAGACCAAGGTAGAGTAGCAAGAAAGAAGTTATATGAGTAAGTTTGTTTTAAAAAACATGTGGATCTAAGTTTGAAAATGTGATGAAAAAGGGATATGATAGACCGAGAAAGTAAGTACTTGCAGATCAAGGGATTGGTGTCTCCTTCAAGTTATTGCATGTAAGAAAAAGGGTGTCGGTGCCTCCAGTAGCCAAGTTTCACAAATATGAGACACAGATATAGTCCAAAAGAGTGATGTCGAGATTGTTGTAGAGAAAGAGAGAAATGAGAGTAGTTATAAATGTTGAGATCAAATCTAAGCAAGAAAAGAAGAGATGTAGAGAAAACTAGAGTAGATATGAATGTTGCTATCAAATAGATACCAAAGGGGAAGAAATGCAGTGTAGAGAAAGAGCCTAGCTGCAAAAGAAGGCTTAAGAATTGGTGTATCGTATCTCTGCAAATGCGGTTAAGTTCATATCTAAAAGAACCAGGAAAGAACTAAGGACTAGAATAGATATGAGGAGCAAAAGAAACCTTGAGAAAGACCAAGTTATAGCAACAAGAAATAAGCTATATGAGTAAGCTTGTTTTAAAAAAAATGTGGATATAACTTTGAAATTTTGATGAAAAATGGATTTGATAGGAAGAGTAAGTAGGTACTTGTAGATCAAGGGATTAGAGTCTCATTCGAGTTGGTTCCTGTAAGAAAAAGAGGGTTGATGCCTCCAGTAGACAAGTTTCACAAATATAGGACACACATCGAGTATGAAAGTGTGATGACAAGATTGATAGAGAGAGAGAGAGATAAGAGAGTAGATCTAAATGTTGGGATCATATCTAAGCAGGAAAAGAAGAGATGTAGAGTATACAAGAGTAGATATGAATGTTTTTATCAAATGTATGCCAGAGGTGAAGAAATGTAGTGTAGAGACAAAATTTGACTACAAAACAAGGCTAAAGAATTGGTGTGTGGGATCTCTGCAAATGTGATTAAGTTTATATCTCAAATTTCCAGTAAAGAACTAAGGAATAGAATATATATGAGAAGGAGAAAAAGAAACCTTGAGAAATTCAATGGTAGAGTATAAAGAAAGAAGTTATATGAGTAATTTTGTTTTAAAAAACATGTGGATCTAAGTTTGAAATGTGATGAAAAGGGGATATGATAGGTAGAGAAAGTAGGTGTTTAAAGATCAGGGGATTAGAGTCTCTTTCAATTTGGTGCCTGTAAGAAAAATCAAGTTGGTGCCTCCAACAAGTTGGTTCCTACAAATAGAGGGAGTTGGTGCTTCCTACAAGTGGATGCTTGCAAAGAAAAAGGGTGTTGGTTCCTCCAACAAGTTTGTGCTTACAAAAAATGGGCATTGTTGCTTCCACTAAGTGGGTGCTTGCAAAGAAATGGGGTTTGGTGCCTCCTTTAGGTTGATGCCTACAAAATTTGATGTAGACTAAAGTTTATGCTTGTATTTACATTATAATCAAAAGAATACTTGTAGTTTTCTCTTGTATGGGTTTTCACTTAAACATCCTATGTTCAATCTTTATGTGATTGGTGCATTGGTGTATTGTTGAATGCATTTGATTGACTAAGTAATTCTTAAAATTTATTAAATACTAGCCACCCACCCTCTCAGTATTTGTATGGTTTCCAATGGCCTTTTCTCCTCCTTTATTAACATTTTCACTAGGATTCACTTTCCTAAGGTTTTATTTATTGCTTACAACTATTTCCCATGTTCAAATGGATTAGCAATAAAAAATCAACAATATTTTCCTTCCATGCACACAAAATTTGTTTGCAACAACTTTTCATGCAATATGTCAATTAACTTATAGAAAACATAAGATTTTATGAAGAGTTTGAGGTGGGGTTTTGTGCCTTGTTCTAATGTAGAATTATTTCGCACACATTATAGAACACATGTGCGTTAATAATATGTATGTGATCCCACTATAATGGATTAAAACCTATAAATTATCATATTTTTCCTCTCAATACTATCAACATTAATCCCTAGCCTCTAACACTTCAACAATATCACCATGAAGGGCTTATGTGAGAAATTTTCAACCTCCAATTACAAATATGGTAGTCATTTATAGTATTTGAACACTAGGGTCTCGTATCAAGATTAGGAGTGGTGGTTTGAAGCATCATTTTTGGCCCTTAATGCCTATATTATTTCTTTATGGACTACACCATTTAGGATATATTTATAACTAGCACTTAAGTCCTTTATGCAACCCAAAGTGGCTAAAGTGGCCAATATGAAAACCTTGAGAGGTTGGGTGTGGTGGTTTAAGGCATCATGTTTGGTTGTAAATTCTTAGAGGCTTTTTTTATTGGACAAGGCTTGGGTTTCCTCCCTTAAATATACCAAGCCCTTGAGACAAACATCTAATGCTCAAAACCATTTGAATAAACTAATATCATTTCTTAGAGACCAAGGATACCCTCAGGAGTTCATGTGCGATGCTTCAAGTCATTGTTCATCACCTTAAATGCCTCCAAATTTCATTTATGGCCTAATGCATGGCCTTCTTTTCTAGATCATGTCTATGGCATTGAGACATGTACCTAATACTAAAAACCATGCAATGGAACTAACATCCCCAATCATATTTGAAGGATACCCTCATGATGGCATGTATGGTTTCTTGACGCATCCTTCTTGACTCCAGATGGATAAAAGCTTTCTTTAGGGCCAAAGGATGAAGTTTCTCTCTTGACCATGTCCAATATCTAATGATCAAAGATGATATTTTTGAACCTATGTCCATGTCGTCGCTTGCTACAACACCCTCCAAAAATTTTGCCTGCACAAAATTTTAGAGCCTTTCTTGGTCTTGCATATTGTTGATGCAAACATTGAAATCCATTGCATGCGTTTTCTCTAAGTGGTTTGGTCTCGTTTGCGAGAAAATAAAAATTTCATATTTTCACATGTTAAGTGTCACATGATGTATATGAGCTTGTTTTGGTGGTTTCAAGGGTTTTCCTTTCTGTAAATGAGTTCATCTTACCATGTAAACATCCAACACACTCATTCCCAAAGTTATAAGCATTGTCACACGTGTCGTAACGGTCATCGCAAAGTGTATCTTTAGTGTCTCACTTGTCGTAAGTCATCGTAAAATTTGTCACACTGATGGAAACATGGTTTTCATGTGTTTAAGATTATCTATGTTGTTGTGTCATAAATTTTTTCAAGTGTTTGATTATAGTCAAGTCATATCATTGTTCATAGTAGCTTCATCGGTCCCACACTTAGCCAAATCCTGGAAACTTTCAAGCAACTTAGCCTCATCTCACACGTGAATCTCATTGTGGTAGAGCTAGTGAACAAATTGGGATTGGAATTTTGTGATCATACAGTCCCATATCCTTTGGGAAGGGTAAATAAGGATGTGAAAATAACGATAACCATATAGTGATAAATTATATTTGTTATTGATGTTGATTTTATTGATGAATTATGACTAGATGTTGTTACCCTTGATGTGTGTGAAGTGATGTTTGGAAGTACCTATATGTACATGTAAGATGAAATCTTCATTAGGATATCCAACCAATACCACCTCATCAAGGATGGAAAATCCTTTACCATTAATGCACACAAGGGCATGTCTAAAATTTCATTGGTAAGTTCCAACCAAGCCAACAAACTGATCAGTCCTAGAAAGAAGTATGTATTACTAGTTTTAAGAGAAAATTAGTCTATAGAAGAGCCATTGAGAGTAAATTCATCCATGGAGTGGTGTACTAAGGAACATAAACATAAAATAGAATAGTTTCTATAGGCATACAAAGGTGTGTTCTAAGAGCCAAAAGGGCTATTGTCCAAGAGGGAATTTGAAAATGAGATCCAACTTTTGTTGGAATCTCCATTGCGAAACAATGGGTATAAGAAATTGAGGTGAAGAAGAAGTTGTAGTAGCTACTGGAACAAGGTTTCCTTTTACCAAGTACCTCACCGTGTGGGTCACCCATCATCATTGTACCAAAGAATGATGGGACTTTGTGGATGTGTATTAACTACAAGGTGTTAAACAAAATTACTCTTAAGAACAAGTACCCCCTACCCATGATATATGATCTATTGGATCAATTGCAGTAAGCCAAATACTTCACTAAGTTGTACTTAAACTTAATATATCACCATGTTTGGGTTAGAGAAGAATATACGTAGAAGACCGCCTTCAAAACCATGCAAGGTTTATATGAGTGGATAGTCATGTCTTTTGGCCTATGCAATGTACTAATTGCACTAAAGAGATTAATGAATGATATATTTCTCTCTTTTATAGATTCATTTGTTATTGTCTGTTTTGATGATATTCTAGTATCTAGTGCTACCTAGGAAGAGCACATCTCATATTTGATACAGGTTCTAGAGACACTAAAGAAGCACCAACTGCTAGAAAATCTCAAGAAGTGTGACTTTGCACAACAATATTTTGTATATATCGGATATGTGATAGATGTGGGAGAGATGAATATAGATCCTTCCAAGATGGAGGTCATCATGAAGTGGTTGATGCTTATTAATATTTTTGAGGTCAGAAGTTTCATTGGGTAGCACAGTACTTGAGGAAATTCATAGCCTTCTTTTTAATAGTAACAGCATCACTCGAACCATAATGATGAGTGGAAAGATTTTACAGTGGGGAAAGAGGTCCTTTGAGGAGTTAAAGAAGAATATTAGTAAATCATTATTGGCATTACTGAACTTGCAAAAACCCTTCAAAGTGAATATAGATGCAAGCAAGTATGTTATGGGGTTGGTATTAATGCGAGGAGGAAGACCTATATGCTACCACTTTGAAGTATTTCATGGGGAAATTCTCAACTACCTTACATATGGCAAGGACCCCTATCCCTTAGTGCAATATGTGAAGAAGTGGAAACAATATGTGATGGGAGATGAGATAGTAATCCACGCATATGACTAGCCAATGTAGTACCTACTTGGCCAAAATAAGCTACAGCAAACCAAGAATTACAATTAGGTGGGGTTTCTATAGCAGTTTCATTTTGTGATAAAGTTCATTAAGGGTAGCATAAACAAGTTGGACGACATTCTTTCAAGACCACCCACATAAAATATCATAGCTTTGGAAACTCTTATACACATGAATCATTTCACTAATGATGCATAAAGAGAGGCACACATCAAGGATGAGGACTTCAAGGAGGTGATTCATCAGTTGCGGAGCAAGAGTCATGTGCACGATGGTGATAATACAGTTGACTACCATCTCCAGGCTAGGTTACTATACAAGTTGGATAAGCTATGTGTTCTTAAAGGTGAGAAATTGCAGTTGATTAGAGAGTCTCACATCTCTAATATTGTAAAGCACTTTGGTATAGAGAAGATAGTGGTCAAGTCATAGAGGTATGCATATTGGCCCAAGATCCAAGAAGAGGTAGTTAGTTTCATAAGAGGATGCATGTTTTGTTGTACCAATAAAGCTAGTAACATGCAACATAGTCTATATTATCCCTTTCTTATACTCACTCATCCTTGGAAATTGATTTCCAAGGAATTTGTGGGAGGATTACCAACAACCAAGGAGGGACATGACTACCTATTTGTGATATTTGACAAGTTCGGAAAAATATGTGTTCTAATGCCCTATAAAAAGTGTTACACTAAAATTTGTCACCATGACTATTTGCAGTCAGTATGGCTCCATCAACTGTCATACTGTCCTCCTTGGCAAGTCTTATACCTCTGCTCCTCATGTCAAACTCCAAGAAAGAGAGAAAGTCTTTAAAAA
Source organism: Pinus tabuliformis (assembly GCA_031772625.1). Lineage (NCBI taxonomy): Eukaryota > Viridiplantae > Streptophyta > Pinopsida > Pinales > Pinaceae > Pinus > Pinus tabuliformis. The sequence continues at coordinate 494,595,215 of CM062812.1, read as the reverse complement.
GTCAATTAACTCTAGCTACGCAGTTTCTCTTAACCTTACCTGCGTGTACGCACCTCAAGTTCACAATACCTGCGTACTTGTACGCTCTGTCTGTAAAGGGGTGGGTGCGTACTCCTGTAAAGGTCAAAAGGTGCGAGTTTTACTTCAAAAAAGTTACTTGTGGTCGATTCTAGAGCATTCTAGAAGATGGTTTGACGTGTATTGAGCGCCTCCATATGGTTCATGTATCCCTTTGAAAGAGGAACTTATCCCATCAAGAGGGGAGCTATCCCATTGAAAGAGGGGCTTATCCCATTGATGGTGGACCTGATTAACTTCCTCCAAAGCATTATAAATACAGGAACTGGGCCAGAGGGAGGGGAGGTTGAAAGCTGAACATTCCTAAGGGTAGATGCTGCTGAAATTAGGACTCCCTTTTAGAGCTTGAGAGGAGAGATTCCAATCCTTTCTTAGCTTCATTTGGAAGTGGGTGAGCTGATCAAAGTAAAGGAGAACTCTTGCAGGACCCTGGGAGGGACCTGCACAACACCAAGGCACTGGTTGTAATGGTTTCTTTTGTTTCCACTTAATACAATTAAGTTCATTTTTCTCAACAAGTTGTTATACATAATTTGTTTCATATACTCCTTGGTCTTTATGATGAATATGTTTTATTTTATGAGTTATTCAGGTGCTATGTAATCGTTTGCTTGTTAGTGAATTCAGGTTTCAAAGAGAAGGAGGAGCTCATCTGGATCGGAGAGGCTGGACTGCTACAAACAGCGTTGGACTAAATGTATGCTTTAAACACCTGGTTGCTTGTATTCTAAATGCATATTTAGGGAAATATAGTGCTTAATTGTCTTGTTTGTCACTAGAAAGCTTTAGCTTCTAGGGAGGTCGGTTTTGTCCGCAAAATTGACTCTTTCCGCATGACAAAATGGCGACTTCACTGGGGAATCCATGTATTTGATTGATTTCTCTTTTGATTGATACTTTGATTTGAGAAACGTTGATTTCGTTCTAGTTTTTGACTTGATGATTGTGGGATTGGGTGAATTTAATTAATTTTAAGTTAGTTTTCATTTTTCATAATTTTGGGAGAGGTACGCACCCTCTGAGTTGAGCACAGTGTGTACTAGTACGCACTTTTGCTTTGTGCACAGAGCGTAGACGCACCTGTGTAAACAGGTTGCCTGCATACCCTGTCAAAAATTTGAAAAATTTTAAATTTTTCTCTTTTTTATCAGTTTAGAATTTGTTTATAGGTTTTAGCCATTGCCCAGACCTGCTTGTTCCCTGTCAAAAACTTTCCTTGGTTAATTTCATTGGCATTCCTGCTTTAAGCTTTTATCAATTGGGTGTTTTGAGTCTCTTTTTTGAGAAATTCTAAATTTTATTTCCTTTGGTCATTACTTGGAGGTTTGTCTCAGTCTTTTCACAATTTTGTATCTTTTTGCTTTTGTTTTTGCAAAAAAAAATTTCCCTCTCATTCGCCGGGGGCTAAATTGTGTATGAGTGTTAATCACCTTTGAGTGTTTTTATCTTTTTGATCTTTGGAACTCTCACCCAATTTTCTCGACTTGCACTTGATTGGTTCGTAGATTACATTAGAATCATCTTGTGTTTGAGAATTCTCTTACATAGATCACATTTGCATAATTAGAATTCTCATTTTCAGAATATGAATGAAAAATGTGCATAGATTACATTTGCATACTTTTCAAGTGAATTGTGCATAGATTACAATTGCATAGTTTACATTCTGAAAAATCAATCGTAGATTTAGATCAGTTTTCTTTGATTTGAATTTATAAAAAAAAAAAAAAAAAACAAAACAAAACAAAAACAAAAAAAACTGTTTTGGAATTGATTTGCATTAGTTTTTCTTGATGAAATTAGTGCATTAAAGAATTTGTTATATTTTCTCTTAGTGATCAAGTTTTTGCATTGTTGGAAGTGAATGGAAACTCTCTCTTTACTTTAGTTAGGATTCATCGAATTGAAAAGATTACATTATCATATTCAATTGCATTCAGTTGAGTCGGGTCATAACACCATTGGTTTCGTATCCATTTACCCATTTGAGTAATAACAACCTTAATAACACAGCGCTTAATTAAAATTCATCTAGTAATTTTTACATTTCTAGGGCTCTGATACACCAACATAGCTTAGGCTAGTGTCTTGGAGTAGGAGAGTAATTAACTCTCCAAGACAGTAAAACCAAACAAGTAGCTTATCTTGCGGTAGGATAAATCGAACTGTTACATTTATGCTCTGGGAAAGCTCTTCTTAAAGGAGAAGCACAAGATCGTGTCCGAACCAGTGAGGAATCAATCCTCCTTCATTGGGAACGACGCCAGATATGCACGTACTACAAACGGTAAACCTCGGATTAACCATTGTCGAGGAGCCTGGGGTCACTTGTCGGTAAACCTTGGATTATTGTCAAGGAGCCGGCAAGGGGATTGAGCTTGTTACTCTGCCCTTGCGTGCTATCGGATCATAGACTGTTCCCCCAAGTATATTTGTTGTTGTTGGTGACCTTAGTGACTATTATCTTTAGGGTTCTACCCAAGGTGACGGTGGAGGGAAGATCCCACTGTACCTGGAGCAGACGTCGGCTAGACTCAATTGGATTTTCTGGGGGGTTCACTTCACTCGAGACGGTTAAAGTGGAGGAACTTGGTCCAGTCTATTCATTAAGCAGGTTGTCGGGGTAACTGTTCCACCCGCCATTTCTGTACTGAATTCTGCGATGTTGGATTTCATCACCAACTAGTGTTTTCGGCCCGGAAAGTTACTGTTTGTGTATGGTTTGACTCCTAGATTTGATAGCGCGTGTTAATTTGTTTGTTTTTACTTTTATAGACCATAGGTGTGAATTGTGAATTTTAATTGTTAAGTGTGAATTGTGAATTGTTAATTTTAGTTATAAATTGTTAATAAAATTCACTGAAGTTGAATATAATGGCAAATTTTCTGGAATTTACCAACCTAGGAACCCCTCCTAACGAGAATCCTAGTACTTTTCCTTACTTTGGAAATGTTGGTCCTCCTTATATGGCTACTTTTTCATTACCTGGATTTACAATAGGTTTACCGATATGGTTATTTTCAACTTCGTTGGCCCCAAATACTCCAATTGTTCCACCTCAACCGAATGCTTCACCTCAACAGAGTTGACCATCTCAACATCACCAACCTTCTGTTGACCCTTTACCTTCTTCGCCTAATTTTTCTTCCTCCATTTCTTCCTCTTCGCTTGGTGAAAGCCTTGATGCTAGTAACCAGGTGTCTAAGAAGAAGAAGAAAGGGAAGAAGAAGAAGAAGAAGAAGCAAGATAAGAAAGAAGTTAACCAACCAACCGTGGCGGTGAGTGTTAGTTGTGTTGAGGAAAACTCCGACATGCATCGTAAACCCAAATACCCTTGTAGGCTTTGTAAGGGTGACCACTTCCTTGTCAATTGTCCTGGTATTCCAAAGGTCTTGGAAGTATGGTCAGAAAAATCTCATCAACTTTCCATTGATCCATCAACCAGTGATAGTCAGGTTCCTGGGAAAAAGGGTAAAGTTAGGTTTCCTTGTAAGTTATGCAAAGGGAGTCATCAAACTCACATTTGCCCTCACATGGATGAAGCCTCAAAATTGTTGGAAAAACTTACTGTTCCACAGCAAGAATTTCCAACTGGTTACCGTAAACTTTCTCCCAACCTACCATCAACTGACGGAGTGATTGATCTAAATTCAAGAACAATCAATCGCACTCTTCCATTGGAGAGTGAAACTCATGTCACTCAGGTTGATGATCCGTTAGTTGATCAAGTGGTCGATTCAATTTCACATTCGGTCGATCCCACTTTCACTTTAGAGAGTGAACTTCATACCGCTCAGGTTCTTCTTGTTACATCAGATTCTTCTATGCCGGGGGGCATTTCACCTGTTTCTACAGAACCCCCTCCAAGTACTGAGGTCTTTTCCTTTGATTGGAATAGACTGACAGAACCTCGTCTTCCTTCCTCCATCCCTTTCCAAATCATTTTCAAGGCTGGTGGTAGGTACATACATCGTACTTAGGTAGATGAAGGTGCTTCTATTAGTATTTTATCCTCAACTGTTTGGAAAGCTTTGGGTTCCCCTCAGCTTGCGCCTATTACGCAGAATTTGAAAGCTTTTAATAGAACCATTAGTGAACCTTTAGGGATCCTTCCTAATTTTTGCATTACCTTGGAAGGTAAGACTGTCTGTATTGATCTTATGGTAGTTCGAGGTCCCTTGGATTTCAATTTACTCCTTGGGCGAGACTATGTTTATGCAATGAAAGCTGTCGTATCGACACTCTTTCGCGTGATGTCTTTCCATCACAATTGCAGTATTGTGACTGTAGACCATCTTTCGTTCCCTAGTCTTGTTTCAACTACCAATAATATGACACCCCTAAATGTTCCTGATTCTAAAGTGGTATCTACCCTGCCACGGGTTAATTATGTGGCAACTGGTCCCATGTTTTCAGTTACCGATGTAAGTGAGCCTCTCACTGTTTGCTCATCTTCCTTTGATTTAGATCCGGTAATTGACATGGAAAACTCTATGGGATTACTTGAACACGATGTTCTTATCCCTTTTGAGTCCCTTGACATGTGTTCCTTCCAAAGAAGTATTCTTCCTTCTGATGAAGACCTCTTGGAAGCCATGATCAAGGTGTGTCCATTGACATGTCTTTCTTCCAGTTGGAAGCCATGATCAATGTTGTGAGGATAGTTTGTTCCTGTCTCAACCTCGTTAAAAAATGAAACTGGATGCGGTGAGGATAGTTTGTTCCCGTCTCAACCTCGTTAAAAAATGAAACTGGATGTTGCGAGGATATTTTTTTCCTGTATCAACCTCGTTAAAAAATGAAACAGGTTGTTACGAGGAAAGTTCCTTTTACTGTGTCGACCTCATTAAAAAAATGAATCAGTGAGTACGAGGAAAGTTCCTTTTACTGTGTCGACCTCGTTAAAAAATGAATCAGTGAGTGTGAGGAAAGTTCCTTTTACTGTGTCAACCTCGTTAAAAAATGAATCAGTGTGTACGAGGATAGCTTTTTCCTGTATCAACCTCGTTAAAAAATGAAACAGACTAGCATGAGGATAGTTCTTTTACTGAGTCAACCTCATTAAAAAATGAATCAGGTAGATTTTAGGATATGTAGGTAGATTGTAGAAAGTAGGATTTTGCGAGGACAGTTCCTGTTACTGAGTCAACCTCGTTAAAAAATGAATTAGTTATGAGGATAGTTCTTTTCTTGTGTCAACCTCCTTAAAAATGAAACAACTCCCTTTTCAAGGTAAATATTGAAAATAAACCTTCATTCCATCCATCTGGTTTAATGCAATGAAGCTTGGGGGGCATGTACCTCGCTTTGCATCATTATACTGGGGGCATGCGAACTTTTTGAGCATAGTTCCTTGTCTTGTGTCAAGCTCGTTAAAAAATGAAACAAGGGTAGGTTAAGTAGGTAGATTGTAGAGTGTAGTCATGAGCATATTTCCTTGTCTTGTGTCAAGCTCATTAAAAAATGAATCAAGGATTTTAGAGCATAGTTCCTTGTCTTGTGTCAAGCTCGTTAAAAAATGAAACAAGGGTATGTTAAGTAGGTAGATTGTAGAGTGTAGTCATGAGCATAGTTCCTTGTCTTGTGTCAAGCTCATTAAAAAATGAATCAAGGATTTTAGAGCATAGTTCCTTGTCTTGTGTCAAGCTCGTTAAAAAATGAATCAAGGTTTTTAGAGCATAGTTCCTTGTCTTGTGTCAAGCTCGTTAAAAAATGAATCAAGGTTTTTAGAGTAGAGTTTCTTGTTAGGTAGATTGTAGAGAGTAGTTATGAGCATAGTTCCTTATCTTGTGTCAAGCTCGTTTAAAAAATGAAACAAGGGTTTTGAGGATAGTTATTTTCCTGTGTCAACCTCACTAAAAAATGAAACAACTCCCACGAGTCTTTCCAAAATTTCGAAAGTAAACCTTCATTTCATCCACCTGGTTGAATGCAATGAAGCTTGGGGGGCATGTACCTCGATTTGTGTCATTATGCTGGGGGCATGCAAACTGATAACAAGCATAGTTTTTCGTTTCAAGCTTGCGTAAACATGAAACCGAATCCGAGCATAGTTCTTTTCTTGTGTCAAGCTCGCTAAAAAATGAAACAAATCCTCCTCTACTTGAATCGAGAGTTTGACTAGATCTCGCAAATGTTAAGTTGTATATTTAGGTTAGTTATTTCAGTGTTTTGCATAATTTTCTTACAGTTTTAGGTCAAGTCTTTCAAATGATCTCGTACATGAACCTTCATTCCATCCAGCTTGTACTTAGTTGAATGAAATGAAGCTGGGGGGCATGCGCTCTAGCAGTTATGCTTAGGGGGCATCAAGCACAGTTTTCTCTCTGTTTCAAGCTTGTGTAAAAAATGAAACTACTTTGAAGCATAGTTTTTCTCTGTTTCAAGATTTTGTAAAAATGAAACCTATCTCGAGTCAATTTCAGTTATTTTCAAGACTCGTTAAACTCATGAAAATCCCGAGATTGTTTTGCTATCTTTCATTCTCGTAAAACAAATGAAAATTCCGAGTTCTTTCCATCTTTTCCTACTCGTAAATTAAATTGAAATTCGGCCATATGAGTACATTTTTGTCATTTTTTCAAACTCATTAAAATTTACGAAAAATTGAAAACCATGAACTTACATTTTTATCATTTTTTCGAACTCGTTAAAACTTATGAAAAAGTGAAACCTTAGAGTCATCTTTAAGCCCTTTTCTGACTCCTAAAACATGAAAAGATTGCCGAGCGTTTCTTTTACACTCGTTAAAACGGAATTAAAAGATAGTCCTCTTATAGCCCTTTTCTGACCGTAAAAACATGAAAAGATTGCCGGATTTTTGTCGTTTCAAATTCGATATTGGAAATAAAACGACGTGTCCTTGATCGCTTTTTACTTTTCAGGTCAGAGACACTAATCATGAAAGTACTCCTTGGTCGTAAAAGATCAAGCCGTTCTCTCAAGTATTATTTTATACTTTTTCAGGCTTGGGAGACACAAATTTACGAAAAAGGTCAACCCTAGAGTCTTCTTAAGTTTTTCAGACTCTCTAAAATTGAAAAACGTTGAGTTTCTCCTATACTAGACTCGTTAAAATTTCACAGTAAAGGACCTGTTTGATTACAAACAGGAACGGACCACTCCTTCTTAGGGTTCGAATCTAAACTAATTTGGACTCATCCGAAGGATGAGCTTATGATCAAGCATATGTTATCCTCCTCAAGCTTGTAAAAAATAAAGACGTACTTGCCAGAAATGGTGGGGGAAAAGAGATAAAAATGAGCCTATTTGTTATCCTTTGTCTCAGAAGAAACCTTATCACCACTCTTGAACACGACACTTTTCATTCACCTGGGTTGGGAAATCCTTTGCCTAACAGTTAATCAAACCACATTGAAAATCTTCAGCCGGTTCCGGGTATTAACTTTGGGTCAATTGTCACCAAGCCATCTGTCATGTCGTTATGTGTTCAAGAGGTCACTGCAAATAAACCATTCATCTGCAAAATACCCGTCATCCATTTTGACCATCCCTGAGTCAGTCCTTACAGCTACATTTCTTCAACTTGATCTATGATTTCGTGTTGTGGGCTTGCCTGCAACGGGTCGCTTTCTATCGACATCAGCACATTATCTAGAAAGATGACCTAGAAATCATCAGTACCTTGAAATCTTCATGCATCAATGGCAGGTTTCTCGCCTTTGACGATGGTTTACATCATTGACTTTCGATCGAAGGATTCCGTGACATGTTCGACATCAACACATTCATTCACATCTCATGGATTGTACTGGGTGTTATAGACATTTTTGTGCCTTAAAGCATAGAGCATGAAATGTCAATAATCCAAGGGATCCAAAGTCCCTAAACAAGTTGTTCTTACCCTTAGAGGAACAAGGTCAGCAAACCACAGCACTGCAAATCAGTTATCCACTGAAAAACACTCAAAAACAGGTCAATTTTGGATCAAAGTAGCTGCTCCATTAGGCATCTGCGCTGAAAGACAAAAGCTCTGTGGTGTACCTGCGCTGCATTGCAAGTGCAACAAAGGCTACCTGCGCTGGGCGTACTTTGACATGTGGAGGAATCTTTTTCTCAATGTGCCAGTGCCCAGGAAGCTTCCAAAAAGACACTTGATCATAAGATTCGCCTAATGATGAGTTAAGAGCTTCTAAAACTCCAAGTGGAAGGCAGAAACTCCGAGTGAAGAAATGAAGAACAACTGGAGTTGAAGAGGACAACAAGTCACACATCAAGCTGACTTATCTTCACTCCAAAACTCTATATAAGGATCTCATCCCATGGGATCTAGAAGGGTGGAATTTAGCGCGAAGAATTGTTGTTGGTTTACAGTTGTAAGTATTGGGTGATTGCTTGAGGGAGGTGAAGAAGAGATTTCTCTCCGTCGGGAAGGTGATGCTGGATTGGACCTCTTATGGTTGTATCACCGCCTGAACCTTACTTCCATATATTAATAAAGCATTTGAGGTTCTTCTATTCGCATGTGTTTCAATGGTGTATTGTCTTACTTGCGTCTTTGATTTATGCTAATCCTTGAATCGATTATGAATGCATGCTTCTTGTAGTTTCCTTTTCTTGTCTTATTTGCAGGATCTCGTGTAGCTGGGCCCATGAAAAGACTTGGAGCTGGGAGCAAGCGGCAAACAAAGGAGATTGGATCGACCATTTGCGCAAGACATCGTTAAGTGGATCTCTCCCTTTTATCTCTTGCATGTCATAAAGAAGAAACTTTAGATAGTTTTGCTTTCAGCTGTTGCTAAGGAACTGTCACCCTTAGAGTGGGTTAGGGTCATTCCGAGTTGGATACTTTCCCCCACAACAGACTGGCGACGCTGGGGATCGTGTCTTGTTGGTAGCTTGTGTTTCTTGCTATTCATTTCTTAAGCAAAGAGAGTACCGAATCGAACTGCATTCGAGTCCTTCGAAGGCAAAGTAGAGGGCAGCTACTCTAGCCCAGTGTTGGGCATGTTTATGATTTGAAGAGCTGATCCACAAGGACTCTTTTTAGCTCTTTGTGATAGTGTTCATCTTCCTTTAATCATCCTCTAGTGTATACTTGACTGACAGCCTCTGATTTGGCCAAAAACCATTGATTTTTGAGCAAACTGTGACCCGGAATCTGAGAGAGACGAGAGTTGTCTCATCAGTGCAGCTGCAGCAAAGGCTACCTGCACTGCAACGTAGGTCCCGAAGGGGCTACCTGCGCTGCATCTCAGATTGACAGTGCAGCACCTGCGCTGATCCAGTTTTGCCTTGTGCAGCTGGGATTCCCCACTGTCTGTTGCCCAGTTTTCAGTATTGCTTTTGCAGCCTGTTGTCAACCTGTATACCCAGCTGAAACCACTTCTCTTTGCCTTCATTCCGCCTCAGTTGTATGAAGAAACCGTGATTGTTCTTATTGTATTTCTTGCTGTCATTCACAGTTTCCCATAGCGAAAGTGAACTAGTCTTGCTATGACCTCTTGGATCTAGACCTATGAGAAAGTGTCGTTGTGATTCTAAGAGCTAGTTTATTGTTGTTCATAGCTGCTTGAGCATTTTCTTTCGTTATATGGTTCGAATTTCAGTATTTCTTGTGTTGAAACAAGTGAATCTTAAGGTGTTCTTTTGATTATTGGACAAACACTTGTTTGCTTTCGCTTGAAATTGAATTCGAAATTATACAACAGCTTTCTTTTTGTAATACATCAACATTAAGGAAGAAGAAAAGAAATACTTGCATTGTGCATGTGCATTTTGACAGCTTGCATGTCGATTTAGGAAAAGTGCATCAGTGTGTGCTCTATGATCTGTTTGAAAAGATGATGTCTTTCTTTTCCTTCAGTAGTTAAGGTTTTCATAAGTTGAAAGAATTGAAAAAGCTTGCTTATCATTCTTAGACTGCATTTAGGAGTTGTATCATACATCACGTGGTGATCCATAAAGGCAAACTGCTAAGCAAGATCAACCTAAAAAGAACTGAATTTATCTAACAACGCTTTGAAACATAACGAAACACAGTAGAGGTCTAGGTAGAGACGTGAACCGGCGTCGTTAAACATAGTGACTGTCGATCTCTACGAAGGTGTGTGATTCCTCCTGAGGGACAATAGCACTAATACGAACTTGTGCCCCCGCGTACCGTCGCGTATATTGGGGGACCCCTATAGGAACAAAGCCTTTATCCATAGGAAGCCGTGTCGGCCGCCCTACTGATCGCGATGCAGTGAACACAGCATTCACGAAGATCGACCACTCGTACCGTAAAACGTATTCTGTGGTTTCACGAAAGGTTTGGCACACCCTCTGCCTAGAACTCCAGAGTAGTTTCTTTTGGCCTTTTTCAAACTCTATAACTGAAAAATTCCATCCGAGCATTTGTCACTTCGGGCTCGTTAATACATCGAAGGAGACTAGAGTCATCTTTAGCTTTTTCTCGACTCTTAAAAAGTGAAAAAGCAAGTTGTGTCTTAAAAAGCGTCGTCATATAAAATTCATTCTAAACGGAACATAATTACCCCTGATTCCTACGTTGATCTTAAGGTTGAGAACATGGAACGCACCAACAAAGGGATTCCACATGATGGGACCCCTAGCCCTTTCTCCTCTTGGGGAGAAGTTGGTGCGCCCCACATGGCCACATTGTCGCTTCCAGGACTGACAATTGGCCTGCCAGTTTGGCTATTCTCAACCGCTGTAGTTCAGACCACCACGGTTCCTGAACAGTCGAGTCAATAGTTAGACCAGTCTAGAGCTACCCTCCAGCCTTCCACTTCTTACACGCCTTCCTCTGATCCTTCTTCTTCAAAAGGTCAAGCCACCAAAAGTGCAGCTCCCATAGAAAGGAAGAAGGAAAAGAAGAAGAAAGAAAAGAAGCAGAAGGAGCCAAAGGCGCCTGGGGGCAAGCAAAAGGTATCTAACGAAAATCCACACACAGCACGGACCGGGCCCAAATCGCCATGTGTCATATGTAGAGGAGACCACCTCCACCGTGATTGTCCCAGTATTCCCCGGATACTAAGGGACTGGTCCCCTCGTTTGCACAGTTCGGAAGCATCGACCTCTGACAACCAGGTTGAATGCTTACCGTCGACCAGCGAAAGTGAAGGTCCCAGACGACGAAGGGGAATGAGATTCCCCTGCGAATTGTGTGAAGGCAATCACACCCTTCGCCGTTGTCCCTTTTTAGATGAAGCAAAGAGAGTTTTGGAAGATCAACCGATTGCACTGTTGCTACTTCCTCCTGGATACCAAAAACTCGCGCCAAGTCCTTCGTTGGTCGAAAATACAGCTGCCCCGTTCATAGGGCCAGCTAAAGTGTCAGTCACTGAAAGTGAACCTACTGAATCCGGACCGGACGAAAGTCCAAAGGTCGAAACGGCAGTTGACCCGGTTCTCCCTTCAGAAGTTTCATCTTCAAATACCACAGTCACTGAGGATTCATCTTCAGTTGACACCCCTACCGAAGAGAGTAAGGATGACACCGTCCAGATTCTTTTCATCAACACCGATTCTGATGAACATCAGGGCAATGTGCCCACTCCTTTATCGCAGGAAGGAGCATCGTCAGGATCATATCCGGCCGTATATTCGGTCCCACCACCAAGCAACCTGGTTGTGTCCTTTGATTGGAACCAACTAGGCAGACCCCGGTTACCAGCCAGTATACCATTTAGAGTTATAGTCCAAATATACAAAATGGTGATGGCTGGAACTATCATTGATGAAGGGGCATCTGTGAGTATCCTGTCCTCTATTGCTTGGAAAGCACTGGGTTGCCCGGCGCTTTTGCCCGAGACAAGGCGTCTCTCGGGTTTTGACAAAGGAACCAATCGACCATTAGGGATTCTACCTAATGTGCCTATTACATTGAAAGGGAAGGTTGTCAAGATGAATTTGATGGTCGTCCAAGGACCCTTGGATTATAACCTACTCCTTGGACGAGACTACATATATTGCATGGAAGCAATAGTCTCCTCACTCTTTCGAATAATGTGTTTTCCATACGAAGGAAGAATGGTCAAGCTCGTAGACCAACTTTCACTTTCGGGATCACGCATCGCAAGTAGTCACATACCTATCCTCAATGGTCTATTTGATCAAGAAAGGTCTCTACCTCCGGTTCTTCTTCCTGATGAGTGCGAGTAATTCAGGAAAGGAAGGCCGGAACCCAAGGGGCATGCATCCTGGTCTGCTCTGGAGGCAGAAGAAACCTTGGGTGTAAAGTAGAATTTCCGCGGGAGAATATGACTAGTCCATACCCCGTCCCCTCCTTCTTCTTCGTAAAACAGAAGAGCCGGCAAGAGCTCTCATGCGGAAGAAGGGGCAGTTAGGAATGGGGTTGTTCTGGAAAAAGATTCTTTTGTTAAAGTTAAGTGTGTGGCGGAGAAACGTCACTCACCGTCGCCTAGTCGGCGTCACCGAAGAAAGTTTCTATTTGAAAGAATTAACAGAACAATCTTTGGGTAACCTGAAAGAGGTAAGCCTCACCTGTTGAAAACAAAGGTTTTTAACGGAAAAGTAGGGGCAGCCTTGAAATTAGACTTACACCTGGGGGCATGCAAACCTCTTGGAATGCAAGCACGAGCGGCTTTTTATTTTTAGGTAGGACTAACCCCTCTAACCCGTAGGATAGGCCGATACCCAGCTTGCATAAAGAGAGGATATGGAGAAATACGTAGGGAGATGAAGCTCTTTAAAACATAGCGATCTTCCATGAGACCTTACTACTTTATGACTGGTAAAAACGAGCAGTTTTGGCAAAGTTCATGCTCGTTAAAAAATAAACGCAAGATCCGAGCAGTTTTAATGCGGAAATTCATGCTCGTTCAAAAAATAAACATAAGCTTGTGAGCAGGCTTCCCCCCAGTGTTCAAGCTCATTCAGAAAAAATGAACCGGTAAATAACCAGTTGAGACCGTAAATTCATCAGCCATAAAAGCCTTGGTCGTGTTTGTGTACCGTCACCTCCACTTTTCATTTGGCCGATCATTCACATCCATTTGATTGTTTACCTATTTTGAGGAACAGCTGCGAAGAGTGATCCCACCTAGCCATCCTTGTAATACTGCCGTGATTGGAAAATTCCAACCTGTACCTGGAATCTGCTGCTATCCCTGTTTATCACTCGTTCCTCAAAATACGAGTCTTCTTTGAGCTCTTTTCACTGACTCGTAAAAAATGAAAAGTTTGCCGAGTTTTGGCCTTCCAGCTCGTTAAAAGGACCAGAAGAGCTATCCCTCCTCTAGATTTTAATCTTTTTGGACCTGAGGGATTATTGCACAAAAAGATCGAGCGCTTGTCTAGTTCGGCTCGATAAAGATATCGAACAGTCATCCCTTCTGTATTGTTTTATACTTTTTCGGACTTAAGGGATTAGATGACGAAAAAGGACCCCTGGAGTCCACTTTATGTACCCTTTTCAGACTCTCTAAAAATGAAAAGGACCGAGTTGTCTTTGTCGCTGGGCTCGTTAAAAATATTAGATAGCGACAAACTTGTCTGTAGACGAGAACGAGTTTCCCTATCGCTAGGCTCGTTAAAACATAGCGATGGGCTTGCCCGAAGGGCAGGTTATAGAACAAGCATATGTTATCCTCCTCAAGCTTGACAAAAATAAAGAGGTACTGGTCAGAAATGACTGGGGAAAAATTTGGAAGAACCTCAAAGCTTAATGGTAGCAAGTCGCTCTTGAACATGACACTTTTGCCTCCGTAAATATCGGGTTGGGTTATTATCATTCATCGGTCCCTTCACCATGGTCTCGCCATACCATCCATACATGGGGTAATGCTACCGATCCATCACATCAGTGTCGTTATATGTTCAAGAGATGTCATTCAGAAAGTGTCAACCGGGTCCCATCCACTACCGTACATCATCTTTCATCCTTCCATGACCGCCACCCTGAATCATATTTCACAGATCGTTTTCACCATCATCACTAGCTCCGTTCCGTGTCACTGATGTGGGATTCATTAAGGCCCTCCTTTGACGGATCTCTTCTTGTCGACATCAGCTCATTATCCAAGAAGTTGATCTAGGAACACCCCCTCAGTACTTTGAAGCTTGCATGCCTCAATGGCAGGTTTCTCACTCCCGACGATAGGTATACATTAATGACCTTCGACCAGGAGACTTTGCGTGGTGTTCGACGTCAGATCCTATATTCACACCACGTGAATTGTGTTGCAGTACCTTGAGGGTCATCATCATTATCGGTGATTCCTCTCGCGCTTGTTAACAGTTTACATTACTGACTGGTAATCAAGCGATGTCTTTCTGTGTTCGACTTCAAGAAATTCTCACATGGATCGACTTGTACTAAAGTGAAGATCGGACAAGTTTGAAGACCCCGGATCTAGTTTCATCCATCCGGGCTGCGATATATATTCAGGAGATAAAAACATAGACATGTGCAGCAGATGATCATCCTACTAAAAGGATGATAATTAAAAGCAGAGAATTATCAGTCTATTATCAGACGATTGTCTGTTTATGTACAGCAAATGTATTTATAAAGCTGAGCATGGGAAATGCCCGCATCAGCTAGATCATGAAAAGAAAGTATGAAAAGATAATGTATTGTATTGTATTTTGTTACAGGTCACCTCCCGGCGATTGAATGAACTTCGGATCCTCCTAATAAAGCATTTCACCCGATAAACGACCTCATACTTTAGGGGGCAACTGTTATAGACATTTTTGTGCCTTACAGCATAGAGCATGAAATGTCAATAATCCAAGGGATCCAAAGTCCCTAAACAAGTTGTTCTTACCCTTAGAGGAACAAGGTCAGCAAACCACAGCACTGCAAATCAGTTCTCCACTGAAAAACACTCAAAAACAGGTCAATTTTGGATCAAAGCAGCTGCTCCACTAGGCATCTGCGCTGAAAGACAAAAGCTCTGTGGTGTACCTGCGCTGCATTACAAGTGCAACAAAGGCTACCTGCGCTGGGCGTACTTTGACATGTGGAGGAATCTTTTTCTCAATGTGCCAGTGCCCAGGAAGCTTCCAAAAAGACACTTGATCATAAGATTCGCCTAATGATGAGTTAAGAGCTTCTAAAACTCCAAGTGGAAGGCAGAAACTCCGAGTGAAGAACTGAAGAACAACTGGAGTTGAAGAGGACAACAAGTCACACATCAAGCTGACTTATCTTCACTCCAAAACTCTATATAAGGATCTCATCCCATGGGATCTAGAAGGGCAGAATTTAGCGCGAAGAATTGTTGTTGGTTTACAGTTGTAAGTATTGGGTGATTGCTTGAGGGAGGTGAAGAAGAGATTTCTCTCCGTCGGGAAGGTGATGCTGGATTGGACCTCTTATGGTTGTATCACCGCCTGAACCTTACTTCCATATATTAATAAAGCATTTGAGGTTCTTCTATTCGCATGTGTTTCAATGGTGTATTGTCTTACTTGCGTCTTTGATTTATGCTAATCCTTGAATCGATTATGAATGCATGCTTCTTGTAGTTTCCTTTTCTTGTCTTATTTGCAGGATCTCGTGTAGCTGGGCCCGTGAAAAGACTTGGAGCTGGGAGCAAGCGGCAAACAAAGGAGATTGGATCGACCATTTGCGCAAGACATCGGTAAGTGGATCTCTCCCTTTTATCTCTTGCATGTCATAAAGAAGAAACCTTAGATAGCTTTGCTTTCAGCTGTTGCTAAGGAACTGTCACCCTTAGAGTGGGTTAGGGTCATTCCGAGTTGGATACTTTCCCCCACAACACTGGGTACTTTGAGAACCATTGACATCACTGGTGGTCTCTCTCACACTTGTTAACAGTTTACATCATCGACTGGTAATCAAGTGGTTTCTACCATGTTCAACATCAACTCATTTATTCGCATGGATAGAATTGTACTATTTCGGGAAGTAGAAATGAAGACCCTGGATCTAGTTTCCACCATCCAGGCTACGAGAAGTTTTGTATTCATTATATAGTAGACTAATCATAAACAGATGGTTGCGTCCATACTGTGTCTACATGTGTCTATGATTATGATGTACTGCGAAATCATTCCTATATCAGAGCAGTAGTTAGTTTGTTAGTTAAAGTTTTCAATCTGAGTATGGGAATGCCTACCTCAGCGATGATATGATCTTATACATGTATTTTGTGTTGAATATTTACAGGTTCCGACTGGGCTCTCCACAAGATAATCCTTGAAATGATAAAGTACTTCACCCTTCCTATATGATATGAAACCCTAATCTACTACAGACTTCGCACTTTAGGGGGCAATATGTTACACTAAAATTTGTCACCATGACTATTTGCAGTCAGTATGGCTCCATCAACTATCATACTGTCCTCCTTGGCAAGTCTTATACCTCTGCTCCTCATGTCAAACTCCAAGAAAGAGAGAAAGTCTTTAAAAATTCAATTAACTCTGGTTACGTAGTTTCTCTTAACCTTACCTGCGTGTACGCACCTCAAGTTCACAATACCTGCGTACTTGTACGCTCTGTCTGTAAAGGGGTGGGTGCGTACTCCTGTAAAGGTCAAAAGGCGCGAGTTTTACTTCAAAAAAGTTACTTGTGGTCGATTCTAGAGCATTCTAGAAGATGGTTTGACGTGTATTGAGCGCCTCCAGATGGTTCATGTATCCCTATGAAAGAGGAACTTATCCCATCAAGAGGGGATCTATCCCATTGAAAGAGGGGCTTATCCCATTGATGGTGGACCTGATTAACTTCCTCCAAAGAATTATAAATACAGGCATTGGGCCAGAGGGAGGGGAGGTTGAAAGCTGAACATTCCTAAGGGTAGATGCTGCTGAAATTAGGACTCCCTTTTAGAGCTTGAGAGGAGAGATTCCAATCCTTTCTTAGCTTCATTTGGAAGTGGGTGAGCTGATCAAAGTAAAGGAGAACTCTTGCTGGACCCTGGGAGGGACCTGCACAACACTAAGGCACTGGTTGTAATGGTTTCTTTTGTTTCCACTTAATACAATTAAGTTCATTTTTCTCAACAAGTTGTTATACATAATTTGTTTCATATACTCCTTGGTCTTTATGATGAATATGTTTTATTTTATGAGTTATTCAAGTGCTATGTAATCGTTTGCTTGTTAGTGAATGCAGGTTTCGAAGAGAAGGAGGAGCTCATCTGGATCGGAGAGGCTGGACTGCTACAAACAGCGTTGGACTAAAGGTATGCTTTAAACACCTGGTTGCTTGTATTCTAAATGCATATTTAGGGAAAGATAGTGCTTAATTGTCTTGTTTGTCACTAGAAAGCTTTAGCTTCTAGGGAGGTCGGTTTTGTCCGCAAAATTGACTCTTTCCGCATGACAAAAAGACCATTAGATAGAAAGAAGCAGAAAACTTATTCTTTGGGTAGGTTTGGGTGCACTTTCGGATACCGAGGAGTGTAATTTTATAAAGGGACACAAGTTTACATAGTGCAATTTGGACTAAATTGTGGGAAAAGATGACCTTGAATTTGAACAGGTTTACAACATTCCATCCACAAACAGATGGGAAAATAGAACTAGTCAATAGGACTTTGGAGCAACTATTTAGGGGCTTTAATCAAAAGCATCCAAAGACTTGGGATGAAAAATTGGGATATATATTATGCTCCTATAACAAAGTAGTCCACACTTCTAATGATAAGTCCCCATTTAAAACTTGTTTTGGATATTTTCCACCTTCGGCTTTGGATATTACATATGGATAGCACATAAGATTAAGGGAGGATCTTACAGTGGATGTCTTAAGGGAAGAAGATATTAGGTAGATCCATCTACAAGTACAAGAGACTGCAAAAATCAGAGGAAAAATACAAGTTTTGAAAGATTAGCACAAAAAAGAGAATTCATTCAAGGTGGGAGACAAAGTATGGTTCCAATTGAACAAGGAGAGGTTATCGAGTCCTGGTAAGAAAGTAAACACTCTACAATATAATGTCTATAAACTCATTTTATCCCCATAGATGTGAATTTACTCAGAGGTTAATGTAAATAAGTTTAAACTTTATGAGACTTTCATGCTAGATCGGGAAGAGGAACAAGTCTTACCTTTGGTAGACGTTTTAGCACCAGATTCTTAGGTAGAGTTAGTAGAGGATACATTTTTGTAGAAAATGCCTAAAACTACAATATAGGAGTAGCATGAACTTGGGTAGATAGAGGTTAAAGGACATATTCCAAGCAAGGCTAATATGAACATCCAAGAGAATATGGAGGAAATTTTTCCTTGCCTCATTCAGTAGAATATTTTGGGTAAAAAATCCTTCCAAAATGGGGAGGTATAATCTGGATTGGATCATTATATTATTATTCATCCATCTTGAATATATCATACTAGAAAAAGTGGAGGAATCAACTCACATATCCATCTTTATCGGTAATTCCCAGTTTGGCAAATTAGGGTCTAAAACCTTGCAGAAGAATTTTGAGGCATCAAACGGCATTTATGGGGATTGAAAATTTGTTGCTTAAACGTTGCATACCCTACTGTTATTCTAAACACATATACCTCTACAATGATTTAGGGATCACCTTAATCAATGTCTACATGAAAAAGTGATGCCACCCAGAAGTTGACCTTCCTTGTTTTGACCATGATGAATCTCAATAAAAATATTTAACCATTGTAGAATTTTGTAGAATTTTTGTACAAATCAACTAGCTCTGATGCCATGTAGAACTTTTTCTACAAATCAGCTAGCTCTAATACCATGTAGAAATTTCCCACCTATAGATCAACCTAGTAATGCAATGTACTAAAGAAAAACACTTGATCTACTTCTACAAACAATTTAGCGGAAGCTTAATCAACCATGAGCAGCATCAAAAAGAACACATATAACTAATAAGAAGGAATCAATCACACATAACACAGAAGAATTTACTCGGGGAAAGCACCTGCCTAAAACCCCATCTCTGTATTATCATACAAGTGGAAATATAGTCTGGATTACACAAAGCCTTAGGTCGGAAGCTATCTATCTCTCAGTACAATCCCTTTGCTGCTCATAGATAGTTAAAGGCTTCTCACAAACCTTCTCCTCTGCCCTCCAAGCCTTCTGTTTCCTTGTGCAGTTTCCTTGGGGTCCAGTGCTGCCACCTGTGTGAATTGGCCTCTTCACACACTCACTAACCTCTGATCTAACTACACAAACTTGAAGGAGATAAATCCTCATCATGGACGAGCTTCCTTTATAGGAAAAATATTCATCCAACTGATAGTACATTGTCCCTTCTCTAATCTTAACTGGCTCTCTAACAGAACTGACATGCATCAGTTATCCATGAGTGAATACACAGTTATCTGAAAATAACAGTTGTCACATGCATGCAAGCATCAACAAACTATATCTCATTAATTTAACAACTTGTTAAATTAATCTAACTAAACTTGACTAAGTTAAACTAAGTCAATTGATCCTCTCAATATAGAACTTATCCTTAATTCCTCAGTCAGTGGAGAAAATCAAGGACACACTCCCCATTAGTGGAGAAATAATTGCATGTTCTCACAAAGACTTCAAGTTTGCTTTTCCTTAACTAATTAACTCATGGAGAATTAATTAATTAATATTCCAAACTTCTGGTAAGACCAAATTTGAATTTACTTCCTATAGATAGACCAGGGACTGCCATAAATAGGAATCCACACTGCACTGCTAAAAATAGAACTTCTATTTTTAGCACTTCCATTTTTCATTCCATGTTGCCCAATCCAGCATTGATGCCCAAACTGCAATTTTTAGCAGTTCTATTTTTAGCAATTTCTTGTTGCCAATTTTCAACACTCCCTCTCAACAAGAAAGGCTTCCCCTCGAACCTGATCCTGTACCTCTAGAATGTTCTGCATGCAACACATCTACCAAGTTTGGTTACTCCAGCAACTCTCGGAACAAAAAAAAAAACTCCCAACTGACCTCTCTGTTGGGCTAGAAACATACTTTGATACTAAAGCTCTACCTACTACTGACAAGCGCTCCCTCTCTAACCTCTGCGCTACTACAACATCTCCATGCATCTCACACCATTGCACCCTTCTGTGTGCTACCCTGCACTGTGCAACGCACTTGTGCCTCTCACATTGTTGCAGCCTGCATGCTCTACGCTGTCCTGGGATTCCCTACACTGTAGCTCTCTCTGTCGCTCCATCTGCATTTGTCTCTACCCAATCAGTCAGTTCCTACTACTCCACATCGGGGCTCTCGTAGCAAAGTCGAATCAAAGAGGTTGGGTACCTCAAGGATCCTACCCCTCCTCCTTGGGACGATCACTCCACATCGCCCCACCTCCTACCCGGAGGTATGGCTGCATGTGATCCCTCTGCCCACTTGACTCAAAGTTTCCCCCTACTAGAGGTCTCTACATGAGTGGATGCCTCCACTATGTCTCCTCTCGGCTTCCCTAGTTGTGGCTGCTCCACAACCTCCTGAAGCTGCTTCACCAATCGTGACTCCTCCACAATCGTCTGAGACTTCCTATGGCACTGCATGTTGAGAGGTAATTTACTCTCCCTCTCAACCACCAAGTATCTAACCTTTACCTTGCTCCTCAAAGCTTTGCAAGCATCTTGTACCTCAAGTGCATACAGGTTCTTGGCTAGCACACCAATCTATTTCCACTTTCCCGCCATCACGAAATTTTCTAGAAAAAGAGCTGATTTTAAATCAGCAATATCTCCCTCATCCGAACTCTGATTCAGCCGATTTTTTTTTCTATTTTCAGTATTTTTCCACAAGGAATCCAAATATGCTATTTGTTTCTGAAAATTTTGTATAGATATTTTCAGATCTTCTTTGCAAACTCTCGGCCCAAAACTCAAAACTTTGAAATCTTCTCTTCTTGTATATTGTTCTTCCTTGATCAACTGTGCTCCGATACCATGTAGAATTTTGTAGAATTTTTCTACAAAACAACTAGCTCTGATACCATGTAGAATTTTGTAGAATTTTTCTACAAATCAGCTAGCTCTAATACCATGTAGAACTTTTTCTACAAATCAGCTAGCTCTAATACCATGTAGAAAATTCCCACCTATAGATCAACCTGGTAATGCAATGTACTAAAGCAAAACACTTGATATACTTCTACAAACAACTTAGAAGAAGCTTAATAAACCATGAGCAACATCAATAAGAACACATATAACTGATAAGAAGGAATCAATCACACATAACACAGAAGAATTTACCCGGGGAAAGCACCTGCCTAAAACCCCGTCTTTGTATTATCATACAAGTGGAAATATAGTCTGGATTACGCAAAGCCTTAGCTCGGAAGCTATCCAGCTCTCGGTACAATCCCTCTATTGCTCATAGATAGTCAAAGGCTTCTCACAAACCTTCTTCTCTACCCTCCAAGCCTCCTATTTCCTTGTGCAGTTTCCTTTGGGTCTAGTGTTGCCACCTGTGTGAATTGGCCTCTTCACACACTCACTAACCTCTGATCTAACTGCACAAACTTGAAGGAGATAAATCTTCATCATGGATGAGCTTCCTTTATAGGAAAAATATTCATCCAACTGATAGTACACTCTCCCTTCTCTAATCTCAACTGGGCCTCTGACAAAACTAACATGCATTAGTTATCCATGAGTGAATACATAGTTATCTGAAAATAACAATTGTCACATGCATGCATGCATCAACAAACTGTATTTCATTAATTTAACAAATTGTTAAATTAATCTAATTGAACTTGACTAAGTTAAACTAAGTCAACTGATCCTCTCAATATAGACCTCATCCTTAATTCCTCAATCAGTGGAGCAAATCAAGGACACATTCCCCAGTTAGTGGAGAAATAATTGCATGTTCTCACAAAGACTTCAAGTTTGTTTTTCCTTAACTAATTAACTCATGGAGAATTAATTAATTAATATTCCAAACTGCTGGTAAGACCAAATTCGAATTTACTTCCTATAGATAGACTAGGGACTACTATGAATAAGAATCCACACTACACTGCTAAAAATAGAACTTCTTTTTTTAGCACTTTCATTTTTCATTCCCTATTACCCAATCCAGCATTGATGCCCAAACTACTATTTTTAGCAATGCTATTTTTATCAATGCTATTTTTAGCAGTTCTATTTTTAGCAATTTCTTGTTGCCAATTTTCAACAACCATTCTAATATCTGTTATATTGTAAAAACCCTGGAAATGATCAGCAACATCATCATCATATATATATATATATCATATATATATATATATATATATATATATATATATATATATCTTTTTACACAATCCTCCTCACTGACAAAATCCTAGCAACATCTTAACAATACATTGATCGACAAAATTGACTTAAGACATACTTCATTACAACAACAGGTGAATTCACAAGATTATAGAAGAAATGCAAGTGTCTTTGCAACTTGGTAAACTTAGCAACACAATATGACAATATTATGTATGCATATCAATTATCAAACTCTACAAAGGTGAAATATTACAAACTCCTTTCTACTAATGAATGCTCCAGATGATGCAATGATGAGTTACACTTTCAAAAAGGACTGCTCCATAATTTTTATAGACATATTTGGGCACTGCAACCCCAATCATATATGTCCATAAACCAAGGGATTCTAAGTCCCTAAAAGTGTTGTTTCATACCCTAAAGGAGCAAGGTCAGCTGATTACATCATCTCCCAGAAGTTCTCCATGAAAAACTACTCAGAACTGGTCAAAGCAGGACCATACAGACTGCCCAATGCTAAGAGTGTGATGCATCTCACCTGCCACATGCAAAAAGTGTGATGCATACTAGAAAGCCCTTTTGTAGGGTGCGATGAGTGAGAGCAGATAAATGGCACAAACAGTTTGCTAGGTGGAGACCCTGAGAATCTTCTAGAAGTTACTCATTTGACACTTGCCTCTTTGAATTTGCCCAAGGATGAGTAAGAGATCATGAAATCTCCAAGTGGAACCAAGAACTATCAGAAATATGACACTAATCAAAATCCCAGAAGCTGACTCACCCCCCTGCAAACATCTATATATGGAACCCTCATCCCATAGATCCAGAGGCTAGAATTTTGTAATTTGCAAGGAATTGTTGTTGGTTTCTCTTTGAAGACATTGTTGGGTGATCTTGCTTTGTATGAGGTGAAGATGGATTTCATGCTAGGAGGATGGCATTGGGTCAGACCAAGTGGTTATAGTCCTCTCTTCTACTACTTCTATCAATAAAGCTATTTGAGTTTTCCTCCATATTCTTGTGTATCTCTGAATATTGTGTTGATCTATGCATTTGTATGGTCAATATATATATGATCCTATATTGTTTACGGTGATAGATCTTTATGCTTTGATGGTATTATGCTGCTTTGACTCTACAGGTGCTCTTTGAAGTGGGACAAGTAAGGAAGGAGTGGTGAGATTCTGTCAAAGGGGAAAGGAAACAAGCAAGGAGCCAAGCGAAAGACTAAGGTTGGTACTCTCTACTTCTTCTCATCTATCTCTCGTAAAGGAAAACACAAGTGAATTTAGTTTGTTTGTTTCTAAGATAGATACCCGTCTTAGTGGGACTAGCAGCTCCGAATAGACACTAGTTCTCCCGATAACAAAATGGCAACTCCACTGGGGATTGAATAGTTTGATTGCTTGTCTCTATTTTTTTTATTCATAAACCACAGATGGAGCCTGAAGTTAAGCCAACTAGCCTTCGAACTGCATTTGCTATGCAAGTGCAAAGTAGATCAACGCTGCTTTAGTCAATCTCTGGGTTTGTTTATGAACTGAACAACTGACTTGCAAACATCCTAAGTGCCCTAGAGGTAGCTCAAGTAACCTCATTAGATCAGCCCTTATACTTTGTATTTACTGACTATCATTAGCTCGGCCTAAATCCCTCAACTAAGCTGCAAACTATGACCAAAAACCAAGTTAAAGTCTCGTCCCTAGACCATCGCACTGTCTCTTCTTGGCCAACTGGATGCATTGCACCTCCCGTGTGCAGTAGGTGGGATGCATCCCTATTTTCCTGTGTTACAGGTGCGATGATCAGGTAAGACTATTTTTGCCTCCAGATTTTGGATTTTTCTTCACTGTCTTTAGCTTTATTCAAGAATTTTGTTGTCTGTGATCAGTAGACCACTGTGGAAACCCCCTTCCTTTGAATTATTCAGCCTCTATTGTACAAAGAATTGTGAATGTTTTTATGTATTTTTCGCCATTTACAGTTCTCCTTTACAAAATAGTAACTTAATCGAACTGTCGTCTTTTGATTTGAAAGTGTCGCAAGTGTCGTTTTCAGTCAAAGAAAAGAATCCTTCTCTTTTTTATAGTCGATTACACCGTTACTCTTGGATTTGATCTGAACAAATAGTATTTCAAGTGTCGAAAGCAGTTTTCAAGTTCAAAATCGCAAAGTGTCGTCTTGTCTTCCTTTCGTTTTTTGAAAAGAAAATCGTTAGTACTGTCACTTTGAAAGAAGAGATAGTTCAGATTTGTATTTAGCATTCTTCTTGTCATTCACACATTAAGAAAGCAGAAAACAAATACATGCATGTTCATTTGCATTTAGACTGCTTGTTGATTTTGATTTAGGACAGTGCATCTAGTGTGTGCTCTCTGCTCTATGTTGAAAGGATTTCGATTCTCTTTCCTTAGTAGCTAGGATTTTCATTGCAAAAAGAAGAGTAAACAATTGTTTATCATCTTAGATTGCATATTTAGGACTTGTATATCTAAATCAAGTGGTGAACCTTAAAGGAAAACTTCTTAAGAAAGATCAACTGTAAATAAATTCAATGAACATAAAAATGCTTTGGAACCTAACACACAACATCTAGAAGTCTAGGCTAGAGACGTATTCTGGCGTCGTAAATCCTTGTAACTGTCGCTTTCATTATAGGTTGGGTGATTCCTCCTCTGAGACAAAAAGTACCAATATGGATTTGTGCCCCCACGTATCGTCGAGTATATATTGGGAGACCACAATAGGTCATATTCTTTATCCTTAGGAAGCCGTGTCTGCCGCCCTATCGATCACAATGCACTGAACACAGTTTTCGGGAAGATTGACTTTCGTACCGTAAAAATTATTCTATAGTTTTGCAATTGATTTGGTAATCCTTCTGTCTAGATTTCCAGAATAGTCTCTTTCGTTCCTTTTCAGACTCCTTAAAGGAAAAGGTCCATTTGAGCACTTGTCACTTTAGGCTCATTAAAAATCGAAGGCGACTAGAGTCATCTTTAGCTTTTTCTCGACTCTTAAAAATTGAAAAAGCAAGTTGTGTCAAAGCGTCTAAAATTCATTTAATTTGGAATAACATTTTCCCCCCTATTTTGAGTTGATCAAATAATCCGAAATCGTGGAAGAAAGTCAATCAAAACCCCGTCGTTCGCGGAGACTGACGAATCAACTGTCTTTGACTCCGGAAACGAAACCATTCCGGGCCAAGCGGAATCGTTTAACTAGGTCAAAGTCTCCTGGTTTGTTTGAAACTTGTGTTTCAACATCCTCTGAGACTCCAGTTACTCCAATCATTTCTGGTATCCCTGCCTCTACAGAAGAAGTTCCGCAGTTACAAGAGGACATTAGAATTGATCCTAGTGTAACAATAAACACTTCTATTCCTGAACCAACTCCATCTAGGGTTGATTCGAAAGGTGTTACCCCTCCAACATCTGTCGCTACAGAATCTATACCTTCTTCGGTACCAAAAATATTTTACGGACCTAACGGTCTACTCCTTCCACCTGGATTGATTGCTATAGAAGATATTACGGAGGATCTTCCATCCAGTACTCCATCGCATTTTGGAACTGGGATCCACCTATATCCTTCTACTTCAGAAGTTAATACCCCTTCATCACAAGTTCCTGTAGAATCGCTAGGAAGTCTTTTGGATAGACTCGATATGTCTAGACAACCATCGACATCTAGGACTATGTCATCTAATACAGCGGTAGCAGAACCTCCTACCACCACTCCGACGATGTTCGCTGGCATACCATCTATCCCAACTAGCTCGCAACCGCTAGAGGGAGTCCACTCAGGGAATGTTTCGATAGTGTGGTCTGTTCCCGTTTGTTTGTCCGGAATAGTATCAGAAATTTCTTATGTTGAGTCTCAGCAAATTGATCCTTCACAACAGTATCAATTTGGGCAATCCAGTCTCCAAAGGCCAATCATTCCTTTGAGAACTAGATTGTCGCCGTATGGAGGGCACTATGCCCTTTCATTGTTCCCTCCGGGAGAACAACCATATGAGAGTTCACAACCGAATTCGAGTCAAATTGGAATCACATCTAGTGGTTGGGTGCCAATACTGCCTCAACAACCAAGAGTTGTATACTCAATGCAACCAAGTCTACCTGTGTCGAATATCCCCACTATACCAGCTATTGTGATAGTGTCGCAAGTACAAGTGTTGCTTGTTGTATGCCAACCTCAAGTTTCTCAAGTCGTAATACAACAGCCTCTTGTCTCCACGACGCAACCCTAATAGCCGGTTAGGGGCTCCTTAACTGGAGCAACTCAGACTCAAACGGGTACTATTACCCCTCATCTTGGTCAAACATCTAGTATTGGGCAATCGAAAATGGTTTCACAACCATGGCTGGTGTAACATCAACAACCGCAATTCCAGCAAGCTTACCAAGGACTTGAGCAACAAGACTTTGCAGGTAATGGGCAACCATATATTCAAAATGGTTATCATCAATCATCCCAAATTGCTTATGCCCAGGAACCTTATCAAAGTTATGAGCATCAAATGTATTATGCTGGTACGCAAAGACCCATTGCTCAGGCGATCCCATCTTATCTTGGGTATGCTTTGCCAAACCTGAATCAACAGTTGCCCTTTGTGGCGACTTTAGAGTTACCAGATCTAAATCAGCTAACAAATGATCCAATTGCTTATGCCCCTTGGTGGCCAGCGATTCCTCATAAACTTTCGTCAGATATTCCTAAATTCAATGGAAATCTAGGTGAAGATTCGTCGAATCATGTGATGACCTTTCATCTATGGTGTTCCTCCAACACTCTAAATGATGATTTGGTTAGGCTTCGCCTTTTTCAGTGAACATTAACTGGTTTGGTAACAAAATGGTACATCAAATTGCCTAGAGCTTCATTTGATAACTTCAGCACCCTTGCCACCACCTTTTTAACCCATTTTCAATTACCAATAAGGTACGAAACAGGAACAGATCTTCTTACCAATTTCAAACAAATGATGGCCACTCACATATCTGATCATATTTATGAGTGGCGATGTTGTCGTAGAATGGTAAAAACATATGTTCCTGATCAGCTACTAGCTGAATGGTTTATTAAGTCATTATTACCTTCTATTACAGAAGATGTGGCAAAGGGAGGAGTCGTCACCGAAGAGCAAGTCATTTCTCATGCACAATATCTAGACTTGATCTATACTCAGACTGGCACGCTTTATGACAAAATCCCTGATGCTCCCAGACCAGAATTTTCTGTTCCTCCTCCTCCTAAATCAAACAAAGACTCTCATGCTGGAAATGGCGTGATAGGTACGACAAGCACGAAGTCAACAAAGGCTACATCTAAGAAAGCCCGTAAGGTTTCTGGTCAAAATGCAAATGAAGAACTTCTAGCCTCGAAGGTTAATTCCATGTCAACTGACAAAGGCAAAGAACCGAAGCAACCAGGGGGCAAGAAGAAAGGGAAGAGCAAAAAGAAGAAACAGGACGATTCATCTCCTGAAAAATCTTCTGCAAACCCTTCTCGGCAAAAGAAACCTAGTCAGCCATGCCTCATATGTGATGAGGACCATTGGACGATAGATTGTCCATATAAAGCTAAAGTTAAGAAAATCTTTAAGAATTCAAGAACTTCAGCAATATTGACTGACCCATTTCCGAACCCAGGAACCAATCTGGTTGCTAGCGATAATGCTTCCCCATCCCAAGTGCTTATGTTGTCCATTTCAAAATAGCAAAATGATGCTTTGATATTGACAAGGAATAAAGATTACAGGAATCCACAGCAGTCGAACAACAAGGTTACTGATCAACCTAGTAGTTCGACAACAACCTCGACTGAAGTTGTGCAACCCATCATTCCTGAGCTAATGATAAAGCCGCCAAAGGGAGTAGTACACAAATCAACATTTAATCCTCATGCCAGAGCGGCACAAAATTATAATATAGTAGAGGACCTGGCCCAATCCTCGTCCGCTATGTCGACACTTGAAGTACTGCAAAATTGCCCCTCCCAAAAGCACACTCTATTATCAACGATAGGTGGGATTGACCCAACAGATTCCAATCTTGTGGCCTTTAATCATAAAGGATATGAACCTCAGTTACCAGCTCAACTCGCTTTCCTCATTTAAGTGAAATCCCTCAACAAAACTGTTCATAGAACAATTATTGATGAGGGGGCATCTACATGTATTATGTCAATGAGTTGCTGGAAAACTTTAGGATCACCACCCTTGTCGCGATTGTCAATGACGTTAAAATCATTTGATGGATGAACATACACTCCATACGAGATTTTGAGTAACTTACAAGTTGAACTGGGGGGAAAAACAGTAGAAATTGATGTTGAGGTTATCGATGGAAATCTCAATTATAACATCCTACTAGGAAGGCCTTGGATTTATGCTATGGCCATTGTTGTGTCAACGTACTTCAGAAAGATTGCATTTCCTTTTCAAGGAGGAATGACAATCGTTGACCAGCAAACTTTTCTCCCCAACAATTCACAAGTTACGGGAAGCATCCCGATGATCCACGGAAGCCCTCAGTTGCTTCAAAATATCGAAGTAGGCTTGCTAAAAGACCCTACATTGATGGGTACTTTTGCCCTACCGCCTCCAAACAACCTGGCGGAAGTGGCCACGGTAGGAACCTGCAATATGGTATGTTCCATTGAGAAGATGTCTGAACATGATGTTAGCATGGATCATCACCAGGTATTGCCTCCAAGCCCAATAGAAATATTGTAGCAATCAATGTTCTCGGCATGGGAGGCAAATCCAAATGAACATTCATCAAGCGTTTGGGTAGATAGGTCAAAGGAGTATGGTACCTCTTTGGTTACTTCATCGTGTGTACATTCTACAGACGAAGGAATTGTTCAGTCAATGATCATAGAGGGGGAACCATGGGAAGATTACCACCATCGTTCCCATCTTCCGGATTACGACAAAGATTGCTCTAGCAACCTTAATCATCCGTCAGTTTTTTATTTTCTATCAAATATTGTAAATACGGTGGATTCTGAGTGAAATCTGTTCAATATTAAAGAAACTATCACCATAAATATCTCGACCAAACAAGATGTTGTAGAGAATATTCATGTCGTCAAATCTTGTTCTTCTTCAGAACTGGAAATATATTACGCTTTCTTTCACGAGTTCAGAGATGTCTTTGCATGGTCATATGAAGAAATGCTAGGCATTGACTCGAGCATAGTTGAACACGAAATTAAGATGTATCCAGATGTCAAACCAGTAAGACAACAGCTTCGGCAGGTGCACCCAAAGAAAGCCGCTGCCATCAAGGCAGAAGTTGAAAAACTTCTCCATGTTGGTTTCATTTACCCGGTTCCTCTAACTGATTGGGTATCAAACATTGTTCCTGTAATGAAAAAACAAGGAACAATTAGAGTGTGTGTCGATTACAGGGATGTAAATCAAGCCTGTCCAAAGGACAACTACCCTACACCCTTCATCGACCAAATAATTGATGAATGCGTGGATGTGAAATCTTTTATTTTTATGGATGGATTTTCCGAGTATAATCAAATAAATATACGCCCACAGGACCAGTCAAATACTGCATTTATTTGTCCGTGGGGCACATTCGCGTACTGTAAGCTACCTTTTGGTTTAAAGAACACAGGGGCAACTTTTCAGAGGGCAATGAATTATGCCTTCCATGACATCAAGAACATCATTCAACCATACCTCGACGATCTTCTGGCTCATTCACGAAAGCGGACCGATCATCCACAGCATTTGAGAGCAATATTTCTACGTTGTCGACACTACAAAATAAGACTCAATCCGCACAAGTGTGTGTTTTGTATCAGTTCTGGTCATTTACTTGGCTTTGTAGTTTCAAAGGATGGAATTCGTCTCGACCCGTGCAAGGTTCAGGCAATCATCGATTTGCCTCCACCTTCAAATTTGCTTCAGATTCAGAAACTCCAAGGGAAAGCAAACTTTATGAGGAGGTTCATTCCAAATTACACCGAACTTGCTAAAGGTTATACACGTCTATTGAAAAAATAAGTACCCTTTAACTGGGATCAGGTTGCGCAAGCTTCCATTGATGCTCTAAAGGAATCCCTAACAAAAGCATCATTAATGTATGCTCCTAATTATCAAAGAGACTTTAACCTGTATCTGGCTACAGCAGATACAACCATCACAATGGTTTTAGTTCAAGAAGACAATGGAATCGAACATCCTATTTATTATTTAAGTCGAAACTTAAATGATACAGGAAGCAAGTACTCCTATGTTGAAAAGCTGGCTCTCGCAGCTGTTAAAGCAATACAGAGATTTCGACACTATGTTCTATTTCGAAAAACTATCGTTTTGTCAGATTGCAACCCCATGACTTACATCTTGTCGCGACAGTTGCTTGGGGGCAAATATTCGAAGTGGATAGCAATTTTACAAGAGTTTGATCCGGAATTAGTAAAATCCAAATCAAAGAAAGCTCTGGTCTTCGCGGAGTTACTATGTGATTTCCCATTGTCGTCCAACGATTCAACATCCAAAGCAACAATCGTGGATGAATCTTTGTTTCTGATATCTTCAAGCGATCCGTGGTATGGAGATATAATCATTTATCTCCAAACCCAAACGTATAGGTCTAACACCTCTCGCTCAGAATAGTGACGTACTTGATACCAAGCAAAAGACTACATGATCGTCGATGATACACTTTACCATCGTGGTGTCGATACAGTGCTGAGAAGGTGCCTCACCCATGAGGAGGACGAAAAAGTCCTGAATGATTGTCATTCAGGCGCATGTGGGGGGCATCAATCTGGTTATGCTACGGCACAAAAGATTTTACGAGCAGGATACTTCTAGCCAACAATGTTCAAATATTGCATAACCGCAGTCAGAAGTTGCCATGCTTGTCAAATCTTCAACCGCAAAACCAGAATACCACCTGCACCTCTGCAGACAGTAGTTACTGTTGGGAAATTCGCCAAATGGGGCATAGATTTCATGCAATGTAACCCCACCTTGGCCGGGGGCATGGGTATATCATAGTCGTAGTTGAATATTTTACGAAATGGGCCGAGGCGATGCCTACTTTAAACAACAGCGGCTAAACGACCGCTCTTTTCTTTTTCAATCATGTAGTCTCCAGGTTCAGCGTTCCACAAGCTATAGTCACAGATCATGGATCGCATTTCCACAATCACATGATGGTTGAATTGGCTGCCAAATTAGGACTGTCCCATGACAGCTCTACTATGTATTATCCGCAAGCTAACGGGTAAGTTGAGGTGATCAACAAAGTCCCGAAACGCATGCTGCAAAGGATGATTGGAGTCCATAAATGGAGTTGGAACCTAATCCTGTACTCAGCCTTGTGGGCATACCGGACATCGGTGAGAAATGCGACTGGGTTTACGCCCTTTCAGCTGGTGTATGGCCTGGAAGCGATCTTACCAGTTCAGTGCGAAATTTCATCTCTCAAGCTCACAATTGACCTCCTCCCCGAAACTTCAGAGGAAGAGGCTCGTTTCTTAGAGTTAATCCGACTGGATGAAACCCATCGTGACACCACCTTGGCTAACGAAGCACATAAGAAACAAGTCAAAGCACAATTTGACAAGAATGTCAAACCCCATGTTTTCTCAGAAGGTGACCTGGTCTTGCTTTACGATCAGGAATCCGATAAATTGGGAGCAGGTAAGTTCCAGTCTTTGTGGATGGGTCCCTATATTGTTAAGCGTGTATTAGCAAAAGGAGCCTACGAGCTAGTAGATTACGATGGGATTCCACTATCGTAACCCCAAAACGAGTTGTACCTTAAGTGTTACTATGCTTGACTCGGCATGGTAACCTCTTCATATGCTTTTGTTACATTTTTGTTTTCTTTAAGAGTAATCATTTTGGTTAGGTAATCCACTTTTGCATTTGGTTGCAGATGTCGAACCTATTGGAATCATTTGTTGGATACGCCGACGAAGCGATTCGTAGTACGTGGAACCTATCTTCTGCAGCTTGGGCCATCTTTGATCCAAGCAGCGAATTAGCGAGTTTTAGAGGGGTGTGTATTGGCTAATAAACGAACAACATCATTGAATACAGTGTGTTGATAGATCTCCTCTCTGATGCCATCACGCATGGCATATGCCAACTTGTCGTCAGGCTAGACTCACAACTCGTCATTCTACAGCTTACCGGCATCTATTCCGTTTGAAATCCAGTTATCTATCGTATGTTCCCAAGGGTCAAGATTTCGGAAAGGCAGTTCGATTCTATGCAATATCAAAATATTTCCAAAAAATTAAACACGTTAACTAATTCATTGGCAAATTATGTGTTAGATAGACATTTTCAACATTTGTAAAAGAAAAGCATTTCATCAATATTTGCATCAGGATCATATAACTTAACCAAAATAAAGCTCCAAAAATCAAAAATATATATAACTGTTTATAGTTTGTACATAGTGTTCTATGTCCAAGACAAAATCAGTCATATGACCCAAAAACTCAAAATTCAAGGGGGCACCCTAATCTAATGGTGCTGGTGATAACTAATCACCACCTACGGAATCATGCGTAAGAGCCTAGTCCATCGACTCGGCACGCCAGTGGTATGGCACTGTAATCTCAGAGGCAGCACATCGGTCCTCACATCCAGAATACTGAGGGTGAGATCCTCGATCTGATCCTACAACACTGCAAGGGTCTCGGATACATCCAGATCACGAAGGATGGCCCTCCCTACAACCTCTCTTGCTGGAATGGCAACTGTTGCTCTCGGGCACACTATTGGTTGCACTGGCCCGATATCTGCAGGAGCACATGAGTTTTGATTAGTCTCGAAAAACATTTGAAAAGCACAAGAACATTATAAAAATAATAAACAGAGATATGGTCAGAGATTTTTTACCTATGACACCCCACTGCTCGCCAGCCAGCAGCACCAAATCTGGGTCACCTCGGAAATCCATCCCGGCATATGGATACTCAGCAAAGACCATCTCCTGACAGTCGAACCACTCAAAGAAGGCATCAAAGAATGAAATCTATGACTGACCAGCATGTCTGGCCATCAGATCAACCCATCTCTGCATCCGTGGTTCCGTTGGTACCGATGGTCCGAGTGAAATGTATTGTGGCTGCATCAATGGGATCTTCTCCAAGGTGAAAGCAGTCAGAATAGAACCATAGCCAAAGTTCTTGGATCTCCTGTTTTTCACCTTGGTAAGTTGTTCTTTTATCACTAGCATCACACCAGTTGAATACCTTGGGTTCGAGGCATTCCAAGGCGTACTGCATATAGGACTTGTTGGCAAAGTGAAGGGTTGCACTACCAGCCAATCTAGAAAAGGTGAATAAAATAGTCCTCAAGGACCGGTCTGTGACATCTCGGATACTGATCTTGTCGTCCCTGCTCGGCTAAGATCCTTCTCTACAGTATCGGCGAATATAATCCCTCATGGATTCGCCCCCACGGGCAAAACCTGATAGTGAGAGAGGGGCACCATGCCTTGATAAACCGGTCAAGAAGTAGATGTCCTCAATAGTCAAGGGGATGGATTTTCCTCTAATCTGGAACACTTGGTTGGTAGGATCCCATGCGTCGAGCAAAATATTGCAACAAGTTGATTTATTGCCTCATGCTAAATATGCAGAAGAACTTGAGCAAGCCACAGTTCTGCAATGCAATTACCGTACCCGAATCATGTAAGGTAACCATGTCCTCTTCTCCATGCTCACGTTCACGCCATGTAACAACCATTTTTTCTCCGATGAATCTCTAAAAAACAAACAAGAGAAGAGTTAGGATCTTGATTTGTCAAAAACTAGGCAAAATTTCCATGAAAAATCAGTGCAAAAGTTTTCCTCCTTGCACCCATCGCACCCTAGCTGTGTACTAGGTGGGATGCATACTGACTGGAAATAGGCTAGCCTAGGATGCATCGCACCTTTCGATGTACACTAGGTGCGATGCAGGCAGAACGAAATGTTCAAACCCCAGAGGCTCAAAAAAGCAGAAAAACATGCTCATAATTCAAAAAGGAAAGAATGCAATTGAAGAGCTCAGGTTTAGTTCCTACCTGGTCCAGACGGCACCAAAAGTCATCCATAGAATCTCCTAGAATTAGGTGATGAAAATCAAAGGGGAAAACACCTCCAGAGCTCCAACGATCACAACTACAAATGAAATGGTAAGATGAGGGGTAAAAAACTATTTTTAAGTTACTTTTCATGTAATTTAAGTAGGGTATTAGTTTTTTAACTCATTTTTCAAGCATGTGTTCTCATTTCTAATCAGTTTGATGGAGCAATTGAAGAGGTAGTACAACCATCAAAAGAACATAGTGTTAACAGTGAATCGAATATCAATGACCATTATCACGAGCAATTTTACGCAAAGTTCAAGCTTGTTAAAAAATAAACCTAGCAATAAGCATATGTTCCACCAGAGTTTAAGCTCGTTAAAAAATGAACCCGCCTCTGGTAAATAACCATTGCATTATTATCAGCTTTTGAGCCTTGGTCGTGTTCTTACCATCACCTCCACTCTTTTTAGCCGATCATACGCATCCGTTTGATTGTTTACCCCTTTTGAGGAACAACTGCGACAAGTGATCCTATTAGCCTCCTTCTTTACACTGCCGTGATTGAAAAGTTCCAAACATTACCTGGAACCAGCTGTTATCTGAAAACATCACTCGTTCCTCAAAAAACGAGTCTCCTTTAAGCTCTTTTCATCTGACTCATAAAATATGAGAAGATTGCCGAGAAATTGGCCTCTCCAGCTCGTTAAAGTGATTGGAAGTGCCATCCCTCCTCTAGATTTTAATCTTTTGGACCTAAGGGATTATTACACAAAAAGATCGAGCGTTTGTCTTGTTCAGCTCGTTAAAAGTATCGAAAATTCATCCCTTTCGCATTGTTTTATACTTTTTCGGACTTAAGGGATTATATTACGAAAAAGGAATATTGAAGTTTCCTTTCTGTCTCTTTTTAGACTCTCTAAAATTGAAAAGAACTGAGTTATCCTTGTCATTAAACTCGTTAAAACAATAGCGACAAACTTGTTCCTTCAGACAACAACGAGTTTCACTGTCGCTAGGCTTGTTAAAACATAGCGACGGGTTTGCCCGAAGGGCAAATTATAGAAAAAGGATATGTTATCCTCCTCAAGCTTGACAAAAATAAAGAGGTACTGGTCAGAAATGACTGGGGAAAATTGGGAAGAAAACTTGAAGAAACTTTATTGGTAGCAAGTTGCTCTTGAACATGACACTTTCACTCCATCACCATGATTGAGTCGGGTTGAGTTATTCCGTTCACCGGCCATATCACCATTGGTCCACCGTACCATCCACTTTTGGGGTTAACTCTACCAATCCATTTCAGTGTCACCGATATGTTTAAGAGAAGTCACTCAGAGAATCCACCTACCCAGCTTGTGTCTCATCTGCCGCAATACCTTCACGCTTCATTCTTTCATGACCGCCACCCTAAACCTTGTATCATCAGATCGTTTTCACCTCCACAAAATCATTTGCTCCGTTTTGTGTCATAGATGTGGGATTCATTAATTCCCTCCTATGATGGCTCACTTCTTGTCAACATCAGCTCATTATCCAAGAAGTCGACCTAGGAACAACCCTTTCAGTACTTTGAAGCTTGCATGCCTCAATGGAAAGTTTCTCACTTCCGGCGACAGGTTTACATCAATGGCCTTCGACCGAAAGATTTTGCATGGTGTTCAACATCGACTCATGTATTCACACCACGTGAATTGTACTGCAGTACCTTGAGGGTCATCATCATCATCGGTGATTCCTCTCGTGCCTGTTAACGACTTAATCATTGGCTGGTAATTAGGCGATGTCTTTCCATGTTCGACCTCAGAACATCTTTTCACATGGACCAACTTGTACTTTCAGGTGAAGATTGAACGAGTTTTGAAGACCCCAGATCTAGTTTCATCCATCCGAGCTGCGATATATTCAAGAAAATAAAGACATCAAATTTTCATCATTTATGCACAGATAATCATCCGAACCAAAGGATGATGGCTCTATCAGAATCATCAGTCTACCACACAGACGATTGTCTGTCCTATGTACATGAAAATGAATTTATAAAGCTGAGCATGGGAATGCCCGCCTCAGCTAGATCATGAAAATACTATGAAGATAATGTATTGTATTGTATCTTATTACAGGTCACCTTCCAGTTCGAAAAACCTTGGATCCTCATTATAAAGCATTTCACCCGACATCAGAAGATTTACGACCTCATACTTTAGGGGGCAATTGTTATAGACATATTTGGGCACTGCATCCCCAATCATATATGTCCATAAACCAAGGGCTTCTAAGTCTCTAAAATTGTTGTTTCATACCCTAAAGGAGCAAGGTCAGCTGATTACATCATCTCCCAGAAGTTCTCCATGAAAAACTACTCAGAACTGGTCAAAGCAGGACCATACAGACTGCCCAGTGCTAAGGGTGCAATGCATCTCACCTGCCACATGCAAAAACTGTGATGCATACTGGAAATCCCTTCTGTAGGGTGCGATGAGCGAGATCAAACAAATGGCACAAACAGTTTGCTAGGTGGAGACCCTGAGAATCTTCTAGAAGTTGCTCATTTGACACTTGCCTCTCTGAATTCACCCAAGGATGAGTAAGAGATCATGAAATCTCCAAGTGGAACCAAGAACTATCAGAAAGATGACACTAATCAAAATCCCAGAAGTTGACTCACCCCCTACAAACATCTATATATGGATCCCTCATCCCAGAGATCCAGAGTCTGGAATTTTGTAATTTGCAAGGAAGTGTTGTTGGTTTCTCTTTGAAGACATTGTTGGGTGATCTTGCTTTGTATGAGGTGAAGAGGGCTTTCATGCTGGGAAGACGGCGTTGGGTCAGACCAAGTGGTTGTAATCCTCTCTTCTACTATTTCTATCAATAAAGCTATTTGAGTTTTCCTCCATATTCTTGTGTATCTCTAAATATTGTGTTGATATATGCATTTGTATGGTCAATATATATCTGATCCTATATTGTTTACGGTGATAGATATCTATGCATTGATGGTATTATGCTGCTTTGACTCTATAGGTGCTCTTTGAAGTGGGACAAGTAAGGAAGGAGTGGTGAGATTCTGTCAAAGGGGAAAGGAAACAAGCAAGGAGCCAAGCGAAAGACTGAGGTTGGTACTCTCTGCTTCTTTCTCATCTATCTCTTGTAAAGGAAAACAGAAGTGACTTTAGTTTGTTTGTTTCTAAGATAGATACATGTCTTAGTGGGACTAGCAGCTCTGAATAGACACTAGTTTTCCCAATAACAATAATCAAACTCAAGATTGTTTATATAGCTCAGACATAGAACTGCCTCATCAAGATAACACTTTTCAATTATATCATACCTGAAGTATGTTGAACCAAAGGTTGTCAATGTTATATTGTTCAAATATATATGTATGAATCTAAGCATTAACATCTCATTCAACCCTGAGAATTGACCTGGTTACAAAATTCTTATGTGGACAAAGATACCAACAAGTTCAACCATAAGTTGATCTAGCCATAAGATACTCAATTTTTCTTCAATCCTGGATGTTATCATTCCTAAGATATAATGCCTTTTTGCTTTTAACAAAATAGAGATACTTTATGGAAATTGTCTTCAACAAATCACTTTGATAGGCATTTTTTCTTCCTTTAGCAATCAACCAGTCCTAGAACTGTCCACAAAAGGATTCTCAGGTATTCACTTTGGAATTCTCTCATAACCAAAACTTCAACAAGCCTAATATAGTCCTTAATTATTATACTAAATTTGTGATTCCTTCCAAACAACCTTAATGCAACCTTTGGTACAAGAAATTCCTATACTCAAAATGTGCCAAAACATCCTTGAACTTATGTTTCAAAAAGCCACATATTTACTTTAGGAAATTCCTCAGGGAGACTTCAGAAAATACCTCAAAATTTAAATGGATCACAGAGGTATAACCTCATATTCTGGTCCAAAATTGTTCTTCCCTCGTCATAAATAATATCCAAACAAGAAGTGATGCTACAGGGGTAAGATTAGCCTTCCATGAAAAACTCAGAGAAATATCATAGACCTTTACCTAAAAGACCGATTAGGATTTAGAACTTCGCCATGGGAATTCAATAATGTACTATGATATGCCTCATAATTTCTTTGTCAAGTCTTCCTCAGAGCTACGACAAAAACCACCAAAATTTCACTTGTTTAGGACATAAATAAAATCTCAGGATTGTGCATCTGTTGTAGCCTTAGATGGGTGTGAATTTCCATAGAGAAACAACATATCTCATCTTAGGAAACAACCAGAGGAGTTGTATTAGGCCTTAGGAGGGTCATAGATGGAACCCTTATATAAGACACAAATCGTCTTCAAGTAATGTCAAAATGATTCTTTTTCTTGGCCTCCGATTAAGCCATGAACTTATCAAGATGCCCACAAGAATTCCCACAAAAACCATAACTATAACAAAAATTATTATGCCCAAACCCTTCTCCACAAATTCGACCTTCTACAGTAGACTTTCAAGTCTATACAAGGTCATAGATTTCATAGAGATGATAACAAATGAGAGTGAATGAATGAATACACTTAATATGAGATCAAGCCTCTCTTTTATAGAGGAGAAGGATGGATTTCTTATGAATATGACTTAAAGAAAATGAAGGAAAGCCAACTTGATCATAATTTTAATTTCAAATTAGGAGCCAAAATGAATTATTTTTAGGAGGTCAACTTGATCCCAAAATTAATTTATTTTATGCCCTTGACAAGTCTCTTTTCTTGCAACCAAATTACACCTTATAAATATTTAATTAAATCCTTCATCCCAATATGCCATGTCATTGCCATAATAAAATTTTGGATTTATTAGGTTACTTTTTTATGCATGTAATATAGAAAATGAATAAAATAGACAACAAACATAAGTACAATTGCTACAACCATAGTAACAAAAGATATGACCTAGGAAACCCTTTTGGGAGAATACCCAACTAGAAGGTGAGGTCGCTTTACTCTCTCTTTTTCTGAATGGAAATGGATGCAAGTACAAAGACGTAAGACACATGGCATATGGGCTATTATACTGCACAAACCCTCTTTTTTTTCTCCCAATGCAAGTTTCTTTGACATGGCATAGTGGGATGAAGGATTTAATTAAATATTTATAAGGTGCAATTTGGTTGCAAGAAATGAGACTTGTCAAGGGAATAAAATAAATTAACTTTGGGATCAAGTCGACCTCCTAAAAATAATTCATTTTGGATCAAGAAGATGATTTATTAGCACTAGTACAGAAATGACCCACGGAATGGATGATTGTGCTAGAGGCGAAAGCAGGAGACAGTCTAACAGAAGAAGAGTACACTTCGCAGCACGGCGAAGCGAGTGGAAAATACAAGGATAATGATCATGATGGGCATGAATCAGAGGAAGAAGAGCTACATGATGAGGGTCACTAGGATCCTCTAGAAGAGCAGAACATAGAATCAAAAAAGACAAAGATAGACCCCATTGTCGTAGAAAAAAGGAAGGTAGAGGGTGAAGCTGCCTCAAAGAAAAAGAAAAAGCAAAAGGTAGAAGGATATCATGGTCCTTACTGAAGAGGACTTAGATCAAATTAGGGATAGGATACACAAAAACAGAATCCTGGAATAGAGTATAATATCTCTACAACACACTTCTAACCAGTGTCGCAGAGAAAATCGTAGAATTGAAGATACTGGCGCAGACGGTTAGACAACCAGTGCAGATAGAGGAAAGGGTTGGAGTAGAAAGGCAGATAGAGCCTATGCTTGTAGTGAGGTTAGCACAGATACTTGCAGGAGCCCTATAGTTCGACTTTGCAGAACTACAACAATAGGCTAAGGAATGGAAGCATGTTAATATGAACATCGCAGTGGTACCATTGCCAAGACTACACAAGTTGCACATGGAGATAATTGAAGAGCTGAAGTTGTGCGAACAACACACCTCGCAGCTAAATATTCAAGTAGAAAAAGAGTGAGTTGCACTTTGGAAGAAGCTTGAGCAGGTGATCCAAGAAAAGGATCAAATATAAAAGGAACACTAGAAGATCAAGGAGGTGGTCGAAACCACATGTAAAGAGATTTCAAACCTTGATGTCCGAGAGAAAGAGCCAGTAGAAGACAAGGTCGTGAATCTAGGCATTGCAGTGAAAGGGTACAAGTATAAAATTTCCACAGTGCAATTCAAATACGAAATGCAGATTAGTGAGCTACAAATGAAGTTGCAGCCGACTATGTAGCAGGAAGTGAGAGATCAAAGGGAGATTGACCTAAAGACTATAATGGCCAGCATCTCTGCAGTAGTGGCATACTGTGGAAAACTCTTGGATGAAAGTTTTCAAATTTGGAATTTGTTGCAAGGAGATCCAAATGTATAGAAATTGTAGGAAAAAATGCAGCA
The DNA here is from genome assembly GCA_031772625.1 of Pinus tabuliformis. Lineage (NCBI taxonomy): Eukaryota > Viridiplantae > Streptophyta > Pinopsida > Pinales > Pinaceae > Pinus > Pinus tabuliformis. Next base: position 494,554,506 of record CM062812.1, on the reverse strand, counting down.
GAAGTAGCAGCAGTTAGAGGAGGTCCAGGCATCTGTGAAGACCTTACTAATCTCGCAGAAGCTCGTGAAGATCAATGAGTCAAAGGCCCTCTAGAAGAAAATTGAGGAGTTGAAGAAAGAAGAACAAATTTTGACAGAGAGGACTCATCCCTGGCAGGATGAGGCCCTCCAACTATCACAGGCAGTGTATGAGAATATTCAAGAGCTTCGATAGAGGGAAATAACGTTAGTACCGAAGGTTGCAGAACATGTGACAAAGGCACTGCTGGAGAAAGTGTGTAGCAAGGAAAAGCAGGTAACAGAGACTTTGCAGTAGTTCAACTAGACCTACAATAGCATCGTAGCAAAAATCAGAGGCAAAGAAGTCGAGTGACTCAAGATGAGTCACATGTGAGTGTTGGGGCCCTATTGGGCATAGCCCAACTTGGCCTAGTTTTTGCTGAAGACTTCGCATTTTGTGGAGTAGAGCGCAAAGTAAAGAATGCAGCGGAGCACGAAGTGGACCATGCAGTGGAGAAGTGGAGTGCCAAGTGGACCGCGTAGTAGATATATCGCATGGTATATGGACTTCATGGTTGGCCAAATCCCTCATTTTTGTAAAATAATGTAATGTTGTAAAAGATCTATGGTTTTTAGACCATAGTAGCTTGTATTACAGGAGTCCATGGTATGTGGACCATGGTATTTTGATGATATTCCCTCGACGTAATAGTATATTAGGGATCAATAATAAGAATAATAATCATCATTATGGTCTAGATTTATGCTTATGGTCAAATTATTGTGATTTGTAATTTGGGGCGAAGGAAAGGCTCTAAATTTGAGTGTGCAGAGAACTGAGTTTGCAGCTTAGTGTGCAGATGGTCTACAACTTAGTGTGCAAGTCAAGAACTGTTCGTTGTACAAGATTCATTATTATAAGAAATAGTTCTTGTGGACGTAGTCCCACATTGGGATCAACCATAGCAAAACATGTGTCTTTATGTGTATTTTCTTATTATCTGTCAAAACATAGCAATTATATTACAGATGCATTTTATTACAGCGTAGTAATGATTATGGGTTTATATGATATGTTTATGTGATTAAATGAATGTGGTGAAGTAATCTATGTATGTTAAAGATAAGAGAACATAAAAGTACCACATCGCATCATCACTCAAGGTTGCAAAAACATGGTTCTGCATCCTCCCATAGTCACTTTGGGTGACACTGTGATCTGCTTGCGAGTCGTTTCCGAAAGGGCCATTGATTAAGGGTTTTGTTGGTGTGTTGTATAGGTCAGACCTGGGTCAGCCCAATCATAACCAACAGAAAGATTATGCAACAACATTGATTTTCATTCAACACTATTTAGATGACAACATTCTTCTCAAGATTGCAGCAGCAACCAAGTCCAATTGTTAGGTCCTTATAATACTAGTGTAGCCCCCACATTATTATTTTTGTGCCCCATAGGTACCCACTATTGTTATTGTGTACCCTTACATTATTATTTTTATGTAGGCCCTAATTATATTTTTTATCCTTTAGACTCCTATATATACCAAGTAGGTCTTGTCATTTAAATCATCCAAGAATTATTCATTTATGTGATGTAAAAGGAGGGTGCCCCCTCGAAGAGGCTTATTTTCAATTCATTGATATATATTTTCTTTTGCTTCTATGATCTGGTTACATAATATTTGGTGTCGGAGCTCTGGATTCTAGGGTTTCGCTGCATCAAGTGAGTCTTTTTAGAATTTTCGCTATAACTTTTTTTTACAAGGTTTCAAAAGCTAAAATTTCGAACACGTGCAGAAAAAATATTGGTGAACATTGTAGAAAACTTTTAGAGCATGGTTCCCTATATTCTCAGAGATATGGTTCATGCAATTTAGGGTTTTTGTATGTTCCAGAATCCAGTCTCAATTAGGTCACTAAAGGAAAATTGTCATAACTTTCGTTTCGGGCATCCAAATTAAATTTCATAAAAAGTGGTTGAAATTAAACAGAATGTAGATTCTTTGGTACCATTTTCAGGGAAAATTTTTGAAACATTAACACATGGAATTCTGTACAAGTTCACTCTACTGAACTAATATATAAGCAGGTCATCTTGGGAGATTTGGTCTAATTTTATCTTGAAGAATCCAATCTTATTTTAACTGGTGAGGTTGGAAAGAGGAAACAGAGTGCTACTACAAGATGATATCTCAGACCTTGTGAGGCTGAAATCACAAATATACAATAGTTTCAAGTTCAACCTATTAGCAAGCTCAAAATCAAGAAGCTCTAAAAGGTGTGTATTTCTAAACTTGCATAAATTTTGTTTGAAAAAAAAAAATTGAGGTGATTCAAAGGGAATAGTGAAGCATAGATATCTTATATTTTTTTAAATCCTCACAAAAAAAATGATTCTACACCCATTAATCCCTCAGAAATATCTTCTATGACACATGAAGAGGAAGAATTGCAACATGGTATATCAAAATTACTGGACCAAGTGCAACAAATTTCACTGTCACAAACGGCAGCCAAATATGAATTAAAAGGGGACATGGATGGTTTAAAAGGGAACATAGATGGTTTAAAAGTGGACATGGAAGGTTTGAAGGAAGTTTTGATCAAGTTTCTACAATAAAGGCTTCCTAATGATGACAAGGTAGTTAATGAAACTCATGATGAAAACAAAAGGAATTTGAATCATGATTTTAGAGTCTCAAACTTTGGGTTGAAGACCAACCACATTCCCAAGATTGATATTGTAGGAATTTACAGGGTAAGTTCCTCAGAAAGAACACCAAAAGGACACCGCTCACAACCAGATCTCAAATCAATACACCAGTATTTTTGACGTGGTTAAAACCCTCAAAGAGGGAAACAGTCCACAGCCTGAGCCAACGTGGCCACTTCAGGCAATTTATTAATCAAAGAATGAAAATTTACATAAGCTTTCTCTCATAGACGGATTACCCGAACAATGACCCTCCATGCGCTTTAAATAGAACTCATGGACCAATCGGGTGTCAAGCCACGGATCAAGTGTCGGTAATACCGAGGAGAGAGTGAACCGTCGGATCACTACATATCGTGATCGTCAGATTGTAAGTTACAAAATGTACAACGGTAAAGAAACACACTTTACCTAACTCTATACCTAACTCTATACTAGACCAAGTTGAACTTAACTATTTCCTATGTGTCGGAATATCCTAACATCCCCCCTTAAGAACAACTTGGGATAGGATTGAAGGATTTACAAATATGACACAATAGGAGAAGGAAGGAGCCACTAGAGCCTATCCCCCCTTAGTGACAACTTCCTGAACTCCAAGCATATATCGAAGTTTAGTGAACTTCGCCTCTATGAGAGCCTTTGTGAAGATGTCTGCAACCTGATCATCTGTTGAACAATATTGCACTTCAAGAACATGGTCATGAATGAGCTTTCTGATGAAGTGCATGTGTAGTTCAATGTGTTTTCTATGCTGATGCTGGACTGGATCTTTGCATAGCTGAATGGCACTTTGATTATAACACCAAAGTGTGGTGGGATGCTGCTGCTCAAAGCCAAACTCTGATAGGATCTGACGAAGCCACAAGGCTTCCTTACTAGCTTCCACGGCACCACGATACTCTGCTTCTGCTGACGAAAGAGAAATGACAGCCTGTTTCTTACAAGCCCATGTAATAGGTCCTGAACCAAGAGTGAAGACATAACCAACAGTAGACTTCCGATCATCAGGGTCACCAGCCCAATCAGAATCAGTGAAACCAACTAATAGAGGAGCTACTTTGGCATTGTAATGAATCCCAAACTGTACTGTACCTCGAACATAACGAAGTATTCTTTTAGCTGCTTTCCAATGACTTTCACGGGGGTTTTGCATAAAACGAGCAACAAGGCCAATAGCAAAGGAAAGGTCAGGACGAGTGTGAGTTAAATACAAGAGTTTTCCTGCAAGTTGACGGTATAAGGTAGCATCAACTTCAGGAGAAGTACAAGAGGCTAAAAGTTTGACTCCAGACTGAAAGGGAGAAGGGGCTAGCTTACAGTCTTCCATGTGAAAATGACGAAGAATATCACAAGCATACTTGGACTGGGAAAGGGAAATACCCTCCTTGGATTGCAAGACTTGAAGACCGAGAAAATAGTGTAAGTGTCCTAAGTCTGTCATTTCAAATTTCCTTTTAAGGCTGGACTTCACATGGTTGATAATGTTGGGATCACTACTAGTAAGAATAAGATCATCAACATAAAGAACAAGGATGATAAGAGAGTTTCCCACTTTCTTGGTGTAGACAGTATTGTCAGAATAACACCTAGAAAAGCCAGATTCTAAAAGAAAGCTATCCATTTTGGCATACCAAGCCCGAGGAGCTTGCTTGAGACCATAAAGAGATTTCTTAAGTCGACATACAAGGCTGGAGTCTGTTTGGATGAAGCCAATGGGTTGTTCCATATAGATTTCTTCATGCAATTCCCCATGCAAGAAGGCAGATTTAACATCCATTTGATGGACTTCCCATTTTAAAGAGGCGGCAAGGGAAAGAACAAGGCGAATAGAGTTCATTTTGGCAACAGGCGAGAAGGTTTCAGTGTAGTCAATGCCTTCAACCTATGAAAAGCCCTTAGCAACAAGACGAGCTTTATGTTTATCAATTTTCCCATCTGGTCCATACTTGGTTCTGTAAACCCATTTACATCTAACAAGTTTGCGTCCCTTTGGTAGAGGAACAAGATCCCATGTATCGTTTGCCAACAATGAATGATATTCTTCATTCATAGATGCTTCCCAATGTGGATGGCCTGAAGCTTCTGCAAAAGTGTCAGGATCATGATTTACTGGAGCTTGAGCCAGTAAAGAAGAGGCTCTTTCAAACTGAGAATGTGTACGTCGCTGATCTGTAGGATCACCGGCAAGATCACCTGCTGCATCCCGAGTAGCACGGACCCATCTTGGAAGTTGAGGATCCTGAGAAGGTGGGGGAGGATTGTCATCCTCACTTTCATCATCTGAAGAAGAAATGTTTTCAAAAGTAGAAGAGATAGGAAGAGGTGGCACATCCGCCGGACTAGGCTCGCAGGCCGATTTATTTTCATCAAATTTTACATCTCTTCTAATGATAACATTTTTGGACTTAAATGGAATAAGTCTATAACCTTTTACATCTTCAGAATATCCAACAAAAGTACATTTCTCACTCTTAGGTTCTAAAGCTTTATGCTTTTCATCTAGAATATGGGCCCATGCTTCACTTCCAAAAACACGAAAGTGACTTACATCTGGTTTAATGGAACTCCAAGCTTCTTCTGGAGTGATATTCTTTAGAACCTTAGTAGGAGTGCGATTTATTATATAATTTGCACAATTAATTGCTTCGGCCCATAAACTAAGACTGAGTCCTTTAGATTGCAGCATACAATTAGCCATTTCCTTTAAGGTGCGATTTTTCCTTTCAGCTACACCATTTTGTTGTGGAGTGTATGGAACTGTATGTTTCATTTGAATTCCATTTTCGGTGCAAAAGTTGATGAATGTGTTTTTAACATATTCTCCGCCATTATCAATTCTTAGGTTAAGAATTTGATGTCTAGATTGTTTTTCAACAAAGGCTTTGAAGGCGAAAAATGTGTTAAATACTTCGCTCTTGAGTTTTAAGAAGTATACCCAAGTGCGTCTGGAGAAATCATCAATGAAAGTTAAGAAATACTTGCAGCCAGAGAATGAAGCAACAGGAAGTGGACCACATAAATCACTGTGCACAAGCTGTAAAGGGGCTGAGGCATGCCAAGAGGCACGTTTTTCAAAACTGTCCCGATGATGTTTTCCGAGTACACATCCGGAACAAACACCATCTCTGCAAGATACCATAGGAAGACCTGTCACCATATTTTCTTTACATAGATGCTGAAGGGAGCGATAGTTTAAGTGACCAAATCGCTCATGCCAAAGTTTGCTCACTTCATCATTATGAGCAACAAATACTGAGAGAAGATTTGATGACCCAAAGTTGTGAAACTTATATAACCTTGTGGAATCATCAGCAATACCAGTAGCTAGAATCTGTTTAGGATCTCTTAGATCCTTTATTACAACATCATGAGGTGAAAATTCAACAATTTTACCTTCACCTGAATGAGTTATCTGATATACAGATAGAAGGTTGCAGGATAAGGTTGGAACACATAATACATCATTAAACTGACCATTGTCTAAATGAACAGTTCCAGTCCCTACAACATTAAGAGATCTATCATCACCAACATATATATTTTTGGTGTTACAATCATTTAAAGAAGAAAACATGGCTTTGTTTTTGGCCATGTGATAAGAGGCTCCAGAATCAATGAGCCACTCATGAGAATGAGAAGAAGAAGATACATTTAATGCATAACCAGACTGAGATGATTGACAACGACATGCAGAAAGTGCCACTCCTGAAGATGAAGTTGAAGTTGAAGTTGAAGAATGCTCCACATGGATGTTATGTTTCTTCATTGCGGCTTCCAAGGCTTCCATCTTCTTAAAGCATTTAGATTCTAAGTGGCCATCTCGATTACAAAAGTTACAATGTCTATCAGTCTTCTTCCATTTGTTTTTATTGGTCTTATCATTTTGCTGAAATGATCTTTCATTTTGAGGCTGAGTTTGCTTAGGACCTTTGTTTGGTTTAGGACCATTCTTTTTAGGATATGAATTCTTAGGATTCTTTGAATTTGGTTGCTGCTGGGCAGCTAACGCTTTCTTGGAAGAGTTTCCAAGATTAAGAAGACCAAGGTGTAAGAGTTTTTCTTGTTCTCTTATTAAAGAATCACAAAAAGAGTCAAAGGAAGGGGCCTTGTAGTCTTTTCCTTGACAAATGAAAGCTTCCCTTGTAGAATGGAAAGTGGAAACAAATAGCTGGTCCCAACTTAGTAAGGATGGAATAAATAAGGTTACTATCTTCTTTATTAACCTTAACACCTTCCAAGAGATATCTAAGGGTCTTGAATTTGGACAAGAAATCTTCAATGCAAGAAAAATTATTAGGATCCAATATAAGCAACTCATTTTCAAGTTGATGGGCTCTAATTTCATTTTTAATCCCAAAAACTTTAGTGATTTGTTCCAATGCTTCATGAGGAGTATCAAGTTCTGCAATATGGAATCTAAGATCAGGAGAAATAGACATCCCTATCAAACCATGTGCTTGATCTTGTCTATTTTCCCATTTTGCAGCCTTGTCTTCATCTTTTGGTTTCTTCTCTTGGCCTGTGGCTATTCTGTAGAGACCTTTACTTCTAAGTAAATCTTCCATGTAGGATATCCATTGGAAGTAGTTAGTGCTGTCAAGAATGACTTGGCATGGACTTTCCATTTTTTAAAAAAATTGAAGCTGAAGATGCTGAAATTAAGTGTTCCAATGGATAGATCTCGAAAAATTAGGCTGTTTTAAAAAAAACGGCTCTCAAAAAGGCTTCCGGATGAAGAAGTTATGGCTTTTTGAAAAACAATTGTTGAAGTTGTCGGCAAAGTGCGCGAATGTGCGGGAATGAAAAAAACGCCCCCACAAAATGGAGATTTGAACCCAAGACCTCTACTCTCTTAAAATAGCTTTGAACCAATTGAGCTATACAAAAAATTTGAGAGAGAGAGAGAGAGTGGGGGGGGGGGCCTTGGGTTGCGTGCTTGCCTTGAGAAAACTCTTTTTTTCCTACAAAACAAAAACACAAAACCCAACACGAATATGCATAGAAAAATGAACCTTACGGCTCGAAGTTAGCTTTAGCCGGAAACTAAATATTTTTCTCAATGTTTCTGATTTTCCAAGATCACACTAAGGTGCAGGGAAAAGAGCATACGCATGAGGAAAAAAACTTCCTTTTGGTTTCTGATTTGCCCAGATCGCACAGAGTCGCAGGGCAAAAAGCATACGCAGAAATGAAAGGTATAGATCCGGTAATAAAAAAAGCTAAATAAATAGAAACCGAAATAACCAGAGAGAAAATAACAGTAAACTGCAGATAAACACTGTATACCTCCAGATCTTAAAAATGACGCAGATAGGGCTACCGGAAACCTTTTCGCGTGAAACGAAAGGGCTTCCTCACTGGAACAGATGCTCCGAACACAACAGAGCAGTCCTCTCGGCCCGAAAGCAGTCAGAAACAGTAGATCTAGGAAACGACAGCCGCATGCAGTTCTACAAGCTTCAGATTTGGATCACCAACGGACGCGGCCCTCAAATAGCTCTGATACCATGTAGGAATTTACAGGGTAAGTTCCTCAAAAAGAACACCAAAAGGACACCGCTCACAACTAGATCTCAAATCAATACACCAGTATTTTTGACGTGGTTAAAACCCTCAAAGAGGGAAACAGTCCACGGCCTGAGCCAACGTGGCCACTTCAGGAAATTTATTAATCAAAGAATGAAAATTTACATAAGCTTTCTCTCATAGACGGATTACCCGAACAATGACCCTCCATGCGCTTTAAATAGAACTCATGGACCAATCGGGTGTCAAGCCACGGATCAAGTGTCGGTAATACCGAGGAGAGAGTGAACCGTCGGATCACTACATATCGTGACCATCGGATTGTAAGTTACAAAATGTACAACGGTAAAGAAACACACTTTACCTAACTCTATACTAGACCAAGTTGAACTTAACTATTTCCTATGTGTCGGAATATCCTAACAGATATCAGGAAGTTCTATGGTAAAGATTTGATAACATGGATACTACATATGGAGCAATTCTTTGATCTACATGATGTGTAACACACACAAAATGTATGCATTGTATTTTTATATTTAGAACCCAATCAATTTTTGTGGTATCGATGACTTTGTTCTTGTAAAACTCTTTTCACTTGGTCAATTTTTATGGAAGAGTTGATAGCACATTATAAAGATCAAAGAGAAACACCTTCTTTAGCCAATTGATAAATATCAAACAAAAGGATTCAATGGTATAGCACATCAAGGACTTCCAAAGATTTAATATCAAGGTAAATAATATTCCAGAGGAGCATATGATTGATGTCTTTGTATGGATTTTAAAGGATAACATTCAACATGAGTTTCTCCTTTAGGAGCCTAATTCATTAGAGAAGAAATTCAAGGTGGCAATAAAAGTAGAAAGAAAAATTATGGCAAAAAGGAGGTCTACCACTCACAACCATAAAGATGGAAGTGTTGTCACTCCTAGTTTTCCACAACCTACAAGGTTGACACCACAACAACTGGAGGAAAAAAAATAAAAATGGATTTGTTACAGTTGTGATGGAAAATGAACTAAATCTCATAAGTGTTTCGAGAAGAAATTATTTTACATAGATTGTGAATAGGAGGAATAAAAGGAACAAGAAACATCAAAAGAAGAAGATATACACCAGGAACCAACACTAGGTGTTGGCTTGTTGGGGACTGACCTAGGTTCAGATGTGATTTAGCCAAACAAATCCACGTACTACTAGCCCTTTCGGCAACAGTCCGCAGAGCGCGGACTGAGGTCTCACCCAAATTAGTATGGGAGGGTGCTAGAACTAGGCTTCCACACCCTAGGGATGTCTGATGGGTTCAACTGGTCCGCAGTTTGACCCTGCGCACTCAACGCTACGTGCACTTACCAGCACCGCAGTCTGAGATGCCACCTTCGTGTAGCCCTACTCAGGGGCCGAATAGTGTTATTACCCAAGTCCTTACTAGTAGCTCGATAATAGTTGATTAAATTAGCTTATTTGTACACTTTCAGTTATACTTAACAATATTCACAATTCATATAAGTGCGCACAATAAATAAACGATATAATTGAAAATGAGATCAAACATGTAATAACTCAGTACAGATGCACAAAATTGGTAACAAAACCTTTCTTTATTAATCTTTTCTCCAGATACACACTCAACTCCGCCTTGCGCACTCAGTTGCAGGGGTTCGCACACTCAGCTGCGGACTCTACTAGGCCTCTGCGCACTCAGCTGCAGAGCCTCTTCCTACTACTACGACCCAAGATACACTTAGACACTTGCTCTGTACTTCTATCTCATACTTTTCTCTCACTTCCTTCTCTACTTCTAACTCTCTTTTACACTTAGAGCTTCGCTCTATTTATACAACCCCATGGGACCAGGGGTAGGCCGACATTACATTCAAACTTAGGGCAAACAACCCTATGACTCTAACATACATTCCGTGCCCGCAAGTCACGAAGCTTTACAATAATATCACTCAAAACTTGGGATTTGAGCCCCAAAACATGTTGTGGGGGGATTCCATGCCCAACAAGCCCCCAACACAAACATCGTGACTTGCCCTCGAGTCACTCTGTCGGCGCAGCGATCTTGGCGCGAAGTCCCTCCAACTGTTCTCGTACGGTGCTGATGTCTATAGTGCAATGAGCTGTTGGTTGCTAAACCTGTTGCATCCTTTGTTCTGAGACCTTTGTGGCCGGCGTGCTTTCCTGCATCTGCACATGCATCCCCTAAATGTGCACGAGCTTCCCTTCAATATTCGCCGTGATTGTGAAGGCCTCGTCAATCCATGGTTGAACGCATGCTTTGAGAACTGCTTCCTTATGGCGCGCCGCGTCCACCTGCTCCTTTAATTCCTTGGCTTGTTGCATCCTTGCAAGCTGCTAAGTGAGGACTATCGTCTACGCAGTCCCTCTGACGTTGTCATATTACTGCTGGAGTTATTGTGCCTCTGTCTCCAAGCGCTGGATGTTGGGATCCTCTTGCAAAGTTGTGAGGACCCCAAGTGCTTGTTCCAACATGTCAGTACAGTCGCGCACTACTCCTCCAATTTCTTCCAACCCCGCTGTAATAGCGCTAGCGCGCTATTCTCTGATCTCTAGGGGAGTGGAAGGTTGTGCCTTCAACCACAGTTTGGCGATCTGAAGATTCAGCTCTAGCAGAACCTTTGTTGTCTCTTCTATGGCCTCGTGGACTCCAGTTTCCAAACTGTGGATCTGCACTTCTACTAGTAGATCTGCTACTATGGCCACCTCCGGGACGCATTGACAAGCGTCATCTACCATATTCACCAACTGTTGATTTTGCACACCAATTTGTCACGCTGCAAGTTGAGTTGTTCTATGTTTATTTTCTGCTCGCTAAGAACCTGGATCACTCGGCTCTCCCTGGCCCGCAACTCTACCGTTATCCCATCCTGTAAATGATACAGCGTTTCCCAAGGAAGGGCAGCCAAACTAAGCGCCAAGGCCTTTCATCATGCTAACCGATAACCGATCCATTGCGTTTGACGACACTAGCGCTCCCTCTAGCAACACTATTGTGTTTTCCATCCTTGCGCGCAACATCTGCTCTATTGCTGAAGTGCCTGCTGCAACATGGGTTGATAGGGTACCTTCCTGAGAGGGCCGCACCTGTAACTCCTGCAGTTGCACCCTGAGGGCCCCCAACACAGTCTGGTGCTCTTTCATAAAATCTTGAAGCGCTTCACTGGTGACATCGCGGACCATTTCGCCGATGTCATGGACATCACCTTCGATTAAGGTGATCAGGTCAATGGCCAACTTTGATGCCTTGACCTTCTTCCTTAGGCCCAATCTCTCTGCGACACGTAATCACTTTAACTGTGTGGACGTGGCCCCTGGGTCCGCGCTCCCTTCTGCTATTTCTGTTCCCTCTACCTCCTGCCCTGAGGACATTGCTTGGCCCTCATTTGCTTGTGTTGCTACTGCCTCTACTGCCTACGCTGTTGTTGCTACTTCTGCAGCCTTCTTCTGCTCCACGGATTTCTGTGCCACTTCTCGCATTGCCCTTACCTTAGCTACTGCTTTTTCGTTTCGCCTTTTCTCTGCTAATTGAGTGACACGCATCTTAGCATCGTCCTTTTTCTTCTGGGCTGTCACCTTCTCTAGTTCTGCCAGGTTTGGAGCACGTCATTCGAGAGGCCATGTCTCCAAGATAGTAAAAATCGCGTCGTCAGTGGCTACAAATGGTAGCTTCGTCCACTGCTTCACTGGATCCTTTCACGCCCTAATATAGATGTTGTGCATATCAGCTTTGAAGTTTGCAAAACTCTGCAGACTATTGTGCACCGTAGGGGACAGGCGTAGCCTCCTATTGATCCACATCCAGATGCTCGCCTCCATGAGCACCCAGAAAATTTTGATGTCACAAATCCGTTTCATGTCCTTGGTGGCCCAAAGCGAAGCATACTTCGTGGCCTCTAGTAATTCTCTGTCAATTTTGGGGAACTAACTGTCCTCCGGCAGTTCTCCCGCTACTAGCAATATGGATAATAGCAACCACGCATAGTGGAAGGTCTTACCCTACTCCTGGGCTTCGCGACAGTTTATCAAAAATTCCTCGCAGAGGAATTTGGCCTAGTTGAACTGGACCCCCTCTGCACACTGCTCGGCCAGGGCGACCACCGGTGTTGGTACCTCATCGGTACGGCACTTCCTCATCACTTTGCCAGCCAGGAGTTGGCTTGCTACATGCACCCCTTTATCCTTGATGCTGGAGATAATGTAGCCCCTCTTCTTCTTTTCCAGATTATATTTCACCTTCATGGCTTCTGCAAGAGCCAAATCGCTACCTTTTTCGGCTATAGTCGCAGGGTCCCTTCCTTTACAAGGGAACTGAGAAATCCAGTGAATGAGGTCTGTCGTGATGGGAATAAGCTCCTCCAACCATAGATACTCGTCATGCACCAGGAAAAGCAGCTGCCTGATGACGAAAATGGTGATGCGCGCATGGTGGAAATGTGGTATCCATAACAAATGCAACAACCTGGACTTTTTCACACCGCACAGCCATTTCCGCAGCTCTAATGTGATCACCGCCCCCTCGGCGTTCTACTTCATTAAGTTCCCGATCTCTAGGTGCGAGAACTTCTCGTTGTCAGCGAGGTCCCAGTCTTCAAATTTCATGGTTGGTAAGCGGCCTAGGTGTGTACCCTCAAATACAATGTCGTTGGGGAGGAACAGGGTCTAGAGTGAGCTTTTCATTTCATCTAGGTTCTTTGGCACTTTGGTTTTCCCTTTTCGTGGAGGGACATATACTAGCAGTTTTGTTGCAGAGTGTAACAGTTGGATATCCTCCTCCACTTCTTCTTCTTCTTCCACCACTGCGATTAGGGCTTGTAAGTCTTCTTCTTCCTCATTTGTTTCTATTGTGACTGCTTCCCCTTCTTTTCCATGGATAGTTAGTTGTTCCGCGGATTCCTCGGGGACATACGTATTGGACACATCGCCTGTTTATACTTCTTGGGTTGTGGTGTTCACAGTGATTCGGGGATTTCTGTCTCTCACGAACTTAGGGGCTCAATTATCACTTGGCTTTCAATGCTCTGTGCTCTGCTCAAGTGCTCAATTCTCAAATGACCAAGTGTTGTTCGTTGGCTAGCCCTTTGAGCTTTATGGCACCTTTTGAATTTGAATTTGACCGCTCCCCCCAATTTCGGGCCATCAATGCTTTCTTAGTGGTAGATTTTCCCAAATCTTTCCCATAACTCGCATCTTAATTGCTTGTCGCCTGCTCCATTTGGCCTCAAATCAAACATCCCATCATGATAGTGACACCAATGGTCACTTCCCAGCCAACCCGCGCAACAGCGCAGCCCTCCTGCGTGGTCGCGAACCTTGTGAAGTTCTGATTCTATGCACATATCCCATATTGTGCAGCTCCTAGGCAAAATATTTTATAGTCTCACACTCCCTTGCAACTGCCTAGAGTGTTGAGACTGTTCTTCATACAGCTAGTCAGGTGGTCGCACCACCCGTGCGGGGTTCCATCCCATCCTCTATCATAGTTCACAGAGAATCCCCATCTTCCATTATGGTGATCAGCATCGCGGACTCTACTATTTGCAATGTGCTACCCTAGTCACTACGTTTGGCAATATGCAGTCCAAGCAAAGGCAGCAGACTAACCAATTCATGATGATAGCTTTCCAATTTGTCAGAATGACTGTATGCACCTTGCCTCGCCATCCTCAGTTTTTCGACAAGAAGTGCTTCCTTTATTTCATTTTCTAGCTTCTTGACCTCTACGTCCATTAAAGCACTTTTCTCCCTTAGCCGTACCTGGTCTTTTTCAAGTTCGCGAAATCTAAAGTTTCCCCATCAGATTTCTTCCTCAAGTCTTATATGTTATTTTTCGCATAGCTGTGTGATTTCTTCGTTTCGGTCTGCACGAACCGTCATATCTACGAGTTTTTTTATGCACAGACTTGGCATCTCATGCTCCATAGGGATTTCATCCCCTGCTTCATACTTCAGCTTTGGAAGCACTTGTGCGGTCAGACTTTTGCACATGGTCCTATAAGCCCACACAACCGCTAGTACGCGCAGGTCCCAGTCGGTGCGTCTCACATGGTGGACCCTGTTCAGCACGTCACACACCTTACCGAAGGCTTCCCCATGTATGATTTTAAATGTGCTAGGACTTATCATACTTTGTTGTTCACGCACTCTCCTTGCCTACTTTTGCTTATTGTTCCTGTTTCCTATCATGAGAGCGGTGCGCGTTCGTGCGAGTTGCATAACATACGCTTGTACCCATCTGGAAAGGTGGGCGCGCAAGCTATTTCATCCACCCTTCCTGGCTTCCGTACTCATCTGAGGCTTCCCAAATCATAAGCGCATCATCTTTCTGCATTCACGCTAGTCTCCGAAACTCTTCTGGTGCGTACCCCACCACTTTGCGGGCATAGCGCGCAGTGCCCATTTCAGAGCATCAAACCGTTGCTGTTCTGGCACTTCTCTTTCAAATTTGTTCAGGAATTCATCCACCACTATCAATCCATCATATATTGGCAGATCCCTTACCTCTTTCGTCATGCAATGCAGTGATCTTACCATCATATTGCAATTGAGTGTGGTTACCTCGTGTAACCGGTTCTGCCATCGTTTTGTTTCCTATCCAAATTTGATGTGCAGGAGCTTTCGCACTCCCATGAAATCAGGCCATCTGCTATAGGATTCACCCAATCTTGTTCCAGAGTGGTTATCTTGTAGATACACTCTAGCTCGTCGTCACTCCTGTCATTACGCATTGGCTCTGCATAGCACACTCCTTCCGTAGGGTCTAAAGGCACCACTACGTTTAGTGACTTTTTCTCAAAAATCATTTTGCACTTCTTTAGATTTATCACTTAGTTCATATCAGTAGCCCAATCTATTCCCAATAGCGCGGGATAAGGATTGCTATCATCGACAATCTCTATCACCTCGAAATCTGCAAGCACACTCACACCTTTGATGTCTACTGTTATCCCCTGCAAGCGTCCCATCGGTAGGATCTTCTGTTGGTTTTCCATTCACAATTGAATAGGGGACCATTGCAATGCAGGCCTGCCCACGCGTTCCCATGTCTTCTTTGGCAGCACATTCACGTCTGATCCTAGATCCAGAATTACTTGATCCATTTCATACTCCCTGATTTGCGCAGTCAATCACATTTCCCTTCCAGTTCGCGATGTATGTTTCCTAAGCTTCCGGACTACGTGAGGTTCTCCTAACCCAGCGCACCTAGTGATAAGTTCCTACAGTCCCTTCACAGCCTTGCTATTGCGCAACAGTTTCTTACATGTCTCTAGAAAGGTAGTGTTCTTTGAAGGATCCATCTTCGGCTCTAGTTGATCCTTACTACCTGAAGTGGAGGCCTCCGTGAAGCTCTTCTTAGCTTCCATGAATGCCTCCTTCACACGTTCCAAATCAAATTTAGGTTCCTTTGTAGGAGCCTTGCGAACCCACGCACTTTCTTCAGATTGCTTACCTTTGTCATCTCCTATCATGATACGGCTTCGGAGCACTATGTTTACATTCGGGTCCTCTTCGTGTGGCTCAGACCTCATCATTTGAAAATTCTGAGTCAGGGGAGGCGAAGTATCCCTTTATCATGTAGACTCGCTATCAGTGTAGGGCAGTCCTCTGTCTCATGATCAAACTGAGTACAATATAAACATGATGCTCTCGTCAAATTTGTACAGTCGTGGTCATAATGCCCTAGCCCTCTGCAATTGTAACAAATTAGCTATCTGCAACCCCTTCCTTGTCCCATTCCACCTCGACCTCGTCCGCGCCCCTAAAATCCAGTTCGCGCCATTCCCGCATTTGCGTCGAGGGCTCGTGTTTCGATCTCCACTCTGTAGGCAGGATTCCGATCCATAATTAGCTCATAACTTTTGCAAGTGCGCTCATCATGGCCTACCAACCTACAAAAACTACAGAACAATTGTTGGGACGTCTGCGTATACTTCTGTAATAGATGACAATTATCCGTAGCATGTTTTCCTCCTATCTAACAAATCGCACACCATAATGCAGGCACCGCACTCGGTCCTGCTTGTGCCTCTAGTCCTAATGGCATCGGCCCTCCTCCCACCAAGTAGTTCATGAATACTAGACAATGCTCCTTGTCATGCCCATGGCCTTTGCATTTTATGCACCATACCTCCTCGCGCGCCTCTTGCCAAGTTGTCCTATCCTGCTTCAAACTCTGCATTTCCAAACACAAATTTTGCAGTTGCGCGTGGATTTGTTGGACTCCCATGCCAAGATCTTGTATTGGGATATCGTGCAGTCTCATTGAAATCTCCAAAGCTTTGGCCTAGGTGGATAACTTCTGTTGCGACAACGTCATCCTTAGATGCGGTGTTAGTAATGCTACAAACCATGTGCGGTACTGCCCATCTGTCAAGGTCATGTTGGCTTCGCGAATCATACTCTTTAGTCTCTGATCCAGACCCCATGGGGTCTCACCTATAAGCATCATGATCTCCTTAAACCCAATAATTGATTGTGTCTCCGACTTTGGCCTGCTAAATTCCCTGTTCAGCACAGCCTAGATATCTGTGATCCCCGCGTTTGGATGGTCATTAGAATGCTTAATGTACCATGTTAATGCGTGATCCTACAACGCGCTTACTAGCTTTTCCTTCTTTATATTGTCATCCACAAGTCCTTGTGCTTCCCATATGGCCTTTACCATGAACCAAAATTGTTCTGGATCTTCGTTCCCTACTCCCTTGAATACCGACAATTTTATCGTGCTCGCCATATTGAACTGTGGTGGTGGCAGAGGTGGTGTGGGTGGAGATGGAGGTGAAGATAGTGAGACCAATGGTGGTGTAGGTGGAGGTGGTAGGCACAAAATTCGTTGCCTTATCAGACTGACCGCGCTTCTCGGAGAAACTTTCGCGAGCTCTTCCTCACTTTCTCGCCTAGGTGAAATCAAGGGGCTATTTTCTATCTCTTTGCTACCTTCGTTTCTATAGATCCTCCCACTTCACGTAGCCCCAAACATCAATTTATTCACATAACCCGCTTTTCACACAATAGCATCTTAATCCAAGTGTTAAAATATTTAATGTACTTACCTCGCAGTCCTTTAAGGAAGCGTCGTTCCGCCTCAATGTAGCTGACTGTCGTGTCTACCGCGAACTTGATGATAAATCCTCCTATAATTCAATCGAGTCAATGGTCCACAACACATGCGATCTTATCTTCCGATGCTTCTAGTCTGCACACTAATTTTGGAGTCCACACAATTGGTTTGTCAAGCCTACACCTTCCATGGCTGTCTGCTAGCTTCGCAATCCACTCATACAACTCAAAAGGGAAGGATGAAAAGAAAATTCGTGGATTTTCGTATATAAGTAGTGTTCTAACCATTGTTCCTTTGATACTCGCGGATTCCTATTTTCTTGCACCGCGAACTCGTGAATCTTTCTATCCAACCACCCTTCAATTTCTTTCTTCATTGGATTCCAGTGACACGACGTCAAACATCCCTTATGCAGATCCTAGTCCCTGCAATGGAACCATTTGTTGGCTTGTTGGGGCCTGACCCAGGTTCGGAGGTGATTTAGTTAAACAAATCTTGGTACTACTAGCCCTTTCGGCAACATTCCGTAGAGTGCGGACTGTGGTCTCACCCAAAGTAGTATGGGAGGGTGCTAGAACCAGGTTTCCGCACCATGGGGATGTCTGATGGGTTCAAGTGGTCCGCAGTTCGACCCTGCATGCTTGTCGCTACGCACACTTACTCGTACCTCGCAATCTAAGATGTTGCCTTCGCGCAACCCTACTCGGGGGCCGAACAGTGTTATTACCCAAGTCCTTACTAGTAGCCCGATAGTAGTTGATTAACTTAGCTTATTTGTATGCTTTCATTTATACTTAACAATATTCATTATTCATACAAGTGCGCACAGTAAATAAACAATATAATTGCAAATGAGATCAAACATGTAATAACTCAATACAAATGCACAGAATTAGTAACAAAACCTTTCTTTGTTAATCTTTTCGTTGGTTGCATACTCAACTCCACCCTGCGCACTCAGCTGCAGGGGTCCGCGCACTCAGCTGCGGACTCTTCTGGGCCTCTGCGCATTCAGCAACAGAGCTTCTTCCTATTACTATGACCCGAGATACACTTAGACACTTGCTCTGTACTTCTATCTCATACTTTTCTCTCACTTCCTTCTCTACTTCTAACTCTCTTTTACACTTAGAGCTTCGCCCTATTTATACAACCCCATGGGACCAGGGGTAGGCCGACATTACATTCAAACTTAGGGCAGAGAACCCTATGACTCTAACATACATTTTGCGCCCAAAATTTGCTGATCTTTACAATAAAATCACTCAAAACTTGGGATTTGAACCCCAAAACATATTGTGGGGGGATTCCATGCCCAACAGTAAGCACTGAAGAAAAAAATGGATCTCAACATATCTTGTAATACATTGGCAAGATTTACCGCTCCTCAAACTCTCAATAGAGAAGGATATATCAATAAGAAAAAGGTAATATTATTTATTGATTCGGGTAGCACCCATAATTTTATTCATTGTAAGATAGCCAAGGATTTGAATTTCTTTCTATACCCAACACTAGAGTGTCAAGTGATTGTTGCAGATGTAGGAACTATAAATTTCTCATGGATGTGTCATAATATCAATCTAACCATGGGGGAATATGTATTGAACATTCTAATGATTTCCATTCCAATGGTTGGTGATGATGTTATATTAGGATTCCAATGGTTAAAATATTTGGGGACGATAGCTTTTAATTTTCAAGAACATTTTTTGAAATTTTTTTGCTAAGGAAGGAAAATTGAATTAAGGGGTATCACTGGGAAACCTGGTAAGATAATCATCTCTAATTTCATGACAAATATTTTGAAGAAGCAACAACTAGGTATAATTGCACAATTATGCTCACTAGATGTTCAAACTTCTAAGTCTCCCATTTCTCCAGATCTTCAAAGAGTCCTTGACAATCATTCCAAGGTATTTGAAATTCCCAAGGGTCTCCCACCTATTCGTGATCATGGTCATGGTATTCACTTGATTCCAGGAAGTGTTCCTCCAAACATTAGACCTTACAGATATCCATATGCCCAGGAGAGTGAAATTGAACATATAGTTGCAGAAATGTTAGAGGTTGGAATAATTCAACCTGACCAAAGTTATTTCTTTGCTCCAGTGGTATTGGTACACAAGAAGGATGGCTCATGGCATGTGTGTATGGATTATAGTGATGAACCCCATAAATGGGTAACTATATGGGCTCATTCTGCCTATTATTTTCATTTAATCCACCATTCTCAATAGTTTTGTGCATTTTTTTGAATATATTTGTGTCAATAGAGTGAATGTGGATAGTCACTTTGCCATGTAGTGTAATGAATGTTTATTGCAGATTTTTTGGACAAAGACAAGGCAATTATGAGCAAAATGGCAGCCAAACTAGAGGAAACAGGGATGAGGACTTGTAGGAGGGGTGTCTCCTTCATTAAATACCCCTTCCTCGAATTCTCCATCAACATCTCGGAGTACAAAGGCCCACATTGATGATTCCAAGGGGCAGCCGAGCAAGTCAAGTAGGGATGTTGTTATCTTCAATTTTAGGCAGCTGAGTTCCTTAAGTTTAGGAGGACTGTTGAGAGTCCCCATTTATATAAATAAGAAGGCTTCAAGCCTCAGTAGGTTAGCCATTTCTTAGTCTATTTTCGCACTTTTGTGCAGCATTGTACTCAGCTCATTTTCGAGCTCTTTTTGAGACAGTTTTTATGTGATGTAACTACTATTTTTTTATAAATGAAGATGAACCAAGTTTTGAACCAGCACTGATCTTTTCTAGAGGGCTGAAGCTCTTGGGTTAGGGCCCAACCCAAGTTGCCCAGCACCTCCTTTGTGTATTTATATGTTTTTTTTCCATTCACAATTTAATTTCTATTGCATATACTCATTTTGCTTCATTAGATTAGGTTTCTTTTAATGGCTAGAATAGTTGTTTTTGCTTCAAGTTTCTTAAGTAAGTTGTTCCAGTGATAGAAAAAGATCCAAAAAGGCTACCAGCAAGTCTTGATCTCCTTTCTCCCTCCTTGGGACCATGATCTGAGGTCAAGGTACTATTGTTGCCACCAAAAACACAGTTTTTGCTCTTTCATGTAACTGCTAGTGTGATACTTTGATTTCGAAGAGTTGATATTTGTTTAGATTCACTTGCTTGGATCATTTCATGTCCTTTTATCATAGTTCTCTTGCATGCTTTTCTATTCATAAAGTATTGTTCAGCATTTTTCTGGTTTAGGTCAAAATTTAGGGTAAAATAGACAAAACTCTATTTTTCGGTTCTTGCTTTGGTCAGTTTTGAGAAGTGTGCAGCTCTCTTGTAGAACATTCCAGCTCACCATACCTCCATCAAATAGCCAACACCAACTCACTTCTCCTAGATTTCCCCACTCCTTCACCACATTTCGCCAATATGCCCTACTTTCTGCGTTTTTTCACAAAGTTGCTTTCTTGACCTTTGAAAAAATCCAACCATCTCGTTCATCCCTAATCTTCCTTGACAAGTTCTAGACCCCTCAACACCTTTGGCCTCCTCCTGTAGATCCTCCTGTAGAACCTCCTGTAGATCCCCTGCATCCTCCTGTAGAATTCCTTGTGATTTATTTTTCGAAGTCTGATCACAATGGAAGTCTTCAGAAGGGTATTAGGGGCTTCTTAAGACCTCTCCACACCTTCCTCACCTTTTGCAAAATCCAAACTCCATCTTCCTTTGCCACCAAACCTATGCACAGCCACAACCAGTCAAAACACAAGCATAATAATTCCACATAAAAATGCTCAAAAGTACAAAAAGATGATTTCTTTCCATTTCTTTTCAGAAGTAGCTCGAATAAATGCAATTTACCTTTTCAATAATCAAATGGCACTCACCTCATTGGTTTCCATCTCTTTTCTTGCAAACGTAGGGTTAGTAGGTAAACTACGATTTGCTAGGGTTTGCGTTACATTTCAATTTTCCTTCTCTTTCTACAAGTAGGATAGCCTCTTTTGAGTTAGCTTTCTTTCATCACAGTTAAAAGCTTCTTCTGAGTATTCCTAGAAGTTGGCTTAAGCTCCTAGCGAACTTGCGTCAGCTGATCAAGTGACAGTCTGCAGTAAGAGCTAGTACTTGTGCATACAGCACCGTTGCTTCCAAGTTTGTTACGAACTACCGGGTTGATAAAAGTAAAGTAGGGAGCCCTAAGAGTGTAGCATTATTGCTGCAATACTAGAGCTCACCATATAGGGAGCTCAACAAGCTCGCTATTAAAGATAAATTTCTCATTCCTTTCATTGATGAATTGTTGGATGAATTACCTAGAGCAATTTACTTCACCAAGTTAGATCTTTGTTCAGGATATCTTCAAATTAGGATGAGGACTGAAGACATTCTGAAAATGACATTCAGAACTCATGAAGGTCATTATGAATTTATTCTCATGTCTTTTGGCCTTACTAATGCACCTTCCACATTTCAAGGTTTGATGAATTCCATTTTCAAACCCTTCCTTAGAAAACTTGTGTTAGTATTCTTTAATGATATACTAATATATAGCTAGTATTGGAAGGATTCGGTTCAGCTTGTTGACAAGGTGCTCAAATTATTGGAGGAGAAACAATTTTATGCAAACACCTCCAAATGTTTCTTTGGGATTCTGGAGGTGAATATTTGGATCATATTGTATCTCATGAGGGTGTTAAGGTAGACCCTAACAAAATTAAAGCCATCAAGGAATGGAAAATCCCCACAACATTAAGGCATCTTTGATGATTTCTCAGGTTGACAGGGTATTGTCGCAAGTTTGTTAAGAATTATGGGAAAATAGCAACACCTCTAATGACATTATTGAAGAAAGATGCATTTTCTTGGACTCCAGAAGCAATGAAGGCCTTTGAACATCTTAAAGAGGCAATGCGACAAGCTCCAGTCTTAGCTACACCAAACTTCTCAACAACCTTTATTGTGTAGTTTCGTGCCTCACGAAATGGAATTGATGTTTTTTTAATGAAATAAGGTAGGCTCAATGCCTTTGAAAGTCGTCCAATCAAGGGAAAGAATTTACACAAACCCATTTATGAGAAGGAAATGTTGGCAATTCTACATGACCTGAAGCAATGACGCCCTTACCTAATTTGAAGACATTTCAAGGTAAAAAGAGATCATGATAGTCTCAAAGACTTCTTGGAAAAAAAATTATCTTGAGAAGAGAAGAAAAAAAAAATGGGTCACAAATATGTTAGGTTGTGACTTTGAAATCATCTATAAGAAAGGGAAGCAAAATTTTGTTGCAAATGCACTCTCAAGAAAGGATGAGGATGTGGAGGCATTGTTTTGTGTCATTTCTATTATCCAACCTGATTGGATAAAGGAAGCAAGGGATGAATGAAGAATTATGAGGAGTTGTGGACACTCATTCAAAAGTTGCAGTAAGATCCTAGTGCATCTGATACTTTTACCTGGAAAAATGATTCACTATGGTACAAATATCGTTGATATTTGTGTAAGAACTCCAAACTCAAACAAAAGGTTCTTTAGAAATTGCACACCTCTCCTATAGGATGTCACTTAGGATTTTTAAAAACTTACCACATAGTCAAGAAGGAATTTTTTTGTGGATGGCCTTAAATCTGATGTTCAAAAGTTTGTGGCTGAATGTTTGGTTTTCCAACAAAATAAAGTTGAGACAATTAAAACCCCTCGTATTTGACAACCATTAGCTATTCCAAGTCAGCGTTGAGAGGAGGTTTGAATGGATTTTATCATAGGTCTACCCAAGTCCAAAGGAAAAAGTGTCATCATGGTGGTAATTGATAGACTTACCAATTATCCACACTTTTTTGCAATATCTCATCCTTTGAAATCCAGTACAGTTGCTACTTCATTTGTGGAAATAGTTCAAACGTTACATGGAAACCCAAAATTATTGTAAATGACAGAGATCCCATTTTCACTGGAAATTTTTGAATAGAACTATTTTCTTGTCATGGTAATCAATTGGCTCATAACTCATCCTATCATCCTCAATTTGATGGGAAAATTGAAATAGTGAACAAATGTTTTAAAGGATATTTCATTGCCTTATATCTGATAAAAAAACGCAATGGGTCATGCGGTTACCTCTGTCAGAATGGTGGTATCACAATTCCTTCCATACTACAACAAAAATGACCCTATTTATGGTGCTTTGTGGATATTATCCACCATCTATCATATCATATCTAAGGGATAGTTCTAAGGTTCAAACATTGGAAGATTACATTGAGAATCAACAAGTTCTCTAACTTTTAAAGGATAATCTTACTATAGCACAGAATCGAATGAAACAACAAGCAAATCCGCATCACAACAAAAAACGTTTTGACATGGGCGATTGGGTATTTTTACGACTACAACCATACAAACAAATGTCACTCAAACAAGCTAAGAAGGATAATAAATTATCACCCAAGTACTATGGCCCTTATAAGGCATTGCAAAAGATTGGTACTATGGCATACAAATCGAAGCTACCTGCATCTTCACAAATACACCCAGTTTTCCATGTTTCATGTTTAAAGAAGGTTATAAGTGACAAGCTTCCAATTCAAACTATATTTCTAGAACTTGATGAGGAGGGAAAAATCATATTAAAGGTTGAAGCAAACAAGGAAACAAGAATATGACAACTAAGGAATCAATCAATTTTAGAGTATCTCATTAAGTGGAAGAACTTATTCATTGAAGGTTCCACATGAGAGGATGAGTATTTTATACAAAAGCATCTACAACTACTCAAACGTTGAGGACAACACTTTTTTGAAGGAGAGGGGCATGTTAGGTCCCTAAAATACTAGTGTAGCCCCCATATTATTATTGTTGTTCCCCATAGAAGCTCATTATTGTTATTGTGTAACCTTACATTATTATTATTATGTAGGCCCTAATTATATTTTGACTGTTTAGACGCCTATATATACCAAGTAAGTCTTTTCATTTGAATTATCCAAGAATTGTTCATTTATGTGATGTAAAAGAAGGTTGCCCCTCGAAAAAGTTTATTTTCAAGTCATTGATCTATCTTTTCTGCCATTTTTGTGATCTAGTTACCTAACACCAAAGAAGCTTGGAATATTTTGGAAATGACTTACAGTGAAAAAGGGACCAACATTGAGTTGATTCATAGAGAATTACAGTTGTTAATGAAGTGTCCATTATAACAAAAGAAACGGGAAATTTTGATATTACAAAAGTAACAGGAGAAGTTGTGGAAGAGTCTAGCGAAGTAAGAAAAGGCATACAACACATGGAGACTATAATTGTCCTAAACAATATAATTGAAGAAATTTCATAAACAAAAGGTCATTATGTACAAGATGCACTGCATGAACATGGTAAAAATGGTGAAGTTGAGTGTGTGCATTGCACATGTCAATGATGAAATTAAAATTTTCTTTATTGGAGCAATGACAGGTGAGGATAACCTACTAATAGTGACATTTGAATTTTATTATGAAGTTGAATTAATTTTTCTTGAAGAGTGGTTTGCAAAGCCCAAGTATGATAAAGATGAAAGTGGTTATGGAAAAGTTATCTTAACTTCAAGAGAAAAAGGAACAAAAAAATTGAAAGAAACCATCAAAGTTTTTGATGCTATTGTAGCAACAAAAGTGGAGAGGAAAGAACACCAAAATATTGTTTTTAATCTTTATATAAATCAACAAAAAAATTTCAATCAAAAGTAGCTAAGGTACAAGCACAAGCAAAAAAACATAAACATATGAAAACCTCAATGAGTAGATGAAAATATTGAAGAAAAATAAAAGATTTGCAGAGTATAGTGTTATGAAAACCTCAATTAGTAAATGAAAATATTGAAGAAAAATAAAAGATTTGCAGAATATAGTGTTTGGAGAAATATAAGAAAAATATTATAAATATAGAAGTGAAAACAACCAATACCAACCTACAAAAGTAAAACAAGAGGAAGTTGTTAAGAATAATGAATGTAACCCTTGACACTAAAAGTAAGTGTTAAAGATTAATCTCTCTTGTTAACTAAAGTTATTGGGCATAGGTGCCGAGCCTTTTTAGAAAGATATTTTTTAATATTGTTATTAAGATTATTTTTTTAAACGTGCATTCGTTGTTGCTTCGAAACATTGATTGGGGAATGCTGCTTACTTAGGATTATGGTAATGAGGTAAAATCTTTCACTCGGGGAGATTCGAGCAAACTGTGAAGATAATGATCATTTATAATCAATTGAAACAGTGGCACACTCAAACATGAATATATCTTTTTATGCTCGACCTGATATGTTGTAGGTGGCTATAAATTGATAACGTAGTTATTGATATAAAGTAAAGCACAGGTTAAATAATTAACTTTTTTCTGAATATTTTAAAAATATGCTATTGATATAATACAAGTCAAAATTATATCAATTAAAATGGCAAAGGCAGAAAAGCCAAATAAATATATTAAAAAAAAGATGTTGATACTCTTAAAACAGCAACTCACGCAGTGGTTTCTTTGACAAAGAACCCAATCTCAGACCAATCATGGAGAGGACTAAAATCCTTTCAATCTACGTGATCATGGAGAGGACTAAAATCCTTTCAATCTACGTGAACTAGCATGCACGGATTTGCAAACTGTGTTAATTAAGGTATTATTGCATGGCATGGGCTTTAGCATTTAGAGTGTTTAATATTAGTTGTGTGGGCAAGTATCTTTATTTTTATTTTACATTCCAAAATACTCTAAAATTAGATAGATATGAATGATTTAGTTTTTATCATTTAGATTATATTTCAGATTCTAAAATATTTTTAAAATAGTAATTTTTTCTTATAATCTTGGAAGTTTGAAGAGAAAATCTTAACAATAATAAAATATTCTCAAAATATGTAACTTATTAGTAGTTATTTGTCATGATCCGTAAAGTTTGAAGATCAAATCTTAACAATAATAAAAACATTTGATCCAGAGACCCAGTTCGCATCACTTGAGGACAATCTGAATATTCCATTAGCATGGCCCTGTTACCAGAGACGGAACGGGATCTTCCTTGTCACGCCCCTATCCTAGTGGTAGTTTTTCAACCGCACATAGGCAAATGTGGTGCCGATAACCAATTTCTTTTCACCAATACTCTCGAGTACGAACTATGCCTAACCTTCAACACTTAGATATTTTTCCTCAATTTACTAAGCATTCACCATTCTTTACATAGCATAAACATTTATCATCATCATTATCATATAAATATGCACAACAGATAAAGTCTTCTTTTTAAAGGGAGGGGAAACTCCCTAGTTAGAGTTTGCCCAAATGATAACAACAATATAAATTTACAAGTATTTTTACATAAACAGCGTTTGCTAGGCAACTCCAAGTTCATCTTTGCAAAATTACCAATTTTCCAGCTCCGACTGTCGTTCAGGGTACCCCACCCGGGTCGCCCTGCGTTCAGTGTCGTAATGCTCAACTCGTGCAGTGTTTGGGCAGGGGCGCCCACCTCCAGGTAGTCTGCCGTATCGTTCACCTGCACTTCGTTTCTATCGTCCACTCGACTGCACACCGTCCAGCTAAACCGTTCACCATGTCGATGTCCAACACTCGGGCAGGAGTTCCCGCGGGTCAACTCGTCGTGTAGGTGCGCCCATTGTGGCAGCTTGTCTGCAGCAGCGCACACACCATGTCACCCAATTCACATTCGGGTCCGAGCACCCACCCGATCCCCCTGACCTGCAGCTCGCCTTACATGTTCGTAATTCTGTGTGTCTACCCGACCCGCCTGCAGTTCCACCTTACCCGACTTGCCTTACCTGACTCGCATGTGGTTTGCCTCACCCGGCTCACTCGTAGCCCGCCCACCCGGCTCGTCCGTTCATCCCGCCTACATGACTTGCCTGCGATTCGTCCACCAAACAGTGTGTTCGATTTTCTGCTTTTCGGCAAGGTGTTTAGGCCCCATGTCCACCTACACACTTGCCTTCTCAAGTGCGCTCTTCTTGCTTGCTCAAGTTATGTATGTAGCTCGAACATGCTTGATGATTTCATGCCTTTGCTCCTCCCACTCGTCCACTATATATATATGTGTCATTCCAAGGAGTAAGGTGGGTCGACCTGCCCAGGCCGACCATGTATTTCATCCACCAAAATACGAAAGGTCGTGTCGGTTCACCCAACTCATCGCTCCGCACGTCGGCGCACCGACTCGTTCGTTTTTTCGACACTTCTTATAAACTCGTCGCACATTTCCATACTTAGTCAATTTTCCGATTTTCAGTTTTTCGACTCTCCCGTTGGCTCGTCACAACTCGCCATCGCAACTCGTCGTCGCACGTTTGCCCAGGCGTGTTTAACCGAACGCCCCCTCGTCGCACATGCTAGCTCGTCGCCTTTAACCGAGATTATGCCACCCCTCCGTCGCACATCGCAAACGCACAGCTTGTGGGCGTGACATACTCCCCCACTCTAAATGGTTTTCGTTCTCGAAAACACCATTCCAGCAACCACCATCACCAAGACTACAAATCCATATATGTATATGTATGGGTATCCAAATGTGCCCACCTATGACCTGCCTCGTGCCATCGATATGCCAAACTCTGTAAGAAAATCATGTGCCAGTACCCCTCATGTTGGTGACTAGTTGAGTAGCTAATCCAACCATATATTGCCTCCATAAGAACGCATGTCCCTACATCATCATAACCCATCTTTGCACACTTTTGTCAATCATGTCCATCTCAACCCAGATGTATGTTCAAACTTTTGGAGACTCACTGCCATTAGCAACTAACGATGAGCCTCATCCCCATGTCAATCTAAGAAGAGGGGAAGAAAGTGGAGGCCAAAGGCTCTCCCTCTTCCTCGCATATTAGCTCAATCCATCTGTCAGGATCTTCCACCTCTAATCTCTACAAGTATGCTTCTCGACTCTCTGTCTGATCATCGTTCTAGCATCATCCTTCTCCATTGCCTCTAGTCTGCTTGATAGATCCAAGATACTATCAAACAATGCTCTAATCACCTGTGACTTCTTCATAAGTTTTGCCTCTGAGCAATACAACCTATTATATACTTCCTCATATCGCTTGACCTCCTCCACATTCATCGATGTCAACTTACATTCAGTTGTCATAGCCCCTATGGTTGGTATACCAATGGGTACTTCCTCACTCCCGTCGTAAATGTACAAATTCTTCATGTGTGGAACTATCATAGCTTCAAATTGTTTTATAAATTCCATTCCCACTACAGCTTCATAGTCATCTATCCTCACAACTCTGAAATCGACTTTGCCAATCCATTCACCTATGATCACATCAACCTTCTCAACTACACCAATCACATAATCAAGTGGAGAATTCACTGCTTTCAACTGTGCTGAACAAGTATAAATTTCAGCCCAATCTTCCTCGCAGTATCTTCACTCATGAAGTTATGAGTTGCACCACTATCCACCATGGTGAGAACAGTGCCTTTCCCAATCTTCATCTCCACATATTCCAACTGGTTCCTTTCAGGATCTCTTCGTGAGATCGCTTCTGTAGCCACTACAGCTCCCAAAATCTGCATAACTCCAACGGAAGTTTCTTCTTTCTTCTTCTTCGCATCGGATTGTGCCATTGCTGCCACTTTCGGTCTTGAAGGACAATTCTTCACTGTATGTGGTTCTTCACAAATCCAACACTTCAAGGGCTTCTTCATCTTTGACTTGTCATATGATCTCGAAGGCTCCTCTTTCGTAGACTTCTCTTTCGGCTTATCAGTCTTCTTCTTTCGTTCTTCGGTTCCTTCATCATAATGTTCTACCAAGTGATCAACTGCTGCAAAAGCTTCTTCAAGTGTCTTAATCTTTTGCCTCTTCACCTCATTGTGTGCCCAAGGTTTCAATCCTATAATGAAATTGAACACCTTGTCCCTTTCTGCCATATCAGGTAATTCCAAAACCGCACTTGAGAACTCTCGTTGATATGCTTGTAGGCTTCCTATTTTCTTTATGTATTTTATCTTCATCTTTGCATCCCAAGTCTCATCTTGTGGACTAAAATGAGCCTGCAAAGCTTTCTTCATGTCATCCCACGAAGTGATTTCCGCAGCATCACCACTGGCAATCTAGTCCATCTTTCTTCGCCACCACATCTTAGCATCTTTCGTCAAGAATTGAGCAACTACCTTCACTTTGGCCTCATCATCAAACATCCCCAAATGCTCCAAGTATTGCTCCATATCCCATAAGAAATTACCAAGAGTTTTCACACTTCTTGTCCCGTCATAAGAATCGGGTTCTTTGACCTTCACATGAGAAACTCCTCCACCAGAACCTTGCTCAATTGCTTTCTTCAGAACCGCTATCTCATTTCGAGCATCATCAAGATCCTTCTGCAACTTCAAGATTTCTGCCAAACCTTGGTCCCTTGCAGCCCCAATCTCTTTGACTTCTTTATCTATTTGCGCATATAGCCATTCTGTATACTCGTATCGGATTTTGAGGTCTTCAAAATCTTCCTTCAACTTCGTGTGCTCTACCTGCAACCTTGCTTCCATATCCCGATGTTCAGAATATTCAGACTTCACCGAAGCTAAATCAGAAGCCAATTCCTCAATCCTATCCACAACTTGATCCATAAGAACTAGTTTGGCATCCCTGCTAGATTCCCTTGTCATAACTTGAGGTTCTTCTACTTGACTTGCCATCAACTTCCTTTGTGATCTAGTGTAGACCATACACTTCTTTATCGTTCAACTTGGCCCTTTTCTTACCCTTATCAAGCTTTCCAAATTCTGTGAACCATTCAAAGAACCTCACTCTGATACCACTTGTCACACCCCTATCCTGGCGGTAGTCTTTCAACTGCACATAGGCAGGTGCGGCACCGCTACCCAATTTCTTTTCACCAATACTCTCGAGTACGGACTACGCCTAACATTAAACACTTAGATATTTTTCTTCAATTTACTAAGCATTCATCATTCTTTACACAGTGGAAACATTCATCATCATCATTATCATATAAATATGCACAACGGATAAAATCTTCTTTTAAAGGGAGGGGAAACTCCCTGGTTAGAGTCTGCCCAAATGATAACAACAATATAAATTTACAAGTATTTTTACATAAACAGTCTTTGCTAGGAAACCCCAAGTTCACCTTTGCAAAATTTCCAATTTTCCTGCTCATCTTTTCGTTCAAGGTCGCCCACCCCGGGTCGCCCTTCATTCAGCCTCGCCCTTCTCAATTCATGCAGCGTTCGAGCAAGGGCGCCCACCTCCAGGTCGCTTGCCACACCGTTCACCCACACTTCATTTCTATTGTCCACCCAACTGCACACCGTTCACAATGTCGTTGTCCAACACTTGGGTAGGAGCGCCCACGGGTCAACTCGCCGTGTAGGCACACTCGTTGTGGAAGCTCGTCTGTGGCAGCGCACACCGTGTTGCCCAATTAGCCCGCGGGTTCGAGCGCCCAAAAGGTCCGCCCAACCTACAGCTCACCTTACCCGTTCGCAACTTTGTTTGCCTACCGGACCCTCTTGTAGTTTCACCTTACCCGACTTGCCTTACCCGACTCACCTGCGGTTCGCCTCACCTAGCTCACCCCCAGCTCGCCACCTAGCTCGTCCGTTCAACCCGCCTGCACGACTTGTATGCAGCTCGCCCACCCAGCTCGTCCGTTCAACCCGCCTGCACGACTTGTATGCGGCTCGCCCACCTGCGGTTCATCCGCCAAACGCTACGTTCAGCTTTTTGCTTTTCGGAAAGGTGTTTCGGCCCCCTAGCCGCCTACACGCTTGCTTCCTCAAGTGCACTCTCCTTGCTTGCTCAAGTTATGTGTGTAGCTTGAACTTGTTTGATGAGTTCATGATTTTACTCCTCCAACGCGTCCACTATATATACGTGTCCTTCCAAGGAGTAAGGTGGGTCGCCCTACCCAGGCCAACCATGTATTTCGTCAATCAAAATACCAAAGGTCGCATCGGTTCATCCAACTCGTTACTCTGCATGACGGCCCACCGACTTGTTTGGTTTTTCGACACTTCCTATAAACTTGTCGCACGTTCCCATACTCAGTCGATTTTCGGTTTTTCGACTCTCCTGTTGACTCGTCGCAACTTGTTGTCGCACGTTTTCCCGGGCACTTTTAACCAAATGCCCAGCTCGCGACACGTGTTATCTTGTCGCCTTTAACCGGGATTATGGCACTCCTTTGTCGCACATCGCAACCGCACAGCTCGTGGGTGTGACACTCCTTTTTAAAAAGAAAACAGAACAGCACAGAAAATGACATTTTGTTCAGAAGTTTTCATTTCTCAGTGCACCAAACCAGTTTTTTCATAAATGGATGGTTTCTTGAAACATTTTTCAGAGAAACCTGATTCTGTTTCTCCTTAAACGACTTCATTTTTCCCGCTCTCGAATCGATTCCATTTTTAACTTTGGTTTTTGTTGTTCGACTGTTCTAATTCTTTTTTCATGCTCTTATCATCGGTTGTAATTATATAGGATAAAAAAAGTTACGGTAAAAAATACTCTGCATTGAGTGATATATTCCACACTAGGCGTATAAGGGAGCCACCTGCAAGAATAGGAACAGGAAGATGAAGAAGAAAGTGTGTATAAAAAAAAACAGCCATACAATACCTTAATCCTGTAGTAGGTGGTGATTCAAACTCTGGTGCGATTCTTAGCCATAGGGCTGAATAGATCTAATAAAAGAAGTTGAATAGATCGCGAAAAGGAAGTAAATTGTTCTAGGAACAGGCCTTCTTAAGGAGAATCCTTTTGCCTAAAATAAATGTAGAAAGAGACATGGCGAGACAAAATCACACATGTATTGCAGAGCGGAGCAAAGTAAGGGCGGCAGGGTAGCTCAATGAAATGCCAGGATGCAAGAATGAATGCCCTAAACCTTTCGAACCCTAATTCTCTTCATTGTTGGATTGACTTTGGGAGATCTCCATCGTTCGATCTTCAAGCCACGTGATCACAGTAAGGTGGAAGGTTGTCGGTGAACTACGTTGGAGCTAGTTGTGACCCTTTTACAAATCAAACACATACCACCGCATAAATATCTAAGTGGAGGATTAAATACCAAACTAATATAAATAGTCATACACCTTATTTTCCTTATGCTCTCAAATGTAATTTGAAGACATTCATCATGGTTAAGTGGATATCAATCCTCTCCTGGAAAAGTTATTGCAAATCAGATTGCAATGTTAAAATTAATGAGAGAATTTAAGTGCAATCCCTTAAGGTTCAAATTACACTCTGTTGATGCATATTATCCATTCTCTTTCTTTCATTGTGGAACCAAATTATCGATTATTTTGTATTGGATTGTCCAAGCTTGGAAGCAACTACCACTATAATTGAGATCTAGATTGTGCAAGATGGAGTGCTCTTTGATAATATTTTGACTTGTTCAAATTTAGACTTTGATGATCCATATTGATAAAGAGATGGTCTTTCAGAGTGATTTCACTGTTTAAACTTTATTCCCATCAAGAATGTTGGATTTCTAGTCGTATGGAGATTGTTGAATAGCATCACTGTTGGAACTACTACACACCTACATGCGGACTCTTAGTTAGAGCATGGGACTACATGCAAGATTCCTTTTGCATGATTTACTCCTTGTTTTGCTCCTTCTTTAACTCCGCAACTGGTTAGTTCTTCTACATGATTTACTCCCTGATTTGCTCCTTCTTTCACTCCACAACTGGCTAGTTATCTCTGGAACTTGTTGTAAGTGTTGAGTCTTCTCATTGATCACCACTATGGTTCATTACCTTGGGATCTTCACCCAGTAATGCTATATCATGAGCATTGTAACCTATTTTCTAACGAACCATTCTTTTCTTCTTTCGATTTTCTTTTAGTGTTTTTGCTCTGCAAAGTTGTGTGTTCAACCTTTACTAGCTAGATTCATCTGTGCAGGGTTTCTAACACATTTACATGGTATCAAAGCCCATAGGTTGCTAGATAAAAGGCGCACCAATACTTTATTTTGCAGGTATTACAA
Source organism: Pinus tabuliformis (assembly GCA_031772625.1). Lineage (NCBI taxonomy): Eukaryota > Viridiplantae > Streptophyta > Pinopsida > Pinales > Pinaceae > Pinus > Pinus tabuliformis. The sequence goes on along the minus strand of CM062812.1, from coordinate 494,521,189 downwards.
TTTGGAGATCGAAGATCGACAGAAAAATGGAGTTTCCCAAAGCATCGATCCTAACACCGTACAACTATCACGAATGGAAGGACCAAATGGCTTGATACCTTCGTCATAAAGGGTTGTATAGGATTACCATGGCTATAGAAGTGGAACCCACTTCATCCATAGAGAAATCCAAGTACCTCAACTGTATGGATGAGGCCCATGGATCCATATGCATGTGCATCTCTCCTGAGTTGCAGTTTCATCTATCTGCCTGCAATACTCCCAATGAGATTTGGAAAACGGTTGAAGATCTCTACAAGAAACAGGATGAGATGAAAGGACATTTGCTCGAAGTGGAGCTGTTGTCATTGGATCCACGGAACTATGACAGAATTCAAGACTTCTTCACCAAATATAATGATCTATTGCTGCAACTCAAGGGTTGTGGAATTGACAAATCCAAGGAGGAGAGTCGCCAAGTTCTCTCTATTATGTCAAAGCTCAGACCGGAATACTCCGTCTTTGTGTCTACATTTCATTCAGTAAGGCTCACAACAAGTGAATCCTACACTATGCCTTCTCTCAAAGAATTTACGGAATCCCTTATTTTTTAGCAAGATAAACTCATTGACATGGGGAAAATCGAACCTCCAAAAGCGCATGCACTTGTTGTGCATGATGGCAACTACAATAAAAATCACAGATCTGATTCAAATCAGAAAAATCAGCAGCAAAAAGACAAGGGAAAAGCACATTGCCATCCAAAGAAGGAAGGGTACACCAATCCCTTCAATGACTCCTCCGGCTCGAGAAATGAGAAAGGGAAGAAAGGAAATAGATGCACCTACTGTCAAAGAGGACTCCATCCAGAATCCTCTTGCATGAAGAAACAAATTGACCAAATGGCAGAAATTCTTCAGAAGCACAACCTTGGGGACCACATCCCTCAGGGCGCCAAGAAGAAAACTGAGGATCCGCCACACGGGAAAGGTAACAATTTTCATGCTTTAGTTGCAATTAATTCTTCCCCTGATGCATGGATTATAGATTCTGGTGCATCACATCATATGGCTGCTGCAAAGGAAGTCTATTCCTCTTTGGATGCATGCAAAGGACCTCCCATCCTCATGGGAGATGACTCACCTATTGAGGTCATCGGAAAAGGTAGAGTGGAACTTTTACATGGAAGCTTTGAAGATGTGCCTGCTTTCAGTTTATCAGATCACTCATTCCGGCACCAGAAAGAGAGTGGAATTCACTCCAGATGTAGTGAACATATATGACTTACATAGCAGCTCCAAAATTGCAACCAGTGAGGTAAACAATGGAGCCAGACTGTATACATTTTCTGAATTTATTGAATATGAATCCTCCTTATTGCTTACACATGCTGATGATAGTAGTAGGCTTTGGCACGAGAGGTTTGGTCACTTAAATTACAGGTATATGCAGCAGCTAAGTAAGCATGAGATGGTGGAAGGCTTGCCAAATATCAGTTTCTTTAAAGGAGTTTGTGAAGGGTGTGTCCTTGGCAAACATCCCAGAGAAAAGTTTGACACTGGAAAGACTCACAGAGCATCCTCTTCTCTAGATCTGATCCATAGTGATCTCATGGGGCCTTTTCCTCATCCTTCCATCAACAAAGCAAGGTATGTGCTTACATTTATTGATGATTTCTCACGGTATACTTGGGTGTATCTTCTCAGGAACAAATCTGAAGTTTTTGCGCACTTTGAAGATTTCAAAGCACTAGTTGAGACACAGTCAGAGAGAAAGATCAAAGCCCTCCGTACAGACAATGGGGGGGAATATGTTAACACAGCACTTCGGAACCTTTGCCTTCAGTCTAGCATATAGTTGCAGTACACAGTTCCATACACTCCACAGCGGAACGGAGTTGCTGAGAGAAAGAACCGATCTCTCAAAGAGATGGCTTCCTGCATGTTGCATGCTAAGTCACTGCCTCATAAGCTATGGGTCGAAGCTCTTAATTGTGCTAACTACATCCAGAACAGATTTCCTCATAGCTCTGTCAAGGATCAGACCCCCTTTGAGGCTTGGAGCGGCACTAAACCAGAGGTCACTCACTTCCATGTTTTCGACTCTCGAGCATGGGCCAGGATCCCCTCTTAAAAGATGAAAGCTCTTGATCCACAGAGCATTGATTGCATCTTTGTTGGATACCCTGATGGTGTGAAGGGATACCGACTCCTAATTCCCTCTACGGACAAGCACATCATTGAGTGAAGTGTCAAATTTGAGGAAAGTCCCTCGCATGCACCTCAATCGCCACATGCAGACACCTTTTATCTACCTCATGTCCGAGATGATGACTCAGTACACTCAGATGCAGATACAAAGCATGCAGATGTCGAGGTAGAGCATGCAGATGCAGAGACAAAGTCTTCAGATGCAACTCTAGTGCATGCAAATGATGATCCACATCCAAGTCCAGATCGGGCTTCCAGCAGTGAATCATATTCCCTTGTCATAAATCCGAGAACAAGGAGCTTACGTGAGATATATGCACAAGACCACCCAGCTGCTAGAAATGGTCTTATGGGGGATAATTCTGATCTGCAGAGGACTAGCTCAGAGTTTATTGGGTCTCCTCTTGTCCTCACTGCCACTGAACCATCGCCATCCTGGCATTGTCATTTGGTTTAGTCTTCTGATCCACAATCTTATGCTAAGGCTATTGGGCATCCATCTTGGGAGTCCACCATGGAGGAGGAGTATAACTCCCTCCTCGAGAACTAGACTTGGGATCTGGTCCCCCTTCCTTCAGGGAGGAAACTTGTCCGATGCAAATGGTTCTACAAGACCAAGAGTGATGTAGATGGGAAAATCACCAGACAGAAAGCAAGGCTAGTAGCCAAAGGCTTCCAACAAGTGCATGGCATTGATTATGACGAGACCTTTGCTCTGCCTTACACTTGCCATTGCGACTGCCCAGGGGTGGGAAGTACATCAGATGGATGTGAAGAATGCTTTTCTTCATGGAGACCTATTTGAGGAGATCTACATGGAGCAGCGACATGGTTTCATTCAGGATTCATCTTTGGTCTGCAGACTGAAGAAATCTCTCTACGGCCTTAAGTAGGCCCGAGAGCTTGATATGCGAAGATGGATTCTTTTCTCTTATCACAAAACTTTGAAAGATGTAAGTCTGATCTGAATGTTTACATGCTCAAGACACATGATTCTCTTCTTATCTTAGTTTTGTATGTGGATGATCTCCTAATCACTGGCAACTCGGCTTAAGCCATTGCTACAGTCAAGAGGGCCTTGCATGATAGGTTCTTGATGATGGACATGGGTCCATTACACTTCTTTCTTGGTCTTGAGATCAGCCAGGATGCCACAGGCATCAAACTCTCTCAAGCTAAGTATGCACGGGATCTCCTCGAGATATTTCGCATGACTGACTGCAAGCCAGCGCCGACTCCTTTTCTGTTTGGGGTCCGCCTTGAGGATGGAGGTGACACTCCATTAGTTGACAGCACTCTCTACCAACAGCTAGTGGGGAGCTTATTGTACCTCACCCACTCCAGACCAGATCTCTCATATGCAGTAGGGGCAGTTTCCAGATACATGCAGGAGTTGCATGAGCTACACTGGAATGCTGCCAAGCGCATCCTCCGATATGTGCAGGGCACCATCACCTTCGGGATTCACTATGCAGCAGACACTGCATTGAATTTGCTTGGCTTCACAGATTCTGATTGGGCGGGAGACAGCATTGATCGCAAGTCCACCTCCGGATATTCACTCAATCTAGGATCTTGCCCTATCTGTTGGTCGAGCAAGAAGCAAGCTGCTATTGCTCTCTCTTCAGCTGAGGCCGAGTACAGAGGAGTAGTCAACATCACCATTCAGGCTCTGTGGCTACAACACTTCCTCACTGAGTTAGGCGTCTAGTTCCACCAACCCATTGTCATCTGGTGTGACAACCAGAGCACTCTCAAATTTTGCAGGGATCCAGTACAACGGCAGCGGACGAAGCACATTCAGATCCATATGCACTACATCAGAGACTTAGTACATGATTGGGTCATTGATTTGCAGTTTTGTCCTTCAGCAAAACAGAGTGCAGACATCTTCACCAAGACATTCACTAAGCAAAAGTTTCGCTCTCTGTGCGATCGTCTTGGAGTGAAGGACACAGTTGCTTAGCAACTGTTTTTTTCTTCCTCTTTTCTTTTGATTACATTGTATTTTGAGGGGGGGGGGTTTCCCATGAGGTTTTTCCTCTTTCCTCAATTTTAGTACAAGTTGCACTGTATTTTGGGTGACCTTTGGCCTTAGTTGCCAAGGCCCATTTTCTATTTTTCCCCATAGTGGTGTTGGGGGGTGTTGGAACTACTACACACCTACATGTGGGCTCTTAGTTAGAGCATGGGACTACATGCAAGATTCTTTTTGCATGATTTACTCCTTGATTTGCTCCTTCTTTAACTCCACAACTGGTTAGTTCCTCTGCATGATTTACTCTCTGATTTACTCCTCCTTTCACTCCGCAACTGGCTAGTTATCTCCGGAACTTGTTGTAGATCTTGAATCTTCTCATTGATTACCACTATGATGCATTACCTTGGGATCTTCACCCAGTAATGCTATATCATGAGCATTGTAACCTAATTTCTAACGAACCATTCTTTTCTTCTTTCGATTTTCTTTTAGTGTTTTTGCTCTCCAAAACTGTGTTCAACCTTTACTAGCTAGATTCATCTGTGCAGGGTTTCTAACACATTTACAATCACATTTCAAATGAAGACCCTGTAAATACAAACAATATGGATCTATACAAAAATGATAAGCATGATCGTTACCATGGGTCGCGTAGAAGCCTGGAGTAGAACAACGTGGAGGCACTGAGGTTAACCCGATTGTACATTCAGGTTACTAGAGGGCTGAACCATATAATGAACGATTGACTTTATAGCTGTGACCTCGCTATCACCCAAATCCCAAATCTAAAATTGGATAACACGATAGCCGGAGGTGAGTGGCGTGATGTGAAAATAAACCACTCTTTCCAAAAAAAAATCTCGGTGAAACTTTTACAACATTGTTCGGAGTTGGTAACCATTTGATCGATGTAGCCCGAGCCTCGATGACGAAGAGACCAATGAATCCCATTCTTTGAGAAGAATTGTTACCGGGAGAGGATTTACGTGAAAAAAAATTAAAGATATGGATAAGTAGGTTTATTTTAGAACAGAGTTTTATTTATTTTAATTATTATAATTAATTAAGTGAATATATGGATAAGTATGTTTAGTTTATAATAGAGTTTTATTTTAATTTGATTATTATAATTAATTAAATGAAGGATAGAAATTTAATTTTGATAAAATATTTTTAATAATATCTGTAAATTAAAAATTAAATTGTATTTATGATTTAAGAAAACAAAAAATAAAAATAAAAAATTGTAAATTTATTCATGTTTATATTTTTTTAAATAATATATATATTTTTTTAATTTATTAAAATATTAATTTAGATTTATTTTAATTTTGGATTTATCAAGTTATAAAAGTATCAAATTTCTTTACATTTTTAGATATTTGTATTTCAAGAGATTTGGTAGATCCTTAGTTACATGGATCTAGGTTGGTTTGATCCCCTTAAATTCATTGAAATATTAGCTTAGATCCATCTTAATTTTGGATCTACCAAGACCTAAAAGGGATCAAATTTCTTTGCATTTTAATATATTTCCATCTCAAGAGATTTGGTAGATACAGAATTAAGATGGATTTAGCTAGTTTAATCCTCCTTTAAATAGGGTATATTTCACATGAAATTCTCCTTTAAATAGGGTATATTTCACATGAAATCCTCATTTAAATAGGGTATATTTCACATGAATACCGTGGGTTCTCATAAACTTAGAGCTCAAAAACCACTAGTAACTTGACTAAATGAAATTTATCTTAAATATCCAAGAAAAAATAATTAAAAAATAAATAATAACATAGAATTTTTATTTTAACATAGGGTTAATTTTATTTTTATTTCAAGTTTCCATCTCAAGAGATTTGGTAGATCCAGAATTAAGATGGATCTAGTTGGTTTAATCCTCCTTTAAATAGGTTATATTTCACATGAATACCATAGGTTCTCATAAACCTAAAGCTCAAAAACCACTAATAACTTGACTAAATCAAGTTTACTTTAAATATCCAACAAAAATAATTAAAAAATAAATAATAATGTAGAATTTTTATTTTAACATAGGATTATTTTTATTTTTATTTTATTTTATCTTGACGAAGTAAAAATGTTTACAAGACAAGACATTACAACATCTCTAGATTGGAGAGCACATCTCAGGTCAATGATTTCTTATTAATAGTCTCTTATACAAAAAGTAATTAATAATTTATATATATATATATATATATATAAACATTTTAATTTCATTTTGAATAATATAATATTAAAAATTAACATAATAAAAACTTAATAGATTTCATATTATTTTATACAGCGATTTACTTAAATTATGGTGGGAAACTTAATTACTTGGTATCTATATGGCATTGTCATGTGCAAATATTGTAAATAGAAAAAAATTAAATATTTTTTATATATTTTTAATATCTCATAATTCAATTTAAAACCAAATAAAATAAATCATCAACTATTTATAAAAAAAACAATTTACATTTAAAACAAATTAAAATTATTTTTTTATTTTCAAAATATTCAATTTAATATTTATTTATTTTTCAAAACTTTAATAAACTACATTAAACTCTAATAAAATTTCAAAACCAATTAAAAATCAAAACATTTTTTAATTTAAAAAAAAAAATTAATATAAACAAACATAAATTAGTATTTTTCTAATTTAACATACTAATGCTAATAACGTATATTAAGAAGTTAGCTCAACTGGTCCCGTTATTAAAGTACCTCGCTGAAAGTCTCTCGAGACCATTAAGGTTACGCTCACCTAGCGGGCCTTAATCCCTTTGGGGTTGATCAGCTCAATTCTTTCATGGGAATGTATATACCATAACTTTCCTTTTTAATTAAAAATATTCCAAAGACCACCCTCATAAAAATAAAAATTCTTCACGTTTTGGTTTTGGAATGGTCTAAGTTGTTGGTAATCCACATTTCATAAAAAGCACGTGTTGTTTGGTAAATTATTATTTAGAATCTGTGAATTTAAGTTATTTTGGTACATTATTATTTACTGAAGTTAGTTAAATTTATTTTTTATTATTTGTTAATATATTTTTATTATTAGTTTAAAATATATTTTTTATTAAATTTGAAAATTATTGATGATGATGATGGTGGTGGTTAATGTACACTAAAATTAAATTTATAAAAAATTATTTTACTTTAAAAATTTCTCCATAATTTAATATTGAAGAAATAATGTAACATAAATGAGTGTAAATATTTAAATGTTAATTTAATATGATATGAGATGTTGTAGTGGTTATAAATGAGTATATGACAGAAATGTTGTAGTGTTTGTAAAATGAAGTAGTAGATCAAATAATAATAATAAAGTATAATGCAGATTCAACTAAAAAATAAGAAGTAATAAAAATAATAAAAAAATGTATTATAATTTTGTTTTTATGAGTAAAATTATAAACATTTTTTTCGTGAAAAAACATAATATACATATCACATTAAAATATATTTAAATAATAACAATTCATATTTTAGAATATATATAATTACCACTATAAATTCATGGTAAGAGTTAAGATTGATCTAGGTTGGTAGAATATATATATATATATGAACCACATGTTGTCAAAACTTGCAGCTAGTAAAATTTATTATTTTACCTCAATTTTATATTTTTTTGTTTATTGAGACCAGATCCTCATTTTACATCGAGTATAAGAGTGTGTAATTCCATCCATGCTCAACATGGAGTCAACATCTGTCTTTTTCAAAATAAAAATAAAATATTCTATTGTTAACTTTATAATAAATTTGTAAGGACTATCTTAAAAATAATTAATACAATTTATATACAAGTAATTAAAAAATAAAATATTAATAAATAATTGATCCCACATGCTCATTCTATAGTTCAGGTCTATGTTTAATTCTATTTCTGCATAGATTCTATAGTTCAGGTCTATGTTTAATTCTATTTCTGCATAGAGTTGACAGGGGTCAATAAAAATAAAATATTCTTTAAATTAAAAAGTAATGTTGGCAATAATCAAAATAAAAAACAAATATACATATTTTGTTACTCTTAACTATACAAAGGAGATATGGTAAAAATATTTCACTCACTTTTACTTGGCTTAACATAATTTTATATCACCTTTTAAAATTCTTTTAAATTAATAAAACTAAAAAACCAATAAAGTTGATATTATTTATATTTTGATATTTCAATTGGATACAAAAATAAACCATTTTGATATCGGTGTTAACTAATTTATGGTAGAAAGTAAAAATATTCAATTCTTCCATTATATTATAATAGTAATAAGAGGGTGATGTGTAATTAATTCAATTCTTAATGTAACATTTAAAAAATATTAATATTGAAATGTATTTAAAAATATATTAATAGGAAAAAAGAGCTTTAATATGGACAATATAATCCATAAATAAAATATCGCAATGCTCATGTTATGTAAATTATTTCAATGTTAACAAATTTATATATTATATATGGTTTGAAATAATAATAATTTATATTTCAGTTTTTTATTAAGGGTTAATTTTGAATATTAAGGGTTAATTTTGAATGAAGCAAATATTTGTTGGAATTTTCAAAGAGTTGAATCCACCTATGCATTAGAAAATGCAATTTAAAAAAATATATAGAGAAAAAAATTCATCTTAACCATCATCTATATTCAACAACCCTCACACCTATAAAATATAGATCACATTTTAATTCATAGAATCTCACAAACATTATAACCATCTACCTATTTTAAAATAGAACCTTCGGAATACATTATAAACATATTTTGATAACTTCAAATTAAAACCTTGAAATGTGACTTGCAAATATGAAATTAACCTTAATGCATTATAAGCATATCATTTTGATAGGTTAAAATTAGAACCTTGGAATGTGACTTGCAAATATGAAATTAACCTTAATACATTATAAGCCTATTTTGATAAGTTCAAATTAGAACCTTGGAATGTGACTTGCAAATATGAAATTAACCTTAAATCAACCTGCAACAGAATGTGACTTACAAATATGAAATTAACCCTTACGTCAACCTTAAAACTTTATTCACTGGAACACTACCAAAAAAAATATTTAAATGTGTGAGCAATGCAATACATTTCCAAATAGAGCTCAAAAGTATTGATCACTTCAAATTGAGCAAATACACATTTTTTAGTAAGGTTGTCAACAAATTGCAGAAAGACTACTTAAGGACATGCTTTTAATATTTCACTCTTGTTAATAAAATTTGTTATTGAAATTCATAAACACTTGGTTAGAGGAAAAGATGCATGATAGAGAAGTATAGTTCATGTATTATGCAACTTGAGCCCAAACCACTTTCATGTTCGCAAAGTAATGAAAGACTTACGTTTGTAAATTCTTGAACAATGCTTAGGGATTTTCTCGATATGTGATCATTATAGGGGTAGTTAGGGTAATGGTCTTGTGATGACATGGCTCATTTTTCAGGATCTATAATATTTAAAAGTTACAGTATGAAAAATTACAATGAAGTAAAAGAAAATTTTGGAAGATATGTGTACGTGTGAAAGAGGCACAACCAATGTTATAATATTATATTATAAATCTTTGTCAAGATAGTTGATTTTGTAATTAAAGCGTTTCGTTACAAAAAATTTGGAATTTTTCTAGAGGTGGTTAGGGTAAGGGTCTTGTGATTAACATCGTTTATTTTTTTAGAATATATAATATTTAAAATTTATAGCATGAAAAATTAAAACGAAGTAAAAGAAAATTTTGAAAGATATGTGTATGTGTGAAAGAGGCACATGTTTGAAAATAATTTCAAAGAAGAGCTCAAAGTTATAATCAAAGAAGAGCCCAAAGTTATAAAAAGGTTATAGAAGTGAGAAAAAAATACTCTATGTTTAATAATACACAGCTTAGCCAATAAAGGTAGATTATCCCATCATACTCTATGTTTAATAATACACAACTTAGCCAATAAAGGTAGATTATCCCATCAATCAAGTCACTACAGTTTGGAATAAAACATGGAGCTAGGGCATAAATAACAATTCACTTCATATTATATTTAGATTATTATAAACAAAAAAGGATTGAATTATTATTAAATTAATTATTAAGTGAAGTTATTTTAAAAGTGGCCTATAATATTCCAAAAATAACTTATATTTTAAGAGAATATTATAAAGGAGTTAATAATAGTGAAAAAAAATGTATTTCACAAAGAACTATGGTTTTTTTTTCCAATGTCTTTTTTGGTTGACAAAAATATCTTAATTGTCAAGAGTACTTCAGAAATCGAAAATGTCATCTGCACAAAATGTAACAAAATTTTACTCTAGTTGAATGTCGTCTAAGTGACACAGAAAAGCAATCATTAGTAAGAAATATAAAACAATTAATGGTAACATTTGAGCAACAACATATAGACTTTAATAAGGAAATGAACAAAACAAAATCTAAATTACAAGATCAACGCCCATCATCACCCCTACAAAATGATGTAATCCAGTGTGCTGAGCAATTGCAGTTGAAAGATCAAGAGAAAGACAAAATAGTCAAACTTCGACAAAACAAGAAAGCATTACAACAAGAATATAAATATCTCGCGGATATGCATTACAAGGAAGTAATCGAAAATGATGAAGAAATTTCTCATCTCAAGGACCATGTTGAAAATTTACTTACACAAGTGAAGAAGGCTAAGATCACAAAGAAAGAAGCACCTATCAAAACAAGAAGAGAAAAATTTACGTTTAAAAAACCTTAATAAAAAATTGTTATAACAAATTAAAAGTTTAAAAGATAAAGAAAATGATACTAAGGATAAAGTCAACAATTCAAATAACGAAAAACTTTCACGTCTAAGGAATCATAGTCAAAACCTTCTTATACATATAAATAAGCTTAAAAGTGACAAGAAGTTTCTAAAACAAAAGTTAGAACAACTTACTCAAGAAATATTGAAGTCTCAAGTCATAACAGTCCAAGTTGAAGATAAAGGAACGAATATTGATCCAGTCAATATCACAACTCAAGAAAAGGATAAACCAATTGAAATGAAAACGTACTCAAAAGTTACAATTCAGGCAATGGAAATTTCAAGTGAAGATTTTAAAACTAATCAAGCAACCTTTGTACCTAAACGAAATCAAACAGATTAAGGGTAGATCAAATCACAAGAACAACTTATCGCCATCCAAATTATAAAAGAAATATCTCAACCAAAAATAAGTGACTTATATTCCAAGAACATCAATGTCGCCATAATTCAGACTTGTGATCAAAATACATCTCAAGTTTTTAGTAATCAAAATATTTCGCAGAAGATTGATTTAGGATGGTTAAATCCCTTCTCAGTGCAACAATTGTGTTTATCTCTTAGAGGATACTATCATCATGTATCAATGAAGATGAAAACTTGAAGAACTCCGAAGATACGAATAGATTACAAAGACAAAGAACTAATGATATGCCTTGCCAGCAATAAGCTTTGAGGACAAAGCTTTTTGAAGAGGAAAGCAATGTTATGAATAAAGTATAGAAATAAATAATGTCAATATAAATAATAATAACACATCATAAACTCGTGATTAGTTAATGAAGAGGTATGTCCCTAAGGACATGACCGTTAGTAAAGAAATACTTGCATAAGGTATATAAGTAGGTCCTCACCTTCATTTGTAATCATCTCACTTGTATTCAACTATTCTTATATATATATAATTATTTATCCTACAATGACTGTCTTTGTCTTTGAAGTATTTTAAAGATTATTATTGTGTACATGAACCTTGTTCATTCTATTGGTATCATAACATTCCTCTAAGTATATGAACTTTGTTCGTTACACGTGGTTAATTGTCATATATGGGTGGTTCTTTCTCTCGGGAGGACCACCATATAGCTAGAGTCGATAACATCGGCATCGACAAAAAATTAGCTAGAGTCCAAAAAACATCTAGAAAACATCAGCAAAAAAATTAACAAAATTTCACAAAGAGGGGCGAACATTAAAAAATACAAAAAATATTTAATTTTTTCAAAATTTTAAACATATAAAGCAACAACTTTGAATGAACACATTGACACGTATATATATATATATATATATATATATACACACACACACCAAAGTCAAATAGTGAATCTTGATCGTTGATAGTTGTCTAATCAAAGACACAAAAATGGAGAATTGAGGACATGGACCTATTTTTCTCTTTCCCTTACCTTTCTTTTTTCTTGGTATTCAATGGGAACATAATTATGGATCAAACATGAACTATTACCTCAAAATGGGTGTTGTTGCCCAAAAACTTGAAAAAACAAGCTTAAAACGAAAAGTGTTGATGTTGGAATAACATTTTTTTTTGTGGTACATTTTCAACATTTTATAAAAATGGCAATAAAAACCAAAAAAAAATGTGCAAAAAAACCCTAAAAACGAAAAGTGTTGATGCTGGAATAATTTTTTTTGGGGTAATTTTCAACATTGGTTAATAATGTTGTTAAAAATAAAATATCATGACTCTGAAAAACTTTAAATTTCAAACTATTTTTAAGCATGACATGAAAGATAAAATATCACGTCTTTGAAAAGCCTTATAATTCCAATGATTTTTAGGCATGACATTAAATTTAAAATATCACGTCTCTGAAAAACCTTAAAATTCCAACAATTTTTAGGCATGGTGCTAAGAAAAATACTTATCATTGTTTTCAACCATAGCATTAAAGATAAAATATTATGACTTAGAAAAACATTAAAATCTTGACAATTTTTCAACCATGGAATTAAAACCAAAGATTATGACTACAAAAAAATCTTAAGTTTTCAAAATATTTCAAGCATAATATTATGGAGAAAAAAAATTATGACTAAAAAAACTTTAAAAATGAATACTTGAATGAAAGAGTTATTATACCAAGAGAAAGTTATTTTTTAAATGTTAAATGTATAACGATTTTAAAATCTTAGCCTAAGACAACTTGATACATTGCAACAAAAATTTAAAAATCAACCATCAAATTGACACACAGCATAGGTGAACTCGACCCATTGTAATGAAAACTTAGACCAACCATGAAATTAAGACATTGTGGGTGCAAATTCGATTCATTATAACGAAAAATTTAAAATCAACCATCAAATTGCACATAATGGGATCTGGTTGTTAGACGAGCATCAACATGAACCCAGAAAAAAAAAAAAAAATAAATAAATAAATAAATAAATATATATATATAAATATAAACAAAAGAAAACAAAAATTTAAATACTGAAGAAAAATAATATATATATATATATATATATAAAAAGAAAAAAATAAAAACACAAAAAATAAAATTTAAAAAAAAAAATAGTGAAAAAAATAAAAATAAAAACACAAAAAATTTAAAAAATAATAACAAGTAAAAAAAAAAAAAAATTTAAAACATAACCAAAAAAATTTAATTATATAAGGAAAAAAAAAAAACAAAAAAACTATAAAATTGTAAAAAAAATCAAAATTAACTTATAAAATTTAAAAATTTAAATAAAAAATAATATATATATATATGAAAATATATCAAAAATACACATAATTAAAAAAAAATGAATGAATTGCTTTACATTTATAAGACTTTAGTGATGGAGATGGCTCTGCGACAACAGGACCCTGGCTCTCAGCTGCATTCAGCTAGGGCACCTTCTGCTCGCGACTATGGTTAAGACATTATCCAACTTCCCTTGGTGACTGCAGCTTCATGTTGGCCACCTTTCGTCTTCCATTTTCCGGCACCTGGGTAATACATTGGTGCACTTGTCTGGGCAACTGTCAGTTGGCGCGAATATTTTTGTGAATCTCCTATCGTTGTTTGTCAGCTGAGATGGAGGTTGATATGGTCAACTATCTGAGGATCCATTCGACTCCGTGCATATCTGGACAATATCTGCACCTCATTAGTCGGTCACCACCTCTACCATCTCCCTACAGCGACCTTCGACTTTAGTGGGCGACTTTAGGGTATTCTCGGCGTTCGTCTTTTCTCATCCTTGTTCTCCAGCTCATAATTTTGTGTCGTCGGTCGGACCTCCATCACCATTGCTAGTTTCTCGCTCACCTGATGCATCCTTCTACTTGTCGTGCTTTGCCTATACTCCACCCTCTCCGGCTTCCCTATAGTTCTTCGCCTCCTGCTTGGACTTGTTCGCATCCTCTATTTCACCAGATGTCTCGGGTATCCCCTACTCTGTAGTACCTTACCCATCTAACCCTCCGAATTTGGGACCCCACTGCTTTCACTATTGAAACCATTTGCTCTCGTCCCCCTGCCTCAGGTATCCATCCCTATTACATCTGGCTTTTTTGAAGGCTCCTCCCTCCCGCTACCTAACTTGGGAGAAGTTTCTAGGGCTTGTGCAGAATAGGGCATTGCCTCTACTCCCCTTGTCAATCCCTCCACTGGAAAAGCACCCCGAATTGTAAAAAAATACAAGGGAATCAAGGTCGGGAGCAAAAAGATCTCGTTAACCTTCGATGACGACTTACAGATGGGAGATGTGCTCGACACCAGATAGGGTTCTAGTTGTCAGGCTTCGGGGACGTTCCTATACTGCAACCTGTCTCAGTTTTTGGATTTTGGAGATTTGGGGCTAAGTGCAAAAAGGTCTCCCTTCGGTGGTTACTTTATCTCACGGATGGTTCGCCCTTCGCTTCCAACACCCTGAATATGTACTATGGGTTTTATCTAAGTTCTGGCACATAGAACTTGCTCTGATCTTACTGAAGAGGTGGAGCCCCCTTTTTAACTTGGAACGTCAGCATTTGGAGGCTTAAGGATGAGGAGTATACCAAAATGGTCACTGATTATTGGAAAGCACTTCCCCTTGCTCCTGGACAGTCACTCACTAAATATATTTCTAAAAAAATTCTCTGCCTCAAGCACAAAACAATTGACTGGGCCAGAGAAAAAAAAGTAAGGGATGATCACCTCCTTAATGATATTGAAATTGAACTTGCAAATCTGGTTGGAGCGGATGGTCGAGGATTTGAATATGTTGAAGCAAAAGATTGCCTTATCAAACTTGAAGCAAAGAGGACCAAAATCCTAAAGGACAGAGAGGAAACCTGGAGACTTAGGAGTCGAGCCATTTGGCTTCAATCTGGGGATGATAATACAAAGTTTTATCATCAATTTGCAAATGGTCGACAAGCCATCAATGGAATTTGGAGGATGATTCTGGACACTGGGTACAATCATTCAATCATCTAGCCACTCTCAGTACCACTCATTTCAGTCGGCTCTACAAAGCACCACAGGAAGCTACTCTTGCTGAGATTATCAAAGTGGCAAGGTTGTTTCCTAGATTTGTCAATCATGAAGTTGTAGAGGATCTCGTCAAGCCAGTATCTATGGGCGAATTGGAAGGCACCCTCAAATGGTTCAAGAAAGACAAGAGCCCTGGACCAGACGGATGGCCGGTAGAATTTTATCTTGCTTTTTTTGAAGTACTTGGCAATGATCTGCTTCAGGTTATTGAAGAATGTTGGGTAAGTGGCCGAATGTATGATGCTTTTAATTCAACCTTCATTGCTCTCATTCCCAAATCTGACTCCCCTCTAACCTTCAATGACTTTAGGCCCATCTCTCTCTGCAATTGCATATATAAGATCATAGCCAAAATTATTTCCAATCGCCTTAAACCTATTTTATCTGAGCATATCTCTCCAGAGCGGATTGCATGAAGTTGTTGGCATCACCCAGGAGGTCCTCCATTCCATCAAGAACAAGAGGCTTAAAGGTATGATCCTAAAGATTGATTTAGCAAAGGCATTTGATCGTACTAGCTGGCTATACTTGAGAATGCTTTTGACTCATTTGGGCTTCCCCTTAGCTTTCATCCAATGGATCATGTGTTGTATTACCAATGTTTCATATAGTGTTCTTATCAATGGTTCTGCCTCTTCCTTCTTTCATGCTGAGTGAGGCCTTAGACAAGGTTGTCCTCTCTCTCCCCTACTTTTCTTGTTGGTCATGGAAGGCTTGAGTCAGTTTATATCTGAGGAAAAAGACAGGGAAGACTTCAGGGTATTAAAATCACCAACAGTTGCATCCTTACCCATCTACTATTTGTTGATGATGTCCTCATTTTCCTCAATGGATCGATTGGTGACACAACTGCATTTTCTTCTATCCTCAGATCCTTTTTCTTTGCCACAAGCATGGAATGCAATCAACTTAAATCGACTCTGACTATTGTTGGTTGCTCCCTCAATGAAACACACACTGCTCATCAGTGATTTCCTTACACTATTCTCCCATTTGATGATGGTCTTAAATATCTTGGATTTTGACTTAAGCCCATACATTATAAGATAGTTGATTGGGTATGGCTTGTGGCAAAAATTGAAAGGCGACTGAATATCTGGCATCACAGATGGCTCTCTAGGGCTGGCCGACTCACTCTTATCAAATTTGTATTGGAAGCTACACCAGTGTACTAGATGTCCTTGGCTTGGATTCCAAGGGGCATATTGCATAGAATACAACAATTGTGTTGCATATTCTTATGGAAAGGGAAACAAGAAGGCCATACATATGCATGGGTAAGATGGGAACTCATTTCTCTCCCAAAGAAATGGGGCGGATGGGGCATGAAAAAACTAGATGCCTTTGCAAAAGCATTAGTAGCTAAAATGGGATGGCAAGTTCTTACTTCAAAGAATCTATGGACTGAGGTGGTCATATAGAAGTATATTAACCCTCTCCATATTCTTGATTGGATCAGGCGACCAACATGGAACAAAACAAATATATCTACAGTTTGGAGAGCGGTTCTGAACTCTTTATCATACATCTGTGATGGATTAACCTGGAGGATTGGTAATGGTAACCTGGTTCATATTGGCATGGATCCTTGGTCTGGATGTGGGAATGCTTTTCATCTTCCCCCTGAGCTACTTCACTTCCTCTCGATCGCAAGTATCACTAGACTTGCCCAAATTGCTGATCAGGACAATTCTACTATCTTCTATCAAGCCTGGAAATGTTGAACTATTGGGTATACCTAACATCTGGCATAATGATTGGCAATCCTATATTAGTGCACTCTCATAATCACATGTTCGGATCACTGAGGGAGAGGATGAGCTCATCTGGGCACACTCGCAGCATGGTTCCTATTCTCCTAAGGAAGGATATCCTCTCATCTATTTTGCAAACAAATCCCCCACTTCTGATTGGTGGTGGCGCGCTCTCTAGACGCTTAAGGCACCTCCCAGAGCTAAATTATTCATGTGGTGTATACTCTGCAACAAAGCCCCTACAGGGGACAATCTATAGAAGCGATCATATTTCGAACCATCTTGGTGTATATTATGCAAGCAAGCATCGGAATCTATTGAACACTTATTTTTATTATGTCCTATTACCATTGCTTTTTATGGCATAATGTACTTGCAAATCTACACCTTCCCAATCGTTGGCATGGAGCTAATATATTGGAAGCATGGCAATCGTGGTGGTCTGTTGCACACCCAACCAAGATTAGGAACCTCCCTCTCATGATATGTTGGTGCATTTGGTTGCAAAGAAATAAACTTATTTTTATGGGTACCGCTCCTCTATGGCCTAAAGCAACGGTACACCTCATATCAATATATAATAGTATACCGAAGGATGAACGCCCTCACACTACTCGCAATATCTCTGTTGAGATTATCAACAAGAACATCCCTTGGGCATACTTCGACAGTTTAGCACAGCATGAAGGTTGTGGTGGGTGTGTGCTACTACATATTACTGAAAATCATTCTTATAAAATCCAAATGGGACTGGGAGATGGAATCAATAATTTTGCAGAACTTATTACACTCAAACATTTACAATATTTTGCACTTGAGAAAGGATGTCGTCACATTCAAATCTTTGGCAGTTCCAAACTTATCATAAATTGGTTTGACCAACAATCTGCATGTCACGTGCACACGCTCTGAAACATTTTGGATGAGGCTATGCTTCTGAAATCTCAATTTGATTATATCTCTTGTCATCACATATACAGGGAGCGCAACCAAGTTTCTGAGAGATTATCCAAGGAGGTTGTGCACCAGCCTCGGGGGCTCTGGGTGATCCAGGAGTAGCCAAAGCAAGAATTCTACAGATACTTCCATAGACCCTATGATGACCAGCGATAGTTTGGGGCAGACAAGCCTGATTTTATGGTTTTTAAGATATGATTGTGACCATAATTCTTCTTAGTTATTCATGTATATATATTTTTTGTCAGACATATCATATCTACAACTTATTAGTCTCCCAACCTGGGATAGTATTATTTTTTATAGTAACGCACAGACAATGACAACAATCACCCTTACAGCATACGCTTCCAAACATCTACAACATGGAATTTTCAACATCTTAATGAAATTGCGATTTTTCCTTAAGGAAAACAAAATTAAGAAAAAAAGTTAAAAATTAACAACAACAACAAAAATTAAAAACAAATTTTTTGAAGTTTAAAAAAAAAAATCACAAAATAAAATCAAACATTAAAATTAAAAATAAAAATAAAAAGACACTTAATTTAAATATATATATATATATATATATATATAAATTAAAACAAGAAATAAATAATAAAATTATAAAAATAATAATTAAAAAATAATAAAATTACAAATATAATAATAATAATAATTAAAAGACGAAAAATAAATAAAAAATAAAAAATAAAAAAAATCCCACAAGCCAAGGGCCAATTCTGGGAATCTGCCCTTAGACTCCCCGAGTCAATTGGGTTGTGGGGTGGGTGAGGAAGGAGGTGCAGGAATCAACCCCTAGCCACCCCAAACCCTTTGGTCCGCAGGAATTTTTTTTATTTTTATTTTTATTTTATTTTTATTTTTTTAGTTTTTTTTATTATTTTTTATTTTTGAAAGTTCTTTGTTTTAAATTATTTTTTCCTTTTTAAAATTTAATAATTTTTTTTTATTTTTTTATTTTAATCTTTTATTTTAATGAGGTTTTTTTACCCCTTAAAATTATATGTTTTTCTGAAATATTTTCTTCTTTGTTTTTATTTTAAAAAAATTACAAGTTAATTTTGGTTTTTTTTACATTTTTATTTAATTATTTATTTTTGTCATGTTTTTTTTGTTATGTTATTTTTGTTATGTTTTATTATGGACATGAAAATCACCAACATTAAACAAAAAAAAAACTCACTCAATACATTAGAAAATTTAAAGTGTAAAAAATAAGTCCTCTAAACAAATAGAGTTGATGTGGTATTATCACTTTTCAAAATCAAAATGAATATCGCTAACAAAAAAGTATTCATACTTGATACATTTAAAAAATTAAGTGTCAAAATGTGTTGATGTTGCATCAACGCTTTTCAAAATTAGCATGAAAATCACTAACATTTTAAAAAAATGTTCATACTTTATACATAGGAAAATTTAAAGTGACAAAAATACGCTCTAAAAAAAAGTATTCTCTAAGTCCCCTGCCATGAAGATTCGGGATTCGTAGGAAACGGCATTCGAGAGTCGGATTCGAACATGTTGACCCCCCAGAACAAGACACGTAAGATTCGTTATATATTATTTTATTAAATATATATATATATATATATATATATATATATATATTAAAAATTAAATATTTCTTACGCAAATTCTCATTAATGATACAAATTCATTGATTTCAAACATAGATCATCTAGATTTAGTTTTACTATTTACAAAGTAAGTTAGTAATAGTAACATTACAGCAATTAGCATGCATAATACATACAAAATTCAAATAAATGTCACATAAAATGATAAATCATGATTCATAAATGAAAGACAACTTACAAGATAGTAAGATAAATCGGGACACGTTGTGTCCTAACGGGACACGTATGGGATTCGTACGTGTCCCATTCTGGGATCCGAATCCCCAACGAATCGTGTTCGATTCGTGAGTTTCGGACATGCAGGCCATTTCCAGCGAATCCGGTTTCATAGGTTATTCTAAATCACCAGCTTTCAAAATCAAATGATTTTTTGCTACCTAAAAAAAAAATGAATACTAGGTAATTTTCTCGTTTGATCAGTAACTATGTTTGGAAGGACCAATGAATTTGTAAAAAATATGATATAAATGTGATTAAGGGTGGACATCATTTTTTTAGCATACCCTACCTTTAAAAATATTGTATATAGCTTTACTTGGTTTATGAACTCATTTATTCTTCAAGACTCCTAGCCAATGTTACACGTACTGTGATAATACCACCATATATATATCACAATATTTTGAGGTTTTGAAATTATCACATTAATTTTAGTAATTATCACAATAAGTTTGAAATTAACACTATCTACATCAATATCACCTTAAAACCTAAGTCACCTAACATAATGACACAAGACATGAAGGACAAGGAAATGCAATTGTCTGACACAGGACATGAAGGACAAGGAAATACAATTGTCTGACACGATACATAGTGACCCTAAAAAGAGCACACAAATGTCACAATTTATGTATGATAAATTAGTCAATTATTACACATACAAAAATGAAATATAAAGAAACATTCGAATCTTTTCAAATTTTAGAAACTAAGATATTTACAATTTTAAATGATCATGATACAAATTCAATCGTACTAGTGCATATAACCAAATAGCATCAAGTGCAATCCATCTTTGAACCAACAATACTTTATCAAAGAAGCTATAAACGACCTCCAGAGTCCAAAAAAATCATGCTACAACAAATAAATATATATCATCAAAATCATTTCCTAAATTGGGATCCTCATCATCAATATAATTCTCTAACCATTATAATAAGATAGATAAAACTTACATGTCAAATCAAGATTTTGTTTGAGTGATGGGTACAGTTTTACTAGGGTCATGACAGAAGAGTTCAACAATCACTCCCACCAACATTGAATGTATAGAGGGCTTGGTGCACTTGATTAAATGGTAGTTCCATACCATCATACATGACAAAGTTGAATGGAAATGTTGCAATCACCGAAACCTTGAAACCCTGAAAACTGTCAAGTTTGTTGGATTTTAAGTGAGATCTAAAACTCTACTTTCTCCATATGAAATCCAGTGAAGTCAAATCTACTCTTAAACATCTTCTAATTTTATTTTTATCATTTTAGTTTAAAAATTTAACATTAGCATTAATTACATAGTATTAGTAGCATACAAATCCAGTTGTATGCACTGGAATCCCATTGGGTATATTATGTTCAGGTACACTCCAAATTCTCTCATAGCTCCAACTTGCTAAGTGAAATGCCCCCACTCCCCTGCCCAAAAAAAATTGCCTCAAGCCCCAAAAAAAAATTTTGCTAAACAGCCCGGAATATTCGGAAAATCGTGATTTTAAGTAAGCCATACGATGATTATTTTTTTGGGAAACTCGCAATTTTTTAGGATGGAAAAATCAGCCGCCCAAAAAGATCTCAATTTTTCGGGGCACCGCCAAAATATTGGTGATGTTATCAACACTGCATATAACTTTAAAGCCTTCTAATGGGTACATTTTGTATTTTCAGTCAAATACATTGATTTTTTGTAACTGAATAAAAGGTATCACTTCAAATACTTCTTTCTACCCACTATTACTTCATGACATCATATCTCTGAGCTTACCGTTACATTCATGTCCTTGCCATAATCACTGCTCACACTCCCGTGCAATGTAATTCTGAGTTTAACCTTGCTTTTATGTCCCTGTCATAATCACTTCTCACACTCCCGTGCAATCAGTTCAACAGATTGATCAACGTAGCTAATCAATAGTATAAAAACTGAGAATTCTTTCAATGATCTCCACTCTAATGGCAATACAACTTTTCGCCGTTATCCATTGCGTTAGTCTTTCTAGGACCTAGATATCCCCATGACTCTTTTCCAAGATAATGCTCACTATTCATATTGAATAATAGTTGCTCAAACTTTATAAAACCTTGTATAGGTAGTCGTGACCTAAATAATTTCTAAATCTATTTTAAGATTAATGAGGCTATCATATTCCATTAGTTTGATTCTCCTAAGGTTTTCAACTTTTCATTAACTTAAAGTCAAACCAGCATGACAGGACACAAGTATATTTATTTGTGGACAAATATAGCATGCTAATTGGCTTTGCCATGCATTCACGTATTTTGAATATGGATGTCAACAGTTTCTACTCTTATACACATTTTACAGAAGAACAGAGTGAAGCCCAAATAATGGAAGTTTCCGCATCTCACTCCCCGAGATAGATGGAGTGAATTCATTCAGGAGTCTTCATTGAGGAGAAGTGCAACCATGTTGTCAGCAGCCTGAGCACTATCATTATTTACACTTGGTATGATGTTTTCTGGTGCAATATATTTAACAAACTCTTTTAACTCTGTAAAGCTGCAGTGTTCACTATATGGAACCTCATACCTGCACCACAAAATAGCAGGACATGTTAGATGATCTAAGACTGGTGATTTATGATCAAAACAAGCAATTGAAACAAAAATTGCAGCTTTTACGAAATATTTTATCGTACCGGATAATGGTTCCCTGTTGCCATCTTTTTCCTGGAGTCTTTTTCTTTCCTTTCCCAAAAGTCCATCCAGTTGGAGAGAATGCAACTATAGAATTGTAACAACCCTACAAGTATTTATGATGACATAAGCATATTTCCAATAGAGAAAGGAGCATGCTAAAGTAGAGCAGAAAGTGAACAAAACAAAACAAAAAAACAGTATGGTCAAGATTCTTGCTGTGACGAGGATGAAATTTACTGAGTCAGCTATATCTAATGTTGTCTCCATGTTTGTGCAATGAGATTGCAAATCACAAACAATGATTGATAAATGAGATTTATTACCTACCAACCACCCTAAGAACCCACTTGGTCCATTAAAATTTGTAATTAAGAATTAAAAACTAGATTCTTACATGATAACGTTTTGATATGAAAGTCATCCTCTTGAAGCTTGCTATGGTCCACAAAGGCACAACATGAATATGACTTTCTTGCTCATTGGATGTTAACCACTGCATATCCTCTTTAGGTAGTCCCAAGCATTCCAGCAAACGTAGTTTGGCTGCACCAACATAAACCTTCTTGCGAAGAACCCTTGCAACCTCCAAGAATATTCTCTCCTTTCCTGCCATGCGAACATCATTAACCAAGCTGTGATTAGTTTCATAAGTACCATTATTCAGATGATATAAGGCCATAAAATTAGTCAAGAGGTGTAGAATCCTTATAAGTAGAAAGCCATAACATAGTCAAGAAATATAGAACTCTTATAACTATAAAGCCATAAAAATTAGTCAAGAAGTATAGAATCAATCTCACCAATGGTATAAGTACCAATCAGAAAGAGAGTTTTTGGGTTGAAAGCTTCTGCCTGAATGGCTTCCAGAACAAATTGAATAACTGTTTCCTGCTTTGGAAAGTCATACTGCATGAAAAGCCTATAATTGTCAGAGGCACCTTCCTAAATAAATAAGAGTTTGAAATATCTCTTTAAAAAATTCCAAGCTTGTCAGTCCAAACTAACTAATACCTGAGGATTACAATATGTTGTATCGAGGATAAGTGTATGAATATTACAGGAATCAAGAATTGGATTGGTAATCATTTGTTGACAGAATCTGAAGTCTCCTGTGTGAAGAACAGGCTGCAAGATTTGGAAATTGTCAAAAACAAAATTTGACATCATTTTACATTGCTTGATATTCACATCAATTAAATACCATTACAAGGAAACTGTCCAACCCTTACCTTACCATTAGGTGGTTCAAAAAGAAGGATAACTGATCCAGGGCAGTGATTGGCATCAATAGCGGTTACATATACTCCATCTACATCAACTCTCTCATTTAAAGGTAAAACATGCAATTGATCCCATGAAAGTCCAATTCTCATATTGACAAGGCGTGCCGTGATTAATGAGCAGTACACTTTACCATGACGGAAACCTCTGGTAAGTCCTTGATAATCTGCTAGAGGATGAAAACATGTAAAACACATAGTACCTAGAAGAACACATTATGCTATTGCTATGCAAGTAACGCATATATGCATGTTTTCCAGAGTATCCTGATCCACGAAACAAGCTCAGATGAACTAATAAAAAGTCTAAAGCTTGATTAATCTAAAGATGCAACACAGAGAATGGTATAGGAAACAGACTGACCTTCCCTACTAGGTATAATAGTGAATTTTGAAATATTATATATTTTCCTTCTGTTGTTCCCCTCTCTCCCACTCAGGGCCTCAATGCAGTGAGCACCTTCCTGCACCACTCTAGGCCTTCAGGCCAGTACTTGGGCCAGCAGGGTGCAGTAGGAATGTGGGAGGGGGAGGAGGGCGGACTGGGTAGATTTGCCCTTGCTTGTCCTAAAGTAATATGCCATAGTCTGTCACCCTAGAACAACTATTTTCAATGAAGATTCAACTGGATTTAGACAAATGGTGCATGAAAACTGTCTCTACAACTGTGATGATATATGTTTCCTTTATAGATAATGAAAGGGATAACACTTACAGACTGCTGAAAATAATGTCCATTAACTCTATGCAGGACGGCGCCTTAGTCATGATTGAGTATTCATAAATCATGACACAAGTGCTAGAAAGCAAACATTCTTCATAAGAAGAAGCAGCATACTACTTTCTTATTTATCAAATTCATTTAACACTGAAATTCAAATACGTAAGCCAAGCAGAGATCCAATTGATTCCGTCAACACAAATTATAAGGCAGAAATTGGAAGAAAACATAAATAACATCCTTGAATTTTATTATTTCACCAGTGGCAACGTGCCTTGGCCCTGATTTTACAATAAATTGAACAGCTCTTTAAGATGCAATAAAGGCACAAATCCAATACAAATCCGACACAGTAAGTCATACAATTGAATTCGATCAACCATACAATTCAAAAATTCAAGAAATTGCAAGGTAGTACAACAGAATCAAAATTAAGCACAAAAATACCCTACTAATGACTAGAAAATTGGCTGATATAAATTCAAGGTTGGATAGATTACAAGAGCAACAAAAGTTAAATGCTACAAAGCATGATGAATTTAGGAAAGAATTTTAGAAGAAACATCACCAATTAGAGGAACAAACTGCTCAAAAGCAAAGTGAGTCATACCAAGAACAAACAGAAATAAAATAATCTCATTAATAAAATCATGATGAACTTAAGGACCTCATAACAAATCTTTCAGCACTGGTTGATTCTCCAGGTACCACGACCTATCTTGGTGCTTCATCTTCCATTCTTCAACTTCCTTCAAGAATTGTTCAATCATTTGGTGTAGCTTTCCAACATCATTTTTCACTATCTCTTGCATTAGAGAACTAGAAGCAGGGTTTAATCATAACTTCTCGATGCACTAGTTCAAACTGCAAGTTCTTTGTTTTTTCCTTTGCCTCATCCAGCTGTGAGGACAGATATATCACTTTGCTCTGTTCAACCTCCAAATATGTTATTCTTTCCTCCATTGTTTGGCCCTTTACATTGAGGATGGCATTTTCATTGCTAAGGAAATTTACTTCCTATGTTAATTGCCATTTTTCCTTAATCATTTATTACATCAAATCCAAGACAGGAAATCAGACTACTCTCTAGACCGTTAGTCCTTGCATCCTTTCCTTGAGAAGGGAGATGTCTTCAGTCATTTCCTACAGATCCCTCCCTAAAGAAGCCAATCTATTCTAAAACTGTTCCTTCTCCACCTCTAGGGCCTGTTGCCACAAAATCTATCAGGCCTTGTTAGGGGACTCACAAGGCGAGGGCCAGGCCCTATAGCAACGGCGAGGACCAGAGCCTATAGCAACAATGAGGAAGGATTGCCACTGTCACCTCAACAATCTTCCTCCTGCTATTAAGTGGAGTTTCACCACAAGCGAGGCTTCCCTATATTCACCTATAAGGGTATTCTAGTTAGAGGGCTCCTAGGTGATATAATTGGGCTAGGGAAAGATAAGTTAATGATTGAATAAGCTGAATTCTTCTTTATAAAGGTGCAATTATACTAACCCTAGACTAAACAAGGACCTCCACAAGCTAGGGTTTATTGATATGCAATAATGAAGGAATACCTAGACATGTAGAAGTTAGAGAAAGGTTTATTAAATGATTCGATCAACAAAGGAACAAGATCATTGATAAATCTAGGGCATTAGCATTAGGCGATTTCTCTTCAATTAGTGACTGCTTGTGAATGCTTTTTACTTCTTTAGATTAGGATCTTCCTCTTCTTAATTTATTAGTGTTCTTCTTCATCAAACAATAACCAATGCATGAACATAAATAGACAAGAGACACAGAATGTAGGCTATCAGCCAAAGCCAGAACCTCTCACTCTTTGAGGGGAAACCTGCACAAATTCTTCTTATATAGATTCTACTTGAAGAATACCAAGACCAAGACCCTTGACCTATTAGCCACTCCAAGATCAAGACACTAGTTCTCTGTCTTCTGCTCTTTTCTCCTTCTTGACTCCTCTTCCTCTTCGACCTTCTTAATCCTGAGATCATCCCCTCAACGAGTTGTAGATACACTAGAGATGGCACCGAGACATGTCAATGTAGTGTATCCAAAAATGTGACCATTGTAGTAGCACTGAAATACTGTAATAGATCCCAGAACAATAGCTTCTTCATAGCACCACACAGTGGTCTTCCTCTGTTGTAACCTCGAGACCCTTATCTTATGAAACAAAACTTCTATTGAGCCTTAAAAGGACCTTCATCGCTCCTCCATCGATTATTTGAGTTCCTTCTTTGCATCTGACTTTGTTTCTTCCTTTTGCCGTGACTATAATCTAAATCTTAGAGAGGTCCTAGCCTTACTTCCTATGATTTAGCCTTAAACACAAACTCGTTGTCCCTTCCTTACCCATCAAAAGATCTCAGAGATGTCGCTGAATTGTTGACTGTACTTCATCACCGAAATTTCAAAGGAATCCGAACTTCTATTATGTAATAATGCAGAGACCTTTCCCACCTATTTATAGTGGTTTGTCCCATATAATAAGTCGACCTATACATCCGAATAAGTGTGTCTCCAAATAGATGAGCCAACATGAGTTATTTTCTGTATTTTAAGGCCAACTTGAAGAGGAGTATTAGTTCTTGTCGTTGGAGGGCTATTTGACAATGCTATTGACCTAAATACATTTGACACATGCCCAAGAAGGGTTCTTCATACATGACATTGACTCTTTGACTCTAATGATAAATCCTAAGGCTCTCAATGGGAGCCAACTAGATAAAAACTCTTGCTCATGAAACCCATGAAGCAAGGCATTACAAAAATAATTTTATCTTCTTCTTTTCATCATTTACAAAGATCATAATTACATGTCGTTTTGAAGACCGGACCTAGTTAGACTTTACAACACTCCCTCTTAACTAGGGAGGTATTCATAATGGTACTTGGTCATTCTCAATCTGAAGAATTTCTCATAAGAAGAATTGGATTGATAACCCATCTGTCTAGCATCATATCAACCAGCATTGTCACATAGTAAGGCCTTGACTAATAGCTCTATCCACATGATCAGAGCACAATGCTAGCGAGACCAATGATTCATAGACACCATAATCATTGTCTCTCAAGGTACATACTCCACTCGGGTGTTCACAGAGTATGACATACTTTGGACTATTCTTATCTTAGATAGCCAATCCTCGAAGAATATCGATCCACGACTACTCTTATCTTGGA
This sequence comes from Pinus tabuliformis, assembly GCA_031772625.1. Lineage (NCBI taxonomy): Eukaryota > Viridiplantae > Streptophyta > Pinopsida > Pinales > Pinaceae > Pinus > Pinus tabuliformis. Next base: position 494,493,277 of record CM062812.1, on the reverse strand, counting down.
TGCCCTATCTCATCCTCAAAGAGTATCGAATGCCAGATGATTACCTAATCCTCCATTCTGTCCTCCCAAGTGAAGACCAGAATGATGTGTTTATCTCTCCCTCTCAATTAGGGAGGACATATCGATTCTAATAACGGAATGTACTCATTCCTACAAAAGGAATGTACTAAACTCCCTCTTGGCTTAGGAATTTCCAAGTTTCTTCCAAGTAAGAAACTTGTTTTCAGGCTCCCTCTTAATTAGGGACCTACAGCAGCTCCTCAACCAGCTGCTTGAAGAGCTCCTTCCTTCAATGTCATGAATTTATTTGTCAAGGAGTCTTCATCTTTTGTGGCTTCTTCATAGGGCACAAACCATCCATCACTTTCATCCACGAGTCAGTCATGTCATTAACCTCTACCTTTCTGTGGACCTTTCAAATACAAGATAAATGGCTTTCCATCGGTTGTGGATATCGTAGCAGAGGATAAGTCCATCTGCAGATGCCCACCAACAAAGGCTAACCATTTCCTTGATTGGAGCATGCCCTAGGCATCAAGAACATCTATGACCACTATGTCCATTAACACAAATATGTCTTTATTAGTAGCCAAGCAAACTTTAACATACTTAATTAGACCATGCAGGAGGATAGAGTTTGAGTCAAAGCCAGACAGATTCTTGTAAGGCCTATTAATTTGCAACTTTGATTCATTCTTGACTCTCAAAGACATGACAAATAGCAAAATCTCCAAAGTCAAGCATACAATTTTGCAATATAAGATTATTAATTACTAATGACAATAAAAGGGGTGCATGCCCTTCATTCTTTCAATCATAATACATTTTTTGCAATATCGCGGGAGGGTCCTCAGCTTCCCTATCTAAGTTCAGGATTTTCGTGACTTGCCCCCCTTGAGATTCAAGTTTAGCAAGCTCCAAAAGTGGAAAATCCACACTTACCTTAGTCAGGACACTTGCCACATCTACATCTAATGACACTCCATTACTGGCATTAGCAGAATTTTTCTTGCGATTATTCTTACTAGAAGGAAAAGGTGCTTTGACACTCTTATGGAGAACAACACTACTACTTGCTTCAGGGTGGCTTGGTTCATTATTCTTCCCTATATAATGCAACCACTAGAACATATCTCTTGCTTCAACAACATTAATATGTTCATCATGTTCATTATATGTATCTTCAGTTTGTACTTGATGTTATTGTTAAGAGAGGATGAAGTTCCATTAAGCAAGGTAGTGAAAGGATCAGAGTCATTAATCATATTCAAATACATTGAACTATCTTCCTCTCTTCAGGAAGACTACATGGGTACTCTTCCTTGCTATGGAATTCATTACATTTATAACACCAACAAAATCCTTCTTAATTAATCATGTTGGTAGGGGTAAAGGTATTAAGCACAGCTTATTGAGCAAAATTCTTGTTGCTATTGGGATTCCTTTTAGGAGCCCTATAATTATTGAATTGAGACTTAGAAGAATAATTTTGGCAAAACCCTCTTTCCCTATCCAAGATAGTCAACTAGTTCATCATAGCCATTTGCACCTACATCAACTCATTCGTAATCTTATCAAAATTTTAGCAAAGGCTTGCAAGTTGGGGTTAACTTGGGCAATCGGATTAGACTTGACCTGCACTTTAACTCAGGGGTATGAGAGCAAATCAATCTTGGATGTGGTTAAATTGCATTTGATGGTTATAGCAAAGGCCTTGGCCTATCAAGGCTTTGAGGGTCTTTACCTTTTAAGGCATAAGATATATATCCATGGAAGGCATCAACATATAATAAAAGGATGGTTTGCTCAGAGCTTTGTTCAACTTGGGTTCTTATTTGAGTAACTTATCAAACCTTTGAGTGAAATCATTGACACTCTCATTCTCAGAGTTTTTGGCTTCCTGGAACTTGGCCAAGAGTTGCATGCCTTCCTTGACAGTGGCCCATCTCTTGTGAAATTCCTCATGGAGTTGGTCCCAATTTTTAAGACCTCCTATGGGAAAATCTAGGTACCATTCTCTAAAATTTCCTTCTAAGTAGAGGGAAAATAGCATCATTACTACATCTTCTTCCCCAATCATCCTTACACCAACACACCAGTAAAATTAATCCATATGATTTTCAACCATTATTGCATTAGTCCCATTGAACTTGGGTAACCATTCTTCATACTTCCTAGGAAGTTTGTGGGGAGCCCCCTGAAATACACTCATGTCTAAGGGATTGAATGTAGTATTCAGCCATGGCTTGGCTAATGTGGTTGAGGTGCTAGGACAACCAAAGAGGTTCTTGAAGATAGGGGGGGGGGGGGGGAAATAATAGAGGAAGAGGAAGTAGTGGCCTTAAGAGTAGTTCTCTTTTTAGGAGGAATGTCGCCATTTAACCTACTACTACAGATTAGGGAAGGGGTATCTATTATAGGAGTCGCCAAATGAGAAGTTCTACCAAAATCTTTGGGAAGTTCTCAACAATAAAACTTGAAGCATAGACTTGGATTTTGATGAGGTGGACACAACTCCTCATCAGCGACGACAACAAAAGTGTTGCTACAAAATCTAGCAAGCTTAGTGCAAAGCCCCACTAGGTGAAGCAATACCTTAGGGAAACAACAAAATCAGTTGCCACTATCACCTCAACAACCGCTCTCCTAATATTTGGTGGCGATGGACCACAAGGGAGGCTTTCCTAAATACTCACCTAAAATATATTCAATGATAATGGCTCAAGGTAATTGATGTGAGGTCTACTAATTGGGATATAATATTGGTGAAGCCTAGAAGGCCTAGGTAATCTATACCAAAGTTCAAGTACTTTATTCATAGACCGATTTGAGCGCTGTTATAAGTTAGGGTTTTGCATATTTTCAAAGGCAAGCAATGTCATATAACAGCCAAAGGAAAAGTTATTTCAATGGCTAATTGTTAAAATTAGCAACTAGGGTCGAACTCCATGTGGGTCATCTTATTTATGGCAACTAATATTTTTCTTGGATTCCACTCTGCAAGAGGTGTAGGATTGGTCTAAATATCATCCAATTCCGACATGTGTTTATGGAGATATGAATTTATTTGTATTATTTGAAAAATTGTCAAGGTCAGCCAGCAAGCAAATTACCCCAGCTCAACCTCAATGTCGCATTATAAATAGAGGACCAATTTGAGCGTTGTTATAAGTTAGGGTTCTGCATATTTTCAAAGGCAAGCAATGTCATATAATAGCCAAGGGAAAAGTTCTTTCAATGGCTAATTGTTGAAATTAGCAACTAGGGTCGAACTCCATGTGGGTCATCTTATTTATGGCAACTGATATTTTTCTTGGATTCCACTCTTCAAGAGGTGTAGGATTGGTCTAAAGATCATCCAATTCCGACATGTATTTATGGAGATATGAATTTATTTGTATTATTTGAAAAATTGTCAAGGTCAGCCAGCAAGCAAATTACCCCAGCTCAACCTCAATGTCGCATTATAAATAGAGGAGGCCTCAAGTCATTTGACACACACACATCTCTTGTGATCTCTCTCCACTCATTTAGGTTTTGGTGGAAGGAGAGGTCTAGAGGAGAAGCCCTATACGTTGTCCTAAGGAGAATCTCTATACGTTGTCCTAGAAGAGATCTAACCCTAGCTGCAGATCTAAAAACAAGCCCTAAACGTATTCAAAGAGAAGACTCCCATACGCAATCAAAGAGGAAGCTAGCTATTGTCCTAAAGAAGATCAAGCCGCAGTGAATAGAGGTTCCTATCCGCAGTCTAAAGGAGGCCCTAATCCGCTAGCTAGAGGAGACACCTAATACGTAGTCAATGAAGACATCTAGCAGCAAAGAAAGGAGATATCTAGCCGCAGTTTGATGAGAGATATATCTGTTGTCTAAGGGAACTTCAATACGCTGCAAAGGAAGCCCTAAAGAGCCCTAGCCGCAGCATAAAGGAGCCATATATCAGCATGAAAAAGTCTAGAAAGAGCAGCATGGAAATCCCTATGACAGCTTGTTAAATATTGTTGTTCTAGGGCATGATTTAGGTATGTTTAGAAGTCGCAGTCACAAGATTAGTAATCGTTGAAGACACAGCTTAATTTGAATGTATTTGGGTTCTGGCAAGTGCAGTTAGCTAGGCCGAGTTTGTGAAGAAGGCAACGCTGCTATTTAGGACTTGTTTGGGCCTGTTGAAGGAGACCACAGCTACAGCTAGCTGCTTTGCTAGGCTGCAAGCCATAGCAAGCAGCTAAGGTTGTTCCAAGGCAGCCTTGAGGTGTACATTGCTTGCTGGAGGCAGCGTGGATAAAGGGGAGACTCTCCTTGGTGGACCACAGCCCTAGAAGGGCTTAGTTGGCTAATAGCGTGAAAGGTTAAGGGTTGCATTTTGTGCCCTAACCAGAATTGCAGGAGCAGCAAGCAATCAGAGGAATGTTGCAGCAGTGTTATATGGAGGGCTACTAGATTGATGATCTACTAAAAGGATATGTTACAGCACTCTTTGTGATTGGTTGAAGACTGTCATGAGAATTCAAGGTTGCACTGTCATCATTAGTAGAATGATTGACTTTCTACTGTTGTCAAAAATATCAGTTTTGTATATTTGTACTATCTCTCTGCTGAACTATTGAAGATTATAAGAAGATTTAATCAAGGGTTTCCCCACATTGGGGTTTGTCCCTGGCTGGTGCCACATCTTGTGTCCTCTTGTCTTGGCTTGTCTTCTACTGTTTATGTTTATGTTCTATCTGCATTTTACTATCATGCTGATGTGATTGCTAATCTAGATATTGATATTGAGCTAATAAGAAAATTGAAGTAAATTGCTCTAAGCATAGAACATACCAAAAATTAACATAGTATCAGAGCTGAGGTGAAGACAAAGCCCAAGCAAGAGTGAAAGAGCAATCACCGAAGATAGTTCGACAAGGTCAAAGGCTCATTGGGTTCCTCATCCCTCTTCTCGGCTAAATACAAGCTCCGTGAAAAGTCTAATTATCATGGATGGAAGATGTCTCTTGATCTAACATTGGAAGAACAAGAAGTGTTGGGTTATGTGAAGGGTAAAATCCCTGAGCCTCCATCAAATGCATCGGCTGCTACAAGAACAAGTACACTAAGGGTGAAGTCAAAGCGAAGAAGATCATTAGAGATTCCATTGACAAGCGTCTGGTGGCCTACATCTCCAATTTGAACAACTCCAAGGAGATCTACGACAGATTGGTAAGCATGTTCAAGGTTAGTGATGCAAATCAAATTTTGTTCCTCAAAAATAAGCTGAAGGATATCAAGAAGGGCAAGGACGAGGATATTCAATCCTACTTCTTAAGGATCATTGAGATCAAGAATGATCTTCTATCGATTGGAGAAATCATATCAGACAAGGAACTTACTAGCACTACCCTTGGAGGACTCTCACCTGAGTGGTACATATTTAGAACAACTATTCTCAATAATGATCGAATTCCAGGGTTTGAAGAACTGATGTCGAGATGCATTCAAGAAGAAACCAGGATGGTGGAGCAAGAGATGCCTTCTAATAAAGGCAACCCCACTACTTTCTCCGCTCATGCCAAAAGGAGAAATAATGCAGGTCTAAAGGTCATTTCAAATGGAAAGCCTGGATCTAAGGGAGAAAGGAAAGGCGGATGCTTTGCTTGCAATAAGTTTGGCCACTATGCAAGGGAGTGTCCAAATAGAAGGGACACATCACATGATGATGATCACAATCATTCGAGGGGCAACTTCAACAACAATGATCGAAGGAATGACAGGTACAATGGCAAAGGAAAAAGGAATGCAGGACATCAAGGAAATGGTCGACCCTCCAAGAAAGAAAGAAACTCGGCGTATGAAGAATCAAATGTTGTTTCTGATAAGCAAAAGGAATATTATCTTATATCATCCCTCTCCACTACCTCTCCTCCAGACTCTTTGGGAAATTAGCTTATTGATAGTGGTGCTTCAAGGCACTTCACCGAATACAAGGAAGCTCTCTCTAATTTGATAAAGAAGGAGACAAACTTGGAAATTATTCTTGGAGATGATGCCACCTATCCCGTAAAGGGTGTAGGGAATGTTACTCTTCAATTGAATCAGGGTAACATGATTCATTTACAAGAAGTTCTGTATGTACCTAATCTCAAGAAGAACCTAGTGTCCATTTTAGCAATGGAAGACAAAGGTTACAAGGTGGCATTCATCGATGGAAAGGTATGTGTCTGGAAACGGAATTTTAAAGATGCTTTTATTCTTGGGTTCATGGTTGGCACTTTGTATCAAGTTGCAAGAAGTCCATTGGGGACCATGTCGTGTGACCCATCACTTCAATCTGAACTATGGCACCGGAGGTCTGCCCATCTTCATTATAAGGCCATTCCCGATGTGAGACAGATGGTGGACAGGGATGCCCGAGTTCAAAGAAGAGCATGAAGGTATATATCCAGGATGTACCAAGGGAAATCTTACAAGTAATAGCAAGACCACAAATATGGAACAACCCGAGGGGTTTGAGGTTCATGATCAAGAATCTCATATTTGCAGGTTGAAGAAAGCTCTCTATGGTTTGAAGCAAGCACCCCGAGCTTGGTGTGAGAGGATTGAAGCCGATCCAAACCTTTGCCTTAAGGTTGGGGATGATAGACCTCTCATACTGGTGCTTTAAATGGATGACCTCTTTCTGACAGGTGCAGACCCTCTCATTTACAAATGTAACAGGGAGTTGGATTCCGAATTTGAAATGGTGGACTGAAATGGAGGAGCTTAACTTTAAGAAGTTATGCAGTAGTGTTGTCGGACTTGAATTGGGAAATGCCTCTGAGTTTCGTCAACTCATAGTAGCATTGATGTTCTTAGTGAACTCTCGTCCGCATATATGTTTTGCAGTTAGCATGTTGAGCCAATATATGGTTAAGCACCATCACTCACATTGGATTGGTGGCAAGAATCTTTTGAGATATCTTCAGGGCACAATCACTCATGGATTGAGATACACTGTCGAAAATGTGAGGCTGCATTGGTATTCTGATGTTGTTTGGGCAAGCAGTGAGGTGGATCGCAAGAGCACTTATGGGTGCTGCTTCTCTTTGGGTATTGCTTCGATATCGTGGATGAGCAGGAAGCAGAAGTCGGTTGCTTTAAGCACCATTGAGGCCGAATACATAGTTGCGAGTATGACCTCCTGTGAAGTTGTCTAGTTGAGGGAGCTCTTCAATGAGTTGTTGGACATGTGTTGGATACCACCATGATCCTCTGCGACAACTAAAGCGCGATCTGATTATCAGGGAATCCTGTATTTCATGATCGCTCCAAGCACATCGATATCAAGTATCACTTTATCTCAGGTATGGTACAACGAGGAGCAATAAGGCTCCATCACATAGGGACTGATGTGCAGGTCACCTATATCCTGACGAAGCCCCTGGGAAAGGTCAAATTCTTGACTTTTTTAGAACGACTAGGAGTCGTGGAGAGACCCTCTCCTGAGGGACCCTCTCTTGAGGGTCCTGTATGATATGGATATTGAGCTCTGGAAGCTCCAGGGGGCTTGGGGTACTTCTTGGAGCGATGGGCAACCATAGGGTGAGTGGTTTTGCCTTCCCCTAGTGGTTTGCTATAGGCAGGGTGAGTAGTTCATCCTTCTCCTGCTAAGACACAATCATAGGGTGAGTGGTCCAGCGTTCCACTAGTCATTTGTTGTGTACAGGGTGAGTGGTTCAGCCTTCCCCTGGGATACCCCGTGGCGACATGTAGGCAAGATGAGTGGTTCATCCTTCTCCTGCTAAGACATCCTACCCATGCAGTCTGGGACTCATGGGAAGTACCTCTCATCTGGCTAATGACCAAGGAAATGAGAATAGGGACCATAGTACTACCGATGGACACATCGTGTACTATCGTACTCCCTATGCTAGGATGATATTGATATGGGATCAATTTGGAACTGACTTCAGGTTAGTAAGAGTGGTATGAGACACTCTGTTTATTCGGAACTGATTTCAGATCAGTGAGAGTGGTATGAGACACTCTCTATATATGGGACTGACTTCGGGTCAGTAGAGAATGGTATGATGCATTCTCGAACACTTCATCTTCTTCATAATTCAGCAGAGCAGAGTAGTGTAGGGCAATGCATTGATGGCAGAGATTGTACAGACTGGAATATGGATTAGCAGATGGAGTTCTCCCTAGTTGAGAGGGAGTGTTAAAATTGACACCTAGGGCCAACTCCATGTGGGCCATCTTATTTATGGCAGATGATATTTCTCTTGGATTCCTCTCTTCGAGAGGTGTAGGATTGATCTAAAGATCATCTGATTCCGACATGTATTTATGGAGATATGAATTTATTTGTATTATTTGACAAATTGTCAAGGTCGGCCAGCAAGAAAATTACCCCATCTCAACCTCAACGTGGCATTATAAATAGAGGAGGCCTCAAGTCATTTGACACACACACATCTCTTATGATCTCTCTCCACTCGTTTGAGTTTTGGTGGAAAGAGAGGTCTAGAGGGGAAGCCCTATACGCTGTCCTAAGGATAAGCTCTATATGTTGTCCTAGAGGAGATCTAACCCTAGCTGCAGATCTAAAAACAAGTCCTAGACGCAGTCAAAGAGAAGGCTCCCATACACAGTCAAGGAGGAAGCTAGCTGTTGTCCTAAAGAAGATCAAGCCGCAGTGAAGAGAGGCTCCTATCCGCAGTCTAAAGGAAGCCCTAATCCACTGACTAGAGGAGACACCTAATACGCAGTCAATGAAGACATCTAGCTGCAGAGAAAGGAGATATCTAGCCGCAGTTTGATGAGAGATCTATCCGTTGTCTAAGGGAGCTTCAATACGCTGCAAAGGAAGCCCTAAAGAGCCCTAGCCGCAGCATAAAGGAGCCATATATCAGCGTGAAGAAGTCTAGAAAGAGCAGCGTGGAAATCCCTATGACAGCGTGTTAAATACTGTTGTTCTAGGGCATGGTTTAGGTATGTTTGGAAGCCGCAGTCACAAGGTTAGTAATCGTTGAAGACAGAGCTTAATTTGAATGTATTTGGGTGTTGGCAAGTGCAGTTAGCTAGGCAGAGTTTGTGAAGAAGGCAACGCTGCTATTTAGGACCTGTTTGGGCCTATTGAAGGAGACCGAGGCTGCAAGCCATAGCAAGAAGCTAAGGTTGTTCTAGGGCAGCCTTGAGGTGTACATTGCTTGTTGGGGGCAACGTGGATAAAGGGGAGACTCTCCTTGGTGGACCACAACCCTAGAAGGGCTTAGTTGGCTAATAGCGTGAAAGGGTAAGGGATGCATGTTGTGCCCTAACCAGAATTGCATGAGCAGCAAGCGATCAGAGGAATGTTGCAGCAGTGGGGTTTAGGTTCTATCTGCATTTTACTATCATGTTGATGTGATTGCTAATCTGGATATTGAAATTGAGCTAATAAGAAAATTGAAGTAAATTTCTCTAAGCATACAACATACCAAAAATCAACACTAATCAACAAGGGGACAAATATCTTCAAATAAATACCAAATATTTAGGGTTTGAAATGGAGTTTTATGGCAGAAATTATGCATAAACAAGTGAATAATGACATCAGCTATAAAGGATTGGGTTTAACATGAAATGATGCTAGATGTTGCTTTTTTATGTATTATTAATGCATTCCCTACTTCAATAGCAATGAAACATCAAACATAAATTACTATTTAGCAATTTCTCATATAAAACATTAGCCTTAATCCTAGGAATCTAGGAATTAAGGAAAAAAATCATTAAATAAAGAGAGTTGATCAACTTTTTTGCAATAATACATTGTCCTAAATGGGAAAACGGAGTCTTCTAGGACTAAATCAATGAGAATAGCCTTGTTGGAGTAAGGGGAATGACTAGGGAATCCACTTTAATCCCTAGCCATATCCTTTTGAGGTGAGATTGAAAATTTTAAGTAACCCACACTTGGACAAATTTAAATATCATAGAGGAGAAAGATTTCAAGATAAATTTAGCAATTATTCATGGCATAAATAGAAATCGTACTACACAAATACAATGTGCAAAAAATACAAGATAGGCAATAAAATTACAAAAAAATTCAAGAGAAACACGTCAAGTAATCCCAAAAAACCATCTCCAAGCAAAAGAAATCTTCAAGAGAAACTCACACCATAAAAGATCACATTTTGGCCTAAATAGAAATGAGAGGACTAATTCTCACTCTTTTGGAAGAGAAGAGTGATGAGCAAGTGATGATGAAAAATGAAATAAGGCTACCTCTATTTATATGAGGTCTAACAAACCTTATTTTCATAATTTTACAAGCATGACCATTAAAAAAAAAACTTAAGTGTTCAACAAGTGTGAGGTCACAAACCGACCTGTATATGGTTCAAAAACATAAGAATAAATGCCAAAATAGCCCACACATGTGGGAAATAATGTCCTCCACTATGACATCATCCTTCATAAATGCTCAATATGCTACAATAAAGTGACAAAATGGATCGTGAGTGCTCTGTACTCCAAGAAAAGCTCAAAGTATATGGGCATGCCTCCAAATCCATGACATCAATAGAATTATGCCCTACGTCACCCTTCTAGGGGAAAAAGGAATCTTGTGGCACCATCATGCTCAAGCGTTGGGGTCCAAAGGTGATGTGTAAGCCTCCCATGTCATCTAAAGGATAACCAACCATCATCCGGGCTCCGGAACAAGCAATGCCCATCAAATGGTGTCAAGGCCAGCCTTGGGGCATCCTAGGTCAACCTAGGCACATCATCAATAACTCCAACATCCAACCTCATAGGTTAACCATTTCAACATCATGGTGTACTCATGAGTCAAGTACCGTGTGGAATAATCTCATAGCCCAATGCTCATCTTTGGAGGGGCAACGCTGCATCATCAGTCTCAAAATAGCACTCTAGATGGGTTACAACGACCTCTAGAGTGTTGTTGAATGGGATCAAGACCAACTCTCAAGAGATCTTTGATACTATGATGACACCACCTAACAAAAATCTCTCAAGATCAAATGAAATCAACAATCATTAGGACATGTTGTAGCCACTACAACATGTTGAGAAATCTACAGGCAACCAGATTAGGTGATTTCTCTTTCCTTGATAATTGCTTGTGATGTATTTTTACTTAACTTGATTATCTTCTTCTTTCACTTGATTATCATTAGTGTTTTCATCATCAAACAGCTACCAAACTATGAAGATCAATGAGACAAGAGGGCATAAGATATAGGCTATAAGCCAGGACCAAAACCTCTCCTCTTGAGAGGAAAACCCACAAGAAATATTTTCTTATAGATCTTCAAATGACAAATTCTGAGACCTATGACCTTTGACAAAGACCCCTCCAAGACCAAGTCACACTTCTCCTTTAAGAAATTCCTTCTCACAAAGTCAACCCAAGTCAACCTTGCCTTATGACAACTACAACTTCTCCTTTGACCAAGATTTCGAACCTGCAACTTTTGACTGCAATTTTTGGCCCCTACTACAGAAACCCTAGGTAGCACATGTGAGAGAATTATGGTGAATTTTGCTTCCTTTCTTCTTCGCTTGGATAACCTTCTATTCCTTAACTACCTGGCTTGCAAACTTGACTTATTTTCACTGAAATTTCAGTTTCTTATGGCAAGACTGCAACTCAGTTTTACTACAGCAAGGTGATGCCCTGATTCCGTCGCATGTGTGGGAGATTTAGCCCAAAAAGACCCTCCAAAGGCTTTGTTATTTTCCTTCTTTTAGCTCTCTTCTTTTTTGCTCTTTTAGGTCTCCTTTTCTTATTTTATTGAACTTGTTGTTGCTTGATTGATTGGTGCACAAATGAGATTGATGTCTCCCTCATAAATAGGCTTCTCTTGTAGGTCGAATAGCCCTTATGAGGTCGACTTATTGCTACTTGTTGACAAGGTCTTGGAGGGTCTTTATGACACTTTTGACTTTACAATCATTTCTTTGACTTGATACAATAAGCCCAAAAGGGTCTTCCATACATGAAAATGACCCGATTGACTTGTTAACTCAATGACAAGCCCTAGAAGCACTCAATGGTTGCTTGACCTACAAATAAAATGACCTTGAGCATGAAACCCATGCTACATAATAATAATAAATAAATTCCTCATTCTCTTTACATCAAATACATAAAATCATAATTACAATAGTTATTATGAAGACCAAACCTAGTTACGCATTTCAACACAACACCCCCCAAAATTTTGGCCTGCAGTGACCTAAATTTTGGGTCTCCCTTGCTTTAAAAATTTTCATGGATGCCTCTATCATATCACTTAGATAAATTCATTGAAATGCCCTAATCATCACTTAATACAATTTACGAATTAATCATGCTCATAATAGGTTTTCTTGTCTGCCTAAGTTTTTTGCATTATTGTTTGATACTTCATCTTTCATTCTTGGACTTATATAAAAGGGAACTCATGTTAGTCTCTAAATATTAATTCTAATGCAGGCATTTAATGTGCTAAATTCAGCCCTTAAAATGCCACGAATGAAACTGCACTAAGGCTTTCTAGCTACCCTGAACTCATTTAGATTGAGCCACATCTTGTGACATTACGTGAAAGAAATGTTCTACTCCCAAAGGTTCTCGATTAGTGTAGATAACGCAAGAAAGAGTTACCAATTAGAGGAAACACTCACGGAACATCCTTTGGGTTCGCTCTTTGTCCATATGTGCACATTCTTTTGAATATATTGGTAGTTGCTCTAGCTCCTTGGTTGTTTTGCATAGAACAAAATATCTAGCTATTATATTTTTCTCAGATTGGTCATTAGTCTTGCATCAGCAATATTAGAGACAACCCTCATTGTGGTTGGATCATTAAAATATGGTAGAAGATTGGCAATTTCCACCTTGCTTCTTCTTGCATTTACAAGTGGTCATTGTATTGCTAATACAAGCTTCTTGCCCAGCACATTCTCCATATTATTATTGTTCTAGATGGTGGATATCATCAGTGCATAATCTGCTAGCATATATTGTTGCCAAAGGAGGGGTGGAAGTTTCTCAGTTCAAGACACAGCAAATCAAAGGAAGTTATATACAAGTACAATGTGATGAGGTTTGGGGAACAAATTTTCTTGGAATATAAATGCTCTTCCCCGTCAACTTATATCCATATTGAAATCAATAGCACAGGCCCTCAAACAATAGCGTGGGTTGAAGGTAGGAATGACGATCATAAGGAGAAGCAAGGTTAAGTATGAACTTGGAAAAAAATTGGACTAATAAAGGTTCACCATGGGTTATACTCTTCAATTGTGTATCCTCGCAACTATGGTGTTATCCCTTGTACCATTTCTGAAGATAGTGATCCCATGGATATGCTTGTCTTTGTTTAAAATTGGCAACGCAAGGATGAATTTTCTTAAATAAAATTTCATTTTTGACAATTATGGAGTGACTTTCTAAAATTAGAAAGTCATGTCTAGCATCTCAAGCATAACTTTCCAAAAATAGTAAATCACCTTGCATCAATTCGTAATCAAGTATACATGTTGGAAAATCACTTAACATATCATTAATCAATCTTAAAAGTTCAATTTTTGACTTAATCATCAATATTATCATTAATTTTATTATTATCCTTATGATAATATGACATTATTATTATTATTATTATGAAAAGGAACTTCAAGTCACCTTACCTTCATCACTTAATGACTTCGTAGCTCTATGTCTCACATAGCACATCGTAACTCTCTCTCTCTCTCGTAATTGATACGTTTCACTCTCATTTAGGTCTTGTCAGAAAATATTCTCTTATGCTTTCATTAATGCAAACGCTACTTTCTCTAGTACACACTCATTAAAACATGGCATAGTCCTCTTATTTACAATAGAATCATGTAATAAAAGGTTCCTCTTACACCTCTGTAATGGCATGAGTTACAAAGGCATGCGTACCTCCTTAATGGCATGAGTTACAAAGGCATGTGTACCTCCCTAAATGGCATATGTAACTCCTCCTCAAGGCATGTGTATTGCTCCTTCTTTATGACCAGAATTTGTTGCTCCTCCTATATATGTATCTCATATCATCTCATTCTCACTACTTGTGCATTGTGAAAGAAGGATTCGAACTTGAGAGAGAGAGTTGGAGAGACTTGAAGAAGATTGTGAGAGAGAGAGACTTGGAGAGTAAGAGCAGAACTTGAAGGTTGATTCAGTGTTTGCTTAGCTATTGCTACTAGTGATCTTCATGCTATAGCTTGTTCAAGTTTTGGTGAACTTACTCATTCTCTTGATCTCCCATTGTACTTTGTATCTCTACTAAATAATTGATATCTAATAGAAGAAGAATCTAGTTGGGTTTTCCCCTTACGGGTTTTATCCTGATCATTGGACCTAGATTCTCTGTGTCTTATCTTGTTCTTGGTTGTCTTCAATTGTGCATTTGGTTTATGTTCTATCCATAATTGCTTAACTAATATTGCAGCAAAAAGAAGTTTTGGAATAAGTAATTTATACAACATATAACATCACAATTTTAGCAGTCTTGATAAAGGAGCCAGTAGTACCAAGATGTTTTCTTAGAGCCAAAGCTATTGGTTTGATACCTATGATTGATCAAGACTACAAAAGGAATGAAAATAAGGAAGTCATTATAAATGACTCCCTTCCTGCAGAATATACTGAAGAGGTTATCAAATATCCTATGGACCTTTATGCCTCATACATAGTACATTTTTAAGGCCAGAATGAGACAATATCACAGAGAGCCTGTCGAAAATGCGATGTCTTAAAGAGGTAAGTGATTATATGCCATATGGCAAGAAAAAAGGCCATATCACACCTTGTCTTACTATTGATTCTTCCAACTAGAAAGTGAAAATGCACAAACACAAAATATTTCGCAATTTACCTCCCCTTATCACAAAGTTGCTTCCCCAAAATTGCGACTATCGCATATCAGAGATCACGATCACATATTACAGTAGAACCATCCCCTTCTAGCTATGTGATCTATGATTGTGATCTGCAACTACCCCACTCAATCACATCGCACTTTATCCTTCCCAATTGCGACCTGGTTCATCACATCTACTTGTCTTGTTGCATCGTAAATTACCTCACTTCATCACGACTCTCCTCAATTGTGTTGTGACTTCCCAAAATCACACCTCCACTCTCCTTCTTGTATCGCACAACAAATTCTTTTTCGATCCATCTTCTATTGCAGATCGACCGACAAACTTAATGAGAAGTAAAGAAGTGCGGCTATTACGGGTTAATTTTTGCAAGGCGCTTATATGGTCATTGGGGTTCAAGCATTAACATTGGCCATTTCCGCATGCTCTACAACCCTAGGAATAAAAGAAGACTCAGTCCAGGTTGTACTTGATGCTAGATGCGGGATTTCAATTCAAGGTCTTAATTTGTTGGCCCGTGAGAATCATTAAGCATTATGGGTATCATCTCCACATGGCAGCCTCCTTATCCACCCAACGCATTGGATATGACTCACTACTCTCGATATGGACAAGTTCATTGAAGTCTACTTTATGGAAATGGGCCAAACATTATGGCCAGAAGTATCTTCAAGGATGCAACAAATATGTCTTATTTGAATACTAAGCATGTGGTTCGTTTAACTCCTCGATTATGGTTGGAATGCTTCATTAAGTCCATCATTCAAGCTAATAGTTCCAGAAAGTTTGGTGCCTCAAAACTACAAAGGATAAATAATCAAAGTTGTAGCATCGAATGCGCTTTTGTTGGTATTCACTGCAGGAACACATTTTGAGTCCGAGGTTATATATGAACCACCAAGAAACTTAGAGTTGCAAAGGGAAACATTCCAACTCTCTCTCTCTCTCTCTCTCTCTCTCTCTCTCTATATATATATATATATACAATATCAAGTCAGTAGCTCAGACTTGCACAATTTGAAAGTATTTATTACTATGCTTAAGGCAATCTTACCCAGGTTCCAGAATACTCTGAGCATAGGTACGAGTTGAAAACAATATAACATTGAAAGACATGCATAAAAGGTTGGAACTCTTTAATGGCAATCGCTTTATTATCAACCAGGCCAATACTCGTATTACGCCATTGTTGAGGCTTAATGTTCCATTTTAAACTTACCATTTTGTCCTATCATTTGTTCATCTATTTAGATTCAAGGTCGACATGACCTACAATTGGTCCAATACTCTGTGGACATTTTGATCCAACTTAGTTTTACTTGGAAAGTGATCCTTGCGTAACAAATGAACTCAGCTCAGGTTGTCCATTATATTGCCTTCAAATGGAATAACGTTGTATCTCGGATTGTTTTCTCAAGAGTGTGAATTTCTTGACAGCAAAGCAGTTGCAAAGTGTCAACTAAGAAATCTTATGCTTTGCATGAATAGTGAAAAGAATTACACTACAGAAAAACGTTATTGTTTGGAAGGAACAAACTAGCAAAAACATAACACAAAGAACAGTGGGTTACTGCTTGTATATTTTCTTTTGTGTGGAGGAATATGGACTGGTCGATTGGTGTCTCTCTTCATGAGAGTATCCAATAGTAGGACATCCAAGCATTGTTGATAGTGGTTGGTTCTCACTATTCTACAAAATATTAAGTTTTCAATCAAAATTCCCATTCGTGATGTTCGAAGAGACCTTACACATGTCATGAAATCAATACATATTCAAGATGAATGACTACTCCAATAAGGAATCCACAACCATTGTCTGTTGAAGCTAACGCCAATATTTCCTGGCATATGCTAGAAGATAACCAAATTTACACGACCCATGCTAAATTGGTAGGACATTTTGGGCAGAGGTTCCAACTTGGATTCTAATAAGGTGCTACAGTGTGACCTAATTGGCCACCAGATTCATTATGTTACCACTGCCAACATAAATGGTAGGATTGGGTCAAAGTTGTGAAGATGAGAGAGTTGAACAAGTACCTTGGGGCTCAATCAAATATAAGGAGAATCAAACACAACAAATGACTTCATCCATCACATGTATTTCATTATATTATTTTGTTATAATTATGAAAATGTTGAAATCATGTTAAAGCCTATATTAATTGTAAAGATTATTAGGAATAAAAGAGTTATGAGGAAATTGAAAGGTCATGGAGAAGTCGAAGAGCCACTTGCCCCATTTCTATAAATTTACCCCAAGTTATTGATTTTTCTTATAATAGAAATTGATTTTCTAATCTTGATAATTACTTTCAATGATTTATATTCTCAAGTTGTTTTATGTCACTTATATCATTAAGCAATTATACATAGAAAATCTCAACCATAATGCAATAATAACCATAGGATCATAAAGAGATAGCCAGACACCAAAAGAGACACAAGATTACCATGGGAAAACCCAACCTTTGGAAAAACCCAGCCAAATTTTCTTTTAAGGGAAATTCAATCATCAACAAAGTTTACAATATAAATTTTCTAGAAATTTGTGCCAATTTCCAAACACAAATACCAATCAAACCTGGTCAAAGGAGAAAGAATATTTGACTTTTATTAGCTTAGTCAAATCTGGTCAACAAGTTAAATTTCGATTTGTTCTGCTTCTGGTCAATTGTGGTCAAAGGAGAAAGAATATTTGACTTTTATTAGCTTAGTCAAATCTGGTCAACAAGTTAAATTTCGATTTGTTCTGCTTCTGGTCAATTGTGGTCAAAGGCAACCGAATTTTAGCCCTGTAACTTCCTCAAAGAATTCAACAAGACTATCACAGTTCACCTGCGGTTAACCCTAGTCAAATAGATTCAGTCAACGTTCATATTTCAGCAAGAGATTCAATCAATGTTTAGTCAAATATGCCCAAAATATTCGCTCCAATAATCAGTGAAAGCAACCTAGAAAAATGTCAAATTCAACGTTTGTCAATGAGTGAAACTTCTCTTCAAATTTTGGTGGTCAATATTCATACTCCTTCTACTCCCTCACACGTGTGAACAGATGACTAATTGCTCTTATGTGTGATCCAAATTGATTTCCAAGCGAGGAGGTCGAATGGTTTATTTATAGTGGTCATCCTAGATGGGTTTTAACTTTTGACCAAGGGTCACACCCATTCACAAGATGGGGCCAACCTGACTTTTGGGGCCTACATGAAGGCCATAGATAATAATTTTATTTTTTCATATCTAATATTTTCTTGAGCCTAATTAGGAGGCCATTTTAGCAGGCCAGAATACCTCCTGATGCTACAAAAATCAACACTCCCTCTAGCAAGGGAGGTATTCCCCTGCAACAGATTTCCCTTAGTTGGAAATTGTCTTTCCTTAAGAAAAAATTCATGAGCTTGTCATAGTGATGCATGTCCATAAATATCCAGGGTGGGCCAAGTTTTTTTATGGCTCCTTAGGCAAATATATTACATTTCTTTGGTCAAGACCTTAGCCTAGGCATCAAATTTTTCTAATTTCTCAAGATAATTTGTGTTTAGAGTATTCACCTTTCTGGTCTGAGCCCTTATGTGACCTACCCAAGTCCTTCTGATATTTAAAGGTGAATTTCATCTATCTCCTTTGGTTGACATAGCCAAGTCCTTCTGGTGGCCAAGTCTTTTTGGCTTCTAAGGAGAAGATATATCCAATATTATAGTTTCCCTGGAACATTCACTTTTGGTCGACCTAGCCAAGTCCTTTTGGCTTCAAAAGTGAATGTATACATATTTTCTTGGTCAAAATCCTTTATGACCTAGCCAAAATCCTTTTTGGTTTCCTCATCATTCCTTTCAATGAGGGAGACATCTAGCATCATACTAAGCTCAATTTTTTTCACAATCTATTCATTTATGAATATATACTAGAGCTCAATTGCTCCTTTCTTCATCATGTCTCGAATGAAGTGATCTGGTCATTGCTTTATGCAAAGACTCACTTCATTTCCTGAGATATATCCAATATACATCATAAGTACCAATGTACTATATATGTATATTAACTTGAAGTGTTCAATTTCAGATATTTGGTCCATGAATTTGGATTTGTAGTTCATCAAAAAGCTAGACAAAATCCTTCATCTTGATGTCTTCCTTGTGGTGATCTTGGTTGCTCCCTCTGTCACGAAAAAACAGTCCTTCTACTATTCCTTTAATAAGCAAGTTCTTCACTCCCTCTATCACATAGGCAGTTATTTTGTATCATTGCTACTCCTTTTATGAGAGATCATATCAACAATGTTCTTGCAGACCTTATCATAGAAGAAGCACTTATTGAGTTTAAAAAAAAATTACAAAAATAGAGGAATGTAAGAGAAGGAAATAAAATAAAATCAAGATAGAAGGATATAGATTACTTATCTTTTGAGATTTGTATGGAGTTGTTTTTTCTTTAACCTTGCCTCCTTGCAAATATCCTTCAAATTCTTCTACAATTCTTATATACAAAAATTCCAAATCTAATCTAGAATTTACTTTCTAGAAGATTTCAATAGGTTGTCCTTTGCCTTTAATGATTTGTAGATATCAGTTCCTTTTGATCATCCCATGATCCTGGGTATTTGTAGATCATTTTATTTATCATTTCTAGGAAATTCCTTCTTCCTCCTACATTGCCTTGTACTACAATAGCCCTTTAAAAAAAATCTGCCTTCTTCATATCAAAAATAGAAAGAAAGTACAAAGGCTACAACCAAATTTAAGTCTTGACTATAAAAAATAGGAAAGAGAAGAAGAAATCCTTCGACTTTGTTAGAGGTGGATTTCCATCATTCTCTTCTTCATTGACATTGGCAGTAGAAGCATGCTCTTTTTCCTTCCTCTTTCTTTCAGGGCATCATGATGCATAGTGACCAAGATTATGACAGATGAAGCATTTGACTTTTGATGTCTTTCTTCTTTTGATCTGATCTATTTGGATTTCTTTCATCAAATTTTCCAAAGTTCTTCTTGTCAAATTTTCCAAAGTTCTTCTTACAAAATTCCTTTTATCGAATTTTCTCGGATTCCTTCCTTCTTTCCCTTTCTTTGTGTGAGCAGCAAGGGCTTGAGTTTCTTCATTTTGAGGTTCATTTTTAGCTAGCAACCTGGTTTCTTCTTGAATACAATCATCCCATAGATCATCAAATGATGGTAGTTTTCCACATGCACAGACTCCTTGAATAAATGGTTCCCATGATGAAGGAAAGCCACTTAGAGCAACTGTAACTAATTATGAATCTTCAATTTTCTCTTCAATGGCTACAAGTTCATCTTTGACCTGAGTTATTTTCATAAGATAAGAGGTGACAAAATCTGATTCAGTCATTTTAATATTGCGAAGACGATTCTTCAAGGCTAATTTCCTGTTATTATTATTGCTCGCATATAACTTTGTTAGGGCATTGTACATTGCTTTGGCAGTCTTTAGTCCTTTAACATGAGGAATCAAGTGGTCTTTTATGGAGTCTACAAGAATTCTCTTTGCTTTGGCCTCACTCTTTTTGTACTTTGCTTTTTCCTCAGCTCCCTCTGGTTTTGGAATATCTTTCTCCACATGTTCTAGAAGGTCATTTTCCTCCAAGATGAGCACTCTAGTTTTCCAAGATTGATAGTTGATTGCACCTTCCAACCTGTCTTCAATTCTAAGGTTTGGAGCCATTTGTCAAATAATAAAGGAATGAAGTTTGAACTCTTGTCTTCTAGTACTGCCTTCAAATTATTCCAAGGCTTGCCTTCTTCAAAGTACTATAGTGGTCGTGCTTTCACCTAGGCTCCAGATCCCATGTTGAGTTTTCTTTTAATAGAAATTGATTTTCTAATCTTGATAATTGCTTTCAATGATTTGTATTCACAAGTTGCCTTATATCACTTATATCATTAAGCAATTATACATAGAAAATCTCAACCATAATGCAATAGCAACCATAGGATCATAAAGAGACAGCCAGACACAAAAAGAGACAGAAGGTTACCCTGGAAAAACCCACCTTGGGAAAAACCTAGCCAACTTTTCTTCTAAGGAGAATTCAATCTTCAACAAAGTTTACAATATAAATTGTCTAGAAATCTATGCCAATTTCCAAGCACAAATACCAGTCAAACCTTGTCAAAGGAGAGAGAATATCTAACTTTTGTTAGCTTAGTCAAATCTCATCAACAGGCTGAATTTCGATCTGTTTTGCTTCTAGTCAACTATTGTCAAAGGAGGTCAAATTTCGGCCCTGCAACTTCGTCAGAGAATTCGATCAAACTATAACAATTGACCTGCAGTCAACCCTAGTCAAACAAATTTGGTCAATGTCTATATTTTAGCCAGAAATTCGGTCAATGTTGAGTAAAAGATGCCCAGAATATTCGCTCCAATAATCAGTCAAATTGCCCAGAAAAATGCCAAAGTCAATGCTGATCAATGAGTCAAACTTCCCTTCAAATTTCAGTGGTCAATATTCAAACTCGTCCTCCCTCGCACGTGTGAAAAATGACTAATTATTCTAATGTGTGATTTGAATTGATTGCCAAGTGAGGAGGTCGAATGATTAATTTATAGTGGTCATCCTAGATGGGTTTTGACCAAGGGTCACACCAATTCACAAGGTGGGGTCGACCTGAATTTTGGGGTCTACATGAAGGCCATAAATAATAATTTTATTATTTTCATATATAATATTTTCTTGGACCTAAATAGGAGGTCATTTTAGCATGCGGGAATACCTTCCGATGCTACAAAAATCAACACATGCCTCATTCAAGGGGGGCTTGGCACTTGAGGTTGCCTCATTCACGGGGGGATTGGCACTTGAGGTTTGTAGCATAGAGGTGTTAACACTTAGGTAGCTGTAAGCATTTCTCTACGCAGCTTTAGGCTGAGTGGTGGTGAGGCTAGGGTTTATGTTGTTAATCTTTCACAGTATTATATGCTAATATAATCACTTAAACAATTTCATCCAATTTCATTCAGCCTAGTAAAAGTTAAGCAATTATCGATAGAACAGTCAACGGTAATGCACAATAGAAGAAAGCCAAGCACAATGAGACACAAAGATTTTGCTCAAAGACAAGGGAAAAACCCAAAATCAATTCTTCTTCTTATATTAGCCAATCAATGTTCAACATGAGATACATAGTCCAATAGTATATCCAATAACCAGTCAAATTCAAACTTTGACTTTCCCAAGTCAATGAAGTCAAAACCAATCCATTGAGAAAACGATAGCCAAATATGGTTAAACATACCAATCTACAACAAAGGGCCGAAATTCAACTTGTGGAGGCTCGATCAACCACAATCAACAGCCTACAATGTTTGGTAAAAGTCAACAATCAAACATGCCCAAAAAGGTTCGGTCATCCCAGCAAAATATTCGGCCTTCCTTTCTCAGTCAAACTTGTTCAAAAAATATCCAAAATCTCCTGCAATCTTTGGTCATTTCTGTCAAGATTTGGTCAAAGTCTCGTTCCAAGAAATCAATCAAAGTAGCAGAGAAATAATTCGGTCAATAGAAGTCAACATTCGTCAACGCAAGCAAAAACAGATCAGAAAAAGTCAACTTCGGTCAAATAGAAATCTCTCTCCCCTCCTTCACATGTGTGGATGCCTCCTGCAATTTCAAAGATAAACGAACTTGCTTAAGTGATGCCAAATGAGCTCAATGAAGCGTCTATTTATATGTGATTTAGGAGGACCAATTTCCATTATGGGGTTGACTTGGACTCTTGGAGGCCGACTTGGTCAAAGGGGCAAATATGACTTTTCTCCATTTTTTTATGATGAAATTCCAACCAAAGTTGCCCAAATTTTCAACACTCCCTCTCAGTTAGGGAGGAATTTCCAGTCGTACCATAAGTCTCAACTCGAATGCACATGTCTCAACATAACAAAAGCTCATCTTGTCTCATCTCGTCTCATCTCATCTTTGATGAACAATGATGACTTGATCCATAGAAGAAGAAGAATGATGACTTGTCAAAATATTGGCAACCTGCTCATCAGTCCCAATGTGATGAAGCCTTATTGCTCATTGTTGTACCATATCCCAGATAAAGTGGTACTTGATATCTATATGCTTGGAGCGATCATGAAACACGGGATTCTCTAATAAACGGATCCCACTCTGGTTATCACAGAGGATCACGGTGGTATCCAGCACATGTCCAAACAGCTCACTGAAGAGCTTCCTCAACCAGACAGCGTCACAGGAGGCCATACTAGCAGTTATGTATTTGGCCTCAGCGGTGCTCAAGGCAACTGATTTTTTGTTAAAATTGGCAAGTAGGGCCAAACTCCATGTGGGTCATCTTATTAATGGCAGCTGAGATTTTTCTTGGATCCCTCTCATCGAGAGGTGTAGGATTGATCTAAAGATCATCCAATTCCGATAAGTATTCATGGAGATATGAATTTATTTGTATTATGGGACAATTCGTCAAGGCCAGCCAACAACCACATAAACCCCTCAAGTGCTCAACGTTTTTGTATAAATAGAGGTGCCCTGAAAGGCATTTGGACACACACTTGGGATCTCTTCCTCTCTATTTGTCATTGGGTTTTAGTAAGAGAAAAACAGTGTATATAATAACGTCGAAATATCTGCGATTTTCGTAAATATCGCAATATTTTCGGGGAGACGAAATATCACCGAGAAAATATCGCAATATTTTGTCTCCCTGAAAATATCGCGATATTTTGGGAAAACATCGTCCGACGATGCAAAAAATTTCCCGGAGATGGTGAAAAATTGTCGCGTGGCTATAAAAGTCCGATTTTGTTTTTTTTTCAATCATTTTCATTTCTAATTGTTGGAGAAGGAAGGGGAGAGCTATGGGCTTGCTGCCAAGGAGGGTTTGAGTGTTGAATAGCTATTATCACCACCAACAACGAAGATTTTGTTGATCTAAGCTTGAAGAGCAGTGAGACAATTTCATTTCTTCCATTAACAAGTATGTTCAAATAAACTCCTATGTTAATGAATTTTTTGTTAGTTTTAGGATTATTCTTGCTTGCCTATTTGCCTACAATCATTTTGCTCGTTTTTTTCCATTTGCTATGATTTTCATGCCCATGAGCAAATGCAAGGGTTTTAACTTTTCTCCATATTTGGAGAGCAAACTCCATTTTTTTTTAACTTTCAAATACGCCCTCTTATTGTCATTTATGGTTTTTCATTGAATTCACATTGCAAATAATGTAGCAAAAAAACTATTTTGTAAAATGATGTCATTATTACTCATTAAGTTATTAATTCCAATTTCTTTTTTTTGGTGCCCTAGGTTTGAGTTAGCCCACTACAAAATTCAAATATGCCAAAAGCCTTGGACCCATTTTGGGAGTATGGGAACCTTCATTGTGGGACAAATCGGGCATATCTTACATGCAAATTGTGTGGGACTAGGATGACAGGAGGGGTTACACGACTGGAATACCATCTGGCTAGACTCACTGGACATGATGTTGGGATTTGCACAGTTTCTAGTCCGGAGCTTATACAAAAAGCTCTTGAGGCAATTGATGAAAAAGTCAGAAAGAAACAACGTTGAACGTGCAGGTAGATCTTTCGGGATATCTTCTCCTGATTTTGATGTTGAGGGTAGTGGTAGGGGCTCCACAGCTGGCACATCATCACCTGCTACTGCTAGTGCGAGGTCATCATTTTTTGTTCCACGAACAAGACATGGATCGCAACCTGGCATAAAATCGCTTGTTAAAAAAAAAAAAGTAAGAAGCAGATAGAGTCATGGGGAGGTGTATTTTCTGGAGCGACTTACCTCTCAGCATCACCAAAACCAATCCATTTTGGCAGCCAATGTGTGATGTTATTGCTGTTGTGGGCCCAGGGTACAAAAGTGCTACATATGAGGAGTTGCGGGGGCCAATTCTTCAAGCAAAAAAGCAGGACATCAACTCTAGATTGGCAGAGTTGAAAAAAACATGGGAAGTTACTGGATGCATAGTGATGTCTGATGGTTGCACAGATAGGAAGGGTAGGACCCTTCTAAATTTCTTGGTACATTGTCCTAAGGGTACCATGTTTATTAAATCGTTGGATGCATCAGAACATATCAAAGATGCAGCAACGATATGTGAGTTGTTAGATGGGTTCATTCGGGAGATTGGTGTGCAGAATGTGGTGCAAGTCATAACAAACAAGGCAGCTAATTATGTGTCTGCCGGCAAGATGCTTATGGAGAGGCATCATCACACATTGTTCTGGACTCTGTGTGCAGCACATTGTCTCGATTTGTTGCTTGAGGATATGGGGAAACTCTTCTTCATCAAGGAGGTGGTTGATATGGCTAGGAGCGTCCCCAAGTTTATTTATAACCATGCTTTTGTTCTTAGCCTCATGGGGAGGTTCACTAGAAATAAGGAGTTGTAGCATCCTGTGATCACATGTTTTGCCACAAACTTTATTACTCTTCAGTCTTTGCTTCGATGTCAATTCGAGTTGAAGCAAACGTTTGTGTCTGATGACTGGCGTAATTGTAGATACAGCAAGAAACAGGACGGGAAAGCCATTGCAAAAATGGTGTACTCTGAGACATTTTGGCGTGGAGTAGAAGAAGCATACTCACTTAGTGAACCTATAGTAAAGGTTCTCAGATTGGTAGATGGGGAGAACCTTGCAATGGCTTATTTGTATGAGGGCATGGATAGGGCCAAGGAGGCCATTCGTTCTTATTATGCAGACAAGGGTTCTGTTGGCCTTGATAGGCAGATGATGTTATGGGATGTGATTGATAGTCGGTGGACAGGGATGCTTCATCGACCCATTCATGCAGCGGCACTCTTTCTCAATCTCGTATTTTCATACAAATGAGGCTTTGATTTTGATGGCGAGGTGATGGAAGGGCTCCATTCCTGTATTCATAGGATGGTACCTGATCCTGAGCTTCGTAGCAAAATCAATCGTGAGATACAGTATTATCGGGATTGTGTTGGCCTATTTGGCTTTGATGATGCTATTATGGAAAGGACCCTCTTCATGCCACGTAAGTGACAAGTCATCACTCATTAGAAATTAGAATTTTCAATTTAGAATTTCCTTACTTATAATTCTATTTTTTTTAAATTCAATTATGTAACTTTTCTTTGAAAATTTAATTATGTTTTATGTTTTTGAATTTTTTATTTCTTTATTTTGTTGTAGATATTCGGTGGCAAAGCTATGGTGCAAAGGCACCAAATTTGCAGAAATTGGCCATACGAATCTTGAGTCAAACATGTAGCTTTTTAGGGTGTGAGTGCAATTGGAGTGTATTTGAGAAAATACACGCAAAAAAGCGCAACAGGTATAACTTTGAGCTCCAGCCTTCAGTTGAGCAATTACACTTATTGTAATTTTTAATTTTTAATTTATGACCTTCAAGTGTCAAGAGTCAAGAGTCAAGACTCATTAGTTTTTTTGACACTCTTACAGGTTGGAGTTCGCATGCCTCAATGATTTAGTGTATATGCATTACAACATCCGACTTCGAGTGAGGCAAATCAATATTGATGTATTGTCTCAATGGAGGGTGGAGTCTGAGGAGCCCCTCTTGGAGGAGTCACCTTCATGGTTAGAGCCAGATGATCCATTAGAACAGAGGCAACAAGAGGAATCAGAGGAGGAGCAAGAGGAGAAAGAGGAGGACATTGTGGGAGCATCAGCATCAACACCATTTGCTATAGATATAGGAGAGCACAACCCCATACCTAGCACTCATTATTTGACATTAGGTGCAGAGGCAGGGTCAGGGCCTTCTACTACTAGGGGCAGGCCTGGCAAACAGCCCATCATGTTTTCCGGTAAAAGGGGGAGAGGGCAATGATTTCAGATAGATAGCTGCTAGTTTTATTTGTTATGTTACATATAACTCATGATGATGAGATACTTTCATATATGTGATGTTATTTTGTATTGGTTCTCCACATTGAGTCCTTGAATGGACAATTATCAAGGATCAGCAGGATTTCGTATCGCCTTTCATGTATCGTTTCTATTTGACATCATATATATGAGTGCTTTCTTCATATTTATGTGCCAATGTGTTTATTTCATGTTGTTATTGCTTTATATGTTAAAAATTTGGAGAAAAAAAAAAAATATATATATATATATATATATATATATATATATATATATATATTATGCATTTTTTATGCTTGCAAATATTTGCCGATATTGCCGATAAAATATTTTCTGGACCCTCGCCGATATTTTGCCGATATCGATATTTTCAACACTAGATCAAAGATCCTAAGGGATAACATTGCCCTAATGGAGAAAGGTTCTATGCTATCTAGAGGGAGTGCC
This sequence comes from Pinus tabuliformis, assembly GCA_031772625.1. Classification (NCBI taxonomy): domain Eukaryota; kingdom Viridiplantae; phylum Streptophyta; class Pinopsida; order Pinales; family Pinaceae; genus Pinus; species Pinus tabuliformis. The sequence continues at coordinate 494,466,088 of CM062812.1, read as the reverse complement.
CTAGGCTCTACGCTGCCCTAATGAAGAAGCCCTAATCAACCTTAACGCAGTCATGGAGGAGACTACTATAGCGCAGCAAGGAGAAGTTCTAAACTGCCCTCAACGTTGGTCTAGAAGAGACCTAAGCTGTTGTCCTAAAGAAGAGACCTAGCCTTAGCCACATATCTAAATGAAGCCACAAACGAGCCCTAGCCACAGTCATGATAAAAGCCCTAGCTGCAAGTGGAAAGCAGTTAAGGTAGAGGTCTGGCCACAGTTAAAGAAGGCCTAAATCTGCAGTTAAAGGAGGCCTATAAACAAGGCCTAAATCCGCAGTTAAAGGAGACCTAAATCCACAGTTAGAGGAGGCTTAAGTCCGCAGTAAAGAGAGGCCAGATTCATAGCAATTGAGGAGACCTAGCCATGTAAGAAGGACCCTATGTGTGATGTAAGTGACAGCATGGAAATCTATGTGTGTTGTAGGTGTTACAGTGGGACAACAGTATAGTTGTACATGACGCAATACATGGACAGCAAGTACATGAAATGATGCATGGAGCAGCAAGGTACAACATGTCTAGATGGGACAGCTAGTGCATGGAGCAACAAGGTACATCATGTCTAGATGGGACAGCTAGTGCATGGAGCAGCAAGGTACAGCATGTCTAGATGGGACAGCTAGTACATGGAGCAGCAAGGTACAGCATGTCTAAATGGGACAACTAGTATATGGTGCAGCAAAGTGGAGAAATGGTACTCGAGACAGCAACGAAGCTTGATGGAGCAAGCAAATGGGACATCAGTATGGCAAACATGGAATGGCAATGTCACAAACAATGGGACAACAGTATGGTACATGGGACAGCAGTGGCAACATAAGGTGCAGCAGTATGATGTGTATACCATGGTCATGAGGTCCAACAATGTGATGATGTGTGCAGCATGGTCATGAGGTCCAGCATTTTGATGATGGGTGCAGCATGGTGCAGCATGATGATGAGATACAGCACAATGATAGGTGAAGGAGTCACCTGGGAGAATCAGTTGAAGTAGCATGTCTTCAACTGATCTCATGTAGAGATGATCTATTCTTTTATCTAGAAAGTCTAAGTGTTGACTTCAGTTGTAAATGTACTATCTCTCTCTCTCTCTCTCTCTCTCTCTCTCTCTCTCTCTCTGTGTGTGCTGAACTATTGAAGAACATATAAGAAGAATTGATCGCGGGTTTCCACACATTGGGGTTTGTCCCTGGCTAGTGCCTCATCTTGTGTCCTCTTGTCTTGGCTTGTCTTCTGTGATTTATGTTTATGTTCTATCTGCAATTTATTTTAATGTTGATGTGATTGCTAATCTGGAAAAGATATTGAGTTAATTGTGAAAATTGAAATAAATTGCTCTAAGCATAGAATATACCTAAAATTAACATGGTATCGTAGCTGAGGTGAAGACAAAGCCCAAGCAAGAGTGAAAGAGAAATCACTAAAGATAGTTGGGAAAGGACAAAAGGATCAATGATTCCTCATCCCTCTTCAAATTCACCAAGGATGAAATCAAAGCTGAGTATATTATCAGAATGGCGCAGCGAAAGCTTCTGATGGCCTACCTACAAATCAATTCAATGGGAAGTCTGGATCTCAAGGTGAAAGGAAAGGGAGATGCATTGCTTACAATAAGTTTGGCCAATATGCGAAGGGGTGTCCAAATGGCAGGGACACATCTCTTGATGAGGATAAAAATCATTCTAGGGACATCTTCAATGATCGAAGGAATGACAAATAATGCAGGTCATCAAGGAAATGGCCAACTCTTCAAGGAAAGCAAGGAACCCCAAGTATGAAGAATCAAATGTTGTTTCTAATAAGATAAAGAAGCGTTATCTTGTATTGGCCCTCTCCTTCAGATTTGTGGGAATCTGACTTATTGATTATAGTGCTTCAAGGCACTTCATCAGATAGAAGGGTGCTCTCTCGAATTTGGTAAGAGATGGAAACAATCGTGGGATTATGCTTGGAGCCGATGCCACCTATCCCGGAAAGGTCGTAGGAAATGTTGCCCCTCAATTGAATGAGGGTAACTCAATTCATTTATAGAATCTCTTTTATGTACCTGATCGCAAGAAGAACCCGGTGTCCATTTCGGCAATGGAAGTCAAAGGTTTCAAGGTGGCATTCATCGATGGAAAGGTACGTGTTTGAAAATAGAATTTTCAAAGATGCTTTTACTCATGGGTTCAGGGTTGACAATTTGTATCAAGTTGTAGGATGGTCCTCTGTCAATTGACACATCTCATCTATAGCATCAGAGGTCTATTATGGGGTCCTACCCGATGTGAATCAGATGGTGACTCGGATGCTTGAATCCAAAAGGAGCATGAAGGTACATGTCTGAGATGTGCCGAAGGAAAATCTTACAAGGGGATCATTCCCCTCATGTAGCAGGTCCATAGGCATGGAACAGCCCGAGGGGTTTGAGATTCATCGAGAATCTCATGTATGCAGGTGGAAAAAAGCCCTTTATGGCTTGAAGCAAAACACCCTAAGTGTAGTATGAGAGGTTTGATAGCTGTCTAATAAAGTTGAGATTCACTAGGAGTGGAACCGATCCAAACCATTGCTTGAAAGTTATGGATGATAGACCTCTCATACCAGCACCCTCTGAGGACGACCTATTTCTGACAGGTGCAGACCCTCTCAGAAGTAAGAGGGAGTTGGATTCCGGATGTGGAATGATAAACTGCAAGCTCGTGACTACCTCAAGGTTCTTAACATTCCGAAGTCATATGGTAGTGATGTCGAGCTTGATTTGGGAAATGCCTCTAAGTTTCATAGACCCATTCACGTTGATGTTCTTAGTGAACTTCTATTCAGACATACGTTTTGCAGTTAGCATGATGAGCTCATATATAGTTGAGCCTCACTAGATTGGTGCCAAGGATCTTCTGAGAAATCTTCAAGGCACAATCTCTCATGGATTGAGATACACTGCCGGAAATGTGAAGCTGCATGATTATTCAAATGCTAATTGGGCAAGCAGTGTGGACGATCGCAAGAGCACTTCTGAGTGCTGGTTCTCTTTAGGTTTTGTTTCGATATCCAGGATGAGCAGGAAGTAGAAGTAGGTTGCTATAAGCACCGTTGAGACCGAATACATAGCTACGAGTATGATCTCGTGCAAAGCTACCTGGTTGTGGAAGCTCTCGACTAAGTTGTTTGTACACATGATGGATACCACCGTGATCCTCTATGTCAACCAACGAGGGATTCGATTGTTAAGGAATCCCGTATTCTATGATTGCTCCAACAGATAGACATCAAATACTACCTTATTAGGGATATGGTAAGTCGATGAGCAAGGAGGCTTCATCGCATTGAGACTGATGTACAGGTCGCAAACATTTTATCTAAGCCCCAGGGAAAGGTCAAATCTGTGACTTTCCCGAATGACTTGGAGTCATTGAGAGAACTTCTTAGAAGGGTCCTGCACGTTACATGCATTGAGCTTTGGGAGCTCTGGAGGGGGCTTGGGGTACTTATTGGAGCAACACACGACCATAAGGCGACTCACCCTCCCCTAATGGTGCACTATGTATTGGGTGAATGGCTCAGCGTTCCCCTGTGATACCCCAAGGCGTCTTAGGGACAGGATGATTAGTTCTCCTATTGAGGCACCTACCCATGCAGTCTGTGACTCATGGGAAGTACCTCTCATCTGATCAATGAGCAGGGAAATGATGTTAGGGACCATAGTAGTACTATTGATGGACGCATCGTTGTATCTACCGTACTCCCTATGCTAGGATGACCTCCATTGATCTGGGATCAGTATGAGTGGTTTGAGACCCTCTCTTGTGATATTGATCTGGGATCAATAAAACTGACTTCGGATCAGTAGAGAATGGTATGAGACATTCTCGATCAATTCTTCTTTTTCATGGTTCAGCAGAGCAGTGCAAGGCACTGATGGCAGAGATAGCACAGTCAGACATATGGATCAGCGGATGGAGTTCTCTCTAGTTGAGAGGGAGTGTTAAAATTGGAAACTAGGGCCAAACTCCATGTGGGTCAACTTATTAATGGCAGTTGATATTTTTCTTGGATCCTGCTCATCGAGAGGTGTAGGATTGATCTAAAGATAATCCGATTCTGATAAGTATTCATGGAGATATGAATTTATTTGTGTTATGGGACAATTAGTCAAGGTCAGCCAGCAACCAAATAAACCCCTCATGTGCTCAACATTTTTGTATAAATAGAGGTGCCTTGAAAGTCATTTGGACACACACTTGGGATCTCTTCCTCTCTACTTGTCTTTGGATTTTAGTAGGAGGAGAGATCCTAAGGGATAACGCTGCCCTAATGGAGAAAGGTTCTATGCTATCTAGAGGGAGTACCCTAGGCTCTACGTTGCCCTAATGAAGAATCCCTATTCAGCCTTAACGCAGTCATGAGGGAGACTACTATAGCACAGCAAGGAGAAGTTCTAAATTGCCCTCAACGACAGTCTAGAAGAGACCTACGTTGTTGTCCTAAAGAAGAGACCTAGCCGCAAACTAGCCCTAGCCGTAGTCATGATAAAAGCCCTAGCTGCAGGTGGAAAGGGGACTCAGCCACAGATGGAGGAGAGCTCTAGCAGGAGTTAAGGTAGAGGTTTGACCGCAGTTAAAGAAGGCCTAAATCTGCAGTTAAAGGAGGCCTAAATCCGCAGTTAGAGGAGACCTAAATCCACAATAAAGAGAGGCCAGATTCATAGCAATTGAGGAGACCTATATGTAGCTAGAAAAGGAGACCTAGCCACGTAAGAAGGACCCTATGTGTGTTGTAGGTGACAGCATGGAAATCTATGTGTGTTGTAGGTGACAGCATGGAAATTTATGTGTGTTGTAGGTGTTACAGTGGGACAACTGTAAGGTTGTACATGATGCAATACATGGACAGCAAGTACATGGAACAGTGCATGGAGAAGCAAGGTACAACATGTCTAGATGGGACAGCTAGTGCATGGAGCAGCAAGGTACAGCATGTCTAGATGGGACAGCTAGTACATGGAGCAACAAGGTACAGCATGTCTAAATGGGACAACTAGTACATGGTGCAGCAAAGTGCAGCAATGGTACTTGGGACAGCAATGAAGCTTGATGGAGCAAGCAAATGGGACAGCAGTATGGCAAACATGGAATGGCAATGTCATTAATAGTGGGACAACAGTATGTTACATGGGACAGCAGTGGCAGCATAAGGTGCAGCAGTACGATGTGTACAGCATGGTCATGAGGTCTAGCAATGTGATGATGTGTACAGCATGGTCATGAGATCCAGCAATGTGATGATGGGTGCAGCATGATGACGAGATGCAGCACAATGATAGGTGAAGGAATCACCTTGGAGAATCAATTGAAGCAGCTTGTCTTCAATGGATCTCATGTAGAGATGATCAATTCTCTTATCTAGAAAGTCTAAGTGTTGACTTCGATTGTAAATGTACTATCTCCCTCTCTCTCTCTCTCTGTTGAACTATTGAAGAACATATAAGAAGATTGATCAAGGGTTTCCCCACATTGGGGTTTGACCCTGGCTAGCGCCACATCTTGTGTCCTCTTGTCTTGGCTTGTCTTCTGCAATTTATGTTTATGTTCTATCTGTTGTTTACTTTAATGTTGATGTGATTGCTAATCTGGAAAAGATATTGAGCTAACTGTGAAAATTGAAATAAATTGCTCTAAGCATAGAACATATCTAAAATTAACATTTTTGCTTCGTGCTCATCCAGGATATCGAAGCAGAACCCAAAGAAAAACAGCATCCATAAGTGCTCTTGCGATCCACCACACTACCAAATCAATCAACATCAGAATAACCATGCAGCCTCACATCTCCAACAGTGTATCTCAGTCCATGAGTGATTGTGTCCCGAAGATATCTCAGAATATTCTTGGCACCAATCCAATGTATATGATGAGGCTCAAACATATAATGGCTCAACGTGTTAACTCCAAAACGTAGGTCCAGACGAGAGTTCACCAAGAATACCAGTGTTCCAATGAGTTGATGATACTCAGAAGCATTTCCCAAATCGGGCCCAGCAACACTTCTGCATAACTTCTTGAAGTTAAGTTCCATCAGAGTAGTCACAAACTTGTAGTCCATTCCAAATCTTTCAAGAATCTTCACAATATATTTTCCTTGAGAAAGGAAAATCTCTCCTAGCTTTTGCTAGACCTCCAACCCTAGGAAGTAATGAATCAGTCCTAGGTCCTTCATCTCAAATTTGGAAACCAACTCCCTCTTACATTGATAAATAAGAGGGTCTGCACCTATCAAAAAGAGATCATCCCCATAGAGTACCAAGGTTCAGATCAGCATCACTTCTCCTAAATCCCAGCTTCATTAGATAGCTATCGATCCTCTCATACCAAGCCGGGGGTGCTTGCTTCAACCCATAGAGGGCTTTCTTCAACCTACATACATGTGACTGACGATCTTGAACTTCGAACCCCTCAGGTTGTTCTACATAGACTTCCTCCTTAAGTGAACCATGCAAGAAGGCAATCTTGACATCCATCTGATGAAGATTCTATCCTTGCGAGGTAGCAAGGGCTATGATTGAGCGGATGGTGGTGTATCGGGCAATAGGTGCAAATATATCATCGTAATCTACACCTTCCTTTTGAGAGAAGCCTCGAGCAACAAAATGAGCCTTGAACTTTTCTGCGCTTCCATCAACTCCATGCTTGATTTTGTAGAGCCACTTAGTGACAACTGATTTGTCCTGGGGTCTAGGAACCACATCCCAGACATCATTCTTCATAATTGACTTGTATTCTTCATTCATAGCATCCTTTCATACTTGATGCTTCGCGGCTTCTTCGAATGATGAAAGCTCATTTTGAATGATAGTGCTCATGACAGTCAAGTATCCTTGATACTTGTTCAGCTTCTTGCTTTTACGGAAAGTCCCCCTTGTTGCAATATGTCTCTCGGCATCTTCGAGAGTCTCCCTAAGCCATGAGGGTCTCCTCTTGGTGGATGAAGGCTCTAGAGGAGGAGGATCAATAGGATCCATAGGTTCATCAACATTTGGCATCGTTTCATCTTCTTTTGCACCCTGTTTTTTGGTGTCAGCTTCTTTGTCCTTCCTTGGGATAGGAAGGTGTTGATCTTACTGAGGGCCATATCATCATCGAAGGTCACATCATGACTTATCTCAACTTCCTTTTGACCAGCCACATAAATTCTATAACCCTTAGAATTTTCACTATAGCCCACAAAGATTCCTTTCTTCCCTGATGCACCCAATTTGATTCTTTTCTCTTTCGGTATATGAAAATATACGGGACTTCCAAAAATTCTAAAATGAGAGACATTGGGTTTCTTACCAGTGAACACTTCTTCGGGAGTCTTGGAGTCCAATGCTTGATTAGGGCATCGGTTTTGAACATAAATAGTGATATTTGCAGCTTCAGCCCATAGGAACTTTGGAAGCCCTTGATCATGAAGCATGGTACGAACAACTTCTACAATTGTACGATTCTTCCTTTGAGCTACACCATTATGTTGATTTTTGGTAGCATCAAATGTCCCTTGTGTTATTGTCTCAGTTTATTTCAGGTCATGATCTATATATCTGTGTAGGCTGCAATAATGTTTACATCGACGTTTATGTAATTAAATAACTTGTTAATGCAAAGAACAAGTACGAGATGTTAAACCAGTAGATTGCAATAGGAGTTTCTGATGTGTTACATTCAAAAATTTTCACATGGTATCAGAGCGATTGCAGATCATAGGAGGACTGAAGACACCAGCCGAATAAATCTAAGTTTGCAGTAGAGAAGCAGTTGTCCTAAGAGGCAGCGTTGTTCCAGTGCCATAGACGCAGAAGGAGTGACGCAGTGCAGAGAAGGTGACACAGACGCTCACGCAGTGCCTGCGTCAGCATTCTGAGCCAAGAGAGGGTGACACGTGGCTGGGAGGAGCCCACGCAGTAGCTGCGTCAGCTGTCCAGGCCAGCGCAGAGGCAGAGAGAGGGCAGATCAGGCCTACGCAGTGCCAAGTCATCTTTCTCAGCGAGGAAGGATTGATGGTGTGGCCAGGAGGAGCTGATCTAGCTCTCACTGTGATTGCGCAAAGCCGAAAGGGCTCAGATTCTTCAATTGTCGGGGCTAGGGGAGTTGTGCAAATTTTGATTTGAGAACTGGTGGGATGTTGTTTCTCTTAGTGCAGAACAATGTGTAAGGAGACTGAACCAAGGTAGAGGGAAGCACTACCTCGACAGATTTCTAGCCAAGAAATCTAGATCCGAGTTGCAGCAATAAAGGAGGATTGGAGAGGAGTGATATGACAGTTGGCCGAAGGATTTCCGAGAGGGAAATCAAGACTCAGAGGGAGTCTAGAGAAGAGGAGCAGAGATGGCAGTGAACGAATTGAGGGATTAGAACAGATGCAAATGAGAAGTATGACCCTGATGCAAATGAGAAGTATGAGGAGGCCCAAGAGAAGGCGAAATGCATGATTCTAGACGGGGTCAAGGATCATGTCATACCATATATCCCTGAGAAAAACACAGCAAGGGAGATGTGGCAGACCTTGAACACCTTATACCAGGGCTCTTTCATGCTGCAGAAGATGTTATTGTAAAATCAATTGAGGTCATATCAAATGCAGAAAGGAGAGGAGATAGATTTGTTCCTTCTCAGGTTGCAAGGATTTCGCGACCAGCTTACTTCTGTGGGGTCTACAACGGATCCATAGTTCATGGTCAAGACTGCTCTGAACGCAGTCTCCGAGGACTGGGAGACATTTGTCCAAAGCATTTTGGGCAGAGCGACTCTCCCCAGTTGTAAGGAGATATGGGCAGCTCTTCGACAGGAAGAGCTCAAGAGATTGACCAAGGTGAGGATTAGCGGTAAGGGAGCTTGAATCAAGAAAGAGGAGTAGGAGAATGCAGCTCTAGTATCTGCGGGATAGCAGGGGGTCCAGAAGAGGAAGAAAAAAGACATCTCCAAGGTCAAGTGCTTCAATTGTGTGGAGCTGGGACATTATGCATCATGGTGCCCGAGCAAGAAAGGCAAGGGAGAAGCTTTTGAGTCAAAGGTTGCTCCAGCAAAGGCGGAGAAGGATGTCAAGACTGATGAAGATTGTGCCATGAGTGCCTATGCGCATCTAGAGAAGAGGTGGGGAGACATAGAGTTGTAGTCGAGAGGACTACAGAAGAGGGTAGGATCCTTGAGGTGCCCAAACTCTCGAATCACATCCAACTACGGGTGCCCTTAAAGACAGCAGCATGATGACAGGGGTCAGGTGGAGCAAGGTGTGATGGAGCGGCAAGGTAGTGCTAGAGTGCAGAAGTTTGTAGCAACGTAGTGGAGGTTGCAGCAGTGCGAGAGGCACAGAAGAGGGTTGCATCAGCGCAGTGGCAATAGAGGGAGCACAGGATATCAGTAGAGGTAGCTTCAGCATCACGAGGCTTCCAGATTGACCAAGATGTCAGTGTTTGGGTGAAATCAGATACTTAGTTCTCAGTAATTGAGTTGCAGGGCAGCAGTTAGTAGTGGCAATGTTATGGGCAGCATGATGCAGCATGTTGAGAGGGAGTTGCAGTACAGATGTAGCAGTTGTAGTGGCAGTGTCATGGGCAGCAATACAGGAAGCAGCAGTGCAGTGGATGTGGGGCAGCGGACCAAGCATCAGCACAAAGGACCGATGCAGAAGATCAATGTGTTGCTTCCATGGTGAGGCATTACTAGAGCACATTCCTCGCTGAGAGGGAGTGTTGATTTTTGGTAGCATCGAATCTGCTCTAGCTATGAAATTTGGTGGAGAAACTAAGGCACATGAGATCTCCAAGACCCAAAAAATCATTTGGAGAAATTCCACCCGTATGAAGATATATTAAAATAATTAATATTTTTAATGGGTCCCTAAGTCTAAACTTAGGAAAATAAAGATAATAATGTGTATTAATATAAAATGAGTGAGAAAGTTCTAAGTAACGAGGATCAAGCCAAATCTAATCTTATCCGTTGATTAGGGACTTAATCTCGATCGTTGAATTGTCAACAGGAAAAGTATAAGAGAAGGCTTGAGGATCAGTTGGAGACACACCAAGAAAGATCAAGAATTCAATTTTTTGGGGCTGGGTTTGCTGAGGAAATTGAGTTAGAGATCAGTTGCAATGAGGGCAGTTCAGCAAGGGATTTCGATCCAAGGCTGAAGAATACAGAGCAGAGAGGCAGTGAAGTGTCAGGTGAGACAGCGCAGGCCCAAGAAGCGCTGACACGAAACCAACAAGGGCTAACACAGAGGCTTGAGGAGCCATCACAGAGGATGCAAAGGGTCGTAGAGGCTGACGCAGAAGCCATAGAGGCTGACACAAAGGGCTTCAAAGGCAACGCTGGGAGATTTTGTGGGGCACACTAGGAGTTGGTCAACAGATCCTGAGTCGGGAGAGGGTGACACAGTTCCAGAGAGGGTGACATAGTTCCATAACAGTGCTTGAAGCATCTTTCGTTGTCCAGCACAAGGAACAATCGGAGTCACTGCGGGGTTGATCATTCCGTCGCTGATTTTCCAGAATATCTGTCTCCAGAGAGAGGTACTACTGCCAAGGATATTCTCTGAAGGGTGAGCCATTCTTGGCACCTTAGTTGTATTCATAAATCTACTCAATAATAAAGCCCTCATATATGTTGCAACGATTTTCCCGAATTGGGTTTTTCTAGGGACGATTGTCCAAAAATAACAGTGTCCCTTGTGTTATTGTCTCAGTTTATTTCAGTTCATGATTAGTATATCTGTGTAGGCTGCAATAGTGTTTACATCAATGTTTATGTAATTAAATAACTTGTTAATGTAAAGAACAAGTAGGAGATGTTAAACTAGTGGATTGCAGTAGGGGTTTCTAATGTGTTAGATTCAGAAATTTTCACACATTTTGCTCGGGAGTGTATGGGGTTGTAGACTCCCTCCTAATGCCAACTTCTCTGCAATAATCATGGAATTCATTGGATTCGTACTCATTCCCATTATCAGTCGTCAATATCTTGATTTTCTTCTCGTATTGGTTTTCAATCGAGGCTTTGAAGTGACGGAACCAGGTGAACACTTCATCCTTCTGTTTCAAGAAGTAGATCCAAGTCTTGTGAGAATAATCATCCGTAAAGGTGAGATAATATAAGTATCCTCCCAAAGAGTTTATGGGCATCATACCAGATATGTTGGAGTGGATCAATTTCAATATATTTGTGGTCTTGCTATTACTTGAGGGAAATGGTCCCCTTGTAAGCTTTCTTCAGCACATCCCGGACATATACCTTCAAGCTCTACTTTGAACTCAGGCATGCCTGTCACCATCTGTCTCACATCGAGTAGGGCCTTATAATGAAGATGGGAAACCTCTAGTGCCATAGTTCAGATTATAGAGATGTGTCGCAAGACATGGCTCCCAATGGACTTCCTCCAACTTGATACAAAGTGTCAACCCTGAACCCAAGAGTAAAAGCATCTTTCAAATTTCTTTTCCAAACACGTACCTTTCTATTGATGAATGCCACCTTGTATCCTTTGTCTTCCATTACCGAAATGGACACCAAGTTCTTCTTGAGATCAGGTACATATAGTACTTCTTGTTAGTGTTCCTTGATTCAATTGAAGGGTAACATTCCCTACTCCCTTCATGGGATAAGTGGCATCATCTCCAAGGATAATCTCCAAGTTTGTCTCCTTCTCTATCAAATTAGAGAGAGCTTCCTTGTATCCGGTGAAGTGCCTTGAGGCACCACTATCAATTAGCCAATTCACCAAAGTGTCTGGTGGAAAGGTAGTGGAGAGGGCCGATATTAGATAGTACTCCTTTTGCTTATTGTTAACAACATTTGATTCTTCATACCTGGAGTTACATACTTTCTTAGAGGGTCGACCATTTCCTTGATGTCTCGCGTTTCTTTTTCCCTTGCCATAGGACCTGCCATTCCTTTGTTCGTTGTTGTTGAAGTTGCCCCTGGAATGATTGTGATCATCATCATGTGATGTGTCCCTTCTATTTGGACACTTCCTTGCATAGTGGCCAAACTTATTGCAAACAAAGCACCTGCCCTTCCTTCCTCCCTTAGATCCAAGCTTTCCATTGATCGGAGATGTAGGCCACCAGAAGCTTGTCAACGGAATCTCTGATAGTCTTCTTTGCTTTGACTTCAGCCCTATTGTACTTGGTCTTCGCATCAGTCGATGCATTTGAAGGAGGCTAAGGGATTTTACCCTTGACATAATCCAACACTTCTTGTTCTCCCAAGGTGAAATCAAGAGACATCTTCCATCCATGATAGTCAAATTTTTCACGGAGCTTGTCTTCAGCCGAGAAGTGGGATGAGGAACCCACTGAGCCTTTTATCCTTGTCCAACTGTCTTTGGTGATTGCTCTTTCACTCTTGCTTGGGCTTTGTCTTCACCTCAGCTCTAATACCATGTTAATTTTAGGTAACAATGGTATGTTCTATGCTTAAGAGCAATTTTAATTCAATTTCTTTATTAGCCCAATATCAATATTCAATTTAGCAATCACATCAACATGATAGTAAAATGCAGATAGAACATAAGCATAAATAGTAGAAGACAAGCCTAGACAAAGAACATAAGATGTGGCACCAGCCAGGGACAAAACCCAATGTGGGGAAACCCTTGATCAATTCTTCATATATTCTTCAATAGTTTAGCAGAGAGAGAGATAGTACAATTTACAAATCTGATAATTTATGACAGCAGCAAAAATCCCTAACCAAAAAAGTCAACGCAGGTGAACAAGGTAGAATTCTTCCTCTATTCAACTCGGTCAAACCCAGTCAACTTCAGCCTCCAATAGCAAGTGTAATTAGTCCAAAGCAGTCTAAAAAAGTCCAGTCAAAACTGGTCAACAAAAGTCAACACTGTGGCCAGCCCCAGTACAATCAACGCTAGTCAAACGAGAGGTCAAATCGCCTTGGTTTTAGTGCCCAAATTTGCGGCTTGCTAGGACAAAGATGCCTAACCCAAATCAAAGTCAAAATAGGTAAACGCTTGAAGTCAACGTATTCAAACAACCTCCTTGCAGCTCGGTCAACGCAGCCAACAAAAATTTGTCCTCCTTTCCTTCGCATGTGTGAGAGAGAAGAATGCCCAGAAATGCATACACAATCATAAGAGGAGAGAGGGAGATGTGAGATGAGATGATGATGAAATGACTTGAGGTCTCCTTCCTTTATATGCAACATTGAGGATGAGTTGGGGGTTTGAATGCTTGTTTTGCTTGTTGGCCGACCTTAACAATTTGTCCATAATATAAATAAATTCATATCTTTATTTGTACATGTCGGAATCGGAGGATCTTTACATCAATCCTACACCTCTCAAAAAGAGGAATCCAAGAAAAATATCAACTGTCATAAATAAGATGACCCATGTGGAGTTTGGCCCTAGTTGCCAATTTTAACACAAAGGCTTGGTGAGAATATCTACAACCTACTCATCTGTTGAGATGTGTTGGAGCCTCACTGCTCCCCTCAATACCATCTCTCTGATGAAGTGGTACCTGATCTCGATGTGCTCCGACCTATCATGGAATATTGGGTTCTCTTAAAGCCTGATCCTGCTTTGATTGTCACAATATATCACAATCATATCAAGCATCTGCCCAAACAACTCTGCAAAGAGATTCCACAGAGACTCTGCCTCACAGTTAGCCATACGAGTTGCAATATACTCTGCCTCAACTATACTGAGAGCGACAGATTTCTCCTTCTTGCTCATCCAAGAAATCATGGTAGATCACAAGATAAAATAGCACCCTGATGTGCTCTCACTGTTAGTAACACTCCAAGCCCAATCTGCATATATTTATTCATGCAGTCTCAAATCATCGTCGGAGGTATATCTCAGTCCATAGTTGATCATCCCATGTAGATATCTCAACACATGTTTTGCGGCCACCCAATGAGCATGCAAAGGTTCCACCATGAATTGGCTCAAGGTGTTAATAGCAAAACATATTTTTGGTCTTGTGTTGACCAACAACATCAGAACCCCAATTAGTAGTCTGTACATAGAAGAACCCGCTAGATCTGGTCCCGTAGCTTCACCAGATAACTTTTTGAAGTTTGCCTCCATCAGTGTGGCCATGGATTTGCAATCCACCATCCCAAATTTCTAAAAGAGTTTGACAACATATTTTCCTTGGTTAAGGAAAATCTCTCTAGGTCTTTGCCACACCTCTAAGCCCAGGAAATAGTGCATCAACCCAAGATCTTTCATTTCAAATTTGGAGGCAAGCTCCCTCTTACACTGGATGATCAAAGGCTCTGCTCCTATCATGAACAAATCATCAACATATAAAACCAAAATCAAAGGCATACCTTGGACAACCTTGAAGTAGAGGTTCGGATTAGCATTGCTTCTGTTGAATCCCAGCTTCATCGGGTACCCATCGATCTGAGCATACCAAGCCATAGGGGCTTGCTTCAATCCATAGAGGGATTTCTTCAATTTGCAAACATGGGTTTCCCTGTCATGTTCCTCAAAGCCCTGTAGTTGTTCCAAGTACACTTCTTCCTTGAGTATGCCATGAAGAAAAGTTGTCTTCACATCCATCTAATGAAAAATCCAACCTTGATTAGAAGCAAGAGCAAAAATGGACCAGATGGTAGTGTATTGGGCAACAGGGACAAATATCTCATCATAATCCTCTCCCTCTTTTTGGTAGAATCCCCTAGCCACGAATCTCACTTTGAACTTCTCAATGCTACCATCAGCTGCATGTTTGATTTTGTATATCCACTTGGAAGTTACAACGGGCTTCTCCTCGTGGCTTGGAACCACCTCCCATAAATCACTTTTCATGATGGATTAATATTCTTCAACCATGGCATGTCTCCAAACCTGTTCCTTCACTACTTCTTCATCGCTGCACGGTTCAGATTGTATATGTCACTCATCAAAGCAGCTTATCCCTGAGATCTGCGAGGTTGCTTACTCTCTCTGAAAGTGCCTCTCGGGTTTGAATGTCTTTCTGCATCCTATAAAGTATAACGAAGCCACCAAGGTCTCTTCCTCGTAGGAGGATCACAAGGATGAGGATCTAAAGGATCCAAAGGTACCATAGGATCATCAAGAAGGTCAGGCTTGGGCATGGACAACTCTGAATCTACATCCATTGAATCATCTCTTCTCTTAGTGCAAGCAAGGATAGGAGAGTCCCTTGTTTTTCCAAGGGCGGCATCTTCATCAAAAATCACATCCCGGTAAAACTCAATGTTCCTTTAACCTAGCACATACATCTTGTAAGCTTTAGAATTTTTCACAATAACCTACAAACGTACCTTTCTTTCCAGAAGCCTCTAGCTTTGATCGCTTCTCCTTCGATACATGAAAATAGACAGGGCAACCAAATATTCTCAACTGTCCAACTTCCAATTTCACACCTGTAAAGACTTCTTCAAGAGTCTTGTCTCCCAATGCTTGATGAGAACTCCTATTTTGGACACATATAGCAGTATTTGTTGCATTTCCCCACAGAAACATAGGAAGCTTTTGATCATGAATCATGGTTTTGGCTAATTCCAAGATGAACCTGTTCTTTCCCTCAACAACTCCATTTTATTGAGGCTTGTCTAGAACAGCCACCTCCCTCTTAATCCCGACATCTCTGCAAAAATATTTCAAGTCATTTGACTATGTATTCACCTCTACTATCTGTCCTCGAGATCTTGATCTTATATCTAGTAGCACATCCCTAACATACACCTTCATGATCCATCTGAATCCTCAAAATCACTGTAACCATCTTGCTCAAGTCAGGCAAAGCCTTGTAATGAAGGTGTGCAAATATTCGGTGCCAAAGCTCACATTGATTAGTAGTATCATGGACCAATGCTTCAATTGATCGTTCACAAACTCTGTATAGGCCTTCATTTCTAACACCAAGTGTGAAGGTTTCTCTCAAATTAGATCTCCTCGGCCAAGCCAGGTGCTTTCCATTAATGAATGCAACTCTAAACCCTTTGTCTTCCAAAGCAGAGATGGAGACAAGATTCCACTTCAAGCTAGGCACATAAAACACATGATGTAGATGAATAGTTTGACCAATATTACCAACAACAGGGATTAGGATGGAGAGTTGAGGGAGCGGGGACAAGGAGGCTGAACCCTAGCCGCCTCTGCCCCTGGTTTGTACCTCTCCTATGCTTCATCAGCTAGTCTTTGGTGGCTTCCCATAAGCGATCGTCACTACTCAATAGCAGAATATTGCGTGTTGGTTCTGGAATTAGCCTGCGATTTAGGGGAAGAGTTTGAGGGAGTGGGGGCAAGGTGGCTGCCCTAGCTGCCTCTGCCCCTGGTTCATGCCTTTCCATCTCTTGAACAGGTCTTTGGGGCTTCCCATTCGTTGTGGTCATTGTTTTTTGGAGGCATTTTGCGTGTATGCCTGTGTGGGTTTGTTGCTAGGGTTTGTTGTTCGTGGTCCGGATGGTGTCGCCTTTTTTTCGACACCGCCATTGGCGCTTTCTTCAGGTGCTGCGCATTTGGCTTGCATTGTGGGTTTATGCCCTGTTTCAAGGCTTTTTGTTTCGGGTTTCTGGGTGGCTTGTGCCCTGGATATATTTGTATGTGTTTGTGTCACAAGTCGTCTGTCAGCGTTATTTGCCTCTATGGGGTTTTTGGCCCTTGTTCTTTTTATGTTTATGTTGGGACTTTCAACTTGTTTTTTGTAAATATTTGAAGCCTGTTTTTAGGGCTTTTGACAGGTATTCCTTTTTGGAGTTTTCTATTTGGACAGAACAGCATTGTAAGTCGCTTATGCCCACCTTTCTACATATC
The DNA here is from genome assembly GCA_031772625.1 of Pinus tabuliformis. Classification (NCBI taxonomy): domain Eukaryota; kingdom Viridiplantae; phylum Streptophyta; class Pinopsida; order Pinales; family Pinaceae; genus Pinus; species Pinus tabuliformis. The sequence continues at coordinate 494,449,274 of CM062812.1, read as the reverse complement.
AGCATCTACAGCATGTAATTTTCTGATATTATCAATGAAAAATATGATTTTTCCATGTGAAAAGAATGGTTTGACCAGATTCCAAATGAAAATAAATAGAACCAGACCCTTTGACAGGATGAGAAGAATTATCCCCAAGTAGAATTTTCAAATTACTCTCCCTCTCAACCAAATTTGAGAGGACTTCATGATACCTAGTATGTTGAAATTCCAATGCAAGGGGAAATTGCTTAACATGATAATTACTTGTGAAGTTGTTGAGTATTCTTCTTTTGTTTTTCCTTTATTAGTCATCAAGAAATTACCATTCAAATACAAGAAAACAAAAATCTTAGTGCATAAAAGACAAGAGACACAAGAGATTAGGCTCCAGGCCAAGGCAAAACCAACAAGGCGAAAACCCATCAATCATTTCCTTATAGCTTCTTCATCAACAAGAGAAATCCAAGTCAAAACAAACCAATGATCCAAGTGCCAAGTCAGCCCTCCACCAAGCAACAGTTCACATGAAGTCTTCTACAGGTTTTTCCACTAGATGCCATGATTTTGTCCACTGGAGAGTCCACAAAATTGTCCATAAAAATCCAAATATTTGTCCACAACAAAAGCCTGAATTTTGTCCTTTATTTCAACCTAATAACCACAGAGGTAATGCCACAGAGCCTTCGCATGAAACGTGGCTCAGAATCTCGTTCATATGCCACATAAATCTAGTTCTTGTGCCTCAGGAATCTCGGATGTATAAGCTTCAGAACTTCGGATATGTGTGCCTCAGAGTTTCGGATATACATGCCTCAAAACTCAAATATGTGTACCTCAAAATTCGAACTGTTCTACCACAAAAGATCACCGAATTATTGCCAAATGTGCCATAAGAAGGAGTTAACTCCCAACCACCAAGCTAAGAAATGCCACCTCGAATTGATGTTTCCAATGTGCCATACGTTGAGCCTTTATCATGAATGTGTGGTCCCTCCTTGTGCAATTTGTGGTACATGATGGGATGCCAAGTGTAGAGGAGTAGGAACCAATGTGGAGACAAACTCCCAAGAAAATCTCTATCAAATATCCTCCAAATATCCTCACATGTGCATTAACTCCAAAAAATCGATTTTCCAAGTCAACAGCTCCTTCATTTATTGCCAAGAATTCGATTTCCTTGTGTGGGCCATGTATTTATGATGCAAGGTGCCAAATCATCTCCCACTTGTCCTTTGCCTTGAGATAATTTCCAAGTCATTTCCATGTCATTTTGTCACATGGAGTTATTTATTTTTCTCCAATTAATTTATTTCTGGTTTAATTTATTGTCAGATTTCCCACCAAACTTGGGAAAAGTGGGTTTTGAAGGCCTAAAACTTACTTTTTACCCATTAAAGTGTGTCATACTAGAAAGTTGAGGGTGATAGGTTCAATTTTGAGCACGCATACCCCATACAACTTCTCTAGACATCACTTATTACATTTTACATTCAGATTTTATTCAAATTTCTACCCTGCAGGAAATTTAAAAAATTTAAAACATGACCCCTAGGGCCTATACCTAATCAAATTCCTCAAAATTTTACGAGTGATCTAGTATAGTAATATACAATGACTCTAGACACTAGGACTCACCCAAACCCTCGCCATCAAGCCGCACTCCAGCTTTGGGGTTATGCTTGGAGAAAAAAACTAAATTAATTATTAAATCCTCATAAGAACCTAATAATTAACCATGTGTAAAAAAACTCCCAGAGTCAAATCACTTGATGACAAGGTCCCAAGTTACCTAGGCTTGTTACATGACTCAACTCATCATACTAGCATCACTTTACATCATCCCCATAGGGCTTGTGGAATCTGAGTACAACATAATAAGAAGAGAAGAAGAAGTAGAGTTGAAAAACTTTGATGATATAGTGAACTTTGATGATGCATGAAGCCTCTGATACATCCTTGGGTACATTTCAGTGTTCAACAGTTCCTTTGTGTTTCGTTGTGTTACTGATAATATTGTTCTTTCTACATAATTGCTAATGAAGTTACGATGTCATGGGGTGAATGTCATATGGAAGATGAATAAATTGGTAAATGCAATTATCCAAAGCAAAGAACAATACAAGCCTAAGAAAAATTAACATGGTATCAAAGCTGGGGTGAAGAAAAGTGATTGAGATTACCCCTTGAAGACACCGATGATGAAGAAGTAATGATGTTGGAGACCTAAAAGAATGCTAGGGTTTGAACAAAACCCTATTCAACCTTGCTAGAGGAATTAGGATTTGGTGGATAGCAAGAGGTTAGGAATAAACCCTTGGAAGAAGTATGACCTGGACTTGAAGTTCTGAAACCCTAGCATGATCAGTGAAAAGTTGTACAAGCATCTGTGACAGATTCAATGTAACCTTAGATTCACTCTAGGAGACAGTATGTTTGATTTGCTTGTTGGCAGTTGAGGCATCCCTTCCCTTGACGATACCTTCAAATATATGGTTGATGACCTGTGATACCTCATGACTAAGAAGGGAAGGACTTGGAATACAGATTTTGCAAATGATTGCATTTCTTCTGAAGACTCTTGGTGATAGCATCAAGAGGGAGTTGATTTCTTCCTTCAATCCTCATTAAAGATAAGTATCTTCTAGATTTATGTTATGACACTACTCTTGTTTAGATTTATTTTGATTGTTACTTATCCTTCTTGCATGAATATTTGAATATTTGAGTATTTCCAACCTCCTAATGAAGATGTGATTAGTTGATCCTTCTTAAGGATCATTTGGATGTTAGCTGGTGCAGGAATAGGATGAAAGTGGGTGCAGGAAAAAGGAAGCTAGAACAATATGCAAGCTATACTACTGCCTATGACAAAGCATATACGCTATCTGCATGCTACAAGTTGATAAAGGTATCTGAATATTATGAGCTATGTATAGTATATTGTTTCAGTTTAGCTGCAATATTGAATGGCAAGTTAAGCCTTGAGGTATGACAAGAATATCACCTTCATAGATGACTTGATTCATGCATGCCAGTCACATGCATATGAAAGTAAGTTTGATTTCCAATACATGTGATATATTGGTGCATTTTATAGTAACAGCTAATATGATCTCTCTGATATTTGGCAAGAATATGACCTATCATGTGACCTTGTTGGATATCATGACTTTGTCTAAGATAAATCAAGGCCATAACAATGATTTTTAGATATACGATAATTTCATACTATTAACAAGTATGGTAACCCTAATAGAAATAGGTGGTTGTAAGATGGATACTCAAGATCCTCTTCTTGTTGTTCTTGATAAAATTTTGGTAAGTTGTAACTGTTATGATGACTTAACAACATTTTTGATAATGTATCAAATGGATGCCCTTGTCTTGATGATGTTAGTAATCTGATGAAAAGTGATTGTATAATGTGATAAAGAAGTGATGTTATCATCCTTGAAATCAGAAGATACACTTGTCCATTGCCCTAACTATATGACACTAACCTTTGATGAATGTTTGATGACATGCTCATATGTGACAGTGAAGTAGTTGATGGTGACTTGTCATGATTATGATGTATATATTTTATGAGAACATGACATAATTTGACTTTGTGTTTTGACAAATTTGTCGTTAGATAAGAAGATGTCATGATTCATGATGAATGAAGAGGCTTCCCGTTCAGAGGGAGAAACCCCTTGATCCTGTTGACTTTTTGTAGCATCGAATGTGCTCTAGCCATGAAAAATTGGTGGAGAGGCTAAGGCACATGAGATCTCCAAGACGCAGGAATCGTTTGGGAAAATTCCACCCAGATGGAGAGATATTAAAATGATTAATATTTTTAATGGGGTTCTTAAGTATAAACTTAGGAAAATTAAAATATTTATGTGTATTAATATAATATGGGTGAGAAAGTTCTAAATAACAAGGATCAAGCCAGATCTAATCTTAGTCGTTGATTAGGAACTTAATCTCGACCATTAATTCGTCAACAGGAAAAGTATAAGAGGAGGCTTGAGTGTCATTTGGAGCAATGTTTTAAAACTCTGACTCCGACTCGGTATCGACTCGGACGACTCGATTTCAGTGACTCCGTCGTTGTAAAAAATACATTAAATATTTATTTTTTATAAAAACACATAATTTTAAAGATTTTCATTCATGTTTCCAAACACACAGCATTAGAATATAGATAGAAGACAACATATGATTAAAGTAGGCTTATCCATTATATCAAAATGGCACCCAGTGCATTGCCCAATACATACACGATGATGATATAGAGATCAAAACAAAAACACATAACCAAAGAGGCTATAAATGGCCTCTACAACAAAAGTCTGTGACCAGTACTACTGGCTACTGCTAGAGTTGCCAACATTATCTAGCTCAGTGTTACTTGGGAGCGGGAGCGAAAGTGGGGAGCAAGAGCGAAAACGGGAGCGGGAGCGACATTTTCAGAAGCTCCCGGTTTGGGAGCGAATCCCGGAGGAATTCGACAACCAATATCACTAACATCAAGGTACATAGAGTGATTGGTGCTCTTGATTAAATACGAGTTCCATACCCTAATACATGACAAAATTCAATGGGAACATTGCAATCCCCCAATCCTGAAATCATGAAAAACTGATAAGTCTGCTAGATTTTGAATGAAATCTGAAATTCTACTTTCTCCATATGAAATCCAATGAGGCTGGAACCACTCTCAAACATCCTGAGTCATTTCGTGGTAATGTTAAAAATTTAAGTAAAAGGATGAAAATGAAAATTAACGAGAATGTCACTTTTACTTTAAGAATTTAACATTACCATGAAATTTGAATAGCATATCAATACTAGGAGAGGGGAATGGACCCCAAAGACCAAAAAACCAATTAATAAAACCATTTGGAGTCCCTCACACTCAAAAAAAACATTAAAAAAATCAAAAAATTTGCATTTTTGGGGGTTCACTAGCCGCTTTCCTTGACCCGGCCAGGTTGATACGGACTCGGCCGAGCCGATATTAACTCGGCCGGCCGAACTGGTTCAACCACCGAGTTGAAATTTTTTTGGCTAACTCAGACCAACTCGGCCAAGTCGGTTCTGAGCCGGCCAGGTTTAAAAACACTGATTTGGAGACACACCAAGTTGATCAATCAATTCGATTTTCTGGGGCAGGATTTGCTAAGAAATCGAGTTGGTGATCTATTGCAGCAAGGGGAAATTCGGCAGGAGGTCAGGAATACACAACAGAGAGGCAGAGAAAGTGCCAAATAGACAGCACAGAGGCAGCAAGGGTTGACGGAGAGGACGCAGACGGCCAAGAGGCTGACGCAGGCAGCACAGAGGGCTACAGAGCTGACGCTGGGCTAAAGAAACTGTGTTGAGGAACTTTCGTGGGGTAGACTGAGAGTTGGTTAGCTGACGCAGAGCCGTAGAGGTTGACGTAGTCCCTGGAGGGTGATGCAGTTCCAGAAGATAGCTTGGAGCAGCTTTCGTTGTCCAGCTAAGAAACAGTCAAAGTTGTTGTGGGACCAATCATTTGGTTGTTGATTAGCCGAAATATCTGTCTCTGAAGAGAGGTACTACTGCTGAGGACAATCTCTGAAGGGTTAGCCATATCTGGCACCCTAGTTTTATTCAGAAAACTGCATAATAATAAAACCCTCATATCTGTTGCACCGGTTTTCCTGCATTGGGTTTTTCCGGGGATGATTGTCCAAAAATAGCAGTGTCCCTTGTGTTGTCTCAGTTTATTTCAATTGTTGATTTGTATATTTGTGAACACTGCTATTGTGTTTATTTCTATGTTTAAATGATTAAATAACTTGTTAATGTAAAGAACAAGTAGGAGTTAATAAACCAGAAATAGCAATAAGGGATTTCTAATGTGTTAGATTCAGAAATTTTCACAGATCCCAGCCTTATTGCAGAATGAAACAAGTCTTCTAGACATGAATTGATGAACATGTAATGTTGATAAAGATATGTCTTTGCTAATTGAATTTATGAGCTAACAGTTCTTTGATGACAGGACTGGTTCATCCAAGCAGTTTCAAGATTCACTTCCCAATATCAGAATCATGACATGCTGGTTTGCATTGATGAATTATTAGTGTTATATTGGATGGATACTGTGATAAGCAATAAGGCAAATGGATCCTTGTATGCACTTTGAGCTAGACAGAGTCTGATCATATATAGATGGGACAAGGGACATCTTCATGGATTGAGATTATGTTGTTGTATGAGACAAGCTTAGACTTGTGGCTTGTTGCTTCCCTATATGAAAGGGAGAAAAGATGACTATGGATTTCTTTTCTTTATATTATGTATTTTTCTCCGACCTTTGATGTCCTACGTGAACAGGAAAACAGAGAATTGTTGAGCCGGTGCTAGATATGAGCACTTTGATATGTTTTTTAATCTTCAGAAAGCAGCATGGATTGATGGGCGTGACCCTCCAAGGCAAGGATCTGGACTGATCAAGGACACTAAGCTAGTTGTTCCCCCCTGTCTGAGCTCCCAAGGTGGGGAATGGAGCTAGTGGGCTCCGAAGGATGAGAGACCTCTGACCGATAGGGTGTATAGAGATCTGGGATCTCCCCTAGTCAGAGTATGCCCTAGTTAGCATCATGCCCACTATGTGGGATAACCTCCCCATCTGGCCAATGGGATGAGGGACTTGGGATAGAGTGTGATCCCTACCCCTTGCAGTAGGTAGATCTCTCCCAAGTTGGTGGATGCAAGTGTTCTACCATCTGACTCTCAAGGGTCAAGATGGGAAGATTAGGGACAATAGGGTAGAGTGTGATCCTTGCCTCCGATAAGTTTATCTCACCTATTGTCAGGGACTTTGGGATAGTGTGTGATCCCTACCCATTGGGGTAGGTTTGATCTCACCCATAGTCTTTGGATATAGGGTGGTAGCCAAGTGTGAGATGACTTGGGGTGAGAGTGTCCGATAGGACTTTCCCCATTGTCGCAAACATGAGGTGAGAGTGTCCCATATGACCTTCCTCATTGTCATCGAATTCAGGTGGTAGCATTAGCTCCCCAAAGACAAGTTTCTTGGGTTGTAGCATTGGGTCCCTGGTGGCAAATATTTCGGGTTGAGTTGGGCTCCCCGATGTTGTTCCGGATTGAGCTGATCTCTCCAATGTTGTTGTGGGTTGAACTAGGCTCCCATATCATGTCGCATTCTTTGTCAGATTTAAGAGTGTTCAATAGGTAGAGATGAGCAAGATGAGTCAAGACGAGATATGACTTGATGACGATAATGATTCTATTTTTTATGACCATACTAATCATTGGATATAGGATGGAAATTGGATGCTTCCCTGTGATTATTCTTATTCTTCTTCTTCTATTAGATCGATATTTTTCAATTGATGATCAAAGGAACTAAGTTATGTTGATATGTGATGAGATGAATGTTTTGCTGATATAGCTGAGATGGAAATCATGGGTCTTGACCAAAAAAACAGGGTTTGTGGATTGATCTTCCCTTTCGTTGATTATGCATTATTCTTCTATGAGATGAGATGTAATGATGATGCAGCTACCTACCTCCTTATATTGTGACATGACATCCAAGATGAGATTGTTTCGAAAGGGAGCAGAGATGAGATAAGACTATGTACGGAAATTCCTCCCTAGCTCAGAGGGAGTGTTAAATTTGGCAACTAGGGAGAAATTCCCTAGCACTCCTCTCATTTGATAAAGTAAAGGGAATATTATTATTACAAGGAGACATTTTAAAACAAAGGGAATTTAATTTCTAGATAAGTCGGCGTCTATTAGAGGGAAATAGTTAATATGAAATTCAAAATGTTATGTCGGCCCACAAAAAGAGGATTATGTTGGCACTAAAAGGAACCATAGGGATTTATATAAATAAGGCCTTATGTTATATGATTTGGTCATGACTTCAACAAAGAAAAATATCGCATATATTTTATCTGCGGTTTGTATGGTTCTGGTGATTCACCTTTTATTATTAGAGCTCATTGTATGGATCGTTCTATGGTGGTATCGACCCTTGGCATCACATTATCGCACTCATTGTGGTTTGCGCATATTTTGTGGATCATCTCTGTTGACTGAAGCCTGTGCTTATCTATACGCATCACATCTTTTATACAGCCATTACATTGCATTGCATAATCTATATGGCCATCAAATCATGTCTCTCAAATTTTATGATAGTGGCTCCCACATATGGCTTTCAATTGATATACAGAACTCATGGAAGTTACATTCTAAGATTTCGCAGGTATCTTCTAGGGTTTGTATTGGTTATATCTATTTCAGATCTTTGCTCTCACAACTCATGTTCCAGGACTATGGCTCGGATCTTCGCTCATTATAAAGTCTTGCCATGCTTTCGTTCTTAAGATGGTTCTGCTCATGATACAATCTTGTTGTGGTTCTATTCTTGATATGGTTCCAATCATGATACAGTCTTGTTATGGTTTCAATCTCTCTATGGTTCTGCATTCGATATAGTCTCATTGTAATGGTGTTTGGTCTCAATGCTAATGGCATTCTTTGACTCCTCTATAGTCTCGGCGTTATTCGATCTTTGTTATCTATGGTCTCAACATAATATACACATGGTTTCTACAATTATGGTCCTTGCGTCAGGTACATTATCTTTGTATAGTCTTTGAGATATGTACATGCTCTATATGTTATGATTCTGTGAATGACGTTGCTGCACAGTTATATTCATTGTTCATTGTGTGTGGCATCACCTCTCGGATAGACTTCATTGGCACCAACTCGTTATGATATGTCCAGTATATGTGCAGAGATCTCAAAGTTCAGATATACATATATATTTGATTATTGCTTCTTGCTATGTTATGATAGCAGCACTCTTGACAAACCTAATGTATGGATGTTCTTTGTATCTATGTTGAACAACTGATTAAATCTAATAGAAGAAGAAGAATTTCGGGTTTTCCCCCTTGTAGGGTTTTGCCCTGATCTCCGACCAAATCAGGGTGTCTCTATTTCTGCATGTTTTTCTTTTGTTGTTCCTTTATGTTTTGTTGTGTTACTGATAATATTGTTCTTTCTACATAATTGCTAATAAAGTTATGATGTCATGGGGTGAATGTAATATGGAAGATGAATAAATTGGTAAATGCAATTATCTAAAGCAAAGAACAATACAACCCTAAGAAAAATTAACAAAGACCACCTACCTCTATCTTTATTGATGGTAGTTTTCCAAAAATAAGATCAAATACAAGGGGCAATGACGCCTTTCCCACCTCTCTTGTAGCTCTCACCTCCACCTTTGTTACTGGGTTCAGATCTTCAATAGGATATGGAACTATAGCTCGAACACAATCTCAAAATATATGATGCAATTCCAAGGTTTCTTAAACTAGTAGAGTTCTAGGCAACACAAAACCTGTTGAAAAGTATAACTAGGTTCAATCTTCATAATGACATGTAATTGTGATTTTTGTAAATGATGTAAAATAAAATTATTATTATAAGACTTGCTTCATGGGTTTCATGAGCAAGGCATTTTATTTTTAGATGGCTCCCATTGTGAGCCTTTAGGAATTGTCATAAGAGTCAATGTCATGTATGAAATGTATATGAGTCAATAGAATCCTCTAATAGCCCTCCAAAGACAAGCACAAGTTCTCCTCTTCAAGTCGGCCTCAAAACAGAGAGAAGAACTCATTCGACTCACCTAATGAAGAAACACCTATTTGGATTCATAGGTCGGCTTATTTATATGAGACAAACCATTATATATAAGTATGTAGGGTCTTCGCATTTCCACAGAAGACAAGTTCGGATATCTCTCTGTGATTTCGGATGAACAGTTAAGTGATAAGTTTGGATCTCCATGAATTTGGATGGCCTAGTGCAAGATAGGTTCATATATCTCTGTGATTCGTATAGGAGGCCATAGTGACACAGTTCAGTGAGGAGACTACAGCTCGGTGTTGAAATAAGACTACAATTCGGTGAAGAGTCAAGGGTGAAACTCTGTTTTGGTACAGCAAGGAAAAATTTGGCGAGATTACTTTGATCAAGATTCGGTATTATCACAAGAAGGGTCTCTCTATCTCGGTGTCATAACAAGTCCAGAAATGCAATCTTGATCACAGTTTGTTGATAATGTTATCACAATGATAAAGGCTCGGTAGGAATCAACATTATCAAGGACTCTGTGCCACCACAGAAGTAAGGTCTCGTTAATGTGACAGCAAGGAGGTCTCATAGTAAAGGAGATCTCGGTGTCCAAACAGTAATAAGATCTCGGTGATGACAATGTCTTGACGCTAAGAACGTCAAAGTGGAAGAGGAGTCAAGAAGAAGGTTGGCTATCAAGAGAACTTGTGACTTCGTCTTGGAGTGGCAAATAGGACAAGGGTCTTATTCTTGGTATTCGTCAATTGGAATCTCTATACGAAGAATTTGTGCAGGTTTTCCTCTCAAAGAGTGAGAGGTTTTGGCCCTGGCTCACAGTCTACATTCTATGTCTCTTGTCTATTTCTATTCATGCATTGGTAGTTGTTTGATGAAGAAGAACATTAATAACTTAATTGAAGAAGATCCTAATCTAAAGTTCTAAAAAGCACTCACAAGTAGTTACTAATCAAGAGAAATCACCTACTTCCTGATGCCCTAGATTTCTCAACATGTTTTCAAAGCTAAGGTGACAAAGTCAAGAAAAGGGCATCTTATCAAGGGACACTCAAGGATCGAGTTTCAAGAAAGGAATTAAAACAAGTCAAAGGATATCAAGCTAAAGTTCAAGATCTACCTTAAAGAATCAAACCCTAAGATCAAAGAAGAAAGTCTACACCAACAAAAGTTTTGGAATCCTCTAGTCATCATCAAAAGACCCTCATCAAATTGAAGAGATCTACAAAGCAAGGTAGCCCAAAGTATAGACATCCAAGAGAAGCACTTCAAGGACAAAGATCACATCATCTTGGAGAAAGTAAAAAACCTAGAAGCATTTTCGGGATCTGCACTCATTCACCACCGAAGAAGTCAAAGTATCTTGAAGGCTAGAAGGCTAAAGGCATTGTCATCATCTTCAAAAGGTTCCAAGGCAGTCTCCCCCTCATTGAAGCAAGGACTTCCTTATCCTTCAAGAAGATCATCCAAGGAAGCATCAAGACATCTTCATCAATCACCATCAACAAAGGGAGCTAGATCAAAAAGTGTTGTCATCATAAAAAAGGCAATCTCCTTTTATTGAAGAAGGGATTTTTCATTTGGAAGAAGATCATCCAAAAACAATGCTAATACATCTTCGTCAACCACCATCAAAGGGATCAAGTTGCATATTTCATCTTCACTTGTCAAGTAAGTATCTTTTATTCTATAATCTAATCTAATAAAATGACTTCGTTTTAAAAGGAGATTTCTAAGCCGGTTGGGTCATCAAACTTCCTTGCATGAAAAAGGAGGATAGACATAGTCCTCGAAGAAAGGGAAGTCATTAATCATATCAATGGAAAAGTCTCCAAACCATCTGAAGGTCAAGCATTATCTGAATACATGGAAAGGGATCAAAGGGCTCAAGAGATTCTTATGAAATCATTCAAAGGTCCCCACATTCCCTATATAACAGGGTTGGAGACATCAAAGACATATCTGATACGCTGGTAAAACTATTCTCTAAAGATGTGATAAAGAAGGTCATATCACTTAGATCTGATCTTTACAAAATGAAGGTATCAATGCATAAAGGGTAATCTACATAAAATCTCACCTGCAAGTTTTGAAGGAGATGATTTTGGATAAGGAAATGATCTCCATTGTTCCAAATGCACTATCTAACAAATTCCTATGAGAATAAGAAAGCTATTCCATTCTACAACTTGTGGTATCTATGCAAGATAGAAGAAGACAAGTTGTGGGCAAAAGGTGTTCAAACATTTGCCAGGAGGAACGGGAACTTTGGAAAATTTTGGTCCTTAGAAAGGAAATAAGTACATGGCTAAGATTCAATGCTATGAACATTACAAGAAAGATTGTCCTAAGCTCAAGAAGGGCAATAACAAGAAAGATAGAGAAGAAGTCCATTTCATCGAAGAAGTGGAGGAAGCTGAAAGAAGGAAGTCCAAGGAAGAGCAAAAGCATTAGAAGCAAGAGCTCGTGACATTACAATAGGAAACATGAAGGATGTATGATAGCCAACTATGAAGGATATAGCTCTTGGTGACCTCATTAAAATCTCAAGTAAAAAGGAAGAAGTCATCCAAGACAAGCCTCATCATACATCAGCCAAAAGGAAACATCTGTTGGATAGGGATATGCAAGATCCTCAAAATTCTCTAATGGAATCCTCATCAGAAGGTTCACCGATCTAGAGAGGAAGCAAGTGTTTCATCAGGAACTCCAACTTGTTGAATTCCTAGGATGATGGTGTGATGACATAAGAGATGAAGCAGATAAAGGGGTTGAAGCTCTCTTCAATCAAGGAATTTGTTGAAAGAAGCCTAGATGACCTAAAGGTAGATGAGGTATGTATGCTTGTATTCAATATTATAAATTCATGTTGTATGGTTACAGGTAACATGGATCACTACTCGATCTTGAGAACATGATCAAAGGAAAGGAACCTCGTCCTATGAAAGATTGTCAGAAGGCATGGGTCACACTAGATGAAATCAACATAATAGGTCCTCATATGAAGTATGAGGTGGTTGACTACAATTGAGGAACTCTGATTGTAAGCTCTTGGGAATGAAATGTGTGAAGAAAGGAAGGAAGAGATCATGAGATATGAAACCATGGTAAATGAGGTGATTGACTACAATTGAGGAACTATGATTGGTAGCTCTTGGGAATGTAATGTGTGAAGAAAGGAAGGAAGAGATCATGAGATATGCAACCATGGTAAAGGCAATCAACATCCGAAAGACCAAGAAGATTTGACTAGGATATCTCCTTGAAAGATATGAAGACTCTGATGGAATCTGAAGAAAAAAAGACCCTTGACAATATCTTTGGGAGATGTGTCGATATGTATGCAGGATGTTGATGCAAACTTGTAGATGTCGTGATGAAAGACCATCACAAAGGTAATGTTCATTTTATTGTTCATTACTTTATTTTTGAACAAATATCTGGATGGGTTTATGCAGGGCTGCTTCCACCACCGATGCACATGTAGTAGGATGAAAGATCCTTAAGTAAACAATCCATGAAGAAAGTAACATGGTATGAAAGAAGGCCAGATATGGACTGATGGATCACTTTCTGATGACGACATGGCTAACTCATGGATGAAAGTGATGAATGGTCGGTGCCCTATGTAGAAGTCCCAAATATGAAGACTCTGTCACAGAGAAGAAATTCATGACATTGAAGGAAGGATTTCTTCGAGCAACTGGTTGTCCCATTATCTCCACCTGAGGAGCTGTTGTAGGTCCCTAATTAAGAGGGAACCTGGAAACAAGTTTCTTACATGGAAGAAACTTGAAAATTCCTAAGCCAAGAGGGAGATTAGGTACATTCCTTCTGTAGGAATGAGTACATCCCTTTATTGGAATATATATCTCGTCCCTAATTAAGAGGGAGAGATAGACACCTCATTTTGTTCTTCACTTGGGAAGACAAAATGGAGGATTGGGTAATCATCTGGCATCTAATGCTCTTTGAGGATGAGATAGGGCATCCAAGATAAGAGTAGTCGTAAAGGACCGATATTCATTGAGGACTGGGAATCCAAGATAAGGATAGTCCTCATGGAACACACCCTGAGAACACGGGTGGGGTATGTTCCGGGAGAGACAATGATGAGAGTGTCTATAAATCATTGGTCTTGCCAGCATTGAGCTCAAATCTTGTGGAGAGATAGAGTTGTCAGCCAAGGCCTTGCTATGTGACAATGTTGGTTGATATGATGCTATACAGATGGGTTATCAATTTGACTCTTCTTATGAGAAATTCTTCAATTTGAGAATGACCAAGCACCATTACGAATATCTCCCTAGTTAAGAGGGAGTGTTGAAAAGTGTAACTAAGTTCAGTCTTTATAATGACATGTAATTGTGATTTTTATAAAATGATGTAAAATAAACTTATTATTGTAAGACTTGCTTCATGGGCTTCATGAGCAAGGGATTTTATTTTTAGATGGCTCCCATTGTGAGCCTCTAGGAATTGTCAAAAGAGTTAATGTCATGTATGAAATGTATATGAGTCAATAAAATTGTCTAATAACTCTCCCAAGACAAGCACAAGTTCTCTTCAAGTCAGCCTCAAAACAAAGAGAAGAACTCATATCGGCTCACTTAATTAAGACACACCTATTCAGATTCATAGATCAACTTATTTATATCAGACAATGTTAAAATGGGCAACTAGGGCCAAACTCCACATGGGTCATCTTATTTATGACAGCTGATATTTTTCTTGGATTCCACTCTCCGAGAGGTGTAGGATTGATCTAAAGATCATCTGATTCCGACATGTACAAATGAAGATATGAATTTATTTATATTATGGACAAATTGACAAGGTCAACCAGCAGCAAAGCAGGCATTCAGACCCCCAACTCATCCTCAAAGTTGCATATAAAAGGAGACCTCAAGTCATTTATCATCATCTCATCTTCACTCATCTCTCTCTCCTCACTTGATTGGGTACGCAAATCTGGAAGCTTTCTCTCACACGTGCGAAAGAAGGAGGACGTTTTCTGTTTAGCTGCATTGACCAGTTTGACCGAATTTCAAAGGCTATTGTTTTGGGCTATGTTGACCACCATTGACCTTCTTTTGACTGCGCATTAGGTGAGGCAACTTCTCCTTAGCAAGCCGTAGTTATGTGCATTGAAATCGAGGTGATTTGACCTCCCATTTGACCAACATTGATTGCCCTAGATCTAACCGCAGCTTGACTTTTGTTGACCAGCATTTGACTAGACTTTTTCGAAATGTTTTGGATTGTTTGGGTTTGTTGTTGGAGGTCGAAGTTGACTGGATTTGACCGAGCTAATTAGAGGAAGAATTCTGCCTTGTTTTACCAGCATTGACTTTTCTAGTTAGGGCTTTTTGTTGTTGTCACAAATTATCAGATTTGTAATTTGTACTATCTCTCTGTTGAACTATTGAAGAATATAAGAAGAATTGATCAAGGGTTTCCCCACATTGAGGTTTGTCCCTGGCTGGAGCCACATCTTGTGTCCTCTTGTCTTGGCTTATCTTCTACTGTTTATGTTTATGTTATATCTGCATTTTACTATCATGCTGATGTGATTGCTAAACTGAATCTTGATATTGGGCTAATAAAGAAATTGAAGTAAATTTATCTTAAGCATACGTAGATCATACCACAAATTAACAGACAAACCACTATATATAGGTGTAAAGGGTCTTCGCATTTCCACAGAAGACAAGTTTGGATATCTCTCTATGATTTCGGGTGAACAATTAAGTGACAAGTTCGGATCTCTCTGAATTCGGGTATCCTAGTGCAAGACGGCTTCGGATATCTCTGTGAGTCGTATAGGAGGCTACAGTGACACAGTTCAGTGAGGAGACTACAACTCGATGTTGAAAGAAGACTACAGTTCGGTGAAGAGTCAAGGGTGAAACTTTGTTTCGATATAGCAAGGAAAAATTTGGTGAGATTACTGTGATCAAGATTCAGTATTATCACAAGAAGGGTCCCTTTGTCTCAGTGTCATAACAAGTCCAAAAATACAGTCTTGATCAAAGTTCATTGATAATGCTATCTCAGTGATAAAGGCTCAGTAGGAATCAGTATTATCAAGGACTGGTGCCATCACAGAAGTAAGGTCTCGGTAATGTGACAGTGAGGAGGTCTCACAGTAAAGGAGATCTCAGTGTCAAGACAGTAATAAGATCTCGGTGGTGACAATGTCTCGATGCTAGGATGGTCAAAGTGGAAGAGGAGTCAAGAAGAAGGTTTATTGTCAAGAGAACTTGTGTCTTGGTCTTGGAGTGGCAAATAGGTCAAGGGTCTTGGTCTTGGTATTCATCAATTGGAATCTCTATAAAAATAATTTGTGCGAGTCTTCCTCTCAAAGAGAGAGGTTTTGGCCCTGGCACACAGCCTACATTCTGTGTCTCTTATCTATTTCTATTCATGCATTGGTAGTTGCTTGATGAAGAAGAACATTAATAACTTAATTGAAGAAGATTTTAACGTAAAGTTGTAAAAAGCATTCACAAGCAGTTACTAATCAAGAGAAATCACATACATCATGTTGCCCTATATTTCTCAACATAACCCACATCCTAAAATGGAAGCCAATAGTGAAGCATGGATATTTAGAATGCTAGTATGATCACCTTGAAAAGTTAGGCACGTAGGACCAATGTTGCGAAAATCGCATTTTTTTTTGAAAAAATTGCGAGCTTTTAGTTGAGCCAATTTAATCACCTGATTAAATCGACGATTTTTTCAATTCGAAAATATCACGATTTTTTCAATTTGAAAATATCACGATTTTTACAAAAAAAGTCACAATCTGAGCTAAAAAAATCATGACATGCGGAAACAACATCTTTTTAAAGGTTAATTTTGGTTTTTTTATTTCGTTTTGCAATCAAATAGCAAGGGTGAGATCTAAGGAGGAGGAGAACTAATCTAAAAGGGCAAGAGAAGAGAAAACTTAAGGAATTTAGGATCCCAAGCAAAGAAATTTCGAACTTGGACCGAGTTTGTTCAGCAGGGTGTGGAATTCAAGTGTGGGCATCAAATTTGACCCTATTTTAATTGTTTTCCTTGGGTTTCAATCACCCATATATTTTCCAAGATTTATGCTTGGGTTTGAGTGTGTCTTTTTTGCCATTTTTGTTGCATTTATTTGAGAGCAAGGTTACTTGGGAGTGGTAGCAAAAATGGGGAGCGGGAGCGACATTTTCATAAGCTCCCGGTTTGGGAGCGATTTTTTATATAATATATATTTTTTATTTTTTATATTTTGATGCATATATGTCAACAAAAGCATGTAGAATGATGAATAAGATATAAAAAGCATAAAAAACATAGATTGAACCATATAACAACAATCATCTAAAAGTTATAATCTTCATCAACGACGTCCACAAGTTATTAACATAGTAACATACGACATATTGAGTCTCATGATTCATCAATCTTAAAGTTTCAAGCTTTCAAAATTCAATATATAACATTTATCATCAGTGATTACCAAAGTTGTACTTGTAAGCTAAGCGTAACCATTACAACAAATAATATCTAACATGAAATGAATTGTTATAAAATGAAATGAAATGAAACAACTTTCAACTTTCACAAAGCATCATATTGATAATTCATCACCAATGAGTTATAATTGCCAACTTCAAACTTCAAACTTAAATTGTCATATATTGTTTACAAAAAATATCATAATAAATATGAAAGAATCAACAGCTATAAAAACTACTAGAAACTAGAAAAAACAAGTAAATCTATTATCTATTATCTATTATTAGTGCTTGGGCCTCTTGCTGCCACGAGAAATGTCTAATTTTTTAGTCTTTTGGAAAATCAAGATCTTTGTCATTAATATCACCCTCTAAGCATTAATATCCATCGGTATCTTTGTCATTACCTCTAGATCTGTATAGGTATCTTTGTCATTAATATCACCCTCTAAGCATTAACATAAGATAGAAAAAACATAGCATGTCAAGTCAAGATTTTGTTTGAGTGATGGGTACATTTTTAGTAGGGTCATTATAGAGGAGTTCAACAACCAATGTCACTAACATCAAGGTACATAGAGGGATTGGTGCTCTTGATCAAATATGAGTTCCACACCCTAATACATGACAAAATCCAATGCAAGCATTGCAATCCCCCCAATCCTAAAATCCTAAGTCACCTGACACGAGGATTCGGGACACGTAGGATTCGGGATTCGTGGTGTCGGATTCGGGAAACGCTGACCCCGGAACAAGACACGGTTAGGACACGTTATATATTATTTTATTAAAAAAATAAATATATAATATATATATATATATATATATATATATATATATATATCTTAAAAATTAGTTATTAGCATATTTCTTACACAAATTTTAATTAATGATACAAATTTATTGATTTCAAACATAGATCTTCATCTATAGCTATTAGCATGCATAGTACATACAAAATTCAAATAAATGTCAGTGGTACTGGTCACATAAATGAGTTACTAATGAAATTTCCCTGTGCCAAGTGTGCCAAATAATTAGAAAATTTTCAGTACTTTCTGAGCTGTACTGGAGCACTTTGAAACAAACAGTGAAAATTATAATAAGGTTATGCCACTGTCATATTAGATTTATGCACATTGCAGATGTGAGGGGTTTTTATGTTGATTTAAGTTTGATTTTCTCACTGTTATGAAACTAATAGGACAGCTGTAGCAAAATGATGAAGTAGGAAACATTAGGAGATCAAACCCTGGAGGCTCAACCACTAGAAGTCTAGAACCCACTTGCACGAGAACCTAACTTCAATGCTTCTGCAAACCCACCAGGGATCAGCTCAAGAAACAAACATTTGTTGAAGCCTGACAGTGACTGATATGAAAGAAAAGGAAGAAGATAAAGCAAAACAGTCATTGCCAGAGAGCTTTTGCACAACTCCCAGTCTCAGAGTCATTGATGTATATCAGTATTAGCTTCCAATTTGGAAACAGTGGTCTTGTTGGTCTATACAGAAGCAGTGAATGCGAATGAAAACAGCGAACTTAAACCCCTAAAAACGAATCCGAAACCAAAAATCGTTCCAAAAATCGTGACACGTTCCAAATTTTTCTGACACGCTCATGACACGACGTACCCGGATATGACACGACGAGTCATGGAAATATGACACGTGTCAGGATAGAATCGTGTCCGATTCGTCCGATTCGGGATTCGTCCAGGGGTTAGGACGAATCCGGTTTCATAGCTAAAATCCTGATAAGTCTGTTGGATTTTGAATGAGATCTAAAATTCTACATTCTCCATATGAAATCCAATGAGGTCAGAACCACTCTCAAACATCATGAATCATTTCAATGTTAAAAATTTACGTAAAAGGATGAAAATGAAGATTAAGGAGAATGTCACTTTTACTTTAAGAATTTAACATTACCATGAATCACATATCAATACTAGGGCCATAGGCTTGATCATTAGGCTACCCCACTCAAAAATTATTTGTTTCTTTGGAAAAAATTGCATTTGGAATGTTACTGCAAAAAAGACTAGGGAGCTCCCCTAATCGCTCCCTAAAAACCAAGGAGCGTTTTTTTTGAAAAGGAGCGCGCTCCCAACTAGCTCCTAAGTGGAGCGCGAACTGGGAGCAGGTTCGTGGGGGGGGCATTTTCCCACAACCTTGGTTGAGAGGATCTTTTTATCAAAAAATCAAAATGTTGATAGTTAATTTTATTTGTTTAAATTCTTCTTGTGCCCTAATTTTTTTCCATGAATATTACCTCAGTTTGAGTGTGTTTTTTTGTCATTATTGTCGCATTGAGAGGTGGGTTTTTTCTTGTCAAAAATTCAAAATGTTGATTTTTAGTTTCATTTGTTTAACTTTAAATTCTCCTTGTGCCCTAGGTTCAAACTTCAATCTTACATTAAGACTCAAGAGTTCAACAAACTTACAAACATGCCAAGGAAATTGGACCCTATGTGGGAATTTGGTGAACACAATGGGGGGTTTGATAGATCAAATTTGACTTGCAAGTTATGTGGGAAGCATAAGACAGGGGGAATACACTAATTGAAACTCCACCTTACACAAATTCCTAGACATGAAGTAGGGCTTTGAACAACAAAAAAATCCAGAAATCATTCGTAGAGCCCTCAAATCATTGGAAGATATAGAAACAACCAAACTGACCAAGGCAACTCTGAAGAATCAAATGGTGGGGGGTGGAGTGATGGGAGGCAACCATGAGAGTGGTCCTTTTTCTGCTTCAGCATCAATTTCTACAAAGAACCCCACAACTACCTCATCATTTTTTATTCCTAGAACCACGCCTGGTGCAGTCAACTCTTAAAAAAAGGAGAAGGAAGAAGCTCACAAGTTGTTGGGAAAGTATCTTCTTTGGAGTTGTTGTCATCTCGCTTACGCACCTAAGATAATGTGGGAAAAATCCTCAACCCCACTAGTTGTGGCCTTGGTGGCAAAGCTCAAAGAAGGGGTTGTCACCTAATCCCAACTCTCTCAGTCTAAGCTCTCCCCTAGCTAAATCCAAGGAGGGTGGACCCTAAAGAAGGTTTCTAAACAAAGCTTGTTAAACTAACAAGTTCTAGGAGATAATTAGTAGATGAGTTAGAGCATAAATCATTCAACAACTTGAAATATAACTTGAAGCAATAAAACTTAGCAAATACAAATGATTATGAGCATCAACATCAAAATGTAAGTAGATCAAAGTAATTCAACAATATATATCCTACAAGGGAAATGTAAGTAGACCAGTGCCAAATAAACTCTTGCAAGGAATGAAATATATGTTCAAGATAAAGGTACTTGCTATAAAGGAAATGTCTTCAAGATACACAAGATCAAATGGACTTACAGTTGCAAAGAACAAGTGTTAGATCCACCAAATCAAAACTATAATATGATGCTAGAACTTTGAAAGGAAAGCAATTAATAAAATTGAGAACTTGCAAAAAAAACTCATTTGTACTTCAAAAGAGAAAACATGCTCGAACACAACAATGAGATGAAGCTTTAAACTTGATCGAAATGAGCACAAATAACGTACAAGGGTAAAATTAAAATGTTTGCAAGTAAATGAAGTGTTCTCTAAATCTATTGCATGTATTTGAGAAAGACCATAATAGTGAGATACTTAATGAGATAACAATTTCAAATGCATGCAAGAAGAAACATTCAAAATATGTATGGTGCTTGTGTGCTAATGTGTTCTTGGCTGATTTTAGTTTAAGGCTATTCTAGGGTGATTGTTCCCCTCAATACAATCAACTTGGCAAGGAGTGAGGTGAATTGCAAGAAGGCTAGGATGAGGAAGCTCTTGTCCTTCATTAACGATACCCACCTAAAGTTCAAGACAACCCACGTGTCTTCATTCCTACAAGGGACTTGGCCACAAGAGAACTGCAAGATCACGTGTTTTAACCTTTGTTCAAAACTCAAATTGACAAAATTGAATGAAAGCTAGGGAAAATTGTCCTAAATTCTATCAACCAAGCTTATACTTGGAGGTTAATTTTAGAAGTGCAAATAGTGATGCAAATGAGTGTCTTGCAAGTAGAGATAGTATTCCAAATGTGAAATGCTTCAAAATGGTTCAAGTAAATATGTTCATTCACAATTTAGGAAATAAAATACTTGCATAAACAATGGAAATGGAACTTAAATGATGTTAAGAAATAGCTGAAAATTAGATGACAAAATCATCAAATTTACATGAACATGGAGCAATATTAATATGTGAAAATGAACTTGCATGAAAATATGAGATATCTCACATGAGAGGACATATTAATCCGCAACTAAATAAGTTATATCAGCTGCAAAAAATCAGATCTAAAATGCTCAAATGAACAATGGAAAGAGCGAGATAGAATCACTAAATTAGCCCAAGATGAGAGTGTTAATTGCTAGATCTATGACCATGTGAATTAGAAGTTAAGCAAATTAAATATACTTGAATGAAGAAACAAAACTCAAACAACAAGCATGAAAAGGATCCTCTCCCAAAAGGAGAGAGGGGTGGGATGCCAAAAGGATAATCCTCAAGCTCCCTCAAAGAAACCTTAATTTTATTATTGGAAATGAAGCCCTCTAATGGGAATGAGGGGCTTAAGCTTTGAGGGGAGTTTACAAAGAGCTCAAAAAACAAGTACTACTCAAATAAACTTAATAAAAATAGAGGAAGAAATGCAATGCCTATAGAAAAATACAACAAGAATGTCTCGGAGAGGAAACTTGCTTTTCCAAGAGAAATTTACTTGATGATTCCAATTTCCAAACTCAAGGAGAAATCCTTGCTCAAATGATAAGAGGCAAGGATAGGAGGAGGAGGTTTGAAAGGTGAAAAAGCTTCAATGATGTATCTTTGCTTCTCAAGTCTTCCACCTACATATCCTTTAAGAGATGCTTCCAAACAAGTCTTCAATCGTCCTAGAAATTTGTGCAAGGCATCGAAGCATAAGAGATTAAGTCAATAAAGGAAAACAAATTACAAGAAACTAATATACAAGTAAAATACACTTGCATGCAACAAAAGGAAATTGAATTTCTCCCTTTGCGCAAGCAAGAGGGAATAAATCCTTCACAAGCTCTCAAAGCTAGATTAAGCAAATATAGTGCATAAATTAGATCAAAAGTTGAATTCGAATTTATTATCTGTGCAAACTATGGTAAAGAAAACCCCCTTCAAATCTTCTTGATTAGATCCTCTTTAGTAGCTTGGTATGGCTCCTGCCACCTCTGTCTTTGAGAGTGTGTTCATCTAGCCGATGAGTTACCTCATGCTGAAGCTTCCTTCAACAAAATGTTAGATTTCTACACACTCAAAAGGACGTTAGCATTCACAAGGGACTAAATTGCACAATGGAGGAGAAGGCTAGAGATTCAACCTAGAATCTTCTAGTGCTCCTCTTCCTAGAGTATTCCTTTAATTCAAAAATTATGCAAGCTAACTTACATATATTAATCCAAATAATGGCAATGTGAAAGCTAACGCAATTTAGAATCCATGTAGAAATAAAGCATAGAGAGTTGAAGCAATATCACCAAAACCAAATTAAACCCCAAAGTATTTCTTTACTAACATGAAAGAAGTGAATACAAATTTCAGAAGAGTCTCCCCAAGCACAATATCTCGTCTCAAGATGATTAGAATAGAGCCCATGGCTCATTTAAATAAGAAAATGGGAGAAAATCCCAATGCAAACCCCAATGCCAAGTGGAGAATGGTGGAAATCTCAAGGTGAAATTCGAATTTGTGAAGTGGAGCTCCAATGCCAAGTGTGGAAATCGATTTTTGGTAAGTGGAAAACATTTTCTTCTTCCCTCGTGCCAAATTCGTTTTTTCCTGCTGTAGATGCCAAGTGTGATGAATGGTGGGTGAAAGGGAGAGCAATCCCATGAATTCCTCACCAAAACTACGACAAATCCATGTTGTGATGCCACCTCTCCGAACTGAAACCAAATTGCCCTACGTGGAGCTCCAATTTGTTGTACGTTGACTACCCAAGAGTGTTGTGCATGTAGGTTAAGGTAAGAAGCAGTGTATACGTGTATAGTTTGGTAAAATATCATGGAGACAATACTCCATAATAATCTCACCCAAAATTTAGCTATGCATTGATTTTCCTTGGATATTCGACTTGGTAAATCTGGCCCACACTTAATTTCCCATGTGCCATAAATGCTTGATGATGTGAGTGCCCATCCAACCTCCAACTTGTCACTTTGACCCACTCTTAACTTGACTTGATTTTCCACTTAATTTCCATGTCATTTGGCATGTGGAAAAAAAAAAATCTCCACTTTTTATTTTTTCTAGTAATTTATTGCCACATTTTCCCCTAGGCTTAGGAAAAGTGGGTTTTTTGGGGGTAAAATGATTATTCACCCACCAAAGTGTCTTAGTAGAAAGTTGAGGTCGAATTTTGATTACTCATACCCCCTATAACTTCTCTAGATATCAATTATTACAATTTATATAAAAAAATTATTAAAAATCTCGTCCTGCAAGAAATTTTTAACAATTAAAAAATGACGCTAGACCTTAACCAAATTCCACGAAATTTTACAAGTGAACTAACATGGTAATATACATTGACTCTAGATACTAGGACTCACCTAAGGCATTATCAAGCTGCACTCTAGCTTTGGGGGTATATCTCGGAGCAAAAAGCAATTAATTATTAAGCACTGAAAAGCACAAATAATGAATTAAGTAAAAAAAACTCCCTAGAGTCAACTCATTTGGTAGCAAATTCCTAAGCTACCTAGGCCTATTACATGATTTTATTCATCAGACTATCATCACATTTACAACATCCCCGCATGGTTGCAGAGTCTGAGTACAATGAAGAAGAAGTTAAAGATGGGGCTTAGAAGCCCTGATGAAATCTGAACTCTGCAATTGCAGGAAAGCTCTGAAATATCCTAGGGCATGGAATCTTCATGTGCAACTTTAGTGGTCTACAGGAGTGATGTTCCCTTCAACATTGCCAGGAACAATCCATTTTTCCAACCCACGATTGATCTTATTGCTATTGTTGGCCCGGGGTACAAAGCCCCTTCCTATGATGACTTTAGAGGGCATAATCTTTAGAATGAAAAGGTCAAATGCACTGCAAGATTGGAGTTTAGGGCATCATGGGCACATATGGGATGTACTATGATGCCATATGGTTGGACTAATCAAATGGGTAGAACCCTTATTAACTTCTTGGTTAATTGTCCCAAGGGGACAATGTTTATGAAATTTGTTAATGCATCTGCACATATCAAAAATGCACGATTATTATGTGATTTGTTGGATGTGTTCATTCAAGAAGTGGGTCCACAACATGTTGTCCAGGTCATAACAGACAATGTTGCAAATTATGTTGTTGGCAGGATGCTTACGGAGAGGCATCCTAACTTATTTTACACACCTTGTGTTGCACACTGCATTAAGTTGATGTTGGAGGACATAGGAAAAATTTCTCTTTTCAAGGATATTGTTGAATTATCAAAAAGCATTACAAAATTTATATATAATCATCCATTTGTGCTTCATTTGATGAGAACATTCACCAACAACAAGGAGTTGGAGCACCCTGCTATTACACAATTTGCCACTAGCTTCATATCTCTTCAATCTCTCTTGAATTATATGTGGGATGTGAAGAGAATGTTTCTTTTAGAGGAGTGGCATGCTTTGTCATTTAGCCGCAAACTAGATGGAGAGGCCATATGCAAGCTAGTTTCATACGAGAAAAGCTTCTAGGTGGGAGTGCAGGAGGTGTGTAGCATTACTGAGCCTTTGATAAAGGTTCTTTCAATAGTTGATGGAGACAAGCCCACAATTGGCTACTTGTATGAGGCCATGGATAGGGCTAAGGAATCCATTTGCAGCAATTATGATGATAAGGAGGCTGAGGGGTTTGAGAAACAACAACCGATATAGGCAATGATTGATCAGCAATGGAACAATACACTCCATTGTCCCCTCCATGTTGCAAGGATCTACCTAAACCCCCATTTTCTAGCTCATGTCGTTTCTTATTTGACGTTGAGGTTATGGATGGATTCTTCACTTGTGTTCAAAAGATGGTGACATCTCCAGGAAAATGTGCTCAAATTTCTAAATAAATGGAGATATACAGGATAGCGGGTGGCACATTTAGCTTCGACATCGCTATCCGTGATAGGAAAACTAAAATGCCAGGTAAGCCTTAGTTTGTTTCAAATTTCATTGTCTCTTCATACTTTTCTTCAACTTTCAAATTTCAATTTTTTCTTACGTTTCTCTTATTTGTTGTCGATGCATGGTGGAGAAGCTAAGGTGGCAGAGTACCCAATCTCCAAACGTTTGCCATTCGAGTGCTTATCCAAACATGTAGCTCCTTCGGATGTGAGCGCAACTGGAGTGTATTTGAAAAAATACACACCAAGAAGCATAACAGGTTAAAAAAATTCCCATTAATTTTTTGAATTCATTAAATATTAAAAAATATAATTTATTATTTTTATAATTATTAATTTATAATTTTTTACCCTTATACAAGTTGGAGTCCCAGCGCCTCAACAACATGTTCTACATCTACTACAATTTCCATGTTAATTTGGCAGCTCATGGACAAATTCCCTCCCTTGGGCAACCTTCCTCATTCAGAGAAGACTCTCTTTGCCCTTGGAAGAATTTAATTTGTTCAAGGAAAAATATATTTTTAATGTGAAAACCCAAAAGTGCACAGAAGTTCAAGTCGAATTTAAAGAAAAATTGGGTCTCCTCCAACACCTATAAATACAACACATTAGCACCTCTTTTGGACACACATCTCACACATTCATTTCTTCTTCTCCTGGAGGTTCATACATTTGAAAAATTGTACTTCCTTTTGACACGTCCGAGGAGAGAGGATATTTTGATTGGGCCGAAAATATGTCTTTGACTAGCACTTTAACCAGCGTTGACTTTTTGAGATTGGGCATAGTTTGACTTGGTTTGACTTGGCATTTTGGATTGTTTTTGGAGGCCAAATTTTTTGGCACAAAGACCAAGATTTTTTGGTTACTTTGACTCTAGTTGACCACAGATTTGATAGTTGACCTTCTCTCTCCTTTGACCAAGCTTGACCGAGTTGTTTAAGATTATTTTGACCTCATTTTGACTAGCTTTCCAAGCCGCATTTTTAGGCAGTTAACTGAGCTCCTTTGGAGGTGTTTGATTGTTGACTTATGACTAGTTAGGGCATCATTTGCTACTATTGACTATTGTTGACTTTGACTAGATTTGACTTTTGGGCTCATCTCTTGAAGTTTTCAATATTGGTTGTTGAAAAGTCAAAGTTTTTGACCGTTGACTCTTGGATGGTGAATTGAATCATTTTATTCTCTGTTGAACATTTTATGACAATCTAATAAGAAGAAGAATTTGAAAGGGTTTTCCTCGTTGTGGGGTTTCCCTAGTCTTTCACCAAATCCTTGTGTCTATTATTGCTCTTGATTGTCTTCTGCTGTCATTGCATTTACTGTTCTGTATATGTTAATTTTAGATAACAATGGTATGTTCTTAAGAGATATTTACTTCAATTTGTCATATTAGACCAATACCAATTTCCAGATTAGCAATCACATTAACATTGATAGTAAATGCAGATAGAACATAAACAATAAGTAGAAGACAAGCCAAGACAAGGACACAATATTTGGAAAATGCCAAGGAAAACCCTTTGATCAAATCTTCTTATTATTCTTCAAAAGTTTAGCAGAGAGAGAGTACAATATACAAAATTTACTTGCCCAAACACTGTCAAAACTGTCTAATCAAACTACAGTCAACAGGATTCCCTAACCAGAAATTCAACACTAGTCAAACCAGCAGAAATTCTCCTCCAATTCAGCTCAATCAAACCCGGTCAACCCAACCTCCAAAGATGGCCCAAATCAACCCAAAACAGTCCTGAAAAATCTAATCAAACCTGGTCAAAGCACAATCAACTATTACGATCAAAGGGCTGCAATCAACGCTGGTCAACCTACTTAGAAAATCTCGATTTCTGTGCCAAAATATGCGGCTTGCCCAAACAGAGAATTTCCCACAAAAAATGTAGTCAAATGAAGTCAAACATTGCCTGGTCAACGCTGGTCAAAGTTGGCTGCAACTCAGTCAATGCAAAGAACAAAAATCCCAATCAAACCTTCGCACGTGTGGAGAGGAACAGGCTGCTTGTAATTTTGTACGACCCAATCAGATGTAGAGAGAGAAAGATGTGTGATGATGAGTGACCAAATGAGGAAAATGACTCCTCTATATATACACAACGTTGAGGGTGAAGAGACACGTCTGTTGGGCTTCATGAGCCTACATTTGACTTCTGGCCGACCTTGACAATTTGTCCATAGAAGAAATAAATTCATAATTCCATTTGTACTTGTCAGAATGAGATGATCTTTAGATCAATCCTACACCTCTCGAAAAGAGGAATCCAATAAAAATATCATCTCCATCATATGAGTTGTCCAAGGTGGAGTTTGGCCCTAGTTGCCAATTTTAACAATCTACAATTGCTATTTGTTACTAGAAAGATTAAACTGATTTGAAAGTGATTGCTAATTGAATATAAGATTGGGCTAAAGT
Organism: Pinus tabuliformis; assembly: GCA_031772625.1. NCBI lineage: Eukaryota > Viridiplantae > Streptophyta > Pinopsida > Pinales > Pinaceae > Pinus > Pinus tabuliformis. The sequence goes on along the minus strand of CM062812.1, from coordinate 494,421,508 downwards.
GATTGTAACAGCATAGAACAGTGGTAAATTAATCGTCGGCGAGCCAGCTTGAGAGGACACCTGATGTGGAGGCCATCTCATTGGATGGGATACGCACCACTTCTGCATGGAGGGTTGAGGTCGAGAGGTCTATCATGGAACCAGGCCTGATTGGTTGGAAGAGGAGGCAGTTGAGGGGGTAGCATTTGCAGCGGATAGGAGGAGCAACAGGAGGAGGGTGTGACACCACCTACCATGATCACTAGTAGAGGATGTGGTCTACCTTCTCTATCTCCTAGTTCTTCAACTTCTAGAGGACATCGGAATCCAATGCCAGCCCCATGGCATTCTTCATCTAGAGGGAAAGTTGTTAATTTTCTTGCAAGAGGGGTAGAGGAAATCGATAATTACTTGGTTCATTTCATTGTATATGATTCATGATATGCGATACATTATAATATTTTTTGTTGATATTTTGAGGTTGAGTCGGGACTCAAGATTCAAGACATGATTCACTATTATGTGTGATGTAGCACTAGACATATTACACATCTTATATATTAGTTCTCTTTTCATATTTATGTGTCAATGCATTTATTTTATGATGTGGATGCTTTAGATACTAAAAATTTTGAAAAAAATGAACTTTTTGTACATTTTGTATTTTACCAATTTCGGACCCTCACTAATTTAATCCAGATAGCGACTATCGCAACATTGAGCAGGGCCTCTATCGTTGTTGCTTCCACTCTCGAAATGATTGATAGGCCTCCAACAATTTAGGGGTTTGGGATTAAAAGAGGGCTTGAAATAGTGGCAAGCAGGATGTTTTTTAAGGGCACACAATTACTTGTAAATCAAAGATTCCCCTAATTTGAATACAAAGATCGGGTATTTTATTCAAAGCATTAAAAACGAATCTTTAAACTAGTTCAAACTATTACATATTATGACACGGATTTTATTAATGTTCACAAGTCAGTTGGTGGATCCCAACTTTTTTTATGGGAAATGAATTTTTAGACACAATAGCGTTGAGGGTTAGCTCAATCGGTCGATTCCCCATCGTTAAAGCACCTTTGCTATTGAGAGGTCACAATTTCAATTCTCTCAACACTCGAGATCAAGCTCCATGATTGAGCAGGTAGGAACTCATCCCTTCGGGTGGATATGCCTAGTACAAATATTTCGTGGACGTAGCGGTCACCAATCTCCAGGGTCCATGATGTTGATTTTTCAAGTGCAAAAGATACAAGCACTAATTTTTTAAAACTGATAATTACTTCTAAAGATGTAGATATTCATTTAGAATTTTCAGTTGATCATTAAGCAATTACACTTTAGAAATTCAACCATAAATGTGTTGATTTTAGGATTTTCTAAAACAATAATTACTTCCAATGATTTCAATCATTAGTTTATCTTATTTTGCATTCATAATTAAACAATTATATAAGAAAATCTCAACAATAAACAAGAATGCCAATGGAATCAAGACGAGACAACCAAACATAAGAGACACAAATATTACACTAGGAAAACACCAAACTAGGGGAAAAAACTTAGCAACCTTTTCTTAGAGAAATTTGTCCATTCAATAAGGAATACATATGTTCTTTCCAGTGAAATAAGAATAAAGAATAATCAAAATCAAGTCCAGGTCAAACCAACATTGCTTCCAAAATCTCTTCCTTCCTTCCACGCCTAGATTAGGCCTCTAATTCATCCTCCTTTATCTGCTTTGAATTAGCCTTGAAATTCTTCCTTTGATTGGTCTAAAATTCTCCTCAACTGTGATGTAAAATCCTTCCTCAGATGACTCGAATTGGATGCCTAGATTGGAGAGAATGAATGCCAATATGTAGTTGATGAAAGGGTCGAATGGGTGTGTCCCTTCATTGAGGCCGACTTGAAGCCGACCTTACATTTGGAGGCAAAATTCATAATTTGAAAAATTCAAATTCCATTTTTTCTGGAGTCGATTTGTTGTGCAGTTCATATTAGACAATTTCGAAGAGCTAACACAAATTATGAGGATCAACCGAAGCTACAAAACTTCAACAATCCTTCTTAGCTAGGGAGGTATTCATAATGAATTCCACAAAGGTTGAATAAAAAATTTCTCTATCCCAAGAAAAGGTTGAATAAACCCATCCACCACATGTTCATCACCATAACCATGTGGAAACCATCCCACATCAACATCATGGAAAAAGGCATAAGCTCAACCCACTAGCCAAACCTCGTGGCAATAAGGTTAGAACCCCACTGATCAAGGGAGCAATCTATAATACGCACAAGACCTCACTATTCCATGTGCTTTGACCTATCATCATGCACTCGATCAAACAATCTTGAAGCTACCCTGCTTCACGAATTGCAAAACAAATTGCAATACATCCTATGCTCATCAAAGCAAATTCTCAAGCGCAAACTGTGAATCCTGTAAAAATTTCTCATTTCCCACCCCGGTTTCAGTTTCACCTTATTTCTCCCATATAGTTAAATGCCCTTTCTCATATCCATACATTCAACAACTGAAAAAAATAATTTTTTGCTGAAAATACAAATTCTGGAAATTTTACAGAATGTTGGAAAATGAAGAAATAAAAATCAGCAGGTACAAACAGCCATTTAACACATTTGAACACAGTGATTTTTGGTCAATGTGACCCTGGAAAACCCCCTACAACTCTTTGGGAAAACCAGTTCAAGAGCTCTTTCTTATTTCTGAAAAGTGAAAAATGCTTTTACAGTGAGAAATATTCAGCAAAAATCAGCAAGCAAATTTTACAACTTATCTCGGTTTCTGTGCCTCACAGCCAATTGGAAAATACTAGCAAACAGCAAAACAGGACAGCAATAAGTGTTGTACGGCCTCCTCGATTTTCGTGCCAAATTTGTTGTACAACCTCCTCGATTTTTGTGCCCAACTGTTGTACGGTTTTCCTAGAAAATTGTGCCCAACTTGCTATACAGTTTTCCTAGAAAATCGTGCCCAACTGTTGTACGGCCTCCACAAATAAACTGTTGTACAGATTTCTAGAAAATCGTGCCAAATATCTGCCTTTCACTGTGTGCTCACTCAGCTGTACGGATTTGCTAAACTGCTGCCTTGGAATGTGTGCCAAGCTGCTGCCTCCTTCTCCTCCCTGTCTAGAAATCTCCCTTGCTCTCTCTCTCTCAATCTGCTCATGAAAGAATGAATGACATTTTCCTCATTTTCCTCCCTTAATCCAACCCTAAGTGTCTTTTGGGTAATCCCTTAATCCGATGGTTGAAATAGATTGAGATCTAGGGCTGAGATTAAATGCTCATTTAAATCTCACTTTTTATTTTTTAATTCACCCCACTTTAATAAAGACCCACTTAGTCATTTATTTCCGAAGTCACTTTTCCTTTCTAATTTTACATTGACTTTAATAAAGTCACTTTAAAATTAGACTTTAGTAACTTTATCACTTAAAGTCACTTTTAAACTAGATTTGACTTTATAAAAATTATAAAGTCACTTTAGGAGAAAAATTAAATTCTTTTTGGACACTTTTCCCTAGGCCAAAGATCAAAGCCTTAGGGAACCACCTGTCCTCCGGTACCAAATTTCAACAAATCCCAGCAGCTACACTCAACATGTGCCTAGCCTTAATCATAAACTTCATCACAGCTGCTTCCCCAATGATTCTAATGTTGAAACAAATCTTGCTAAGACAATCCAGGTTGCTCCCTCTGCCACTCAGCTTCACCAAAATGGATTGGGAATGGCAATGGACTTGTTGTCCATCATCCCAAATATATCATCCTTTTGACCAAGGAAAATCTCATCCATTTGTTTGCCATGCTTCTATTCCCAAGAATTAATGTATCCAACAAACATCCTTCATCTCAAACTTAGAAGTTAGTTCTCTTTATCTTGATTGCTTCTGTTATCACGATGGAAAATCTTTCTGCCACAGTTGCTCCCCCTGTCATGTGAATCCTTCAAATCTACTGCCTTGCTTGCTTCTTCTGAACAAAAGAGATTTTCCGGCATGATTCCAAATATCAGTACAATTTCTCCCTCTTAAACAAGAATCATTTTAGGGAAAATCCTCTTGTCACACACTTTGCTTAGTTCTTTCAATACTTTCATTTGTTGCTAGAGCCTTGGTGGCCTACAAAATGTAACTGCAATTCTCAGTAGGAGGCCATCGAAGAACAATTACAACCTAGCAAAGAAATAATGACAAGAGGCTAACTAATAGTAAAACACCAACAATAGTAATCAAGGAAGAGAGATATAAGATACTTATCTTTTGAGGACAAAGAGGAATTTGTCAACTCCCTCTTGATCCTTGCCATCTTGTAAAATCCATCTACAAGCTCATCATCCTTGTCTTCATCATCAGCATGTTATCATTCCTTCCATGAGCAAGGGTTTCATCTTTCAGCAGAAACATCAACCTTTAATATTTAAGGTCTAGCTCTAGGGTTTTGTTTACAAACCCTAGAGCTTTCTTAATGATATCCTTCAAGACTTACGTAGGGTTTACAAACCCTAGGGCAAATAACATTATTAGATTTTGTCATGTACATCACACACTCCTTTTTCATCTTGCTCGGTAGCTCTTAATTAACGTTGTAATGTTTTCCCTTTGATAAAACCTTTATCACAGTCCACATCAATCTCCATGAAAATGAAATGCCTTGGTAGAAACAGTTGACATGGCTCAGAGGTTCCACACAATCTCAACAGCCCTTGTAACATTGAGAGTTTATTCTAGACTTCTGGTAACAACTGTAGCTTTTAACATTAGTAGAAAGTAATCACTTACTGCAAATGTCACCTACAAATTACCTTTTCATATCCATCAATGGTCCATTATAGCACAAATCAGTAAACAATGGTCCAAATTTCCTTCATGGAGGAGGCATTAGCAAGATCAGAGTAGGACCAACTATTTTATAGATCTCGGATAATTACCCTTGATTCTTTCAAATCAAGCAAATCGATCTCTTCAAAACCACTATAGCAGGAGCAATAATCTGTCCTTTACAAGGACATTTTTTGTTCTGCAAATGACTTCAGTCTTCACAAGAGGACTTTTGTAAACATGATGAACTCAACCTCCTATTTATTGTAGTCTTATGAATGGTCTTTCAATTTTCATGTGGAGGCATTCCAATTTCCTTTGGTTCCTCTGGCTCAGAGAGGACATAACGCAGTAACAAGAACCCATTATCATAACAATGTATATCAATAACAAAAATTCAAAGAATCACTACAACAAAAGGTGGGAAGTAAATGTCAATCCCTCTCACATCCACTTCCATACAACAGCAAAAGGTAGGATGTAAACATCAATCCTTCTTCCCACACATCCACTTGTATACTGCAACAGAAAGTAGGAAATAAATGTTACCTTCTTCTTATGTCCACCTGAATGGGGTTTTCTTTTTATCTTGTTGAAAGGACCAATATACTAATCCACAATATACATGTAGATTACTTATGACAATGATTTATAATAATCGAATCCTTCAGAAATGCACAGGCATTATCTTCTTCACTTTATGGAGCTTGCCACCAGAAATACTAGGAAATTCATGGTGTTCATTGCGATATCCAACACTCCATGTTAACATTTTCAATGGCATCTCTTGCCCCTTTTTGGAAGACATCGTGTTCTGAAATGAAATGCCCAGCCATAGGATGCATTCTGTTAAGTTATGGTATGTTCTATGCTTATAACAGTTTACTTTTTTTTCATATTATATTCCACCGATTAGCAATCACATGTACATAAAGTAAAGTGCAGATAGAACATTAAACGATCGACAGAAAACAAGCCAAGACAAGAGACACAAGATGTGGCGGCTAGCCAGGGACAAACCCCACAATGTGTGGGGAAACCCTTTGATCAAATCTTCTTTTATCTTCAATAATTCAGCAGAGAGAAATAGTACAATAAATCTGATTCATATTAGCAGTAGCAAACTCTAGATCAGTAGCATCAGCATTAGCGGCTTCATTATCAAACTAGGGCAGACCATATCTCACAAACCGACAGTCGGATTGACTTCATTCCACCACCAAAAGTTTCGGCTTCCAGAGGAGGTTCAGATGAACCTACAACGCAGTTCAGATGAGGAGATCTTCTAGGCCACGCAAGTCAATCTTTACTTCTGCAGTTGCAGCTTCAGTTTCAGCAGTTTCCGGCTTCAAACTAGGGCAGTCAATATCTTGCAAACCGTTCGTCGAATTGACTTCATTCCACCACCAAAAGTTACGGCTTTCAAAGGAGGTTCAGATGAACCTACAGCGCAATTCCAAAGAGGAGATCTTCTAGGCCACGCAAGTCAATCTTTACTTCTGCAGTTGCAGTTTCAAATTCAACAGCTTCCGGCTTCACATGTGTGAGAGAGAGAGACCCATTTCAGCGCAGTAGAGAAGAGACTCATATCTGCGCAGTAGAGAGAGAGATGTGATGAGATGAGTGAGTCCAAATGAGGAAAAGTCCTCTTATATTTATACACAACGTTGCTGGGTGAATAGATGCGACTGTTGGGCTTCTGAGCCTACATGAGTTGTAGGTCGGCTTGATAATAATTCCATAATCAAAATAAATTCATACCTCCATGAATACTTATCAGAATTGGACGATCTGTATATCAATCCTACACCTCTCGACGAGAGGAATCTAATAAAAATATTATTAGCCGTGAATAAGATGACCCACATGAAGTTTTGCCCTGGTTGCCAATTTTAACACTCCCTCTCAACCATGGAGAACTTCATCTGCAATCTTGTCTATCGGTCGTTACTATTCATCCATCAAATGCACTGCCTTCTACAGCCTGACCCTTGCCCTGCTCTGCTCTATTTTGCCTGTTCTGCTTTGTCTTGTTCTGCCCTGCACTGATCTGTATTGTTTTGTTCTGTTCTGCTCTGCTCTTGCATTGTTCTGTTCTACTCTGCTTTTGTCCGAATTATGAAGAAGAAGAAATGATCGAGGACGTATCATACTGAATCAAAGTCAGTCTCAGAGTATGTACCACTGGTCCCAGACCAGTCTCAACCAACCCAAAGTCAGCGTCATAGTGAGTACAACTCCAATGGTCCCAGACCAATATCATCCTCCACTGACTCAAAGTCAGTCTCAGAGTATGTACCACTGATCCCAGACCAGTCTCAACCGACCCGAAGTCAGCATCATAGTATGGTACAACTCCTACCACTGGTCCCAGACCAGTATCATTGATCCTAGATCAATGGAGGTCATCCTAGCGTAGGGAGTACGGTAGTTACAACGATGCGTCCATCGGTACTACTATGGTCCCTAACTTCATTTCCCTGCTCATTGATCAGATGAGAGGTACTTCGCATGAGTCCCAGACTGCATGGGTAGGATGCCTCGACAGGAGAACTAATCAATCCTGTCCTCACAGGAGAACACATCAATCCTGCTACAATTGCCATGGAGAACACATCAATCCAGGCCTCACAGGAGAACACATCAATCCTGCTACAATTGCCATGGAGAACACATCAATCCAGGCTGCCATGGAGAACACATCAATCCAGGCCTCACAGGAGAACACATAAATCCTGCTACAATTGCCATGGAGAACACATCAATCTAGGCCTCACCGGAGAACTAATCATCCTGCTACACAGGAGAGCGAATCATCCTGTTCCACAAGAGAGCGAATCATCTTGTCCCACAAGAGAGCGAATCATCTTGTTCCAGTGTGCACCACCAGGGGAAGGTGAGTCACCCTGTGGTCATATGTTGCTCCAGTAGGAACCGCAAACCCTCAGAGCTCCCAGAGCTCAATGTATGCAACATGCAGGATCCTTGTACAAGGGTTTCTTGCCGACTCCAAGTCGTTTGGGAAAATCACAGATTAGATCTTTCCTCGGGGCTTTGACAAGGTGTATCAACTTGTACATCATCTTAATGTGATGGAGCTTCCTTGCTCATCGACTTACCATATCTCAGATGATGTCTATCTGCTGGAGCAATTGACGAATATGGGATTCCTCAATAATCGAATCCCACCTCTAGTTGTTACAGAGAATCACAGTGGTATCCGATGTAAATCCAAACAGCTCACTGAAGAGCTTTCACAACCAGACTGCCTCACACGAGGTTATGCTAGCAACAATATATCCTGCTTCGGCGGTGCTCAAAGCCACCGACTTCTGCTTCTTGCTCATCCAGGATATCGAAGCAGATCCCAAGGTGAAACAGTACCCGAAAGTGCTCTTACGGTCCACCACACTGCCTGCCCAATCAACATCAGTATATCCAAGTAGTCTCACATCTCTGGCAGTGTATCTTAATCCATGAGAGATTGTGTCCTGAAGACATCTCAGAAGATTCCTGGCATTAATCCAGCGAGGCTCAACCAAATATGAGCTCACAATGCTAACTGCAAAACATATGTTCGGACAGAGGTTCACCAAGAACATCAATGCGAATGAGTTTTTGAAACTCAGAGGCATTTCCCAAGTCTGGTCCGAAATCACTACCATATAACTTCTAAAAGTTAAGATCCTCGAGGTAGTCACAGGCTCGCAGGCCATCATACCGAATCTTTCCAATATATTTACCACATATTTTCCTTGAGATAGGAAAATTTCCCTTGGCTTCTGCCACACTTCAAGTCCTTGGTCCTTCATTTCAAATTCAAAAGCCATCTCCCTCTTACATTTGTGAATGAGAGGTTTTGCACCTGTTAGAAAGAGGTCATCCACATACAACACCAGTATGAGAGGCTTGTCATCTTCAACCTTAAAATAAAGGTTAGGATCAGCTTCACTCCTAGTGAATCCCAGCTTCATCAAGTAGCTATCGATCCTCTCATACCATGCTCGGGGTGCTTGCTTTAGCCCATAGAGAGCCTTCTTCAACCTGCATACATGAGATTTTCAATCATAAATCTCAAATCCTTCAGGTTGTTCCACATAGACCTCTTCTTTGATAGAACCATGCAAGAACGCGGTCTTAACATCCATCTGATGTAGGTTCCATCCTTGTGAAGCCACAAGGGCTATGATCAAGCGGATGGTCATATATCTGGCAACAGGTGCAAATATCATAGTCTATACCTCCCTTCTTGGGATAAACCACGAGCAACAAAATGAACCTTATACTTTTCCATACTTCCATTTGCTACATGCTGTATCTTGTAAAGCCATTTTGAAGTAACAATTGTCTTGTCCAGGGTCTGGGAACTACTTCCCAGACATCATTCTCCATAATAGACTCATATTCTATGGTCATAGCATCCTTCCATAGTTAATGCTTGATGACATCTGAGAATGATGAAGGTTCATTTTGTATGATCGTTATCATGATGGTCAGGTATCCCTGATACCTGTTAAGTTTCTTACTTTCACGAAATGTTTCTCGAGGTGCAGCATATCCTTCAGCATCATCAAGTAGCCCCCTAAGCCATGAAGGCATCTTCCTAGAAGAGGAAGGCTCATTTGGAGGAGGATCAATCGGATCCATGGGTTCTTCTACATCAGGCATTGATTCATCATCCTTTTCTTTTGGTTCCCTGGTGTCGGCTTCTTGAGAGCTCCTCAAAGTCAGAGGATTGTTCACCTTGCTAAGACATATCTTCATCAAAGGTGACATCATGACTAATTACGACTTCCCTTTGACCGGCTATATAGATTCTATAGCCTTTAGTATTTTCACCATAGCCCACGAAAATCCCCTTCTTTCCAGATGAACCCAATTTATTTCTTTTCTCTTTCGGCACATGAAAATATACAGGGCTTCCAAAAATTCTAAAATGAGAAACATCGGGTTTCTTACGAGTGAACTTTTCTTTAGGAGCCTTGGAACCCAATGCTTGATGAGGGCACCGATTTTGTACATATACGGCAGTGTTTGCAGCTTCAGCCCATAGAAACTTAGGAAGACTTTGATCATGTAGCATGGCCCGGACAGCTTCCATAATTGTGCGGTTCTTCCTTTCTGCCACACCATTTTGTTCAGGAGTATGTGGTGTAGTAGTCTCCCTCTTAATGCCAACCTCAGGTATGCCTGAGTAAACCAATTGTAATATATCGGAGGTCTTGCTTTGGCTTGAGGGGAATGGTCCCCTTTTGAGCTTTCCTTTGGCACATCCCGGACATACACCTTCTTTCTCTACTTGGAATTCGGGCATCCCTGTTACCATCTGTCTTACATCGGGTAGAGCTTTGTAATGAAGGTGGGCAAACCTCCGATGCCAAAGTTCGGACTAAAGAGATGTGTCATAAGACATGACACCTAGCGGACTTCCAACGACCTGATATAATGAATCAACACTAAACCCAAGAGTAAAGGCATCTTTAACATTATTTTTCCATATACATACCTTGCCATTGTTGAAGGTTACCTTGTAGCCTCTGTCTTCCATTGCCAAGATGGACACTAGGTTCCTTTTGAGGTCAGGTGCATTTAATACAGCCTAGAATTTCTAGCCTTCTTGAATGCTTGTCCTCTTCCTTGATTCCCAGCTCTCCTCTTACCTTTGTTGTTGACTTTGTCATTCCTTTGATTGCCATGAGAGGGATTTTGATCACATTCCCTTGCATAGTGACCTGCTTTATTGCAAATGAAATATCGTCCTTTTCTTCCACCCTTAAATCCAACCTTTCTTTTCGATTTAGACCCAGAATTATTTCTTTTCTTAGCATGAGAAGAAAAAGCAGCAGGAGGACCTTTAGGCAAGGGCATTTCCTGCTCTTCTACTCTTGTTTGTTCTTGAATGCATCTAGCCATTAATTCCTCGAAACTAGGAATTACATTATTTTTTAGAAGAGTAGTCCTGAACACATACCATCCAGATGGTAATCCTCCGACAGTTGTGAGTGCCATTTCTCTGTCAGTAATGGTTTCCCCAATAGATAGGAGATCGTTCTTGATCTCGGTGATTCTTAAGAAGTATGCTTGCATACTTTCATCTTCACCCTTCTTGATTTCCCTCAACTTATTTCTAAGAAACAAAACTTGATTTGCATCATTAACTTTAAATAAACTCACCAGTCTGTCGTAGATTTCTTTGGAGGTGTCTAGATCAGAGATGTAGGCCACCAAGCGCTTGTCGATAGAGTCCCGGATGATCTTCTTTGTTTTGACTTCTCCATTTTTCCATTTGTTCCAGGCAGCAGCAGATGCATTTGATGAAGGCTCAACAATATTGCCTCTTACATGGTCCAGCACTCCTTGATCTTCAAGGGTTAGATCGATAGACATCTTCCATCCGTGATAGTCAGCTTTCTCACGGAGCTTGTCTTCGACAGGAAAGAGTGTTGAGGACCCCATAGTTCTTTTAGGATAGCCTTGCCAATCTTCTCTTCAATGATTGCTCTTGCTCTTGCTCGGGCTTTGTCTTCACCTCAACTCTGATACCATGTTAAGTTATGGTATGTTCTATGCTTATAACAGTTTACTTCTTTTTCATATTATATTCCACCGATTAGCAATCACATGTACATAAAGTAAAGTGCAGATAGAACATTAAACGATCGACAGAAAACAAGCCAAGACATGAGACACAAGATGTGGCGGCTAGCTAGGGACAAACCCCACAATGTGTGGGGAAACCCTTTGATCAAATCTTCTTTTATCTTCAATAATTCAGCAGAGAGAAATAGTACAATAAATCTGATTCATATTAGCAGTAGCAAACCCTAGATCAGTAGCATTAGCATTAGCGGCTTCATTATCAAACTAGGGCAGACCATATCTCACAAACCGACAGTCGGATTGACTTCATTCCACCACCAAAAGTTTCGGCTTCCAGAGGAGGTTCAGATGAACCTACAACGCAGTTCAGATGAGGAGATCTTCTAGGCCACGCAAGTCAATCTTTACTTCTGCAGTTGCAGCTTCAGTTTCAGCAGTTTCCGGCTTCAAACTAGGGCAGTCGATATCTTGCAAACCGTTCGTCGGATTGACTTCATTCCACCACCAAAAGTTGTGGCTTTCAAAGGAGGTTCAAATGAACCTACAGCGCAGTTCCAAAGAGAAGATCTTCTAGGCCACGCAAGTCAATCTTTACTTCTGCAGTTGCAGCTTCAAATTCAACAGCTTCCGGCTTCACATGTGTGAGAGAGAGACCCATTTCAGCGCAGTAGAGAAGAGACTCATATCTGCGCAGTAGAGAGACAGAGATGTGATGAGATGAGTGAGTCCAAATGAGGAAAAGTCCTCTTATATTTATACACAACGTTGGTGGGTGAATAGATGCAACTGTTGGGCTTCTAAGCCTACATGAGTTGTAGGTCGGCTTGATAATAATTCCATAATCAAAATAAATTCATATCTCCATGAACACTTATCGGAATTGGATGATCTTTATATCAATCCTACACTTCTCGACGAGAGGAATCTAATAAAAATATTATTAGCCATGAATAAGATGACCCACATGAAGTTTTGCCCTGGTTGCCAATTTTAACACATTCCCCCATCCAAAAATGTTGCCAAAATAAGGTACGCAAAGGACTTTCAACCACAAAAGTATAAAAGAGTTGTATCAAAGGTTAGTTGCACAAAAACATTGCTTGCCTTCCCAAGTCCAAGATGATTGGGATTCAAAACTAATGGCCTAAAGGCATAGAAGAAAAGAGAGTTGAAGTAAAACTCACAACATTTTTTGCAAAATGTATTTGAAACCACATGCTCCTCTTTGTAATTGGGAATGTCCATTGTTGGCCTTCTGAGGCGACCCTGAAAAAAGATTTTAGCTCTACGGCCTAGATTGCCCATATTTTCGACCTTGCCCTAAGGTTTATCAGACCCCTTGGTTTTGCCTGTGGTGTTGATCTGAGGCTTTTTGGTCAACCCCGACAAAACTTCCATTCTTTGTAATTTTGTCACAAACTAGGTACAGGACTTCAAGAGTACTAAGGTTAAGTGATTTCTCTTAGACCTTATTCCTTCAAGGTTGCCCTTCAACCATAGCTCTAATACCATGTTGATTTTTAGGATTTTCTAAAGCGATAAATTACTTTCGATGATTTCAATCATTAGTTTATCTTATTCGGCTTTCATCATTAAGCAATTATACAAGAAAATCTCAACAGTAAATGCGAATGCCAATAGAATCAAGAAGAGATAGCCAAACACAAGAGACACAAAAATTGCCATGGGAAAACACCAAATCAGGGGGAAAAACCCAACAACCTTTTCTTAGAGAAATTTGTTCATTCAACAAGGAATACATTTGTTCTTTCCAGTTAAATAAGAAATAAGAATAATCAGAATCAAGCCCAAGTCAAACCAACATAGCTTCAAAAATTCCCTCCTTCATTCTAGCCGTAGATTATGCCTTTGATTCATCCTCCTTTCTTTGCCTCAGATTAGCCTTAAAATTCTTCCTTTGATTGGCCTGAAATTCTCCTCAAATGTGATCTGAAATCTTGCCTCAGACAACCCAAATTGGATCCCCAGATTGGAGAGAATGAACGCCGATATATAGTTTATGAAAGGGCCGAAAGGGCGTGTCCCTTCACTATCGACGACTTGAAGCCAAACTTACTTTTGGAGGCGAAATTCATAATTTGTAAAATTCAAATTCCATTATTTTTGGAGCCGACTTGTAGTGCAGTTCGTATTAGGAAATTTTGGAGGGCTAATACAAATTATGAAGACCAACCGAAGCTACAAAACTTCAATAAAATGCACAAGGACAGTAGATATCACAATGCACAAAGATAACACAAGATTTACCTTGGGTAAATGCACTTCGGGGGAAAACCCAGCAACCTTTTCCTTAGAGAAATTATCCAGTTCAACAAGAGATAGACCTAACTCTTATAGTCAATATGATGGCCAAATTGGCCAACAATACAATCATCAAAACTGGTCAAACTGCCCTCTTGTCAAGTCTCAAATCTGCCCAACAATTTCAGCCCTTTCTAATCTTCCTAGGCCAAAATTCGGCCTCCCAAAAACTGCCCACAATCTCGCCCCTGATGCCCAAAAACCACAAGTGTGAATCTGCAAAGAGAGAGAGAATCGCACATGTGAAGTCAAAGAAATAGAGATACACTTGAAATAATTTCGTCCTTCTTATCCTTTGTCTTCGCTTACATGCCTAGGAAATATCTTCTTGTGTGCGAGATCAAATTGTACTGGAAGAAGGAGGTCAAGTGCCTTATATATATTGTTCTGGATGGCCTGAATGGGTGCCACTTCAACAAGGGCTGACTTGATTTGAGGAAGATCCGACTTGACAAGTTTGGAGCCAACAATTCAAAATTCAAAATTCTCTTTTGAAACCGACATGAAGAACATGTCCAATATTAATCATAACATATATTTTAACGACTAAAATATTAATTATGAAGACCGACCATAGCTAAAAAATTTAACACGTGAGCCACATAGAAAAATAAAACACGCACACACACACACACACCTGAAGGCATAATTAGCTCATTTGATTGTCTTTACATTTTTCATATTATTCATTACTCACTCCAAGTGCATTCACTATTTATTAGATTGTTTGATTCCCCTTACCTTTGTTTTGCCAATGGTTTTCCATCAAATCAAAATTTATTTTGTTGTTTTCTATAAATTTAGGGTTTTATTTTAAGGTTGTCTCTTTTAATTTCTTTCATTTTCAATATCCCAACCCATAGTAACAAATGCACAACCCATGAAAAGTAGTGTCCCCATAATTAAGGCTTGATGCCAAAAATGTGGCTAGTTTATAAAAATCCAAACATTCTAACACATCTACCATTATCTTGCTCTTGCGACCATATCAAAACTCAAAATCTAAACATTCATGGCTTCTTGAACAAGAATCAACTCTTATATGAAGATTATGTTGTATTACTTAACAATACTGAGTTGTTTATTTCCACTTAGTTAGAATTCTTTTAAAATGAGACTTCAAAAAAGAACACAAGAAAAAGGCAAAATACTTACGATCTGTGTGAAAATGAGACAAGAACCAATGAGAGCAATCTCCTCTTAGATAACGAAAAGCATCCTGCAAATAACGAAATTTTGTCAACAATCGACCATGAAGATGGCTTAAAGATATTTTATTATATGACTATCATTGTTATAGGTGTAAGAAGATAAGTGTGACCATCGCATAAGGTCCGTGGCCATGATCTATCATCAAAAAGGCAATAAGAAAAATTCAATGTTTGGAGTGACGTTCTATAACAAGATAATCTACTTAATAAGTGACATAATTCTTAATAAAAATTATTATAATGTATTAATAATCTACTTACTAAGTGACATAATTCTTAATAAATTCATAATAATGTATTAATTAGTACTTTACAAATTACATCATGCTTAAATGAGCTCTTTCATTTCCACCATGTTCAAAAAAGAAATGGCATTCTAAAGAATATTTAGTTTGATTCCTTTTTTCTTTGTTGTACGTTTTTTATCTTAGGTTATATCTTATCAACATCACCATCATCAAAAAATAAGCATGTCCACCCAACTTTCTCAATGACCATAGGTGAGAAACCATATCAATATAGTACTCCTCAAACACAACTTGTCACATCACATTACTATCATATGAGTCAAAGCATATGGATAAAATAAAAATAAGGAATATGATATAATTATAAATAAACATTTGACTCAAACCATGTTTCCTTCCTATAAACAAGCCAAAATTGTTCTCATCATAAGTGATACTTAGTGGCAAGCTTTATCAATGAGCTTCATTCCTAGTAGGATAGGCATTTACATAGCAACCAAGGTACTAATGCCACAAGTGATATATAATTGAGACCTATACATCTCCACACCTATCTTGGGTTGGCAATCCCTACATTATTATACTTTCTTCAATCAAACTCTTGATGACATATTCTATCCCACCACAAAACCTATTCTTGATCCCCCTATTCTTGAACCTTTTTTATTCTTGGCTCAGCCACAAAAAAATCCTTATACTCAGCAATTAGGTCAACTTTATCTCAAAGCTTTACCCCTTAACCTTTGTAGCACTCAAGGTTGTTCTCGTCAATCATAACCTAGGAATCCTTTGTTGGAGTACAACACTCTGATCCTAGGATTCAAACTTTAATATGCGGATTTTAATGTGTGATAAGGGTCACTTAAGGACCACATTCTATAAAGTGACCAACTAGATTAATAAAGTGTCATTAGTGAGGAAATTAGGTCAATTAGGTGACAAACTACCTAATCTACAAAATATAAGGTAATCTACCTCACTAAATAATTACTTTTAAATAACATATTATATTCTACATCTCCCATAAATTTGTATGTATATATTTTCTAAAACATTCTCACATCAAATTTGATGCTCTACCCAACCATCGAAACATTTTTTCATGAATACCTAAATCAACTAAGGTTCTAAGCATATTAAGGTTTACCTTATCCCCACTTCATACAATGCAAAAGTGTTAAAATTAGCAACTAGGGCCAAACTCCATGTGGGTCATCTTATGGTGGCTAATATTTTTCTTGGATCCCTCTCATCGAGAGGTGTAGGATTGATCTAAAGATCATCAGATTTTGATAAGTATTCATGGAGTTATGAATTTATTTGTGTTATAAGCCAATTCGTCAAGGTCGGCCAGCAATCAAATAAACCCCACATGTGCTCAACGTTTAGTATAAAAGGAGATGACTTGAGAGTCATTTCTCACACACACTTCTGTCTTGATTTCTCTCCACTTGTCTTGGGTTTTAGTGGAAGAGAAATCTAGGAGTGGAAGCCCTAGATGCTGGAAGAAAAGAGATTGCCCTAGTCGCAATCAAGAATAAGGAATACAATGCCCTAATCTAGAGGATGCAGTCATGAAAGAGAAGCCCTAACGCTATCTAGAAGGAAGCCTACAACCCTATACATTGGTCCCTACCAAAACGCAGTCAAGGAGGACATTACCATGCCCTAGCCGCAGCATTAGGAGGCTGCCCTAGACAGTGTGGAAGGGTTGTGTGGACAGCGTATTGAGCAGGAGTCTTAGCCGTTGTTTGGAGGGGTCCGAAGTGTTGGAGAAGGGGTTGAGTTCCCTTGTTCTCATGCCGCAGCAATAAAGGATTGTTGGAAGGGCAACCACAGTCATAGGATTGATTTGTGGGTAGTTTTAGTGACACATTTATAGGGCCGCAGTGAGGGACTGCTAACAGCAATTGGGAGATGAAGTTTGGATGGCCGAGAGACCTAGAACGGACCTCCTAACCAGGCTGCAGTCACCTATAAGGACAGCAAGGAAAACAGGGGTATTTTCACATTGGGGTTTTTCCCTGGCTAACGCCACATCTTGTGTCCTCTTATCTTGCCTTGTCTTCTGCGATTTATGTTTATGTTCTATCTGCAATTTACTTTAATGCTGATGTGATTGCTAATCTGGGAAAGATATTGAGCTAACTGTGAAAATTGAAATAAATTGCTCTAAGCATAGAACATACCTATACTTAACAAAAAGAGATATATCTGAATTTTGTTGCTTTAGAAAAAACATGACATCCTATCAAACAGATAACCAATCCCATGGTTCCCCTGAGAAGGTTCTTCAAATGCTTTGCATGAATCTTTCATCTCAAGTAAACTCTTATTAGATCCCAAATCAAAATCAGTGATTTAGATATGCCTCAAAACTACAAAATATGATGAAGAAGCATCAGTCTAGACCATACCTTGCTCCACTTCCCACCATTTTAGAAACATGCACAAGTCTACAAAAAACAACTACAACTTCCAAAGTAAAAGAGACAGAACACGCACTATGAATTTTCAACATCTAGAATCATAGCCCTTACTTTGCTTGTTGCCAACTTATTAAATCACTATGCTTTCTTTAGCTTTGCCTCCCTCAAGTTTTGACATCATTCACTCAACATTCCAATTCGTTGAGAAACCAAGATGTAGGCATATTAGGGTTGAATTCTCTTTCATGATAATTACTTGTGAGTGTTTGTTGGATTTTTATTATTATGTTATGTTCCTCTTCATCAAGCAGTTACCAAAATGTACATAAACATCACAAAAAACAAAAGAACACAAGATGTAGGCTCTCCAAGCCAAGGCCAAAACCCCACAAGGGGGGAAACCCAAAAAAAAAAATTCTTGTTATAGAATCAAATCAAAGTGAGTTATCCAAGACCCAAGACTAATACAACAATCCAACCTCCATGATGCCAATCCAAGCCCTCCAAAATCATCTTAGTCACAAGAAATAGCATCAATCTCAGTCGCAATACCTTGCATCAATATCAGCTCTTATGCCATAGGGAACTCGCTTCTATCTTAGGTCACCTGCCATAGAAAATTCGCATTTCTTTAAGACCATTTGCCACAGAGAAGTCACATTTCTTTCAGACTGTTTCCCACAGACAACTCAAATTTTCTTCAGACCATTTTCCACAGAGAACTCGCATTTTCTTCAGACCATTTTCCACAAAGAACTCACATTCTTTCAGATATATGACCTCAGGAACTCACATTTCTTCACAATAATGTAGCCTCTAAATTTCGCATATTTTCACCTCAGAACTCATCATAGAAAAGAACTGAATTGCTTGCCATTTTGGTGGAGGATGTATGCAAATATATAATTGTTCTCACATGCGAAAAGACACGTCTTTTGAGTGATCCAATTTGTCATCTATTAATTTATCACTAATCTATGCTTAGTACAATCACTTAGTTCAATCTTTTCTTCAATTAGCAATCAAATTTAATCTTCCAATGAAAAATAGCAATTGTAGATAGAACAGTAAATGCAATGTACAATAGAAGAAAATCAAGAGCAATAACAAGAGACACAAGATTTCGTCAAAGACCAAATAAAAACCCCACAAGGGGGAATGCCCTTTCAAATTCTTCTTCTATTAGATTTTCATCAAAAGTTCAGCAGAGAGATCACAATGATCCAATTCATCAATCAAGAGTCAAAGTCAAACCTTTGACTAACCAGCAAAACCAACCAATCAATATCCAAAAGATGAGCCCACTAGTCAAATCTGGTCAACAAGTCAAATCTAAAATTCTGGTCAAAGTCAATAGCAGTTATAGCATTCCCAAATGGTCAATGGTCAATAAGTCTCCAAAACAGCGCGGTCAACTATCAAAAAATGTGGTCTTGACTGCTAGTCAAAGTGCAGTCAAAACAGTCCTCCAAATTTGGTCAAAGTCTATTGAAACCCAAGTTGCAGATCTACACTCAACCAAGGTCAAAGTGTTGAAGAATGTAACTAGTGTAGGCTTTCATAATTATGTTCGAGTCATGATGTGATATATTTGTCAAAAGAAGGAAAAAGAAATTTAATTGACTTATTAAAGCATGGGTTTCATGCTTGGGTCAATGGTCAAGCCTCAATTGTAGGCTTCTAGGATTTTTGTTGAGTTAAAGTCAAAATCATTTTTGTAAGAGACCCTTCTTGGGCTCCTTAAAGTCAAGAAATAAAATTATTTTTTGTGTCTTATCTGTCCTCCACCAAGCCGACTTCCTCACTTAAGAAGACGGCCTCAAACACTATCAAGTCAACCTTATAATGCAGAAACAACCACTATATATATAACCATGCCACTCGACCTATTTTGAAAGCATTCTATTTCATGAAGACAATCTGCAATAACAAGTGCGAAGGTATCCAAGAAAGAAGTCAAAGGTGCTAAATTTGGAAAATTTCGGAATTTGATGCTAATAATATAGGTAGTTAAATTTTTGAGCGAAATTTACTAATTAAATACACAGCTACATACCTGGCTACTGAGTTTGAAGTCGATCCCGCATTGTTGTAGCTCCCAATTGGCTCCTGTTACCAAAAGACCAAAACCTCCCTGCCAAATTGGGCACAATCTCGGTACCCAGCGCCAAAGTACTTCAGAAATTGAAGTAATTTGGCCCCCCACAACAAAAACTCCCTTCTCAGTCGTACCCCCTTCCCTTTATATTTCTCTGCATCACTGCCCTTTCTTCCATTTGCCATCTCTGTGTCACTCCTTGTTATGTGGAACTCTGCATGCCTTTGAACTTTTAATGATCTTTATAGATTTGATTGTGTAGGTTCTCTTTTTTTTAAAGGATAGGCTACGTAGAATTCATTTGATTAGTTTAATTAGGGTTAACATTACTTTATTAATTTTATTTAATTTTTAATTAATTTAATTCACCTTATTTATAATTTTAATTAAATTACATTATTATTTTATTTATTTTACTCCAATATAATTTGTAAATTAAATTATATTTTCTTTTGGTATATAAGGGTGGTATACATATCAAGTACCTAACTTGATATATTTATTATATTCCGGTGAGATAGGAATTTATTTCGATAATCAATTCATTACCCTAACTTAGGAATTTTACATTATTAGCCAGTATGTGTACTCATGCAATACATGCAGTTCATGCATATGTAGCTATCATATGGATGCGCTGTATGTATGCTAATATTCACATTTTGTTTGTAGTTGTAGGTCGGCCATCACAGAAGTCATTAGTCATCACAAGAAAAGTATCAAAGGAAAGGGAGTCGAGATTCTGCCACATGTGAGACTTACTATATGATCGAAGGTACAAACCTCAGAAGTTCATAACTGACCAAAATTCTTGGAGGAACAAACTTACGTTGACTTGAAGGAAGAACCTTATTACATGGAAGCTGACTTGGTGAAGGGAATCTATGTTTTGGTCAATAGGGTCTTGGTTGTCTCAATCTGATTTGAATAGTGGAAGGGTATGCCTGGGTTTTCCCCTTGTTAGGGGTTTTGGCCCTGGTTGTGTTCCTATCTCTGTTGTCCTACTTTGTGATCTTCTTGTTTGGCATTTATCTTGATGATGAACAGAGCATAATAATGATAATGAAGAATTAATCTAATCACAAAAATTTCTCGAAATTTGAGAAATCATTAATAAAATCTAATGAAGCACCACCCTAGGTTTCTCAACGCAAAGTGCCCAAAAAAGTTCGTTGTGCTTACCAAAAAATCGGCCTCCAAAACAGATGCAAAATCTCAAGTCAAACCAATCCTAGACTCCAAAAAGTCAACATTGGTAAATGGTTGGTGAAGGACAGAATTCGGCCCAATCAAAAGTCTTCTCTCTCCTCGCACATGTGAAAGAGACATGCAATTTTTCAAAAGAAGTCAAACCTCCTAGAGAAGAAGATGTGTTATGTGATGCCTCCAAATGATGCGACATGAGGTGTATTTATATGTGTCCAAGGAGGTCGAATTTCCTTGCCCAAACCGACTTGTACTTTTGTGTACTTATGGGTTTCACTTCAAAATTATTTTTTTCCTTAACCAAATTAAATTCTTCCAAGGGCAAGGAGGGTCTTCTATGGAAGAGGAAGTTTCTCCAAATGAGGGAATTTGTCCCTGTGCTGCCAGAATAACACTCCCTCTCAACTACGGAGAAATTTCCAACTACATCAAAAGTCTCATCATCAGGTCATATCTCATCTCTACTCATCTGTTGAACACTCTCGAATCTAAAGAAGAAGAAATTGACATCATAGGGGAGCTCAAGCTACCGCACTCTATCCAATGACAATAGGTGAAATACAACTTACTAGGAAAGGATCACAACCGTTCTATTGTCTAATGACAACAAGAGAGATACATCATGCTATGAGAGGTAAGGATCACATCCATCCTATGGTCCAATGACAACAGGCGAGATACAACTTACCAAGCAAGGATCACAACCATCTTGTTGTCTAATGACAACACGCGAAATACAACTTTCCATAAAAGGTAAGGATCACATGCATACCATCATTTGTCGATTTTCCCACATTGACCCTCAAGATTCAAGTGGTAGAACACTTGCATCCCATCGCTTGAGCGAGATACCACTTGCCATGAGAGGCAAGGATGACAACCATCTCAAGCCATCTCAACCCATTGGCCAGACAGGGAGGAACAATCCCAACAAGCTCAGCTTGTGGGTAGGAAGCATATTGGGGTATACTTTGTCTAGTCCAATCATGATAGGCAGAGATACCCAACTTGCCATAAATGACGAGGATCACACACACCCTATGGTGACAATAGGCGAGATACTACTTACTGCAAAGGGTAAGGATCACAACCATCCTATTGCCCAGAGATCCCTCAACCCCAGGAGTTATCTGGCACAATTCCTCTCCTTGGTAGCTCAGACAAGGGGGAAAGAACATAGCTCAATGTCCTCGATCAGTCGAGACCCTTACCCGAGAGGGTCACGTCCATCAATCCAAGTTGCTCTCTGAAGACCAAGAACTTCCCTTTTGGCAAAGCCTTGGCGAGTATGTATGTTATCTACTCATCGGTCAAGATGCGAAGGAGTCTCATTGCTCCTCTTTGCACCATGTCTTGAATAAAGTGATACTTGATCTCAATATGTTTGGACTTGTCATGAAATACGGTATTCTCTACTAATCAGATGACACTCTTGTTGTCATAGTATATCACTGTCATGTCCAAAACATGCTCAAACAGCTCTCCAAAGAGATTCCCCAACCATAAAACCTCACAACTCACCATGCTGGCAACAATATACTCATCCTCTGCACTACGAAGGGCAAAAGATTTTTGCTTCCTATCCATCCAAGATATCATGGCAAGTCCAAGACTAAAACAACATATTGATGTGCTTTTCCTATCAATAACTTTTCTAGCCCAGTCAACATCAATGTATCCACGCAGTCGTACATCTTTGGCAGAATATCTCATACCGAGGTTAATCGTCAGATCCAAATATTTCAACCCATGCTTGGCAGCAACCCAATGTGCATGAAGGGGCTTTGTCATGAATTAGCTCAAATTGTTAGCTGCAAAACATATGTTCAGACAAGTGTTCACAAGGAACATTAATGTCCCAAACAATTGTCGATACTCAGAAGGATTTGCCAAATTAGATCCTGCAGTATCTCCAAATAAATTGTTGAAGTTCATCTCCATTGGTGTCACTAGTGACTTGCATTCTACCATTCCAAATCTTTCCAACAATTTCACAACATATTTTCCCTAAGAAAGGAAAATCTCTCTAAGCTTTTGCCACACTTCTAATCCCATGAAGTAATGCATCAACCCAAGATCTTTCATTTCAAACTCAGAGGCCAACTCCTTACACTCTAGCATTAGAGGCTCACTACCTGTCAAGAATAGATCGTCAACATACAAAACCAAAATCAAAGGCATACCTTGGACCAATTTGAAATAGAAGTTTGGGTCAGCATTGCTTCTCATGAATCCAAGCTTCAACATGTAACTATCAATGCGGGCATACCAAGCTCTGGGGACTTGCTTCAAACCATATAATGCCTTCTTTAACTTGCAAATGTGAGTCTTCCTGTCTTGTACTTCGAAGCCCAATGGTTGTTCAACGAATACTTCTTGTAGTATGCCATGAAGAAATACAGTCTTCACATCCACTTGGTGAAGAGTCCATTCTTGACTGACAGCAAGGGCAACAATAGATCTAATAGTGGTATAACGAGTAACAAGTGCAAATACATAATCTTCTCCCTCTTTCTGGGAAAACCCTCTAGCCACGAACCTCACTTTATATTTCTCAATACTTCCATTACCTCCATGCTTGATCTTGTATAGACACTTCGAGGTCATGACAAACTTTCTGTTAGGTCTTGAAACAACATCCCACACATCATTCTTCATAATAGACTCGCTCTTCGGCCATGGCATCCTTCCAAACCTGCTCTTTCACTGCTTCTTCAAAAGTGGGAGGTTCAGCTTGGATGATAGTGCTCATAACTACAATGTATCCCTAGTATTGGCATGGCTTCTTGCTTTCTCTAAAGGTTTTTGTTGCAACGGCATGTCTTTCACCATCCTGCAATGTATCACGAAGCCAAAGGGGTCTCTTCCTGGCAGGGGGATCACATGGAGGAAGATCCAAGGGGTCCATAGGCTCCATGGGATCATCAACAATATCCTTTTCAGATTCCAACACAAAAGTACCTTCTATTAGGTCCATGTCATCATCCTTCTTTTCAACAAGAGGAGGCGGAGGAAGGTCCCTTGCTTTTCCAAGGGCATCATCTTCATCAAAAGTCACATCCTTGCTAAACTCAATTTTCCTTTGACCAAATATATATATTCTAAAGGCTTTAGAATTTTCACAATATCCAACAAACATACCTTTCTTTCTGGTAGCTTCCAACCTGTTCCTCTTGTCCTTCAGCACATGAAAGTATATCGGGCAGCAAAATATCCTCAAATGTCCAACATCGGGCTGCACACCTGTTAAAACTTCTTCGAGAGTTTTGTCACCCAAGGCTTGATGAGGAACCCTGTTTTGAACATAGACTGTTGTATTAGTGGCTTATCCCCATAGGAACTTTGGTGGCTTTTGATCATGCAACATGGCTCGGGCAGCTTCCATGATGGACCTATTCTTTCTTTCAGCCACTCCATTTTTCTCAGGATTATAGGGCACAATAGTTTCCTTCTTAATTCCATCCTTCTTGTAAAAGTCAATGAACTCATTTGAAGTATATTCTCCACCATTGTCAGACCTGAAGACCTTGATCCTTTTCCCTGTTTGATTTTCTATCAGTGCCTTGAAATCCTAGAACATATCAAATGCTTCAACCTTGTGCTCTAAATAGAATATCCATATTTTCTTGAGATATCATCAACAATGATTATATAATAAAGGCAGCCACGAAGGGAGTGCATAGGCATGGGTCCACATAAGTCAAAATGAATGAGTTGTAGGATATCATTGGTCCTGGTTTTGCTAGAGGGGGATGGTCCCCTAGGGCCTAGACTTATTTCCATTGGCACATCCCGAGCATACTCCATTATGGCAAGATTGAGCATCAGCATTCCAAAAATCGTCCTTTTAACTTTGGGCAAAGCTTCATAATGTAAATGAGCAAATCTTCGATGCCATAGCTCACTTTGATGATTGCTATCATGAACTATTATTTGCTATGGTCCTCCATTGACTCTATAGAGTCCTTCAACTCTAGATCCCAATGTGAAAGCATCCCTCATGAAAGATTCCATAGGCTAGGTGAGTACCTTTCCTCTTATGAAGGCAACTATCATCCCTTTATCTTCCAAGGCAAACATAGATGCCAAGTTCTTTAATCCCAAAATATACATAACATCGTGAAGAAGAACGACTTCCCCTAAGTAAGCAAATGATCTTTCAAAGAACCAATAAGAATTTTATTGGCTTTGAGTTAACCTTTCTTATATTTTGACTTGGTAGCAGCAAGAGAAGTTTCAGTTGGCTTAGGTACTTTTCCTTCCACATATTCCAAAACGTCATTGTCATCTAATATGACTTCCAACCTAATCTTCCAAGCAGTAAAGTTTGATGAATCACCTAGCTTCTCTGTGTTCTTGAAGTAAGAGGTAGATATATTGACCAAGTCAAATAGCCTCCTTTAGCTTCTTCCAAAGATGATTGCTCGTCTCCTGATTCCTTGGGCTTGTCTTCACCTCAACTTTGATACCATGTTAATTTTCCACTGTTCTATGCTTAGTACAAACACTTAGCCCAACCTTCTTCAATTCGCAATCAAATTTAATCTTTCCATGATAAATAGCAATTGTAGATAGAACAGTAAATGCAATGTACAATAGAAGACAATCAAGAGCAATAACAAGAGACACAAGATTTGGTCAAAGACCAAATAAAAACCCCACAATGGGGAAATCCCTTTCAAATTCCTCTTCTATTAGACTGTCATCAAATGCTCAGCAGAGAGATTACAATGATTCAATTCATCAATCAAGAGCCAAAGTCAAACCTTTGATTAACCAATCAATATCCAAAAGATGAGCCCACTAGCCAAATTTGAAATTATGGTCAAAGTCAACAACAGTCCCAAATGGTCAATGGTCAACGGTCAACAAACCTCCAAAATAGTTCAGTCAACTGTCAATAAATGTGGCCTTGAATGCTGGTCAAGTGCAGTCAAAATAGTCCCAAAACAGTTCTCCAAATTCGGTCAAAGTCAAAGTCGAAGTTTGTTGAAACCCTAATTGCAAATCTGTAGTAAACCAATGTCAAAGTGCCTAGAAAAGTTTGTCCTCCTTGCCAAAGAATTCGGCCTCCAAAACAAATCCAAAATCTCAAGTCAAACCAGGTTAAACCAATCCCAAACTCCAAAAAGTCTATACTAGTCAAAGGCTGCTCAAGGACAGAATTTGGCCCAATCAAAAGACTTCTATCTCCTCGCACATGTGAAAATGACTGGCAATTTTTCAGAAGTTGAACCTCCAAGAAAAGATGTGTGATGATGATGCCTCCAAATGATGTGACATGAGGTGTATTTATATGTGTCCAAGGAGGTCGAATTTCCTTGCCTAGGTCGACTTGTAATTTTGTGTGCTTGTGGGTTTCACTTCAAAAATTAATTTTTCCTTGACCAAATTAAATTCTTCCAAAGGAAAGGAGGCTCTTCTCTGGAAGAGGAAGGTTGTCCAAAGGAAGGAATTTGTTCCTCAGCTACCAAATAAACATCATCCTAGAGGGAGGGCTAACATGGCTTCTAGAGGTGAATTGACCAAAATTACATTTTTGAAAATTCTTTTTCCATTTTCCTTACAGGAAGTCCAAATAGGACTTTGACTCAATTACAATTCTTTGACTCAACAAATCCTAGAAGCATGAAGAACATGCTTGAATAATGAAATAATAATAACATAAATTTATTTTTCTTTTGCATGAAATCCATATTAATACAAGTACAAAGATAATTATGAAGACGAAACCTAGTTACGTTTTTCAACACTCCCTCTTAACTAGGGAGGTATTCATAATTACACAACAAGATACAAGCATACTCTCAAATTGAAATATTCTCATAAGAAGAGTTCAGATTGATAAACATCATCAAGTATAGTCGTCATAACCAACATTATCAATTACAAAATAGCAAGCCATTGACTGACAAGCTCTAACTCTCCACTAGATTAGAGCACAATGTTGGGAGGCATATGTTTGGACCTCACCACCGCTTCTCAAGGCACATACCCCATCCAGATGTTCACCACGTATGTCCTTACAAGACTATTCTTATCCTGGATATCTCTGCCATCATTAAAAAATATTGGTCCTCCTCAGGACTACTCTTATCTTGGATTCCCAACCCTTAAAGAGTATCAGTCCTCGGGACTACTCCTATCTTGGACCAATATCCAAGAAGTATTGGTCCCACATGTTTATCCAATCCTCCATTCTCCCTACCAGTGCCTTCACTAGACTTACGGCTATTAGTCTTAGTCTAGTGCATGACACATGGAGAATACGGTGTCCATCATCACTCCTTCTCAACCAGGGAGGAAATCCTTACTCCCTCTCAACCAAGGAGCATAATCACAATACTCATCAAAGCATCAACTACATGTTCTTCTATGCAGATTTGAGGAGATTTGTTGTAGTTGTTAGGCCCCTATCTTGCATCATATCATAACAAGCTTCCTCTTGGACTTTTCATGTAATTTTGCCATCAAATGATTCATCTAACATCTCAAAGAGCCAAACTTCCGCACAATTTCTTGCACATGCCTTCTATCTTTCCATAACATAATTATGTCCTCATGCTCTTCCAAGTCATCATCAGTGTTTTCCACTCAATTAATGTCTCCCAAATCGAATAAAACAGCTACTGGTACAATATCATCAAACAAGTTATCTCAACTACTATCTTTCCAGCCTCTTCACATACTTCTGCAATATGTCCTTTCAGGGAGCCAAACCATATCCCATCATTATCAGAGTTGCCAAATCACAATAGCCTCTAGTCAAGGTGTGGGATTCTTCATATCAAATTCTTGTTGCTTGCTCCCTCTGAGGTCAACATTCCTTTGCATGGTCTATCTTCATATTGCAATAGAGTTTTGCTTCATGCTCTTCAGCTTCCAATCATCAATCAATGTGTTCCTAGAACGAACCAATCAGCTATTGGTACAACAACATCAAAACTCTTCAACTTCTTACTTAAGGACATTGCCCTAGATCAATCATCATCTCTTTTGGTCACAAGCTTCTCTGGGCTTTCTACCAAGCTTTAATTAATATTGTGTCCATCAAGATCTTTACAGCTCCCTCTATCCATCTGAGGTAAGTGAACTTCTTCCCATCTTGTTGTTTTCTTCGATGCATACACCAAACTACTCCTTCCTTCACATTCTTCATGCTATGCCACGTTCTTTCAAATCTTTTATCTACTAGTCAAGCTTTAGATAGAACTTGCCTTGACCTGCAACCTTTATTAGAAGACCATGAAAGAACAAAAAGGACAAGGCACAAAGATAATAAACAAGGAAATATAAATTACTTATCTTTTGAGAAGGATTAGCTCCCTCTTAATCTAGGACCTATTCACCAACCTTGTTCTCACATTAAACATCAAGGGTCTCTAATAGTGGATATGATTAGATAGGGTTTTGCTCCAAGGGTTCTTCTTGATTAAACTATGCTAGGGTTCACAAACCCTAAATGCCAAAAGTATTCAAGACCTTTCAACTTACAAATTGCAAACCCTAGAATTATCATTAGCAAGATTTCTATATAGAATTCATTTCATTCCTAGTTCTCATATGCAAAGACTTCAAATGCTAATGATATGTCTACACAAACCCTTTCTATGATGCATTACTAATTTTCATGAGATCATTATCATAGCATCACTACTTATCATTGATTGCAAATCAACATGATTTATATGTACCTCTCATTAACTTTACCTCATCTCCATGGTTACTGGGCATTGCTTCAAAGAGACATTCAAACTTCTCATTTTATTCTCTCCATGTACCTCTGCAATCAAGTCTTTATATGTTTTCCATATTGATCTCAATCCTTTGTTCTTCAAGCTAAGCTACAAACCATCGAGATGAATTCGATCTTCAGGATGTCATATTCCTTTTTGTTGCTAGCAATGTCTTGTTGTCTTAGATAGGTTGACTTCATAGTAGATCCTTCATTTTTTCTATTATGTACGCAAAAGGAGGTAACGTAGCTGCTTATCATCATAACACCTTCCATGACTTGTCACACCTCTTTTACAGAGTTTTCAGCTTCTATTGACGAGTTTGGTCCATTTATTTATACCACGGTGTTTTGATCTTCAAAGATTCCACGGAGTTCAGTCCTTTTCTCCATATTGTTTTGATATTTTCACTTTACAATGCATTCTGTCCTTTGTTCGTAAGGTGTAGAACCTCGTCATAGATATATGCCACAGTATGCTTTGGATATCTTCAAATTCTTATCACAAACATTGTCACAAGTCTAGACTTTATAAACATTTCTCAATGCCTCAAAGATTGCGTTCTTCATCATTTCAAATCC
This sequence comes from Pinus tabuliformis, assembly GCA_031772625.1. Classification (NCBI taxonomy): domain Eukaryota; kingdom Viridiplantae; phylum Streptophyta; class Pinopsida; order Pinales; family Pinaceae; genus Pinus; species Pinus tabuliformis. The sequence goes on along the minus strand of CM062812.1, from coordinate 494,392,248 downwards.
CTAGCAAAAGATTATAGTATTGTAGAAGGTTCAGGTATCATGATTGCATGGTTTTGTAGCTTCCTTAAGGCTTGCATCATAACAGATTTGTACCATTATCGACTTATTCATATGACTACTATAATTCTGAAGATATTAATTGCCTTAGAGATGTTTTAGAATTTTCAACTCTTTTTGTCTTTTATATATGTTGCTTGTAAACTCTTCTTGGTGTCACTAAAACTTGGATTAACCTATAGCAAATGTGTTTTTGAATCTCATACTGATTAACTTTATTATCCTATAGTGCCTTAGAATTTGGACTTCTCTCTTCAAAACTTCGACTGCTCATAATTTCCTGTACCATAGTGCCATATAAAATTTGGACATCATCACAGAATGAAGAGTTCAGGTCTCCTTCCAAATCCTTAAGGATTTCGATCCTCTTTGTACAAATGAGCTCAGATCACAAGGATATAAAGTGTCTTCCTTTAATTCACATCACAGAGGTATTCTTCTTGTCAAGAGAGAGATTGTCAAGAACATTGATTTGGCTTCCAAGGATGTTCTGAAGTGATGATTGTTGCGAAGATGGTGAACTTCAGATCTTCTTCCTTTGATAGAGATAACTACTCCAAAAAGTATCCTCAAAAGTAGTAGTTGTAAATTGTTGCAAAAGTGTCTTCAAATGAGCCAACAAAAGTGATCTTCAAGTTGCCTTCTCTTAACCTTAACTGTGATACCATGTTGAGAAACCAAGATGTAGGCATATTAGGGTTGATTTCTCTTTCATTATAATTACTTATGAGTGTTTGTTGGATTTGTATCATTATGTTATGTTTTTCTCCATCGAACAATTACTAAATGTACATGAAGATCACAAAGAAACAAAAGAACACAAGATGTAGACTCTCCAAGCCAGGGCCAAAACCCCACAAGGGGGAAAACCTAGAAAAAATCTTCTTATAGAATGAGATCAAAGTGAGTTATCCAAGACCCAAGACTAATACAACAATCCAACCTCCAAGATGCCAAGTCAAGCCCTCCAAATTCATCATCTTTGTCACAGGAAATAGCATCAATCTCAGTCACAGTAACTTGCATCAATTTCAGCTCTTATGCCACAAGGAACTCGCTTATATCTCAAATCACCTGCCATAGAGAATTCGCATGTCTTTCAGACCATTTGCCACAGATAATTCACATTTTCTTCAGACCATTTGCCACAGAGAACTCGCATTTCTTTCAGATATATGACCTCAAGGACTCGCAAGTCTTCACAATAATGTAGCCTCTGAATTTCACATATTTTCGCCTCAAAACTCATCATAGAAAAGCACCGAATTGTTTGCCATTTTGGTGGAGGATGTATGCCAATATATAGTTGTGTCACATGCGAAAAGACACATCTTTTGAGTGAGCCAACTTGTCATCGTGGAGGGTTGACTTGACTTCTTGAGGTAAAATTGACACAAATTACATTTTCAAAAAAAAAAAAAAATCCTTACGGGAATTCCAAATAGGACTTTGACTCAATTACAATTCTTTGGCTCAACAAATCCTAGAAGCATGAAGAACATACTTGACTAATGAAATAATAATAACATAAATTTATTTTTCTTCTTTTTGCTTTTGCATGAAATACATATTGATACAACTACAAAGATAATTATGAAGACTAAACCTAGTTACATTTTTCAACACAATCTAGATATGAAATAAATCCTATGAATTATCAAGCCATCCAACAAAACAATGTAGCCTCTAACCTTTAAGAACAAATCTAGATACTCATAATTTTCTAATGTACTTGATAAAGAATGTTTCAATCGAACAAGATGAATAAGTTCCACCAAACTAACTTAACAATAAACTAAATATTTCCACGTTAATAAGAAGGTTCAACATGGTCAATTACGTATCCATCTACTTTAAGGTATTTTGTTATACTTCTTATGTTTCCTATGAACATTATCAGCAAGTTACATGACGTTAACAACAATACGACTTCGTAAAAGTGATGACACTTTACAAGAGAACAAGCCACATCCAAACTACTTTAAGGTATCTTGTTGTACTTCTTACTTTTCCAATGAACCTTATTAGGAGGTTGTCAAACATTAACAACAATACAATTTTGAGAAAGTGATGACACTTTACAAGAGGAAGACACATCCAAGCTATTTGTGGATGATCCTCTAGTCCCCCTAGGTTGTACCCTGTCTTTCATTGAGGAGCCAAATGTTAGAGGATAGTGCGCAAGATGCACCTTCCTATATCACACTAGGCATTTGAGCCAGTTCATGGGCTAGAGTGGGGATAACCTTAATATTTCCTAAGGCAACAGTCCTTCACTATTACCCATGGGCAAGCTATTTAAATAGATGAAGCTAATACTAGATTTATAGCAAAGAAAAATGGTGCTTGTAGTCAAATTTGTACAGTTGATTTAAATAGAAATAGGATATTGAATTTTATTTTGGAGGTAGTTCAATAAGGGTCAACTCGCAACGCGGTGTAGCAAGGTTCATCCACAGAAATAATCTTCTAAACTATGGGCACCATAATGTAGTTCTACTTGGAAAATAACTTAGAAAAGATCAAATATGACTATAGGAGGAGGCATAACTACTTTCCCAACACATAGTCAGTAGACATAAAACCAATGGCAAAGATAAGCATGGATCAATTAGTTTAGTCAACATTATGTAAGGCAAAAAATGAAGAGTAAAAACCAACATAACTTGCTTGAATTTACTATTGATTGGTGTCAACAACCTTGATCTTGGTTTCATAATGAACACAATAGTTCATTTGTCAAGTAGTTCCACTATTGGGGAATATATAGACTCAAATCTGAAACAGCCATTCTATTTAGACAAAAAATGCACCAAGGGTTGGGATTACAAAATCATTGTCCAAGGCCATCTTGCTTCCCTCTACAGAGCCTATTACTCAAAAATGCTTATAATGAAAATGAGAACGAAAGAGATGAGAAGTGGAAGGAGGAGAATGTTAGTGGATGCTACAAACAAGTGAGAAAGAACCTAATTGAGGAACCAGTCTGGTCTTGAAATTGATCCAAGGCAACACTTCAAACATGCAAGAAGAATTCTGATTAAGGAATTGGCTTTGATCTAGAAATCGAGCAAAAGAAACAATTAGAACAATTCAAGGAAGGCCCAATTTGTTACTTGAGATGAAAGCAAAGTTCGAACAACGAAGAAAAAAAAGGTTTAAGCATTCTTGAAGGGATTCAAAGGATAAAAGGTTCAAGGAATCTAGGCTAAGTGCAAAGGAACCCTTGTAATGACCCACTTATAGTAAATTAAAGTTTATGAAATCAAATAAAATTAATTAAATTAAATTATAAATTATAAATTATAAATTAAATCATTAAAATAAATAAATAAACTTTATTTCAAATCAGATTTTGTTTATAAAAATCAACACATATCCTACTTTGGACACAGTGATGGAGGATGTCGGTAAATGAAAACTTATAAGAAGGAAAGGACGGTTGGAGGCAGGGGGAGAAAAAGGAGGAGAGAAGCTTATACACAGAGTTTGTTTATTATCAAGAACAGTTGGCCCTTGCTTGTTTTGAGGTTTCTGGCCACGGGGGAACAGTCTGCTTCAACTGAGAAGTTTACTGTACTGAGTAGCGAGGTTTTGCTCAGTTTCGTTGGGTGGTTTCGGTCTTTTGGTAACTGAAGCAGGAGTAGTTTGAGGCATCATCGACCGTAGGATTACAGGTAAGTACTTTCATTGGTTCTGTCAATTAAATTTATAAAACTTAGTAATTTTTATCATAGGATTATGATGTGTAATTTTAGAAGCCTTTAATGTCTCTGCAATGGCTGTAATATTCTGTTCATAGGGAATAGTTGTTTAAATTATTCACAGTTCTTACATTTGGTATCACAGCCAGGTCAACTCTCGGACCTGTTAAGTTTGTTGAGGATTTAAATTTATTGAAATAAGGTTGTGCTAAAGCCATTTAAATCATGCACCCAGTAATAAATTTTACAGCACTTATTGTCTATTTAGGACTTCAGTCAGATGAACTTTCATAGTTTTACTCCCTGTTGTTGTTTTATCATAGGCCTTCTCAATCTCACTGGAAATTGTATATTTAAGCTTTGTGTAAAACAGCTTTGCCCATCTGATGTAAAACAGAGCCATGTAACTGCATATATCTGATCAAAGCTTCCCTTCCAAGAGAATGATCCTATACAAGCAAGGTATTTCATAAACCCTCAAACCCACAAACTCCAAGGAAGCAATCTTCAGAGTGGAGAAGACCGATTGAGTAAGTTTCCAAACAGTCACACTCTCTCCCTTTGACAGAAGGCCCCTGTATGCATCTGTGGCCGCTTGCTCGGCACAAGCTATTATGTTAGCCCGCACATTCACCCCCCCTGCGCTGGTTACTCTGAGCTGCCGAGTGAGTAGCATTGAAGTTGCTCTAATTGGACGAAGAAGGGTTTGAAACCCTAGAGTGCTGCTCTTGCCGCCGCTGCCTGCGATTTCTATTACGAAACGAGTCTGCCATTGCCTAAAACTGTCCAGATTGATCTGCAACAGGGAAAAGGTGATACAAGCAGAAAAAGGTGATACACGTAGAAAAACACCTCTGCAACCCTTTGGTAGGTACTATAGAAGTCATAGAATTATAAACTCGTGCTGTCGAATCTTCAATTTGAGGTAACGGCAGCCACGTCCCCGCTCGTTTTGGAGCCTGTCGTGAAAACAAACAAGGCGTCAGAATGTTGAATGCCCCTTCAACATAAATTAGGGACTTTCTTGTGCAGCAAGCAAACCTTCTTAAACTTTACCAATACATCCCTCGCACAGTTGCATCCTGCAACACGAAATTGGACAGATGCTCCCATTGTTCGACTAAGAACCTAAGCCAATAATCTAGCAGCAAACATGAAAATCACCCATCCGATGATGGAAACCACGAGAAACAGGGCCAGAAATTTGACGGGGGTGACCTCCATGGCTCCTCCTCACACCCTGCCCGTGTGATTCAGGCAGCTCATCCAACACATTTACAAAGACGACAAATTCACCGCAAATCCTCCATGATAAGCTCCCCGGCAGGAACGCAGCCCCAATGCCAGGTCAGACTTATATCTGACACCCGTCCAGTTAATCAACTGCGTGCTGGATTATGGCATGAGTTTTATAGTTTAGCGACGCGTAAGGGTATGCAAACTCTGTGTGGGCTATTACGTTAAAATCGCATTAATATATAACCGACTTAAATTTACTCTGCGGCGGGTGTCGAAAATCCAATTCATTCCATAAACTTCTTTTTTTTATTTGGTGTCTGTAGGCGGTGTAGGCGATTTCTAATTGTGAGAATTGTTTTGCTTATGGAAATATAAAGAGTACAAGAGAAAAGACGGTTTAGGTAAAAGGTGGGTGCCTGTTTCGAAACCATGGCCACCTCGTCATGTCCAGCCCATCATATATATATATATATATATATATATATATATATATATATATATTTTCTTTTATTTACGATGTTGACTCCATACTTATCTAAATTTGCCTTTCTGCGGTTTATAAATTCCACTGATCGAAAGAATATTATTTTTATATATTAATGATGACCAAAGTTATTGGTGCCTCCATTTTGGCTTTGTCTGAATCGAGAAAATAGAAAAGTGTTCGATATTAATGTTTTATATATATAGATATATAGATATATATATACACCACAAATCTTGCGGTCATCGAAGGAGTATTTTTTAATCTATTTATATTAATTAATGATCAATGTTATTTCCAATTAATCGATATATTAAAAAAAAATTAATTAATCTATCTAAAATGCATTACTGTCATTGTGCACGCAAGAAACTTAGTTCAGGTTTTTCCCAAGTCCGCTATGCAACGTAACAAAAGGAAGCCCAAGTGTTGAACCCATTCGCTAAAAAAAATAGAATCATTGGCTTTACCACGATATACGAGTCAAAATTTGGACGAATTCGTCGACGAAGAAGTCGGAAAATCTTTTGTACCTTTGCAAATTGCGAGGTCCACTCGAAGACCGGATACCCTAACCTTTGACTTATTAAACTAAAATTTAATTCACGTTGCTTGTGCCTTTGATCTCCGTATTTATGTTGAAGTTGAACTATATATATATATATATATATATATATATATATATATATATATATATATACAACAGACCTCGCAAGTGTCGAAAGGATCAGTTTTCTTAAAGTAAAAATGCGTGCCAACTAGTGCTAACCATGAAGTTAGGACTAGAAATCATAGTTTGCTAATAAGTAATCTCATCTTCCTTCTAGAGAGGCCTCTGATGACTTATATATTTTCTAAATTCAACCGCTTGTCCCTATTCCCGGGTTAGAAGAATCATTCATATTAATGCGATTTTCGTCATATTTAATGGAAGATAATATAGTATCAATTAAAATATATATATATATATATATATATAATTAACAAGATATAAAATGTATTAAATAGTGGAGTAGAAGTATAGCAAACAGAAGAATGCCACGAAAATATATGAAAAGATAACAAGTAGTAATATAATGAAATGATGCCAAATATATATGATGAAATATATAGATAATATTATTAAGTGATACTCACGGGTAATATAAATTAATAGTGAATGCAATAATGTTAAGTAATGATATTATGTATATCGATTACTATAAATATACATTTAAAAAAAGTACATTAAAATTAGTCCACTAATAATAAAATGATTATATTACATAATTAGGTTATGTTGCAATGTTAAAAGAGGATTTAAAGACTCATGCTTTAGAAAAGTATTATTACGCATTAAGATAGGATTCCCTGCATTAGGACAAGGAGGTCGCAAGACCACCCCCCTTGACCTCGGTACCAGTAAGATCTGCCTAGCAGGTAAAAATAGCAAAAAAACTATACTCGTTTATAAATGTGAAATTGCAAAACTATATGTTAAATTCGAATATATACCTCAAATTTTTACAAATTTTATTATGTATACAGGAAACATTACAATGGTAAGGACATATGAGCGACGACGACATGATCGGGCGATATCACCGTCATTAATGCCACTACCGTCGTCATCACCATCTCCATCGCCACCATCATCATCATCACCTCCATCAAGACCACCATCAATACTGATCACTCCAGCACTGGAATTGACTATGATAATGAACTCCTTGGAAGCCTTATTGGAAACATTAAAAGGGTCAACCATGGCTAAGGCCAAAGAAGAACTTCAACCCTTAGCAACCAATTCAGCGGAACCAAAAAATTTTGAGTATAAAAGAGCAAAGGAAGATATTTCTAGGGAGCTTCATAAAATTAAACTCCCAGAATTTTCAGGAGGTCGAGCACGAGAATGTGCCATGGCATGGTTAGAAGGAATGAACAGATGTTTTACATTAAGAGAATATTCTTCTTTTGCAAAAACAAAAATTGTTGTATTTCAATTAAAGGAGAGTGCTTTGATTTGGTGGGGAAATCTGGAAAAACAACTACACCTCACCACGGATAATGTCCCTTGGGAATAGTTGGAGGAAAGATTCTGCGCAAAGTATTTACCTCGATATTTTCAACAACAACAAGCCGCAGCCTTTCATACATTAGTTCAAGGTAATAAAACAGTGGAGGAATACGAGATAAGGTTTATGGAGCTTGTAAAATACATTCACTACTTAGATTCTAATGAACGTCAGGTTGAACGCTTCATATTTGGGTTAAATCCTCGCATCAGGGCCTTGGTGAGCATGTGGAAACCATCATCAGTAGCTGAGGTGGTAGAATGTGGCCGTTATGCAGAAGAACATCTAGGAATCAAAAAGGATGTAGGGCCAGCAAAACCTTTTCAATCAGGATTTCCAGGAAAGACTCCCCAAAATTTCAAGACCACCTTATGGTAATAGATTTATCCCAAGAAATGTAGGAACAAGAGCTCCCATGGCAGTTAATAATATAGTCGTTGAATCATCAAACACCAATCCATGGAAATCTTGTGGAACTGCTAATGGAGGAAGAAATTCAAGAGGAAGCAACATGAGAGGATGGAGCTCTTTATCTAGAAATTCACGTCCTGATTCAAGAGAACCAACACAAGTTAATTGTTGGGGATGTGGAGGACTGCATTTTCAACGTGATTGTCCAGAAGCTTCATCAAGTATATTGCATAGGACTGGAAAGGAACCAATACCAAATAACCAAGGCAATCATAGAATTCATGCATTAGTCAACAACGATCAAGCAACACATCAATCCACTGTAGTGGAATCTTCAGGTATTATTAATGGTATAAAACTCAAAATCTTATTTGATACTGGTGCCACAGATAGTTTCATTTCATCATATGCATTAAACAAATGTGGGTTGGCAGCTCGCAAACAAAATGATTTCAGACAGGTAGAAATGGCCTCAGGAGACCTCCAATCCATAGACTTAAGTGTGAATCAATGCAAAATTGACCTAGGGCTCTGCACGACTAAATTAAAAGTTTATGTCACAGCCTTAGGAACTTATGATCTTGTCATAGGTATGGATTGGCTAGAAGCTCATCAAGCTTGGGTAAACTGTTATGGAAAAAGAATTCTAGGTATAAATGATGAAGGAGAAGCGATCCAAATTCAAGGAATCAAGAGAAAAGTGTCTTTACGCTACATATCAGCAATGAAAATGAAGTGTTGTTTAAGAAAAAGTTGTCAGGCATATGTAATTTAGGAAGTAAGTAAAGAAAAAGGACCATCCTCAGAACAATATCCGGTGTTAGCCGAATTTCTGGATGTATTTCCAAAGGAACTACCAGGATTACCCCTTGAAAGAGAACTAGAGCTCACAATAGAATTGAAACCTGGTATTCAACCAATCTCTAAAACACCTTATAGAATGACAGCTCCAGAACTTCAAGAAATGCAAATTCAATTGAAGGAACTATTAGATATAGGACATGTTCGACCCAGTATATCACCTTGAGGTGCTCCTGTAATTTTTGTTAAGAAGAAAGATGAATCCTTAAGATTATGCATAGATTATCGAGACTTGAATCGAGCTACAGTAAGGAATCGATATCCTATGCCTCGAATTGATGATCTTTTCGATCAAATGAAAGGAGTTGGCGTCTTTTCAAAAATTGATCTTCGATCAGGCTATCGTCAGCTAAGGATTTCTGAAAGCGATATTTCTAAGACTGCATTCCGGACACATTTTGGACATTATGAATTTACTGTGGTACCCTTTGGATTAACAAATGCACCAACAGTATTCATGAATCTTATGAACAGTGTTTTCCGCAAATATCTTGATCAATTTGTACAAGTCTTTTTAGATGATATACTCATCTATTCCGAGAATAAGAAAGAGCATGAAGATCATTTATGAATAGTATTGGCCTGCCTTAGAAAACATCAGTTGTATGGAAAATTATCCAAGTGTTCGTTCTTTCAGGAAAAGATTCATTACTTAGGTCATATCATATCAGGTGAAGGGATTTCAGTAGACCCTGAGAAGGTAAAAGCAATTATGGAATGGCCAATACCAAAAAAACGCACATGAAATACGAAGCTTTATGGGTTTAGCCGGTTACTACGAAGATTTGTGGAGGGATTCTCCAAAATTGCAAAACTGATTACAACCCTTCAGCGTAAAGGTGATAAGTATGAATGGACTGAGGAATGTAATAAAGAATTCTCTGAACTCAAAAGACTACTGACTAGTGCACCAATCTTAAGAGTCCCTGATATAGACAAAGATTTTACGGTATGTACTGATGCATCCAAAAACGGGCTAGGTGCAGTATTGATGCAAGATAGAGGAGTAATAGCATATGATAGAGGAGTAATAGCGTATGTCTCAAGAAAGTTAAAGTCTCATGAAGAACTCTATGCTACTCATTATTTTGAGTTAGCCGTTGTAGTACTAGCTTTAAAGATCTGGAGACATTATCTAGTGGGGCGAAGTTTTGCACTTAAAAGCAACCATCAAAGTCTACAATATTTGTTCACTCAAAGAGACTTAAATGCTAGACAAAGACGATGGAGTGAATTCCTAAGTGAATATGACTTTGGAATATCATATATTAAAGGAAAAGAAAATGTAGTCGCAGATGCTTTAAGCAGAAGACCACGGATATTTTCTCTCAAACCTATCAAAGTAGACTTAAGGCAACGAGTACTAGAATATCTTATAAAAAATAGCTGGTATTTAAAGGTGAGATCTAGTCTTGAGAGCAATGTGGAAAAATTCAAAGTCGGGATTAATTCGACAAGGGTCCAAAAGTTGAAAAACTCGTCAAAGTCGGGAGTTTTTTGAAAAAGTCGGCAAAATTTAAAAAACACAAAATTATTCATTTTTTTTTTTAACATCTAGAGTATCCACAACATCAAATAAATGCATTTCCACATAAACATGTAAAGAAAGCTAATATATAATATGTATATGAACTCTAATGCTACATCACATATCAAAATAGTGAATCAACTCCTGAATTTTGGGTCCTGTCTGAGTCCCAACTCTCAAGAGTCAAAATATCAACAAAAAATATAATAAATGTATATCATGATTCTAAAAGTCATCAAGTAATCAGTCATTGAGATCCTCTTCCCCTTTTAATTTTTGTTTCCGCTAATTGTATTAAGAAATAAGTCATGCATTTATTCAGTAGATTGTAATCTGCTTGGGTAATAAGGTGTCAGGTGGTAGGTCCAATGAAAATTAACAGTGAGTATCACAGTAGATGTGAAAATTAACGCTTGGTGACTCCAATCTACTTATTTTTTGAGAAAACAGTAGATGTAAGATTACTAACCTAGCCTTGGCATCTATTATTCAAAAACTCTTGGAGGTAAAATCCACTTCTGATACATAACCTTTGCCCACATTTACAGGGAGTTCACCACTAAAGAAAATTCCCTTTCAAAACGTGCTCTCATTGCAGGAAGGATCTTTGTTGTCACAAGATTTCACAGGTACTTTGTTCTTGTCTGAAAAATGGGTTCTTTTTTGAGGCACTGGTTTTGTTTTTTTGGGACAGGCTGTTGCTATTTGATCTTCATGACCTCTTATTTGTTGTTTCTTCTGGAAGCATTCAACAACTGTAACAATGTTTTTGATGGTGTGGGGTTCTTTCTACGGAAGACTGTTGTATGCCTGTCATTTTGGTACTTTTGTAATCTTTTGAAGGGGCAGTGGTTGTTAGAGTCTGGATCACTGAAAGCCTGGAGGCTTAGCCAATGTATACTTTGCTTTCTAACTAGAAATATGAAGTATAAAGATTTGTTTTTCCTTGGAAAACAAAAACATATCTTAACCTCAAAACTAACAGATTACAAATGAGACTGCTATGCTCGCAAGAAGTATGACAAACAATACAATGCATTGAAAATGCATGGATGGAAGCTTCAATTTACAGTTTTTTCACCTTTGTGGCCTCTTTATCCGCGGCCTGGGAAGGGAGGCAGACTTTTTGGGTCGACTCCCGATTAAATCGGGAGTATAAGGAAAAAATTGAGATTTTTTCCTTTGTGAAAAAGTCGCCAAAAAGTCGGGGGATTAAATCGTTTAGTTCAAAAAATCGCGTTTTTAGGATTAAATCGGATTTTTTCCAAACTTTTTCCACACTTCTTGAGAGTAAAAAGCCAAAAGAATCTAAGTTTGAGGGATATTTACTAGAAGATGATGGAATCTTACGATTCCATAGAAGGATGTATATTCCTGATAATAGGGATCTTCGAGACACTATCCTTAAGGAAGCCCACAGAGCAGTGTATTGTGCACATCCTGGAGTAAAGAAAATGTATGCGGATACCAAGAAACTCTTCTTCTGGTCGGGTATGAAACGTGATATCGTTCAATTCGTTGCAAGATGTTTGGAATGTCAACAAGTAAAAGCAGATCATTGTCATCCAGCGGGTCTTTTACAACCTCACGACATTCCTATGACCAAATGGGAGATTATTTCTATGGATTTTATCACTGGGCTACCTCTTACTTCTCAAAGACACAATGCCATTCTGGTAGTAGTGGATAAATTAACAAAAAGCGCCCATTTCATTCCCGTAAGAGATACTTATGAAGTTGTTGACGTAGCTCGAGTATTCATAAATGAAATTATCAGATTTCATGGAGTACCTAAGAAAATTATATCAGATAGAGATTCACGATTCACTTCAAGATTCTGGACTTGCATGCAGTCAGCCTTAGGAACTCAACTAAATTTGAGCACAGCTTATCATCTTGAAACTGATGGGCAAACAAAAAGGGTAAATCAAGTACTTGAAGATATGTTGAGGATGTATGTTATGGATCAGCAATCACACTGGGAAAAGTACTTATCCTTAGTCGAATTTGCATACAATAACAGTTACCACAGCTCAATCGAAATGCCTCCATTTGAAGCATTATATGGCAGACCTTGCAGAACACCATTAAGTTGGGACAGATTAGAAGATTGGGTGATAGTAGGACCAAAATTAATCCAAGAAATGGAGGAGCAGATAAAACAAATTAGGCAACGATTAAAAGAAGCACAGGATAGACAAAAGAGTTATGTTGATGCTCACAGAACTGATAGGAAATATGAAGTAGGGGATCAGGTTTTCATTCGCATCAAACCGAATAAAAGCACTATTCGATTCGGAAAAGGAACAAAGTTGTCACCCTGATTTATTGGACCATTTAAAGTCATGGAAAGAGTTGGACCTGTTGCCTATCGTCTTGCGCTGCCACCTCACTTGCATAAAGTTCATAATGTATTTCATGTATCTGTATTAAGACATTATATAGCTGATCAATCTCTTAACCTTCAATGGAAGGAACTGCAGGTATCAGACGAAGGAATCATATCGGTCGAACCATTACGTATAATGGAACGTAGGGTTCGACAGTTCAAGAATCATCTGGTAGACCAAGTTAAGGTCCAGTGGGACACGTATAGTCCTGGATCGGCTACTTGGGAAGATACAGAAAACATATGTCAAAATTACCCATATCTGTGTCAATTTTGAAGAACTTTAAACTATGTTTTGTATATATATATTTTACTGTAAATCTGAGAATTAGAACCATTTTTGAATGACCATATATAAACATGAACTTTTATGACATAATATATGTTTAATTCCGCTAGTACATGGATACCAAAACGGAATATGTTATTGATCTTACTAAATTATAGTTATCAAAGTAAAGTTTAAATATTTGAGTAATTTTACTTCTGATGAGAATTAAGATATTATAATTTTTCTTTATTTATGCATATCAATATGATTGATGAGATAGAAATCAAAGAATGATTACATTTTGATATAAAAACTACTGACAGAAATAGATTACAGCAAAGTATGTTATATTGTAGATGACATGTATGAAATATACAGAAGCTATGTGTTTTTGAACATATTAATGCACATTTTATAAATGCATGGACAAGTGTTTATGATTGCAAATAATATATGTTACTAAAATGACCACGTGATGACAGAAACTTCAGAACATTTAAGGCTCAAAGAGATTCCATGATAAAGTATTAACCCTGATTTTACTAGGAGGGGTGGAGGTGTTGCCCACTGTTTATCCTCCGAACCTTGGAGTCATGGGAGGACTGTGCAAGTCACGCTCCTCTAGACATGTGATGATGATTGTCGGATGCCTACTAGGGATCAGGTCGGCATAGCCGACGCTGTCATCCTTGGAGTTTATGAATGGTTAGGTCAGTATAACTGACGCCATGGCATACTCCAGTAGAGGACAGATAGGATGGGAGCGGAAGAGATTAGAAAGAATAGGATGATTATAGAATAGCTAAAAATCAACTGAGACGTAACATGAATATTATAGTGGTAAAATATTAAAAAAATATTAAAGAAAACAAATTCAATTTTGTAATATAAAGACCTATATACTCATAATAATCATTAATATATTTTATAAACCCTAACTTCGGGACGAAGTTTTTGGAAGGAGGGATGTATATAATGACCCACTTATAATAAATTAAAGTTTATGAAATCAAATAAAATTAATTAAATTATAAATTATAAATTAAATAAATTAAAATTAAATCATTAAAATAAATAAATAAATTTTATTTCAAATTAAGATAATCAAATAAAATCAAATCAGATTTTGTTTATAAAAATCAACATGTATCATACTTTGGACACGGTGATGGAGGATGTCAGTAAATGAAAACTTATAAGAAGGAAAGGACAATTGGAGGCAGGGGGAGAAAAAAGAGGAGAAAAGCTTATACACAGAGTTTGCTTATTATCAGGAACAGTTGGGCCTTGCTTGTTCTGAGGTTTCTGGGCACGGGGGAACAGTCTGCTTCAACTGAGAAGTTTAGTGTACTGAGTAGCGAGGTTCTGCTCAGTTTGGCTGGGTGGTTTCAGTCTTTTGGTAACCAAAGCAGGAGTAGTTTGAGGCATCATCGACCGTAGGATTACAGATAAGTACTTTCATTGGTTCTGTCAATTAAATTTATAAAATTTAGTCATTTTTATCACAGGATTATGATGTGTAATTTTAGAAGCCTTTAATGCCTCTGCAATGGCTGTAATATTCTGTTCATAGGGAATAGTTGTTTAAATTATTCACAGTTCTTAGAACCCTCGAGTTTCTAAAAACTATAAAAGGAAAGACATGTTTTCAAATGCAATAAGTCATATAATTTTTTGGGGCTCAACAAGGTGATAACATCAGCTCCTTTTGAGGAATGGCTCCTCCTCGTGAGATCACCAAATCCAAACTATTAAAATTGGCAACTAGGGCCAAACTCCATGTGGGTCTTCTTATTTATGGCAGCTAATATTTTTCTTGGATTCTTCTCATCGAGAGGTGTAGGATTGTTCTAAAGATCATCCGATTCCGACATGTATTATGGAGATATGAATTTATTTGTGTTATGTGACAATTCGTCAAGGTCGGCTAGCAACCAAATTACCCCCACTCAACCTCAACGTTGCACTATAAATAGAGGTGGCCTTCAAGTCATTTGGTCACTCATCTCTTGTGATCTCTCCCTGTCCACTCGTTTGGGTTTTAGTGGAAAGAGAGGCCTAGAAGAGAAGGCATATATGTTGTCCTTGGGAGAAGGTCTATACGCTGCCCTAGAGGAGATGCCCTAGCCCTAGACGCAGTCAAAAGGAGAAGGCTCTACGCAGTCCTAAAGGAGGAGTCTTAGAGGGAGTGCCCTTGTCTTATACGCTGCCCTAAATTACAGTCAAGAAGGGAGTCATCTACCCGCAGAGAAAGGAGGGTCAAGTGATGCCCTAATCAGTCACCAAGAAGGCATATCCGCAGTTATGAAGAAACCTTATCCACAGCAAAGGAGGGTTATATATGTAGCTATAGGAGGCTCCTATCCGCAGCATTTAAAGGTTCCCTAGGCCGCAGTCAATGAGGGTTCTTATGCAGCAAGAGGAGGCACCTATACGCAATAGAGAGGAGGCCTAAGAAGAGCCCTCATCCGCAGTCCAATCTAGGAGTATTTTGGCCACAGAGGAAAGGGTCAAGCCATGCCCTAGCTGCAGAGAAAAGAGGGACTAATGCTGCCCTAAACGCAAGTCAAATTCCGCAGGAACAACTGCCCTAATCTATTGTCCCAAGGTCCTTATTACGCAGCCCTAATCTGTTGTCAAGAGAGGCCCATTAGTAGACTTGTGAAGACTCTTATTTGTTGTTCAAAGAGACCCTTACACGCTATCCTAAGGTGACCTAAAACACAGCTCAAAGAGACCTATTTGCAGTCACCTTAATCGCTGTCATGATGCCACATTGCTGACTGGGCCTAATTGAGGACTGTATGGGCATGTTGGTTATGATTCTTGAGCTTGATTTGAAGGAAGAAGGATCCGCTATAAGGAGGAGCTAGATGTTGCTATGTAAGGGTTGTTTGGATCACTGTTTGAAGGAACCTAAGTTGCAATCCACTACTAGGCTAGGCTGCAGGCCATAGCCAGCAGTTGGTAACCTTTTTGGGAGTTGCGTTCATAAGGTAAGCAGTCCTATAATGCTGCGTTTCATTGGAGGACTGTATGAAGACTTGTCATTGTCTATAGGTGGACTGTGGGGTGTATTGTAGGTGTTGCAGCACACTGAGTTTGTGCCCTATCCAGAGATCAAGTTTGCCAAGATATGCTTCAATCCTTACAGCATATGCAAGTTGCCAGATGGGCAGCCTTATCATGATCAGTGGAGCAGCAAAGGAAGGAGAACTTTGTGGAAAGAAAGCTTCAGTATGTTGGGTAATTGGTTGAGTTGTTCTAGGCCTATCATCTGTTGCATTGTGTCATCTTCATGGTGAAGATCATTGATGTCTGATCTCTTATTTTGGCAAGTCAAAGTGTTGACTTCAAATGTATTTGTACTATCTCTGTCTCTCTGCTGAACTATTGAAGAATATAAGAAGAATTGATCAAGGTTTCCCTACATTGGGGTTTGTCCCTGGTTGGTGCCACATCTTGTGTCCTCTTGTGTTGGCTTGTCTTCTGCTATTTATGTTTATGTTCTATCTGCACTTTACTATCATGCTAATGTGATTGCTAATTTGATTATTGTCATTGGGCTAATATGAAAAATTGAAGTAAATTGCGCTAAGCATAGAACATATCAAAATTTAACACAAACACTAGGGTGAGTAGATTCGTGCCTTAGTCTAGTGGTATATGGAGTCAAAAGTTTGCTTCTTCTCAAACTATACTTTTGGATAGTGGAAGTTTGTCTAGAAACAATGCCAAAAGAAAATAAAAAATAAACAAAATCAAATGTTAAAGGGTGATTAAAATGCAAGGAATTGTTTCTTATGTTGTGCCTTGTATTTTACTTACCAAACTCCAATGACATCTACCATCCTCTCAACCCTATGCACATACAAGTCTCATATCCTTATCAAACGACATACATGGTTCCATTGACATTGCCATGTCACCAAGTTTATCGGTTTGACCTTAAAGCCAACCTAGTCACCACTAATTTAATATAGACTTCTAGGCAAGCAAAGTCAACTAAGGATAATGGGCCTATAACCCCTCTTGGGAAGTCCACTCTACCTCTTGAGTTGTGTATAAAAATGAACTCAAGTATCATTTCTAATATCAGTTTGAGCAATTCTCTCATACACAAGTGATTCATTGTTTTAGCCTAAGAGCATCATATAATGGTGTTCCCTCTTGTTGCTATTGAAATTTGGGTAGCTCGAAAGGTATTTTAGAGTTGAGAAAATCCACAAAAAGGGAGCTTGTTGGCAAAGTACCCAAGTGTTGGGGTTTTGACCCAAAGTTATGGGCCTAGAACCCAAGATAATTTATATTATATTCTAATTTGTTGTTGAGTGGTTAAGTGAGGGTTTCTTGGAGGAAAAAGAAGACCCCCAAGACACACACAAGAGATATAAATAACAAGCCAAAGGTGAGACCTGACACACAGACACACAAGTGGAAGGACTCATCTTGTGAGCAATAGATCTGTCGTAAGAGAAGTTGTAGCTTTAGAGAGAGAGCCACAGGAGCAAGCAATGAGTTTGTCCAAGAGACCGAGTTGAGAATCTACGAAGCAAGAATGTGCCAAGCTCTGTTTGAACCAATCTATGACAGGTTTGGAGGTGCGGAAGCCTAGTAGGATTCAAGAGAGGCTAGTATGTGGTAGATAGAATAGGGTCGAGGCCTAGTTCTAATAGATCGAGGCTAGTTTGAGGCCTAGAAAGGCGAATTGCAGGCCTTATCTGTGGTTTCAAGGACAGACGTAGATATAATAAGGGATAGCCAGAGGGTGCTTAAGCCTTAGGAGTAGTGTCGCAAGGTGGACTGAGCCAACTAAAGCTATATAATAGCAAACCAAGGGATAGTGTGAGGAATTGTTGGATGGACTATGTGTTAGAAGACCTGTGTAAGGTTGAGGGTGAGTAGGCAAGCAAGAAGAGGGCAAACAAGGGCTAAATGCATTGACCGCAATGACTGAGGTTGCCTGTAGGAGGACCGATATTGATCAAAGGTTGCTACAGCAGGGCCAAGACACTAAGGGCTAGGGTTAAGGAGAAGTGATTGTGGCTTGTACAAAGCCTAGACAGAAGTTTGTGTGATGGCCAAGGGCTAGATAGCAAGGCAAGGAGTCTTCCAGGTGGGCAGCAAGGTTGACTGTGGTCTAAAGGAGCAGACAATGTGCTAGAAGAATTTTGTAGCAGCAAAAGGAAGTGGGATACAACAAGGTACAGCGAGACTTGTGTGGGAACTAAAGGCTAATGGAACAACCCAAGTGAGTCAAGATATTGCTAGTCATTTTTGTAGGCAAAGGACAACCATTTGAATTTGTATTTATATTTGGGCAAATGAGGACCTGATGGACCAAGCCTTAGCCTTAGTTGTATCTAGTCAAAGGGCAGACTTGTATACTATCTATTATAGCATTATATCAGGATTTGTAAATGGCGATCATCCCTAGTATGTGAGCACTATGGTTTTCTTGTTGATGGACTAATGAGCAACGTGATTTGGGCCAAATTGCCAATAAATCTTGTGCGTTGTTGTAGATCTGTTTGTTGTTATATTATGTTGTGCAAGGTGCTTCATGTTGAAGAATCTAGGGCAATTAGGTTAATAAGATTCTTCTCACGATGATAACTACTTATAAGGCACTTTTTACTTTTTATTATTAGCACAATCTTCTCTTGTTATTATTAGTGTGTGTTTTCTTACTTCATCAAATAGTTACCAAAACAAAAGAGACATGAACACAAAATGTTGGCTTTCTGCCAAGGCCAAAACCTCTCACTATTTGAGAGGAAAACCTGCACAAATTCTTTTTATAGAGATTCCAATTGACGAATACCAAGACCATGACCCTTGACCTATTTGGCCACTCCAAGACCAAGACACCAATCCTCTTCTTCATCATTGCTGAGATCATCATCATTGCTACAACACTGAGGCCATCAATACCGCACTATTGAGATCATTACTATTGCACCATTGTTGCACCTTCACCGAAATATTCATCATAACAATGATATCTCTATACTAAGATATGTATAGAGAGTTGCACCGAGATCTAAGATACATACATATAGATATATATATATATAGATATATATATATATATATATATATATATGAGAGTTGCACCGAGATCTTCATCAAGATCATGACCTTGTAACTATGTCTTTCATCAAGATCATGACCGAGACCATGATTACAACTATGTTGAGATCATGACTGCGTCTAGAATGTATGTCGAGACAGAGTGTGTCACTGTGGGATCATCGAGATCCTCCTCATCACAACTATGTCGAGATTGTGACTGTGTCTAGAGTGTATGTCGAGAGTGTATCACTGAGAGATCACCTAGATCCTCCTCATCACAAATATGTCGAGACTGTGACTACATCGAGTATGTCGGGACAGTGATTACCAAGATTGATGAGCAGGTCGAGTCTTCATCTCTATGGTACCCATCCAAAAAACACAAAGATGCTTGTCTGAATTCTCTGCCTTCTGTGGTGACCCTATATATAGTGGTTTACCTCTACACTTGAGCCGACATGTCATGCTGAACAGGAGTGTCTCCATATGTGAGTCGACTTGACTTCCTTTGTTATTTGGAGGCCGAATTCTTCAAGATGGATTGTGCTTGTCTTTGGAGGGCTTCTAGGCATTTCTATAGACTTGTATACATTAAACATAGGCTCAAGAAGAGCTCTTCATACATGACATTAATTCTAGACTCTAAATGACAAATCCTATTATTCTAAAATCACTTGCTCATGAAACCCATGAAGCAAGTTTACAATAATAATTTTGTTCTCTTTATTACATCATTTACATCAGTCATAATTACATGTCATTGTGAAGACCGAACCTAGTTACCCTTTCTTCAACACTTCATAGCTGAGCATCTCTAGTGTGTTTATGTGCTTGGTTAAGTTATAGACCTAACCAAGGGAGCAAGAAAATTTCAAAAGTTGTTTGGTGTGACCTTTATGTATGGTTATCACTCTATAGCACACTTACAATTTATTTCTCTAGCACATCTATGGTTCATCTCCAATGCACTTGTTGACTCTTTATCAAGTATTGTGTTACAACAAAAAGCAACACCCTAGGTTGGAAAAGGCCCAACCACCAAGCTACAAGCCCAAGTTGAACTTACAAAGGCTTCTCACGATCAATACATCAACCCTTCCTCTGATCTAAGCTAGGTCCTCTCTAGCAGAAGGGGATCTTCCCTAAGGTACACCTAAGCGAAAGTTAAATGGTGGAATCAAGTGTTCAAAGACTCACATTTATCTGGTTTGGAATTTGGTTCAGGTGCTTCATGTTGAATGGCTTTGTCATTGATGCCAACATTGGTCATTGAACACTCTTAATATTCGTCTTTGGATCACATTGATTGGAACTGATGTCTTAGAGCCCAATTATCTGACCATATTGCCCGGCACTTCTTGAAGAATTTGAGGAGGAAGATCAGCGAACTTGCTCTCATGACCATTTTCATTTTCCTCATCATGTTGATTCCAACGATAGGCAATACCCCTCATAACTCCTCACGGTTGAGGAGATATGCCTCTATAAATATTTGAGCCCAATTTTGTGATCAACAAGCCCCAAAGGAGATATTATAAGCAGTTGTTGGTTATTCAAGAAAAGTAAATTAAAATGGGCCTATCCTAGTCAAATTCAAAAGAGGTTTTTTATGAAGGATAATTTATCAAAAAAATTGAATTAAAGTCAACCCTAACGTTTGTTGGTTTTTTTTGGATCGAAAATTAATTTAAATTTAAAATTCAAGTTTTAGGTCCACCTCATGTTTGTATGGACAAGTCAGCCCTCCTATCAAGCCCCTTCATCACTATAAATATAGACGTGTTTTTCCTCCTCAGATTATCATTCTCTGATGCAGATATTATGTGGCCATGAGAAAAATTCCTATCTTCAACAACAAGCTGAACTTTTCTTAAGATTTCTTCTGGGTTGATGGAGCAATTTAAGCAGGATTACTGAGCAAGTTTCAGACCCCTATAGCCGACTAAATCCGACATACACATCTCTGCAACCTTCTTGAGGCTTAAATTCGGAGTTATGTGACCATTTCGACATTCCTGAGGCATTTCATGGGCACATTTGAGAAGTTCGATCTCTGGCACCAACGCTTGATCATAAAAATCTTTGTATTTTTTGTTTTCTTATGTTTTGGCTCATGTTAAAGGCAATACGATTAATGTTGTAAACTGAGGTGTACATCCATCAGTGTAATTACTCGATCTATCTAGGCAAGCCAATAAGCAACAACGTGAAAAAGTCATGGTTCTTGTTATGCAATGCTTAGTTGCGTAACAACTTCTTCAAACAAAGTTCTCTTGTTTGGTTGTAAACGACTCATTGGTCCAATAATATAGTTTTGGCCACATACATAGTGCACGAGGGGTTGAGTACAAGAAATGGATTTGGTTCATGTTGATATCTCAATGGATGCAATTTGTAAGGACTAAATATGGTCATAAGGCGGCATTATGCCAGTGAGATGGTCATTTGGTGGCATATGAATTCATAAGTATTTCTTTGTTGGTCTTAATTCAAGACTAATCAGAGTGTGAAGTTTGTTGATTCGCTCTTTTGACAAAGGCTAAGAGTAAAACAAACAAGGGTGACAGGTGTTATTGTCAAGGCCATTATAAATCTAGTAGGGTTCTAGATCCATGTAAGTGTGTGTTGTTTTGATCGAGATATAAAAGGTTGCTTGCAAGATAGAATCAAAGAACCAGTGCGTAAGGTATATTAATACAATATGTTGCGCAATCTGGTTAGACCTATGCGACTCTGAAACCTTCAATTGTTGGTCTAGTAACACAAGTTCGTTTGTAGGCAAATGTAAGTTTTGTACATTGCTTGGTTTATTGGCACAGCAAATTTGTATAGAGCATTTTTGGATGATTTCTAGCACAACATTCTTGTTGAGAAACTATGGCCATGTGCAAAGAGAATGATGACCAGAGACTGGATATATACACTATTGTTTGTATGGCTACATGGACAGAATTGTTGTTTGCCCGGTATCATAAAATGCTTGTCTAGTTCTTTGATGCTTAGAATAGGCTCTAATAGTTGCAGAGTGTTGTATCGTTGTTATTAAGTCATTTGATGAGTGAGTTGCTTCCGCTAACAACAAAGTATGTGTACCCCATGCCAAAGTAATTTATTGATTACTACTAAAGAATAATATATTTAGTTGCTCCCTGAGAGGGCAGAGCTTGTAATATTGTTGTTGCTATAGATCGTTGAGGGTATGATTATTACAAAAGTCTGAAGTACTAAAGATGTTATTCAAATAATGCATTGATGACAAGAAAGAGAATATCTTGACAAACCAATTAGAGGAATCTATTCAAAAACACGAGACAGAAGTTAGTCAAAAGCAAAACGAGCTTGATGCAGCTCTAAATGAAATAAACAAGCTCAAAGAATGGCAAAAAAAGGAATTGCAAGATGTTGAAGGAATAATCATCAAAAAACTACTCGCTTGAAGATGAAAGCAAAAGAAATAAGTGAAGCTCCATGCAATGAAGGGACAAGCTCCAAGTCGTCGTAGAGCAAAATTGACGAGAAGCCTGATAGCAAAATCCCTCAAAGGCCAAATCAAGGTGAAGAACAGAATAAATATGGAAATGTTGCTTCAAGAAGTAATGTTGAAGTAATCAAGGACAAGGATCAACAAAGAGTTGTACCTCCTCCAAGAAAGAATGTCTACAGAAGATCATCAAGACAAGACATCTCATCTAGGTACCCTAGTATGTTTAATGGTTATTGTTTCTCATGTTCTAACTTCAGGCATATGGCTAGGGATTGCAGAATTTATGACAAGGATGATTATCAAGGACATTATCAAAACCCTAGAAGAAAGTTTGTAGGATTGCAAGACAGATTTCAAAATGGCCTTTTCAGTAGAAAGTATATGTCAGTTCCTCCATCATTCAGGTTCAACATTCAATGTTACAAATGCCATAACTATGGGCATATAGCTCGTGATTGCAGATACATGATGGCAGTTTTCAGGAAGAAGAACTCTAATATCATACAAGAAGATTTGGAGAAGAAAAAAAAGCAAGAAGATCAAGAAAACGAAAAAATTTCAATAGTCATGCTCTCAAGATGTATGAAGTCACAAGTTCATGATAAATCTACAATGGAAGGTGTCAATGTTTAGGATGATCTGGCTGCAAAGCTGGTTCATACATTATTCTAAATAATCCAGCTTGATGACTCCCTGTCCTGTGAATGTTGAAGAGGGCGAGTCTAAGTATTAGTGGTTGCAAAGTTGAAGATTTATCTTTCAACAGGTTGATTTGGAATGGCAAATGTGAAGAATTCGTCGAAGTAGTAATCAGTATTGTGGGGCAAATTAGTCAGCCTTGTATACAGTGGAGTAGCAGTTTTGGAAAGCAAAGTCATAGATAAATTACACGACTCATGGTTTTACTAATGCATATTGACAAGACGAATCAACTGTAGCATGTCAGGGGAAGAAAAGCAGTCAAAGAAAGAATGGTGTATTAAAGGAAGACAGAGAAAGGTGTTAATTTGGCAAATCAAGGACAAATTCCCTCCTTTGGACAACCTTCCTCATCTGGAGAAGACCCTCTTTGCCCTTGGAAGAATTTAATTTGGTCAAGGAAAAATATATTTTTGATGTAAAAACACACAATGACACAAAAGTACAGGTCAGCCAAAAGACAAAATTTGGTCTCCAAGGAGGCATATAAATACAAGACAAGTCGACCTCATTTGGCATCACATCAGCTCATCCATTCTTCTTCTCTCTCCTTCTTGGATTGGTTCATACATCTAAAATTGTAGGTCTCTCCCTCACACGTGCGAAGGGTTTGGAGGCAAATTTGAAATTTTGTGTTGACTTCTGTTTGGGATAGTTTGACCAGTTCATTGACCATCTTTTACTCGTTACTTTAACTTGGTTTGACTGGTTTTGTATCTGTCACAAAAATCGAGGAATTCTAGGCAATTTGACTTCTATTGACCACAAACTTTGATTGCATATTTGGGCGGCAGACTTTCCCTCTCTGTCGATCAACTTTGACCAAGTTGTTTGGAGTTGTTATCATTGATCTTTGACCAACTTGGATGGCTGCATCGTATGTATTTTGACCAAGAATTTTGGAGGGTTGTTGACCGTTGACTTAAGGACTGGTTAGGGCATCATTTGTTGTTGTTGGCTGCCATTGATTTTGACTTGGGACAGATTTGACTATTGGCTCATCATTTGGATATTAGTTGGTTGATTTTGTTATATAGTCAAAGGATTGGCTTTGACACTTGATTGATAAATTGGATTATTGTATCTCTTTGCTGAACATTTTACGACAATCTAATCAGAAGAAGAATTTGAAAGGGTTTTCCCCCTTGTGGGGTTTTTCCCTAGTCTTTGACCAAAATTGGTGTCTCTTGACTTGCTCTATATTGTCTCCTACCGTAATTGCATTTATTGCTCTATCTACAATTGTTATTTATCATTGGAAGATTAATTGATTGCTAATTGAAGAAAAGAATTGGGCTAAAATGATTGTAACAACATAGAACAATGGAAAATTAACATAGTATCAAAGCTAAGGGGAAGACAAGCCAAAGGAGACAAGAGACAAGAGCAATCATCTTTGGAAGAAGCTGAAGGAGCCTATTTGACTTGGTCAAGATGTCTACCTCTTACTTCAAGGATTCTAAGAAGCTGGGTGACTCATCAAACTTTGTTGCTTGGAAGATCAAGTTGGAAGTGATATTGGATGAAAATGATGTCTTAGAATATGTGGAAGGAAAAGTTCTTGTACCTCTGGAAAATGCTCCAGCTGATACGAAATCCAAGTACAAGAAAGGTAAGCTCAAATCCAAGAAAATTCTCATTGAGAGTTTGCAAGACCATTTATTTGTTTTTATTGGAAGCTTGAAGAAGTCTAAGGAAATTTATGATAAGTTGGTTGGGATGTATGAGGTCAACAACTTGAATCATATCCTCTCCTTGAAGAATCAACTCAAGGAATTGAAGATGAAGAAGGGGGAATTTGTGCAATCCTATGTCATGAGGGTATCCCAACTAAGGGATCAATTGCAAAAATAATGGTGAGCATTTATCTAATAGAGAGTCGGTGATGGTCACACTTCAAGGTCTTCCTCCTATTTGGGAAACCTTCATTACTAATATAAGCAACAATAACGTACTCCAATGATATTGGTTGGCTACACTCTTGCGCCACAAGAGTGGCACAAGAATGTAGCCAAATTCTCTTCATCATGTTGATTCCAATGATAGATGGTATGCCTCATAATGTTGAAACTGTAACTAGGTTTTGTCTTCATCATTTTCATTATACTTGTATCAATATGTATTTTATATAAAAACAAAAGAAGAAAATTTATTATTATTTTCTAGCATGTTCTTCATGCTTTGTTTTGGTCAAAAGAAAATGTAAAAGGGCACGTTTTTCGTGACCCTTGTAAAAGAAGCAAAAAGTTGAATTTTTAAAAGTGTCATTTGTCCCTCCAAATTGTCAAGTCGGCTCTGCTCTTAGAGGCATCTTTTCGGATGACGAAACAACCATATATTGGCACATATCCTCCACCATTTGGAAACCAATTCAGTGATCATGATTGGAAGAGTAACTCAGGTCTGTGGCTTGGGAATTTGAGGCACATTCTTCTAAAATAAAGCGAGCCTCCAATTGCATCTTCTGTATTTGATAATGCTAGTTTTCTAAGGCACCTTTCTCTATGACATGTGAGTTATTTGATGGACCAAATCTCTATGACATGTGAGCTATTTGATGGACCAAATATCTATGACATGAGAGCTATTTGATGAACTAGATCTCTATGACATACGAGTTATTTGATGTACCATACCCCTGTGATATACGAGCTAATTAGGGAACCAGAATTTTGTGATATGTGAGCTATTTAAGGGACCAGTCTTCTATGGTATGTGAGCTATTTGAGGCACCAATCTTCTGTTACTCATGGACTATCTTGTGGAAAAATTCATGTTGAGATTTGGTGGAGGGTTGACATGGCAATTAGATCTTCTAGTCAGTTTAGATGTGACTTGGATTTCTCCTGTTGACGAAGAAGCCTAATGTTGTCATCCCACTCAACGGATGGGGGAGGCATGGTCGTCCCACCTTCCATTTGGCACACATTGTGAAAATTCCTAGACTCGAAGGAACCCCTAGTGCAGCAAATCTGAATCTACTTCACCTACTTGATTTTAAATTACATTCATCAAGTTATTCTTTTGAATACTGAAGCAAATTACTTATGCAGCCTACACTAATTAAATATCTGATCTCGTGAAATAGAAAACAGAGCAAAGAACAAGATACATAGGACACACTTATTTTTGCACACAATAGTCCCCGGAAAAACCCAATGCGGGAAAACCGGTGCAGCAGTTCTGAGGGTTTATTATTATGCAGGAGAAATATCTAAATACAAATCTAGGATGCTCATCTAGCAATCCTTTACAGAGAAAAACTGGCGGAAAATCTGAGTGAGTTTTACCTCACTTCACCCGGTAGAATTTCAGCTGATCCACACAACATTGGCTAACCCTGGCTATTTCTACGCTGGCTGTGCGTCACCTTCTCTGCCCTCTGCGTCAACTCTCTAGGTTGTTCCAACAATTGCCACAGTTCTGCCAGTTCCCAGCTATTCCGGCAGTTCCCACAGTTCTAGCAGTTCCCTACTATTCCGGCAATTCTGGATTTTGCGTGACAGGCAGCTTTTCTGATTTGCACTGGCCCTTTTGGCTTTGCATCAGGACTGCATGGGCCCAGACTGGCCCAGCGCCAATTCTCCTGGCTACTTTGCTACCTCTCTACAAGCTCTCTCTACCCCTCTGACAGTATTCTTCGGAAAGTCGTTCTTCCAGATTCTCACTGCCCCTCAGCTGCAAGATCTCCCCAATCGATTTTCCTCCTGAGAACTTCTCACCTCAGAAAATCGATTTCCTCAATCTCTCTGTGTGTATTTCCAAATGAACCCCAAGCCTCCATTTTATACTTTTCCTGTTGAGTCTTCAACGGCTAAGATTAAAACATGACTTGATCCGCCTTCTAGATCATTCTCACCCATATTTTGATTAATACCCATTAATATTTTAATTTCCCTAAGTTTAGACTTAGGAACTCCATTAAAAATATTAATTATTTTAATAAAATACAATCCGGGTGGAATTTCACGAAACGGTTTATGGGTTCTGTAGAACTCATGTACCTTAGCCTCTCCACCAATTTTCAAGGCTAGATCACTTCCGATTCTACCAAAAACTAAAACACATCCCTTACAATGATAACCCACGTCAACTCACAGCAAGTGAACTCATTATTTTGTCAAGCAGGCAAGGAAAATTTTAGGGGCTAATATTCGCCCATGGGTTAATTTTCTATACTTTTTCCAAAAAAAAGAATCGCTAATTTACATTTTTTTGTAAAAATGATTCACCCAAATTTTATAGAATGAAATTATTTTACCCTAAAAATCACCAAAAAATTAGATATAGACTATACAAAAATATTATAAATTTGAATTTTTTTACAAAGATATCTCCAAATATTTTATAGATTTCATATTATAGACTAGTGGGATTCGCCAAGGTTTCTAAACTTTAAGATAAATTTCCATCCTTAAACTTTTCCCTGCAAGTAGGTATGTCGAAGGCTCTAAAAACGGGGCAAAGTCACACTACTTATGGAAAATTTGTTGGTTATGCCATTCTTGCTCTAAGCACGAAAAACATTACTGCCTTATTGCTCACCTTCCTACCTTTCGCTGTTGTTTCTATTTTTCATTGGGTGGCAGGTCCAGGTCCCCCTAACCTGGCCTCTCCCATGGACTCCACTCCCTCTTCTGTCATTGTTCTTTTGCTGATGCTGAAAGCCAATCCTTCTGCTTCACTATACCAGGGTGATAGGCACAGGATTGCTATCATGTTATCGAGGTGATAGACTCCAATGTTTCTAGTAGAATTTGTAGTTGGAATGAGGATGCTTTCCACACTCCTATCTTGTTTCCTTGCACCTGGGCTCAAGTAGTCGTCTTCTCAATTTCATTTTCCACTAGGTGTTTCCTGTGTTGGTTTCTCTGTTTGGCTTTTTTGGAGGATTATGCTAGCTTCTCTGTGTTGTCTCTGCTGGATTCTCTGTTCGGCTAGTGTCTGCGGGCTCTATCTACCTAGGTTGTTCTTTCCCTTGCCTCCCTCACTTTCAATTCTCCCCAGTCTCCCTTTCACTCCCCTACGTCGAATCACCTTGAGCTATCCGTCCTCGTGGCTCTTTTGTATCCTAGTTCCATCCTACTTCTCATGATTGCTCAGCTAGCTCTTTCTCTTCCTGGGCGGCGGTCTTGGGCCATCTATTGCTTCTGCTTTATTACCTTCATAGCCACAATACCTTGCCAGCAAGCACATTGCCATAGGGGAGCCTCCAACAAATCCAGAGGCAGTGCTCGTGGAAGAAAATGGGCTCATCTTGCTGCCCATCTTTTCCATACTCTTACGCCTAATCATATTCAGCTAGAACTTGATCACGCTTCCTTAGAGGCAATGGCTGATCAAGATGAATTTTTGGATGCTGAAATTCTAGATTCTGTAGCAGAATGGATCCCTGACCCCAAGGACACCGGGGGGAGACAAAGTTTATACCTCTGCACCATAGAGCTGTAGTGGCATATAAAATCTCTCTTAGGCCAGGTTCTTTTGGAATGAAATGATGCCAAAAGAGAGCTCTCACTCCTGCTAGATGATCTTCAAGCAGAGCGTCACAATATGTCCCATAAGCATCGTGATATGGCACTTCAGTTGGCACCTATCAAGGCTCTGCTCTCTAAAGGCAAAGGTCCAAATTCTCCACGCACTCCAGCAGCACCTATTGATGTTTCCACATTTCCATGACTCTCTGTTTTGACATTACTCTTTGGTTTTACATATGTTTTCTGTTTATCTAATCCATCAGCAACCTGGCTGCAATGTTGTAAACTATGCTTATCTGATAAACTCTAGGAACACTGATGTTAGCAGCATGCATAGGAAACAGTTTGAACGCTGTACTTCTCATGTCCTGTTTTGGACTAAAGCACTACTTTTTCGTCGTTGGTCTGGTTTCCCCAATGGCAGACCACGGCGGTAAAGTAACAGATATGGATGTATATGGTGTAATTTCTGATTGATCACTAGAATTTGAAGCTTACAAAAAAAAATACAATCACATCCAAAAGATAGATATATGCATCGGAGCATCCTAAGGTCAGTCATGCCAGTGTAATGATAGGCTATCAAACACCAATCTTTCTAATAGTTCTGAGAGTTTATCAAATAATCTGTCTCTTATATAATGAACAAATAACAGATCACTTATATAAAGAACTCATACAGTTGTTGATATTGTACAATATCTTTTTACCCTTGAAAACATTGCCATAAATCTCATGATTTGATTTCTCAAATTCTAATTTGTTAGTCTCATATATACAAGAAACCTGTAAGATAACATGATCATTAACATTGACCTCTAGAAATTAACTCATTGACCATTGCAAAATGTTAAGGATTTTTTGCCCAAGGACTTATATCAATTAGTAGGGAATAGAGACCTATAATAGTTTCTGGCATAATCTAATTACAGCTACCCTTCACTTCTCTTAATCAGAGAATGTACAACAATTTTTATTAGCATTGCCATTATCCATGTAATGAAAAAACATAGGTAAGTGGCACAAAGATACATACAGAAGAATTTGAGTACATGTACGAGATGACTCTACATATGGCCCCTTCGATAAGTAGAACTCAATCTAAATGCAACAAATGCACGGTTTTAAAGATGGTCTCAGTATGAAGATTTAATCTTGTCAGATCAGGTTGTAAAGATTCAGTTGTTTTAAGCTCTTATATTATGATGAAAAAAACAACTGCAACATAAAACTAGAAAAAAGACAAGAATTGATGAAAACCATACCACTCGAAAAGGCGTTCCTGGAATACATAGCCATTCCGGGATGCCAGTGAGTTTTGCAGCACTAGGACGAGTTTTGATCCTAGCTCTTTTCCTGCCAGAGATCATAGTAGTTCTGTCTTCCCGTTGTTGTGTCTCAACATGGCAACCAACTTGTCTCACTGCAACACCTGAAGGGCTGTTGAAAAACTCGGTAATCAGTTTGTTCCCTGATTCTCTGAGCTGGGATTTATCATCCATATTTGCTACTGCTTTAGGAATGTTTGTATTGGCCTCTGTTGAATTACTGTTTCCTTTTCTTAGTTCATGCAGTGCATGCAAAATCTTCCTCCTTGGACCAAGAGCAGTAATACCTAGAAAATTAAGGTCCTGTCATATTAAATAAATTATGTAAGGCAACCTTGTCAACAAAAAAGGTAGTCTCTTCTAACTAGCACAGCGAAGAATTATGATGACTTAAATTGCCTTATCTAGATTCTAAACTACATGTGTGTCTTTACATAAATTTCTTTATCTAGACCACATGCATGTCTTTACATGCTTTCCATGTTGATATCCTTTGTATGTTAAGATACCAAGTATGAAAAAGTACCAACTTAATAAGGGGCCACAAGTTTTAGGAACACAAGTGATAGTGAAATGTTACAAATGAAATGAGAGATAAACTGTAGGAAAAGGAACAGCCCTGAATCTGGAAAACAACAAAGTACCTCTTCTGTTAGCCATTGAAGAGAGTCCCAATCAATCTCCTCCTTGATGAAAACTTCAGCATACCTAGAAAGGCCTAAAGCCTCTAGCCATTCAAGCACAGGAGTGACATCAACAACAGCCTCAGAGGCTTTTTCCTTCGGAGAATCTTCTTTGCTAACTACCTGCATGATTTGCTCAATAGTTAGAGGCCCCAAACATGGATATAGTACTAAATTTTGGATATAGTAATAAATTTAGACTTTAGAGGTTTAGGTTTCTATTATAAAGGAACAGATATGCCACCTGGTATTTACAGCTTTCTGAGAACAAATCTGAAAATTTGACGAGAGATGCATTTCATTAAATTTTTATTCAAAGAGTAAGATTAAACCACCATTTAGATTCATTTTCAGCTATCATGGTGAAGCAGCAAAATAAGAAGCTTCAGAAGTTGAAGAACAGGACAGTTCTATGTCTAAAGACTCAAGAGGACAGAAATCAAAAAGCCAGACTCTATAAATTTGTCTTTTTGAACATGTCAAAATGGTTACAAAGATAAAATACAACTTGTCTCTACAAGGTCAAAGAAACGCAAAATTAATGGTTAGGTGCTAACTAAGCCACTTATTATGCTATTTCGGCAATTTCAGTTCAAAATAATCAGCGTTCAAGTAAAACTTGGGATAGACTTTCAGCCTGCCAGAGAATTTCCACATGCTAATTGCATAATCAGAAATGTTACTTTAGCAAGCAAGCAAGCAATATTAAATATATATAAGATGCAAGACTGAAGATCTGAAGATTTAATGTAAAAAGGACTAAGTATAGATGACTGTGACATAGATGAAAACCACTTAAGATACTTTTTGAATTAAGGTAATTTATCAGCCAGGCTCACTCAGTCTTTTGAATAATGAGTTAGTGGGTTCTTCTCAGAGAAGAAGGCAAAGGATAGAGTCTAGACCCCTATCTCCGATTCATTATTCCAGTGCATTTTATGAGGAGGCCAGGTTATGAAGGGAACAGAGGCAGGGGCATCCTTATCAATCTCTGCCTTGTTAGCATCCAATTTATAACATTTATCAGTGGGGACAGATGCAAGGGAAGGGTTTATAATTGCTGACAATGGATGGCTTGTTAGGTAGATGATAGATTCCGGCTGGGATCCAGTGCCTGAGCTAGAGGTAGAAGATGCTGTTGATGGGTGGCACTCCTCGATTAAGCCTGAAATCGAGGTTAAGATTGACCGTTCAGGAGTCAGGACTAGGTTCAAACTAGGAGAACAAACATGTGTCACCTGAATTGTCAGGACATACTATTTCATTGCAGGCCAAGGGAGCCTCCATCTAGCATCTTTTATCCATTCAGTCTGATTCTGGTTCTGCTCAACATCCAAATTTGCATGCTGAAGACTCTCCATATTAACGAGCTCTGTCTTATGAGTTTCGTTATGTCACAGTCCTTTCTGGTTGAAGTTAATATTTCACTAGAAAAAGCATGGTACTTTGGATGGTTTGTAATGATTTTATGCTCATGGGTGTCCCACAATGTCTGCTTTTTTTAAATTTTCAAAATTTTGGAAGCCACCCTACGGCATAAGGCTGGCATAGCACCTATAAATTCCCACTCAATTCTTGCAAACACCTTTTCAAAATCAAGCAAAGATATACCCATATTTTGGACTAAATTTTTAGCCTAATATTTTACTTCCCATGCTGGAATGAGACTTTTCAAGCTTTATAGCAGCCCAATTAAACCTATTTGAGTAATTCTTTGGTCTTAATTTTTAAAGCAAGAGTTTTAGCTATAATTGTACGATAGATTCGGCAAGGAGACTAATCTCCAATCCTTTATCAAATGTTAATCTTCAAACTCAGGGATCAAATTGATAAGATCTCTATTAACTTCTAGTACCAGAGTAACTCCTTTGATTGCTTCATGACAACGATTCAACGGTTCAACAGATTATCAAGGATTAAGTTCTATTTGAATTCTATCTAGAGCAGGAGATTTACGTCTTCTCATGTTTTTATTACCCTTTTAAATATTTCCAACATAAGAGGTGCACCTAAAGTGGTCCGCATGTCTTTAGAGAGCGTCCTTGATTCTACATGTATACATCCGCTTCTACCTTCAATTTTGCAAGCAATAAACTAATTGAGCTTTCCTTAAACTCTTACCCCATCCATACCAGACTGTAAAGACATACACTTGAATGTGCCTCTTGATTGATATTTGAACTCTTGCCAATTGGATGGAAGGCATCAGCTATCTGTCCAGTTTTAAGGACTAGACGTAAGAGTTTAATAACCCATGTATTCCACTATCTGACTGATTGCGGAGCAATGTCATTTATTAGTATATGAAGTGTGTATTCAGAAAACTTAAAAGACATCATGTAGATCATAAAATTCAATCCCAGGTTTGAATAGTATAACCCCAAAAGGTATGGAGCCAAATACTCAGAAAGACAAACATGTGACCTTGATGTATCAAAAGTCCTTGTGTGCGGCTTCTCCAGCCAAAAACATAATGCATTCGAAGCTACATAGTAACTAACTCTACAGCCTTCGGACAAGAGTAATGTAATTTAGCCAATTCAGCGTTAGTTCATTGGGAGGTTAACGAGTTTTAACTTTTAGGTAATCCACAAGGATTCCATTCTTGGTGTGGTTTGCCCCACCCATATGGCCCGCATGAATTTCAAAGTGATGAAATCAGATACAAGTCCCAGACAATTTTGGCGGAATAGATATCCTTAGACCTGGCACTAAGACAA
Organism: Pinus tabuliformis; assembly: GCA_031772625.1. Classification (NCBI taxonomy): domain Eukaryota; kingdom Viridiplantae; phylum Streptophyta; class Pinopsida; order Pinales; family Pinaceae; genus Pinus; species Pinus tabuliformis. The sequence continues at coordinate 494,358,784 of CM062812.1, read as the reverse complement.
ATGAAGTTCAATATTTGAGATGTAACCTCTTGAGATATATGTATTGAAGCAATTCCAAAGAAAAAAATTGCAATTGATGCTCTACGAACCCTAAATTAAATTTACATGCAGAATAACTGATAAATCGGACAGCATTTGAATGCATCCCCTGGAGTGGAGAATAGAGTTACCGTGTGCAATTCATCCTTGTCGAGGCAATCATTTGTATGTGCTTCGCGTTCTTGGTCATTCAAATGAGTGATTCCCATTCCACAGACAGGGCAATGCACTAACACCTGTCTCTGATCCAACAAATATACACCGTCCACACCATTATTTGATATCCCACAGGGGGTGCTGACCTGAACCAAATTTTGCCGAGGACCAAAATCATACTTAGGGATTTCGCACGAGGTGTCAGCCAGACCCAAATCATTATCAAAGATATTACATGGACTACTGGCCAGTACAGTATTTTTTTGATAACCAAGGTCTCGGTGAAGAATTCCACAAGGCCCGCCAGTCCGACCTGAATCATCAGATGAACTTCTACAAGAAGCGCAGTCCTTATCTAAATAATTTTCATGGCGTAAGTCATCAGCTGAACTTCTAAAAGGAGTACTGTCCTGCGCCAAATCATTTTTAGGAATTATGCATGCAGTACTGGTCTGACCTAAATCATTTGTAGGGATTACACATGGACTACTGACCTGATCCAAATCATTTTCATGGCAGGAATCATTGTCGTTGGGTCTGGACGGACTGCTACCCTGGTGACATAGATCATTTTCAGGGATTCCATATAGACTACTGGCTTGAGTCATCAGACTCATGATGTCCTCTTCCTCTCCTTCACTGCGGCACCCCTCGACCTCTATATTTTCAATACCATTATCATCCAAAAGTTGGCCTGCTTCCTGTGTTCTTTCAGCACTATGGCAGGAACCATTGCCATTGAGTCTGGAAGGACTGTTACCCTGATTAAATAGATCATTTTCAGGGATTCCATATAGACTACTGGCTTGAGTCATCAGACTCATAATGTCCTCTTCCTCTCCTTCACTGCAGCACCCCTCGACCTCTATATTTTCAAAACCATTATCATCCAAGACTTGGCCTGCTTCCTGTGTTCTTTCAGCAGTACAGCATAGCTGCATCAGAACATTCAGCTGAGTCCCCGGTTCAAAACTCAGAGATTCCAGGCCTTCCTCAACTAAATCATTCATCTGAATCCCTGGTTCAAAACTCAGAGACTTCAGGCCTTCTTCAACTAAACCACTCAAGTGGGCCCCCGGTTCAACAATTGGAGAATCCATATCCTTTTCAGGTTCAACAATTGGAGAATCCATATCCTTTTCAGCTAAGGGCAATAGTGTGTCCATTTCTAGCCCATGGTCTCTTCCTCTGCAGAGCAACCTGCTTTCAATTGACATTCCTTTGCCAGCATCTTTCCTTATGAATTCCCTGTTATCATTATGTATACCATTCTTACGCGGAGAAGGCATATTGATCATTGTGTTCTCCTTGGATTTATTTGTTTTGAAAGATATATTGGTAATGTCTTTAACAGGGTGAGCCTCTTTTGCATCCCCCTTGCCTTCTGTGACCTTCTGTTTGCCTTTCCTCCTGGTATGTTGAGGGTTATTCAAGGATTTCCGAGGATTTGAATTGGGTCTGCTGTGTGGCTTCACTATTTTGGTCATTTTGGGCTTTTTGTATGCTTTGAGGATGACGTCTTGATTTATTGAAAAGTTGGGGATAGGGCACTGAAAATCGTCGTCCTCGGGTGCCATGGCCAGAGCCACAGCAATGGCTAAATCAGAGTCCTGTTGCTCCTGCTTTTGTGAATAACCCATCTGCTCGTGCTGTGTGCTTGGCAAGTTCCTCCTCTTCATTGACGGGCCTGAACGGCGGTCCTTCGTTTGATTCAAAAATGAACGCGGCGGGCCTATTTTATGTAATCGAATTTGAAATGCGACGGATAAGAGCCATTTTTTCAAAAACAACTTGGTCACATAACGAGGTCAGCTCCTAGGTGTTTAAAGTTCAGGGCCTTGTAAGTGATTTATAAGTAATTTGGATTGGGAGTGAAGGAGATTAGCGTAGTTAGAAATTTGTCTTATCATATTCAAAGTTTAATATGGATATCGAGATTTTATTCGTCAAGTTTTCAAAGTAATACTTGGAGAGGTCAACGTGTCTACTTTATTTATGATTATACAACTCTTTTTTCTCTTATGTTATTTCAAGGTTAGTCTCTTATAGCATGACTCTCAAGAGAGTCATATTAAAAAAAGTCATATTAATGGTTGATTAGTTGCAAGATGTGTTGGTTTTGATTTTATTCTCTTTTTATGTGTGAGGAAAGTATGTTTGTTTTCCAGGTGTTCTTTTTTCATTGTCGTGATTTCTCCTACCAGCATAATAATTGATTAATTACAAGGTGAGTATGCTTGTTCAATGTCCTCCTTCATGGTGTCTTCTACTTACATTATGGTTTATTAGTCTCAAGGTAAATATGTTTGCTTGACCTTCTTCTTCATAGTGTGTCTCCTATTAACATAATGGTTCCTTGGTTACGACGAAAGCATGCTTGTTTATTTGATTTTCTCCTTCTCTCCTATGGAACCTTGGACTTCGGAATAACTTGGTAAAGAGAAAGTGAATGATATCTTGGGTAAGGTGAGGGGATTTAACGTAGTGACATTCACTCTCTTGAACTATTGATAGCCTTTTCACTCTTTAAGGATTTATCCTCCCCCATGTAGCTAAACTCACTTGGTCATTTTCCTCCTTCCTTTTCACTAGTTTTGGACTCTAAGGTTTATGTTGGAACTCACCTTTCTCACCTACCTAGGATTGTTTTTGGATTGTATATATCACTACCATGGTATGTTGAGTAAAATCACTATTAATGTTTGTTCTTGGGCTTTGGTTTGAATTGGTTTTGAGGAAGTTGTAGAGTTGTTCAATTTCATTTCCTTTGTGCACTTCACAAGTAACTCTACAATTTATTATTTTCATGAATTGTTCTTTAGTTGCTTGGCATCATGACTTTGGTTCAATTATGTGCTAGTTCTTCCTCACATTCAGCATCTGCTATGCATCATCCTTACTCAAGACATCCATTTCAGTATGATAGTCTTGAGTTGCCCTAACTCTACTTGTCGTGGCATTTGGTGTTGCTTTGTCATTAGCTATGGTTAAGCTCTGCATTATTATTTATAGGCATATAGTAGATGTCTTAAGAAATAATTCATAGTTCCACTGCCTTCCATTTGGTTAGCTACAACCCCTACTCATTTTTGTTCTTTGTTCATATTCTAGGCACGTTGTTCAAGGTTACCTTATTTTCATGCCCTTTGTGAGCATTATTTCATTTTTAAATTAAAGAAAGGTAATGGAGAGCCAAGCTTGACCCATATCAACATCTTTGATTTACATTACATGTTATCTTATAGCTATTCAAACACTTACAACCTAACCTTGGTTTCATTTAGATAGTTGGTTGCTCAACTTCATCATTGTCTAAGCAACTCAACCTTACTTTGTTTTTGCTATATTATTTGAGTTTGTAAATGGGTTAAACCTTTTCTTGTTTCGCTTAATTGGCTTGCATATTGTTTTGAGCCTTGGTTGAATGGTTTCCTACCACCTTTTTGCTGGCTAAAGAACACCTTAGACCTACTTCTCAGTTCTAGAAATATGGAACTTGGCCTCACCATTATGTTTTTGACTTGAGTAACCATCTACTTGCTTTCCTCAATCCATCTGTAAAGAATATGGCCTTTAACTATGGCCTTTCTACTCGTTATACATTTGTTTGGCTATTGTACCTAGATTGCATGGAAACTTATTATCATGTTCCAAGCCTATGTTCTATGGTTTATTTGTTATAATACATGAGATGGACTTAGCCTACTTCAAACTATGGCTTTATTCAACATGCACATTGTTAGTGGTATTTTAGATAGTGAGCGTGCCAAAAACCTAATCTACTTAGTAGTGTAATTAGATATAGGCAATAATGAAAATAAAACGAAATTCAAGACAACAAGAACACATGCAAACAATATGCGAAACCCAATCTTGTGAAAGAAAGAAACATAAGTGACCAGTATTGGATTCAATCTTAACATCTAACATTTAAAACCCACAACATGACAGAAAAATGACAAATATTCTATAATCGAGTTGAAAATAATGAGAACTTATAATCAACATGTGGAGTGGTGGCTTTTCTAGTTAGATGTGCTTTAAATCCTCTCTTTGGGAGGGTCCGTTCCTTATGTGCTCCAACTCCAAGATCCGGTAGGAATAAGCAGGAAACTCTCCAATGGTGGAGGGACAAGAATAATGAAATGAGAGTTTGGCAAGGTCCATGCGCACGCACTATGTCTCCTAAGTAAGCATGAGTGTATTACTAAGATGTTAATTAGCCATTTCTTTATTTATGAAGGGTCGCATAGAAATCAAACGTTTTTTGCACATTATGTATAGAAAGCAAGGGCTTTTACATGCACAATAAAAATAGGGATAATCTATATGCCTCATAAATTGATCAAGTGATGGGTTGACTTGACTAAGTACCACAGGGTCACATAATGGTGAAGTGGGTTGCATATTGTAGGTTATGACTCCAATAGTGATGTATCTAGGCAAAATTACTCAAGTTAAAGAGGTGAGACAAATTAGGTTGATAACAATTGCCCCATAATGTGTGAGGTTGGGAGCAATTTGTATAGCTAAAATGGATCATAATTTTTATCCTAACAATGGGATGGACTAGATAAGGAGGTAAGAGGCCAAAGATAGAGAATCACCCATAAATGACCTTAGGAGAATCACTTGAGAAACAAAAAACTACGAGGTGAGATGTATATATGATCTAAACATAAGCAAGATGGGCATACCCATGCTTGTAAAAATGTCAAAGTACAATGTGGCATCATGGTGACATGGGGCCAAATCAAAGTACATAACATGATCAACAATTGTAAAGATGGCATAGTACAATATAACCTAGGATTATGACAACATGGAACTAGATCAAAGTACATATGAATAATCAATACTACATCATATTTGCACACATATGAAAAACATTGGCACCCTAAAGGGAGGTGAACAACCAAGGAAGCCTTATTGAGGAGAAAAAGGGGGCTTTGGATCTATAAAGAGCTCATTGGATGCAAGTTGAATTTGGAAGCTCAAACATAGTTGCATAGAACCAATCAAATGTAAAGAAGTATAACTAGTAAGATGTTTTAAAGAATCATACATGTCCAGTGGTATTTGGGTAGAATTGGAACATTAAACCATTGATATATAGAGATCTCATTGATGTGATGAGGAGTTGGAATCAAGCATGTGAGAAAATACTAATCTAAGGAGAAATGATGATTGTCCTTGCCAAGTTTGTGATGATCCACTAATGAGGCAAATGGGACCAATGTACACAAAATCTCAATAAGGAAAATTTCATAAAAATTAGGGTGTAAAGGTGCCCCTGAAAACTAGCATGAGGTGTAAAATATTATAACAAATGTAAGTGACCAAGATTGAGACAATAGTGGATGAGAAAGATAATGAGAATGGGACTATATACTCCTTGTCTAGAGCACAGTGGGAGGGTTGACCTAGTAGCAATTGTTGAACTCTGAGAGTGATGATAAAAAAGAAGGAAAAGAGATTATAAATGACAATCTAGAAGGTAAAAAAAAAATAGGCACCATAAATAATAAATTAGGATGAGGGTGAATCAAGGAGGCATATGAGTTGTATTAAAACTAAAGGGGTACTAAGATAGATAGTCTCCAAGGCATAAGGTATGAATCAATAGAGGATGCTCTAGAAAGGGGCAAGTGAAACCACCAACATAAAGAGATTGTGTAATAGAATGGTGTCAAAAGATCACAATGTGTTTTTCCCAAAAGAATGAATGAATCTAGATATGTTACAAAAATGGAGACAAGAGCCCTATATATGCAACCAAGAGAATTAATCTAATATGATTAAAATAAAATGGACAATGAAGCAAATAAGTGTTGGAAACTCATGGAAATTGTTATGCAACAAGCTCACAAATAGATAGATCAATGACTTAAAAATTATCCTCTTCAAGGTGGAAGCCTCTTTACATTACATAAATGAACAATTCTTGGATGATACAAATGACAAGGCCTCCTTTGTATATATAGGAGTCTAAGGGGTCACAATATAATCATAGCATGCATAACAATAATAATGTAAGGGCACGACAATAACAATAGTGGGCTGATAGTTAGAACGGCTCTGCAACGGACCATGGCGATTACCTAAACAGCGCACGGACGAAGAGGTTATGGTGCTCACAGCTATGGGGAAAACAGAGACCTTACCACCATTAGCGACCACGGTAACTGTTTCTTACCTCTTGTTAATTTTCACCGTTGATTGACCGTTCCTAGGGCACGATGTCACCGCCTGCTAGTTGTTGCCCTAGCTCTTTGACTGACGCTCCCCACGACCATTACGGAAGCCCTGATCCCACCACAGCATGGATACCATGGATCTTGATGAAGTCAACTACATGGCTGACCCTAACCCTAACCAACAAATTTTCAGGTGACCTAACCCTTCGCCAGCCCTAACCGTCCCCCGTAACCCCTCCACCTCATACCGCAACGGTCGTCCTCCTATGGTTACCTTACCTGGTTCATCTGCCTCCAACCTTCATTTTGACTGCCTCTCCATCACCTCACCGGAACTAGACTGCCCGCCTCTCTCTTCGGCGACCCTTCACCTCCTTGCTGCTTGCTCACCCTCCTCACCGCCCTTTGAACCCTCTCCTCCCAATGATCTCCTCCGTGCTCCCCACTTTCCTTCCACATCTGAACCTGCCCCTCCAGGAGATTCAGAGCAGCACCCTCCGCCGAATAATCCATCCACCGTTGCAGAGGTCACAGATACTGGCCTGCCTTCTAGGTGTTTTGAAACCCCGGCTGTCAAAGTTCGTCCATCTGTACAAGGACCACAACACGTGCCTCTGGGTACTGCTAACCCGCTTTTGGATCACCCCACCACCCCCAGAACTGGAAAAAGGAAAACAAAGTGTGTGAGGGCTTCCCGAAAGGATTTCACCCTCACGTTCAGCGAAGGTCTCACCATGGGTGAAGTGGTCAACACGGCCGGGAAGGTCCTGGTGGGAAGGGTCAGAGGCTGAGCCTACTCTGCAGAGCGGCTCAATCAATGGGTAAAGGAAATATGGGGAAACACCTTCAAAGACCTCCCTGAGGTACAGATTCTCCCTCGAGGCTGGTTTGCACTGCATTTCTCACTGGAAGAATACACCTCTCTAGCATTATCCCACTACTGGCACATTGAAATGGCCCTGGTATTACTGAAATGATGGAGTCCACTTTACGACAGTGAATGGGAGTAGATTGGGGTCGGACCACTATGGGTGAGACTACTGGGGCTCCCATTGCAATACTAGTCTGAGGATGTTTTCGTCTGTATCAGGAATACCCTGGGTACCTATTTGGACCATGGAAAAACCTACATTCAATCCAGGAACAAAACATTAGCTCGCATTCTGGTGCACCTCGACACTAGGGAAGGTCTGGAAGAAAAAATCACCCTGCAATGGAGGCATTTCACCAAAATACAAATACTGGATTACGAAGGAGTCCCCTTCAAGTGCCGAAGATGTCACAAAGTTAGACATATTTATAAGGAATGCCCTCTAGTACGAAACGACAAGGAACCCTCTACGGGAGTTGAGGAGGCCATAGGGACACACATTGAACCCACTTCGGGACCACCTGCATCTGTTGCTGCGACAACTATCGGGTTGACATCCTCCATTCCTCTAGACACTCACAGCAGACCTCGTCCACCTTCCCCACTGATGACCAGATCACGAGCTGCTGCTGAGGCTGCTTGTACATCGGGTACTCCTTCTTTCCCAATCTCTGATTTTATTTCCTCACTTGCATCCTCTGCATCGCATGTGCATGCTGCATCTCTGGGAGACACTCTTACCCCCATTCCCTGTCCCCTCACCCCTCATTCACCTACTTTCTCCACTACCCCCCCATCCTTCCCTCCTGATCCCCCCTTGTCCCCTCACGCTCCCCATCCCTCCCCCCAGTCTCCCCCCATCCTTACAACCTTAGATCCCGCCTTATCACCCCACAGGATGGCAAATCTGGCTTGGGCCTAATACCCTCCCCTTTGAACCATAAACCCATCTGTGGTTGGAAATCACATCTATCCAAAGCTATCCTGATAGCGGAGGTGGAAGTCACCTCTGGCAGACAAGCCTCACTCGACCGGGTTCTTAGAGCACCGAACACCCCTGCTCAACTGCCTCCATGAAGTGCCTATCCTTCAATTGTAGGGGCTTGGCTAGTTCACCCAAAAAACTAGCCCTCAGAAGACTTTTTGACTCTGAATCTTTAAACATCATCTTCCTTCAAGAAACCTTGGGAGAAGCTGACCTCATCTCCCGCACTCTCGGCTCCCTAAAGCCTAGCTGGATTTTTCAATCCCTGGATGTTATCGGACGATCAGGAGGATTGGCTTTAGGATATAATCCCCGCACCATAAACTTGAGGACCTCTTGGGGTGGTGACGGATTTATTGGCATGGATATCTTCTCTTCTGATCTAGGAGTGGACCTTCGTATTGTTAATGTCTATGGACCATGCCACCACAGAGAGGCTTACTGGAATTGATTACTCAACCTATCGATTATGTCCTCAGACAACCTTATCATTGGGGGCGACCTAAACTTCTCCATTGGATATGGAGAATCCTGGGGTACCAATGCACAAGTTGATAGGCTCACTGAGTCGATGGAGAGGCTACTGGAACAACACCATCTGACAGAAATTCCCATGAACAAGCCCCTTCCTACTTGGAGAAATCGGCGTACAAGAGAAGCTGCATTAACTAGAAGGCTGGATAGATTCCTGATAAAGGACACTCTGATACAAAATCTATATCTCTACAAACAATGGGTGGGATATGGTGGAATATCAGATCACTCCCCCATATTCATGGAGATCTCGGGTCCACAAAAAAAAACCAGGGGCACCTTACAAATGTAACTCCACCTGGTTAAATGACCCATCCTACATCCAAATGATAAATGAATTTTCGAGACTCCATCCCCCATCCAGAAGCAGTACTTGGGCTGAAGGTTTCTGCTAGAACCTCAAAATGCTCAAAAATCTCTCCATTAAATGGGTCAAGGAAAAGTCCAAGAGAGATGATAATACCCTCATTACAGTGGAGTAATCTCTGGCTACACTTCAGGATGAGTAGAACAGAGGGTTTACATCTGCTGAAGCCAAGGATCAACTAATTGCTCTAGAAAATTAGAAGATCAAAATCCTAAAGGAGAGAGAAGAAACCTGGCGACTCCGAAGCCAAGCAATCTGGCTGCAAGCAGGGGATGAAAACACAAAGTTCTTCCAAAACTACGCTAAAGGAAGGAAAATCTCCAACACTATCTGGCATATGCCCCGGGAAGATGGAAGCATGGCATCTACTTTCAGTCAACTCTCTTAGTTAGGGTATACACACTTCAGAAATCTCTTCAGGGCTCCCCGTGAGGCATCCATTGCTGAAATTGTCCAAACAGCTGGACACTTTCCCAGTTTCGTTGATGAGGACTCTTATGAGGAACTTAATTCCCCGATCACACTAGGGGAACTGGAAGGAACGCTAAAATGGTTCAAGAAAGACAAGAGCCCTGGACCGAATGGATGGCCCATAGAATTCTTCCTTGCTTTCTATGACCTCATTGGCCCTAACCTACTTAAGGTGGTGGAAGAATGCAGAACAATAGGGCGTATGTATGATGCCATCAACACTACTTTCATTGCTTTAATCCCAAAATCTGACTCCCCAACATCTTTCAATGACTTCCGACCCATCTCTCTCTGCAACAACTTGTATAAAATCATAGCCAAGATCATAGCAAACCGGCTCTGCCCTATCCTGTCTAGACATATTTCCTCTGAACAATTTTCCTTCCTACAGAACAGACAAATTCACGAAGCTATCGGCACTGCACAAGAAGCCCTTCACTCTATCAATCATAAAAAGATCAAAGGAGCCATTCTTAAAATTGATCTAGCCAAAGCTTTCGACAAGGTTAGTTGGCTATACATCAAAATGATCCTCACCCACCTTGGGTTTCCCCCTCCTTTCATCAATTGGATCATGTGTTGCATAACCTTAGCCACTTTTAGTGTCCTCATAAACAGCTTTTCTTCGCATGTCTTTCATGTCGAGAGAGGCCTTAGGCAAGGATGCCCACTTTCCCCTCTTCTCTTTCTCATTGTTATGGAGGCCCTAAGCAGGCTCCTCACATCAGCCAAAAGCGATGGCCGACTACATGGATTACAATTGAATGACACCTTACCCATCTACTTTTTGTTGATGATGTCCTCATCTTCCTCAATGGCAGTTAAAGGGACTCATCTACCTTCCATGACATCCTCAAACTCTTTGCAAAAGCCACTAGCATGGAAGCAAACCACTCAAAGTCTACCATCACTCTCTCTCGCGCTTCAACCTTGGAAGCCAGATTAGCATCCCATCTTTTTCCTTTCCAGCAACATCTTTTGGAGGATGGTCTAAAATACCTGGGCTTCAGGCTTAAACCTCACAGCTATCATATTGTAGATTGGATTTGGCTCGTTACTAAAGTTGAGAAAAGGCTAAAAAACTGGAACCATCGCTTCCTTTCAAGAGCAGGTCAGCTAGTGCTCATAAAATCTGTTTTGGAAGCCACCCCTGTGTACTGGATGACTTTGGCATGGATCCCTAGAGGGATACTCGCTCGCATCCAAAAGATCTGCTGCAGATTCCTTTGGAATGGATACAAAGAAGGCAAGCCCTATGCATGGGTGGGATGGAATCAAATCGCTCTACCAAAAAAATGGGGTGGATGGGGATTAAAAGACCTCCCTGCATTTGCACATGCTCTTGCAGCTAAAATGGGATGGTCCTTACTCACTACTCAGAACCTCTGGACCAAGGTCACTTATCATAAATACATCTGGCCTCAACACCTCATGGACTGGATTCATAACCCAACCTGGCCTCGAACTGGGATATCAATTGTTTGGAAATCCATCCTCCATACTATGCCCAACATTTGAGAGGGACTTGCTTGGAAAATCAAAGAAGGCAACATGGCACGCATAGGTTTGGATCCATGGTCCGGTGGGGGCAATATGCATCACTTACCACCTGATCTTATACTATTCCTAAATCAGAGGCAGATTAAAATGATCAGACAGATCACAGATAGGGAAAGCAACTCCATATTTGAACAAGTCTGGTTCTCTGCACGACACTTGGGCATACCCGAACCCTGGCATCATTTCTGGGAGGGTTATATACATGCCCTCAATGAAGCACATGTTTGCATAACAGAGGGATCTGACGAACTAATATGGTCCCCAGCAAAGAATGGAAAATACTCTCCCAAAGCAGGATATCAATACCTGATATTGGATCGTCAACCACCTACTCTCCTTGAATGGTGGTCAAAAATCTGGAAACTGAAAGCCCCCCCTCGAGCCAGACTTTTCATGTGGAATGTGTTGCGCAACAAGACTCCAACTAGAGAAAACCTCATGCGCAGATCACAATTTGGGCCGCACTGGTGTGTCCTCTGTACACAGGCAACAGAGACCAATGAACACCTTTTTTTAACCTACCCTCTCACTGTTCAGCTATGGCAACAAATAATACACCTCCTCAAAAAACAAGGCAGTTGGCATGGACTGTCGATCACTGAGGCATGGATAAATTGGAATAGAGTGCATTCGGACAGCAAGACTCGATGCATACCCCTCCTCGTATGCTGGAAGATCTAGTTGACTAGAAACAAAATCATCTTCCAAGGTTCCCCAGCTCGATGGCCTCTCATCACTGCAAATGTTATAGCTGCTTATCATGAAATCCCTGAAGAGACACAACCCTCTACAGCATGCCCTCATGCCCCTGAAATTATTGATCGAACTACCCCGTGGGCATACTTCGATGGTGCAGCCCAATCTCATGGATGTGGGGGAGGATCTCTTCTATACCTATCTGATCAACACTATTACAAAATAAAAATGGGATTGGGGGAGGGTACAAACAATTTTGCAGAACTGATTACTCTCAGACATTTATTGCACTTTGCACTTGCACACTCATGCAATAACATACAAATTTTTGGGGACTCAAAAATCATCATAAACTGGTTCAACAACAAAAATACCTGTCATGCACATTCCCTCAGAAACATTCTGGATGAGATTATGGTTTACAAGGCCCAATTTAACTCTATCATCTGCCAACACATTTACAGGGAATATAACGAGGCTGCTGACAAGTTATCCAAGGAGGCCATGACACAACCCAGAGGACTGTGGATGATACTAGAACAACATGGAGCAGAACAATATCAGTTCTACCACCGACCTTACATCGACAGATCTTATCCTCGGAGGGACCAGGCACAAAATTTTTGATGGACATAACAACTCAGTTTTTTTCATATATGTATATATTTATGTTGATAATCTATCTTTTTACGCAAACTCTGAACACCCTGTGTGGTGAATATGTACAACACTCTAATGGTTATGGCTTCGGCACATATATTATTTTTTGACAACTATGAACCTGGTTTCGACCAACAGTTATGCATATGCCTATGGCATCTACTACATGTAATTTTTCAAACAAAAAAAAACACAATAGTGGGCTTCTATGGGGCACAACAATAACAATAATGGGGCTACAATAACAATAACAATAAGGGGGCTTCACTAGTATTATTAGGGCCTAACATGCCCCTCTCCTTCAAAAAGGTGTTGTCCTCAATGCTTGAGTAGTTTTGGATTCTTCTGTATAAAATTATCATCCTCCCATGTGGAATCTTCAACGGGTAAGTTCTTTCACTTAATGAGATACTCTGAAATTAATCGATTCCGTAGTTGTTGGGTTCTTGTTTCTATGACTGCTTCAGGCTCAAATATGATTTTTCCTTCTTTGTCAATGATCTGAAATGGAGCATATTAGTAATGATGTGTTAATTCTCCATTCAGAATAAAACCCAAGATGTTTATCATTTGCTTATCAAGTGCTTAAGGATTCACCATGTTTGCTTAATTAACTGATTCCCATATGAGTTTCTTATGTAAATGTTATAAACGATTTAACATAAAACATATGTTGAATAACAGCAAAATAACAACAAAGAACATAAAAATACAACACACAACACAGAGATTTAATGAGGAGTTCACCCATCCTGGGCTACGTCTCCTTGGTCTAGCTTCCAATGCTTGAGCCTCTCTATTACGCTCAAAATTACAACAAAATTGTGTTTACAATGCTCAAATGCCTCTTAAACCTATCTTAATGAGTCCAGAATGCTAAAAAATGGCTATCTAGCCTCTTTTTGCATCCAATTTGGATAATAACTGAAGAAGTTATGACTTCTCCTAGTTCTCCCACTATTTGTTCCACAAATTGCTCCAAAACCGGCAGAAACCCACATTTTTGCTCCAAAATTTGCTAACTGGATGAATATTTCACCGCGTCGCGGGCCATAACCTATCGGTCGTATCGCAAATTGCAATCGGCGAAGTTTGGTGAGCTAATGGCCTTGTTAACATGACGACGATGTTGCGATAGCGATATCGCGGACCCGACGAGAGTATTAACTGGAATATATAAATATCACATCCGGGCAGTCCATCACAAATTGCAATTTGGCGATTACTGCGGGAACCATTGCAAACATGACCCTTTTTTGCGATTGCGATATGCGATAAATTGCATCGCAATTAGGGTTCGTCGGGGGCCGATTTTGTAATACTTGTCCACCTGTGATATGCGATTGCGATTAGATCGCATCGCAACCTGTCTGCGCCAAGGCCGATTTCAAACATCTTTCTGCTTGCGACTACGATTTTCGATATGCGGGGACCAAAGGCAATCTACCACTTGGTGCCTCCTCATTCCTTGAAGGGCTTTGCCACATCATCCAATCCTATCATGTAGACAAGTCAAAATTGAACTTTGACTTGCTTTAACTTCTGCATACGAGCTCGAATTTGAGTGTCGTTCACACCGTTGGATTCAGAATGACAAGCTCTTCGATCTGAAACTGAGTTTAACAAAATTCTGACACTTTGATTTTTGAGCATAAACTTGAGCACCTAATCACTCCTCCCCACTAAAAACCTTTTGGACCCAAAAGATTATATTCAGTTATTGAATAGATGAGGGTATTGTTCCCTCACCTTCCCCTCTTCAATCCATTTGGCCTTTGATGGATTTTTACCTTTGAGACCCACTCAAAGATAATCAAAATTTCCCCTCTTTGATGATCTCGTTCTTCTGTCAAGTATGGTGTCATGTTGAAGCTCATCAACAAATTCTGGAGGAAAATCTTCAATTGATGGAATTTGTACACTTTCTCCTTTATCTTCAATCAAAGTAGGCTTATGCAATCTCAAATTTTCAACATTAACAACGGAATAAATTTGCATATATGAAGGCAAATCAAGCTTGAAAGCATTATTACTAATCTTTTCCACAATTTTAAATGGACCATAACGGATTGGTTTCAACTTTCTACCTTCACCTTGAAGCCTTTCCTTGCTAATGTATAGCCAAACTTCATCACCTACTTGAAACTGATGATCCATATGATGCTTATCATGCCTTGTCTTATACTTGCCTTGACTCTTTTCTAGTTGTTCTTGAATTGTTTGGTGAATCAACTGAATTTTCTCAATGAATTTATTTGCTCTGTCTATGTCACTATGTCCATCTACAACTACATCTTTCTCAAAGATGAAATCCAAAGGCAATTTAGGAAAATAACCAAGACATGCCTCAAAAGGCGAAGTTAGAGTAGAAGAGTGTTTTGCTCAGTTGTAAGCATGTTGAATATAATGCAACTGTTCATCCCATAACTTAGGATGTTTGCTGCAATATCCTCTTAGCAAATGAATAACTATCCTATTAACCACTTCAGTTTGACCCTCTGTTTGCGGATGGAAGGTTTTACTTTTCTTCAACTTGGTGTCCATCAAGTTCCATAAACTTGACCGAAAATGCCCAACAAATCAGGAACTACAATCACTTACAATAGAAGTAGGTAATCCAAAATGAACCCATACATTTTGAAAGAAAAGTTGAGTTGTTTGTTCAACTGTAATTTTCTTTTTACAAGGTATTAACATGCACATCTTGTTAACCTATCCACAACTACGTACAAATAATCATGACCTTTTCTTGATAAAGGAAGACCTCCTACAAAATCCATACAAACACTCTCCCATGGATGTGAAGGCATTGGAAGTGGTGTGTACAATCCTAGTTTCTTAATACTAGGCTTACTGACTGCACACAATGAACAACCTCTGATAAAATGTGACACACTTTCAAGCATATGAGGCGAGTAAAAATACCTCTAAAGATTTGCCACTGTTTTACTTACACTGAAATGTCCAGCAATAAGAGAAGTGTGTGCTTCCCTTGTGATATCTACTCTCTGTCCCTGTGGAACACAAAGTTTTACCAAATGATATAACAGATTATCATGTACATGGTAGTCTAATTCCTCAACTTGGTGGCCTTGACTCAAGTTTGAATATACCACTTGAAAGTCAGAATCATGTGCATATTGTTCAACATAACTTTCAGGCATAACATAATTATTCTTAATTAAAATGGCTACATTAACGACTGGTCTAGAAATCATATCAACAACTTTGTTATAAATACCTTTCTCGTAGCTGATTACCAAGTGGAATTGCTATAAGAATTCCATCCAATGAAAGTGCCTTGATTGCTGCAATTTTGTTTGAGATTGCAGATATTGCAAAGGTTGACGATCAGTGTGAATAATGGTTTATTTTCCCAATAAATAATGCTTCCATTTCTTCACACTTTGCACCAATGCATAAAGCTCTTTATCATACGTAGGATAGTTAATAACATTGCCATTAAAAATCTCAGAATGAAATGAAATGGGCTTACCATGTTGTAAAAGAATTGCACCCATGGCGTAGTCACTTTCATCTATTTGTATTTCAAATGGTTGTTTCAAATCTGGCAATGCTAAAATTGGGGTTGAACTGATCTTTTTTTTAAAGCATCAAATGTTTTTTGTTGTTTGCCTCCCCACTGGAAGACAACCTTCACCTGGTCAAATCATGTAGTTGATCCAGGTGGATGTTGGTGGCCACCCACCTATCCCATTTGGACCCCCACAATTGTCTCTTTCAGTTTCCTTAATTATAGCGCAGTTTACTATTTTTAGCAGTTTTTCGGGTCCTAAACTTCCGGAGCCGTTTTGAGGCCCTAAACGACATTTTTTGGGAAATCTACCTCCGTGATTTTTTGGGTAAAAAACTATTTTTTTCGTCGTAGTCCTCGGAGAGATCTTTCCAACGGGCTATCATGTGCGTCAAACGGAGATCGTATGCCAAAGTTACGACCGCGGGAAGTTGATGTACCAATTTACCCAAACGGGGCCCATAGTTTGGCGTTTCATCTTCTAGGGTTAGGTTTTGGAATGTAAAGGGTTTTCCATTGTTTCTCAATAATAAATAGGCCTTCAAGCCTCATTGTAAACATAGTTTGAAACAGTTAAGAGGCATGTAGCCGACACATCTCTTCTCAGAGATAAGCTATCGTCGCCCTAGCTGGGTTATTTCTATTTGTAAGCATATTTCAGTATTCGCCATTAATGAAATGAAGTATTATTTCCGCTGCATCTCTGTTTTTATGGTTATCGCATCTCTGTATTTATGGTTATCTCTGTAATCTATTGCGTTCCTGCTTAAATCCGGATCAATGGTATCAGAGCGGTCTGCTTTTTTCTCTGTTTTTCTTTGCATGTCCCCAACGAGGTCGAGATATAAGGAGTTAGGGCTTGAATTGGTCGAACCTTTGCAAGACCAGCCTCGCAAATCTCGACGACCTCCCATGGCGGATGAGAAGAAAGACGAGGGGGCAGGAGATCCTATTAGAATCTTGCTCGAAGAAGCCCTCGAGCGGCAAAGGAACACGATGATGGATAGCATTGCGCAGATCCTTCAGCGGCTACCCAGAGGCGACACATCGGCTTCCAACAGCTACTCTGGAAACGCCACACCTTTTAAGGTACAAGTTCATTTTGACCCTCGAAGATGGGGATTTCAAAAACGCATTTCTGTGTGACCTGAAGATTGGCATCCTTGGTTATCCAACCCAACGGATACGGGTTATGATGAGGCACCGTTTCCAGATTCAATTTCTTGACCAAATTTGTAGAAATTAAATTTTCCTGGGATCCACTGTCAAACAACGTTTCAATCTTGGTGTGTTTGGAAATAGCTCTAATATGGAACAACTCAATTTTGTTTTCTTCATTTGAAGCATTGTTGGAGTTATTTGTTGCGCTGGTGCTTTCCACGACTTCCTCTTTGCTTGCTTTTGCCACGACTTTTCCTTTAGTAATTGTGGCTACAATCTTGGTTTCATCACCTAAGTCAGAACCTAAGTCTTGTTGTACATTAGCGTTTGTCTTATGTTTCCCCTGATTGTTAAATTTCTTCTGTCATAATTTAAGATGAAGCTTCCAACAATGCGCTTCATCATGGCCCTCTTTGGAACAATTCTTGCACACGGGTTTCTCCCCTTCTTTCTTAACATAAGCATTTTTCTTATGCTTTCCTTTAAATTTCTTTCCTTTTTCACCACTCTAGAATGGCTTCTTCTTACCTTCTTCTTGTACATTTTTCCCTCTTTCTTCAAGGTGTGTAGCTTGAACACAGACCTCATCAAGATTCGTGGGATTAAACATAAGAATGGTGTGTCGAAGATAGCTATGCAAACCTCCTATATATTTCAGCAAAGTATCTTGTGACTGCAAGTCTACTCCTAGCATAAGAGCTCTTCTCCTAAACTCTTGAGTATACTCTTGCACATTTTGACCTTTTAACTATATGAAATTTTGCCAATTCATGATAGCTTTTTGCATATGGGATAAAGGGTAGAATTGTCTTTTTATACTAGCAATGAAATCAGACCAAGTAATAGAGATCTTACCATGTTTTTTGATCTCTTCTTGAGTCCTTGCTTCCCACCAAATGAGTGTTGCACACTCCATTCTCAATTAAGCCAACTGAATTTTGATATCATCCTCCTGAAGGTTCTGAATTCTACAATACACTTCCAACTGACAAATCCAGTTATCCGGATTTTCTGCATTAACTTCACCATTGTACATTGGCAACTCAAATTTAACCTCAAGCTTTAGAAAAGGTGATTTACCAGTTCCTTTTGTAGAATGATGATGAGTACGAGTAAGGTTTGTTTTAGTGGAAGAGTGTGAAGATGCTTGTGAAGTAGAAGATGAAGAAGATGGTAGAGAGGGTGGAGGCTTGTCTCCATTCCAATGACCTTTTCCATTACCTCCTCCTGAAGAGCCTTCTCCTTTGGGAGGTTTGGAACTTTCTCCTTACAATCTGTTATTTCTCTCTTCATAGAGGACCTTCACCATCTCTGTCGTATCAAAGAAAACCTTTCTGAAGGTCTTCTCATCTTCTGTCATGGTAGGTTCTCCTTCATGAGACATGGTCTTTGAAGACTCAACTACAACTTTTGCAACTTGAGGATGTACTGGTGTAGAGGACTTTGGCAACCTTTCTCTTCTTCCCCTCCAGTCAACTGTAGGGCTTTCAAGTGGCTTCCCTTCTCCTCTTTTTAGTTTTAACCTTGTTAGCATGACACAAAACTAGTAAACAATACTCTTTCTTTGCAAAAGCAAATTTAGTAAGAAAAAACCAGTGCTTTGATATCAAATTGATCTGAAATGGAGCAAATTAGTAATGTTGTGCTACTTCTCCATTCAGACTAAAACCCAAGATGCTTATCATTTTCTTATCAAGTGCTTAAGGATTCACCATGTTTGCTTAATTAATTGATTCCCATGAGAGTTTCTTATGTAAATTTATAAAAAATTTAACATAAAACATATGTTGAGCAACAACAAAATAACAACAAAGAACATAAAAATACAACACACAACATAGAGATTTAATGAGGAGTTCACCCCTTCTGGGCTACGTCTCCTTGGTTCAGCTTCCAATGCTTGGGCCTCTCTGTTATGCTCAAAATTACAACAAAAGTGTGTTTACAATGCTCAAATGCCTCTTAAACCTATCTCAGTGAGTTCAAAATGCTAAAAAATGGTTATCTAGCCTCTTTTTGCATTGAAGAAGTTATGACTTTTCCTAGTTCTCCCACTATTTGTTCCACAAATTGCTCCAAAACTGGCAGAAACCCACATTTTCACTCCAAAATCCGCTAACCTGGTGAATATTTTGCCAAGTCGCAGGCCATGACCTGTCGATTGTATCATAAATCACAAAGGTGAAGTTTGGCGGGCTAAAGGTCTTGTCAACATGACGATAATGTTGCGATAACGATATTGCGGACCCGATGGGAGTATTAACTAGAATATATAAAATATCGTGTCTGGGCAATCCATCACAAATCACAATTTGACGATTACTGCCGGAACCATCGTAAACACAACCCTTTTCTACGATTGTGATATGCAATAAATCGCATCGCAACCGGGCTGTGCCGGGGGCCGATTCTGTAATACTTGTCCACCTGCGATATGCGATTGCGATTAGATCGCATCGCAACCTGTCTGTGCCAGGGCCAATTTCAAACATCTTTCTGCCTGCGACTGCGATTTGTGATATGCGGGGGCCAATGGCAGCCTACCACTTGGTGCCTCCTCATTCGTTGAAGGGCTTTGCCACGTCATCCAATCCTGCCATGTAGACAAGTCAAACTTGAACTTTGACTTGCTCTAACTTCTGCATATGAGCTCGGATTTGAGTGTCATTCGCATCGTTGGATTCAGAATGACAAGCTCTTCGATCTGAAGCTGAGTTTAACAAAATTATGACACTTTTTTTAGCATAAACTTTAGCACCTATTAGTCAAGTTCTGGCAACACTATTTGAACTGGAAGCTTGGCACTCATAACCTTATTTAAGCATGAAACATGGAAAACTGGGTGTACTCAGGAAGATGCATGCAACTCTAATTTGTATGCCATGGTGCCAATCTTTTGCAACACCTTGTAAGGACCGTAATACTTGGGTGATAATTTATTATCCTTCTTAGCTTGCTTGAGAGACATTTGTTTATATGGTTGTAGCCGTAAAAATACTCAATCACCTACATCAAAACTTATTTCACTGCGATGTTGATTTGCTTGTTGTTTCATTCGCATCTATGCCATAGTGAGGTTATCCTTTAAGAGTTGGAGAACTTGTTGTTGATACTTGATGTGATCTTCCACTACTTGAACCTTATAATTTTCTCTTAAAGATGATGTGATGGATGGTGGATGATATCCATAAAGTGCCATAAATGGGGTCATTTGTGTTGTAGTATGGAAGGAAGTGTTATACCACCATTCAACTTGAGGAAACCACTTGACCCGTTGTGTTTGTTTATCAGATACAAAGCAACAAAGATATCCTTCCAAACATTTGTTCACTATCTCAATTTTCCCATCAGATTGAGGATGATAAGATGAGCTATGAGCTAATTGAGTACCAAGACAAGAAAATAATTCCGTCCAAATATTTCTAGTGAAAATGGAATCTTTGTCACTTACTATAATCTTTGGGTTTCCATGAAGCCTTTGAATTGTTTCCATAAATGAAGTAGCAATTGCACTGGCTTTAAAAAGATGAGATAATGCACAAAAGTGTGCATACCTGGTAAGTCTATCAATTACCACCACGATGACACTCTTTCCTTCAGACTTGGGTAAACCTATGATAAAACCCATTGAGATTTCCTCCCAACACTGACTTGGAATGGCTAAAGGTTGTAGCAGACCCAGGGTCTTAATTGTCTCAACTTTTTTTTGTTGGAAAACTAAACATTCTACCACAAACTTCCGAATATTGGATTTAAGTCCATCCCAAAAAATCCTTCTTGATGCTATGGTAAGTTATTAAAAATCTTGAGTGCCCTCCTAAGAGAGAGGTGTTCAATTTCAAAAGAATCTTTTGTTTGAGTTGAGAATTCTTACAAGTATATAAGCAATGTTTGTACCATAATGACTCATTTTTCCAGCTAAATGTATTAGATGTATTGGGATCTTGTTGCAACTTTTGAATGAGTGACCACGCCTCTTCATCATTATTCCATTCATACCTTGCTTCATTTATCCACTCAGGTTGAATAATAGAAATGGCACAAAGCAATGCTTCCACATCCTCATCCTTTTTTGAGAGTGCATTTGCAACAACAATTTGCTTCCCTTTTTTGTAGATGATTTCAATGTCACAATCCAACATCTTTGTCACCCTTTTTTGCTGCTCTTTTGAAGGTAATTTTTGTTCCAAAAAGTATTTAAGACTATCATGATCTATTTTTACCTTGAAGTGTCTTCCTATTACGTAAGGTCGCAATAACTTCAGTGCATGTAGTATTGCTAACATTTCCTTCTCATAAATAGGTTTGTGTAAATACTTTCATTTGATTGGACGACTTTCAAAATCAATGGGTTTTCCTTCTTGCATTAAAAAAACACCAATTCCATTTCTTGAGACATCACATTCCACAATAAAATAAAATAAAAAAATTGAAGTCTGACATAGCTAAGGTTGGTGCTTGGCACATTGCCTCTTTAAGATGTTCAAAGGCCTTCGTTGCTTCTATAGTCCAAGAAAATGCATCGTTCTTCAATAATGATGTTAGAGATACCGCTATTCTCCCATAATTCTTAACAAACTTGCAATAATACCCTGTCAACCCAAGAAAAACCTCAAATATTTTTTATGGTTGTGGGTATTTGCCATTCCTTAATGGATTTAATTTTGTTAGGATCTACCTTAACACACTAGTGAGATACAATATGACCTAAATATTCCACCTCTTGTACTCCAAAGAAACATTTGGAGGTTTTTTCATATAATTGTTTCTCCTCCAAAAGTTTGAGAACCCTGTCAACATGTTGAACATGATCCTTCCAAGACTTGTTGTAGATTAGTATATCATCAAAAAGTACTGACACAAATTTTCTAAGGAAGGGTTTGACAATGGAATTCATCAAACCTTGAAATGTGGAATATGCATTAGTAAGGCCAAAAGGCATGATCTAAAATTCATAATGACCCTCATGAGTTCTAAATGTTATTTTCAGATTGTCTTCAATATTCATTCTAATTTTATGATATCCTATACGAAGATCCAGCTTGGTGAAGTAAATTTCTCCATGTAATTCATCCAACAATTCATTAATGACAAGAATGGGAAATTTATCTTTAATAGTAAGCTTGTTGATCTAAATGTGGAATATTAGTTTTATTATGCTAATATCCTCATCAAAATACATAAATGTGCTTGAGGTTTGTACTCCAAAATAGAACGTAAAAACATGAGTTTTTATGCGTGTTTTCTTAAGTTAATTTCATGAAAAACTTTAAACATGAAATCAAAACACTGAATAGAAGCATGCATCAATCAGCAATACACCATCTATTGTTAAAGGAGTTCACCCCTCCTGGGCTACATCTCCTTGGATCAACTCTAATGGAATGACCCCTTCTCATTATGCTCCATGTTTAGAAAAAGAAGAGTACATAAAGTGTTGAGAAATGGAATGGTTAGTTTCTCCTCAAAGAAACAACTTCTGCAAGAGTTATCACTCCATATACATCTAAACCTACAATCAAACATGTAAACATTCAGAAAACAAAGGCATCTTGCACCAAGACCCCATACTCCAACTTCAAAGAGCATCAACAATACTACAATCCACTTGAAGTACATAAACCAGTCTCTTCTCCAAAACACATAGAGAAAAAAGGAATAAAAGCTACAACGCTGATGTAATAGCTATTGCAAAAAACACATGGAGGCTTGAAAACCTCTACAAGGTCATCTCCATCTTCAAACTCCTCCATAATCTGATTCAACGCTCTAGTTGACCATGACACCCATAGACTTCAACCTACAAAAATCCTATCTAGAAGTGTTCCTTTGATTTTGAGACCTACTCCAATGAGTCCAGAATGTCTAAAAATGTCTATCTAGCCTCTTTTTGCACCCAATCTGGTTGAAAACTAGAGAAGTTATTACCTCTCCTAGTTTTCCCACTATTCGCTCCACAAATTGCACAAAATTCGGCATCATCTTACAATTTCGCCCCATTTTCCATTAACGGAGAGACAAATTCCCCAATTTTCGAGAGGATTTGTAGGATCATTAATTTAGCTGCCGAGGCCTAAAAACCAAAAGATTGGTCATATGGGGGACCATGCGCCCAAGGGTTAGCCCCCTCCCTCCAGGGGTCACATTAAATGTTTGTGCAAGAGTGTTCACATGTGGTGGTTTATTCCAGCGGTCAGGTGGTGGAAATGACCATTAGTGGTCACAATAAACGGTTAATGTTGGTGGTTATGGTGTTCACATGGGGGCCATTAAGCCTGCCCGCCTCCCCATACCATGCGGCAATAAATGTTAAGTAGTGGGTGGAACCATAGTAGTTTAAGAACCATCGTGTGGGTGCATTGGTAAGTCGTTGGCTTGTGTGATGGGAGGTCGCTAGGTCAAGCCCGACCTCTACCTTGTCCACCATAACAATTTTGACATGCCACAAGGAGGACACATGGTGGCTTCACGCTTAACCATGTGTCACCTCCTCATTGGCCCAAACAAAAACACATGGATCAATAGCCATTGAGCCTGAAGAATATTCATAATAATATGCTGAGGGAATATGTCATAGGAATATACCAAAAACATTCCTTTTTTGTCACTGGGTTGTACAGATGTCCAACCGCATCTGCAAAAAAATTGCATGTTTAACAAAGTGAACAAATCACGTTTATGGGAGTATACGGTGTCCGTTTCTCACGAAACGAGTTGCACCGGATTCAAGATGAAAAGATCTACGCGGTCGTTCAGGTTCCAAAACATTATGACAACTTTGAATTTTTTGCAAATTTTGAGCTCTTGATCACTTGTTGAGCTCCCTATAATCTGGACACATACATCATGATCCATCCTTCTTGTGCACCAATGCTACTAGAGCAAAGAAAGAACTTTGACTAGGTTGAATTATACCAACCTCTAGCATTTTTGCAACCATACGTTCAATTTCACTCTTTTGGGCATAAGGATATTTGTAAGGCCCGATGTTTGGAGAAACACTTCCTATAATCAAATGAATAGCATGATCATGATCATCAATAGGTGGGAGGAATTTGGGAGTCTCAAACACCTTGGAATGATTGTCCAAGACATTTTAGAGATCTGGAGAAATAAACGATTTCGATGTTTGAACCTCTAGTGAGCATAATTGTGCAATTACGCCTCGTTATTCTTTCTTCAGAAGATTTGTCACGCCATTAGATATTATTACCTTTCTTGGTTTCCCTGTGATACCCCTTAATTCAACTTCCTTTCCTTCCTAAAAAATTTTCAAGAATAGTTCTTGAAAATTGAGAGCTATCGTCCCCAAAGATTGTAACCATCGGACTCTTAGTACAACATCAACACCACCCATTGGAATGGAAAGAATTGGACTATTCAATACATAGTCCCCCATGGTTAGCTAGATATTATGGCACTTTACAGAGCAATTTATAGTTCCTCCATTTGTAGCCATCACTTGACACTCTGGTGCTGGATATAGGAATCAATTCAATTTGTTGGCTATCTTACAATGAATAAAATTATGGGCACTACCCGAATCAATCAACATTATTACCTTTTTCTTCTTGATATATCCTTCTATCTTGAGAGTTTGAGGAGTGGTAATTCCTGCCAATACATTACAAGATATGGTTAGATTCATTTCTTCTTTCTCTAGGGATAGTTCCTAGTGTATATCATCCTCTTTTGATGTTTCTTGTTCCTTTCCTTCCTCCTCTTTACAATCTATGTAGAATAATTTCTTCTTAGCACACTTATGACCTTTAGTGTATTTTATATCACAACTGTAACAAATCCCTTTTTCTCTTCTTTCTTCCAATTTTTGTGGTGTCAACCTTGTAGGTTTTGGAAGACTAGGAGCAACAAAACTTACATCTTTATAGTTTTGAGTGGTAGACTTCCTTATTGCCATAATTTTGCTTTCAACTTTTCTTTCCACCCTAAATGCCTTTTCCAATGAATTAGGTTCCCAAAGGCGAATCTCATGTTGGATGTTATCTTTTAAAGTCCCTATGAAGGCATCAATTCTATGCTCCTCTAGAATATCAGAAATCTGAATATTCAATTTTTGGAAGTCTTCAATGTGTTCTGCCATTGAACCCTTTTGTTTGAGATTTATCAATTGGCTAAAAAAGGTGTTTCTCTTTGTATCTTCATAATGTGCTATCATTTCCTCCGTAAAAATTGACCAGGTGACAAGTGGTTTACGAGAACAAAGCCATCTATACCATACAAACTAATTGGGTTCTAAATATAAAGATGCAATACATACCTTTTGTGAGGGTTGCACATCCTGTAGATCAAAATATTGCTCCATCTGTAGTATCCATGTTACCGAATCCTTGCCATCAAACTTCTTCATATCTATCTTTGGAATGTGGTGTTTCTTAAACCCCACATTGGAGTCTCTAAAATCATAATTAATATTCATTTTGTCCTCATCATGATTTTCGTGTATTACCTTGTCACCATCGAGAATCCTTTCTTGCAACAACTTTGTCAACCCTTCCAACTTGACATTCATCACATCCATGTCTAATTTAAAAACATCCATGTTTCCTTTTATACCATTCATGTACCCTTTTAACCCATCCATGTCATTTTTGGTTACTCTTTGTGAGAGCGAAATTTGTTTCACTTGGTCCCGTAACTTTGACCTATCATGTTGCAATTCTTCTTATTCATGTGTCATAGTAGAGTTTTCTGAGGGCTTAATGGGTGTAGAATTCTTTTGTCTGGGAGGAATTTTAAAACCAAACATTGATATTTGTGCTTCAATATGCCCTTTGAATCACTTCAAAGTGATTTTTCAAACAGAAGTTATGTAAAATTAAAAAAATACACATTTTTTTCTTGCTTTTTAGGAGCTCGATCTTGAAACGGTTGTACCTCTGTAATTTTGGATACCCAAGGTCTGAAATTCGGTCCTGCATTAGCCCTATGAATCTTCTTTCCATTTCCACAAGTCAGACAAATATTGGATTATTTAATATATAGTTATGCCAGATCTCCCACAATGGCCTGATTATGGACTGGTTCAGTAGATAGAAGTTGTACGGGATGCCATGTGTCACTATTTCAACATTCAGCCCTAAATGTGCTAAATATGAAAGTAAAATTTGTCCTCTTTCAACCACTTTTTATATAATTTAATTTCGATGCCTGAAATGAAAGTTATGACGATTTTCCCTAGATCGCTTGTTTGAGACTAAATTATGGAGCATGAAAAAACTGTAACTTCTTTGGACAATATCTCATAAAATATAGCAAACCAAGATATGAAATTCCAGCACAAAGTTCACCAAGATTTTGGCTCCACGTGGTTGCAATTTTAGCTTCTGAAACTTCACAAAAAAATGTCACGATCACCTGTTTGAAGCATCGAAACCCTAGAATCCAAAGCTCTAAAGCCAAATGTTATGCAACTAGCTCACAAATAGATATATCAACGACTTAAAAATTATCCTCTTCGAGGGGGAAGCCTCCTTTACATTACATAAATGAACAATTCTTGGATAATACAAATGACAATATCTCCTTTGTATATATAAGAGTCTAATGGGTCACAATATAATGAGATCCTACATAACAATAATAATTTAAGGGCACAACAATAACAATAACGGGGCTACAATAACAATAAGGGGGCTACACTAGTATTATAGGGACCTAACAATCCCCTTGAGGGAATAATGAATGGTGACACAAAAATGCAAATAATATTCAAAGTATGGAGGAGGTGGTGGGCCCATGACACGTAACAAGGTATTGCATAATATGAGAATTTGATAAAAATAACAAGGGAGTTTGAAGGAAAAAGCGAACAAAATGGTGAGAAGAAGCATAAATATATTTCAAAGGTGAAATCTATACAAATTTCCAATCCTAAATGGGGGCATGGTGACATGGATGTTAATATGAAATGGAGTATTATTCTAGGGCGTCCCATGTAGGTGGACTACCATAGTTGCGTAAGGGAGAAATGCAATATGGATGGGTTGAGCCACTCAACTAAATTGTGGGTTATGTGGGATTGTTTTGGGGGGGGGGGTGTTGTTTTTCTAAAGGCATAATTAAGGGGTTGAAAATAAGGCGGATACAACATAATGGAGGGGATATACTATCCACATGCCAGTTTTTAAGAAGTATAGTGATGATATGGCAATGGATTGCATGAAAAATGTAATACTACACAGAGAACACCTTGTAGCCAATATTTTATGGAACCTCAAAAAAAATTATCCATTCTATATTTATATCGAAGGTTTCTAGTAGAGGCAAGCGATTACAGGTTTTTGCATAGCTTTTTTATAGTATGTGCCTTAATAGTAAGAACACCCCAGTGGTCTTTAAAAACTAGCGCCCTAGTTCTTAAATAATAAGGAACATCGATAGCCACAATTTCTACAAAATACTAAAATATCATTTTATATTTAGAAAACATATAAAAATGGATAATGGTGCTACAAAATCAAATAAGAGCATAGATTTGATGGAGGCACCAATGCATCTATGAACAAATTCATCACATGATCAATATTTTTTCTTGTAAAACGTCAAATTTTATTTTCATAAAGAAAATAGCGTTTTGGTTCATCTATTCACAGCATAGAGCATCAGGTCATCTATGTGTCTCTCACATTGGGTTAATGTCAATTTTAAAAACACCTCAGTGCATTCAATTCAACAAATGCCCCAATGTTACCCCTAGGAGTAGTTCACTTGGTAAGCTTGTGTCATGTAAAGTAAATGTGAGTGATGAAGGTCCCATGTTCAATCCCATAGACAGTCAAACCTATGTGTTTTTCTAGGGGTGGGGTGGTTACATGTAGGGGTTATAGTGTGAGCAGTCAAATTAACCCCATGTCACATGAATATAAGACCAACCCTGTTGTCGATTCTTCTCGCCACAAAAATAAATAAATAAAACAAATATCATGGTGTGACCTCATGTTGGGTGCATCAAGACAGGGTAAAATAAAAAACAAAATAGATTACCAAATCAAATTTCAACATCACAATTTCTTCCTTTTGTACTTCCCATCTCTATTACAAGCATTGGTTGTCATTCCCTTTAGACAACTACACCATTTGTAGTGTTCTATAATGTTGCTCCCTCGATTCATTAGCTTCACTAGTCAATACAATTTGTTCTTAACTTTTGGAAAATAATGTACATTTTCGTTTTTGTATGTGGGAACCATACCTTCTCACATGACAAGGGACTAGGTAAATTGTTTGTTACGTCCTTATTTTCACTTTTACCATATTAAAATTTAAAATTGGCTTAAAATTAACCCTTTTTTTCAAATTAAACAAACAAACAAATAATAAAATAAAATATCCACAATGCACTTAACAAGTTTGGCCCACACCACCCATAGGGCGTAGAATAGACGTTGATGGGGTGTACTGTTAAGTCGCTCTGTGATGTGAAGGTCTCCGAATCGAAACTCCATGGGAAAAAATCCAGTCATGTTAAGGGTTAGTGTGGCCCAGGTTAGGTGTGATCCTCGGGTGATTTTGATGGCATAGATGCCCTTGGGTCACAGTTTCTCAAGCCACAGGTCAAGCCTGATGTAATCTCTGATGAAATCAGACCACTTGACAAAAAAAACAAGTTTTTCCTGCACCAATATCACTATCAGTGCATCTTGTGAATATATAGGAAGCACTAACATGGTGCATATATTATCTAGGGATGCCCCATAGATGGTGCATGCCTAGGGACGCACTCGAACACATTGCGTCTCTTGGGACCCCTATGCATTATAGGTGTACTAAAATTGTCTAGTGTGTTACTGAAAATATATCATATCAATTCAATGGATATATCTCCTTACTTAACATAACCATCAATGCCCCAAAATACATGGAGCATTGCAACAATAATGGTGCTTGTTGTTTTAGGTGGTGCCCCATGGCTGATGTGCAAGGTCTCCATAAGGAACCACACATCAACAATTTTATGCTAGTCAAAACAATTTTTAATTCTGTTTTTTAAAATTTGAAATGTGGTGCATTTAATTGTTTAAGGAGCCTCGATGCACCATTATGAAGCCCCAATGTGTTAGATATAGTCCAACATTGATGCATCAAACGTGATAGATCACCATAACTATACCAACACGCCACATAACATAGAAATTGTTGGTATTATGATGCTCGTTATTTGATATGAAGCATCATGTCTAGTGCTTATGTATTATTTAAGGTGCACTAGTTCACCACATAAACGTCCTTGGTTTACCTAACCACTAGTGCTCCAAAATACCTTGAGCACTACAACACTAATGGTGCTTGTTGACTGAGGTGGTGTCCTGTTGTAGATGCACATGGTATCTATAAGGAACAACACATCAACAACTTTGTGATAGTTAAAATAAATTTAATTTAATTTTATAAAAAAATAATTTGTGGTGCATTTAGTAGTTTAAGCAGCCTCTGCGCACCAAATAATATGAAGCCTCAACAAGTGATATATAATAGATCACTTTTGCACTAGATATGATAGGGCACCATGGGTATTGCAGTGCTTGATATCTAATACAGAGCATTGTGTTCAATGCATATGTACTATTTAAGGTGCACCATTTACTTTCCACATTTTTTTTTGCAAACATAAATTATTTTCAATTTTTTATAAATACAACATCACTATATATATATATATATATATATATATATATATATATATATATATATATATATATATATATATATATATATATATATATATATATATGCGTGTGAATGTGTTTTTTATAATTTTATTTCATTTTATTTATATATCTATCTATATAGAGCGCTATCTAGCTAAACATGATTGTATCTGAATTAGAGATGACAATGATGGGAGTAGGAGCACGAGTAATAGCAAATTGATACATACATTTATGTACATGAGTGGGAAGTTGGGGAGATAGAGAGGAAGAGGTTCTCCCACCATATTTCACAATAGACATGTTTTTTTTTAGCAATGTTGGCCTCCCCAATTTTTATGAGGAGGCTACATCTCTCAGGGGGAACTTGGCATATTTATTGTAGTCGATTTGCCATTGGGCTCATGATAGACATGCATTTATGGTCTATTACATCAACTCGTAGAGAAGGATATTTATTTTATCACTAGGTTGTCTTGCATATCCAAGGTTTTGCCCTAGTTCCTTGTCTAGAATTGGAGGAGAGAGTCAATTGGTATATATGTGATATGTCAAACATGTCATTGTTTATGTTTTGTACTTCCAAGTTGTTGGTGGGAAGTTATGAATATATGCATTTGGTGTAGAGTAGGTTATGTACCTATCCCTCATTATCATGACACTTGCAAAATTTACCTCTGATGGGAAGTGCATTAGTTTCCATTTTATGTTCTATGTAGATAACTTAGTATATAGCCCCCAGCTAATTAGGTGGTTAGATGTATTTGGCGACAATTTTGTTTTGCTCTAGATTGTTTTAGCTTTGTTGTTGATGGAAGGATATTCTTCCCATTTGCGGCAAAGCTATTTACATTATTTTTTGAGAGGTTTCATGCCACTAGATTGACATTACCTTGCTACCCACCTAAAACTATGGGTGATGCGTGTATTTGCATGTGGAGGTGGTTGTCGCCCAAGAGGAGCTAGACACAATGCTTGTTTACATTGGTTGGTATAGAGATTGGTGATTTTTTGGCTTCAGAGGAAAGTCATTTCCTCGATATTTTCCAGTACCCATATGCAGGGATTAATTGGAGGGGTTGTTAGAACATCCTATTTACTACACATGAGCCACCAAATGACCAAGGTAATACTATTGTTGTGTTTTGATAAATATAGTTGCATATTTTTTTCTTTTATTTAATGCACATGAAATTTATTGTAACATTATATTTTAATTAATTTTTTTATTAATGATTATTATTTTACAGATATCAACACATATTTTGGGGACAAGCCTCCCCAAAAGGATAAAGAGATGGATGAGGTAGAACAACAACCTAGAGTACTTAGACCTGACATGACAAAAAGGCCATATCATAATGTCCAAATTAAGGTGGTGGATCACATATGCAATCTAATTGTTAGATAGGGAGTGGCATTTGTGTTTGTTCGATGGATCTTACAAGACCTAGAGTTGTTTGACATATGGGCATCCTCTTCTCATGACATGATGTCATTTATGCATCACATTGTTGGTTGTTTCAACCTCATCTAGGGGTTGAGGCATGGTTCTCATTCTGATTCATCTAGATAATCCGTTGGTAATGATGTCCATCATCATCCACCTCTTGCTTCCCCACCACATGGTATTGCACCACATCAACTGCCATCCCCTTATCCTCCTCCATCACTTGGTCTAGTTGTAGGCTTTAACCCTATATAGTTAATTTATGCAAATAAATTCTTAATCAAAACAAAAAAATATGCAATGGCACACA
This sequence comes from Pinus tabuliformis, assembly GCA_031772625.1. Taxonomy (NCBI): domain Eukaryota; kingdom Viridiplantae; phylum Streptophyta; class Pinopsida; order Pinales; family Pinaceae; genus Pinus; species Pinus tabuliformis. The sequence continues at coordinate 494,327,124 of CM062812.1, read as the reverse complement.
CATTAACACAAATATTTTACCTTGAAAACCTTAACTAGGAAAATCATAAAGTTTCTTTTAATATATTTTCTTCTTTATAGTGTTATAATGCTATATACATACACACATCCATAGTTCCTTAACTAGAATTACAATACCAGGGGATGAACCATCATGCACCACAAATCACCTAAAAATGAAAACCTTGGGCCAAAAAACACAAAAAAGGGGCACAAAAAACCACACCTATTTTTAGGGGCATTACCCCTGAACCCCCATGCAGGGGGCTCCTCCCCCAACTTTGACCCCCTCACTACACCTAATGCAATGAATTGCATGTGAAGATAGTCATGCAAATAATAAAACACATACACAACATTCTCCCTCTTGTTGTTTTATTTGCATATAGGGGCTTAGAAGAATACATGATCAACAATCTAATGCAATAATACCCATTGTTTCATTACACCAAGAGAACTTCTCAATGCTAACAAATTTAGTTTATGAATCTACAACATTATTTAAGATGTCCACCTTTTCCAGTAGCATTTTCTTGTCTTCAATCATATCTCTCATAAAGTGATACAAAAGTTCAATATGATTTGTCTTAGAATCATATGTTGGGTTCTTTAATAAGAAGATTACACTTTAACTATTGCATTGTATCTTTAAACCTTGTTGTATGAAACCCAATACATAAACACAATCTCTATAACCATACTACTTCCTTTCTTTCATGAGTGGATACCATGTATTCAACTCCTGTAATTGAAAATGGCACTATAGACTATCTCTTGCTCATCCAATTGATTGCTCCTCCAAATAGGTGAAACATATACCCATTTATAGATCTTATGCGATCCAAATCTCCAACCTAGTCTACATCAAAAAAGACGTGTATGTCAAACACTCTATCCATTCCTGGCTTCCTTTGTAGCACTATCCATAACCAACAGTGCCTCACAAGCCTAAATACTCCATGGATAAAAAAAGGAAAATGATGATGGAAGCACCATAAAGATCAATTATTGAAAGAACGTCTAAGCTAATATGATAAAATCATTTTTCCTTGGCTTGCCGGCTAAGCTGCTAGCCAATCTTCCTTGCTTGGATTTGGCGAGAACTAAAACCCCTGGCTGGATGAACAACATGAACTACGTGAACAACTTACTTGAAAACCCTCTTTATTATTATCCAATGCTCCTTCCTTGGTTTTGACATATATACGCTCAATACTTCCACTACATGTGCAATGTTCAATCTAATTTAGCCCATTGCATACATCAAACTACCTACCACTCTAGCATATAGAACATGGGACGTGTCCTCTTCCTCTGCATGTGGCTTGGGGCACTTATCTGCAAATAACTTCACCTATAAGAATACATACATTCACCGATTTGCATTCCTACACATTAAATCTCTATAATATTGACTCAACATACTTCTTTTGATTTAGCAAGAGTTTCCTATTTTCCCAATCTCTTTTAATTTCCATACCCAAAATGAAATTTGCAGCACCAAAATCCTTCATGTCAAATTTAGAGGACAACAAAGCTTTCACATTTTGGATGTTTTCCTTGCCATTTCCTACTACCAATATAGCATCCACACACATGACCAAATAAATGAGACATTTACCAACTAATTTGAAATTCACAAAGTGATCCACTTTCTCCTTGCTAATCCAAGCCCCAATATACATATGTATCAAATTTTTGATACTACATCCTTGGTGATTGCTTTAACTCGTACAAGGACTTTTTCAACCTGCATAACAACTCTCTCTTTCCCTTTACTACAAATCCTTTTGGCTTTTCCATGTGGATTTCTACTTTCAGATCCCCATGCAAGAATGTTGTCTTTACATCCATCTGTGCTACTCCAAAACTAAAATCAATAGCAATAGCTCAAACAAATCTAATAGAAGTTAACTTGACAACAAGAGAAAATATCTCACCAAAGTCAATTCCCTCTGCCTAGGAATAACCTTTTGCTACTAACTAAGCTTTATATTTCTCTGCTTTACCTTTTGCATTCAACTTCTTCTTAAACACCCATTTCTTGCTAATGGGATTTCTTCTAGCTGACAACTCCATAAGATCCCAAGTCTTATTCTTGACCAAGGCTACTAGTTATTCAACCATGCCATTTTTATAGAGTTTTCCATCCTCTAAATCCACTGCGTCCCTAACAATTCTCCGATCATCTTTAGTAATAAACAAAGTGAAATTTGAGCAGATGTTAGGTGGAATATCCATTTCTGGTTGGCTTCTTTCCTAAAATGATTTCCTCAATACCAAAGTATGTGGTTCTTCTTCTTCCCATCGAGTCTAATTCATCATTGTTCAATTCAAATTCAATCTTCTTTGGTTCTTTCTCCCTTGCTAAGACTTCCCTTTGAAAACATCTTTGATTTCTCTAAATAACACATCTCAACTGTACACAACCTTCTTAATTATAGGTTCCAAATCTTTTAACCTTCCAAACAATGTTTATAACCAATCAAGATTCAATTATCATCTTTATTATCCAACTTAATCCTTTTTCGTGTGGACATGTGCAATAACATCATAGCTAAATACCTTGAGATACTTAAGAGATGGTTTCTTACCAATCCATATCTCATGTGGAGCTTTATCATGCAACAATGATGAGGGTGATCTATTTACTAGGTAACACACAATATTGACTACCTCTACCCATAATTCGTGTCCTAATATGGTGCCATTGAGCATGCTCCTTACTTTGTCCATTAGTGTCCTATTTATCCTTTCTACAACTTCATTACATTGAGGTGTGTATGGAGTAGTATTTTGCCTTGCTATACTACACTTCTTATAGAAATGTTGAAATTTATTCCCATAGAATTTCGTGCCATTAACCATCCTCAACACCTTAACTTTCTTCTCTATCTAATTTTCCACAAGAGCCTTAAAAATTTTAAATTTGTTAGAATTTAGATTTCTTCTTGAGGAAATTAATCCATGTATTCCTTGAGAATTCATCTATAAATGAGATATAGTACACAAATTTACCGAGTGATAGAATCAACACAAGTCCAGACACACCACTATGCACCAAGTGTATTATTCTCTCCACCCTCATAGCACCATAGGAAAATTGTATCCAATTATGCTTTCCATAGAAGCAATGCTCGCAGAAATTAAGATCTAGAGAGAAATTAGACATACCTTCTCCCATACCTTTACCATGCAGTACTCGAAGGCCTTTCTCTTTGATATGTCTCGGACTCTGATGTCACATCATAGTCTTCTCTCTATAGATTGTAGGAGTTTTTCCTTCTTCAACTCCACTCTCAAGAACAATGGAACTATTGTACCCATCACTAATAGTACTTCCCAATCGATTATACAAAGTTCTGTTGTGAACCCTGCTTAACAATACCATTGCTCTTTGCACCATCCTACATTTTTCCTTTTCATAAACTTTTTTACACCTGCATCAATTATCTTTCTTACAAAAATGACATTTTTGGCTAATCCTAGGATATCTAAAACACTAGGCAGTGTTATAATCCTTTCATCCATGAACTTCGACTTGAGCTTTCCTTATCCTATGCTTATGGCCATCGAGTCATTTCATAGGAAAACATCACGACCATCATATCTTCCATACTCACAAACCCACTCCTTGTGAGAAGTCATATGAAAGTATGCACTTAAGTTGATTGGCCATGCCTCATGTTCTACACATGTATGTGAAGAAGCCAAGCACACATCCCCTCCTTCATTTAAGGATATTTTTACTTATGTAGAAGGAGCATCATTAGATCTCTCACCTTTCTTAACAATTTTGAATCTAAAATATTTATTTCAATGCCCTTCTTTGCCACATATCCAACGTACCTTTATGAAATTTCTTGGAGATTTAGATCTTCCCATTGATTTAAATCTTCCACTGAAGGACTTATTCATCTTCTAGGGACATCCTCTCACAGACAAGGCATTCATGTTTTAACTTTCCATGTTTTTATGCCTCATATCCTCCTCAAAATGACGAGAGTATTTCATCTAAACTTAAAGTAGTCGTAGCACTACCTGTGGCAACAACTAGATTATCCCAGAGTCTAATAAAGAACACAACAAAATGATACACTTATCTTCATATGAAATTTTAATATCAACTTATAATAGCTGAGTTACCACAATATTGAATGTGTTTAGATACTTTTTCATTGGGTCTCCATCCTTCATCCTCAAGTTATATAACTTCTTTCGCAGGAATAATTTTTTCACTGGGGATTTATATTGATACAAAGCCCTTGACTCATTCCACAATGCCTTCAATGTAGCTTCTCCAAAAACATTCAATAATACTAAATCTAAGAGACATAATCGCATTGTCCTCTTTGCCTTATGATCCAAATTGATCCAATCTTCTGTTGATATCCCAATAGATGTAGTAGTAAATTTGAAATGATCCATTGATCTTTGTCCACCAACAAATCTTCCATTTTGAGCTTCCATAACTCAAAACTCTACCCATTGAGTTTCTCGATCTTTATCTTTGAATTGCTCGTCACTTCCTTTGACCATAAGAATCAATTTTGTATATATCCCACTATAACAAGGTCTATCACAGGCTTGAGCTAAATCACTTAGCCACAAAGGTGTCCCCTTGAAGCCAAACTATAGAAATTGTGATGTAGATTTGAAACTACTCCTTAATTTTATTCAAAATCACAAGACACAAACCTACTCTACTGCTTTACAAACATTAATTCACAATTTAGAACAAAAATCTTAGACATGCAAGAAGAAATAACACACATGCAACAAGTATTTTTTATATGTGGAAAGCAATCTCCTAAAAACCCCAATGCATGCTTGCATTAATCAAATGAATAGAGATGTATTACAATTGCTTTGCTCAACTGAATACACCCTGCAAGTGCATAACCTATCTCTCTGCTCACTAAAGGCCTCTAACCCAAACTTTGTCAATTTTTGCCTTTGCTTGAGCCCTATTTCCTTGTGTTGTTCCTTGAGGAATTAGGCCCCTGCTATTTAGAAAATTCCTCAAATTGAATTGCACAATTCCTTAGGTTGATCATCTAACTGCATGCAACACCTGTACACTCAAGACTAATCTACAATTGATGTTACACTGTCTTGGAATCTCCACCAAGCCTGGGGAACTCAAATTCTTTGCATGCACTAGCTATTTTGTGTTGATTGATCAGTTAACTAGATGATCACTAAGTTTGACTGAAGTCCCACTGCACAACTTGACCCTCCACTAGTTCCTCCAACAGTTGGAACTAGTTTAATTGAAAACAACCTTAGATAACTTACCTTGATCATTACAAATTAGCAATCACACATGCTTAACTAAACTATAGCTCCTCCAACTCAAATTTACTGAGTAAATTGGGTGACACAAGCCATGTCACACAAGTTAACACCATCCAATTTGTCTACTGATGTGGAAATTCGGATTTTCTCAATTTAATCAAGGAAAAATCAAATTGAGTGTTTCTTGCTGCAATTTTCAACACTCCCTCTTAGCAAGAAATGGATTATCAACCACCCTTATCCCGCACCTGTGGAACTCGAACTTCCCTCTTGATAAGGCCTTTGTCAAAATGTTAGCATCTTGTCTCTCTGTCAGAATGTACAACAACAACATTATCCACCTCTGCATACAATCCCATAAATAATGATACCATATATCTATATGCTTGGATCAATCATGAAAAACATGATTCTCAGATAGCTTGATGCAACTATGATTATCACAGTAGATCATAGTTGGATCCATCCTTTGACCAAACAATCCAGCAAGTATCTTTCTCATCTAGATCGCCTCACATGTTGCTTGACAGGAAACCATGTATTCTGCTTCTACTGAGCTGAGTGCCATAGATATTTGGTTCGTGTTGTACCAAGAAACAACTGCAGACCCAATGCTAATCCACCTGATGTGCTCTTTCAGTCCAATGGACTCCCCACCTAATCTACATTTGTGAAGCCACACAACTTCACTCCCTCTATCCGTTTGTACCATAGTCCAAACTAGGTAGTGCCTCTAAGGTACCGTATAACATGCTTGGATGCCTTCCAAAATAATTTGGTTGGACTAACCATAGCTTGGCTCAATTGGTTGACTACATAGCACATATATGGTGATGTGTTCACAAGATACATTAGTGAACCCACCAACTGTCAGTAAAAAATAACATCCACTTCCTCACCTGAACTGGCATCTTCTTTCCTCCAGTTGGTCACTAGAGGTGTCTCCATGGGTTTCCAAATGTCCATGCAAAACCTCTGAAGTATCTCATTACCATACTTGCCCTGAGAGACAAATAGTTCCCCATCACCTTGCCATACTTCCAATTCGAGGAAGTAGTGCATGAGACCCATGTACTTCATTTCAAACTCTCTTGCAAGGCCTAATAAACTGCTCATCACCAGTTAAAATCAAGTCATCAACCTATAAGACAATAATCAACAATTTACCTTCTACTAAGATATGATAGAGGTTTGCATCCATTTCACTTTTGGTGAAGTCCAAACTGGTGAGGTAACTATCGATCTTAGTGTACCAAGCACGAGGTGATTGCTTGAGACCGTATAATGCTCGCTTGAGTCTGCGCACATGAGACTCTTGATAAAAAGTCTCGAAGCCTTTCAGTTGCTCGATATACACCTCCTCCTCAATAAATCCATTGAGAAATGTTGTTTTCACATCCATCTTGTGGATCTTCCACCCCATTTGTGTAGCCAAAGAAACAATTGATCTAATGGATGAGTACCTTGATACAAGAGAAGATGTCTCCTCATAATCAATCCCCTCAAATTGAGAGTACCCCTTGGCCACAAATCTAGCCTTGTACTTTTCTATGCTTCCATCTGCTGCATGCTTTACCTTGAAGACCCATCTTGAACCCACAAATGATTTGTCTGCTAGTCTTGGGACCACTTCCCAAACATTGTTCTTTACAATAGATTCATATTCCTCCACCATTGCATCAACACATACAGGTTTCTCTACTACTTCCTCGAATGAGGATGGCTCAATCTCTACAATCTTAGTCATTAGAGCCATGTAGCTAGTACTGTATCAATCTAGTGACCTTCTCTTCCTGTGCTAATTTGAAGGATCACCCACATTCTCCCTTGCATCATGCACAAGTCTCTCAGCTTCCCTGGTCTTTTTACTGCCTTCTTTGGATGGTTATTCTTGAGTGGATGTTCTCATTCTCTGCTCCTCAATTTGTGGTTGCTCCACAACTTCTTGAGGCTCCCCCTTTGGAACTAAAAGCTCCTCTTCTGGTGGGATCTGAAGCTCCCTCTCAAGAGAGCATCACATGGCTTTATCTTCATCAAATTTTACATCCCTTCACACAACTGTCATTATGAGGGATGACAAGTACACACGGTAGTTGTAGGGAGTTTATGTGTAACCCACAAATACCCCCAATTATGTTGTTGGCTCTAGCTTCTTCCTTGATTCTCTGGAGACATGCTAATAAATAGAGGCTCCAAAGATCGTGAAGTGTGACACATCTGTCTTTCTCCTCGAGAAAGACTCCTACGGTGTAATCATGCCCAAAATCAAATGTGGAATCTGGTTATGCAAATAGACTGCTATGTTGCATGCCTCGGCCCATAAATGCAGAGGTAGGCCTTGATCATGCAACATCACCCTCGTTGCTCCCACAATGCTAAAGTTCTTTCTCTCGGCCACCTCATTATGCTGTGGGTTGTGGGGTGTTGTAAAATCTCGTCGAATGCCTTCTTTTACACAGTTTTTTAAAAATTCATTTGACATGTACTCACCTCCATTATCGCTCCTAAGAGCCTTCACCTTCTTGCATGTTTCTTTCTCAACTAGTGCCTTGAATTATATGAACTTGGAGAATGTCTCATCCTTCTTCCACATGAAGAAGATCCAACACTTCCGTGAGAAGTCATCAATAAAAATGACAAAATATTTATGCTTGGTAGTGGAGGTTGTCGAGAAAGATCCACAAACATCAAAGTGGATCCTTTCCATTACTGCATGTGCTTTGTTTTCCCGATCATGGAATGTGGATTTTGTGTACTTACCCAAAGTACATCCTATGCATACATCATGTTGCTCAAGTGCTCCTTTGGGGAGGCTTATTGCTATCTACTGCATGATCTTCAAAGTGCCATGATGCAAATGGCCAAGTATTCTATGTCAAAGTTCATCGACATTGTGACTTTTCAACTTCTCCGCATTTGTGCTCAATGAGCACAATCCTTCACATCTAGCATGTACAGGTTCTTCACACGAACCCTGATCTGTGTCACCTATCTCGTGGCTATGTGTATTAGGAATTCCTTTCCTTTGCTTAAGATCGCATCATAACCAAGATCTTCCAAAACTGCAACAGAGATGAGATTTTTCTTCATACCCGGAATGAACATGACATCCTTGAGCCTGATGGGGGAGCCCAACTCCCTCTAAAATGTGACTGTAGCAATCCCAGTCACGCTATACCTTTCATCGTCCCCCATCTCGATGTGCATCTACAAATCTTTTTCTTCCAGGTCACTGAAAAAATCTCTACACCATGTCATGTGGAACGATGCACTTGAGTCCAAGTATCACATGCTCCCCATCACTATGTTGGCCATGCATGTAATGAGGGTAAAGTCAAGCTCGAATTGTGAAGCCAAAGCTTCACCTGCTGCTCCTCCTGAGGTCATCTTACTTTTCTTCTTGTGTGGACACTTTGTGGCATAATGTCCAAATTCATGACAATGGAAGCATTTAATTTTCACAAATTTGTTTTCTTTCCCCCTTGACTGGATTCTAGTTTGGATTGGGATTTCTTCCCTTTTCCCTTCTTTTCCTTTCTAGACAATGCAAATTTTTATTCATCCTCACCCTTGGATGAAGTCCCATCTTTGGTATTTCGCCTTATTTCCTCCTATACCAAATCAGACCATAAGTGCTCCTAATTCAGTAGTTTCTCCCTCCCATTCACCGAATCTTGATAGCTATGCCAGCTCTTGGCAAGGCCCAAAATGGCTAGGTGTACCAAGTCATCTTCAGGTACAGTCATATCGGCCTCGCCTAATTCATCACAACATGTTTTGAACCTGCTTAGATACTGTGGTATAATGTCATTCTTCTACATCTTGATACTTCAAAGTTGATCCTTGAGTGTGAGCTTCTTGTGGTCACTACTATTCTCGGACAATTCTGTCATTGCTTTCCACATCATGAATGAGGTTTCTTTTTTGTGGAGATTCGAGACAATATGATCTCGTACTCCCTCCAATATTATTCTCCTCACCTTGGCTACATCTTTCTTCCACTGTGCAAGGTCCTAAGCATCAACTGTTGGTGTTCTTGGAATATTTGTCTTGACATATTCAATAAATCCATTGTCATCCAATACTACCTCCATGCAACAAAATTTGAGGTGCCTTCCAAGGCATACTCTAGCCTTAGTCCATTAAAGGCCATCTTCTCAGCTCTTAATAAATCCTGCTACATTGATCTTCAAATTCAAACCTTTGAGAAACAACTTTGAATTTCCTGCTCTAATGTGAATCCACCTCTGATACCATGTAGAAATTATAATGTATATTTGTAACTGCTCATGAATTTTTATTCAAAATCACAAGACACGAACCTATTATACTACTCCGTAGACATTAATTCATAATTTGTAACAAAAATATCATACATGCAAGAAGAAATAACACACATGCAACATGTATTTTTATCTAGGGAAAGAAATATGATAAAAATGCTAATTCCTTCTTGCATTAATCAAATGAATAGAGATGTATTACAATTGCTTTGCTCAACTGAGCACACCCTGCAAGTGCATAACCTATCTCTCTGCTCACTGAAGGCCTCTGACCCAGACTTAGTCAATTTTTGCCTCTACTTGAGCTCCTATTTCCTTGCGTTGTTCCTTGAGGAATTAGGCCCCTATTATTTAGGAAATTCCTCAAATTGAATTGTGCAATTCCTTAGGTTGATCATCTGACTGCATGAAACACCTATACACTCAAGACTAGTCTACAACTGATGTTACACTACCTTGGAATCTTCACCAAGCCTGGGGAACTTGAATTCTTTGCATGTACTAGCTACTTTGGGTTGATTTATTTGTTAACTGGATGATCATTGAGTTTGATTGAAGTCCCACTGCACAGCTTGACCCTCCATTAGTTCCTCCAATAGGTGGAACTAGTTTAACTGAAATCACCCTTAGATAATTGACCTTGATTGTTACAAATTAGTAATCACACATGCTTAAATGAACTCTAACTCCTTCAACTCAAATTTACTAAGTAAACTGGGTGACACAAGCCATGTCACACAAGTTAACATCATCCAAGTTGTCTACTAATGTGGAAATTTGAATTTTCTCAATTTAATCAAGGCAAAATCAAATTGAGAATTTCTTGCTGCATTTTTCAACACAACCTACTCTGATACCAAATGTAGGTTTTAGCCCTATACAATTAATTGTTGTGAATATGTTCTTAATGAAAATAATAAATATGTAATGGCATACACACACATTAACACAAATCTTTTATCCTTGAATCTCAAACTAGGAAAACCATAAAGTTTTTTTCTTCTTCTTCATCTTTACAATGTTACAATATAATGTGTACATCCTACGACATCTGTAAATTGCCAATCCATTAACCCTGGATTAGACTACAATTTGAATTACTTAATCAAAATTACAAAATAATGAGTTGAACCACCATGCTTCATAAAACCATTAAAAATGAAAGTAGTGTGTTGAAATCAACAAAAAATAGATGCATGTAATAGCCCCGATCACATTTCCCCTTTATCATAAACATTGGGTTTTTTTTTTTAAACTAAATAAAACAAATTGAGTTAGTGACATGAGTTCCAAGGCTGAGGGGGACATGCTACCTGGGAAAAATGGCAAACAAGGGAGAAAAGGGCCAAATGACATGAGGATGATTGGTCTGCAAGACTGACCAGTGATGATTGGGTCAACCACCACAAAAATCAGAGGACAAGGGACAACTAGAGCAATTTGGTTGGTCCTAAAAATGTGTACCAGGTTGGGCTCTAACCACGAGAATGGAGACCTTGCACAACACAAAAAGGCTCCAAGGAGGAAGCATTGCGCATGGGTTGGTGATGGTAGAGTTCACACAATGATAAATATATCATGTTGTCGAAAGTGGCCTAAAGGAAAAAGAATACATGAATTGAACTAAGTCAAAGAGGAAAGACTTGATACAAACAGAGAAAGGAGTTGAGCAACAATTCTGAGGTCCTATTCCCTTAAGCAATCTCTTCACGTCTTGGAACCCGTCTTGGGGTGACTAGGCAAGATCACTAGTTTACTGTTGGGTGGAGAAGCTTCATCCTGCACTTAGTTGCCCAAAGATATTACAGATAAGTATTACTCATGCATTTCCATTAGCAGAGAACATATGTTGCATTTCCGGACTTAAATGGTGGTTATAGCCAACAACTATGTGGGATTTCAAAGTTTATGCAAATTGTTTATTGGTTCGTAAATGTAAGGAAAATTACCCGAGGGTTATAAATTCTAATCATGTGGCAATGAAACTCTAAACTACATTACCAAGCCTCAAGCTGGTTGGCCTAAGCCGTGAGTCCAAATCTCAATATTTCCAACGCACTTGGTTTTTAGTACCTAATTTGCACTGAATCTGAAAATTTTGATTCCGCATGAAAACAATTTGGGATCATCCCAAAATCGTAAACAATTGTTTTCGCTAGATTAGGTTTTGGTGGTTTTTACTTTGTCGTATGCATTACATCCTTTAAAAATGGTTAAGAAATTGAGGGCAATAAGATTGATATAAATGAAATCCACAACCTATCCTCCGACCAATTTTATTCAGTGCCATAACCTTGTTTTCTGAAGCGTTTTTCCTAAGCATCATTTTTTGTATATTTGTTTAACATAATTTTATTTATGAAAAAAAATGCTTCAACAAACATGTATTGAGTCACTGTAGGCTTCCTTCCAATTAGGTGTTAGGTATGAGGGGTAGTTATTTTACAAAAAATGTTGAGGGTTTACAATGGCCTTATCCTTTTGAAGCTTAATTTCTTCCAATGGGGCATACCACAACCCTTTGAGGTTCATTCCTTTCAGAAGGGGCACACCACAACCATAATTGAACCTTAGTGGATGGTATACAATTCCTCATGAGGGAGGCCATGCTCTATTAGCGACTTCAACATCAGAGACATTAACTATTGCTTATCATAGTATGGGCTAGCAAATCACTTTACGCTAGCTTTGACGCTTCCAAAATTTCACGAGTTTCTTTGTGCATGTTATTATAGTTATGCCAACAATTATTGTCCGTTATTATTATTATTTTCATTTATTCGTCAATTTTGTGTAACATCACCGACCCACTAAAATTAGGTTGCATGACCAAGCTTTTGTATGGATACTCAAATAATGGTGTGTTTACCTTTGTAAGTATACCCATAGAGCATCATAATGGAACTTATTTGGAGAGGTTTGTTACAGGGATTTACTATTGACATGGAATAATAATCAAGATAATTGATAAACAATGAGCATAGATGTGCATCCATTTTAGGCTAAAAATTATAATAGGCATTAGGTTCACCAACATGTTGGCCTGTAATCAACCATCAAGCATAATTGTAGTACAAAACGTTGCATTGTGTGATACATATTTTCTCACTGTCATCCACGACTCTATAATATATTTATACTTATATGCCTCTCTGAATGAGTTGTAACCATGGCTCATGGCTAACTAGGTGAATGGAATGGTTGAACCTCTAAACTTGCAGTGAGCAATTACACATGAGGGGTAGAAGAGAGGAATTTACTATTGCAATGCCCTTATCCATGGTGTTGACCTTTTCTTCAGAGGGATATTAAGGCCCATCTGGGAGTAGAAGAAATTGATTTGCAAATGATACATTTGAGTAGATGTGATTATTCGATTTTTCCAATTTTATGATTCTTTGACCCCTTGATCTTATTTTATGTAGTGAAAAAAAAATTAACTACTTTTGAATATATCATGACGAAGATTGCTTCTTCAAATTTCAGGGCATCTCTAGCTTGTGTAACCTAGTAAAAAAAAACAAATATACCCCCTGAAATAATGTGATCTATTGTTGGATCATTTGGAATGTTTTGGTTGGGAGAACAAGTTCATTTCCATATAATGCGAGCACCATTAAACATGGATAGATAGATGGGATCCTTTATTCCTAATCTTTCTTACCTTTAGTGTATAAATTTTCGTCCAAGAAACATGGTTGCAACATCGATGCTATATGTTGAGTGTCAGTATGCAATATTGACCAGTTTAGGTCAATTTGGAATTCATGTACATGCACAATTATTATGCCCTCTTGACATAGTTTTATGTGTTATTTAGTTGACTAGGCACACATTTTGATTTACAATGCTTGAATTGGTCTTTTCCAAATTTAGAGTTGGCCAATGCACTTTGTGAGTTGTGAGGTATTGTATTTAAAATTTCTTTAGGAAACTACTATTTTTTATGAACAACTACTCACCTTTCCTTGTGCAACCGATGGTTCAATTCAATGCAAAGTGAAGAACCATACCGGGGCTTGCTACTTGAGTATGAAATTACTTTGAAATTAACCTATCAACTAATGGAGCTTTTTTTACTGTATTTATTTTCTTTGTGTGAACTAATAGATATTTTTTCACTGTATATGTATCTGTTCTGTTCCTTGCATTTGCAGTCTTGAAGTCTTTCCTTGTTATTATTGCATGGATGAAATGTTGATTATTTTGGCAATACTTTGATGAAATCATCGTTATTTTACCAATACTTGGTTCTAATCAGCGTTGCCGGTCATATGGTGAAAGTATGTCTACAAAAAATTTCTAACCCCTTTAGGTGTTATAGATTCCTCAGCTTTTAGTGATATTTCTAACCCCTTTAGGTGTAGATACTCCATAATACATTAAACATTGGTTTCATTGCTAAATTGGTAAGATTCTTCCAGTGCCCTTTCTTGCTTGGTTCTTTGAGATCTATTTTGTCTCGCTATTCAAATGAGAATTCCAATTTATGAAAATGCAAGGTCACTAGAAGCCAGAAGGTTGCTGGAAAATTTTCATTGTTGAATTTTGGTTTGGTGCCATTGTGGGATTTTCTTGCATTCTCCAAATAAATTATATACTATTCAGATGAATATAGAATTCATCACCAATTATTGTCTTGGAGTTTCTTCCATGACTTTGATTGGTAGATTTGGTGATGGTATTTACACAAAAACAAAAGTCATGGGTGCAAATCTCATTGGGAGGCTGAGAGGAACATTCCTAAAGGTGATCCATGTAACCCATTGGTCACTGTTGATAATGTTGGTAACAATGGTGGAGATATTGTTTATATGGGATTAGATATAAACGGTTCCTGTGCTAATCTCCCGTGAAGCTCTAATTGTGATGTCCATTTTATCTATTGGAATCTCGTGATTTTATTGATGTGTGCCCCCCATTGCATATCAGTTTGATGTGTCTCATTGCTTTCTTACTTGTCATTACTCTTACTATGTTTCTACATCATATAGGCAACCCATGGGCCACAACATATACACTAGTTGAATTTTGTGGTAGCTATACCAATAGAAGTAAACCATGAGTGTATTCTTATTAGTGAGGTCTCATGTTAATATCTTAGTTTTTGAAGAAAATATTATACATTGTTTCAGACTAAAATTAGACCTAAAGGTATGCAATATTTGATCTTATCATAATTCAATTAGTAGAAATCATTGCATCATGATCATAAGCACATCATTACTTTCACGCTGTTTTGTAAATATATCTTCTACATTTATGTGATGTGATCTATATCACATTAAAAAAAAACAATAAAAGGGGTGTTGCAACGCAAAAACAGTTCAATGTTTTTGGGGCATTTCCCCCAAACCCTGATGTAGGTGGGATCTCACTCTCCTATGACCCTTTATTGTTCCTAATGTAATGAACCACACGTGGGGATAATTATGCGAAGGATATAACACATGCGCAACACTTACATCGGATTGACCACCATCCCCTTGTCACCATCCTCCTCCTCATCATGCATTAACAACTAGACCATTCAAGAATCCACCTCCTTCTCTTCCTCACGCATTAGTAGTTGGATAATTCATCGATCCATCTCCTCCTTCCTGTATGTCAATAGTTGGACCATCCATCTATCAAGAACCACCTCCTTCTCATACATTACTAGTTGGAACATCCATCAATCTATGTCCTCCTCCTCCTCCATATGTATCACCAGCTGCAATATGATAATTCATCGATCCATCTCCTCCTTCCTGTATGTCAATAGTTGGACCATCCATCTATCAAGAACCTCCTCCTCCTCATACATTAGTAGTTGGAACATCCATCAATCTATGTCCTCCTCCTCCTCCTCCATATGTATCACCAGCTGCAATATCAAGTGATCCACCTCCTCCTCCTCATACTTTAGCAACTAGACCATCCACTAATCCACCTCCTTCTCTTTCTCCTCCAAATGCATCACCAACTAGACCGTCCATTGATCCACCTCCTCCTCCTCTTCCTCATAGATCAATAGCTTTACCAAATTCCACTAATCCACCCATTGCTCTAGCCTCCTCCTCCCCATTTTGTACATTTCTAGCACTATTTTACAAGCTATGGTAACATCAAGTGTTATACCTCTTAATCGATACATATATCATTTACTTTCATCATCGGGATTACCTGACATTGATATTGATAGACCTCCTACCTCGAGTAGCTAAGGCATTGATGCCTCTGGCTCTAGTGGCAGAGCTAGCTACTAGTTGTACTTGACATGTATATTATGTATATTAGTGATGTATATTATGTTTTTTTGTATCATGTTTGATGTTATTTTTTTATTTATACTATGAGGAGACATATGATTAGCATTATTAATTATTTCTATATTTTTAAATTAAATTTGAGATATACCCCTCATTTAAATTTAGAGTCCTCGTATAATGTCCAACTTTAATTTTATGAAATCATTTAATTAATTGGGTTGTGATTGCAAAAAATTATAACCATTAATACTATATAATGCTTAACTCTTCTTTAAGGTAAATTCTTTGTTGTATAACAAGATACAATGTGTTTATTAAAAATGATTCCATTAATGATTGCACAATTTGAATTGATGAAGGACACATATTTGTGAAGAGTTTATTTTGATTTTGTATAATTTAGCTCTGTTTGAATGTTATATGTACATTAAGATATGTTGAATCATTAATATCTACCTAAAGAAATACGACCTAAAAGAATGTGTTTGGTTTTGATACTTATTATAGTAATTCCAAAGTTCTCTGAAATTCCAATGTATCTTAGAGATTTGAATTATGTGATTAAACTGAAAATAGTAAGCTAGAATCTATCATTACTTGAGATATTCTTTGTTATGAAACCAGCTCAAGAAAAGATAGAAAGGATAGATCAACGCCTTAGAATTCAGCCTCTTCGAGGGGGCAACCTCCTTTACATTACATAAATGAACAATTCTTGGATGATTCAAATGACAAAACCTCCTTTCTATATATAGGAGTCTAAGGAGTCACAATATAGTCCAGCCGACATAACAATAATAATATAAAGCCACAAAAATAACAATAGAGGGATTCTATGGGGCACAATAATAACAATATGGGGGCAATAGGGGCACAACAATATTAATAGGGGGTATAACTACAATAGTAATGGGGTAATCACTAGTATTATAGGGACCCAACATGCCCCTCGCCTTCAAAAAAGTGTTGTCCTCAACGCTTGAGTAGTTTTGGATACTTCTGCATAAAATTATCATCCTCCCATGTGGAATCTTTAGCGGATAAGTTCTTCCACTTGATAAGATACTTTGAAATTGATCGATTTCGTAGCTCTGCCGAATTCTTGTTTCTATGACTGCTTCCGGTTCCAATATAATTTTTCCTTCCTCGTCAAGTTCTGGAAATATTGTTTGAACTGGGAGCTTGTCGCCTATAACCTTCTTTAAACATGAAACATGGAAAACTGGGTGCAATCGAGAAGCTGCAGGAAGCTCCAATTTGTATGCCATAGTACTAATCTTTTGCAACACCTTGTACGGACCATAATACTTTGGTGATAATTTATTATCCTTCTTAGCTTGCTTGAGGGACATTTGCTTATATGGTTGTAGCCGTAGGAATACCCAATCACCTACATCAAAACTTCTTTCACTGCGATGTTGATCTGCCTATTGTTTCATTCTATTCAGTGCCAACACGAGGTTATCCTTTAAGAGTTGGAGGACTTGTTGTTGATGTTTGATGTGATGTTCCACTGCCTGAACCTTAGAATTTTCTCTTAAATATGATGTGATGGATGGTGGTTGATACCCATAAAGTGCCATAAATGGGGTCATTTTTGTTGCTGTATGGAAGGAAGTGTTATACCACCATTCAGCCAGAGGCAACCATTTGACCCATTGTGTTTGTTTATCAGATACAAAGCAACGAAGATATCCTTCCAAACATTTGTTTACTATCTCAGTTTGCCCATCAGATTGAGGATGATAAGATGAGCTATGAGCTAACTGAGTACCAAGACAAGAAAATAATTCTGTCCAAAAATTTCCAGTGAAAATGGGATCTCTGTCACTTACAATAATCTTTGGGTTTCCATGTAGCTTTTGAATTGTTTCCATAAATGCAGTAGAAACTGTACTGGCTTTAAATGGATGTGATAATGCACAAAAGTGTGCATACTTGGTAAGTCTGTCAACTACCACCATGATGACACTCTTTCCCTCAGACTTGGGTAAACCTGTGATAAAATCCATTGAAACCTCCTCCCAACGTTGGCTTGGAATGGATAAAGGTTGTAATAGACCCGGTGTCTTAATTGTTTCAACTTTATTTTGTTGGCAAACCAAACATTCCGCCACAAACTTTTGAATATTTGATTTAAGGCCATCCCAAAAAAAATCCTTCTTAACCCTGTGGTAAGTTTTTAAAAATCCTGAGTGCCCTCCTAAGGGAGAAGTGTGCAATTCCATAAGAATCTTTTGTTTTAGCTCGGAATTCTTACAGAGGTATAAGTGATCTTTGTACCATAACGAATCATTTTGCCAGCTAAATGTATCAGATGTACTAGAATCTTGTTGTAGCTTTCGAATAAGTGCCCACACTTCTTCATCATTCTTCCATTCCTCCCTTGCTTCGTTTATCCAATCTGGTTGGATAATAGAAATGGTGCACAACAATGCTTCCACATCCTCATCCTTTCTTGAGAGTGCATCTGCCACCACATTTTGCTTCCCTTTTTTGTAGATGATTTCAAAGTCATAACCCAACATCTTTGTGACCCACTTTTGTTGCTCTTCAGAGGATAATCTTTGTTCTAAAAAGTATTTAAGGCTATCATGATCCGTTTTTACCTTGAAGTGTCTTCCCATTAGGTAGGGTCGCCATTTCTTAAGTGCATGGAGTATTGCCAACATTTCCTTCTCATAAATAGCTTTGCTTAAAAACTTTCCCTTGATTGTACGACTTTCAAAAGCAATGGGTCTTTCATCTTGCATTAGAACAACACCAATTCCATTTCCTGAAGCATCACATTCCACAATAAAGGTTTTTGTGAAGTCTGGTGTAGCTAAGACCGGTGCTTGGCACATTGCCTCTTTAAGATGTTCAAAGGCCTTTGTTGCTTCCGGAGTCCATGAAAATGCATCTTTCTTCAATAATGTTGTTAGAGGTGCTGCTATTCTCCCATAATTCTTAACAAACTTGCGATAATACCCTGTCAACCCAAGAAATCCTAGCAAATGCTTTATGGATGTGCGGATTTTCCATTCCTTAATGGCTTTAATTTTGCTAGGGTCTACCTTAACTCCTTCATGAGATACAATATGACCCAAATATTCCACCTCCTGGACTCCAAAGAAACATTTGGATCTTTTTGCATATAATTGTTTCTCCTCCAATAGTTGTAGCACCCTGTCAACATGTTCAACATGATCCTTCCAAGACTTGCTGTAGATTAGTATATCATCAAAAAATACTAACACAAATTTTCTAAGGAATGGTTTGAAAATTGAATTCATCAAACCTTGAAATGTTGAAGGTGCATTGGTAAGGCCAAAAGGCATGACCAAAAATTCATAATGACCCTCATGAGTTCTAAATGTTGTTTTCAGAATGTCTTCAATCTTCATTCTGATTTGATGATATCCTGAACGAAGATCCAACTTGGTGAAGTAAATTGATCCATGCAATTCATCCAGTAATTCATCAATGACAGGAATGGGGAACTTATCTTTAATAGTGAGCTTGTTGAGCTCCCTATAATCCGGACACATGCACCATGATCCATCCTTCTTGTGCACCAATACTACTGGAGCAGAGAAAGAACTTTGACTCGGTTGAATTATACCAGCCTCTAGCATTTCTGCAACCATACGTTCAATTTCACTCTTTTGGACATAGGGATATCTGTACGGCCTGATGTTTGGAGGAACACTTCCTGGAATCAGATGAATAGCATGATCATGATCACGCATAGGTGGGAGACCTTTGGGAGTCTCAAATACCTAGGAATGATTGTCCAGGACTTTTTGGAGATCTGGAGAAATAGATGATTCCGATGTGGAAACATCTAGCGAACATAATTGTGTAATTACACCTCTTTGCTCCTTTTTTAG
Source organism: Pinus tabuliformis (assembly GCA_031772625.1). Taxonomy (NCBI): domain Eukaryota; kingdom Viridiplantae; phylum Streptophyta; class Pinopsida; order Pinales; family Pinaceae; genus Pinus; species Pinus tabuliformis. Next base: position 494,307,421 of record CM062812.1, on the reverse strand, counting down.
AAGCTTTTTCATACCATTAGAGTTGATTATCTTTCCTGGTTTCCTTGCAATACCCCTTAATTCAACTTCCTTTCCTTCCGTAGAAAATTTTATGAAAAGTTCTTGAAAATTAAAAGCTATTGTACCCAAGGATTGTAGCCATTGGACTCCTAGTACAACATCAGCACCTCCCATTGGAATGGAAAGCATTGGGCTAGTCAATACATATTCTCCCATGGATAGCTTGATATTATGGCACTTTCCAGAGAAATTTATTGTTCCTCCATTTGCAATCATCACTTGACACTATGGTGCTGGATATAGGAAGCAATTTAATTCTTTTGCTACCCTATAATGAATCAAATTGTGGGTGCTTCCTGAATCATTCAACACTATTACCTTTTTCTTCTTGATTTGTCCTTCTATCTTGATGGTTTGAGGAGTGGTAATTCCCGCCAATGCATTACAAGATATGGTCGGATTTATTTTTTCTTCATCCAGGCTTTGTTCCTGGAGTATATCCTCTTCTTTTGACCTTTCTCGTTCATTTTCTTCTTCCTCTTCACAATCTATGTAGAATAATTTCTTCTCAGCACACTTATGACCTTTAGTGTATTTGCTATCACAACTGTAACAAAGCCCTTTTGCTCTTTTTTCTTCCAATTGTTGTGGTGTCAACCTTATAGGTTGTGGAAGACTAGGGGCAACAACGCTTCCGTCTTTATAGTTGTGAGTGGTATGCTTCCTGGTTGCCATAATTTTGCTTTCCATTTTTCTTGATAACCTGAATGCCTTTACTAATGAATCAGGTTCCCAAAGGCGAACATCATGTTGGATATTATCCTTTAAAGACCCTATGAACACATCAATCCTATGCTCCTCTGGAATATCTTTTACCCTTATGTTCAATTTTTGGAACTCCTCAATGTGCTCAATTATTGAACCCTTTTGTTTGAGACTTATCAATTGGCTAAAAAAAGTGTTGCTTTTTGTATCCTCATATTGTGCTATCAATTCTTCCGTAAAAATTGCCCAAGTGATAAATTGTTTACGAGAGCAAAGCCATTGATACCGTACAAATTGATTTGGTTCCAAATATAAAGCTGCCATACGTACCTTTTGTGTGTTTTGCACATTATTGAGATCGAAGAACTGCTCCATCTGTAATATCCATGTGGCGGGATCCTTGCCATCAAACTTCCTCATATCGATTTTTGGAATATGGTGAGTCTTCGATCCAACATTAGAGTCTATGATATCATGATTAACATTTCTTTTGTTCGCATCATGAGTTTCTTTTACTACCTTTTCACCATTAGTAAGTATTTCTTGTAGAAAATTTGTCAAATCTGTCTTCATATCTGTCATGCCTGTCTTCAAGTTTGTGTTCAAATCTATCTTCAATTCTTCCATGTCTATCTTCAAATCTGTCTTCCAATCATCCATCTTAGCTTCCACGCCCTTTATCTTAGATTCCATGCCATTTATCTTAGCTTCTATTAGCTTTTGTGAGCATGACATTTGTTGCACTTGTTCTTGTAATTTTGATATATCATGTAGCATTTCTTCCTCTTCTTCATGAGTCATGTTAGAGCTTTCAGGTTCCATACTAGGTGTTTGCATTTTCTTTCATCGGGGCATCAGTTATCAATAATAATGCTTTACTATGCCCTTTGAATTCCTTCAAACCAAGCTTACGCAAAAAATTAAAAAAAAACTACACACCTTTTTTCACTTTGTAGAAGCCTGATATTGAATCTGATGTATCTCTGTAATTTCAGATCCTCCAATTCTAAAATTGCGGCCTGTAGTAGCCTTCTATGTCCTCTTTCCAATGCCACAAGTCTGACCCAATTTGGATTCTCCAAGGAAGAGTTATGCGAAATCTCCCACAGTGACTTGATTATAGACTAGTTCAGTAGAGCGAACTTGTACGATGTGCCACGAGTCACTTTTTCGACCTTTGGATACGAAAAATGTATACAAGAAACTACAGTCCGTACTCTTTCTTTACCTTCTTATGAAATTTCAATCCGATCCCTAGAGAGAAAGTTATGACAATTTTCCCCAGGTCACCTGTTTGGAATACAATTCAGGAGTCTGCAAAAAGACCAACTTCCTCGGATCATATCTCCGCAAATATAGCACGAAAAGCTCTGAAATCCAGACCCGAGGTTCAGCACGATTTCTTCTCAAATGGGTTTTTTTTGCAACTTCTGAAACGTTGCAGAAAAAAAGTTATAGCGAAAATAACACGATGACCTGTTTGGAGCAGCGAAACCCTAGAATCCAAAGCTCTGATACCAAATGTTATGAAACCAGCTCAAGAAAAGATAGAAAAGATAGATCAATGCCTTAGAATTCAGCCTCTTCGAGGGCGCAACCTCCTTTACATTACATAAATGAACAATTCTTGGACGATTCAAATGACAAAACCTCCTTTCTATATATAGGAGTCTAAGGAGTCACAATATAATGCAGCCGACCTAACAATAATAATATAAAGCCACAAAATAACAATAAAGGGATTCTATGGGGCACAGTAATAACAATATGGGGGCAATAGGGGCACAACAATATTAATAAGGGGTATAACTACAATAATAATGGGGTAATCACTAGTATTATAGGGACCCAACATTCTTGTGCGTATAATATTACATTGCAGACATAACAAATATGTTCACCAAATAATTTTGAATAGGTACAAATTCCCAACCATGTGCATTATAACTAACTTAGTTAATTATTAGCATTTACAAAATATGACAATAATAAATATTAAATATGTGCACTTTGTGTTCTTTCTCTTCATATCGATATCAAGTGGGGAAAATTGACTAAGTGTGAAAGTAAGTGTACTTGTGCATACATGACAATGTGATCACACACTTAGCATGACTCGACGACAAGACACCTCAAACCAACAGGAAAATATGTGCTCAGTGGGACTGACTCAAAGGTTAAGAGTGACAAGTGCGACAATTGAAACATGTCTTTGAACAACTGTGAAGACACTTGTGTGACAATGTTTACAACTTTATGTGTGAGTGCGACCAATGTCGACAGAGCAAAAACAAATCATACACACAAAAACAAACCTTCAAAATCGCCAGAGCAAACTTGCAAGCATGACATAACGATCAACATGCAAAAAGACCACTGATGGTCGATCAAGCAAAAGGGGTATGAAAACTCGACATGAGCTCATGGGGGTGAGCCCGAGTGTTTGCGACCATCAAGGGGAAAAACCAAGGAAGGCTTTGAAATTTGGATGCAGGCCAAAATTTTGGAGGGTGTTGCAACCGCTACAACACTTGGCGATACACTGGTTGAATAGCATCTTCTCTGTTTCAGTCCATTTGTAGCACGGGGCCTTGGCCTTTCAGGGAGTATTAATTCGATGTGCAGGTTACTTTGGCTTCCCCACTTACCCCATGGATAGACATGGTTCACCTTGTACCAACTCAGTCAAACAAAACAAAATTTTAGCTCAATCATAGTGTTTCAAAATTGGTAATGGTAGTTTGGTTCGCGAGCTTAATATTTACAGAGTATAAGTTTTCATCTCTAGTGTTGCGCCGCTGCCAACAGGCCTGGGCTGTACCCCGACGGAGTCACGCAGGAACACAAGCATTACTCCACTGCTAGCGACCCTGGTTAGTACCCCGGTGGAGTTGCCTACTTCACCTCTTTGCATAGGAAGCCTTTCTCTTCTTTCGCCTTTGTATTTTTTGAAAGAGGACTGTGCATATGCACCTATTTATTTTTGGGGCGGAAAAGGGATATCGAATTATTGGGAGTAGAGGAGGTTGTTCCTTCAAAGAAGCATGTAATACCTCTGATTTAGGTTTACTCGTTTAGATTTTCCCCTTCTCTATTTCTACTAGTTGGATTAAGCTTGAACACACAGAGCAGAAGACTGAGTACAAGCATGGGGTTTCCTAGTTTAGACACAGGTTCATGGTTTGACTAGAGCATACCTTACAGATAGATCGTATTTTCTGTCGAGACTTCATCAGCCAAAAGTTACAACCAAACACAAAGAAGACAAATACAAGACTGACCAAGCGCTGTAGTGTCACAAGACTCTTTAACTTTAGCCACATACCTATTCAAAAGCTAGAACACAATATACACACAACACTTATGCACGTAGTGAAAAAAAAGGAAAAATTAACACGAAAGGGAGAAACAAGATAAGGAAATGAGTACACAACAAGTAAACATCACTAGAAGACAAGAAAGAAAAATGGCTAAAGCAAACATAATGAAAATAAGAAAAACATGACGGGCTACAAGTGCAAGGGAGGAAAAATAAGATGTAGTTAATCCTACTCCTATCCTAACACCTAAACAGTCGGGATTATGTGACATGAAATTTCTAGTGAAGCCACCATAGTCGTTCCCGACCTGCAACCATAAAGATATAAGCAATTAAAACTGATAACAAATAGTGTGCAACAGAAAAACAAAATCTTGAAAATCTTGCAGACGGAAAGGAAGATCTTGCCTGTGGGCAGAAAAATGTGTCATGACCACCCAATAAACATGCTTACCTTTTCGATGGATATTATTCAACAAACCTTAAAAGCCTCTTGCGAGTGTGTGTTCATCTGCAACGAGCTTCTTAGCGAGCGCGAGGAAGGATTGAAGCTTGTTTCCTGCAACATGGTTTGTCAAGTAGGATTGTTCCAACTATTGAGCGATTGGATTGTGAAATTAATAATGGTTGCTTGAAAGGTCTCGTGACCTATAAAAATATGGCTTTATGATTGGAGAGGCGGGATCATGGTGGGAATCTTGTACAGAAAAATAATGGGATCATTCTCATCAGTGATGCCAAGACAGTGAGGACTTTCCATAACCATCAGCGCAGGCTGAAGTGCCTCATCAACTTGACAGAAATATGAGGAGAAAGATGCTAAACAATGAATATCAGAGAGCACGAAGTAACTATCATTGAATGTACTGTTGGGAAAATGATAAGTTGCATGACAATCAACCGAGATGGGGAAATGATTAGATGTTTTTGTTAAAATATCAGATTCCCAGTTTGAAATGAACAAAGACAAATTCATTTGAACAATCTTGCGAACGCTCTGACCAATAGAACCAAGTTCACCTTGAGCTAGACATGATGGACCACCCCCTGCAAATAGTGAAAAATTGCGCAGGCAATGATGGTCATCACAAGAATGTAACAGGGATGCCAAAATTGTGAATGTGTGAAACTAGTTGCGGTGTGGTGAAATGAAAGGAACTTGATTCACTTGATAGCTTTTGCATTCATCATCACACAGGGGGATTGTTGATGTGATTAGTGAGCAAATTTGAAGTAAAAGGTTCACAAGGAGACTAAGGAACTGATCATGAGATGGAAAATCCAATATGTATGATCGCAAACAAAGACAATATTTGAGATGATCAACTTCATAATTCCATGGTTTCATGAGGGACAAACATTCCCACCCCGTGTTTGATGCAAGAGATGTGCATGAAGACAAATGCGCTATGACATATTTGTGAATTCGACCATAAGTGAAATCTTGAAAATTTGAGAGATCACATACGGAATACCAAACAATTTTTACACATGAATTCACATCGAGTGCAATCATGCAGATAGACAGATTGTGTGTGAGAAACCAGATTTGATTAGGTTCTATAGGCTGACCAAAGTCACGAGGTTCTAACATAACCATCAATGAACGTTGAAGTGCCTCGACTCCCTGACACGTCCCGAAACTTTCCAGAATTGCAAAATCATATTTTGAAGTTTGAACTAGATCATGCATGGCTTGAAGATGGCTGTTGTTGCTGATTTCAAAATTTCTCTCAGGATGGCAGCCATCTTTGTCACATGTTGCACTAGATTTTTCAGCTTCAACAAGTTGACTTGAAGAGTTGTCTTCATGCAAGAGAAGAGATGATGGGGAATGGGAAGTACGCTCTATGATTAAACTGTTTTCAACTTCATCATGGACAACCTCATTGCCTTGTGTCAATTGAGGAGATAACTCATCAGATGAAGAAGTAAGAGAACATGGAGTATCTCCGACGCATGTGGGTGCGTTGTGAATGGTAGGACACACAGGTGAGTGAGGTGAAGAGGAAGTTTCGATATGAACGTCTTCTTTAATTGGAGGAAATTCTAGATCTGAGTTAGAGTATTCATGATAAAATAGAAGATCGCATGATGTGATTGGACGTTCATCACGGTATATGGAAGCATGGGAGTGATGACTGCCCAAGACTGGGGGTTGATCGAAAGGATTAATTGTACAAGATGTTTCACCGAGATTAATAGATTGAGAATTGTTAGAGAATGGAAGCTCATTGTTTTGATGTGAACAATTTTGAATCAGAGAGGGGGAACTGATAGTGTCCTCACCTTTCTGTTCCTCTACCGGTGTAATGTGATTGTCTTGCGCCCGATCACAATTTGAGCCTGTAGCTTGAGAATCAAGAGAATGTGCACATCTAGTTGGTGAAACAGATTGATCAAGAGAGTCATGGATTGTGAATTATGGAGGATGGCAGAGAGGCATATCAACTTCGAGATTTGAGTTGTGAACGGTGATGTCCTCTTTCGGAATGGAGGAGTGAGTCTTTGCTATAGGCCCTCTGATCCATTTTGGAACTTCCTCCATGGGAGCTAAAGATAAATGAGAAGATGGGTTGGGGACATGCTACACAGATTGGTCAGATATGCAATCACCGCAAGGGGGCACCCACGTCGGGACCAGAAAAGGAGGAGGACAAGGAACAAATGGGGTGTTGGGCTCCTCCTCTACAATATGAGGTGCCTCATGATCCGCAAGAGTTGGGGAAGCAAAAAAATCAGGAGGTTCAGGTTCACCGTATGAAGAGACATGAACCAAGTGCTTGGAATCTTGTTTCAAGAAATTCCAGTTCAAATATTCTTCCGAAATTTCATAGCAAAGGTGAAGAAATCGATCATAAAATTTCTCAACTGATTCATTAGGCTCCATTCTTAATAGGTTGATTCTTCCACAAACATATCGATAGTTATACTTACCAAAGGCTTGATGGAGCTCCTTGAGGAAAGGGAGAAGGAAATGGATGGAAGCAGGTGGCAAGGTATGTTATGAAACCAAATGTTATGAAACCAGCTTAAGAAAAGATAGAAAAGATAGATCAACGCCTTAGAATTCAACCTCTTTGAGAGGGCAACCTCCTTTACATTACATAAATGAACAATTCTTGGATGATACAAATGAAAAGACCTCCTTTCTATAAATAGGAGTCTAAGGGGTCATAACATAATCAGAGCCGACATAACAATAATAATGTAAGGGCAAAATAATAACAATAGTGGGCTTCTATGGGGCACAATAGTAACAATATGGGCACTACATGGGTACAACGATATAATAAGTGGGTTGTACTAATAACAATAAGGGGTTACACTAGTAGTATAGGGGCCTAACATGCCCCTCTCCTTCAAAAAGCTTTGTCCTCAACGCTTGAGTAGTTCTTGATGCTTTTGTATAAAATTCTTGTCCTCCCATGTGGAATCTTCAGCGGGTAAGTTCTTCCACTTGATGAGATACTTTGAAATTGGTCGATTTTGTAGCTATCGGGTTCTTGTTTCTATGACTGCTCCAGGTTCCAATATGATTTTTCCTTCCTCTTCAATTTCTAGCAATATTGTTTGAATTGGGATCTTTTGCAACTTTTGAATAAGTGGCCATACTTCTTTGTCCTTCTTCCATTCATTCCTTGCTTCATTTATCCAATTTGGTCGGATAATAGAAATAGCACAAAATAATGCTTCCACATCCTTATCCTTGAAGAGTATTCCCATTCGGTAAGGTCGCCATTTTTTAAGTGCATGTAGTGTTGCCAACATTTCCTTCTCATAAATAGCTTGCTTGAGATGTAGTAGTAAAAATACCCAATCACCTACGTCAAAACATTTTTCACTACGATGTTGATCTACCTGTTGTTTCGTTTGATTTTGCACCAAAATGGCGTTATCCTTTAAAAGTTGGAGAACTTCTTGTTGATGCTTGTTGTGATCTTTCACTGCTTGAACCTTTTTCTCCTTGATATGTCCTTCTATCTTTAGAGTTTGAGGAGTGGTAATTTCTTCCAATCCTTTACAAGATATGGTCGAATTCATTTCGTGATGCTCGATGTGATCTTTCACTTCTTGAACATTTTTCTTCTTGATAGTTTGAGGGGTGGTAATTCCGACCAATGAATTACAAGATATGGTTGGATTCATTTCTTCTTTCTCGATGTGATCTTTCACTTCTTGCACCTTTTTATTCTTGATATGTCCTTCTATCTTGAGAGTTTGAGGAGTGGTAATTCTTGCCAATGCTTTACAAGATATGGCCTGGTTCATTTCTTCTTTCTCTAGGGTTGGGTCCTGGTGTATATCCTCTTCTTTTGATGTTTCTTGATCCTTTTCTTCCTCCTCTTCATACTCTATGTAAAATAATTTATTCTCAGTACACTTATGACCTTTAGTGCATTTGCTATCACAATTGTAACAAAGCCCTTTTTCTCTTTTTTCTTCCAATTGTTGTGGTGTAACCCTTGTAGGTTGTGGAAGGCTAGGAGAAACAACACTTCCATCTTTATAGTTGTGAGGGGTAGACTTCCTTGTTGCCATAATTTTACTTTCCATTATGTAACAAAGCCCTTTTACTATTTCCAATTGTTGTGGTGTTGCTCTTTGTATCCTCATAATGTGTTATCATTTCCTCCGTGAAAATTGACCACATAACAAGTTGTTTACGAGAACAAAGCCCTTTATACCATAAAAATTGATCTAGTTCTAAATATGAAGATGCAATACATACGTTTTGTAATAGTGGTACACCATGTAGATCAAAATATTGCTCCATCTGAAGTATCCAATTTACCGGATCCTTGCCATCAAACTTCCTCATCTTGCTTTTTCTTGATTTTAGGGGCTTGATCTTGAAACGACTGTAACTATGTACTTTTGGATCTTTATGTTTTGAAATTGTGACCCACAGTAGCCCTCTACGTCCTCTTTCCAATGCCACAAGTCTGACCCAAATTGGATTCTCCAAGGAAGAGTTATGCCAAATCTCCCACAGTGACCTGATTATAGACTAGTTCAGTAGAGCGAACTTGTACGATGTGCCACGTGTCACTGTTTCGACCTTTGGCTTTGAAAAACATATACAAGAAACTACAATCCATCCTCTTTCTGTACCTTCTTACGAATTTTCAATCCAATGCCCAGAGACAAAGTTATGACGATTTTCCCCAGGTCACTTGTTTGGAATGCAATTCAGGAGTCTGCAAAAATACCAACTTCCTCAGCTCATATCTCCGCAAATATAGCGTGAAAAGATCTGAAATTTGGACCCGAGGTTCAGTGCGATTTCTTCTCAAATAGGTTTTTTTTGCAACTTCTGAAACGTCGCAGAAAAAAAGTTATAGTGAAAATGCCACGATGACCTGTTTGGAGCAGCGAAACCCTAGAATCCAAAGCTCTGATACCAAATGTTATGAAACCAGCTCAATAAAATATAGAAAAGATAGATCAATGCCTTAGAATTCAGCCTCTTCGAGGGGGAAACCTACTTTACATTACATAAATGAACAATTCTTGGATGATACAAATGAAAAGACCTCCTTTCTATATATAGGAGTCTAAGGGGTCATAACATAATCAGAGCCGACATAACAATAATAATGTAAGGGCACAATAATAACAATAGTGGGCTTCTATGGGGCACAATAGTAACAATATGGGCACTACATGGGTACAACGATATAATAAGTGGGTTGTACTAATAACAATAAGGGGTTACACTAGTAGTATATGGGCCTAACAAGGTATCACACCACCGATTAACACAACCTTTAAGGGTGAGGAAGAAAAGAACACAAGAAGACTCTTCATTATCGATTTCAGAAGGTTGGAAAAATTGAAGAAAATCAGAAATGTGCTTGGATATGGACGTTTCGTCCTCACCATCAAACTTTAACTGGGACAAGTGATTGAGAAGCTCACCGGGGAGTGAAATTTGATCAAGGGAAAAATTGGAGAAACCCCTTGGGAGCACAATTGGTGTATGAGCCATTTTAGATAAGATATTCAAACCAAATGCAATGGGCTCAACTTGTCATATGGACCTCCTTCTAGTGCCATTTTGTTGACGGTGTTGGACCTGCCAACAAAGGGGATCTCCCCGGCCCAACTAAACCTCACACCGTTTGGTGTAGGACTCCCATCCGGTACGATGGCCCGATTGCCATTATCTTAGAGATCTGCCTTGGCTCTAGATGTCGGCACATGAGAGTGTTACACTGGTATCTTCAAACAACAAGATATGTGTGCCTAGTGAGTGCATAATGGGAAAACAATGATAAACAATACAACACATCTTCAACAATGTAAGTACTAAAATAACCGAAGTAGTTCAACTATCTTAGTACAGGTTTAGCAAACATGCATTACATATGTTTAAATAATAGCCTTACAAATGGATATAAAACATACGTGAAAACATGCTGGCCCGAGACAAGATTCTAAATTAAGAAAAAGTTCCAAGACACATCTGTACACCATACATCACTAGCCCCAGTAGTGGGACAATTGAGCCACTCCTCACTCCACAAAGAACATACTACAAACTCTCAAGGCTATGTGGGAGGAGCCAAGGTGAAAATTCCTTTGCTCATATAACGAGGGTATATATATAGCCAAGGGGAGTAACTAACCCTTGTGACTCTTCGACTTCCCTCATGGCTGTTTGATTTCCTATGACTTTTCGACTTTACATGACTCTTCAACTTCATATGTGGGTCTCTTATACTTCCACTTTACATTACATTGATTACATAAGTGTGGCCCATAGTAGTGATGCAGAAGAGACAACTCATGACACAGCTCGACATGACACTGTTGACATGTACTGGCTGACTGTGGTGTCCGTGTCAAGCTGCCGTGTTGTTGAGTGATGGTATGCTCTCAGTGTAATATGTCTTCACCTCCGCATGGAAAAGTGCGCAGGGTCTTCGATGGTCTTGGTCTTTGCTTGATGGTGTATGTGAATGTGTCCCTTTTGCTCACTTGCTTGATGTGCTTCATGTGTTCGTTCAAATGCGAGCAAGTGTTCTAGCATGCCCCTCTTTTCCATCTCGTTCGTCATCACACCATGTTTCATCGATGTACCTGTTCCTGCAATCACTAATGACAAGATGACATCAAATCCAAAAATATCCTAGTATAACATGACGCATTGCTTACTGTTTCACTACAGGTGACGAGGAGAGGGACAAGGCACTAAAACTGCGCAGAGCAAAACTCAGGCCAAGATGCGAGGCTCCAAAGCAAGATTAGGAAAAACCACGCAGATGTCACTGGGAGGCAGATTTGCACAATCTAGGACATCAGTGACAACTGCAGGGTAAAACCCAGGTGGGAGGCAGAATTGTGCAATTTCTAGGAGGAAGGCCAGGCAGGATGTTGGGTAATTGTTGGGCGAATCTATGTAATTTTCAAGGGGAACAGTGGGCAAGTCATCCGCCTAGGATCTGCACAATTTCTTCGGGGAAGACAATGTGGGCAACAGGAGGCACTGACAGAAAAATCTATGCAGTTTTCCAGAGGAGGACACGATTGGGCTTCAGGAGCTGCTGGTCAAAATTGCGCAATCCTAGAAGACATTCCGGGCTTGGATAGTTCTGCACAATTTCTAAGCTGATTTCAGAGTGGAGAAGAAGGGATGGTGATAGCCAGATCTATGCAATTTTCTGAGTGAGAGCAAAGCAGGTCAGTAGGGAAGCCTGCCTGACAGTTTTGCTTAGTTCCTGGGCCGATTGCAAATCATGGAAGAAGGGTAGGTGAAGGACAACTCTGCATAATTCCTGGGCTGATTGCAGAGCGGGGAAGAAGGGTAGGTGAAGGACAACTCTATGCAATTCCTGGGTTCATTGTAGAGTGGGGAAGAATGGTAGGTGAAGGATAACTCTATGCAATTTTAGAGATTAGTACAACCCTGGGTCACAGCTCAAGTCATTTCTCTGGTTGACAAGTGGAAGGCTTGATGGGAAATCTTGCAGAAACACAGACTGGATCAGGTTCTGGGACAACTTTTATGTAGTTCTAGGAAAGAGTCATTTGGAAAATTTCCAAAATTGTGCAGTGAAAGCTGCCCGGAGAATAGCCTCAATCTTTGTGCAGTTCTGGGCAGCAGTGCAAGGTCATTGAGATTGGGTCTGGTTGACAGAGGGTTGTCCGGTCGACAATTTTTTTGCAAAAATGACTGTTTGTGAAAGCAAGTGTACTTGTGCATACATGACAATGTGATCACACACTTAGCATGACTCGATGACAAGACACCTCAAACCAATAGGACAACATGTGCTCAGTGGGATTGACTCAAAGGTTAAGAGTGAAAAGTGCGACAATCGAAATATGTCTTCAAACAACCATGACGACACTTGTGTGACAGTGTTTACAACTTTGTGTGTGAGTGTTATCGATGTCGATAGATTGAAAACAACTCATACACACAAAGACAAACCTTCAAAATTGAAAGAACAAACTCGCAAGCATGACATAGCGATCAACATGCCAAAAGATGATCAATGGACGATCAAGCAAAAGGGGTGTGAAAGCTCGACAAGAGCTCATGGGGTTGAACCCGAGTGTTTGCGACCATCAAGGGGAAAAACCAAGGAAGGCTTTGAAATTTGGATGCAGGCCAAAATTTTGGAAGGTTTTACATCCGCTACAATAGTATCCCATCACTTGCAACTAAATATAACACATTAAAAAGATGAGAAGTCCAATTACACGATCTATTATATCTTTCCAATATAACCTAATGCCGCTTATATTAGGTTTTGATCACGGTGGCTAGCACAACTAGATTTGACAAACTCGACCTGCTCTCCACAATCTTATGTGTCATGTCCATCATTAGTGTGAAAATGATGTCTATATTCCCACATAGATGGGAAAAAATGCACTTGTAAAAATGCAAACAAAGGATGGTGTCATATGTCTAATAATCGTAGCATTAATAAACACCTAATACATTTTTTTTTTTTAACTCAAACGGTTATATTTTTATTAATTTGGAAAATCTTGGGTCTGATCCCAAGCAGCTTCAGTTACAATACATACTTCACCCTATTGCTATTTAGATCTGCTTGCTTTTCAAGGCATACATATAGTGCTTTCGTTGTTTACGATTAAGAGACCTTTCATCAAAGAGCTGCCTTTATTTGCCAGCTGATCTGCTTCCCCGTTTGACTTTCTGAGAACATGGTAAAACTTACAGGTGTTAAAGTCTAACATGACTCTCTTCAACCTGTCCTGAATTTTGTTTAGGCTAGCATTTCTAAAACGGTTTGCCATCTTCATGCTCTTTATTATTAGTTCTGAGTCTCCAAACACTTGGATGTCTTTAGCTCCTTTGTCTCTTGCGATGTTGCAAGCTTTCAGAAGCCCGAGGATCTCTGCTTGATTGTTAGATTTCTGGCCGAGTCCCCAGCTGAAATAGTCTTTTGCAATCCCATCTATGGAGTATATGACTCCCCCTGCTCCTGCACTTCCTGGATTGCCTTTGGATGCTACGTCAAAGAAAATAGTGGTTATATTTTGAGCCCGCCACCATAGTTGGAATTTGTCATCTTCTTCTCTTATGCGCCATTCCTGGCTTGCCTTTTTTGGAGAGGAGAGTTGCTTGTGTGGATGAGGCTCTAGCGATCCAAGCCATCTTTTTTCTTCTGGCATTAACAGATGGTCTTCTTTAAAATATTGCTGTTGAGCTGCTTCCAGTAGGAAAGATTTAGCTTTTGCTGCTACTTTCAATGGAGTGTGACTTATCTCTCTGAAGATCTGCTGATTTCGAGCTAACCAAAGCTGCCAGCATACATACTTTGGGATAGCTGTCCATATTTTTTTCCAGAACGATTTGGAGGGGATGCACTGGGGGTAGATTCTATTCTAGTTGGCATATAAATCTGCAACAGAGGTTTGTGAAGGAATAGTAATCTGAAAATTTTGTAAGATAATGCTCCATACCTATTTTGCAAAATTACATTCCAAAAAAAGATGTTGAGTTGTTTCTAGGTTGTTGTTGCAAAGTTCACATCTGTGGGGTCCTGCTATATTTCTTTTTGCCAAGTTGTCGCCTGTTAACAGTTTGTTATGAGCCAGGGTCCAGAAGAAGAAGTTTACCTTCGGAAGGGCTAAAGGGTCCCATACATTCTTCCAAAAAGCCGAGTTTTCTCTGCTGTTATTTGAGGTCTGCATTGCTCTATATCCTGCTGTTGTTGTGTAGATTCCATTCTGGCCCCACCCCCATTTGTCTTTCATGGTTCTGTTGATGGGCGTTGGTTCCTCCAGCAGATCTTCAACCAAAGTTTGTTGATGTATTAACCTCTCTGGAACTCCTTGGAAGTCCCATCCTGCCCAATCCCCACGTTGGTCCCACTTTGACAAGTCAAAAACAATGTTAACTCCTGCCTGCTTCAGCCATTCCCTGAGGTTAGCTATATCCTCATTGTCCCTCAAGGGTTCTTTCCCCATAATTCTGTCATTCCATAAATGAGTGCGCTTGCCATTGCCCGGGATCTTGTAGACATGTTTGGTGAAAAACTTACTGCTCTTGCAGCAAAGTTTCCATACCTGCGTACTATTGACTGTATTTGCATTCTGAAGATTGCTGAGATTTTTGTTGGGACTGTATTTGGACCTCAGTATTTCGCTGACCGGATGTGTGGGTTCGTGTAATAGCTTCCAGAGAATCTTTCCTCCCAGAGCTAAATTTATGAGGGCTGGGTCTCTGATCTGCAACCCTCCATCTGCCTGTGTTTTTTTTACCACATCCCATTTCACCAAATGAATTTTATTTTCATTTCCCTTTCCTCCCTGCCATAAAAAATCTCTGAGCAATTTGGAAATTTGCTCTGTCACATTTCTTGGAGCTAGGAGGAACGCTGCCTGATATATTGGGAGTGCTGAGAGTACTGCTTTAATTAATATTACCTTTCCTCCCTTTGTCAGCCAGTGGCCTCCCCACGCTGCGATTTTGGCTTTTATTTTCGATATTAATTCGCTCCACAACGATCTTTTATTTGTTCCTGATGTAATGGGGAGGCCTAAATACCTGAAACTGTCACAATTTACCTGTCCTTTGAATCCCAGGAGCGTGGTTATGTCTGATAGCTCCCTCTGCTCTATATTCCAGCTATAGACTTCTGTTTTATTTTCATTTATTAACACCCCTGAGACTCTACAGTATTTGTTGAGGGTTGCGTTTATGGATCTGGAGATTCTTGTGGTGGCTCCTCCTAAAAGAATTGTATCGTCAGCAAATAACGCATGGTTCTGTCCTTCTGCTCCATGGAATGGCTTCAGGCCCAGAATGTTGCCTCTTAGTTTTTCTTCAGCAAGTTTTCGGCTTAGTGACTCCGCCATTAAGATGTACAGTGACAGGGAGAGGGGGCATCCCTGTCTGATGCCCCTCTGCGTTTGGAAAAAGTTCGTGGGAGCCCGTTGACTAGCGGGGCGATCCAAGGATTTCCTATACAGGCATTAATTAGATTTATGAATTGCTGCGAAAAACTAAACGCCAACAGAACCTTGCAAATGAATGAACGGTCCACTCTGTCAAATGCGCAAGCCATATCTAACTTGACCAGCATGCCTTTTTCCTTCCGCTGTTTGCTGGAATGTATAATCTCTTGGACCTGTATTACATTGTCTAAGATATTTCTGCCTTCCACGAATCCGCCTTGAGAAGGTGAGATCAATTTTTTTAGCAATGGCTTGATCCTGTTAGCGATCAATTTTGCCAAGATTTTGTAAGAGGCATTACACAATGATATCGGCCTGAACCTGGCGAATGTTTCCGGGTTGGTCTCTTTGGGAATTAGCGCGAGGTATGTAGAATTTGTTCCTCCGCCTACCTTAGCCTTTTTCAGAAATCTGCTTATCATTTTGTATAGATCAACTTTTATAATATGCCAGCATGCCTTATAGAAATGGACTGTAAATCCATCGGTTCTGGGAGCCTTATCTGCATCCATGGAAAAGACTACTTTAATAATTTCTTCCTCTGTGGCTGGCCTGCATAGTTCTGCATTTTCCTCAGGGCTAATCAGATTTGGGATATTAGACATGAAATCCCCAATTTCTTCATCGTTACTGTGATTTTCTTTCCTATATAGCTTCCTGAAATAGTTTTCTGCAGCTGCCTTGATCTGGTGATAACTGTTGCATACACTGCCCTCTGGAGTTTTAATCTCTGCTATGTGATTCCTGGTCAATCTTGCTCTGTATTGTCGATGGAAGTAGGAAGTGTTTCTGTCTCCGGCCTTCAACCACAAGCTCCTGGATTTTAATCGCCAATATTCCTCCTCCTTTCTGAAGGTTTGGTGAGTAGAGCATTGAGCTTTTGTTTCTTTCTCCAACAGATCTGCAGTTATATCTATGTTTTCCATCTCTGTTTGCAAATTTTGAAGTGCCTGGACTGACTCCTTTCTTTGCTCTGTAGGGGTATGCACTGGCTTTTTTATCCAGTTCTTCAGCGCATATTTAGTTGCCTTTAACTTTTGCTCCCAGACATAACTAGGAGATCCAAAAACTGGTTTGTCCCATGCTGCCTTTACAGTTTCTTCGAAGCCTTCCTTCTCAATCCATAGGGGGCTGAATCGGAAAGGTATGGGTCCTAAGTCTTTTTCATCTTCTAGAAGGAGTTGGATGGGTTTGTGGTCCGAGGCCAGTTTGGGCAAAATTTTTGTGGTTATTATTTTTTTGTTCATCATTATGGAGCTTTGAACCATGAATCTGTCTAACCGAGCTGAGATGTGGTCATTTCCCACTCTATTATTGTACCAAGTGTAAATACCTCTGATGGGGTTGAAGTCCAGCAGGTCCCAACGCTGGAAGAGATCCTCCACCTCATCAAGCATGGGATCTCTGTTATATGTCCCTCCCCTCTTTTCTTTCGCTTTCATAGTAATATTTAGGTCCCCTACTATGATAATGTTGTTGGGTGCAATCTGTTCTAGATAAGCTGATAGAGATCTCCAGCATTCTCTCTTTTCCTGGTAAGAGACAGGTACATAAAGATTAAAAAGGTTGATATTTAGCTTACTTGCTTTGTGCATTAATTCAGTTTGGATCCAGTGCTGCGTTTCCTTGTGATTTTCCAGCTGAAAAAGGTCTCCATTCCAGAGTGTTGCTAGTCCTCCAGATGTACCCCTTGAGCTGACCGCTTTGCCTGCTTTTTTGTTCCACTTTGTGCTACTGATCTCTAGAAGGGCATGCCCTTCTATTTTAGTCTCTTGGAGCAAGAGTATGTCTGAGGGTTCTGCTTTCATAAGATCCTTGACTGCCTCTATTTTGGAGGGGTTCCCCAGACCTCTGCAGTTCCAAGAGACGATATTCATTATTTACTTGAAGGGGTGGTGAGCCCTCCCTTGGAGGACCTTCGTCTGGTGTTTTGCCCAATAGTCATTTCTATGGTGGCTTGGCTTCCTTGCATTTTAAGTCTCTCTGCCTCCTCCTCCCTTTTTTCTTTGCGGGATTTCCTTCTTGCTTTTTTGGCATGGCGCTCATAAACTTCGTCCTCTGAGGAGCTAGAACTTTCTATTGGTTTTTTCTTTATTATCTCTGCATATGTAGGGTTCAATGGGCTGCCCTGATTAATCTCCCTCTGTATTACTTCCTCTACCTCCTTGTTTGGAATAGAGGTATCCTCTTGTTCTTCATTCTCCTGATTTAGGATCGGTTGATTAGCCAGATCCTTATCCGCATCTTTAGGATTTTCTTCTATTTCTTGATTGGCTTTACTGGTACTGGGGTCTCCTTCCGTGGATCCTTTACCATTTCCTTTTTTTTTTGGAGGATGGATTCTTCTGTACGAGGGTCCATTGTTCCCCATTCTGCTTTTCTACTTGCTCCTCTGCTCTCTTTTTGCAGTTCTTTGCAAAGTGACCATGGCTGTGACAATGTCTGCATTTAAAGGGTAACTGTTCGTAATCCAACTCCTGAACATACAACAACCCAGCTACTGTGAGATTGATAGCTTCCGGTAACCCTTTCTCTAAGTCTACTTCTACGCAAATGCGGGCACATGAGTACTGGTCTTTTCTCGCTGCTTGATCTATATACTTTCCCAGGGCATTACCTATGATTTGAAAAGATTTTTGATTCCAGCAATGCAATGGTAAATGAGGGAGTCTGACCCAGACCGGGACTGCAGTAGGGATTTCCTGAGTGGGGTCAAAATCTGGTGCCCATTTATTCAAGTATAGGCCCTGTGGCCCCATAAAATACGGTCCATTTCTAAATATCAAGCCTTTATCATCTGGGTTTTCAAAGACAAACACAAAGTAACCCTTACCTACGAAATAGCTCATGACTCCTTCTTTGATCAGGGGCTTCCAGTTCCTTTGTGTCCAATCCTCTACCGACTTAGGTGATGGCCAGAGGCCTGTGAACTCGCCTATGAGGCCTCTTTCCGTGAGATTCATTGCGGCTTTGCAAGTTTCTTGTTCAGGTAAAGCTACTGAAGGGATCGAATCCAGCTTCTTCACAAACTTCTTATGCATACCTGAGGGCGGGCGCTTTGTTCCAGTAGCAATCATTGAACGAAATGCCATCACCTCCGGTGGTACTCGAGGGGGATCCGGATCCCCGCTGCCCTCCATTGGATCGGCAGGGGGACGCGAGGGGCGTGGAGGTCGTAGAGCGCAAGGGTTTGGGCAGGCTGCTGCAGGCAGGGAGCAGCAGGCGCGCGCGTTTGGAAAATCAACTAACACCTAGTACATTTTACAAATCAAATGCACATTATAAATTGAATATGGCACTCAAAGATATTATTATAGAGTCATTGCACCTGATCCCTATATTTAGTGCATATGGGTTTTCTCTACATGGGTAATGAACAAATACACAATATTTCTCTTTGATCTGAACAACCACTCAACTGTTATGACAAATATTTGGCATATTTTATTTTAAATGAGTAGGACAAGGTAGGATTCTATAATTCTACCATTTAAATGTTCTCCTGTCAGTATCCCATTTCCTTTTTTCTCTTCATACAACGTGACCTCTGTTTTTGTTTCCTTTGAGTTGTAAAGAATAAATTTATTGATGGAATCAATTTCTACATTCGCAAATGTATGCAAGAATTCAAAATGAATAGTAAGAGATTTAATATATATTATTTACTTTAGTGTAAATGGTTTCTATATACAAATTTGACAAAATATGAGTGATCTACACTTTATCACACACCATTTTTTGTTCATTTGGAATGGATCCCCTACCCTTTTATCTCATCCCATTTGTCATCCTAAATAATTTCCCCTAGTGTATCATCAATTTTCTTGACATACTCACCGACATAATAAAATGACTCATATACTATGTATCCCATTGCCATAAATCCATTTTGTTTTTCCCTTTGTCGAACAAAACCCTTGAATTTTTCATGTACCTCTCTAGGAAGAACATCCAATGACATGATAATACCCCAACTGATTCAACCTCATCAGGTAGGTAAATTAGAAAATGGGCTTACAAGTCCACAAAACTAGTGGGCATTTCCTTTTCAAACATATAAACAATCTCAACTATCTTTGATGCCACCATTGAATGTTAGCCATATGAAACTCCTTTGATGTGATCTAATGTAGAAATGTAGATAATTTCAATATGGCGCACTGTAGGTCTTGGGGAAATTCATGGTTCACATAACCATACATCATCAAGGGATAGACACTACAAAATGGACACACATACAATTAATTTCCATAAAATTATGAGTGCATGGTATATTATAACCTAGATTGTAGAAAATAAATTATGTATTCGACATGCATACTGTTCGAAGGTTCATATGGTCACGTAATTTCAACCCCAACAAATTCCCTTATATAGTGTAGCAACATCATAGATTTTACCCATACAAAGAAGGTGCCTACATCCAATATAAAATCCTTTGCCATATAAAAATAATCTTTCTCAAATCCATGGGACATTGCCTTCTTTAAAACATCAAGATGGACCAACCTATTCTCTACTATATTTTCTTGGTCATTGTCTCTTTTTTGTATTCAAAGAAATAAGATCTCTCCTAATATCCAATGTGTCACTTTTATATGATTGTATGTGCTTCCATAAATAAGATGAAACATTGTTGAATATATGGATGTGATCTAGTGAGTGGGCAATATTAAGATTATCTCAATATGGAAACTCATAAAATATAAATTTCCTTTTCATCCCAATGGGAATTTTAAAAACATATGTGCCAAAAATTTTAGGATCATTGACATAGGTTCCCCATTTGAATTGAGAAATTAAGGAATTTTCCTTTTCTTCTCAATGTCATATGCCCTAATCTAATTTGTTAATGCCATTATTTTAGATCTCCTGGTTCTTTTTTCTTTACCATTGAAAGTAGATACAAATATTCTATGAGGGTGGTGTTTTGGGATGAATATCATTGAGGAATCATACACTGACTTCTATAGGTGGTTGGATTGCCTAACCTTTATAAAAGTTCTACAACATTTACATCCATGATACTTTTTTGTTACAAGACTTGCAATGTTATTGTATACGAATCTTGTCAATTTCAAAAATATAGTTGCACCAAATTAAGTATGCCAGGTAACATTACAGATACAAACAAATCAATCAACATGTTTACTAAATCAAACTCCTAGTCCTAGATATTATGCATTGTGTACGCACATGTGTTATACATCGTAGAAGACCTATAAATTGGGATGGGTCTTTATACATCATATAAATGCACCCCTTTACATATTTGCTTAAATTCATCAATTGATTATTGGAGTTAGACATACATTCTCTTCACTTGTCTTCTACCGAGGACTATCAGAGCCAATTTAAGATGTTCATTCTTCATGGACAACCATAGGAGATATTGTTATTGATCAATACCACTGGCAAACTAAAATAATTGGTGTTTTGGCAGGAATATGGACCAACTCCATTGATTACTATTCTCAATTATAGGCTCTATACTTTGTCCTTTAATTTATCGAGCCATGTATCTTTTATATGCTTCACTTTTATTGCATTTTCTATGATTCAAATAAATCTTAGCTCACTTCTATGTCGAGCATGCCACCCATTGGAACTCGGCTAATAGTTTGCAATGAAAGAACCTTTGAATCATTAGAATTATAGGCATGTGCCTCAATATCTTACAAGGAAGACCATGTGCCTTACACTTGTTTTTTATCTTTTTATTTTTGGATTTTTCATGCCCACATTCTAGGCATATCTCTTTGTTAGCATATTCATCAATGTATAGAACACAATTATCCAAACATTCATGGTATGATATTGATCTGTAAATTGCTGTGGATATTCCACTGGATAGTTCATCACAACAAATCTGATAATAATATATTAAAATACTCATATTTTACACTATTACAATTTTATTTTATTTCTAGATCTGTAGATTTTACTGTAATTAGTGCATGCATGTGAATGAAAATTATGCAGAAAAAGTAGAGAACGAAAAAATAATCTCACACACACATAATACACAAGATATGCTCTATGGGAAACCCTCTTGGGAGAAAACCCAGCTGGAAGGTGAGTTTGCTTCGCTCACTTTCTCTATCTCGAAATATGGCTACACGTACAAAGAAGTAATGCCTGTGGCCCATGGGCTGCTACAGTGCACATATATTCTTTGTATACTCTACCTCCTATCTCTTCTGGCTATCTTTGCTAAGCTATGGAACAAAATTCTCTTGAAAGAATGGAATGCCTCTTCCTCCTAGTGGGCCGGTTATAACACAGCCTAATAGCCTACTAGTCGTTAAGTTTGACTACATCAACTCTTAACTAGAGTTACAAAATAAACTGTTATAGAGTATTTTAAATCACAAACACGTGGCTAGCCCCTTTTCCATGAATAGTGGGGGATGACGCGGCATCCTCTCGAACTATAGGTGTGAAAATAGGAAGGTCAACTTATGAGTGACATAACTTTTGCATACAGACTCCGATTGGCGCGCTTCTTGAGCTGTTGGAAAGGTATTTATGTGTAGAATAGAATTAAAACATCATGCATTATACCAACATAGTTTTAGCCACAAGAAACATTGTTTGATGCCTCAAAACACTCCCGAATGTTTCGGACCCCATTTCTCCAAATTGGGTCCTGCCTATAAAAATGGTCCCATGAGTTTATTCCTCCACTTTTTCCACTCCGAATGCATCGAGGTGGATGAAAAACAATATAATGATCCAATTCGGTTCATATATGTACTCAACACCCAACCTTTTCAACATTTTCTTTACCTTTATGTAGTTATCACACAGGAAATTATTAATTAGAAATACCTTATCTTCAAGTAAACTACATTTAGTGGGCGATAAAAATGTACATTGTCATCAAGCGTGCATAAAATCAACTATTTTCAATATTCATTGTGTGAAAATATTCCTTAAAAAATTGGGGGAATAAATTGTTAGTTACCTGAAAGTGATGAGAAACATGCACCTGATATACCAGACACCACTTTCAAGTTATACAATAACATTGTTGTCTCTTGTTGGGTAGACCTTGACCCTTATCCAAAGAGAGTGGCAATGAAAGCATCTTTCATATTTTTGAAGAAGGTAATATCAATATTAGTGTCATCCCCCGATTCATTTTGGTGGAATGAATGTAACATCATTCCTTCCATGGCATGGGTATCCTGTAAGAAATCATTTATACCAACCTTTATATGATTTCATTTGGCTGCAACATGTGAAGAATTAGTGTAACTATAGATGTTTTGAATTGGTGTCTCTGAACATTGTGGGAATTGAATAGGTGGTTGATTCAACCATGCTTGGAATGCTTCATTTCTAAGTTGTGCTTGTTTAGCAACAATCTCTTGATTTTTCATTATAGTGGAGTGCAATAGTAGATGGTATATAGGTCACTTATCATTATAATCTTGATTGTAAAAATATTGAACATTACATTGTTTTTTTAGTGGTTCATGGATCTCGAAGATCGACGACTACTACGTTGACATTATATTTATACTAGGAAGATCCACCCAAAGGGATCACTACCTACCGACTCTACCATAAAGCCCAACCCCGAGAGTGTCGAGAGAATTGAACTCGTGATCTCTCAAGAGAAAATTTGCTTTAAAGATCAGGACTCGACCGATTGATTTAATCCTCAAGGATTTTACATTGATAATACATATATATACATGCTGAAGCATCCATTACCATGGACCAAAAACCATCGCACCCAAAACCATGTGTGGAAACCATGCACAAAACCATAGGTAGGCCCACCCACCTAATATAGGGTCCAAAAAAAAATTTCTCGGGGCACTGCCCTAGACCCCCTGCGACCCCCCCGCTGCACAATCGGCGCAACAAAGCAGGGGTTCTGGCCCCCCCCCCCCCCCCAACCCCTCGGTTAACTAGGGGAGCAAGTCGTGGAAATAATATAACACAACCCAACATTATCCCACTTATTGTTTTCTTTCCACAGGGAGCCACAAGAGAGCTTTCTCATTTATCCAGCCCTGCAATGCCCATTGTTTCTCTACAACAAGAGAAATTCTCAGAGCTCATAGATTTTTTCAATGCATTTGCAGTATTCTTCAAAGTGTCCACCTTTACGAGCAAGACCTTTTTGTCTTCTATCATATCCCTCACAAAGTGATAATGAACATCAATGTGCTTTGTCTTTGAATGGCAAGCAGGGTTCTTTGCCAAGAAAATTGCAATTTGGCTACCACAGTCTATTCTTATAGCTCCTTGTACTAACCCCATACTTGAACACAATCTTTGCAACTAGATTGCTTCCTTGCTTGCATGAGTGTTTGCCATGTATTCTGCCTCTGTAGTTGATAGTGCCACTACAAATTGTTTCTTACTGATCTAACTGACTGCACCTCTAAATAGGTTAAACACATACCCACTTGTAGATCTTCTCTGATCTTGATCTCCATCCCAGTCTCCATCAACAAAGCCATGAATATCCAAAACTCTGTCCAATCCTGGTCTTCCTTAGTACCACAAACCATAATCACTAGTGCCACACAAATACTTGAAGACCCGCTTCACTGTTGTCCAATGCTCCTTCCCTGGTTTTGACATAAACCTTCTAAATACTCCCACTGCATGTGCAATGTCTGGTCTAGTATAGATCATTACATACATCAGGCTACCAACTACACTTGCATATGGAACACGAGACATGTCCTCTTCCTCTTCTTGTGCCTTGGGACACTGTTCAACATATAACTTTAGACCTACAGGCATAGGAACCTTCACCGGTTTACTATCCTGCATATTAAATCTCTGTAGTATTGTCTCAACATACTTCCTCTGGTTTAACCAGAGCTTCTTCTTTTCCCGGTCTCTTTTAATTTCCATGCCCAAAATATAGTTTGCAGCACCAAGATCTTTCATGTCGAATTTGGAGAACAATTGGGTCTTCAAATCCTGGATAATTTCTTTGTCATTTCCAACCAGCAACATATCATCCACATATAACACCAGATAAATAACACGGTCACCAATTAATTTATAATACACACAGTGATCTGCTTTGCTTCTGGTGAAGCCAAGTCCCCATATAAATGTATCAAATTTCTGATACCACATCCTTGGTGACTATTTTAACCCATATAGAGACTTCTTTAACTTGCATACCAATTCTTTCTTACCCTTAATGCAATGCCTTTAGGTTGCTTCATGTAGATCCTTTCTTCCAGATCCCCATGAAGAAATGTTGTCTTCACATCCATCTGTTTTACCTCAAAATCAAAAGCAGTAGCAATAGATAAAAGTAATCTAATAGAAGCTACCTTGGCAACAGGAGAAAAAATATCACCAAAATCAATTCCCAACACCTGGGAATAACCTTTTTCTACCGACCGAGGTTTGTATTTCTCCACCTTTCCTTCTGCATTTGTCTTCTTCTTGAACACCCATTTGCTGCTAATGGGTTTCCTTCCAGTCGACAACTCCACCAAATCCCAAGCCTCATTTTTGTGGAAAGATGTCATTTCATCAACCATGGTCTTTTTCGAGAGTTTGCCATCCTCTGAATCTACTGCTTCCTATCAATAACAGATAAAGAAAAATTTGAATAGAAAGCAGATGGACTATACCTTTCTGGTTTCCTTCCTTCTCAAACTAATCTTCTCATAATCAGAGTTTGTGGCTCTTCATCTTCTGATTCCTCTTCTGTTGTAAAGTTTGATTCTTCCTCCTTAAGCTCAAACTCTATCTTCTTAGGTTCCTTTGGTTGGACTTCCTGTTTAATAACATCTTTCACCTCTCTGAACACAACATCTCGGTTGTACACAACCTTCCTCGTTACTAGGTTCCAAAGCTTATAACCCTTTAAACCATCCTTATACCCAATAAAGATGCACTTTTCAGATTTACTATCCAACTTTGTTCTTTTCTCCTTTGGAACATGTACATATGCATCACATCCAAATACCCTCAGATTGTAAAGAGAAGGTTTATTACTAGTCCATACCTCTTGTGGAGTCTTATCCTCCAACACTGATGAAGGTGATCTGTTGACCAGGTAACATGCAGTCTCCACCGCCTCTACCCAATATTCTTGTCCTAACCCGACACCACTCAGCATGCTTCTTGCCCTTTCCATCAACGTCTTGTTCATTCTTTCTGCAACTCCATTTTGCTCAGGTGTGTATGGAGTAGTCTTTTGTCATGCTATACCACACTTCTTACAAAATTCTTCAAATTCCTTCTTGCAAAAATCTCCACCATTATCTGTCCTCAACACCTTTATCTTCTTCTCTATCTAGTTTTCCACCAAAGCCTTAAATTCTTTAACCCTGTCAAAGACTTCATATTTCTTCTTAAGGAAATATATCCATGTATTCCTTGAAAAGTCATCTATAAATGATACATAGTACACAGACTTACCCAGTGATGAAACCTTCACAGGTCCAAACACATCACTGTGCACAAGCTCTAATATATGTTTCGCCCTCTTACCACTAGAGGGGAAACTCACCCGATTATACTTCCCCTATACACAATTTTCACAAAATCAAAACCCAGAAAGCTATTAGTCATACCTTCTACCATACATTTACCATGAAGTATTTGAAGGCCCTTCTCTCCACTATGTCCAAGCCTTTGATGCCATAACATGGTCTTTTCTCCAGAGACCACTAGATTTTCTACTCCACTTCCAGGAACCACAAAACTGTTGCACCCATCAACAAAAGTGCTACCTTTTACTTTGTATAGAGTTCCAATTCGAACTCCCTGCATCAATACCAGTGCTCCCCCAACCATCTTGTAGGTATCCTTCTCGAACACTGTTTTTACACCTACATCATCCAACTTTCTTACAGAAATCAGATTTTTACCAATGCAGGAAGATGCAGAACACCTGAAAGTGTTCTAATCCTTCCACCTTGTAAATTCAACTTCACTTTTTTGTGACCAACGATTTTAGCCTTCCTGTCATCCCCCAAGAAGACATCACCACCATCATATTTCTCATACTCGCAAAACCACTCTCTATGGGGAGTGAAGTGAAAGGATGCACCTGAGTCAATCAACCATGCCTCATGATCTACATGTGTACTTGAAGAAGCCAAGTACACATCCCCACCTTCATCTGAGGTGGTTTTCGCCTCTGCAGAAGGAGCATCATCATATCCCTTTCCTTTGTCAAAAGCTTTATATTTACAATCCCTTTTGTAGTGCCCTTCCTTTCTGCATTTCCAGCACACCTTTATAGGTTTTCCTGGGGATTTAGATCTCCCTCTAGATTTAGATATCCCCCTCAATGGCTTATTTTTGTTTCTATTCTGGGACCATCCTCGTACAGACAAGGCATCACCATTCTGGCTCTCCATATTTTTTCATCTCATCTCCTTCGTCAGCAAGGATGACACTATCTCATCAAACTGCAAGGTAGTTGCATTGCTACCTATTGCAATAACCAAACTATCCCACGAATCTGGTAGAGAACACAACTAACTGATGCACTTATCTTCATCTGAAATTTTAATATCAACAGATAATAGTTGACTTAGCACAGTATTAAATGCATTCAGATGCTCTGTCACTGAGTCTCCATCTTTCATCCTCAGGTTATACAGCTTTTTTCGTAGGAACAGTTTATTCAACAGAGACTTATATTGGTACAAAGTCCCTAACTTGTCCCACAAAGCCTTCGTTGTAGCTTCCCCTGATACATTCAACAATACTGAATCTGAGACACACAATCGTATTGTGCTCTTTGCCTTCCAATCCAACTTCCTCCATTCTTCATCGGACACTCCAGTTGGTTAGTACCTGGATCTACCGTGATCCACTAATCTTTATCCACCAACAAATTCTCCATCTTGAGTTTCCACAACTCAAAACTCTGACCATTAAATTTCTCGATCTTTATCTTTCTACTACTTGCCATCTTCTTTCACCACCATAATCGAATTCACAGATCTCCCACTTAAAAAGGTCTACCACAGGCCCGAGCGAAACCCCTCCGCAACAAAGGTGTCCCCTTGAAGCCAAGACAACTCTGATACCAAATGTAGTTTTTAAGCTCGTGCAGAAATTACCTGCTTACGAATTCTAAAACATAGAAAATAAACATTGCGAGAGCATAACACATAAAACACATATACACTGAGATTTTCCCCTGGATCCCTAAACTGGGACTACCAGCTTGATTTTTCATTATGTTACTTTCAATGTTACAATACATATATATACATGCCAAAGCATCCAATACCATGGACCAAAAACCATCGCGCCCAAAACCATGTGCGAAATCCATGCACAAAACCATAGGTAGGTTGACCCACCTAGTATAGGGTCCAAAAAAAATTTCCACGGGGCACTGCCCCGGACCTCATAGAGGAGGGCTAACATGTAGGTTTTAACCCCATACATAAATTACCTGCATACAAATTCTAAAACACAGAAAATAAACAATGCGAGAGCATAACACATAAAACACATATACATAGAGATTTTCCCCTAGATCCCAAAACTAGGACTACCAGCTTGATTTTTCATTATGTTCCTTTCAATGTTACAATACATATTTATACATGCTAAAGCATCCAATACCATGGACTGAAAACCATCGCGTCCAAAACCATGGATCGAAAACCATAGGTAGGTCCGCCCAACCTAATATAGGGTCCAAAAAAAAATTTCTCAGGGTGCTGCCCTCGACCCCGTAGAGGGGGGCTACCCACCCCCCTCAAACCCCCCCCCACACGGGGGGCTTCCGCCCCCCCCCTCGTTGCGCAATCGGTGTAACCAAGGGGGGGCTCCACCCCCCCCTTCGCTGCGCAATCGGTGCAACCAAGGGGGGGCTCCACCCCCCCCCCCCCCCTCGCTACGCAATCGGTGCAACCAAGGGGGGGCTCTACCCCCCCTCTAACCCCCCGGTTCACTACATGGGCTAGTCGTGGAAAGAATATAACACAACCCAAAATAACCACCCCCCTAAAACCCCTTGTGACCCCCTCACTGCGCAATCGGTGCAACGAAGGGGAGGGGTCCCCCCCCCTCTAACCCCCCGGTTAACTAGGGGAGCTAGTCATGGAAAGAATATAAGATAACCCAACAGGAAAAATTTGCCCAGATCCTTTAGCAGATACTCACAGGTGATGCATTTTCATCCAACAATCACTATGGAGGTGCCACTCCCTTTAAGGTATAAGTCAACTTTGCATCCCCATATTTGAAGCACAAATAGATGCAGATGCCATAAATAAATGGTTAAATCTATTAAAAGGATATTTTTGGTCCATGATTTTTCCAATTGGGAAAATATTACTTTTACACTCCTCAAAGTCGCCCCCGAGGTCAAGGATTGGTGGGAAACCTATTATGAGAAGAGGGACGAGAGGGAACCCACACTATTTTTAGTTGCACTCACATGGAATTATTTCTGAGATGCCACCAAGGAGAAGTATTACCCTATTGGGAGATATGAATATAAATACATTAAGTGGACCACGATGCGGCAGGGAAAGGACCAAGATGTGCTAGAGTTCGCAAATATTTTTCATACCCTTGACACAAAGTTGGGTATCAAGGACTCTAAGTGGAATTTGGTACTCAAGTACTGTGGTCGTCTACACAAGTACATCCAAGACAAGTTGGAGTTCCTGGACATCTCCTCACTCAATGCCGCCTATTGATACGTTGTTAACATCGAGTAGAAATTTAAACAGAAGAAGCAAGACTTTGGATCTGCTAATACGAAGTAAGGGAAAAACGCTACCAAATTTTAGAACAAAGGAAAAAGCTGAGGCATGGCGACCTAGGAAAACCTGTCGAAGCCACAAATAAAGAACAACATCATGAAGACAAAGAAGGAAACGAGAAAATAGTGTGAGTTCCATAAGAGCCCCACTCATAATACTAGTGAGTGTCAAGCCAAGTAGTCACTAGTGGTCGAGTTGAAGGCTTTCGAATAAGATGCATGTTCTGACTCTGAGTGAGAACCCGATAAGGGGAATGGCAAAGGGAAGCGTTTTATTGACAATGAACCCAGTTCCAACGTTTCCACCACTAAGATCCAGAAGATTGAGCCCAAAGATCCAGTGGAGGGGGAGCACCTCTTCCACTCACAGATGTGGGTGAAGGGTTTTCCGTTGCAGTTCATTGTTGACAGTGGGAGCCAGAAGAATCTCATTTAATTAGAGGTTGTGAAGCGGTTGGGCCTAACAACCAAACCACACTCGCAACCATACACCATCGGATGACTTCACCAAGGACGAGATCTTCGCGTCAGCCAACAATGTTGCCTTCCATACATCATCAAGCCCTTCATAGATGAGTTATTGTGTGAAGTTGCTCCTCATGAATTTTTTGATGTATTATGAGGTCAACCATACTTGTGGAAATGACATGCTATGTATGAGTCTAGGCCTCACACTGTTATTATTACAGTGGGCAATAAGTTGTACAAGATACCGGAGGTAGCACCGCCTACCACCATCTCTTTGATCACCATGAAGCAATGCATTAAGATCATTTCCCACACTGAGAATTTTTTTTTCCTTATGATTCACCCTCAGGGAAAGAAGAATACTATGGCCATGGCCTCCACACAAGGCTCCTCCACACGACAACAGCAAATGGAGAAGATCATGGAGGATTACAAGGACATATTCTCCTCACCCACACGGGTACCCCTACACTATCAAGTCAAGCACTCCATCAATCTGACCCCAAGAGCGCCACTCCCCAATAGACCGATATATCGACACTTTATTATGGAGAACATTGAAATCAAGAGGTAGATTCAGACATTATTACAGAAAGGGCACATCATTCCAATTTCATCTCCCTGTGGGAGCCCAATTGTGTTGGTACAGAAGAAGGACGGGACCTGGAGACTCTGTATTGACTATCAGGCACTAAATAAGATCACTTTCTGGAATAGGTATCTGATTCCACAAATTGATGACCTTCTGGACCAGCTTAAGGGGGGGAATATTTCAGCAAGATTGACTCAAACCCTGGTTATCACTAGGTGGAAGACCACCTTTATATCAAAGGAGGTCATTTTCAAATGGTTGGTCATACCTTTTGGGTTGACGAATGCCCCCGCGACCTTCATGAGGCTAATGGACTAAACCTTATGGCCCTTCACCAACTCATTCATGGTAGTGTGTTTAGATGACATCTTGATCTTCAACCAGAGTTAGGAAGAGAACCTCCACCATATTAGACAGGTCCTCCAAACCTTGCGACAACAAAATGTGTGCACCAATTTGGAGAAATGCACTTTTGGTATGACCTAGGTTCAATACCTAGGGTACATCATTAACGAGTGGGGTGTGCATGTGGACCCAGCCAAGATACAAGTTATTTGGGTTTGGTCAACCCTAACGACTCTAACAGAGCTCTGCAGCTTTTTGGGTCTTGCCAATTTCTACCGCAGGTTCATGTCGGGGTTCTCTCATATCACTTGGCCTTTGAGTCAAGTCACCGAGGGTGGAACATATAGAAAATTTCTTTCGGTCTGAATCCAAATAGAAGGTGTTTTCCAAGTTAAATCATTGCCTCTACTCTGCACTAATTGATCTAATAATCACCCTATGAGTGACATCAGTTAAAGATTTATTGAATAAAGGTATTACAAACTCATGTGTTGGTGTGTGTCTATGTTATTGAAGCAACGGATCGATCAGATTGCTAATACACAAACATTTAAATGGAAAGACAACAGAGAAATACAGTAAGCAAATACAAGAACACAAGAAATTAACAAGGAGTTCACCCTATTCTACAGGGCTACATCTCCGGTCCAGCTTTCAATGGTGGCCTT
Source organism: Pinus tabuliformis (assembly GCA_031772625.1). Classification (NCBI taxonomy): domain Eukaryota; kingdom Viridiplantae; phylum Streptophyta; class Pinopsida; order Pinales; family Pinaceae; genus Pinus; species Pinus tabuliformis. The sequence goes on along the minus strand of CM062812.1, from coordinate 494,276,081 downwards.
ATTTATAGTGTCTTAAGCAGAGAATTACAATGCGGGGACTCAATGTGAGTTCTCCTGAAGCAGATTTGCTTGGCAGGGTGGTTCTTGGATTCCCCAAGCCACTGGAGTGGACAGACTCTGTTTGCCTGCCAGCTCTGTGACCTTCTGGTCTACAATGGAGAGAGCCCAATGTGGTGCTCAGTCCGGACAGATCCTCTCGGGGATGGCTTGAATCTCTCAAGCTCTCTGGTGCTCGATGCTGCCTTTGGTCAGCTCGCCCCTCTATCTTTTATGCTTTTGCTTCACTGTCTTCTTTCTCTATGTCCCATCCTCCTCTCGGGACTCTGGTTCCTCTGTCTCTCTGTCTTCATCCTCCTCTCAGGATTCTGGTTCCTCTGTCTCTCTGTCTTCATCCTCCTTTCGAGATTCTCTCTGACTTACTTGACTGTGTATTCTGTCTATGTTCATGGCTTTTTGGCCATTCGTTCCAAGACCGTTCAGTTCCTCTTCCGCGTCTATCAATTCACCTTCTACAGCTGCGCTTGGAGTTCCCTGGCTCAACGTCATCATTAGCTCTCAGGGAGTGGCCACATGTCCTTCTATAAACGGTGCTATCCTGCTTCGTCGGTTCATTTCTTCAGTTACGTCATGGATGAAGTCTTCCTCCACCGTGGCGGTCAAAATGGATTCCACTTCCCCCCATCGGGTGAAATCTCCACCATTCGATCTGGGTCCCCCAGATCCAACGCCATCCACTCATTTCATGTGGTTGACTTGCTCAACCGTTAGCACGCGATCAACAACAGTTTTCTCTCTCCTCCACCTACCACGCATCGATCGTTGAATGGGATTGCTCCATTTTCTCCAAAACTTCTTATCATTTGAGGGCGCCCGATCAATATTGCCAGTTTTGCAGAGCATGGGTCTCGTCTTTTTCCTTTAGCACTTTTTGCTTTTCGCACGTGGTTCTCCGGCTCCCCATGCCACTGAGTGCTCGGGCTTCCCCCATTTCGGCCCTGTTCGCCCAACGATGCGCGATTAAAAATCACGCATCAAAAATCACCTCCATTTCCCGATCTGAGGCTCCCAGGGGCTAATTCAACTTCCTGCGTAGTCTCCATGGGCCTCGGTCAGCACGCTTTGACCGAGGTCCTCGTTGTTCCATGCTAGCTGCCATTGCCACTGGTTTAGGGTGTTTTTGATCGCTGTTTTGAATCCTTATAAGTTTGTCCCAACCTGATACAATCATGGTTCTTTGACAGTTATTTATGCATCTAATTCGGATCACGGCCTTCCCACTGAAAAAGCTTTTGGACCACCAAAAGTTGGTTTTCAAGCATCGACTAAGTGAGGGTAGTTTTTTCTCACTTGCCCAATCTCAATCCACTTTGCACTGCTCAGCTTTGAACCTTTGAGCCCAACTCTGAGGTACTCAACATATCCCCTGCGTGTCGTCCTCACCTTCCTGTCCAGGACTGTGTCTTCCTACAATTCATTAAGATATTCAGGTAGCAGGTCATCAATAGAAGGAAATTGACTCTGCTCTTCAGGGTCCTCAATCATTGAAGGTTCAAACAATCTCAAGCAATCTGCGTTTACGACTAAGTAGATGTGCATGTAAGCTGGTAGATCAAGGCGAAAAGAATTTTCACCAATCTTCTCAAGTATCCTAAAGGGTCCATACCTGATAGGTTTTAGCTTTTTACCTTCACCTTGCATCATGTCCTTGTTGATATATAGCCAGACTTGGTCACCAACTCGAAAACTATGCTCCATCTGATGCTTGTCATGCCTAGCCTTATACTTGGCCTGGCTCTTTTCCAGCTGTTTCTGTAGTGCCTGGTGGATCTCTTGGATCTGTTCAATGAACCTAGTTGCCTTGTCCCCATCACTGTGTCCATAAACCATGGTATCTTTACCAAAGACAAAATCCAAAGGAGACCTTGGTGTGAAACCAAAACAAGTCTCAAAAGGAGATCTCTGTGTAGAAGAGTGTTTTGCTCTCTTGTAAGCATGTTGCACATAACACAAGTGTTCATCCCAAAACTTAGGATGTTTGCTGCAATATCCTCTCAGTAACTGGATCACTGTCATGTTTACTACTTCTGTTTGGCCATCTGTTTGTGGTTGAAAAGCTATGCTTTTCTTCAGTTTGGTGTCCATCAGTTCCCACAAACTTGACCAAAACTTCCCCACAAATCTGGTGTCTCGATCAGATACAATGGAAGTGGGTAATCCAAAATGAACCCATACATGTTAAAAGAACAATTTTGTAGTTTGTTCAGCTATAATCTGTTTATTTACAAGGTATCAAAATACACATTTTGCTGAACCTATCCACAACAACATATAGATAATCATGACCTTTCCTAGATTTAGGCAGTTCTCCAACAAAATCCATGGAAACACTTTCCCAAGGGTGAGAAGGAACTGGCAATGGAGTGTACAAGCCTAGTTTTCTGTTACTGGGCTTGCTTTTAGCACACATAGCATTCCCTCTTACATATCTAGAAACTGTCTCATTCATTTTCGGCCAATAGCAGAACCTTTGCAGCTGTGCAACTATTTTACTTACCCCAAAGTGACCTGATATCAAAGAAGTGTGGGCTTCCCTAATTATCTTTACTCTCTCAGTTTGTGGAATACAGAGTTTCCCACAATGATATAAGAGTCATTCGTTCACATGATAGTCTAATTCTTCTATTCTTTTGCCTTGACTCAAAGTTGCATATACATCTTTAAATTCCATATACTGAGCATATTGTTCAATGTAGCATAGAATTATGCTTAAGTATGGCAGATGCATTTATAATGGGTCTAGATAACATGTCTGCAACCTTGTTATGCATGCCCTTTTTATATCTAATAACTAAATGAAATTATTGTAGAAAACCCATCCATCTGTAATGTATTGATTACTGCAACTTAGTTTGGGAGTGTAGATATTGAAGTGGTTGATGATCAGTACGTATTATTGTCTCTTTGCCCATTAAGTAATGTTTCCACTTTTTCACACTTTGAACTAATGCATACAATTCTTTATCATATGTAGGATAGTTAACTACTGCAGGATTAAAAGTCTCAAAATGATAACATATGGGTTTATCGTGTTGTGTCAACACTGCTCCCATGGCATAGTCACTGGCATCAGTTTGGATCTCAAATGGTCTTTGTAGATCTGGCAGTGCTAGTACAGGTGTTGTACTAATCTTTTCTTTCAAGGTGTCGAAGGCTTTCTGATGTTTGCCTCCCCACTGAAACACCTTATTCAATCTTGTTAAAGCATGTAAGGGAGCTGCAATTGAGGAAAAGTTAGAAATAAACTTCCTCCAATATTGTTCTGCTCCTAAGAAGCTTCTCACTTCTGTAGCAGACCTAGGTTTAGGCCAGTTCAAAATGACTGCCACTTTAGAGGGATCTATTTTCAATTCACCTCCCCCTACCACGTAGTTTAGAGATGTTTTGCCAAAATCACATTTTGAGAGTTTAACATAAAAATTTTCTCTTTTCAAAACATCTAATGTTTGCTTAACATGCTTTAATGTTCTTCCCATGTTTTACTAAAAATCAAAATGTTATCCAGGTACACAATAACAAAATCATCAAGAAAAGGTCTGAGTACATCATTCATTAGTCTCATGAAAGTAGCAGGAGAATTAGTTAAGCCAAAAGGCACAACCAACCATTCATACAATCCCTGCTTTGTTTTGAAAGCAGTCTTCCATGCATCTTGCTCTGCAACTCTGACCTGATGGTATCCACTATGCAAATCCAGCTTGGTGAAATAAACAAATTCCTTTAATTGATCTAAAAGATCATCTATGCGAGGAAAGGGATAATGATTTTTGATTGTTATCTTATTTAGTGCTCGATAATCAATGCACATTCTCCACGAGCCATCTTTCTTTCTCACCAAAACGATTGGTGACCCACATGGTGATGTGCTAGGCCTGACGAACCCTTTATCGAGCAACTCCTGCACCTGCTTCTTGATTTCAGCATTCTCTAAAGCAGACAACCTTTTATACCTGTGGCTGCTATAGTTGTTTCATCTCCTGAGTCTGACCCCAAATCTTTCTGAATAGCTGCAGCAATCTTCTTCTTCTTACCCTCGGACTTCTTAGGTCTTAGCTTTGGATGTAAAATCCAACAATTCTCATCATCATGCTCATCCTTTTTACAGTGAATGCATGAATATTTGCTTTTCTGTGCAGTGTTAGCCTTCCTTGCTTTCCACTTCTGCTTTCTTTTCTCCTTGCTCTTGCTTACAGTGGCTTGGGATGGTCCCCCAACTTCTAGATTTCCATTCTTTCCTTTAGCTTCTAGATGAGTAGCTTGTACATATACCTCATCTATACTAGTGGGATTAAACATGAGGATGGTATGCCTCATGTAGCTGTGTAGACCACCAATGTACTTCAAAAGAGTTTCTGGTGAGTCTAATGAGATACCCAACATCAATGCTCTCTTTCTGAATTCTTAAGTATACCCTTGCACACTTTTCCCTTTCAATTTTCGATGAGTTTGCCAACTCATCATGGCTTGTTGCATGTAGGCCAATGGATAGACCCGATTTTTGATTACAACGACAAATTCACTCCATATAGAGATGGTCTAACCATGTCTTTTCATATCAGTTTGGATTCTGCCTTCCCACCAAACCAAGGCAGTGCCTCCTAGGCGTAGGCTTGCCAGCTGAATCTTACTCTTGTCTGAGTCTATGTTTTGTACTCTGTAATACACATCAACTTGTCTAATCCAATTGTCCAACTTTTCAACATTTAGCTCTCCATCATATATAGGCAAATCAAATTTAACATCTAACTTGATTAAAGATGCTTTCTTGTTATGCACAGGGCTATTAGGAGGTGTGAGGAAGCTTTCCTCTTTCCCTTTTCCTTTGGAGTGGTTATGGAAGTGAGACTCATCTTCTTCCTTATCTTGTTTAGAACCTAATGAATCTTCAACCTTATGCTTTCTAAAGTCCTTATACATTTCTTCTACCATAGAATTTATAGCTAGGAAACTTTCTATGAATTAAGGGTCTGGCCCCACAGAACCTTCCTCTGACATTGTCTTCTGAGGATAGACTCTCCCAATTTCAGGATTAGTTTCCACCAACTCTCCTTCTCCTAATTTGAGCTTTGATCTAGTGAGCATTCAAAGCTAAACCAACATAAGCTTGTCTAACCTTACAACCTAAAGCTCTGATACCACTTGATATGATAATCACCCTATTAGTGACATCAGTTAAAGATTTATTGAATAAAGGTATTACAGACTCATGTGCTAGTGTGTGTCTATGTTATTTCAGCAACGAATCGATTATATTTCCAATACACAGACATTTAAATGGAAATACATCAGAGAAATATAGTAAGCAAATACAAGAACACAAGAAATTAACAAGGAGTTCACTCTATTCTCCAAGGCTACATCTCTGGTCCAGATTTTAGTGGTGGCCTTACTTTATTGTGTCTTAAGCAGAGAATTACAATGCAGGGACTCAATGTGAGTTCTCCTGAAGCAAATTTGCTTGGCAGGGTGGTTCTTTGATTCCCCAAGCCACTGCAGTGCACAAACTCAGTTTACCTACCATCTCTATGACCTTTTGGTCTATAATGGAGAGAGCCCAATGTGGTGCCTAGTCCAGATAGATCCTCTCGCGGATGGCTTGAATCTCTCAAGCTCTCTGGTGCTCGACGTTGCCTTTGGTCAGCTCGGCCCTCTGTCTTTTCTGCTTTTGCTTTACTGTCTTCTTTCTTTATGTCCCATCCTCCTCTCGGGATTCTGGTTCCTCTGTCTCTCTGCCTTCGTCCTCCTCTCGGGATTCTCTTTGACTTACTTGACTATGTATCCTATTTCTGTTCATGGTTTTTTGGCCGTTCGTTACAAGACCGTTCGGTTCCTCTTCTACCTCTGTCGATTAACCTTCTGCAGTTGTGCTTGGAGTTCCCTAGCTCGGCATCATCATCAGCTCTCAGGGAGTGGCCACATGTCCTTCTCTAAATGGTGCCAGTCTGCTTCATCAGTTCGTTTCTTCAGTTACATCGTGGATGAAGTATTCCTCCACCGCGACGGTCAAAACAGACTCCAAATCCTTCTAAATCGCAGCTCATTTCTTCGTCGATTCCACTTCCCCCCATCGGGCGCAATCTCCATCGTCCGATCTGGGTCCCCCAGATCCAATTCCATCCACTCATTTTGCACGGTTGACTTGCTCGACCGTTAGCGCGTGATCAACGACGATTTTCTCTCTCCTCTGCCTGCCATGCGTCGATCGTTGAATGGGATCGCTCCAATTTCTCCAAAACTGCTTACCGTTTGAGGGTGCCCTGATCAATACCGCCAGTTTTCTAGAGCGCAGGTCCCACCTTTGTCCTTTAGCACTTTTTTTATTTTCACCTACGGTTCTCCGGCTCCCCATGCGACTAAGTGCTCGAGCTTCCCCCATTTCGACCTTGTTCGCCCAGCGATGCGCGATTAGCGCTAAGCATCAAAAATCACCTCCATTTCCCGATTCGGGCTCCTAGGGGCTAATTCGGCCTCCCACACAATCTCCATGGGCCTCGGTCAGCGCACTTTGACCGAGGTCCTCGTCGTTCCATGCTAGCTGCCATTGCCACTAGTTTAGGGTGTTTTTTATCGCTGTTTTGAATTCTTAGAAGTTTGTCCCGACCTGATACAGTCATGGTTCTTTGACAATTCTTTATGGATCCAATTTGGATCACCAATGCTCACATTACCAAACCTATAGGACCATTTGAGATTGAGACAGATGCCTCTGACTATATTGGTGCAGTTCTTACTCAACAAGGGCATCCATTGGCATATCACTATGAGATACTTTTAGACACAGTCCGAAAGTATCCCACCTATGACAAAGAGATGTATTCCATTGTGCAGACCTGTTGACAATGGAAGCATTACATTATGGGGAAGGAAACGACCATCCACACAGACCACCAATCCCTACAGTTCATACAGACATAAGGAAAGTTGCATAATGATTGCCATAAAAAATGGTCCACATACTTGCAACAGTCCCATTAGAACATTAAGTACAAGAAGGGAAATATCAACAATGTTGTAGATAGCCTCAACCAACCTCCGGTCATAACGCTGACCACCATGGTCGACTCTTGTGGACACGAGACTTTGAGGTGGACACATATTTACAAGAACAATCCAGAATTCAGCAACACATACCATACACTCCTAGAAGGCAAGCAAGTTCCAAAATTTCACCTAGAGGGTGCACTGTTATGCCACCTGGTACACCTTTGTGTTGCTTCAAGCGAGCATGCCAAGATGTTTTTGGAGGTGCACTACATTCCGATCGCTGGACATTTCAGGGTAGAGAAATTAGTGACAGTATTAAAGAAGTATTTTTAATGGCCGAACCTTCAACAAGATGTTGGGAAGTACATCAAATCCTGCACTGCTTGTGCCATTTCCAAATCGACCGTCAAGAAGCAAGGCCTATATACTCCTCTTCCTACTCCTAGTCAACATTGGGAATCTATATACATGGATTATATGTCTAACCTTCCTTGTACTAAGCATGGAAACGACTGTGTTTTTGTGGTCGTGGACAGATTCTCTAAGATGGACATTGTCGTGGCCTGCAAGAAGAGTATCACAATAGAAGCCACTGCTAATCTCTTCTCTGAGTGAGTGTGGGTGCACTTTGGGGTCCCACAATCCATTATCTCATATCGGGACAACATGTTCTTTAGTAAATTTTGGTCAAGCCTCTCATCGATGTTGGACACCAAGCTCACTAAGTCCACGACTTTCCACCCCCAAACTGATGGCCAAACAAACTTCATCAATAGGATGCCTGTACACATTCTGCGCATGTACAACTCAACGCATCCACACAAATGGGATGAAAGCCTTCGCTATGTCTAAAACAACTACAACAGATCTCTCCATAGCTAAACTGGCCATAACCCCTTTCAGGTGGGGTTTGGATTCCAACCACTATATCCCATTGATGTGGCCATACCAATTGCAGCTACTTAGATAGGTTCATCTCGTGTCTAGTCTGAAGCTGATAGGGCTAACAACTTCATTGAGTGCATTCAACACATCTGCCAGTAGGTCCATGACATATTGGACAGAGCCAATGCTAAGTACAAGTAGTGATATGTTTAACATCGTGTGCCACACAAGTTCCTGGTGGGCGACAAAGTTTGGTTACATTTGTAGAGGAGCGCCTCGCTAGGCCCCACTACAAGCTTCACCCACTTCAATATGGGCCATACACCATCAATAAGGTTGTAGGGGACAATGCTTTTAATCTCAACATTCCACCATTACTTGGTCTGCATCCAGTGTTCAATGTGGGCCGCCTTCAACCATACTTTCCACCATTATTGGACACATTAGACATTGTAGAACAACTCACACTAACAAAGCTAAATCCAAACTACATGGAACATGCCACAACTGATCGAATCATGGACATGCATATCAATAACACTTGCCAACAGACTGTATCGGGTTGTCAAAAGTGGCCAACTCTTGCACCAAGGCAAGTGGCTCACTAGGGACCAAGTTTGGCAGAAGTTTCCCCATCTCATGGAGGCACTCAATGCAATGGGGACCACTGCTTCCTAAGGGGGGAGGATTGATCCATGTGGATGGGTGACCACCCACCTATTACACTTGGACCCCCACCATTGTTTCTTTCAGTTTTTCACTTTCCTTAATTGTAACACAACTTATTATTTTTGGGAGTTTTTTGGGTCCTAAACTTCCGGGGTTGTTTTGAGGCCCTAAACGACCTTTTTTTTGGAAAATGGAAAAATGTGTCCCATGTTTGTAGTCAAAATTTGTAGCCCTCAGATAGATCTTTATAACAAGGTATCGTGCGCTTCAAACAAAGAGTGTATGCCAAAGTTACGACCCTGGGAAGTTGATGTACCAATTTACCCCAACCGGGCCCACAATTTTGGCAATTCATCTCCTAGGGTTAGGTTTTTAGATGTTTAGGGTTTTCCATTATTTCTCAATAATAAATAGGCCTTTCAGCCTCATTTTAACACAGTTCAGAGGTAGGTAGCCACCACATCTCTTCTTAGAGATAAGCTACCATCGCCCAAGCTAGTTTATTTCCTTTCTGTATGTAGGCATATTTGAGTTCTTTGATATTAATGAAATGAAGTTTTATTTCTATTGTATATCTATGTTTATGGTTATATATATATATATTTTTTGCGTTCTTGTATAAGTCTAGATCAATAGAGATCAACAGATCTAGCCCTAGTTTATTCCTATACAAGCAAGCATATTATAAGGTAAGAGTTTGAAGGCTTGTACTAGGCACCCTCACAGATTGGTGAATTATTTTTGGCCTAATGCAGAGAGAGACTCACTCCTAGTTGAAGATATTTCTCCCATCTACCACAAACCAAGACCCTGCACACATACACCAACAACCAAGCACACAACAACCTTCCGCAAAGGCCTTGTCAACTGAAAAACAACATGCACAAAAAAATAACATGGTCAGATCACAAGTATAGGAAGGGAAAAATAATATATATTAATCATGAATGGAAAATACACAAGATAATATACTCAAGCAATGAGCTCCTCTCCTCCAAATTGCAACTTGGCTTCCTTCTCCCAATGTAGCATAGCTCTTGCACTATAATATGGATCCTAAACCTTGCCCCCTTTCCTCTTTGTGATATTATATAAGTTAATTCTATCCTCTGGGATAATGTATCTAGACACACTAGGGATTGATAAATTAGGAAACTTATACAATAATGGACCCATATCCAACTCATACATAAGTGAGACAAGTTGATCTCCTTGGAAATGACAAACTCTAGAAACCTTTGTCTCAATTATGAGTTTTTTTCTCAATTGTCTCAATTATGAAATTATTATTATCAATTGGAAAACTATTTATGAGAAATTACTCAATTATATAATTCCATCATATTAACATGGAATAAGTCCCACATAAGTAAAATCAAAGGTGAAAGGGGATGCATTATAGCTAACAACTGAGCTAAGTTGAACTCAGGTCTCTCTTACTATAATGGAGTGGAAAATAGGGTTATAAAATATGCCCCCTAATGAATGAGGGAAGAAGAGAAAATTATGGCTGAAATGCATTAGAATAATACTTAGATCTAAAAATGGGAGGAAGGAGCCAAAACTGTGAAGCTCGATCAAAGGAATTCAAATGCTAGAGTCTCATCTCTACTAATAACATCCCCGAGGGGGGCATACCCATGCTATATCGTAAAGAAAAAACTAAACATGGTTGTTAAACATACATTGCAGATCCATGGCATGAAATGCTAAGACATGACCATGAAAAATTCTTGTGTATCCATGTGACCAATAAAAGAACATCACAATCACCAACAAATACAGTGTGGATCTATGTCATAGTATACATCAGTCGGGATATGGACACATAAGACATGAAGTGCCCCAAAGTAGTCCTCAATGAACATAAATGATACATAACTCCAACGCAGCCTAAGAAGGGTTCCATATAAGAGTGAGAGGTCCCTAACCCAGGGTCTTCTACACAATCTCGATGGTACAAATCTACAAGATGTGAAAAGATGTGTTGATTTCAAGCATGGTAGAAAATTCCTAATTGTCGTCCAATGAGTTGTACCGATAAAAGGTATGAGGGGACCCACCAATTATGAAAATGGACCCAAATGTACCTAGCATAGTCCACTAAGCGTGAATAGATGATTTGACATAGAACACCCATGAACTCAACTTATTAGGATTCAATGATGTAAACCCACTATCGATCATGAGGAATCTTGACACTGAGATCTAAGAGCTCCAAGGTACTACTAATTCCTAGATCAAGCTCTTGGATAACGAGCTGAAGTCAATAGGAGAATATCTATCGAAGGAGGGCCTTGATGTATCCCCCATCATTTAACATGGAACAAATCAAGAGATGAGGTGAATGGATGAAGTTGTGATATGATGAAGTGTGATTGAAATAGGGATGGGTGACACAAAAAGGTCAGTGAGGACTTCAGATGGCTGACACATGCTGAGACTTCCCTTGAACACATAACAATACAACACAAAAGTGACTTTGCAACATGACTAATGAGCACCACATGATATCATGCAACAACACAGGAGGCATTGAGGCATGATCCATAGTGACTGGAAGAGTAATCATCTAGAGTAAATATACTCATATGTATGGTATTGTTTTTGGGCAAGCTAAAACCTAGCTGTGAGATAATGACTCAAATAGGTGCCATGTTCAAGGGTGACACGACTAACGTTTCCATTTTGATGACTAACAAAAATAATTTTTTCCCTTCCCATTTTATATTTTCAATCTCCTTCATGGTTTAATGAACACAAAAGAGAAGAAAAGCATGCTCAATAGGTTCCTTCTTCATAAATTTTAATGAGGCCAAAAAAGAGATAAAAGTACACTCATACCCTTCTCATGGTTTAACTAGCTTGAGAATGGAAAAGAGATTTATCGTTGACTTTCAATTTAATTAATGAGTAGGAAAAGATGGAAAGAACTCATCGATTTCACATAAGTTTTATGAGCATGAAAATATGGGAAAAAGAAGCTCGGTATTTTCATAAGTTTAACAAGTCATGAAAAGAAAATCAAAATTAACTTGATTTTTTCATAGTTTAACAAGGATGAAAACAAATCTAAAAGGATCTTGGTGCTTTTTGGGTTTAACAAGCATAATAAGGGCACAAAGGAATCTCATCTTGGAGGAACAAGTGGTATAAGGGTATAAACTAGTTCCAATGTGATGGAACCGCTCAAAGCATAAGAAGGAAGAGAGGTTGGAAAATAATACCACTCATTGTAGTGGTTCCTCCAAGAAATGGTAAAACACCAAGTGAAAGTGAATGATAGGCCAAGCAGATGATGACGATGGTGGTGAAATGAAACTAAGGCTTATCATGGAAAAGTAGGCTAATAAAATGTGGCAATCATAAGGGATAAAGTTTTGAATCCTCTTGGGGTAAGGCCAGAAAATGATGAAGAAGAGAAGAATGCAGTTCATATTCTAAGTCATGGCAGGTCAGAAGGAGGGATTCCAAAAAGAGGAAAATAATGATGCATGGACACCAACATCAAAAAGAGGTGCTAAACTAGGGTATCCATGTATAGATAGGCTCTACCACCAAGTTACGATGTGCATAACAGAGAGAGGCTAATATCGCAGCCTAATGGGGTCAGACCTAAGGCACAATGAAAGTGGCGGTGACAGCTAATAATGCAATGGAGATGGCGATATGTGAACTACCCTACATTCCAAGTTCAAGAGAAACATATCTAAGGTCCAATGGACATTGCAAGAAAAAATCCACCGTAACTTGTAAAAACATCTAAAAAAGACTAGACCCATAATTAAATCACGTAATAAAGGAAATAAAACATGGGTTAGGTAAAAGCAATATCATTTTTTTTTATGATTTTTATTTTAGTTTTGACATATATGAAGTACTAGAAAAGACCTTGCATCACAGACCAAACCAAAAAGAGATAAAACATCACACACACTTGTATGTACATTATGTACAAGTGTAACTTAGTATAATAGGTCACGTCACGGTGTGCCCACTGCCAGGCACAAACCAAGGATTCCCATACATGAACTCATGGAAGAGTGGAGGTACCATATGGTGCACCATGAAGGGTCATGCCACAAAAAGTTGAATTGCCCAATTCCTAAAGGTTGATTATACCAGGGAAAACCTAGAACCATAGCGTTATCAAGAATGACCCGAGGACATACAAGGTGAGTGGTCTCGTGAGCTAGTGGAGCTCCTTGACAAGGAATATCAAGACATAAAAGGGGTACATGGAACTCATTGATAGGCATAGATTAGATGGAAAATCCATTTGCAAGTTTAACATTAGAAACCCAAGACTTGACTCAATTCATGGGTGGCACTTCCAAGGAAGGTTGAGGAGATTCTCCCAGGGTTAACTCAATATTTTATTTTCCAATCTCTACCTTTTCCAATTCGGGGAGACTAGAGGCATCAAGAGCCAAAAACTCACTAGGATGATCAATATGTGCGTTCAAGACCTCCAAGATGACTTGTCGAGAAGTTTCATCGTCAAAGGAGTCACGTGGAAGAGGCAGAGTGATTACCCCTGCGAGTAAAGGATCCTGGTCATATTCCATACTAGGATGGAGGTTTTGATTAGTGTAAGGAGGTACTGACAAGACTGTCAAGGACGAAATATATTCCACTAAAGGTGGTGTATCCTCATCATGTTTATCTACTCCTATAGAAAAAGACACCACCCAAGGGTCAGGAGACCCATGGGGTCTACATGTGACAAAAGAGACTATGTGCATAGGAGCAGTGGTAAAGGAAGAAGGAATGTCGAGAGGGGGTAAGGGGAAAACTTCAATAAGAGATGATTTTTTAAACAATCCTACCCCAACACTCTCATAGGTACTAAGGTTATCTCCAACGAATGGAACAATACTACCTATAGTGGTAGGCTTGGTCTATGGTATACAATAATTGAGTTTATTGATAGTGACAACCTTGCCTTCATGGAGGAAATTAAGCACACGAAATACTTAAGACACAACAACACACATGGCATACAACTAACTACGACCAAGGAGACAATTATAATCTAAGGGAACATCTATAGCTCGATGGAAAACTTTGGAAGAACCCCCTGAGGCACAAAATGGCGTCTGTCAAAGGCTTGTAAGGTAGTACTTTACTTAACTAGTGATGGAGACCCAATATATTTCCAACATGATGCTAACATAATGTAGGAATTTACAGGGTAAGTTCCTCAGAAAGAACACCAAAAGGACACCGCTCACAACCAGATCTCAAATCAATACACCAGTATTTTTGACGTGGTTAAAACCCTCAAAGTGCAAGGAGGGAAACAGTCCACGACCTGTCCCAACGTGGGTACTACAGGCAATTTATTAATCAAAGAATGAAAATTTACATAAGATTCTCTCATGCACGGATTACCCGAACAATGACCCTCCATGCGCTTTAAATAGAACTCATGGACCAATCGGGTGTCAAGCCACGGATCAAGTGTCGGTAATACCGAGGTGAGAGTGAACCGTCGGATCACTACATATCGTGACCGTCGGATTGTAAGTTACAAAATGTACAACGGTAAAGAAACACACTTTACCTAACTCTAACCTAACTCTATACTAGACCAAGTTGAACTTAACTATATCCTATGTGTCGGAATATCCTAACATCCCCCCTTAAGAACAACTTGGGATAGGATTGAAGGATTTACAAATATGACACAATAGGAGAAGGAAGGAGGCACTAGAGCCTATCCCCCCTTAGTGACAACTTCCTGAACTCCAAGCATATATCGAAGTTTAGTGAACTTAGCCTCTGTGAGAGCCTTTGTGAAGATGTCTGCAACCTGATCATCTATTGGACAATATTGCACTTCAAGAACATGGTCATGAATGAGCTTTCTGATGAAGTGCATGTGTAGTTCAATGTGTTTGCTGCGTTGATGCTGGACTGGATCTTTGCATAGCTGAATGGCACTTTGATTATCACACAAAGTGTGGTTGGATGCTGCTGCTCAAAGCCAAACTCTGATAGGATCTGACGAAGCCACAAGGCTTCCTTACTAGCTTCCATGACACCACGATACTCTGCTTCTGCTGACGAAAGAGAAATGGCAGCCTGTTTCTTACAAGCCCATGTAATAGGTCCTGAACCAAGAGTGAAGACATAACCGGCAGTAGACTTCCGATCATCAGGGTCACCAGCCCAATCAGAATCAGTGAAACCAACTAACAGAGGAGCTGCTTTGGCACTGTAATGAATCCCAAACTGTACTGTACCTCGAACATAACGAAGTATTCTTTTAGCTGCTTTCCAATGACTTTCACGGGGGTTTTGCATAAAACGAGCAACAAGGCCAACAGCAAAGGAAAGATCAGGACGAGTATGGGTTAAATACAAGAGTTTTCCGACAAGTTGACGATATAAGGTAGCGTCAACTTCAGGAGAAGTACAAGAGACTGAAAGTTTAACTCCAGACTGAAAGGGAGAAGGGGCTGGCTTACAGTCTTCCATGTGAAAATGACGAAGAATATCACAAGCATACTTGGACTGGGAAAGGAAAATACCCTCCTGGGATTGCAAGACTTGAAGACCGAGAAAATAGTGTAAGTGTCCTAAGTCTGTCATTTCAAATTTCTTTTTAAGGCTGGATTTCACATGGTTTATAAGGTTGAGATCACTACCAGTAAGAATAAGATCATCAACATAAAGAACAAGGATGATAAGAGAGTTGCCCACTTTCTTGGTGTAGACAGTATTGTCAGAATGACACCTAGAAAAGCCAGATTCTAAAAGAAAGCTATCCATTTTGGCATACCAAGCCCGAGGAGCTTGCTTGAGGCCATAAAGGGATTTCTTAAGTCGACAAACAAGGCTGGAGTCTATTTGTATGAAGCCAATGGGTTGTTCCATATAGATTTCTTCCTGCAAGTCCCCATGCAAGAAGGCAGATTTAACATCCATCTGATGGACTTCCCATTTTAAAGAGGCAGCAAGGGAAAGAACAACGCGGATAGAGTTCATTTTGGCAACAGGGGAGAAGGTTTCAGTGTAGTCAATGCCTTCAACCTGTGAAAAGCCCTTAGCAACGAGACGAGCTTTATGTTTATCAACTTTCCCATCTGGTCCATACTTGGTTCTGTAAACCCATTTACATCTAACAAGTTTGCGTCCCTTTGGTAGAGGAACAAGATCCCATGTATCATTTGTCATCAATGAATGATATTCTTCATTCATAGCTGCTTCCCAATGTGGATGGCCTGAAGCTTCTGCAAAAGTGTCAGGATCATGATTTACTGGAGCTTGAGCCAGTAAAGAAGAGGTTCTTTCAAACTGAGAATGTGTACGTCGCTGATCTGTAGGATCACCGGCAAGATCACCTGCTGCATCCCGAGTAGCACAGACCCATCGTGGAAGTTGAGGATCCTGAGAAGGTGGGGGAGGATTATCATCCTCGCTTTCATCATCTGAAGAAGAAATGTTTTCAAAAGTAGAAGAGATAGGAAGAGGTGGCACATCCACCGGACTAGGCTCGCAGGCCGATTTATTTTCATCAAACTTTACATCTCTTCTAATGATAACATTTTTGGACTTAAATGGAATAAGTCTATAACCTTTTACATCTTCAGAATATCCAACAAAAGTACATTTCTCACTCTTAGGTTCTAAAGCTTTATGCTTTTCATCTGGAATATGGGCCCATGCTTCACTTCCAAACACACGAAAGTGACTTACATCTGGTTTAATGGAACTCCAAGCTTCTTCTGGAGTGATATTCTCTAGAACCTTAGTAGGAGTGTGATTGATTATATAATTTTCACAATTAATTGCTTCGGCCCAAAAACTAAGACTGAGTCCTTTAGATTGCAGCATACAATTGGCCATTTCCTTTAAGGTGCGATTTTTCCTTTCAGCTACACCATTTTGTTGTGGGGTGTATGGAACAGTATGTTGCATTTGAATTCCATTTTCGGTGCAAAAGTTGATGAATGTGTTTTTAACATATTCTCCACCATTATCAGTTCTTAGCTTAAGAAGTTGATGTCCAGATTGTTTTTCAACAAAGGCTTTGAAGGCCAAAAAGGTGTTAAATACTTCGCTCTTGAGTTTTAAGAAGTATACCCAAGTGCATCTGGAGAAATCATCAATGAAAGTTAAGAAGTACTTGCAGCAAGAGAATGAAGCAACAGGAAGAGGACCACATAAATCACTGTGCACAAGCTGTAAAGGGGCTGAGGCGTGCAAAGAGGCACGTTTGTCAAAACTGTCCCGATGATGTTTTCCGAGTACACATCCGGAACAAACACCATCTCTGCAAGATACCATAGGAAGACCTGTCACCATATTTTCTTTACATAGATGCTGAAGGGAGCGATAGTTTAAGTGACCAAATCGCTCATGCCAAAGTTTGCTCACTTCATCATTATGAGCAATAAATACTGAGGGAAGATTTGATGACCCAAAGTTGTGAAACTTATACAACCTTTT
This sequence comes from Pinus tabuliformis, assembly GCA_031772625.1. NCBI lineage: Eukaryota > Viridiplantae > Streptophyta > Pinopsida > Pinales > Pinaceae > Pinus > Pinus tabuliformis. Next base: position 494,259,029 of record CM062812.1, on the reverse strand, counting down.
GGAATCATCAGCAAGACCAGTAGCTAGAATCTGTTTAGGATCTTTTAGATCCTTGATTACAACATCATGAGGTGAAAATTCAACAATTTTACCTTCACCTGAATGAGTTATCTGATAGACAGATAGAAGGTTGCAGGATAAGGTTGGAACACATAATACATCATTAAACTGATCATTGTCTAGATGAACAGTTCCAGTCCCTACAACATTAAGAGATCTATCATCACCAACATATATATTTTTGGTGTTACAATCATTTAAAGAAGAAAGCATGGCTTGGTTTTTGGCCATGTGACAAGAGGCTCCAGAATCAATGAGCCACTCATGAGAATGAGAAGAAGAAGAAGATAAATTTAATGCATAACCAGACTGAGATGATTGACAATAACATGCAGAAAGTGCCATTCCGGAAGTTGAAGTTGAAGTAGGCTCCACATGGATGTTATGTTTCTTCATTGCGGCTTCCAAGGCTTCCATCTTCTTAAAGCATTTAGATTCTAAGTGGCCATCTCGATTACAAAAGTTACAATGTCTATCAGTCTTCTTCCATTTGTTTTTATTGGTCTTATCATTTTGAGGCTGAGATGGTTTAGGACCATTCTTTTGAGGATATGACTTCTTAGGATTCTTTGAATTTGGTTGCTGCTCGGCGGCTAACGCTTTCGTGGAAGAGTTTCCAAGATTAAGAAGACCAAGGTGTAAGAGTTTTTCTTGTTCTCTTATTAAGGAATCACAAAAGGAGTCAAAGGAAGGGGCCTTGTAGTCTTTTCCTTGACAAATGAAAGCTTCCCTTGTAGAATGGAAAGTGGAAACAAATACAGAGTAGGCTGGTCCCAACTTAGTAAGGATGGAATAAATAAGGTTACCATCTTCTTTCTTAACTTTAACACCTTCCAAGAGATATCTAAGGGTCTTGAATTTGGACAAGAAATCTTCAATGCAAGAAAAAATATTAGGATCCAAAGTAAGCAGCTCATTTTCAAGTTGATGGGCTCTAATTTCATTTTTAATCCCAAAAACTTTAGCGAGTTTTTCTAATGCTTCATGAGGAGTCTCAAGTTCTGCAATGTGGAATCTAAGATCAGGAGAAATAGACATCCCTATCAAACCACGTGCTTGATCTTGTCTATTTTCCCATTTTGCAGCCTTGTCTTCATCTTTTGGTTTCTTCTCTTGGTCTGTGGCTATTCTGAAGAGACCTTTACTTCTAAGTAAATCTTCCATGTAGGCTACCCATTGGAAGTAGTTAGTGCTGTCAAGAATGACTTGGCATGGACTTTCCATTTTTTTTAAAAAAACTGAAGCTGAAGATGCTGAAAGTAAGTGTTCCAATGGATAGATCTCGAAAAAATAGGCGGTTTTAAAAAAAACGGCTCTGAAAAAGGCTTCCGGATGAAGAAGTTATGGCTTTTTGAAAAAAAATTGTTGACGTTGCCGGCAAAGTGCGCGAATGTGCGGGAATGAAAAAAAATCCGCCCCCACAAAATGGAGACTTGAACCCAAGACCTCTACTCTCTTAAAATAGCTTTGAACCAATTGATCTATACAAAAAATGAGAGAGAGAGAGAGAGAGAGAGAGAGAGAGGGGGGGGGGGGGGGGCTTGGTTTGCGTGCTTGCCTTGAGAAAGCTCTTTTTCCCTACAAAACACAAAACACAAAACCCAACACGAATATGCAAAGAAAAACGAATCTTGCGGCTCGAAGTTAGCTTTAGCCAAAAAACTAGAAATTTTAAAAAAAATTCTCAAAGTTAGCTTTAGCCGAAAAACTAAATATTTTTCTCAATGTTTCTGATTTTCCGAGATCACACTAAGGTGCAGGGAAAAGAGCATACGCATGAGAAAAATCTTTCCTTTCTGTTTCTGATTTGCCCAGATCGCACAGAGTCGCAGGGCAAAGAGCATACGCAGAAATGAAAGGTATAGATCCGGTTAAAAAAAAGGCTAAATAAACTGAGGCCGAAATAAGCAGAGAGAAAATAACAGTAAACTGCAAAAAAAACACTGTATACCTCCCGATCTGAAAAATGACGCAGCTAGGGCTACCGGAAACCTTTTCGCGTGAAACGAAAGGGGTTCCTCACTGGAACAGATGCTCCGAACGCAACAGAGCAGTCTTCTCGGCCCGAAAGCAGTCAGAAACAGCAGATCTAGGAAACGACAGCCGCATGCAGTTCTACCGGCTTCAGATTTGGATCACCAACGGACGCGGCCCTCAAATAGCTCTGATACCATGTAGGAATTTACAGGGTAAGTTCCTCAGAAAGAACACCAAAAGGACACCGCTCACAACCAGATCTCAAATCAATACACCAGTATTTTTGACGTGGTTAAAACCCTCAAAGTGCAAGGGGGGAAACAGTCCACGACCTGTCCCAACGTGGGTACTACAGGCAATTTATTAATCAAAGAATGAAAATTTACATAAGCTTCTCTCATGCACGGATTACCCGAACAATGACCCTCCATGCGCTTTAAATAGAACTCATGGACCAATCAGGTGTGAAGCCACGGATCAAGTGTCGGTAATACCGAGGTGAGAGTGAACCGTCGGATCACTACATATCGTGACCGTCGGATTGTAAGTTACAAAATGTACAACGGTAAAGAAACACACTTTACCTAACTCTAACCTAACTCTATACTAGACCAAGTTGAACTTAACTATATCCTATGTGTCGGAATATCCTAACACATAACACATGAAGAAGACCCATTATCCACCAAAGTGCAATATATGTCACTATTAAAAATACACACCAAGATATGAAAGGAAACTTGATGGGAGAGTCAACATCAAAAGTGATTAGACTAGACTCTAAGGGATTAGCCTGCCTGTAGAATTTTGAAAGCGGTTGTCTTTGCTGCAAAGTGGCCTCCATAGGGTCCATCATGACAGGTTAAGAGGATGTCAAAAAATTCCTCCTCCCTAACACAGCGCCTCAAAATCTGATCTAGGCCAAGTTTGAACAAGTTGCCCCCAATCCAAGTGAATGGGGCGCTTTTCCTCACAATTTTGATCTTCTCTTTTGAGGATAGGTGTGGCGGGAATTGTGCTAAAACCAAGTAATTTGCTATATCAGCAAACCATGGCAAGAGTACTGAAATAGCAAACAGGTGTTCATCTGGCAGTTGATCATCCACCACCCCTTCTTCTCTTGCTGGAAAATCTAGTCTAGATAGAAAATCAGCAACAACATTTTCCTTACCTGGCTTGTCAACAATGGTCATATCAAATTGTTGCAATAAAAGTAACCATCTAATGATACGAGCATTTACATCAGGTTTATTCATCAAATACCTAATTGCAGCATGATCAGTGTGTACGAATGTTTGATAACCAGTGATGTAATGTCTGAACTTGTTTAGGGAATGGACTACAACTAGGAGCTCTTTCTCGGTTACTGTATAGTTTAATTCTACCTTGGACAGGTTTTTGCTAACAAAATATATGGCATACGATAGCTTATCTTCAACTTGTCCTAAGGCTGCTCCTATAGCTTTCTCTGAGGCATTTGTGTGAATGTGGAAAGGTAGGACCCAGTTTGGACCTTTCAAGATTGGGGCAGTTACCAGTTTATCCTTCAACACATCTAGAGCCTCTTGAAAGCTGTTAGTCCATATAAACTCAACATCTTTCCCCAAAAGACCAAACAATGGAGAGGCTAGCTTACTGAAATCTTTAATGGACCTTCTATAATATCCCGCTAAGCCTAAAAAACTCCGAACATCCCTTACCTTTTGAGGAGGTGGAACCCTTTGGATGATAGCAATCTTGTTGGGATCCACCTGTAAGCCTTGCTGAGAAATTGTATGACCTAGCACGATCCCTTCAGTCATCAGGAACTCACTTTTTTCAAGACTGAGGGACAGATTCATTTCAACACACTTGGTTAAAACTTTTCCCAGGTTAGTCAATGCTTCTTGGAAGTTGGACCCATAAGGGATAAAGTCATCCATATAGATTTCCACCGAATCATGAACCAGCTCAGCGAATATGCTTAGTACTGCTCTCTGGAAAGTGGTAGGAGCATTTCATAACCCAAAGGGAAGGATCCGGTAGGCAAAGGTTCCCCATGGACAAGTGAAAGTGTTCTTATCTTGGTCTTCTGGGCTAATTTGGATCTGATTATACCCGCTGAACCCGTCTAGGAAAGAAAAAAACTTCTTCCCTGCTAGCCCATCTAACACTTGATCTATGAAAGGCAAAGGGAAATGGTCCTTCTTAGTGGCTTTGTTAAGTTCTCGATAATCTACACAGATTCTCCACTTCCCATTTTTCTTGGGCACAAGCACCAAAGGAGAAACCCACTCGCTGTCAGAGATGGGGTAGAAGAATCTTGCATCCAACAACTTTTGCAGTTCTTCTTTGACAATGTCCTTAAGGGCTGGATTCATTCTCATCTAACATTGTCTGACTGGTTTACAATCGTCTTTGATGTAAATGTGATGGGTACAGATTGAAGGGTGGACTCCTTTCATCTCCTTATAGCTCCAAGCAAAAGCATCCAAATGGCGGTTCAATAAGCTACACAACTCCTTCTCTTCAGAGGGAGATAGGGATGAGTTGATCTTCAAGGTTCTTTTAGGGCCAAATTCCACATTCTTAACTCGGGAAGAGGTCAGATCAGCCACACAGAGATCCCCTAAAGCACTGGCTTGGGTGTCTCCTACCAACTCTTCTAATGGCATCACACTGGGAGGTGGATTTTGGATTAAATTCTCAATAAGGTCATCCTCAGTTTTAGGACACCCCCCTTGTGGCCTCCACGGTGCACACAGGTGCAGAGTAGACTTCATCCTCATCTTCCTCCTCCAACCAGATAGGTAAGTCATGTTCAAGCAAAGGTTGGGCAAGAGGATATAGGACTAGCTGTTTGGACATTGGCCCATTTTTAATGGTCATGATCCCAGCTCGACAACTGATGTAAGCATCTACAGTAGCTAACCAAGGCCTTCCAAAAATGAGGGGGTATCTAGTGAGTTTTGCCTTTGGCTGAAGGACCAAAAGGTCCGCAGGGTACTCCCAAGAATCAACAGAGACCAAGACATCTTCCACAATCCCTTCGAGAGTCACGGTGGAGTGGTCTGCTAACTGCAGTACTGTCGAGGTCTTTCTCAAGGAACCCTGAAGGTTAAGTTTGAGCATAGTGTCCCTGGTCATCACATTAATGGCAGCCCTAGATCAATCAGGGTGTGGGGGATTATGGTACCATTGATGTGGACATCCACTACAGGACTCCCAGGGTCCAAATATTTTGGACATGTTACTTGTCCCAACATTAGATCGGATAGTTGTCCTATGACATTGATAATTGGGGCATCTCTCTTGTGCCTGCCTAGGTGCCTGAAACACTTCTCTTTGATCAATTTGTTGTAGATTGGTACATCTTTAATGGACTAAAGAAGTGGTATTTTTACACAGCTGTTTAAGTTCTCCCAAAAGTTCAGTCTCTTCCAAGTTTGGTTGCGTGTATCCCGTTAGTCTCTCAGGAAAGGGTGGAATGGCTTTGGGTTCACTTTCCTATTTTTCGGCTTCATCTTCCTTAGGAGGAGGTTGGTTGTCTGGGAGGACCTTCCCAGACCGTAGGTTGATCTCCTGAATCTCCACCGCGTAGGTAGGGCATGTTGTCTCTCCAGTATATACCTACTGGGCTTGTCCGTTATTGGGGTTCGGGTTCGGTTGAGCAGGCATCTGGGGTTGTCTTGGAGGAGTAGGAGGTAATGGCTATGGTTGAGCAAGTGTTGGAGGCAAAATGGCGGAGGAGATTTGTATTGGGGCCTCCACCCCTATTGCAGTGCATTCCACTGAGGTTGTGGCTAAACATGAGAATGAAACGAATGAGCAGCAGGTTGAGTATGGTATTGAGGTGGATATGACCAAGGAGGGGGTGCGGATCAGGAAGGATGAGCGGGGGGACCCCAAGAAGGTATGTGAGTGGATTGGTTCGGGTTGTAATATGTTTGGGATGTCCCTTGCATCCTTTGTTGGTAAGGTTTGGATCCATGTGGCCTCCTTTGGTTGAGGAAGTAGAGTGGTTCAGTGGCTCCTTCAGCCCCTTGGTACACAACTTTAAGTCCGGGTAAGGTTGGGCACTGGTTTGTAGGGTGGTCTTCCTCACAAATGAAACATACCTCTACTGAGTGCAATGGACACTCGTTCTTAGGATGCTTCCTTGTGCATCTAGGACAAAAGATGGCCAAAGCCCTCTCAGCTTATTCTTTCTTTTGTTGGATTCAGAAAGTATCCAGCTGCAAGGCAATGGTTTGTCTCACCTCACTTTTAAGGTCTTCCATCTGATTTGTAAACTCATGTTTGGAGAAGGTGGCACTAGCTGAAAGTGGATTCCCCCTACCTCTTTTCTGGGCTGCCCTAGAATGGTTTCTAAACACAGTCTTTATGTCATCATAAGGTAGTTGGTAGATGTCTCCCCCAGCTAGCAAATGGAGGGTATCTAGAAGGTCTTCAAGGACTCCTCGTAGCAGAACCAGCTTCAGAGATTCGGGGTCAAGTGTGCACCTAGCCATTTTATAACTGAGTTGGAACCTTTCTTCATAGTCTTCCAGAGACTCATCACTTCCCATGGTCATTCGAAAGATTTCTCTCTTCATTTCCTTTGACCTACAGTAGTCCTGGTATTTGTTGTTAAAGGCTTTCTGCATTTGAGCCCAAGTTGTGATACTGTTTCCAGGTAACCCCATGAACCAGCATAGTGCTGCATCCTTGAGGGTAGAGGGAAAGAGTTTCAACTTTTGCTTGTCTTCTGCATAGTCATAAGTTCGACAAAGGACAACAAACTCAAACAAGAAGGTATCAGGGTCTTCAATGGTCAATCCATGGAAGTGAGGTAAGGCTGAGGGACTTATGTTTTTCATTTTTGTGTCCCCATTTGTTTCTCGGATGGGAAAGGCACCTTCTATTCTCTCCCCATTCCCTATACCGTTCCTGTGTTCAGCCATGGTCTCAAGAGGAATGTTTTCTTGCTCTTCTTCTGTTATAGGATCTTCGTATATCTCTGGAGGTTCACCTATAGGTTCTTCTGGATCACTGCCACCGAAGAAGAGAGAAGGGTGACTCAGTGATGTGGTGGGGGTGTTGGGTAAGAATTTTCCTGTATGGTCTCTGTTCCTACGAGGCATGAAAATGAAATATTTTTGGTTGATTTTTGCTTTTTTTGCTTGTACCTGCAAAACTGAAATGGATTGAACTGCAACTAACTAAAATCTATCTTGCTGGAATGAAAATGCAGAATTGAAATGAAAGTAGGAAAGGACTAATCTATGCTGCTGAAATGAAATTGCAGAAAGGAAATGCTAAGCTACGCTTGCAGAATTGAAATGTTAATTTACGCTTGCGGAATTGAATTTGCAGAATGGAAGTGCCAATCTATGCTTACAAAATTGAAATTCTAGTCTAGGAAAGCAGGAAATGTCTAATCTACTTTTGCGGAAATGAAATTGCATAATGTAAGTGAAACAACTACTCTACGCTTGCTGAAATAAACTACTGAGCAGAAGGTTGTAATAGAAAATAGAAGAAAAGCAACAATCACAAATATTCTAATGCTTCCCCGGAAACGGCGCCAAAAAGATGGTGGGCTCCAGTATTGCAGCAATAATGCTGCAACTCTTGGGACTCCCTTCTTTACTTTTATCAACTCGGTAGTTCGTAACAAACTTGGAAGCGATGGTGATATATGCACAAGTACTAGCTCTTGCTGCAGGCTGTCACTTGATCAGCTGGCACAAGTCCGCTAGGAGCTTAAGAGAACTTCTATGAGCTCTCAGAAGAAGATTTTAACTGTGATGGATGAAAGCTAACTCTAAGGAGGTTAATCTAATTGCAGAAAGAAACTAAAAGCTGAAAGGAAATGCAAACCCTAGTTTTACCGATTAACCCTAATGGTGCAAGAAAAGAGATGAAAGTTGTTGAAATGGATGCCATTGACTTTTGGAAAGATAAAATGCATGTGTCTAAGGTACTTTTAAAGTAAAATCTGGAAAAAACATCTTTTTGTATTTTTGAGTAATTTTGCAGAATTATTATGCATGTGCTTTAACTGTTTTTTACTATGCAGAGGTTGATTGGAAAAAGGAAATGAAGCGGGTACTTGCAGGAGGTTGGGAAGGTGAGAAGAGGGCCTAAGGGGTCCCTAGCACCCTTCCAGAGAGTTTCACATCGATCAGATCTCGAGAAACTGCCCACGTGATCTTCTACAGGAAGCCTGCAAGGGTTCTACAGGAAGAGCCGAGAGAGGATTTTTGAGGGTTGGTGGAGGAAAACCGGTGGGAAAGTGGAAATGGAGGTTGGATGAGGCTGTGAAGAGGTCTAGGACCTGGTAAATGAGGCTAGTGAGCGATGAAGATGGTTGGATTTATTCAAGGATGGAGGGAGCAATGTTGCACAAAAATGAAGAAATTAGGTCAAACTGGCAAAGTGTGGCAAATGGAGGGAAGGAATCCAGAATCTGGGGTTGGTGTAGGTGGTGTGACGAAGGAAGGATAGGCAGAGACAAATTACAGGTGATTTACACACTATTTCTCCAAACTAATCAAAGAAATACTAAAAACGTCAGAGATCTATCTACTTTGACCTATTCTGACCTAAAAACCAGAAATCATGGTGGACAGGAGTTTATTGGTAGAAAATCATGTAAGACAACAATGAAAACCAAGCAAGAACAGATCTAAGCATGTCATCACAACTGGTACCAACTTCCCTAACTAAAAATCTAACACTTGCGATTGCATGGAAAGGCAAAACAGTGTTTTTGTGGCAGCAAGCATGCCTTGGTCTCAGCTCATGGTCCCAGGGAGGGAGAGTTGAGATCAAGGATTGCTTGGTGGCCTTTTTTCAGGTCTTTTCCTTTACCAAACTATCAAAACAACCTGAAGCATGAAAAACTATTTCAATCATCAAAAGCAACCTAAATAACAAAGCAATATGTTAATCTAAGTAGCAGAAACTATTCTAGGAATGCAACAAAAACATATAAAAGTACACAAAAGGAGGTACTGGCACTTGGGTTGGGCCCAACCCCAAGAGCTACAGCCTCCTAAAAGAAGCTCAGAGCTGATGTAAAGTGAAACTAATCTCCATTACTAAAGAAAAACCATGTCACAAAAATGTTTATAGCAAAAGCTCAAAAATGAGCTGAAAGGTAGATCAGCACTAAAGTGCGAAAATAAAACTCTTCAAGAGCTAAAATACGAAGGCTATAAGCCTTCCTACTTATCACCACGAGGAACTCCAACAACCCTCCTTAACTCAAGGGGCTTGGTTGCTCAAAACTGCAAGTAATCATCCACTTCACAAAAGCTACTCGGCTGCCCTTGGGGATCATCTTCGGTGGGCTACTGAACTCCGAGCTGATGGTGGAGAACTCAAGGAAGGGGCCATTTAGTGCAGGAGACACCCTTCCTACAAATCATCAGCCTTGTTCCCTCGTATTTGGCTGTCAACTGGCTCATAAATGCTTGACCTTGGTCCAAAAGATGTCCAAAATCTGCAATAAGCACGTATTAGACTTCATGGTCAAGTGACTATTCTCATTAATTCAATTAACATAAATATACTCAAAAGCATGCATAAATTATGAAGAATGGTGGATTAATGGAGAAAAATAGGCAAAATGAGCCCAATAAGTTACCCATTTTTGGGGCTCATCACCTATGATGGCAGTCAACAAGTATTTTCATTGACGAGGGAAATTCTGCGAAACCTCCAAGGAAAAGATGGCACATGGTGCTTGGGCAAGGTCCTCAACAATGTTGTAGTGTTGGATAGCCTTTGGATTAAGGTTGTGTGTTGAATTTCAGACTACACCCTTAGGTGTGAAATACACTAGTTCTACAAGCTTATCTGATGTAAGAGGTCTAGGAGAAGCGATATGGGTGGTTGAGTCCTTAGAAGTAGGACTCGACTAAGGAAGGTTGTATGATTTCACTCACATAGTCACATTAACCTCTTCCTGACACAGAAGGATCAACACATTAGTTATAGCATGATGAAATTGTGGGCCCCCATTGCCCCCTTGTAAAGGTTGACGAGCTTGTGCAACTATTTGTTTTTGTGGCTAGGCGGGGAATGGATGAGTCAATACAACTAGTTGTTGGGTAGTTGTCGGTGGTGCAATAAGATGATGGACTTCATCCATACGTGGGAACTCGTGAGTTAACTTCTCACCTTGAAAAATATTGCAAGGGAACTTGATCTTACAACATCGATCACTTGTGCCTCCACCCTTAGTAGGTTGGTTTCGTTGATTCTCCTGAGTAGGTTTGTTCTTCTGCTCATTCTTTTTGTTCTTTTCCTGCTAGGTTGTTGAGTATTCTTAGGTGATGTGGACTTGACAATAATAACATCGACATATTTCTCCGAAGAATTGGGCGTTTTTTGAGAGCTAGGGGAACTTTTTGGGGTTTGATAAGTGACCATAATTTTCCCTAGCTGAGAAGCTAGTTGGCTCAAGATATCAAAGGAAATGGAAGCAATCACTCCATGAGAGTGTGGTCCTAGATTCGATAATGGTGGGTTTATGAAGGGATATGGGCACTGGGAAGAATATCATATAATGTGCTCGCATGAGAATAAATCAGATGAAGATTATGATCATGTAAAATAGTCTTCTCCTTGGTAGATACCCTAATCATAATGACATCCTAGGCAATCTGGGGGTGAAGGGATTGGGTGAACCAGCCTCTAAGAACATCATCAGGGAGCCTAGTTCATACTAACCTCTTGCGTATTTTCCACTCATGGATATGATTGGAGATATGGGTGGCATCATCCTTTTTGAAGTTTGACAAAATGTTAGTCCCAAGATCCTGTCTCGTAGGTAACTGAAAATGGTCAACGAAAGTTTGAGAGAATAAACAAAAGTAACTATAGGATTCCTTATTGAGTTCAATGTACCATTTGGTGGCATCCCCTGTTAGGGTATGCTATAAAAGTCACAACTTCACAAAATCATCCACCAAAGAATTAGATTAACACCATAGATCAAAGGTGGTGATATGTGCGGAAGGATTCTCTTGAGGTTTCCTTCCAAACTTATAAATATCATAAGGAAACTTGGCTGGCATAATTGGCCACCTAATATCATGATAGATGGGGTCATTGGTCAGCTTATCCAAATTAGATAAGTCAAGAGGTGTGAGAAAAGGAATGTGTAATTGACCATATGGATCATAAGGGCTATAACCCCCAGATGGATCGTAAGGTCCCCCCATACCATAGTTAAAGGCAAAAGAATTTGGACCAAGGCTATATTTCATCCTTGTATATTGATATCCCGAGACAACATATAAGGTGTATGGACTATGCCCCCCAAGGTAACTTCCCTCAGAGAACAAAGGACCCCCATAGGCCTGGACGCCCATAGGATGTACCCACACTAGAGAAAGGGATTCGATGCACAAAATCACTAACGTAAGCATAAGATATCATAGGCATAGTGGTATTAATTGGGATAGTTTCCCAAGGTATACAAGCCCCCCAAAAGGAAAATAAACCTCCATAGTAGGGTGTCCCTCCAAACATAGAACTCAACCAAGGTTGAGAAGTACTGTCATAAGTGAAGTTGTCCCCAACTAGTTAGAAGCAATAGAAAATCACCCCATCATGTTCCCCAACGAAAAAATGCTTGTGGTAAAAGCAGGAATCATAGGTTGAGATGAGCTAGGAGTAAATATCCCAGATCCCATGGATTGACCAAGGTTTCCCCCCACTCCAAACACAAATCTAGAGGAAGGCATAGGCAAAAACAAAGGTGGAAAACTAGGCAGGGTCATAGACGTAATTGGTGGAAGGCCCTAATAAGACGTGAGAGGTGTAGAAGGAGTGATAGATACCGCCACACTAAGTGGTGGTAAGGATGTCATGGTAGCAGACACTACCAATGAAAAAGATAAAGTGGGACATTTATCCTCCATAGAAGGAGAGGTAGCTTCACTAGGCATATAGGGAACATGAATGTAAAAAGGTTCACTACCATCTAGATTCAAATGCATTAGAACTGGGCCAAGAGGGTCAATGAAAGGTGGATAAAAGTGTGGCAAAGGAAATTTGTCAATTACCTCAATAGTAATATAATATTATTGCCTAGGACTAAGGTTATCCTCCCCAACCTGAGTATGGTCTAAGTTTTATGATATTGAAATTAACTTATGTCTACGTGGTGGTGGACCCTCCTCTTCAAGAGAAAGGCCCAAAAATCTATGAGAATGTTAGTTACTTCATTTAACCGTGGTGAATATATGTTTATTATCTAACTAAGACAATTAAGACACTACTATGGAAAAATTAAGACTTAGACCAAATGACACTCTGTAAAAGAAACTCTAAAGGTAAGCACACACAAACCAAAGAGATAGCCTAAGGGATCTTCCCACTGCCGGAGCCTACTTGATCAGGGCACAAGTCAACAATGAAGATGTGGTTGGGACAATTATTACAGGTACCTGCTTAACGATCCTATTAAACCTAGTCCAAGTACACTTATTAGTCGTTGGTACCCTCCAAAAGGATCGAGTGAGTCTGCCTAAAATCCACCCTAGGTACAGAGAGGATGAACCCCTCCCTGTAACCTTGTGTAAAATATAATAGATCAAGGCCACTAAGGCTACCAACAACAACAACACGTCCTAGGGGGATAATCATCAAATGGATTCACATGAAAGGGCAAGAAAAAAGGTTTGAAACCCCCATGAAACATCCATCAAATTGAGGTGTACTCCTCCCAAGTGGTCAATAAGTGTTACAACAAGAATGATAATAATACCATTTGTAATATGTGCAAATCCCACAATCCATGCCACCAAGACTACCGAAGCAGGTCATGTCACTCTGTTAGACTCAAGTGTGATCTCGTGACTAAGCCTTGTGTTAGAAGGGCTTCCCGAACCGTATCATTGAAAGTTGATTTACCCTCCCTATGACATGATTCTAACTTTTTTTTGTGATCTTGGAGCAGTTAACCTCACACTACTATTCCAACACCCTAGCTTAAACTAATTTTGGTGTGCTACAAGTGAAAATAAGAGACAACTCAAATAAATTTTATTGTAACATTAATTTTAAGAGGTTATTGTTTACTCAATAAGGTAATGACATGAAACTCAAGTGGTGTGAATAGACTCTTGTTAGAAATACCCTAATGCAACTATATGACAATGCAACATTTTTGCTTTTCAATTCAATTAAAACTAACCACAGGAGGGTAAAGAGTCTTCTCCTTTTCAAAGTGAAAATAACATCTTCAAACACTCTCACCAAACACTTTTATGAAATTCCCTAAGTTTATAGCAGATCGACCCAAGAAAACAGCCAAACAAAATCACTCAAAAAAGAGCGAAAAAACCACCAAGTAAGAACACGAGGCACTCAAGATTTTGTTAAAAAAGTAACTTCAAAAGAAATCAAAAGAAAACTAAAAAGAAAATGGATGATGCAAATCAAGTAGGGTTGTATCTCAATGTATAAGAGAAAAATGATCTACAAACGTCAAAAAACCAAAAACCCTAATTCAAGGAGAAACTATAAAGGCATGGTAACACATAAGAAATTTTGAGTCTCATATGAAGAACTAATAAAAATAACCCAAATAAACCTTTCCAGTAAATATTTGCACAACCAAAACATGAAAGAAGCAAAAAGGCGAATGAAAGCAAGCAAATTTAACAAAGAAACTTTCAATGGAAACACCAAAAATAGAAATAGATCATACCCACTTCAAGATAAAGGTTCTAATGTAGATCTAAAACAAATTTGAACTGACATGTTCAACAAAAATATAGATCCAAAAAATCAAGGCAATCTAAGGGTAAGCCCCTCAAAATAACTCGAAACATTCTTAAGGAAAACCATAAAATTGGAAAGCAAACAATCCCAATTCAAAACAAGATTTGTAAACCAAATCTAATAAGAAGTATAGAACCAAAATTAGATCTGAACTATAAGAGACCCAAAACCAAGCAAAAGTAGTTTCAAGGAAACCTTTAATTTGATAAACCAATAAATCCAATTTAATATAGAAATAAAAAATAAGATCTAATGAAGATCTAAGCTGCAACCAACAATAGAAATTCAAGACTAGAAAGAAACAATAAGATCTAGGGGAGAACCCTTTAGATCTAGGCAAAACAAGTTCCAAAAGAAACCCTAAAAACTGCAAAACAAATAAGAAAAAAAAAACTGATTTTTCAATCACCCATATTTTCTTTATCTAGACTTTTTTCAAGTGATTTTTTTAAATTTTGGTTGAAATTCTGAGAGGAATTATGATATATGATTATTTTATTCAAATATTTTACAGAAAAGTCTAGAATTTGGTTTGAAAGACACATTCTGTTATTTTCTTGTCTCACACACGCACACATAAGATTAAGATCTAATATATATTCATATATGAAGAAAATGAGATGAATAGAGATCTAAAGGAGGTCGTATAACAACAAATTAAAGTGAGAAATTGATAGAAAACTAAAAATGCAAAAGAAAGATGAAATCTAACCAAACGAGGGATAACTCCCTAGTGGAGTCGCTAGTTTTGTTATGGGAGAATTTCACTTGATCCAGCAAGCTACTTTTAACCCAATAGATCAGAGAGGGACTTACCCATGGTGAAGAGAGATCAACAAATCTAGCCCAAGTTTATTCCTATACAAGCAAGCAACTTCCACACTTGTACATGATACTATAAGGAAAGAGATTGAAGACTTGTACCAAGAACCCTCGCATATTGGTGAAGTATTTTGGGCCCAATGCAAAGAGAGACTCACTTCTAGCTGAAGATCTTGCTCCCAACTACCACAAACTAAGACCCTACACACATACACCAACAACTAAGCACAAAATGGCCTTCTACAGAGGGTTTTTCAGCCTAAAAACAACATATACAATCAAAGAACATGATCAAATCACAAGTATAGGAAGGGAAAAATAATCTATTAATCATGAATGGAAAATACACAAGATAATATACCCAAGCAATAATTTCCTCTCCTCCAACTTACAACTTGGCTTTCTTCTCCCAATGTAGCAAAGTCCCTTCATTATAATATGCATCCTAGATATTGCCCCCTTTCCTTTTAGTGAGATTATAGAGGTTCATTCTAACCTCTAGGAGAATGTATCTAGACACTTAGAGGCTCGAGAATTTAGGAAACTTCTACAATAATGGACCCCTACCCCTAGCCAACTCATAACAAGTGGATCAAGTTTATCTCCTTGGGAATGACAAACTCTAGAAACCTTTTTCTCAATTGTCTCAATTATGAAATTATTATTATCTCATAATTATAAAATTTTGACAAAATATTTATGATAAATTACTCAATTGTGTAATTCGACCCTTTTAACATGGAATAATTACCACATAAGTAAAAGAAAAGGTGAAAGGGGATGCATTCTAGGCAACAACTGAGGTAAATTAAACTTGAGTATCTCCTACTATAATGGAGTGGCAAATAGGGTTATAACAACAATTTCCCTGGAAAGAGATAGAATAAAATTAAAGGGAAACAAGAAAACAAAATATAATCCCTCCTGACCCATGTGAAGGAAAACCTTGGGTAGAACCCTGAGATCACAACATAGGAACAAGAAGATTATAACAAATTTTGTAGGTAGACAAAGAAAACGCGGAGCCAAATGCATTCAGATAATTATGCTAAGGATCATCGATTTCCATTGGAAAAAGCTCAGACACTAAGCTATATGAATGGAAGATAGAGAACTATGAATCTAAAGTTAAAGAGTGTTGGATAGTTGAAGTTTCCTTGACCCACAAGGTTTAACAATGCTTCACAATAAAATCAGTGCATATTATAAAATAAAATAAGTTGATAGAAACTTTGACACCACTAACATTTGATTTAGGGAAGGATTGTGGTACCCCACTAAGATTTAAAGAATGAGAATCTCCTATAACCCATGTTGAAGAAGTAACTATATCGATAGGAGGACAAGGCATAATGCATATTTTAGCCTAGACCTTCACTGGATAGGAAACAACATGGTGGTATACCCATGCCCCTCAACTCCAGACATGGACAACATCAATTACTTTCTTTTAGCATTTTGGGGGAAGGAAACTATTACCACGAGCCAACATTCCATCATTAAAATTGGGCCATAACTTTATAGAACATATCCAGCTTTCTGAATCATAATGAACTAATGTTGGCTATAGGGATGAGAGAGTCTAGCCTCATATGTTTCCCAATAATCTTGATGACCTACCAAATAAATGGTACAAGTTAGAAGAAGATTGAGGTGAAACATTGCAATGGAGAGAGAGTTAAAAGGAAATATTATTAAAGGTTTTGAATTTTGATTTGAGAGGAGGAATTAGTTGAAGTAGCTCGACAAATATATATCTATATATATATATATATATATATATATATATATATATATATAGATATATAGAAAGGAAACTTCTGTTAGAAAACTAAAAGAATAGAAAATGGAAGTCAACTTTGTGCTAACTTCCACATGCAACCTTGTATCATGCAACCAACTAGAATAAAAAACAACTTTTTGCTTGGAAATGGAAAACACAAAGATTCTAGAGAAAAATTTTCAGTGGAGAAGGGACCATCCATAGAATCTTAGAAAAATCAAAACTACATCAAAGGTATCTAGAGGAGAAAATGAGAAGCCTAAAAGACCAGATTTTTTGTTTGCCTATCAAGAAGTAAAAATAGTATCAAGAAGTAAAAATAGGAGACCAAAAGCTCGATGAGTCAACGACTCATCAATGGATGTATGTCAAGATCAAAATTAAAGAAGTCAATATATCAAATTATGAATGCCCAAAAATAGCTTAACTTGGAGATTATTGGTAGGGAAAACATGCAAAATAATTTATCAAGTTATTAAAATAATATCAAGATGTATTTGTACGTGAATACAAATACTTGAAGAGATTTGTGAAGGAAATGGGGGAGATGAAATTTGACCTCATTCAAGGAGACAAGCCCATAAAAGAAGGTCATTTTGTACCAAAAAAAAATGGAAGGGATGCTGGCTATTAGCGTCATCTATCCAATAGAAAAGTCAGAGTGGGAAAGTATCAAGGTGGTGTGACCCAAAAATAATGACCCAACAAGGCCTAAGGATTTCTGGTGATTTTTCATGGCTTGAATAAATTGGCAATAACTGACTCGTTCCCCACTCCATTCGCTGATAAAATTGTAAACGCAGTGTTGGGACATGAATTTTATTTAGTTATATACAGATTCTTATGGTATAGCCAATTACCCATTATAGACAAAGATCAAGAAAAACTATATTTATCTCAGAATTTGGCTTCTTTGCATACAAAGTTAGGCCATTTGGTCTAAAATATGCTCCAACAATATTTTCTAGAATAGTAGTAAAAGAATCTCAAGAATGTGTGTGTGTGTGTGTGTGCCAGTTTACTTTGACGACTAGACTATTTATACACTTCTCAATGATCACATCCATTGGTTGAGTCTTATGTTAGATATATGTAGGAAGATTCATTTGTCTCGTAATATCAAAAAATGTATATTTTCTATGCCACTAGGAATACTACTAGGACATGTAGTACACAAAGACCATATTAAGGTAGATATGGAAAAAATTAAAGTGATTCTTGACCTAAAGCCCCTTGTAAATCAGAAGTGGAATAAATTATTTCTTGGGTATACTGAATACTATAGAAAACTTGTTTTAAATTACTATGACATAACATTCCCAATTGACGAGATGCTTAATAAATATATCCCTTATAACCAAAGTAAGGAATGCCACCATTCTTTTGAACTATTAACAAAGAAGTTGGTAGAAGCGCCTCTATTAAAATTTCCCGACTGATAAAAGAATTTTTATGTGCAAGTTGATGCATCAAATGTGGTAGCGAGGGTAGTACTAGCACAAATTGACACTAAGTTGATAGACCATCCAAACGCCTATTCTAGTCAGAAGCTAAATAAAGTTGAAATAATTTATTCAATGAGAGAACACAAAGCGCCAACCATTAACTTTGCATTGATTTTTTTTTTCACTACCTACTTCCTAATGCCTTTATATTCTTCATAGATCATGAAGCCTTAAGATATCTTGTTAATGAAATGATACACCAAGGGAAAACTTATCCGTGCTTATAACTGTTTCAGGAATTTGAATTCAAAGCGATCATCCAACTTGGGAAAAAGACTCTCTAGTCGGACCACTTATCTTGACTTGAAATAAGAGAAGAACCGATGGAAATGATGGATGACCTTCCAGATGCATAATTATTTAATGTGGACGCAACCCCTACTGAGTTTGCATAATTTGTTCAGTTTCTATGCTTAGGAAAAGCATGTGACAAGTTATTTGAAAAGAAACAGAAAAATTTGGCAATGAAAGTAGACTCGTTTACACTAATCAATGGATAATTATATGAATTGGGGATAGATGAAATACTCTAAATATGTGCATTAGAACATGAAACAATGGATATAATAAAGTAACCCCATAAACGCCTTTCTAGAAGACATTACTAGGATGACATGATAACTAGGAAAATTTTGCAATCGAGATTATAGTGGCCAACCTTGTTTAAATACTGTTGAATATAAGTCTAGTAAGTGTTACATTTATCAAAGGATAGGGAAACCATTGTTGAAGAATGAAAAACTATTGCAGTCCATAAACCTGAATTTACCTTTTGAGATTTGAGCTATTGAATTTATTGATCCATTCCCTAAAAAGGCTAAAAGAAAGGGTGCAAAATACACTATTAATGTCGTGGAATATTTAATAAAGTGGGAAGAAGTCGAACCAGTAAAATCCTATAATAAATAAGTAGCAAATAAGTTTATTTATGAAAATATTGTGATAATATTGTGATGCCACTTGACTATAGTTAGCGACAAGTGAATGCATTTTGTCAATGCTACCATTAAAACACTGCTAAAAAATTCATGATTTTAGCACAGAAAGACGATGGCTTACCATCCAAAATTAAATGGTGCATTAGAGTTTTTTAACAAGGCCTTACACAAAGGACTCATCAAGATATGCAGTTTCAATAAAGATGACAACAATTAAAAAATACTCATAGTAGTATGGGCATATCAGATAACATATAAATGATCAACTAGACACACATCGCTTAATCTAGTCTATGGACAAGAAACAATAATAGAATAGCATTATACAATGAATTCAACAAGAGTGTTAACATCAAAAAGAGAATGAATTCATCACCTTCATCGATTAAAAGAAGACATATTACATGCACTTCACCAACAAGAAGCATAGAAAAAGAAGTAGAAGCCTTGCAATGGCAGGGACTTAAAATCAAAGAATTTAAAGTGGGAGATTAAGCACTATATATGATGGTCAAGTAAAGGGGAAACCAACAAAACTTGAAATTTCATGTCTAGGCCCATTTGTAGTAAAATATGTCTAACCTTTAGGCGTTATGCAGTTGAAGACACTCCAAGGGTGTCTATTTGAATATGTAGTTAATGGTGTCCAACTGAAAAAATATCTCTCTCGACGAATTTTGCATTTCCACTGGTGAAACTTCTTTGAGGGACTAGTGGGTATGGGATGGATTGAAAATCACGTCATGGAAACTTACCTCTTGACCTTATGCATAATAGTTTCAAGTTTAAGTTATTAATTAAATATAAGTTAACAACCAAAATTATTAATAAAGGAAGTAGTTATAAAAAGTAGGTATAATAACAACCATGCTAGCAAATAAGTACCGTCAGAATGATCAACGTGCTAATTATATATCATAATACTGGAGTGAATTGAAGATTTGAGAAGTTTTCTTAATAAAAAAATCACATTAAAACTTAGGAGAGCATCGATGATCGCAACAATATGAGGAGAAAATATCATCAACAGATGTCTTGACAACATTTTAGAAAACAAGGAGAAATAAACTTGATCAGAAGCACAAATGAGAGACCACAAATCGAATTCAAGTCTGAAACCGATAAAAGGACCTTACCTGAATTATACATCAAAACTGACGGAGATACTATACCCAACTAAAATCACGTCTACGATGACCTGGAAAATTAAAAAAGTGCACGAACCACAAAAACATCAAAGAAACCTAACCTTGCACACTACACAAGTCGGAAGTAATGGAAACAATGAACATAAATGCAATGGGAAAAACACAGTTGGACATCATAGATAAAATTAATAATGACATATAGATACCAAACCCACACATAAAATAAAGGAGGTTACCAAATTTACACATTCTTGTGCCTGAATTATCATTTGCTACATATACATAACTCTTTGAAATCCTTGACATTTCAAGTCTAGCTAACTCGAACTTTAGCCTACTTGATTTTTTGAGAAGCTAAGAATTCTAAGAAGATTTTAGAATGACAAGGAGGTGTGTATATTTCCAAGATAAGGAAGTTACAAGTGAGCCAAGGGAAAAAGTTCGGTTCAATAAAAGTGTTGCAACATAGTTGGAGGTTTGACTCCATAATATTAAACAAGCCAAGCTGGATGAACCTTTCAGGGAAAAATTCCTAGTCTTCAAGAAACGGGGCGTGGTTTAAAAAAATGGCACGCAAAGGTGCAATTTTTTTTTTTTTAAATAAATGAGTAGATTATATTGATTCAACTAGAATATGGGTCAGAACCCTTACATATAGAGATGGTTCTTCTTCAACGTTAGACTAAAATTGTTCACTAAACATCCTATTTCTACCAGGTCTTTTGCATGCAAGGATTCTTACATCATTTATTCTATATATCTCCTAAAAAACCCCACAACATTTAGCAAAAAAAAATAAAAACATTCAAACGTGACTATATTGCCTGACCACTTACTTCCATTTCTACTTGTTCTCCAACTGCGTGCTCATTCCCTGCTGCTTCCATAGTTGTACTGGGATGGTTAACACTAATGAGTTACTAGCTTGCAAATCCTTCATTGTCATATTAATATTTCTTAATTGTAACCTCCACCTGTCTTTTAGCATGGATTCCACTCTCCTGCTTCCCCATCTAGGAGATACTTCCTAATAAATATGCTTGCTCCTTGTGTGAACCATTTGTCTTATCATAAAACCAAGATTAGAGCCATTCATAAATATGATGACAGTCTAAATGATCAACTTGTTCATACTTTTAATTAGCTTTAATCTTCTTATGAACGATAGCTTGATATTCATGGTATATGACTAATGGAAGGAATGACTTGGTCCTCGGTAATGTTCCCCTCTTCTAAACTAGCTCCCTTATTGGCATATTCATCGACAATTGAATTGTTTTCCCTTTTTATATGATAAAAAATAACGGTTTCAATTTTTTGTATCCGCATCCCTATTCTTTCAATTAATGAAGACTAATTTATCCCAAGAGATCTCTTAATTTGATAGAAATTTTGAATTGTTATCATGGAGTCTTTGAATACAATAAGTTGACGAATTTCCTTTGCTAAGGTTATCCTCAACCCTTCCCATAGTGCTAAGGTCTCTGTTGGGTTGTTTTTTTGTCCATCCTAAGCCCCAAGTGAATTTCGTCATTTTTTCTCCTTCGAGGTTGCATATGACCCCACCCACTCATGCCTCCCCCAAGTTTCCTTTTGACACTCCATCAAAGAATAACTGGTATTTCCTTAGAGAGAGCAACCAATCCTTAAAATGTTCTCCTTCCATTCTGATTATAAATGGGAGAGATGAGCTGCGAGGTTTCAAGCTACCAACATGATCTAGTGCTTTGCTTATTTTGAGCCAATCAGATTCCTTCAATGAAATATTCTTTATCTCATCAGGATCAAATCCATTTGAGGTTATGACTTCGACAAGGATCTGAGTTGCTTTCATTGCTTCTGGGACTAGATCAGGCTTGATATTCTTGAAAATGGATTGATTATGAGTAAGCCAAATTAACCAACATATATATTTGGGTATTGCAACCCAACATCTCACATAGGTGTAGTTTTTATACAAAGCAAGAATCAAAGATTACCTGGGTGCATTGTTAGTTGTAGAATTCCAAGGACTTAAAGAAGAAGCTACTAAATTCATAATTAGTTGGTATCATGATGGAGTTTTATGGTTGGAGAGATCATTACTAATTACAACAAAATTAATTTAGAAAAATCACCGACTTGCCTCATTGAGGGGACAGAATCCCAAAGATGGTTGACTCCAACATGAGGCTCAAAGAATTCATTGGGGGAACAATGACCAAAAATTCTAAGGGGCTTATTATTAGTTAACTGCAAGACCCTCAAGTTAAATGGGAATTTATAATAGTTTCACCGTGCCTTACTTTGGTAGGATATCAGATGTTAAGCTAAATATGATGGAAGTGATCGAACAAATAACTATGTCAGGGAAGAAATACAACTAGGTAGATAACCTAGCAGACATGGTGAAGACCAACTACTAAGAATTCTATAATTCAAGTAAGACTATTCACTTCCCTTCATTGTTAATTTGGCTCACTATGTTGCAAGTATCTCGAGTTGGAGAGGATGTATTTACTAAGAAGTTATTCCCATTAATGAGAAACTTTAAGTTTTTTACACATAGTTGGTTGGGTATTCCTAAGTTGAAATCTCGCTAGGAAATTTTTAGAAATTGGATACTTAACATAAATTGGTACAAAATAGATGGATGGTGTCACAACAAATTCATTGGGCCCTACCCAACACATCTCATATTTGACTAGGTCTTTACTTGAAAAAGGTTTGTATGTCAATTCATTCAACATGCATCCAAATGAATTTCCATACTAGCCTTTAGCCCAACAAATTTTCGCAAAATTAAGTCAACCTACAAATATTATCTTTCCTATTCTAGAATGTGTTTTGTATGCTGAAACTGAAGTCATCCTTCCATTTACAAATGGTGATTAGGAAGAATAAAGGGAGGATGAAAAATATGATATTCTATTTCAAGTCAACTTGGTAGAGACTTCCAAACTTTTGACAGGAAAAGCAGTGGATACAACAGTTGAGGAGGAACGATCAGTTGACATCAACTAAGATGATGCAGTGAAGGATATTACTCTGGATGACCCTAAACTATAGAAAAGTTTTGACACCATAGCCAAACAATTACTTTACTTAATAACATATAAGGGAAATTCAAGAAGAAGGAAGAAGAAAATTAGGATCATTAGTTGGGCTTGACATTTTACGAACATTAGGCTAGGAAAGGGAAATTTTTATTGATACTATCAAACAAAAAACGTTGGTGGAACATGAAAGGGAGAGAAACAAAGAGAGGACACAGTGCATTCAAAAAAAGTAACCAGAACTTCACCAAGTAATGAAACAAACATACAATCAAGTAAACACAAGAATTATAAAATAAAGAAGTTTGAGATTGATCTCACAACTCACTCCCCATTAGCTAGCTCAATACCTAACCAACAAGAAGTTAGTAAGAAACATACAGAGAAGGAATTACAGATTGATGGATAGGATATATTGTCAAGGCATAATATATTAGCAAACTTGGGAAAATAAACTTAGATTGAGGAGGAATACAACACTTCCTACCATAAAAACAATAATAGCATACAATAGAAGGAACAAAAATTGGTGCCCCACAACAGGCAAACAAACTAGGTCAGTCGAACCCTATGGACAAGTCATCTCGAACTCTTGGGGTGGGACCTATTAAATGACCTAGTGAGTAGAAAATTATGGAGAAGTAAGAGATACCAAAAGGAGCTGCATAGACAACCCTACCATACGACTTGACATACACATAAGATAAGTAGGTCTTTCATTTCTTAGCCCATACAACCAAGGAAACAAAAGGAATATGGAAGAAGAAGGAATTTGTTGGTATTACACTTCATCATAAAAAGTGGAAAGAAGAGGACATTTGGACTAATTGCATGAACTTGGAAACAGAAAGGCTTCAAATTTCTAGTCTGGCCCACATTGGTGATCCAATTATTGTTATTCACAAATTGGTCCACCAACTGATAGATTATAATATACATATGAAAAATAAACTCAACCACTTACAACGGAATGATAAAACACAAGGAAACAAACAATTATCGATTGTGCTACAACAAGAGTTTAAAGATTTTGCATATGTAAAGACCATGCTAGAAGAAAATATGGACATAACAGCTACACTAAGTGTCATTCTTAACAATTTTCCAACATAATTGTCAAATACATGTAATTGACTAAGAGTACAACAACTATTGATCAAGGATTTTTCTGCAAGGTCGACAACTGCCTTTGAACCTCGAGCCGTAGCAACATTAAGAAATACAATTGTACAGGAGAAGAAGGTAGAGAGAAAGATCATATATGAGGAGAGGTAATGGTCAAGAGAAGGAAAGAAATCCCAACTTGAGGTCACTAACATTGTTGATTACCTAAAAACCATAAATGAGAAGATATGGAAGTTGGAGCAATAAGGTAATCTTGACCTACCTTCCTTCCAAGTGAGATCCCTGTCTAATAAAATCAAATTTTTGGTAGAAATGAAAACCATTGAGGTGCAAGCACAACATTCAATTAAAGATTTGTTAATATTTGACCAATATCTTCAAACAATTGCACTTGTTATGCACCAAACAACATTTGGGAAAAGTTTGACTCTAGCACCTTCAGTACAATTGACTCCACCATGACCCAAATTTCAATTTTTCATTGACTACGTTAGAATGTGTCCCATTAGGTCAACCAACATAGTCAACTACTTCAAAGATTGAGGTCGAAGGCTCCAACTGGTTTTCAGGGGAAGGAGAAAGAAGAGGTATCTACATATTGAGCCCTCAGGTTGAAACACCCATAATGATAGAGGCCCAAAATTTTGAACCAGTCGACTAGCCAATTCAAAAGGACACTCAAGAAAAATCATCTCCATCACTATCTACTGCAAAATTAACATTCATTAGAGACATAGATAACTCTTTCTCAATCTCTCATTCTCACATTCTATTTCTTTTGAAAATTTTCTCTCTAAAAATTGTAAAATACTATTTAAGGTTAATGAACATACTCAAGAAGATGAAGGTTGGTGTAGATCGCTCAGTTGAATCCTCCTCCTTTGGTCTTCTCTTTGAAACTCGTTTTCACTCAACAAAAAATTTATGGGCAGGAGTATATTCAAAGCCAAACTGAGTGTATAACATGAAATAAACCATTAATTCAATGTAAAATCATATATTGGTTAAATAAATATCAAATTAGAACAAGAGGAAAAAAAATCTTATTAATCAAATACAACAACAACACAAAGGTAAATATATCACCCAATTCATGCTAGAGGAACTACTTAGAACCATCCTTCTGATCCCTCCACCCTAGGTGATTAAAAGTTTCTTCACCAAATATTTTGCGCTGAAATAAGATAGAGAAAGAGGCTCTTCTCAAGGATTGGAAGTGATAATAAGATCAGGAAACAAGGGTTTCCTTATTGAGAAAGAAAACTCAAAGATAAGGGAATTTTAGACAAGGATCCATGGGAAAATCACTAGCATAAGGACACTTGATCAAAACTTGTGCTTTATTGTTAGGTCCCTATAATACTAGTGATTCCCCCATTACTATTGTTGTTGTATCCCTTACTGTTATTGTTGTTCCCCTATTGTCCACATATTGTTATTATTGTGCCCTATAGAATCCCTCTATTGTTATTTTTGTGCCTTTATATTATTATTGTTAGGTCGGGTTGGCTATATTGTGACCCTTTAGACTCCTATATATAGAAAGGAGGTTTTGTCATTTGAATCATCCAAGAATTGTTCATTTGTGTAATGTAAAGGAGTTTTCCCCCTTGAAGAGGCTGAATTCTAAGACGTTGATCTATCTTTTCTATCTTTTTGTGAGATGGTTTCATAACATTTGGTATCAGAGCTTTGGATTCTAGGGTTTCGCTGCTCCAAATAGGCCATCGTGGAATTTTCGCTATAACATTTTTTCTGCGATGTTTCAGAAGCTAACAAAAAAAACACATTTGAGAAGAAATCGATCTGAACCTCAGCGCCGAATTTCAGATCCTGTCTCGCTATATTTTCGGAGATATAATTTGAGGAAGTTAGGGTTTTTGTAGACCCCCGAATTACATTCCAAATAGGTCACCTTGGGAAAATCATCATAACTTTCACTCTGAGAATCAGATTGAATTTTCGTAAGGAGTTGCAGAAAGAGGACGGACTGTAGTTTGTTTGGGTATAATTTTCAAAACCTTTGGCATAACTCTTCATTGGAGAATCCAATCTTGATCAGACTGGCGGAGTTATAAATATTACTGAGAGTGTTACCGCAGGAAGCAATTTCAGACCTGGGAAATCCAAAATTACAGAGATACATTAGATTCAATATCGAGCTCCTACAAAGTGAAAAAAGGTGTGTAGTTTTTTTTAAAATTTTGCATAAGCTTGGTTTGAAAAATTAATTTGAAGGAATTCAAAGGGAATAGTGAAGCATCATTATTGGTAATTGATGCCCCAAAGAAAGAAAATGGAAACACCTAGTAAGCAACCTGAAAGCTCTAGAATGACTCATGAAGAAGAGGAAGAAATGCAACATGATATATCAAAATTACAAGACCAAGTGCAACAAATTTCGCTCGCACAAAAAGAAATAGAAAATAAGATGGATGTTTTAAAGAAAGACGTAGAAGCTAAGATGGATGGTTTAAAGAAAGGTGTAGAAGCTAAGATGAATGGAATGGAATCTAAGATGGACGACGTGGAAGCTAAGATGGATGGCATGAAAGCTAAGATGGATGATTTAAAGAAAGGCATGGAAGATTTGCAGACAAATTTGAAAAAGTTTCTACAATAAATGCTCACTAATGGCGAAAGGGTAGTAAAGGAAACTCATGATGAGAACAAAATAAATTTTAATCATGATTTCATAGACTTTGACGTTGGATCGAAGAACCGCCATGTTCCAAAGATCGATATGAGGAAGTTTGATGGCAAGGATCCCGGAACATGGATACTACAGATGGAGCAATTTTTCGATCTCCATAATGTGCAAAACACACAAAAGGTATGCATTGCAACTTTATATTTGGAACCAAATCAGTTTGTACGGTATCGATGGCTTTGCTCTCGTAAACAAATTGTCGCTTGGGCTATTTTTATAGATAAAATGATAGCACATTATGAGGATACAAAAAGCAACACCTTTTTTAGCCAATTGGTAAATCTCAAACAAAAGGGTTCAATGATGGAGCACATTGAGGACTTCCAAAAATTGAATATAAGGGTAAACGATATTCCAGAGGAGCATAGGATTGATGTGTTCATAGGGACTTTAAAAGGTAACATTCAAAATGAGGTTTGCCTTTGGGAACCAAATTCATTAGAGAAGGAATTTTGGTTGGCAAGAAAAATGGAAAGCAAAATTATGGCAACAAGGAAGCCTACCATTCACAATCATAAAGATGGAAGTGTTACTGCCCCTAGCCATCCACAACCTACGAGGTTGACACAACAACAATTGGAAGAAAAAAGAGCAAAAGGGCTTTGTTACAGTTGTGATAGCAAATACACTAAAGGTCATAAGTGTGCCGAGAAGAAATTATCTTACATAGATTGTGAAGAGGAGGAAGAAAAGGAACAAGAAACGTCAAAGGAAGAGGATATACACCAGGAAAAAACCCTAGAAAAAGAAGAAATGCATTCGATCATATCTTGTAATGCATTGGCTGGAATTACCACTCCTCAAACAATCAAGATAGAAGGGCATATCAAGAAGAAAAAGGTAACAGTGTTGATTGATTCGGGAAGTACCCATAATTTTATTCATTGTAAGATAGCCAAGGAATTGAATTGCTTCCTATATCTAGCACCAGAGTGTCAAGTGATGGTTGCAAGTGGAGGAACCATAAAGTGCTCAGGAAAGTGCCATAATGTCAAGCTATCCATGGGAAAATATGTATTGAATAGCCCAATGCTTTCCATTCCAATGGGTGGTGCTGATGTTGTACTAGGAGTCTAATGGCTACAATCCTTGGGTACAATAGCTTTTAATTTTCAAGAACTTTTCGTGCAATTCTCTTCAGAAGGAAAGGAAGTTGAATTAAGGGGTATCACAGGGAAACCAAGAAAGATAATCAGCTCTAACGGAATGATAAAGCTTCTAAAGAAAGAACAATGAGGCATAATTGCACAATTATGTTCACTAGAGGTTCCCACATCGAAATCATCCATTTCTCTAGATCTCCAAAAAGTCTTGGACAATCATTCCAAGGTATTTGGGACTCCCAAAGGCCTCCCACCTATTCGTGATCATGATCATGCTATCAATTTGATTCCAGGAAGTGTTCCTCCAAACATCAGGCCTTACAGATATCCCTATGTCCAAAAGAGTGAAATTGAACGTATGGTTGCAGAAATGCTAGAGGCTGGTATAATTCAACATAGTCAAAGTTCTTTATCTGCTCCAGTAGTATTGGTTCACAAGAAGGATGGATTATGGCGCATGTGTCCAGATTATAGGGAGCTCAACAAGCTCACTATTAAAGATAAATTTCCCATTCCTATCATTGATGAATTATTGGATGAATTGCATGGATCAATTTACTTCACCAAGTTGGATCTTCGTTCAAGATATCATCAAATCAGAATGAAGACTGAAGACATTCCAAAAACAACATTTAGAACTCATGAGGGTCATTATGAATTTTTGGTCATGCCTTTTGGCCTTACTAATGCACCTTCTACATTTCAAGGTTTGATGAATTCCATTTTCAAACCCTTCCTTAGAAAATTTGTGTTAGTATTTTTTGATGATATACTAATCTACATCAAGTCTTGGAAGGATCATGTCCAACATGTTGACATGGTGCTCAAACTATTGGAGGAGAAACAATTATATGCAAAAATCTCCAAATTTTTCTTTGGAGTACAAGAGGTGGAATATCTGGGTCATATTGTATCTCATGAAGGTTTTAAGGTAGACCCTAGCAAAATTAAAACCATTAAGGAACGGAAAATCCCCACATCCATAAAGCATCTACGAGGATTTCTCGGGTTGACAGGGTATTATCGCAAGTTTGTTAAGAATTATGGGAGAATAGCAGCACTTATATCAACATTATTGAAGAAAGATGCATTTTCATGGACTCTAGAAGCAACAAAGGCCTTTGAACATCTTAAAGAGGCAATGTGGCAAGCACCAGTCTTAGCTACACCGAACTTCACAAAAACCTTTATTGTGGAATGTGATGCCTCAGGAAATGGAATTGGTGTTGTTTTAATGCAAGAAGAAAGACCCATTGCTTTCGAAAGTCGTCCAATCAAAGGAAAGTATTTACACAAATCTATTTATGAGAAGGAAATGTTGGCAATACTACATGCACTTAAGAATGGTGACCCTACCTAATGGGAAGACACTTCAAGGTAAAAAAAGATCATGATAGTCTTAAATACTTTTTAGAATAAATATTATCTTCAGAAGAGCAACAAAAATGGGTCACCAAATGTTGGGTTATGACTTTGAAATCATTTACAAAAAAGGGAAGCAAAATGTTGTGGCAGATGCACTCCCAAGAAAGGATGAGGATGTGGAAGCATTTCTTTGCGCCATTTCTATTATCCAAGTAGATTGGATAAATGAAGCAAGGGATGAATGGAAGAATGACGAGGAAGTGTGGGCACTCATTCAAAATATACAACAAGATCCCAGTACATCTGATACATTTAACTGGAAAATTGATTCATTATGGTACAAAGATTAGTTATACCTATGTAAGAATTCCCAACTCAAACAAAAGATTCTTAGGGAATTGCACACCTCTCCCTTAGGAGGGCACTCAGGATTTCTAAAAACATACCACAGGGTTAAGAAGGATTTTTTTGGGATGGACTTAAATCAGATATTCAAAAGTTTGTGGCAGAATGTTTGGTTTGCCAACAAAATAAAGTTGAAACAATTAAGACCCTAGGACTATTACAACCTTTATCCATTCCAAGCCAACGTTGGGAGGAGGTTTCAATGGATTTTATCACAGGTTTACCCAAGTCCGAAGGAAAGAGTGTTGTCATGGTGGTAGTTGACAGACTTACCAAGTATGCACACTTTTGTGCATTATCTCATCCATTTAAAGCGTGTACAATTTCTACTGCATTTATGGAAACAATTCAAAAGCTACATGGAAACCGAAAGATTATTGTAAGTGACAGAGATCCCATTTTCACTGGAAATTTTTGGACATAATTATTTTCTTGTCTTGGTACTCAGTTAGCTCATAGCTCATCTTATCATCCTCAATGTGATGGGAAAATTGAGATAGTAAACAAATGTTTGGAAGGATATCTTCGTTGCTTTGTATCTGATAAACAGACACAATGGGTCAAATGGTTGCCTCTGGCTGAATGTGGTATAACAATTCCCTTCATATTGCAACAAAAATGACCCCATTTATGGCACTTTATGGATATCATCCACCATCCATCACATCAAATTTAAGAGAAAATTCTAAGGTTCAAGCAGTGGAAGATCACATCGAGCATCAGCAACAAGTTCTCCAACTCTTAAAGGATAACCTCACCTTGGCACATAATAGAATGAAATAGTAGGCAGATCAACATTGCAACGAAAGAAGTTTTGATGTAGGTGATTGGGTATTCCTACGGATACAACCATATAAACAAATGTCCCTCAAGAAAGCTAAGAAGGATAATAAACTATCACCAAAGTATTATGGTTCGTACAAGGTGTTGCAAAAGATAGGTACTATGGCATACAAATTGGAGCTTCCTGCAACTTCTCGAGTGCACCCAGTTTTCCATGTTTCATGCTTAAAGAAGGTTATAGGTGACAAGCTTCCAGTTTAAACAATATTTCCAGAACTTGATGAAGAAGGAAAAATCATATTGGAACCTGAAGCAGTCAAAGAAACAAGAACTCGACAACTACGAAATTGATCAATTTCAGAGTATCTCATCAAGTGGAAGAACATACCCTTTGAAGATTCCACATCGGAGGATGAGAATTTTATACAGAAGCATCCAAAACTACTCAAACGTTGAGGACAAAACTTTTTTGAAGGAGAGGGGCATGTTATGTCCCTATAATACTAGTGATTCCCCCATTACTATTGTCGTTGTATCCCTTATTGTTATTGTTGTGCCCCTATTGTCCCCATATTGTTATTATTGTGCCCCATAGAATCCCTCTATTGTTATTTTTGTGCATTCATATTATTATTGTTAGGTCAGCTTGGTTATATTGTGACCCCTTAGACTCCTATATATAAAAAGGAGGTTTTTTCATTTGAATCATCCAAAAATTGTTCATTTGTGTAATGTAAAGGAGGTTGCCCCCTCGAAGAGGTTGAATTCTAAGGCGTCGATCTATCTTTTCTATCTTTTTGTGAGTTGGTTTCATAACATTTACTCTTCCCATGGCATGAATAAATATCCCTAAAGAGTGGTTAGGGTCGTTGGGGTATAAACTATAAGAGGTGGCTCTTGATTAAAACTATATGTGACATGTACTAAAGAAAAAGGTGTGTATGTGAACTCAAATAATATTTTTTAAAGATTTCTCTCAGGAAAAATGTTTGCAATGGGGATAGTGATGATAAGATTAGGACGATATAAGAATCTTCATCCAAATATGGGAAAATATGCTATAACAACAACATTATGCCTTTACCTCCCTTATGGTGTTTAATCTTTTTTCTATATGATCTTGTTCTCCCCGATAAAACATAAAACATATTGTATCAATATTGAGATCATTTTGTTGTTATACAAACCCAAGTGAATATTTGTGTATTTTGTCCCATGTAGTGTTTAAATGTTCAAAATAACTCAAAAAGTTTAAAATGAGTTAAATATCTAGAGCAAGTTTTTGATTCTTTAGAATTGCGAAAGCACAATGAAAATTATGATGTAGTATGTTAGGTACTTTCAAATCATCAATAGGGTAACTTAAGGACCACCTAAGGATGGGTTGTAATGAATCATTAATACTATAGAGGATAGGGGTTGAATAGTTTACAAGATTTTCCACACTTGGCTAGAGTAGCAAGCTTTAAGCCAAAATAAAGGTAGGTTAAAAAAGAATAGGAAGTCAATCAATTTAAGTTATTGGAGGTGTACATTAAACTTGAGAGAATAATTCACATGGTCTTTACCAAAGTGACATTTAGTTTTGATGATTTTTCACGTTGGAGTGATAAACATATGGTTTTACTAGAAATATTTGATATATCAAATGCCACAAAAATATTTCTATTGGTTAGACTAATCTCACATGATAAGAATAGATTGTAGGGGTATTAAAATAAAATAGGGTTACGCACTTTATATGTTTTTTTCAATATGTTGGTCTCTAGTTTGGAGCACTTCTCAATGTATTTAAAAATGTGACTTTATAAATCCTAACGTGTTCCTATATCTTTGTTTTAATGGTAGAATTTATCAAGGTTCTATTTAATTGTTGAAAATTTAAAAATATTTATTTGACTAGACAAGGGCCCTCATATATTATGACAATTAACTTAGATTATGTACTGATGGATCCCTTAAATAAGTATCATTTGGAGTTCAGTGTGCTATCCTCCAGCCCCTAAAACTCTCCTTTTCTCACGTTAATTCACATTTTAGCCATAATATGCTTAGTAGGAAGACTAAAAGGTGTTTGTCATATTGCATGGCCTAATGTGATTACTATGAAGGTCAAAGAAGCATTTTTTGAGATATTTACCATGTAGGGGCTTGATGGAGACAAATAGAGAGAATATAGGGAGGTTATCCACCTCATTAACTCCCTAACTCGGCTTGAGATCACATAATCCTCTCCAACACCTTGAATTCACTAGCAACCAAGGAACTCCAAGTGAATGACAAGGACAAAGGGAACCAGATCCACAAATCTTGAGATTTTGGAGGGGAGAATTCCTCCTTTCAAGGAAGTTGCCCCTCAATTATTTTTGTATAAGTAACCCTACTAAAAGGCTCATTAGGATTCACATTTTTGTTGCAAATAAGAGTAGCCACTGAGCCTAGTGCTTGAATTGTTATTATTAATTTTCATATGATGTATGAGACTATTATTTTTTGTTAATGAGAAGTTTACTATTGATCTGCATTTGAGTTAGTTTTGGAGGGTTGGAACCCTTGGGTTTGGGCCCAACCTAGAGGCTTGAGTCCCTCTCTTATATTTTCTTCTTGTTCTTGTTTCAAAGCATTGCAATCTTTCTCTTGTTTTAGTAGATAGTACATCATAAAAACTTGTAATTGCAAGCTTGCCTATCACCTCTCTTGTGGGAAGAGTGATTGGAAAGATCTTTAATAAAAATCTAAAAATATTTGTTTATGATTTCTTGGAAATGGATAGATGTTTTTTTTCTCTGCAAAACTAACTAACTATTTTATTATGTACAGGTGAGCATTACATTCAGAAAAACATGCTGCCCAGAGCCGACTGTGGCTTCCTGGGTTGCTTTACATGGCTCAAAATTCGCCCTCGCAGGGGCAGCACCTCCAAACTGTACCAAAACATATAACAAAGAGCTGTTCCCAGATAATAACCAAACAACCCGCGCAGGGGCATCCAACAAAAAGACATATAACCGACTTTGCCAGAATTACTACCCAGACTACAGACGACTTCAACATGAACACTATTTGAAAATATACAAACACAGATAATTAGCAAACTTCCAAAACCAACCACAACCCCGAACCCATACCAGACCTGAGGCAGAGCAGTGTTTGCCAGATAACGCTTCCGAGACTTAATCTTCAGGCTTTTCTTCAATGATTCTGCACCAGCCTTGCCCCTCAGGGATGCCCGCCATGGGATCCTACGCGGTGGACGACAACTCCTGCTCTTGCAATTGAGTAGGGGCTTGCTGCAGCTCCGTCTCTGAGTTGCCCTCTGCCGTTGAGGGCGGCACCATTGGGCTTTTCTCCCTCTTGCTCTCTGGAGGTGCCTCAGCTGAGACAGAGTGGGTGCCCTCTTCGTTCTCCTCCGGTGTCTTTGTGAACAGGACTGAGATATGAGCGTTGATGCCGGCATTCGCCCTCGAACTGCCCAAGGTGAAAATGACAGAACCAAATGCTGGAAGCATGGGCCCTCCGTCAATGGAGCCACCGGCCTCCAAGAACTGACTGGCTGGAATTGGTGTAGCTCCCGCTCTTCGGTAGCAATAGCAACAACAGCAATGATGGTGGACATCTGCTGCAGGGGGACGCAAGGGCTCTCCACACCCAGTACCTCTCCTACACGACTGCCTTTCCCGCAGTCGCACCATGGCGTCGGCTGCTCCCCAATTCGTTTTGCTGCGGTCTCTCCTTGTTGAGCGCTGGCCCCAAATTGGTTTGAGGCCAAACTCAACTGCACAATAACTAAGCCCAGGATAAACAATCCAGACGCAATCCTTGCCTGAGTAAATGCCTTCCTCCTTAGCATTAAAATCGCCACACTTTCCTTCCCAACTCCACGTCGCCGGTTCGGCATTCTGAGCCCAGAAAATCGACATTCCTTCCCTCTTAAACCAGCTGACATTCCCTCAGGCTTTGTCCGCATTGAATACCTTCTACGGGTTCTCCATTACTCCCTACGCTCGCATTCAAGACCGTGCAGTGCGTATCCTGGGTTGGCTTCTCGGCGGCGAGGTGCCTTAATGAGCCTTGATCCTCACGTGGCGTCACATGCAGGGCATGTGGCTCCCCATGTCCTAGCTTGATGACACCCGCATCCGGGGGGAAATGGATAGATGTTAGGTTTGATCCTTTTGCATGTTTATCCTCTACAACTTAGGAGTAAGTGTCATTTATTTAGTTATCAGAGTAGTGTTGTGGGATAAAATTGATTTTAGTCAAATTCAACTCATCTTTTCCATGTTAATTTATTTCACTGTGTTATTGATCAATTTATGCATGTATTTGGCTAGCTACAGGGACTGTGTCGATCTACCAAGGTGGGAATACCTTCCCACATTCACATGGACTTTTGCATCCTCCTCCTAGGTACCGTATGTTGCTCCCAACCTCTGTCTCCACAATCACTTTGTCAAGGCAAATAATAGGCACCATGGGCATCAACTTTGGTGCAAGATAGACCTCTAAGGGATCCTAGGCTTGGCAAAGGGGCTCCCACAACCTTCATTTATCACCTCTTACCTCCATCCACCTTCCTTAATCCCTAAGATACCATTTCCATCCTCAAAATTCTCTCAGACCCACCTCCAGTAGTAAAACAGGGCCTCTTGTAGCAATACAGGACCTCCTGTAGCAGCCTTGTAGCTTTGATTCATTCATCCAAATTTACTCCAAACTTGGACTCTGACCTAGTTAAGTTGAATAATATCTCCCACACTATTACTTTTTGATTAGGAAAAGCCTTAGGACCATTCCAACCTCATCCTTCCATTACTACAACCATCAGATAACAAAATAGAGTTAGATTTAGCATTTATTCTTCATAGGCATGTTAAAGATGTGATTTTTCAATTTCAGCAAGTGCAAGTAGATAAATTATGCATGCAAGGTAGGTTATTGATTTGAATCAATTATGAAAGTAGAGTAGCATGAGTTATTTCTGTAACACCCTCCTCCCACATTTACCCAAATAATCGGCCCACAGGGGTAAACATGTGATGAAGAGTTACTATGATATGACTCAACCTCCTAGGTGACCTTAAGGAAATGGAGTCTAACTTTCTCTGCTTATGCTACTCTTGCACCATAACAGTTCCAAACTTTTCCTTCTCTCAAGGTTGCATGCAGCAATTATTTGAACACTCCAAGCATGCAACCTCACGACCTCACAAGCTCGCGACCTTGCGACCTTGCAACTTCACCACTTCACAAGCTCACAACCTCGCAACTTCATAACCTCACAATCTCGCGACCTCACGATCGCGACCTTGCGACCTATCTAAACTACGATTTTGCGACCTTGCGACCTGCAATTTAGAACAATAGACCCTCTGGTCACACCATCATGAGTTAATAGTTTTATCTGACTGTAAGATGATACTTTTCATCTGAGGGTTACCAAGAAGGTTCCAAACCCTCACTAATTAGCTGCAACAACAATTCATTAGCCCATGCATTCATTAACCATTCAATTTACTTATCAAATCAGGAGTGAGAGCCATAGCTAGGGTACCTCGCATAACCAAACATATAACCAACAAATAATTAGAGTAGAAACCATGGAAAATCAACTATAACATGAACATGATAATCAGTACAATAGGGAACATAACTCTTATTATCATATGGAATTACCAACCAGGTCTGGGACTTCCACGTACCACCCGACCATAGATTGGGTTGAGCCAAAACTCACTTCAACCAATCACCCCCACACCATATTCCAAGCATGAATGTGGGATCTCATGAAATGAACCATCCAAAACCAAACCAGGGCTTCCAAAGGCCAATCCCACCTCAACCCTCAAACAATGATTCCACCTCATGGTTGGACATCACTAACCATCACCAGATCGGTCTCTACCTAAGTTGTCCAGGGCTCCAGAGCGTTTGTTCCAACCAAGGCTTCCAAGACTAGTAAATAAACCCATAGATGTTGTCAGGTTCCAGAGCATTTTTCCAACCAAGGCTCCAAGACAAATAACTAAACCCACCAAGGACTCTAGAGTGTTTTCCCAACCAAGGCTCCAGGAATAGTAACTCAACCCAAGTTGTTATAGGGCTTCTAGAGCATTTGTCCAACCAAGACTCCAGGAACTAATAACTCAACCCACATCCAAAGGAATATTAGAGCCAACCAGAGAAAAAGAAGAATAAGAAGAAGTTAAACCCACAACACCATGACTATCCAAGAAATGGAAAGGTTAGGAAAATCCATTATCAATCCAGGAAATCCTCCATGCCAATGATAGATCATAACCAAATAACCACTTGCATATTCCACGCATGCCAAAACTAGCAAGGAAATCATACATGCAATTCAGTACCTACAAGAAAAACCCATTAACAACAATTCATTAGCCCATGCATGTATTAACCATTCAATTTACTTATCAAATCAGGAGCAAGAGCCATAGCTGGGGTACCTCGCATAACCGAACATATAACCAACAAATAAGTAGAGTACAAACCATGGAAAATAAACTATAACATGAACATGATAGTCAGTGCAATAGGGAACATAACTCTTATTATCATATGGAATTACCAACCAGGTCTGGGACTTCCATGTACCACCCGACCATAGATTGGGTAGAGCCAAAACTTACTTCAACCAATCACCCCCACACTATATTCCAAGCATGAATGTGAGATCTCATGAAATGAACCATCTAAAACCAAAACAGGGGTTCCAAAGGCCAATCCCACCTCAACCCTCAAACAATGATTCCACCTCATGGTTGGACATCGCTTCCATCACCAGATCGGTCTCTACCTAAGTTGTCCAGGACTCCAGAGCGTTTGTTCCAACCAAGGCTTCCAGGACTAGTAAATAAACCCATAGATGTTGTCAGGTTCCAGAGCATTTTTCCAACCAAGGCTCCAGGAATAGTAAGTCAACGCAAGTTGTTATAGGGCTTTTAGAGCGTTTGTCCAACCAAGACTCTAGGAACTAATAACTCAACCCACATCCAAAGCAATATTAGAGCCAACCAGAGAAAAAAGAAGAAGAAGAAGAAGTAAAACCCACAACACCATGACTATCCAAGAAATGGAAAGGTTAGGAAAAACCATTGTCAATCCAGGAAATCCTCCATGCCAATGATAGATCATAACCAAATAAACACTTGCATATTTCACGCATGCCAAAACTAGCAAGGAAATCATACATGCAATTCAGTACCTACAAGAAAAACCCATTGTAGCTGTTGATCATGATGTCTTGTTGTGATCCCTTGCTTTTCATTTTCCTTCTTGGTCCAAATCCCAAGTATGCCACACTCCTCCAATAGTGCTCGAAGAAAATTCTAAGTTTCCAAGAGTATGAGAGAGAGAGATCCAAAACTGAAATGAAAAAAGTCTGTGAACTAATCCTCAGAAGCCTTTTTATTAATGATGCCTCTATTTTCTTCATTTTCCATTATTTTCCTTCAATTCCCTCCTCACATGTAATTTTTGGACCTTTCACCTTATTTTTCTCCTATTTTAAATTATTTTCATAAATAAATTCTAATAAATATCACTTTGCCTTTCCAAAGCCTTAGCCATTTCCTTTGCCAATTTCCATAGCCATTAATTAATCACAATTGATCCCCATCACTATGTTTTTGCCCAACATTCAACTTGGAATATGTGTCCCATGACCAGGGTCTTATTTTACCTTTATTAACTTTATTACATGGATTTTAACCAAGGCTGTTACAATTTCTGCAAATAGATTAGGTATTTTCCTTATGCAACTTCAATTAGCATTTACATTTGATGATTGGAATTTTCACCTTGGTAGCATAATCATGTTCATTTATGCTTTCATTAGAGTTTTTCACTACATTTAGTTGGAGGAATGGTCTCTGAATACCCTGATATGATTTCATGAATAAGAGTGACATGAGTAGAACCTAACCTATTGTGCATATAGCATTGTCACCTCTAAGATTGTACGAACCCTGGGTTGATAATTTGAGTTGAGAAGCCTTTGAGAGTTGCAAGATTCTTGGTGAAATATGAGGGCTCATCATGTATGATCTTAAAATTCAATTAAATCTGTTCATATTATTTACTCACATTGATTTGTCTCTATGAATGATTCTCATTCTGTTTTGAGTATTGTTAAAACTTCGATTTTTTTTAGCTTGGGTAATGAAATTTGTTAAACTTATTATGAAGGTAAATCAATATATAGTTGTTTTAAGCCCTATATAAGCACCATGTTAACCCCAAAACCACTTATTAAGGTCTAGATATTGAGTGATTACATTTATATTGTTATATTGTTATGTAGAAGAGAACCTTTCATTGTACCATTTTATTATAATTGTACCCTTTATCTCCTATATATACACTTAGGAGATATAGTCTTAGGATCATTAAATCTTGTCTTATAAATTGCATTAATTGTAAAATGAACTCCCCCCTCGAAGTGGACTACAATGATTGGTTTCTTGTCATTTTTAAGTTACAAGGTTCAAAATAGGTTGAGTGTAAAGGGATTGGGAAGGAGTGAAATTGATTTATATACATTCAAACTCCATAGTCTCCTTATTCATCCTCTTCATGGACGTATATACTTTCTAAAATTATCTTTAATGAGATTATAAACTTCAATGGATTTGTATGTTTTATTTTATACCTCAGTGAAAACAGCATGAGTGCATGGAATTTAGTCAAATTTTGTATTGTTTAGTCTTTGTTGACCATAACATAAATGAAAGTCTTGTAGTTTCCCTGGATTTGTAGATATTTTTTTCTTGATTCTTTACCCATATTTATTTGATGTTCATGAATAGCTAGCCTAGCCCTTGAACATGTATACATTTTTTTTTCATTGTAGAGGATGTTGGGCGAATTAAATTTTTAAATAAGATCAATCAATTACACTCATACATAATTTTTCAACTAGGGAAAGTCTTTTTATTTCAAGGTTATATGCAAAGTATATGCAAGTAGTAATGTTAACTAACACTGTATAATGCCAAAGTCTCTGTTTACATGACACACAATCAAAATCAAGTTGTTGTAACCGCTCACTCTCATCATACCAAAACCATCACTGTCACACTTCAACATTAAAAGCACTCTGCACACAATTCTAAAATAAAAACACACTTGTACAATAAAGTCACTCAATCATCAAGGTCACTCTTTACACAAAGGGAAACAACACTCCTAGAAATAATTGCAGAACCCATCCAACCAAATATTCACCCAACCAAGAAACTCATTGCAATCATCTTTCCATGAATATGTCACAATCACACTGTAACAGAAACATAGCAATCCATCTAGAAAAACCCTAAATATTGTAGCAAAAAAATAATAAATAACTGATAAATGGATTGATCTAGGACCTATGTTGTTACCCCAATAATCAGGATCAACTATTTTGCAAGTCAATAAATTAGTAACTATAGTGCATCAATGAAAATCTGTAGCAATAATAGTGAAATAACATGAAACACAACTAAGAGTCAATTAAAAAAATTTCTACACTACCTTACTGTCACAACAATTCATATCAAAGAAGAGGGCCCTTTCTCCTTAGCATGGAGTTGGTAATGCACAAGTCAACGGGCTAAGCCAATGGGATATTATAAATCCATGAGCCATAAAGTTTGCATTCATATCAGATTAGGATTGCAGATACATAGTTTCTGCAAAAATATAGTAGTCTCACCCGCCCCCCCCCCCCGCTCGAGGTCTTCCTTCTTCGTAGATTACATCTTGTTTATTCTTAAGATCATAATTAGCTATGAGAATATCTAGATTCTCATTTTATCCAAATTGAGAGTATTAAATAACAAATTATAATAGTTTATTCAGAATAAAATAACATTACGAAAATATCTTCAAATGGAAGGAGACAAACAATAAAAACCTATAACTATCACATCCAAATTGGTTGTGTCATCAAGAAGTAGTTGCCTTGTTGGCACAACAGTCTAGATTGATTATGACTGAGTGAGCTCATGTTGACTCCTATTGGTGTTGTCAAGAAAACATAATACTGTGAATAAAGTATCAAAACTATGAAACAATATCATTAGAAGCTCACCTTGGAGTATCAACAACACAAAACATGGAGAACAACATAGCATATAAACAACAATACTCTAGCAAGCCAGACTATTAAGAAAAAGTGCACAAACTAAGGTGACATAAAAAAGTTGCATACATTAATTAAAAAGGCGATTAATAGAGTAACAAGGTATGTATATAAGGGTAAAGATGGTGGAAAATATGGACAAATGAAGGTAAAAGGGATGTCAATTCCATGTTTCAATGAAGGATTTGATTTTGTATTGAAGTCTATGTTTTCCATATGTAGGATGCTTGGAGCTTAATACCAATATAATTATTATATTAATACATTTTTGACATGTGATTCTTTTTATCTCTAAATGATTAAGAATTTCTTTGGCCAATATTTGGTTTTTTATGGTGAAGGTTGTAAATTCTAGGACATTATTTAAGTCAAATACAACATAATGTAGCTTGTTTCATCTAGTTTATGCAATAATCTTGAATGAAATACTAAACAATATTCATGCACACCATATAATAAACTTTAACTGAAAAATATACAACATAAAAAATGAAGTAGATTGAAACCAACCTAATTATTTGGGTGAATTAGAACCACTTTCCTCTTCATATATAAGATCCTCCTCATAGTTGGAGTTAACATCGTGAAATTCATTATCAGGATCATGATAAGGATTAAGGGAGTTGTTCATAGTATCCTTGCCTTTATCCAAAATAGGTTTGTAGGCAATTTATGCTATCAACTAGGCTTGAACCAAGCCTATGACAACTATAATAGTGTATTTAAAGGAGCTCATGCCAAAAAATTGAACTAAGTGCACATGATGGGGAAAATACCTCTAAATAATGGTTATTATTATAAAATTAGGGTAAAGTACCTCCAAATAATTATTATTACTAGAAAATCAGGGTAGATAGGAGGATGTAGTTTTAATTTTACTAGGTGAAAATGGATTTCCTTACTCTTTCCTCACAAATTCCCATGGGATGAAGGTTTAAAATGTAATTTTTGAAATAAATTTGGGGCGATGTATAGCCGAACCCTTCTAAGGAAATAGTTTTCCCAACCTGAATTTGAAACCCCTTAATGTCCCCAATGGGTGAAAAAATTGTGTGACTCCATCCTCCTCAACATGCACACCATGTAGAATATTTCAATTTTACATAAGCCAAATACCTGCAAGATAAGTGTGTTTTATTTGGAACATATCTCAAGGACAAAGATCCACCTATAGTAAGCTCTTGAAATGTCAATCAACCAACATAACCTAAGATGCAATAAGGGATTAATGATCTACTCGTACCCCACATCATATGAAGCACATTCCTATCATGGTGTAAACACTTTTAGAACAACCTAAAATATGAAATTCCTTCTTTATGAGGAAATTTCTTTCACTAACACTAAGCTTCTTCCTTTGAATCTTAACTGGAACCACCTTCTACAAATATGAATAAAAAAATCCATGGAATATGTTAATTTGGTAACTTAGGGACAAATTCCCTCCTTTGGACAATCTTCCTCTTCAAGAAAGACCCCTCCTAGCCCTTGGAAGAAATTAATTTGGTTAAAGACAAATTTAGTTTTATTATGCAAACCCTCATGTGCACAAAAGGGTGGGTCAACCCTAAAAGGAAATTGGACACCCTTGGATGGCTATAAATACAAGTCAAATGACCCTCATTTGGACATCATCATCAAGCATTCTCCTCTTCTCTCTTCTTTGGTTTTCCTCGCACAGGTCTAAAGTTGGTTCGCAGAGATTGGTTCATACAGGCCTGAGATTGCATTGTCTGAAGCTTGCACGTCAAGATTAGGGTTTTGGTTTGCATCCGCAGGGATGCTACAGAGAAATTTTGGCTGCAACCGCTCGCATGAAAGCTTGAGCATGCGGAAGGGATGCTTCAATGATCCGGGAGGATCTAGAAATACAAGTGGCCTTGAAAATAGCTCAAAAAACAAAGTTGTCATATGGAAGTGAAACTAGGACCATATTGTAGTGCTTGTCTCTCTAATTCCAATGGTGCAAATGCCACTCAAATCCGACTTTTTATGGTTGAGATATGGTAGGTCAAATTGGACAAGTAGAAAGCTTAAGGAGGCTACAAATTTACCGGGACTTGGCGCATGGAATCTGGCTCCCGAGAACAGGTGAAATTGTAGAATGGTTAATTTGTTTATGAACCACTAAAATCAAAAAATTTGGAGAAAATCAGTTGGTTAATTAAAAATAAATAAATAAAATATGATTTGGGGGGGGGGGGGGGGGGGGGGGGTTGCCACCCCCGCTCCGCTTTTAAATATGGCACACTTTATTAAATGGAAAACATAATGTATATAGATAGAGTCAGGGCCATGTGATGCGGACCCCGCCCACCAAAAAATAGTTCAAAGCTGAGACCAAGCCGGCCCCCATTGGGCAGTCTCATAACCAAAAAACAATGACGGAGTATTCACATGTCAACGTCAGTCACATATATAGTCAATAGTTAGTCGAAGGTTTCAACAGTTAACAAATCGTGCCC
This sequence comes from Pinus tabuliformis, assembly GCA_031772625.1. Lineage (NCBI taxonomy): Eukaryota > Viridiplantae > Streptophyta > Pinopsida > Pinales > Pinaceae > Pinus > Pinus tabuliformis. The sequence goes on along the minus strand of CM062812.1, from coordinate 494,215,898 downwards.
CATTATTATATTACATTACAAAAAAATGCTAAGGTGGGGGATTGGCGTGGTTGGAACCCCCTACCTCTCCATCTCAATCTCTTCGGTTTAACCAATGCGTCGGGGTGGTGGCTTTGTAAAGTTTTTCGCCCAAATACTATTTAACCACTCCATTTCTCAAATGTCTGAGGAGAACCAACTAACAAAGGAGCAGAACAGTGAGGAAGAAACACGCTGGGCAGAACCAGGAGTGACCCAGGGGCTTGGAACCCTGAGCAGCGGTATCATAAATTTTCTATGAAGATTTCCTAGACAGCCAGGATTGACTTTGTCAGAATTTGACAAATTTATAGTCGTTTCTCCATGTTTTCGGACCAAGAATTCAATGGTGGCATCAGTTTCAGCAGTCGGGCTCTCCATTTTCAGGTCATCTTCTGAATTGAAGGTATAAGGGTCATTTTTGTAAAGTTTCTTGTACTTGATTTCTTTGATTCCAGTTAATGAAACAAGGCCTCTCCACTATTGAGCAGGGCCTGGAGACGTAGCCCACATTTCATGAACTCCGTAATCAAATCGAGTGTCTTTGATCTCATGCTTGCTTATTTTTTTCCACTTCTTTTCATATGGTTTATGTTTTATGCTTAATATGCTCTGTTATATGTACATCTAAATGCGTCCTTGAAGTTAAAATATTTGGATCAAGTTTGGTATCAGAGTAGGTCTTCTTGATGCGAGTTGCATGAATGAATGCTAACCAGGAACAAGGTCCAAAGAGGTGAAGGAAAAATTAAGTCCTTTGATCCCGAAGCAAGGCATGCACCATGAAGACGGAACATGGCAGATGAAGAATCTCGATAGGAAGAAGAGTGAAACTATCGCAAGGTTTTCTACAACATGGGAGAGAAAATTGACAAGATATTTGCAGAGTATGAGAAGACAATCAAGCCCGAGAAGAAAGAGCAAGATGACCACGCATCGGTAAATCATGGAGGTGATGGAGAAGAGCTTCCTCCATCTCCATAATCTAGTGACATCTATTCTTCTTCTTCTTCTCATCACTCTAACAAGCATCAAAGGAATACATCTAAAAAGCCTTTTTTTAAACTAGATGTCAAATTTGATTTACCTATTTTTAGTGGAGAATCTAATGTAGAAAAGCTAGATAACTGGATAAGACAGGTTGAAGTGTATTGTCGCATATAAAAAATCAAAGAGGATGAATTCAAGAGCCAGCTAGCATCCCTTTGATTGAGTGGCACCGCTCTTGTCTGGTGGGAAGGCAAGCTGCAGAAACGTGGTAAAAATAGTCATAAACTTCGTTCATCTTGGTTTGAGTTCATTTCTGCTTTAAGGGGACAATTTTACCCATTGGGATACAAACAGAAAGCCATTATGGAATGACAACATTTGAAAAAAAATAAAGGTTAAAATGTTCAGATTTTTACATAGGAGTTTAGGAAACAAGCTCTAGCATTGAATGTTCCACTAGACACTCCTCAGACGTTGATGAAATATATTATCTCTTTGCATGGTTATTTGCGTCATTAATTATTATTGTTTGAACCTAAAAATTTTGATGATGCTAGTGTGAAGGTTGTGCATCGTGAAAGCAGGGCGAAGCATCAACAAGATGACCACCCAAAAAGTGCAGCAACAGCTAAGAGAATAGGAGAAAAGCCCTCTTGTACTCATTGTGAGAAAGAAGGGCATGACGAGAAGAATGTCTGGAAATTGCACCCAGAATTGAGACCTAAGAGGAATGACAGAAAAGAGAAGATGAAGGCAGTTTCAATCATGCAACAAGACCAATAGTTTGAATTAGAGGAGGATGAGAAGATCACAACTGTGGGAGTTGCAGGCGGTGGACCAATCGACCTAGGGTAAGATTCAGATGAAGAAATGCACATTTCAACTTTTGCGATCACAACAGATGGACCCATCGACTTAGGTTATAATTTGGGCGATGAGACAAAAAGTTAGTAGGTGTTATACCAAAGATGAAAAGGGAACCAAATGCGACATGGCTCCAAGAAATCAAAGAAATCAACCAAAGCATTCAGGAAGAGAATGCTAAAATAAGGAGACTCTTGCAAGAAGCAGAGAAGGAGAAACAAAGGTTGCAACACCAATTACAAGCTAAGGAGGAGGCCTTGGAAAAGTTGCAACATAACCAACCTGAGGTAAAAAATGATTCTTCAATTTCATGTACTTTTCATGATGATGATTTCGTTTATTTTGAGAGACATACTATAGGAATTTGATCAAAATTTTATAAGAAAATGGGGTATCAAGGAAAGGGTCTCGACATTAATGGCCAACGTGTTGTGAATCCCATCAAAGTAGAGGAATTCCCTCATTATGCGAGACTTGGGTATGTCAGAAAGGAATTTGGGGAATGCTCCAAAACAACTAATGACCAACCAACAAAAAATGATGAGATTACTTCATCACATTTCAGCGATAGTGAGGGTTCCATGAACACTTATCAAAGGCACACCATGGAAAGCATTCCAAGACAACCCAGAAAGTTTGGAGGATAATGAATCGTTGCGGTCACTGCAATGAGGTTGGACACCACAAAGCCAAGTGCCAGATGCTCCATACCCATAAAGCGTTGATAAAGAGGCCAACAGGCGAAATGTTCAACAGATGAATCCACCACATTCATGGTGGTCTTCTTTATTAAGTAAGATATGGTTTTGTTATATGTAGTAGCCTATCATGGCCACTGTTTGTAAATCATGTGTTGCAAGTAAATGTAAAAGTGATGATGTGTTTTCCATCGCTTACTAAAGAAATGATGATGTTTATGGCCTTTTATGAGTAGTTGGGGTATTGATTTCTATTATATAAAACTTGACCAAAGAGTGTGTTATAAACTCTTAGCAAGTATGGGGTTGTTAGAGTCATGTGTGGTTTTGTATGTGATTGCAAATAATGTACTACATTTGCATGCAATACAGGTGTTGACAGTGTGGTTTGATGAAGATGCAGGCAGTGTGCTGGACGTGTTCATGCTTTTGGAGGTCCAAAATCTCTTTAAGTGGGCAGGAATGATTTGGGAGGATCGAGAAATACAAGTGGCCTTGAAAATATATATAAAAAAATCAAAATTGTCAGATGGAATCAAAACCAATACTAAATTATAGTGTTCATCTCCTTAATTCCAACAGTGTGAATGACACTCAAATCCAAGTTCATATGGTCGATATATGGCTAGTCAAATTTTTGGTCAAAGTGGACAAGTGACAGGCTTAAGGAGGCTACAAATTGACAGGGACCCGACGCACGAAATTTGGCTTCCGAGAATGGGTGAAATTGTAGGATGGTTAATTTTTCTATGAACCCCTAAAATTGGAAAAGTTGGACAAAATCGGTTGGTTAATTAAAAATATGATTTGGGGGCTGGGGGGTGGCGGGGGCTATCACCCACGCTCCATTTAAATATGACACATTATATTAAATGGAACACATAATGTATATGGGTAGGGTCGGGGCCACGTGGTGTGGACCTCGCCAACCAAACAACAGTTCATGTAGATTTTTACTATAGATTCAACAACTTATGTGATATGCTAAAACATAAGACAAGAATCTACTCTACTCTTCAGTGGAAACCAAAATCGATCGATGAAAACAATAAGCAGAAAAGGAAGAATATCAATCACACATAACACAATATTTCTCTAGGGAAAGAAATAGCTAAAAACCTCTACTATCTATATTACATTAACCAGAAGATCTAAGAAGAAAATACAATGCTTGTTCAACCCGAACAATTCCCCCACAAGTACAATCTATCTCTCTGCCTCACAAGCCAGCTCAAGCTAACACTTAGCCAATTATGTTTCTTGTCAAGCCCCTACTTCCTTGCGCAATGCCTAAGGGAATTAACCTTTATTTAATGTGGAAATTCCCTCTCCATAAGTGACCAATCCAAACATAGGCCTTCAACTGATTGCATGCAACATCTGTACAACTCGAAAAACTACACAACTGATAGTACACTGTCCCTGAACTCTAATCTCAATTAGGTCTTCATTTGAACTGACATGCATGAATTATTTATGAGGAACCTTCAGTTAACAGGTGTGGTACTAGTGATGCACTGGTGCACTACTCCATTGCTAGACCTCTACTAGTTCCTCCAACAATTAGAACTAGTTTAACTGACTATAACTCAGTTAGACTGATTTATCTAATTACAACTCAAAAGAACTCAACTTGGGCCCCTAAAATTTAGGGATGGCTCTAGATATACTTCCAACTCAAATTTCCTAAGTTAATTAACTATTACAAGTTGCTATGAGAATAGAATTTTGATTTCATTCACAATTTAATTCAGGGACAAATTAAATTGGAATTTCTTGTTGCTATTTTAAACACTCCCTCTCAACAAGAAAGGGATTATCAACTACCTCGATCCTATCTCAGTGAAACTTGAACTTGCAGCTTGAAAAATCCTTTGTCAAAATATCTGCATCCTGCTCCTTTGTGGGAATGTACTCCAACAACATAATTCTACTCTGCACACAATCTCAAAGATGATGATACCGGATATCAATATGCTTGGACCGATGATGAAAAACTGGATTTTCAGAGAATTTGATACAACTCTGGTTGTCACCGTAAATCAAAGTTGGATCCAACTGCTGACCAAACAATTCCAGAAGAATCTTCCTCATCCATATATTCTCACAAGCTACTTGACTAGCTGCCATGTACTCTGTATTTGCTGAATTGAGCTCAACTAATCTATATTTCCTATTGTACCAAGAAACGATTGCTAACCCAATATTAAAGATCCCTCATGATGTGGTTTTCCTGTTGGATGGACTCCCTACCCAATCTTCATCGGTGAAGCCTTAAAGCTTCACTCCCTTTGTCTGTTTATACCATAAACCATACTAAGTAGTACCTCTAAGCTATCTCAACACATGCTTGGATGCCTTCCAATATAGCATGGTCAACTTAACCATTGCTTGACTAAGATGATTAACAACATAGCACATGTCTAGTCATGTTTTCACCAAATACATGAGTGAACCCACAAGTTGCATGTGATTCTATGATTATGTGATGTCATTTGCATGGAGATTTACCTAGATTGATAGTGGTTTTAGACTTGCGTTGCCATTTCCTATATATCCATGGTGTTCTGGTTTTTTCTACTTGTTTTCTGATTGGTGCTCAGATTCCTTATGGATGTGGGTTGGAAAAAATGCTCTGGAAGCCTTGGAACAACTTGGGTTGAGTTATTAGTTGATCCTGGATATGTTGGTTGGGAAAAATGCTCTAGAGCCCTTGGTGGTTTGAGTTACTATTCCCTGGAGCCACAGTTGCAACAAACGCTTTGGAGCCTTGGAAGGCTATGGGTTGAGTTACTAGTTCCTAGAGCCCTGGACAACTTGGGTAGAGACCGATCTGGTTGATATTGGTGATTTATGGACCATAGAGGTGGAATCACTGTGGTTCATGTTTGAGGTGGTTTGGCCTCTGACAACCTTGGTTGGTTTGTTTCGTTTTAATCCATGAGATCCCACATTCATTCTTGGAATATGGCACATGGGTGATTGGTTGAAAGAGAGATTTGGTTCAACCCAATCTATGGTCGGGTGGTATGTGGAAGTCCTTGACTTGGTTGGTATTTTCAAATATTAATAAGAGTTTTTTTCCTACCGTGATTTCTGAATACTTGTAGTGATTATGTTGGTGATATTATGTCTAAGTTTCCATGGTGGTTATATGATGTAACCTATTTATGGCTCTTGACATGTTTTGATAAGTTATTGAATGGTTGATGAATGCATGGACTAACAAGTATTATTTAAGCTAGCTAGAGAGGGTTTAGAGCCTTCTTATTGGTTTTTAGATGAAGACTATCAGTTTATGATGAGATATGCATTCATGACCCATAGCTTACATGTTTTCCATATGTTTGACGAATTTTTGGTTATGGATTCGGCAATCTAAGTAAAGTTCTTGCTTCAAGTTTGAATGTTTGGGATTATCGTCATGTATATTATGATTTTGGAAAGTACAAGTAATTTTGGGAAGTGGTATGGAAGCTGGCTTGAAAAGGTGGCACAGATCCCAGAACCGCATGCCTAGAATTGAAGGATTTAGGCCATAACCACTTGGAAGTAGGCCTATGCATGCGGTTGGAGGCATATAACCACACTCTTTCCTTGTTGTGTGTATGGTTGGAGTGCTAGGTTAGAGAAAAAGGTTCCAACGTAGGGATTGATCACCTAGGGTGGTTGTCCAGCTCCTGAGTGATTTTTAGTCCCCATGGGATGTCTAGAAGTTGTCAGTGTGTCAAACCCACTTCCATAACTGGAACTTCAAGGTTGAGTCATATCATAGTGACACCCGTGTCATATTTACCCTAGTGAGCTTATGAAATTGGGTAAATGTGGGAGGAGGCGTTATAAGGTGGTATCAGGGCTTCCATGTTCGAACACTTGGATTGGATGGGCTAGATGTGATTGTTATGCATGCATGCTAGTTTTCGATATGATTGTTATGCATGTATTGCGATGGTCATTGTTGCAATATTGTGTATTCATGTTGATGTAGATCATTGATATGTTGATTTCATTATGTGTATACATATCGTGCTAATCTAGACTGATTTGTGCAAACGAGATAACCTCCCCTAAAACACACTAAGGTATATTTGATAAAATTTATATTTGGTTTATCTAACATGGTATGCTGGCAGAAAGATGAATATCAGAGCTGACAAGCACAATGGTGGATTACAGTTCACATGACTCTTCTTATAGATCAACTAAGCAACTGGAAGATGAGTATTCTCCTGATTTAGCAGACACCCTAAGAAGTTTAAAGGAAAAGATCAGAAGTTGCAAGGCAGATAATAGCTGGTTGGTTGAGGCACAAGAAAGACTTGCTAGAGCTCAAGAAAGGAAAGTAGAGGTCAATGCAGTGATCCTTTAGAGCTTATCAAATTTACAGAGACGGGGACAACTAAGAATCAATTATGAACCGGAGGAAAGGACAAATGGGGAATATGGTAGCAGGTCTCATGGAGGGAACATGTCGGACAAGAATGAAATAGTCAAAGGTGGTAGATGGATGGGTACACCTAATAAGAGAGGTAATGGTTATGGGTTATATTCTAGTTCGGGATCAGAGAGACATCATGGTCATCATCGCTATCGTCATTATAGGAGGAGTGAGAAGCAATACTTGTCAGATGAGTTCAAGAAAGCTAAGGCTCCTACCTTTGATGGAGAGCTAGAGAAACTGGAAGATGTAGAAGCATGGTTACTTGGTATGAAGAAGTTCTTCGAGCTGCATGATTATACAGAGAATATGAAAGCTAAGATAGCTATTTTTAGTTTTAAAGGAAAAACATATATCTAGTGGGAAGATGTGAAGGGTGTCACGGGCATCAAGACAAAGGAGTTGAAATGACATAAGTTTAAAAGACTCTTCAAAAAGAAGTACTTGTCTCTATGATATTACGACAGAAAGGCTAAGGAGTTCTATGAGTTGAGGATGGGTTATATGATGGACGAAGAGTACATGACTAAGTTTCTGGAGTTGTTATGGTATGCGCCATTTCTTAAGAATGAGAAGATGAAGGTTCAAAGATTCATAAGTGAATTTCCTTTATAATTTAAAGATAAAATTGAGCATGATGAGAATCGATCATTTGAGGAAGTCATTGGGAAGCTAAAGCATTTTTATGAGCAATCTAAGTGTAAGTATTAGCCTAAGCATGATTGGAAGGGGAATGACAAGACAAAAGGAAAGTGGGATAAGAAGCGAGGAAGACCTCAAGATACATGTAACAAGGAGAATGCAACACCATACAAGAGATTTAATGCAATTGACAAAGGACATGGGTCTCAACCCGAAGAACAGAACAAAGGAAATGACAGGAAGCCTTTTCAGTGTTGGACTTGTTGTGGAGAGCATTGTAGGAGAGATTTTCCACAACATCAGGGTGGCAGACCTTAGATTTACAGTGCTCGTGTGGCATAGATAGTTGGGGATGTTGGGAAGAGTATTCCTCAGATTTATACAATGGTGGATAATATGCAAGCTGATCATCAGGCATCTATTATGGAGATGGAAGGTAAGATTTGTGATCAAGTTGTTTCTATTTTGATTGATCCTGGATCTAACTATAATTATATCAGTCCTAACCTAGTGGATAAGTGTTGCTTGAATAAAGAAGTGCACGCAGAATCTTGGTTGGTGCAATTGGTGACATGGACCAAGAAAATAGTACATCATTGGGTGAGGGCTTGTACATTTGAGCTGAATGGTATGTCTACATCAACACATCTAAATGTACTTCCTTTGGGTTCATACAATATGCTTTTTGGCATGGATTGGTTGTACATTCATAGGACTAAGGTAGATTGATATGACAAAACTATTAAGAGCTTGGATGATGATGGAGAGAAGAGAATCTTACAGGGGAAGAAGAAGCCTATATCAGTGAGAACAATTACAACTATGCAAGCTAAGCATAGTTACCAGAAAGGATGTGTATTGTTTGCAATTCATATCTCTAGTGACAAAGGGAAGGAATATGAGGATGATGAAGTTTTGAAGCAGTATCCGGTTTTGCAGAAGTTTCAAGATGTGTTTCCTATATATATTTTAGAGTTGCCTCCTCATAGAGAAGCGGAATTTTCTATTGAATTGATGCTAGGAGTAGCACCAACATCAAAGGCACCTTACAAGATGAGCACTCTAGAGTTGGTGGAATTGAAGTTGCAACTTAAGGAAATGCTTGATAAGGGATACATAAGGCCAAGTGTATCACCTTAGGCCGAACCAGTGTTGTTTGTGAAGAAGAAGGATGGTACTCCCAAGTTTTGGAATGATTACATGCAGTTGAACAAAGGCGACTATCAAGAACATGTATCCTTTGTAGCAGATCGGCGATTTGTTTGACCAGTCGAAGGGAGAAACAATGTTCTCAAAGATTGAATTGAGATCAAGATATCATCAGGTGCACATCAAAGAAAAAGATATCTATAAGACCCCATTCCATACCAAGTATGGGAATTATGAGTTTGTGGTGGTTCATTTTGGTCTTACTAATGCTCCATCTACTTTCATGTGTTTGATGAACAATGTGCGTCCTTATCTGGACAAGTTTGTGATATTGTTTATTGATGACATATTGATATATTCTAAGAATGATGAAGAGCACCTGGAAACAATGTTGAGATTTTTGAGAGAGTATTAGTTGTATGCCAAGCTCAACAAGTGAATTTTCTTTCAGACTGAAGTTCGCTCCTTGGGACATGTTGTTTTGAAGGAGGGGATCACTGTGGACCCAGAAAATATTAAAGCTATCATGGAGTTCCTAACTCCTAGAAATGTGGATGAGGTCATATCATTTATGGGACTAACATGTTATTATAGGAGGTTCATCAGGAACTTCTCATAGATTGCCTATCCTATTACATCATTGCAACGAAAAGGAAAGAAGTTTGAATGGACTAAGGAGTGTGCAACTAGTTTTGAGCAGTTGAATAATTTTATTACAAATGCTCTAGTCTTGAAGATTGCAAATCCTGACATGGAATTCATGGTATGTACAGATGCTTACAAGAGAGGATTTGGTGGAGTCTTGTTGTAGGAAGGGCAAGTGGTATACTATGAGTCAAGGGAGTTGAATGAGCACAAGCTGAAATACGTGACTCATGATCTTGAGTTGGCATGTGATTAATGCATTGAAGATATAGAGACATTATCTTCTTGTTAGGAGGTTCGTCTTGATGAGGGATCATAGTGAATCATGGTACTTGTTTGACCAATCCAATCTGAATGTCAGGTAAACTAGATGGTTGGCTACTCTCATTAAGTTTGACTTTGATATCATATACATCAAGGGAAAGGAGAACAAGGTTGCAGATGCTCTCAGTAGAAGAGTGTAGGTGAATCACATTTCAACTATGCATTCTTATGGGACAAATTTACAGGAGTGGATCTTGCATGCAAGGAAGCAAGATGACATGTACCAACAATTGAAGCACATGTTATAGTAGCAGGGTGAAGGTGATAAGGATGAGGAGTATCGCCTCATAACAAATGGGTTGGTCAGATTCAGGAAAATTATTTATGTGTCGAGTAGCAGTGAGGTCAAGAAATTTATCTTGAGGGAGTTTCATGTTAAGTTGTATTCAGGTCACCTAGAATATCAGAAGACTTTGAAAACTATTAAGAATTCTATCATTGGCCGAACATGAAGGAATAATTGGTTGAGTTTGTTGCTAGATGTTTGGACTGTCAGCAGGTAAAAGTAGAGTGCAAGCATCCATGTGCTTTGTTGCAACCTATTCCAATTCCAAAATGGAAATTGGAGGTCATTTCCGTGGACTTCATTATAGGTTTGCTGAGGACATCCAAACAACACGATTCCATCATGGTTGTGGTTGAAAAGTTAAGTAAGACATCTCACTTCATTGCAGTTAAGTCTACGAATTCAGCTAGCTAGGTAGCTCAGATCCTTATCATGGAGATAGTGAGATTACATGGTTTTCCCAAGAAGATCATATCAGAAAGAGATGTCAAGTTCACTTCCAGATTTTGGAAGGATTTGTTAAATGGCTTGGGGACAAAGTTAATCTTCAACACAACTTATCATCCACAAATAGAAGGACAGATAGAGAGAGTTAACATGATTCTTGAGGATATGTTGAGGATGTATGTCATGCATTAGTAGAGGAAGTGGGAGGAGTATCTTCCACTGGTAGAGCTTGCATATAATAATGAGTATTAGGAATCCTTGAGGATGAGTCCATTGGAGGCTCTTTATGGGCAGAGTTGTAATACTCCTATCAGCTGGAGTGATCCAGTGAACAGGGTGTTCATTGGACCAGAGATGTTGGCAGAGATGGAACAACAAATGCAAGTTATTATGAGGAATTTAAAGGCAACACATGATAGGTAGAAGAGTTATGCAGATCAACACATGGAATTCAAGGAGTTTTAGGTTGGGGAGCATGTGTACTTGCACATCAAGCCCAATAAGAGCTTCTTGAGGATTGGATCATGTGCCAAGATGTCGCCTCAGTATTGTGGAACTTTTGAGATCCTTGAGAGGATTGGAATAGTGGCCTATAGACTTGCACTACCTTTGACAGTGAAATTCCACGATGTTTTCCATGTTTCATTACTTAAGAGATATGTCCAGGATGTTGATCATGTGACTGACTGGTCTATATTGCAGGTGGAAATAGAGGGAGAATTCCAGCCAAAGCCTTAATGCATATTGCAGCGAAAACAACTCATGCTCCGGAATAGAGAAATCGAGGAAATGAGTTTTTGGTATATGTATATGTATATGGATGTTGTTGTAAATTCCACAATGAGTTGTGTTATAAAGCTCCAATAAGCGGTATGTTTTCTTTATCTTTCAACAAGATCTCATTGTAAATACTGCATCGAGCTATGTTATAAAACTCCATGGACGGTATGTTTTGTTTTTAGCGGTTTTCTATTCATAGGTGTCATAAAACACCGAGGAGGGTGTTCCCCTAAGGGGGAGGGGTTTGTAACAACCACTGGTTGATTTTCCATGTAAATAAAATAAGACCAAGGTCATGGGACACGTATTCCAAGTTCAATGTTGGGAAAAACATTATAGTGGGCATCACTTGTGATTAATAATGGCTATGGAAATTGGAAAAGGCATTGGCAAAGGAAAAGAGGCAATAATTGACATTTTTAATTATGAAAATAAAAGAAAATGGGAGAAAAGGAAGGTGAAGAGACACATATTTGCATGTAAGGGAAACTAGATGAAAAATGAAGGAAAATGAAGAAAATAGAGGCATCAATGATAAAAAAACTTTAGAGGATCAGTTCATGGCTTTTGCTAGTTGAGATTTTGTCAGTTGAGCTTTTTTTCAGTTCAGTTTTGGTTCTCTCATTTCATTCTCTCATACACTTGCACACTTAGATATTCTTGGAGCATGCTTGGAGCACTCTAGAATTCACTTGGATTTGGATAGAGAAGGAAAAGGAAAGCAGGGAGTGTAAGGAAACAATTGGATCAATAGATACAACTAGATTGCTTTGTAGGTAATAGATTGCATGTGTGATTTCCTTGCTGCTTTTTGGGTGCATGGTATATGCATGATATTATTTGGTTAAGTGTTGTCATTGACATGGAGATTTGGCTATATTGGCAATGGTTTTAGCCTTACCTTTCCATTTCCTGGATAGCCATGGTGTTGTGGGTTTTTCTACTTGTTTTTTGACTGGTGCCCAGGTTCCTTATGGTTGTGGGTTGGAACAAATTCTCTAGAAGCTATTGTCGTTCTGTGTTTTTGAGGTTGAGGGAGTAAACACATGGGACAACATCAAAACCACTTTGGAATCTGGGATCTAGCCCTGCCAACTTCAAATATGGATCTCTCTATAAAATTTAGCTATGTTTTATGTGAATTTTAGGCTAGTTATTACTGCACTGATTTTATTTTATTGGATTGCTTGGTTGATTAAATTGTTATAATTCCATTGGGCTATGGAATCTAAATATTAATTGGATCTGCATCAAACTTTGAAGGAGTTTCACAGGAAAATCTAGGTTGCACTAGTTGGATCTTTTAAAATTTTAAATGGATTATGAAACAGGAGAAATGTAAGATTTTGTAGAAACTAAGGAGCAATGAAGAATTCCTTAATTTGACTTCAGCAGAAAACATATAAATTATTGTTGATGGTGTTGGACCTGCCAACATTCAAGGGATCACCCTGGTATGAAGTCCCAACTAGATCTCACATCATTTGGTGTGGGAGTCCTATCCGGTACGATGGCCCGGTTGCCATTATCTTAAAGATTTGCCTAAACTCTTGCTTGTTATCACAGGAGAGTGGTCCTCTTTGTCTTCTAGAAGTGAGGTTCGCGTGCCTGGTGATTGCTAGTGTTACTTGTGTCAATGGTTCTTTCACTATAGAGGGGAGGGTGGGAGTGAGTCCCAAGTTGGTTGGGAGGAAGCCCCAACTCTATTATGTACACACAACACAACAGGATATGCACACCTTCCGAAAGAACAATCCACACGGATGCGACAGTCACAACACACAAGGAAATATAACACGTACAACACTCATCGGATGATTCCGTGAGAGTGCAACGGTTGTTATAGCAAATTTTATGTGAAAGGTCTGTCTAATGTCCTGGGAGGTAGCCACCATGGGAAGGAAAACGTTAACATCACATACAACACATTTTCATTAATAGATATGTATTAACACAAGTGAATGAGTTCAAGTGTTCAACACAAGTTAAAGCAACATGCATTACAAGTGTTCAAGATCAGTCTTACAATAGTTACAATACATATGTGAAAATGTGTTGGCTTGTTAGTAGGCTTCTGAATTAAGCGAAAGTTCCAAGACACATCGTTACATCATACATCACCAACCCCATGGGCAGGGAGTTGGAGCCACTACTTACTCCTCAAAGAAAAGATTATAGACTCTCAAGGCTATGTGGGAGGAGTTGAGGTGAAAAGTCCTTTCATGTACAAATGAGGGGGTATTTATAGCCAAGGGTGAAACTGAACCTTGTGGTTGTTGGACTACCCTCATGATTGTTTGACTTCCATGACTTTTCAACTTTACATGACTCTTTGTACAACAAGTGGGTCTCTTGAACTTCCACGTTACATTACATTGATTGACAGTGTGGCCCACAGTAGAGATGTGAATGACATGACTCGACATGACAGTGCTAGTACATTCATGCTATTGCTGGTGTGCATGTCGAGCTGTAGTGTTGTTGTGTGATGGATGTCCTCGTGATGTATCACAGCTTCACCTCTGCATGGAAAAGTGCGCAGAGTCTTCGATGGTCATTGGTTCGCTTGATGTTGCTCTTGCACGTTGCTCCTTGCTTGTATGTTGGAAGGCTTGACAGGATCGTCTATTCACAAAAGGTGCATGTTCATCTGTTCGTCCGTTCGTTAGCACATCTTGCACGTTTGCTAGTCCATCCGTCTGTGAACACATCTTTGCATGACCATGCGTTCATGAGCACATCTCTTCGCATGCATCGTTTGTTCGTCCATTGGTGACCCTGTCCTTCTACATGTGCTCCCTTCGTTCATCCCATTCGTCGTTGCACCATGTTTGTTTGTGTACATGTACCTGCAGTCGCTCATGACAAGATGACATCAAATCCAAAAACGTCCTAGTCTACCATGATACATGATCATTTCGGATGTAGGTGACCGGGAGAGGTAACAAGGTTGCGAGGCGGGATGGAGGCTTCGAGCACTACTGATGAAAACTGCGCAAGAGTCACTGGGTGATGAATATGGGCAATCCAAATCGACAGTGATTGTTCGCAGGATCTAGCTCAGGTGGAGGATAAAACTGCGAAGTTTTTGAGAGGAATAGTCCGGGTTGCGGGAAGGCTAGGCAAGCTAAATTTGCATAGTTTCCGGAACGAGCGGGCAATGGGAGCTTGGCAACCAAAACTGCGCAATTCTTGGAGGGAACTAGAAATTGGCTATCGAGACACTAGCAACAAAAACCGCGCAATTCCTAGGGGGAACTGACAGTGAGCTACTGGGTCACTGACAACAAAAACTGTGTGATTCCTGAGGGGAACTGGCAGTCATTTGCAGGATCTTGGCCAAAAAAAATGCAATTCCTGGAGGGAACTGGCAGTCAGTTGCCAGGAAAAATTGTGCTGATGTTGGGAGGCTGGCCTGCTGATCACCTTTGCGCAGTTTCTAAGCTAAGCAGAGTGCTAGCCAGTAGAGGGCTTGCTCATTAAAACTTCGCAGTTTTCTTAGTGAGCAGTCGATCGATTGTTGGGAGGACTGGATGGAAAAACTACGCAATTTTCTGAGGGAGACAAGGATGGGAACTGGGTGTCTATCTGACCTATTTTTTACATAATTTTCTCATTCAGCGGAGTGGGAAAGGTCTGCAGCCTCTGAGCAATTTTTGAGGGGAGTCAGTCCCGGGGTGGTTATTGGGTCAAACCCTTCGGTTGACCAGCATGAAGGTTGATTGATTTTCTTGTGGGAAATGCAGCTTGAAATGGCTTGCTTGGTTCTTCTACATTGTTCTGGGTGGCAGTCAATCGAGTTGATAGCGGGATGATGGTCTAGCTGTCAGAGGGGAGTCTGGTCGTCAGAACTTCAGTGAAATGACTAAGTATGTGAACGAGTGAAAGATGCATATGTGATCTTGCAAACAAACACTTACATGATGGCCCAGCTGTCAGAGGGGAGTCTGGTCGTCAGAACTTCAGTAAAATGACTAAGTATGTGAACGAGTGAAAGATGCATATGTGATCTTGCAAACACACACTTACATGACTCGATGACGAGACGACTCAAACCATCCAAACACACATGCTCAACATGACTGAATGACGGTGTGAGTGACAAGCGCGACACTTATTATTGATCGTTGGTCGACGGTGACGACGCTTGTGCGACAGTGTATGTGACTTTGTGTGTGAGTGCGACAAATGTTTACATAGCGAACACAACATGTACACACGAAGCGAAGACTTTGAGCATGACCAGAACATGGTTGCAAGCATGACATTGACCTCAACATGCAAAATATTGGGTGAAATGATTAAGCAAGGTGGGAGCGGAGATTCACACGAGCTCACGGAGTGAACCCGAGTGTGTGTAATCATCAAGTGAAACTCTCAAGGGAGGATCTGAAGTTAGGT
This sequence comes from Pinus tabuliformis, assembly GCA_031772625.1. NCBI lineage: Eukaryota > Viridiplantae > Streptophyta > Pinopsida > Pinales > Pinaceae > Pinus > Pinus tabuliformis. Next base: position 494,200,216 of record CM062812.1, on the reverse strand, counting down.
GTAGGCCAAAATTTTGGAGGGTGGTTGTAGCTGCTACAACAATTACTAACAACTAGAATAGGGTAATCTCTATAACATATCCTATTCATCACAGTTTCTATTATGTAATTAAGCTTTTCAGAAATGACAAAGAAAAGAGACAATGATTAAACACATAAATTGAAGAAAAACATCACCATTTCATTCACCACATGAATCCTATGAAAATGTCCTTGTATTATTGATGCTTCCAGTAACTTTGAAAAATTACAATTCGCAAAGGAAATTATATTCAACAATCAACCCTTAATACTTCAAACGGTGAAGTATTTATAACAATAATTATAAAATAATTACAAAATCGTTGTCTCAACCGAAAATGTATTATTAGCATTATCCTAAACAGTAAAAAATATTTTATGGATTCAAGCTTCTGTGATCCATAATGAATTAAGAAAAATCTTTCGATAGAAATCACATAAAAGAAATTTTTGGCCAACGTGTTTTGAGCCAACAAGTGTGGTTCATCATCTGGTCTTGCTGATGAACCACACTTGTTGGTTCGAAACACGTCAGCCAAAAATTTCTTTATGTGATTTCTATCGAAAGACTTTGCTTAATAAAAATGATCTTTTGCAGAATCATAGGCAAGGTGTACAACTGCATGTAGAGGTGGATCTGTTTTGGAGGATTCGGTTGATGAATCAACCTATAACTATGCTGCGCTGGTTGATGTTCTAGTTGATATTCTTACTACATTCGAATTACTTTTAATCCAATAAATCACATAGTTCCTCCCACCTTTTTTCATCTGGAATGGTTAACTTAATTACCCTTCAGTAAATCTCATCAACCTTAGTATACTTAGCAAAAGTTGGCTTTACTATGAAGACATGTTTTACTTCATTCTGAATAAAGAAGTCATTTACCATAGCCTCTAAGAATGCTCTAACTGTGATGTTGCCTTTTATAACACTGAATTTAACACTACTTTTGGCCACTTCCTTCATCTTTAAAACATAATATTCTTGAGTAATCAGTTTGTCATTAATCACATATATGTTGGCCAATCCTTTGTGGATTAATGCTTTAGTTCTGTTGAAAAACCTATTCACTCCCAACCCTAGTGTCTCACACCTTTCCTCCAATTGATCAATGAGTCAAAAATTTCTTGACTTCCAGGATGGTGGCTGTCCTTTGACTAATTCCTAATTCTTCAAGCTCATGCTTATTCTTTGAATTAAGGAGTTTGATGATGTTGGAAGCCTCTATGGGCATGACTCACAATGGTTTCAGTGGCCTTTTGTATCAGTTCTTTCTGTTCAAAAATGATTTGGATGCATGGCCAAATCTCATTCATGGAGTCCAGAATACCCATCCAAATGGTTTCCTTGCCTTGGGCCAAGGTCTGACCAATTGATGTATCCTTCTCTACCTTCCACAATCTCTCTAGCAACCTTTGTGACTTCTATACTTCAACCATATGAGAAGCTTCAGTTCTGCCTTTTTATTCTTGTAGAGCTTTGAGCTGCCCCTGCAATGTCTTAACTTCTTTTGACTGGATTGACATATTTTCCAGTGTCTTTGTCACTTGTTCAGCACTTGTATTTTGAGTTGAAGAAGTTTTTTCAATTGTTGTTCTTGTAGTTGGGAGCTGAGTGATGGGTATGGAATCCAAGGGGACTATGGCTACCTTTTGACTCTGTTATTTCTCTTTGATCATTTTCTCCATTTCTGCCTCCATATGTCTGATCTGAATATTCTGCTCTATGATTAGCTTCATCATGTCAGCCTTTTGTGTCTCATTTTCTTCAATGTCTTTAATGAAGGGATCCTCTGTGCCTGGCAGTTTCAGTTGCTTTCTCAATGCTGTAATGTCCAGATTTTTCTTCTTGATAATATCCTCTGCAACATTTATATCTTTAGGATCATATCCTATCTTGATTACCAAATCTTCCAAAGATTTGATCCTGTTGTCTTCTGCTAAAGAAGATACCTTTTCCATTTTCAACTGAGACTGAATGTTTGCATATGAAATCTGTAGCTTTGCAGTGACATGGCAGTATTAGTTAATGTAGAGGAAATCATCTCACGAATCTGTTTATGCATCTCCATTTTGTCAATGGGATGGATATCTTTGGTGCTGAATTCAAATGATGTGCTCTTGTAATCAACTGGTGTCTTTGGATGTGGAATTTGGGACTCAAGAAAATCCATCTGCATCTTTCCCTGTTCTGTATCAAAAACTGATAGTAATCTGCTTTGTGAACTGGAAGTCTGCTTCTAGAACTGATTATAGGTGCTATTCTTAAGAATTTCATTCTTAAGCTTGATTTCTCAGTACCTATAAAAAACACTCTTTTCCTTTTCTCCTTGGATATCTTAGGAAGATAGCTCTGTTTCTTTTTTACCATGTGATATTGAAGGTCCAGTAGGAGCAATAACAAACTTGCTACTTAAAGGTGGTAATTCTCCAATTATTATGGCATCGTGATCTTCTATCTCCTTTTCTGCATCTATCCTAGGAGTCATCTTTACTCTTTTCTGGCCTCATTATTTGTTGTTGATGATGATCCCTCCTCTCTTTATCTCTTACTTGTTTTCTATTAAGGATTGGGAGTCTATAAATTTGAAGTAGAAAATAATTGTTCTTCAACTTCCTGTAATGTATTCTCTGCTCATTCTGATTGGTTCACATATTTCTCTATCTCAAGCCTTGAGCTATGGATATATGGAGTAGTTTTGTTTTCTACTCTCAGCTTGGAAATGATACCCCAAGGGTCATAAGACCATGTGAAACTCATGTTGAATTTCATCTCCTTAAGAATTGTGTCTGTTTCTTCTCTTATTGACCTGGTGTTGCATATGAAAGGGCCCACTTGTGTCTTTATCCTAAACTGGGACTTCTTCTTTGCCACCAAAAAATGAATATCATCTGAATTTAACATTTGTCTAATGTATTCCAGGGAAAAAATCCTTATGGGGAGGTATTTTGGGAGTTTATATGGTTCTAGCTTGCATCCATAAACTCTAATTTCTGTATAGTTCTAGTATAAATACCAGTCCCTAGTCCTTGTCTGATCTGTCAAATGCAAAATCCTTTTGATGTCTTCACTAATTTTGGGTTGTGGTGAGTTGTTTAGGATATTCATAGCTGGGTGAAAAAACTCTTCAAAGAAATGTTTGTAAGAGAATTCTTGTTGCTCTTTCATGACTAATGAAGTCCAAAATATCACTGGTTACTGGTTTCCCTCTTCATCTAGTTTCTACGTGGCAAAACTAAACATGTCTGCTTCATAATATAGAAACATATAAATTAAAATTGAAGTGTAATTAAACACTTGTTCTGTTGGAAATTTAAGAAATTGCTCATGGATGTTGTCAGCCAAGAATTGACTGAAATTGAACAAAATAGATGCCTTGCTATTTGTGGAAAAGATGGAAAGGAAGCCTAGCATGTGTTCATCTACCCACTAATCAGAAAAATAACCCAAAATGTATGATATTACGGTTATAATTTGTTTAGCTTGATCAGGGAAGATTGAGGAAGGATATGGAGGATTTTTCTTTGGTAATTGGGCATTTTCAGGTAAGAAAATCTCAAAAATATTGGCCTTGGTATAAAAATCGATCTTCTGATAGAGTTGGGTTAGGGATTCTAAGGAAAATTGGGCATTGTTTTCCATAGGAGGAGCTAGCATCATCTATTTTATAGATTGGGTAATAATTGTAAACAAGATCTCACCAGATGGGGTCATAATGGCTCTTTGGCTAGGGACATAACAGGCTTGGCATTTCCTGGTGAATTCAGGGGCATGGAAGGTCAAAGGAAAAATATAGTGAGGAAGATTGGACTCCTAAAGTCAAAGTTCATTTGTTTTGTCAGCATGTTTGTCCTCCAGCCAACAATAAAGCTCCAAAAATTCACAGTCGCACTGTGTCTCACTGATCCTATAATCCCTATCAGCTAAAGGAATATGATCTAAGTCTAGGGATGGAGGGATTAAGAGATTAATAGGGTTCTCCTGGTTCTTTCTCTTTGGAGGCATATTTATATCATTGAATGATAACAATGATGGAAAGGAAAACTTACCAGGAACAATTTTGGGTTGTGAGTCATCAGGGGAGAGAGAAATAGAATGATGAAAATTTTAACTATTTCAGCGAATCTCTTGAAATGGTCGCTTTGCAGAGAAGACCTAGGAATTAAAGAGAGTAAGTGAGAAAAAGGCCAATGAAGATTGTTCAAGGTTTTTTAAGAAGGGAGAGTTAAAGGTTCCATTGGAGGGTGGTGTGGGACCGTTAAAGGTTGAACGGTTACCCGGGAGGGAAAATTGAATGTTCAATGGTAATTTTGTCGAGAAAGCATTTAATTGGGCAAAGACTAGGAAACGTGGTGCGACATGAGTGTCAGAGTTGTCGAGATAGGGAGACGGTAAAGCGAATGAGGGGAAAACGATTTTCAGAGGGGGTAGAAAGCGGTAAGCAGTATTGGCTGGGGGGGTATGGAATGAGGGGAAGACAAGATGTTAGGATGGGGCCCGATGGAGAAAACCACATTTTCAGACCCTCCCACCCCCCTGACGGTAAAGGTAGGATGGCGAGGGGGGCCTGAAAAAAGATAAGGGTCGTCGATCATGGAGATTGGAGAATCCCAAAGCTTTAAGTGTGGCCCTCTTTTAACCATAAATGAAAAAAGAAATTGTGTCCATATGCGCCTTTGTCATCGCTTTTGAAACTTAGTATAATGTTTGGAATATAAAACATGTAAAAAACACTTGATCACCATTGTGCATTTTTATTTTTACAATGGCATTGAGACTTAGGGTAAAAGGCACATAAATAAACTTATGAAACCAACTATTTTTGCCTACCCTTTAACTAAGCTAACATTTTTGTTTTTCTAAAAGAGTGCATTTAGACTAGCAAACCCATATTAATTTCTTTTATGAAAAATCAAAGACTACTACATCCTATCACTTATTTCTCCTATTGATTCAGATTAAATAGTTGGATCAATGTCATTTTCTACCTAACTATCGATTTGCCAAGATTAAACTGTTTGGAAAATCTTTATTCTCTAGTCTTATTTATAGAAAATCAAAACATGTTTAACCATGATTATACTGTATGATTAAACAAATAACTAGTCATTGTGGCATTTTAAACAAGTTGCACACAACCTTTATTTATCAATCATGAAGAAAACTATCTATCAGTAGTGGCATTTAGATTTGCAACACTTTCAATATTATTTTATTTGTTTTTCTTTCTTTTGATGGGGTTCTATCTTTTATTCTTTTTCAATATTTTTTGTTTATAACCCTCTTTTCATTTTTATCCTATTTTTCTTTTTTGGAAATCATTTGCAGATTGACAATTATTTAGAATATGATATTTCTGGGATAAAATAGTTAATCACCTTAAGATCCTATAAATTATAGGACCCTAACAGAAGCCCTGGAACAACTTGGGTTGACTTACCAGTTCCTGGAGCCTTTGGTTGGGACAACACTCTCGATCCCTTGGTGGTTTGATTTACAAGTCCTTGGATCCGCGGTTGGAACGAACACTCTGGAGCCCTGGAAGGTTATGAGTTGAGTTACTAGTTCCTGGAGCCCTGGACAACATGGGTAGAGACCAATCTCGTTGATGTTAGTGATTTTTGGACCGTAGAGGTGGAATCACTATGGTTGAGGGTTGAGGTGGTATGGCCTCTAGAAGCCTTGCTTGGTTTGTTTTGGTTTAATCCATGAGACTTCAAATTAATGGAGAAAGTTTGTTTCACAGTTGTGTGTGTGTCTTAGTTTGGATTTAGTTCCTATTTTCTAGGAGATAGTTTTGATCTCCCTAAATTGAATGTAATATTATTTACTTTGGATTTGATGAATAATGTAATAGAGTGAGAGCAGTACTACTTGGACATTCTCTAGGTGTAGCTCATCTCACTTGTGAGCTGCGAGTTTCATTTCTAATATGCCTTCCCATTTTTATCTTGGTATCAGAGCGCCATAGGGCAGAGAAGGAGCTTTGTGTGAGCTAGGTCTATGGTGAATTGAGCCTTTGTGGTTGAGATACCTAGCGGCTGAGATTGGAGAGCGAGTAAGCCTCCTTTGCTAGTGAATGCAGGTGTGTAGATCTTGTTCTCAAAGTTGTGCTTCAGTGAATCCTGGCATGGATCAAAGGAGGCTCCATCAGAGATCAGTGGAGCAACGGATCAACAGGACAAGTCAAGTTGAGGATCTATTTTTTTTCAAGTGAAAGTTGAAGGGTTTGCTTCAGAGCGTCGAAAAGGAGACTGTGTGGTTTTATTGATAGAAAAATGTACAAAACTGCGCAGTTTTATTGAAGGAAAACTACGCAAAACTATGCAGGAATTAAGAAGAAAAACTGCACAGATAAGGGAGACTTACAAAAAACTTCCTCTTGCATGTTGTGTCTGAGGTAAGACTGCGTAGATGACGACTTCTGTGAAATTTGTTATTTTTTTTTAACTCTTGCCTAGATTGGTTGAATGAATCCGTAGATCAGTGGTTGGATTAGTGGATCAATGGATCTGGCGTTGGATCTGTAGATCAGTTGTTGGAGGATCTAGAGTTGGATCCATAGATCAGTTGTTGGAGGATCTAACATTAGATTGGTAGATCTGTTGTTGGATCACTAGATCTGTTTATTGGATCTATTATTGGAGTCATGGATCTATTGATCAGACGAGTTACTGGTGGTGCTCGTGAGTCAAAAAGAATGGCGTTGTTGAAATTGTTTTGTCACAATGAATAATCACATTACAGAGGGTTCTAGTGCGTGGATAATTGCAAATGGAGATGAAGCAAATCCAATTGAATCCAAAGATGCCACAACCGCATTAGTTTAAGATTGGGAAAAGAGGGAAAATAAAGCAAAGGTGTTGTTGAAGATGTTGGTAAAAGACAACATAATCCCTCATATCCAAGACTGCAAAACTTCTAATGAGATTTGGGTGACACTCAAGGACTTGTATGAAATGAAAAATACAAATCATGTGTTGTTTCTAAAGAGTAAGGTTCTCTCCATTAGGATGGAAGAGAATGAATCCATTAATGCATTCATCTCACGGATTAAAGAACTGAAAAACAAGTTAGGTGACATAGGGAAGAAAGTATCCTACATTGATCTCATCACGATTACCTTAAATGACACGAAAAAGGATTATCAAATGTTCATTATAGGGCTTGCAGCAAGGGAGAAAGCTCCCTCCTTTGAAGAGTTGACAGGGATTTTGATGCAGGAAGAAGAGAGACATAATAATCTAAAGCCTTAGAATGAAGATCTAGAATTTGTGGCAAAGAAGAAGTTCTTCAAAGGGAAACGAGGAGGAGGACATAAAAGCAGTGGTCCATCTCAGAAAAATCCATTTCAAGGTATGTTATCTGCTAAAAATGATTTAGGAATTAAGTGTTTTTACTGTGGTAGAATTGGTCATATTGCTAAAGACTTCTATAAGAAAAAGAATGATGAAAACAAACATAGACACGAGAGGCATACAATGAATTTTGTTGGTAAAGATTTGAATCATGATCTTAAATTATTTGTGTTTGATGTTGCTCTTTCTGTTGAGACTGATGAGGTTGGAACTTGGTTTGTGGATTCTGGAGCATCCACTCATATGACATGTAATAAACACTAGTATGAAAATTTTAAGGAGACCAACAATGGTGTTAACATCTACTTGGGAGATGACAAAGCACATCAAATTAAAGGGTATGGAGATATTCTTGTGATATTACCTAATGGTAATATCAGGCGCATCCAGAATGTCATGTATGTGCCTGGGATTAAAAATAATTTGATCTTTGTATCCATGATTACATATCATAATTTAAAGGTAGAATTTTTCAAAACTTACTGTGTTGTAAAGGATTTGTTGGATCGTCAGAAGCCAGTTGCATCAGGAGTAAGAGTTGGAGGCGCATATAAGTTGAATGTTACAAGCATGCCACATGAAGCTTTAACTTCAAAAACTATGACAACAAATAATCTTTGGCATCAAAGGTTTGATCACATCAACCTTCATGATTTATTGTTGCTGCAGAAACAAGGTATGGTTGATGGACTTCTTATTTTAAGAAATGAACATATTGATTCTGAAAGTTGTGCACTTGGAAAAATGCATAGGGATGAATTTCCCTCTAACTTAAATAGGATAAAGAAAGATATACTTGAACTTGTGCATACCGATATTTGTGGAACTATGTAGACAAGGTCCTTAGGTGAAGCTTACTATTTCTTGCTATTTATTGATGACTACACAAGTTAACCTAGGTATACTTTCTTAGAAGGAAAAGTGATGTTTTCGAGTACTTTAAAGAATTTAGAAATATGGTTGAAAAGCAGACATGGAAGTTCATTAAAATCCTCCACTTAGATCAAGGGGGAGAATACAGGCTTGGAAACTTCATCAAATATTGCAAAGATCATGGAATAGTACAACAATTTACAGTACCCCACATTCCACAATAGAATTGGGTTGCAGAAAGAAAGAACATAACTCTGGTGGAGTGTGCACATAGCATGATGAAAGGTAAGAACCTATCCAATGGCTTTTGGGCAGAAGCAATTACTACAATTTACATAAAGAATAGAAGTCCAACTAGGTGTCTTGATCTCAAGACTCCATTTTAGGCTTCGTATGGTTTTAAACCTACAGTCCATCACTTTGAGAGAATTTGGTTCTAGAGCTTTTGCACACATTCCTAAGGAAAATAGGAAGAAATTGGATGCTAAAGATATAAAATGCATATTTTTAGGCTACTATTATGATTTCAAATCATATAAGATGTTTAATCCATCTACTCACAAGGTATTTGAAAGTAGAGATGTTATCTTCCATGAACAGGTTGATGAAGGGAATACAGATAGAAGTTATGAAGAGTGGCACATGCCTTTAATGATTGATGACAGTAATGATGAAGCCAAAGACAATAATTTACAACAATAGTAGTAGAAAGATGAATCTAGTGATGTAGACACATTCAGCAGTCGAAGTCCACTCAGAGGTGAGCTAGAAATCACATAGAACATAATTAAGGCAAGTTCACTACCAAGCAGATCAGGACAATAGACTCACTTACCAGAAAGGTACACAAATTATGTTCTTATGACTAGTATTTTAAATATTGTTGGGCCCTGAATTATAATGAAGCAAATCAGCATGAAGAATGGAGGTCAGCTATGAAAGAAGAGTATGAGTCTATAATTAAAAATAGAACCTGGGAATTAATTGAACTGCCAAAAGGAAAAGAGCCCATAGGTTGTAAATGGTTATATAAACCTAAGTTCAAAGCAAATGGTAGTGTAGACAAGTATAAAGCTAGATTGGTGGCCAAAGAATACTCACAGAAAGAAGGAATTGATTATGAGGAGAATTTTTCTCCTGTAGCTAAGTTAAATACTATTAGGGTGTTATTAGCTTTAGCTACAAAGTACCATTGGAGTTTACACTAGCTAGATGTAAAATCTTCTTTTCTAAATGGAGATTTGAGAGAAGAAGTATATCTAACTCAACCTGAAGGGTTCATTAAAAAGGGGCAAGAACACTTGGTCTGTAAATTAAAAGAGGCACTGTATGGGTTGAAACAGGCTCCCAGATCTTGGTATGAGAAAATAAACTCTTTCTTCTTACAACATGGTTATAGGAGAAGCAAAAATGATCCAAATTTGTATACCACATTTGATTCAAAGGGAAAGATTGTGTTGATTTCCTTATACGTTGATGATTTAATTTTTACTGGAAGTTTTGATGAATTGATTGAAGAAATTAAAGTGAATATGTCACGGGTATTTGAAATGAAGGACCTTGGAGAACTGCATTATTGTTTAGGTTTCTAAGTTTGGAGGGATGTTGGCTAGACTTTTGTTACTCAAGGAAAGTATGTTAGGGAATTGTTGAAGAATTTAAAATGGATCAGTGTAAAGCTGCTTCAGTACCTATATAATAGAATGTTAAATTTCAGAGTGATGATGGTTCTAAATAGGTGGATGCTACATTGTACAAAAAATTGGTTGGAAATTTGATTTATTTGAATACAACTAGACCTGAATTAGCATATTCAGTCAATGTGTTGAGTCAGTTTATGAAAAAACCTCTTGAAAATCATTGGATGGAAGCAAAAGGTGTCCTAAGGTATCTTAAAGGAACCATAAATTTTTGCATTAAATAGACTGATTCTTTTGATTTTAATTTGACAGGCTATTCAAATTCAAGTTGGTCTGGAAATTTGGACGATAGAAGATCTATAGCTAGGTATGATTTTAATATTGGGTCTGGGGTCATTTCTTGGAGCAGTAAAAGCATAGTACTATATCTTTATCATCAGCAGAAGCAGAGTATCAAGTTGTATGTGCAACCACTTGTGAAGAAATTTGGTTGAGAAGACTTCTTCAAGATGTAGGAGAAAATAAAAGGATGCTATGGTGATTAAATGTGACAATCAAAGTTCAATAAAGTTGGAAAATAATCCTGTTTTTCATAAAAACGCAAAACATATAGAGACTCAATTTCATTTTATTAGAGAAAAGGTTTAGTCCAAAGAGATTTTTCTTGAATATTGTAACACTTGTGAAAATGCAGCTGATATCTTCACCAAGCCTCTTGGGAAGATCAAATTTGAATTGTTTAGGGATATGTTAGTTGTGCAGGTTAATCCTTTATCCATTAAGGGGGAGACTTGAAATTAATGGAGAAAGTTTGTTTCACGGTGTGTGTGTGTGTGTGTTAGTTTAGATTTAGTTCCTATTTTCTAGGAGATAGTTTTGATCTCCCTAAATTGAATGTAATCTTATGTATTTTGTATTTGATGAATAATGTAATAGAGTGAGAGCAATACTGCTTGGGCAGTCTCTAGGTGTAGCTCGTCTCACCTGGGATCTGCAAGTTTCATTTCTAATTTGTCTTCCCATTTTTATCTATGAGATCCCACATTCATGATTAGAATATGGCACAGGGGTTATTGGATGAAAGAGAGATTTGATTCAACCCAATCTATGGTCGGGTGGTACGTGGAAGTCCCTTACTTGGTTGGTATTTTCATATATTAATAAGAGTTATTTTCCTATTGTGATTTTGTTGGTGATATTATGGCCGAGTTTCCATTGTTTCTATGTTGGTTATTTGCTGGTTAAATGTTGGTTATATTATGTAAACTATCTATGGATCTTGACATTTTTTTACAAGTTATTGAATGGTTGATGAATGCATGGACTAACAAGTGCTATTGTAGCTAGCTAGAGAGGATTTAGAGTCTTCTTGTTGATTTTCAGATGAAGACTATAAATTTATGATCATATATGCATTCATGACCTATACCTTACATGTTTGTCATATGTTTGACGAAATGTCTGTTATGGATTAGGCAGTCTAGGTTAGGTTCTTGCTTCAAGTTTGAATGTTTGACATTGTCGTCATGTAAATTATGATTATGGAAAGTTACATGCAATTTTGGGCAGTGGCATGGAAGCTAACCTGAAAATATGGCATAGATCCCAGAACTGAATGCTCAGAACTGAAGGATTTATGCCATAATTGCATGGAATCAAGCCTATGCGTGTGGTTGGAGGCCTATAACCACACTCTTTCCTTGTTGTGTGTGTGACTGGAGTGTTAGGTCAGATAAAAAGTTTCTAGCTTAGGGATTGATCACCTAGGGTGGTTTTCCAGCTCCTGAGTGATCTGTAGTCCCTGTGGGATGTCTGTAAGTTGTTGGTTGGTCAACCCAAATTCCATAACTGGAACTTAGAGGTCGAGTCATGTCATAGTGACACTCGTATCATATTTACCTTGGCGAGCTTGTGAAATTGAGTAAATGTGGGAGGAGGGATTACATTGTACATTGAAACTCTACTCCTTTTGTTGGCTATTAATGCATGGTAAAATCTTGATAACAGAGAATGTTTGGAAAAGAGGAATGGTTGGACCCTCATGTTGTCCTTTATGCCTCAGACATGAACAAACAATTGCTTATCTATTTCTTAAATGCTACTTTATTTGTGAAGTTTTGGAGTTCACCCTTGCTCCTCTCTTCTCTAGAATTACAAGGCCTTACCAACCTTCCTCCCTATTCTCCTCTTGCAAGGGTTTCTAACTTGGCAAATTTAAAGGAAAGAGAAATTTCAAGCAAATCTGATTGTCATTACCAAAATTTGTTTGTTGGAAGGTTTGGATATCTCAAAATGACAACATTTTTCAACATGAAGCGGTATCACCCTCACACTATAGTCTTAAGAGCTTGAGTGCTCTGTGTTGAGTATTGGAAGAATTATGCCCACCTTGCTGATATGGAAAATATGGATTCCCAAGAAAAGGAATGGCTTTTGAACCTCCTTGGTTTGCTAAGGAGCAAGAAAACTCACTCAAGACCTGTAGAATGGTGGAAGTTGAGGCTATAACAAGATGAAATGAAGAAATGGAGGAAATATTAAACATCCTTTTTGTTGAGTTTTGATGGTGCTTCAAAGCATAATCTTGGGGCAGCAGGAGCAGGAGGGGTTATTCTCAATCCCGATGGAAAAATTGAAATTAAGTATAGTTGGATTTTCAGAAATTGTGCAAATAATGCGATAGAGGCATATGAATTACTTTAAAGGATCCTTCTGGCTAAAGAAGCAAACATGGAAGATTTCGTGGTGTTGAGAGATTCACAATTGGTTATCCATCACCTTGTACACGGATATTTGCCTAAGGATTGTATGTTTTCAAACATTATTGATCAAATTAGGAATTTGAAACTAGCCTTCTTTACTAATAACTTATCTCATGTGTTGAGAATGAACAATTTTGCTGCAGACGATCTCACCAACAAAGGTATAAAATTGGATGCAGGAGTCCTTGGTATTCCTTCCTTCACAACTATTCCTTAACAGTGGGTTGCTATGTAGTGTAAATTTTGTGTGTATCTACAAGTCATTTGGAGAATCTATACCTCCAAAGACCATGTGTTCTTTAGGATATTAGAACGACTAATAGATATTGAGAATAAAGATCGTTGTGAGGTTACAGGTATAATTGGTCTCGAATGATTTTCATTGTGCTCATTTGGTGCATAGGCTACGATCCCTTCGCGAATTTTTATTTAATGTAATATTCTCATCATAGCTAAAAAAATAATAATTCTAAGAGCTTTTTGGGAATATGGACTATCACATAGTTAGGGATTGATCTCGAACGAGCTCTGCAACTCCTCTAGGGTTCGCATCAAGCAAACGCGGTAGTGCTTAACCCTTTTTCGCACGGTGCTGGCTGATAGTGGTCGTGGTCTTGCTGGAGGCTGTAGTGCCCTCGCATGGGGGCTCCGTTTACGGCCTAGCATGGGTTGATTCCCTCCTTGAAGGTGACCTCCTTTGCCATGGAACATGGCGATGGCTCCGAAGACCCTCCTCCACCTCCTCCTGAACTGGAAGCGTTCAGGTCTCTTGTTGCAACCTCAGGAAAATGTTAGCCTTCTGGACCTCACCTCAGTTCGTCCAAAAACTGGGAAGTATTCCAACGGTGTCTTTGTCGGTGGAAGACACTTGTAGATCAACATTGAATCTCGCCGAAAGAGGACTAATCGGCCAGTTTACAGGGTTATGGCCCTCCCCGAAAGCCGTTGAAGATTGGGTAAATCACAACTGGACCCCCCTGGTCAAAGAAGGAATAAAAAGTTATTTCGTGGGAAAGGGTTTTTTGTGTTCATGTTCGAAAATGCAAAAGATAGAAGCCTGATTTTCAGAAACGGGCCATATTTGATGGGCCCTCAAGGACTATATTTGAATAAATGGTCCCCCGACTTCGATCCAGCTCAAGATGTGCCCATAGCGGTGCTAGTCTGGGTGCGCCTTCCTCACCTCCCCCTCAATTGCTGGAGTCAGAACTCGCTGCAATCCATCGGAAATGCTCTCGGCAGATATATAGACCAGGCACCAAGGAAGGATCAATACTCCTGTGCGAGAATCTGCGTAGAGGTCGACCTAGAAATTGGGCTTCCTGAAGCCATTAAGCTCTCGGTGGTGCACTGGACGCATATCCAAGAGCTCGACTATGAGCAGCTTCCCTTCAAATGTCGATATTGCCACGAATACGGACACTTCGCAAGATATTGTAAGAAGAAAAATGAGGATACTATAGAGAGAGAAAAAGGAGAACAATGGAAGCAAGTAAAGAAAGCAACAAACAACAGGTAGAACAACAAAACAAAGGTAAGGAGACAGGGAATAAATCAGGGCAAGAAACCGAAAGTCACCAAAACGCCGGGAACAAGGAAGTCACCAGCGCAGTGGAGGACAAGAACCCCTTCAAATCTCTCACACCTCCCTCAGAGCCTCTGGAGACAGAACAAGGAGATCCTCCCCAGCTAAATAACAACGAATTTCAAGCTCCAGGTAACACATCAAATACGAACCCAAGTAATAACTCTTCCCCTTCATATGCGGACATAATTAAATAGAAGAAGAAGAAGATAGAAAATTCTGGCTCCTCGGATGATGAGACCTTTGAAAGGCCATCCAAGCAAGCCAGAAGGAGATCAAACAAGGAAGCTAGGGAAGAAGAATCAGAAAGGCAAAAAACCCTCGAAAGTCAAGCTACTATTGAAATGACACTTGGAAGGAATACCAGACCAAGGGCCCCCAAGGGAGGAGGTCCCACACCAACAAGCTGTAAATGATGAATCTGGTCTCTTGGAACTGCAGGGGTTTGGGAAATCCCACTAAGGCAGAGGCCATCAAAGATTTAATGAAAATGGAACCCATAGACATACTCATGCTCCAAGAGACCAAAATAGAAGGGGAAATCCTTCTTAACACCAACAATACCAAATGGAAATTTGATTCAGGGAAGGTAATCAGTGCAAGGGGCTCGGATGGAGGAATAGGCACGTTCTGGTCTAGGAATTTATTCACTCTTGGCAGATTTTACGAGTCCCAACATTGGATATATACATAGCTATGGCACACAACAAGTAAAGCTAAACTAGACTTGTTCAACATGTACGTCCCGGTGCATTATGAGGAAAAACAAGAGTGTTGGAAGACCCTATCAGATTACTTAGAGCATTGCAGCCCCACAAATATTGTCATAGGAGGAGATCTGAATATAATCCCAGACCCTAAAGAAAAGCGAGGCAGATCTTCTACAAGAGATCCCTTCCTCTCCACAGTGGAAAATCTCATCCAGTTATGGGACTTGGTAGACTTTAAGCCGGTGAAAGGAGCATACACTTGGACAAATAATAGAACAGGGGAACATCATATTTCAGCAAGGCTAGACAGATTCCTCGCCAGCAGCTCAATCATGATGGACAACAGAATAGTTTTCTCCAAGATCCTTCCTAAACTAACTTCAGATCACAAGCCAATCCTCCTACGCATAAAGGAGGAAGAAGATCTTGGTCCCCTCCCATTCAGATTTAGTCCTCTCTGGGTCGAAAGAGAGGGGTTTCTTGAAACTGTACAAACAACATGGAAAACATATGTCTTAGCTCCCCAAGCTTCGTATGGGAGCAAAAAATGAAGAACACCAAGAAGGCACTTAAAGTATGGATAAAGAAAGTTGCCAGCACTCCCACCAGCCAGAGGAAAGAAGCAATAAAACAGCTGGAAGAACTCCAATTTGGACTGGAAGAGAAAGACATATCAACCATGGATCTAGACAAAGAAAAATACGCCCAAAGGAAAACATGCAGCTCCTTTAGAAATGAGGAAGAATAGTGGCGATTAAATTCCCGCAGCTTGTGGCTCAAAGCAGGGGACATAAACACTACATATTTCCATAGACAATACAGGGCTCGACTCTCGCGAAATCACATTGCAGAAAATACTACATCCAGTGGACATGTATGCAGAGGATTTGAACAAATTAAGGAGGCCGCCATTAAGCATTTCCAAAAAGATGGGAGCGAGGAGGACATAGAAGAATTCCTTACAAAAATTCCCCAGCTAGTTAGTTCAGATGACAATGAAACCCTTCTAAGACCAGTCTCAGAAGAGGAAATATCAAACATAGTCTCGTCCATGGAGCCAGATAAAGCACCCGGGCCTGAAGGATTTTCAAATCACTTTTATAGATTATGCTGGGAGATAATCAAATCTGATATCGTGAGAATGGTTCAGGGTTTCATGAGGAAGGCAAAGGTCGGAGGCGGCATAAACTATACTTTTCTCGCCCTAATTCCAAAGGAAGCAAACCCAGGTTCATTCGATAGATACAGACCTATCTCATTATGTAACTCATCCTACAAGATACTGACCAAGTTGTTGGCAAATAGAATCAAACCATTACTTCAAAAATTAATTTCTCCTGCTCAAGGTGGTTTTGTGAAAGGGCGACACATCCTGGATAACGTCATCCAAGTTCAGGAAGCTCTGCACTCCAGTCAGATGCGAAAAGAACAAGGTATGCTAATCAAACTGGATATGTGTAATGCCTTTGATAGAGTTAATAGGTCTTTTTTGTACAGGGTTCTATCATCTTTTGGTTTCAACCAGGACTTCATCAACTTAATCAAAGCCTACCTGGAGAAGATATGGATAACACCAATGATAAATGGCAGACCTGCAAATTTCTTCCCAGCCACTAGGGGCTTGAGACAGGGCTGTCCTCTTTCACCCTTTCTCTACATCCTGATGGCAGATTATTTAAGTAGAAAGCTGACTATGGAAAAACAAAAAGGCACTATACCAGGGATCAGAATCGAGAAAGGCATAGAACCAGTGAACCATGCACTATTGGCTGATGACTTGCTCTTGCTGGGGGGGGGCCTATTCAAGAATAGCAACAACCTCCAGAACCATACTACATAAATTCTGCAGCATCACGGGCGCATTGGTAAGTGAAAAGAAAAGCGCGGTCTATGGTTGGAATACAGACCAACACTCAATTGGGAAAATCGCAGAAGATCTGGGATACACAGGGCACACAGAATGGGAAAGAATCAAATACTTGGGACTTCCTATAACGCTGGGCTCCAACAGAAATCACCTGTGGGAGGAAGTAATCTCAAAATTCAAGAAGAAGATAGCAGCGTGGGGAGGCTTTTGGTTATCTACAGGCGGAAAACTCACCTTAATTAAATCTGTCCTCTTGACTCTGCCCACATTTCAAGCTTCACTGATGATGGCACCCAAATCCATTTCAGATCAAATTTCCAGATATATACACAAATTTTTGTGGAACGGTGGGCGAGGGAACACAAATCGATTCCACCTAGTCTATTGGGAAACAGTGAAAAGACTGATGGCTGAAGGAGGCCTCCAAATTCGTGATCCGTGCATGCAAACTTGGCTTTAGGCTGCAAATTTCTATGGCAGCTTTGCGCTGAGCCCAACCATCCAGTAACCCAGATCTTCAAAAAGAAATACCTCAAGAATCGGACCATCATGACTTACAAACCGGAAAAACATCCAAAAGGCACGCAGGCCTGGAAATTGTGCATCAAAGGCATAGAGTTCTTCAGAAGCCATTTATACCGCATTCCAGGCAATGGGAAAAAACCAATTTATGGAAAGACTGTATAATGGGACATTGGCCTCTCATCGAAAAAATGGAGATCGCTGAGATCAGAGACTGGCTCTGAGCAAAAGGCATCAGGAAAATCGAGGATTTATCAGAATGGGACATCAATGGCAATTGGCAGAGATGGAATTTACCCAGAATTCCAGAACAATTAAAAAATCAGTTGGCTATCCTCATCGAAGCAATCGCTGATTTTGCTCCAGTTCATATCGATGATGAAGACATTTGGGGCTGGGGCAAGAATGGAGTGTACACAACAAGCCAAGGATATTATCAAATGTAAAGCAAACAAGATTCACCATACCAGGGAATTGTGTGGAAGCAGATTTGGGACAGCTTCAACATCCCTAAAATCAACTTCTTTTTTTGGACATTATTTCACAACAAAATTCTTACGGGAGAAAACTTGTGCAAAAGGAGCATAGCAGGGCCACATAGATGCCCCCTCTGCAAAAGAGAACTGGAAACTGCAAATCATATGTTCATAGTGTGTGATTTCGCGAAGGAG
Source organism: Pinus tabuliformis (assembly GCA_031772625.1). NCBI lineage: Eukaryota > Viridiplantae > Streptophyta > Pinopsida > Pinales > Pinaceae > Pinus > Pinus tabuliformis. The sequence continues at coordinate 494,182,205 of CM062812.1, read as the reverse complement.
GTATGGTCCATTTTCTTCTCCGGACTGAACGTGATCCCCCCTTCTCAAAGCACGATAGCCTCCATGTCTACATCCTGGAATGCCAGTTATCCCCACCGTATTCTCAGCAAATCAATTTGGCACAAAGTATGGACAGCTGCTCCTAAATATGTTTGCTGGAAAATCTGGCTAGCCCGGAACGAGATTATTTTCAATAACACTGAGCTGCCAGCAGTGAAAGTGGCGGAACAGGCAAAGAAGCTCCTCTTAGAAAGTCTCAATCATTATACAACAAAGGAAGACAACTCCCTAAGAAGTGCAGAAAGAGCGTGGTTGGAAGACTACACAGGAAAAGACAGAAATCCAACAATTAAGCGCCCAATCCACAAGGAAAGATGGCAGATCCGTGAAGCTGAGGACAACTTCCAAAAGTGGTGGAAATCCCAGGACAAATGCACCATTTTCTTTGATGGAGCCTCAAAAGGCAACCCAGGGAGGTCAGGAGCAGGAGGTGTGATCTTCTACCGGAATGGGAAAAAAGACGAATTCAGCTGAGGCCTGGGACTGAAAACAAACAATCAAGCTGAAATTCTCAGTCTCTGGAAAGCTTGCCAAATTGCTAGAAAAGAAAACCCAAATGAAATCCTAATCATAGGCGATTCAGAATTGCTGATAAAAACAATGGTAAAAAAGAAAAGTCTCAAGGATCCGACACTGAACAAACAACTAGCAAGAGTAAACAGAATGCTAAAAGATCTCCATTCAACTCAAATATGCCATATTCTTAGAGGATTAAACAAAGACGTGGACAGATTGGCAAATATTGGATGCTCTCTTCAAGAAGGAATGATCAGCATAAATGCAGAACTTCCGATCAAGACAAACATTCCTTAAGAGAAAAGAGTGCTTTAGTTATTATTGGAAATTGTAATGGTCGTTTAGGCTATGCCTGATCAGCTTTCTATCAATAAAAATTAACCGTTTCAGTTATAAAAAAAAAAAAAAAAAAAAAAAAAAAAAAAAAAAAAAAAAAAAAAAAAATTCTAAACCTTTAGAATTTTAAAATCTTTTAATCCATATAAAAAAACTAAAAAACAATATGATTATACCAAAAATGCAATCCCATCACAACAAAGATATAAAGTTCAAAATTTTCACATCCATCTTAACTATAATAAATTTTGAAGAATAAAATATTGAAAACATGTAATTTGTTCATCTCAAAATATGTATGGCGTGTTTTAGTGGGAAAACTTATCTTAAGTCAACCCACCAAGGGGGACAACCATTATTCACTGCTATCTTTGAATGCACGCTGACTCATCACTATTACTTAAGGAAATCTAGGCTCCTTGGAATTACTAGCTAGTGGTCAATAAGGGGGCAAACTTCCATTCCTACAAGATGCCTATAGGTCTTGAGGTGTTAACCTCTTTCCTTACGTCCAAAGAAGACGAGCTCTTAACCAAACATAAATAATTTTAGGGCATACTCCAAACCCAATACATAAACAAAACTTTTTTTTTTCTTTTTTTTTTTAATTTGTAAGAAAATATTTTATTACTAAAACTTTTTTAAATTCCTTTTATTTTAATAACTAAATACCTTAAACACTATATTATTCTCTCCCCAACACACATATAATTTTTCTTTCACATACAACAAAGTTATTAATAATATCAAATATATTAAAAATTAAATAAATAATTTTATTTATAAAATCTATTCACTAATCCCCATATAAAATATTTTAACAATAAAATAAAACTTCTCTCTTACCTTAATAACTAAATGTCTTGTTTGTGGGATAAAAGACCTATCTTTGCTTAGATATTCTTAACCATTAAACCCCTCAAACTATATAATGATCAAACAAATAAAAATTATATAATTGAAAACTAAATACAAATTTTTGATGATTAAAAAAATACTAAAAATCGAATAAAAATATTTACAATAATATTTTTTTTAATACTTAAAAATATTACCAATCAAATAAAATATTTATATTTTAAAATTAAATAATTTTTTTTGAAAGTTAAAAACATAAAGGAAAAATTAAATAAAAACTTAAATAATTTTTTTTGAAAGTTAAAAACATAAAGGAAAAATTAAATAAAAACATTTATAATGTAAAAACCGAACATATAAATTGAAAAACAAAAAGCAGGTGAGACGCTGGAGAAAAATAAAAACAAAGCAGACAAACAACTGGCGAAAGGGATTTACAAATGCAGTATCGATTTCCTCTATTTCGTGTCGCGAAGTCACATTTTGAGATACATGCGGTTGGGAATGGAATGCCCAGCTCCCTTATCATGCCAAAAAGCCATAAGCTATCAGTTCACAGCGCCTTGGCCGTTTGGAGAATTTATCACAAAACAATAAATGTTTAAATTTTTTTAATATATATATATATTTATGTTTAATTTAAAATTTTTCCCATTTATCTTAAATATAAGATATATGTAAAAATAATATATCGAAAACATCTAATTTGTTGATTTCAGAATATTTAAAATATAAATTTAAAATTTTTCACATCTATCTCAACTATAACAAATATGTAAAAATAATATATTGAAAACATCTAATTTGTTGATTTCAAAATATTTAAAACATAAATGCATGCAATTTTTTTTTTTATAAATATTTTATTATTCAAAAAATATATATATATATATATATATATTCGAATAAATATTATTTTAAATAAAACCTTTTTTCCACACAATATTTTTTATAAATAAAATTAAAATTGTGGGTTCTCTCTTTTCATAATCAAATATTACTTTCCTAAGATGTTAGAGATAATTAAATATTACTTTCGCACGATGTTATCCAGGCTCAGTTTTTATTTTATTAATAAGACTTTTCATAAATTCAAATATTAAATAGTTGTTTTTACTCTTTAACAAAGATTTTGAAAAATTTTAATATATTAAAAATTAAATAAAAATTTTAAATTTTAAAATTGTTTTGGATAATTAAAAAATAAAATAAAATATTTACAATTTAAAATTTTGTTTGATAATTTAAAATTAAATAAAAATATTTATGGTTTGAAACCAAATCAAAATAAAACAAAATAAAATAAATTTGTTTGGGAGTTAAAAATATTAATAATTTAAAACCAAATGAATATATTGAAAAACAAATAAATGAGGGCACACGCTTCAAAAAAATAAAACTAGAGATATGGAAATTTTACAAAATATTTACAAAAGCAGGATCGTTTGTCCTCTACTTGGTGCAGCCAGTTCAAATTTTGAAATGCATGTTGATAGAATGCCTGGCCCGGTAATGCCTGGGCCGGTATCATACCAAAAAAGCTATAAGCTATCAGTTCAGAGCGCCTTGACCGTTTGAAAGGAATAGTATATAAGACATTCTGGCATGCCAAACATGTCCAGGCTTTCATCTTTTCTTCTGCTTCTTTACATTGTATTGGCTTCTTTTTCTTTTTTTTTTCTTTTCTTCTGTCGATGTTTGTTTCCTCTGTTGCATGGCCATGCATCATAGTTTTTTAATTTTCATCAGTTTTCCCCTTTTTTACTGTAATTGCTGTGTTTCTTTTTGTTTTAATCGCAATTCTTCGTTCTTTCTTGTTCCCTGGGTGTTTGCATCGATTGCCAGGGTGATTTTATTTTGTTGCTGTTATGTAGAGCAGGAGAATTGATGAAACCCATGCTATCTATTTGAGTGGAGGGACAGGTATGGGTTTGTTTTTCAATTTATATCTGTTCAAATAGTTTTTATTGATAAATATGTATAGTGAGAAGCCTCCTAGTAGATAATGGTTAATAATTGTTTTCTGGTTTTAGCTGCATGGAGCCCTAATCATTAAACCGATTGTCCTGATTATTTCTACTTCACAATGAAGCTGTGGGAATTGCGAGGGCTTTTATTTTCTTCAGCGTTTCTTGTTTATGAGTTTTGACCCGGTTAATAATTTTGCAACAGGTGAAAGGGAGGTTTATGAGACGAGAGACTTTGGTTTCTTACGTCTATTTTCCTTAATTGACCTCAGGTGCGGAGTTCAAATATTTCTAAAATGGTGTTTACATGGTTTGCATTGCAGTGAATATGGGAAAACGAGATTGACACGCTGGACAGGATACAGGATGCTCGTACACCTTTTGGTCTCATCATTTGGTAAGGTAAGCCACCATCCTTTAATTCCCGGTTTCCAAGACATAAAACATTCACTAATCTAGTTTATTTAACAATATTGTAACGGGTGGAGTGAGCTTGACACACGGGACAGGCGAAGTGCCAGAGGATGCTCGTACACCCTTTGCTTCATCATTACGTAAGGTAAGCGACGATCCTTTAATTCTCGGTTTCCAAGACAGATAAAACATTCACTAATCTCGTTTAATAATATTGTAACAGGTGGAGAGGAGAGTCTCCACCTGTTTTGTCTTTCATTTTCTCATTGGTTTCTATAAAATGGTTTCAGCGAATTTGGACAAGCGGAAAGAGACAGGACAGAATGTAAATGTGTGAACAGATGTTCGTACACCTTTTTCCTTCATTCACTATAAGTAATAAGGAAGGTACGGACTCTTCAACTCTCGTTTTCCTAAAGAGACGAAAACATTCATTGATGCCGGTATTCATAGATGATGGACTGCTTTAATTTGTATGGAGCGCTAAAAGTACTCTTATCTTTCGAGCTTTTGGAAGGAGTCATGGATACAAGCCTGCTGAAGAATATCACGAGCCTCTGTCATGTAGGTACACATTGTTTTGGTTGAATGCTTTCCGTTGGCTGTCTTTTTCTTTTTTCATTTTCTTTCACTGGCTCGGCAATTTAACTTGTATGTTGTTAATTTTCTTTTCTAATTTATATATTTCAGATGAGCTTAAATTTTTAGTTGTGCATATCCATGTTATTTTTCTTTTCTAATTTATATATTTCAGACGAGCTTTAAACTTTTAGTTATGCATATCTATATAATGGATAATGGGATTCCGCCTTGGTAGAGAATGGCAGAGAGCCGTAGGAGTTGTATCATGAAACCGATACTGTATAGAGTTAAAATTGGTTTTCATAGGTTCTGCCAGTTGAAGACAGCCATGCAGTCCAAAACTTATCTTCTTCTTCGTTCAGTGATTTCATGGTCCACCACTAATTTGGAATTCCCATGAATGTTGATATCATTTAATCCTGTTTCTTATGCTATGGTCATTAGAATGGTGGATGCAGTAATCTCTACGAAATTGTTAGTGCCCTGTGCCAGATCACATTCAAAATGATTCCATGCTTATTAGAGATCACTAGGCTGCCTCCTGTCCCACGTGATTGGATTGTTTTTGTTAGTAGCACTGTCAAAATAGTCATAAGGACTGTTGGAGTTGATCTGTAGGTTCCCTGACTGCCCCCTTTTCTGACTTCTCTGCCTTATCAAAATTTCTGTAGGACCCTTTTATCCTCCAACCATGCTTCCCGAGCCTCATATACCAATTCTCCTTCTCACTTTCCTTTCCTCCAGTCATTTCTTTTACAGCAGACCATACCTTCTTGGTAAATTAAGGAGAACATGATTTATGTTTCCCCTATTCTATTTCCAGAGGAAATAAAGTCCAGGACCCTGCGCTGATCATTTTTGTAGATAATCCCATGTTAAGATTCTGTTCTTCAAGGAAAGCCATAGAAATATCCTAGTAGCATGAAATTTCCATAAAGTGTCATCTCCACATTTCATCATTATGGGTCCTCAAGGCTATCATATCCAACTTTCACTTCATATAAACCTCCTTATTTGTTTGTTGTCCAGAGAACCTGTTAGATTGTTCAAGTACTCTGGTTGAAGGTTTAATTTAGTGCATTTGCATCTTGCTTCCATTCCTCTATTATATGGGCCTGAATCTGCCTGAATCCCCAAATCATTAGCCTTCTTCTATAGCCCACTATCCACCAATTAACTTGTTCTTGACTATAAACATCTCTGCTAGAAGTGTAAGTTTCTATCATGAAGGAAATTTATGACTTGTTGAGATAACCTGGGCACCTCTAGACCTCCAATCCAAGGGTCTCTTCTGATTCACACTCCTTGTGCATTTCCTACTAATTAGTTGAGATTGTCTCCTAGGAGCAAATATGTTTCCATCAATTGGCAACAATGTCTAGCTGCATGTTGCTCTTGTCTCTGAAGCATCTCCTTTCTGCACTGTTGCTGCCATCAACACTGTGCTACTGCTGCTACTATACTGCTGCCCATGACACTGCCACTGCCACTGCTGCATCTGTACTACAACTCCCTCTCAAATGTTGCATCTGCTATGTTGCTAGCATTGCCACTGCTAACACTGCATTCGTATTGCAACTCAGTTGTTGAGAGAAGCAACTGAAAAACACCCAAAATTACTGAACTAACTGTGTTCAACATAATACCATGTGAATGTTGGAATCTGACTGCTACTAGTCTCTGACCCTCTGAATCTTCTGCGCTGCTCCTGACTTTTGCACTGTGCCATCTGCACTATTGCCAACCTTTCTCTGCGCTAATCAGTCTCTGGTCTCAAGCTACTGCATCTGTCTCTTCAACCAACCCACTGCATCATCTGACACTAAGTCCATCTCGCTACTACTGAATCTCGGGCTCCCTTAGCAAGGAATTGATCCAAGAGGTGGGTTCCTTAAGGAGTCCTCCCGACTACAGTTCTATATCGCCCCATTTCCCTCCTGGAGATGCATGGGCACTCATGGCAAACTCATCTTCGTCAATTTTTGCTGGAGCAAACTTAGGATCATGTTTCTCATCCTTATCCTTTTGCTTCAAAGGACACTGGGATGCAAAGTGGCCCATATTGCCACATCTGAAACATTTCAACTTCGAAATGTCTTTCTTCCACTTCTACTTCTGCTATCCCTTTGATGCTAGAGTTGCGTTCTCCTCCTCCTCCTTGGTCTTCGTGCCACTCCCATTGCTGCCATTGAGGTTGACCTTAACCAGATTCCTCCTTAATTCTTCTTGTTGAAGGGTTGCCCACATCTCCTCCCAAGAAGGTAGTCTTTCCCTGCCTAATATACTTTGGATGAAGACTTGCCATTCATCCGAGACTCCATTCAGGGTTGTCCTTACCATTGCGGTAGACTGAGTAGTAGACCCCACTGCAGCAAGCTGGTCTCTAGTGTCTTGAAGACGTTGAAGATAGGAGTTAACCCCTTCTCCCTTCTGCATCAATGTCCGCTGCAACTTTTGTTCTAAGTACATCTTCTGCTGTTCGGAAGAACCTTCATACAGTGAAGACAAAGCTTCCCACATTTCTCGGGCTGTATCTTTGCCCTACAAGTGTGAGACCACATGATCTCGAACTCCATCAAGTATGTACCTCTTCGCCTTTGCCTGCTCGGCCTTGTACTTCTTCTGATCATTGTTCGCGGGAACAACCACAACACTCTTGACGTAAGCTTCGAGATCATACTCTTCTAGAATAGCTAAGATTCTAGTCTTCCATATGACATAGTTGGAAGCTCCTTCCAACCTATCCTGATCTTTGAGCCCGTGTGATGGCATCTCACCCAAACTGTCGAATTGAGTCCTCTAGTCACTGCGCAGCACTAGTATGTTGCCCGACAAGTGAAAAAAATTGAACTTTTGGCGAGAAAAATCCTCTGAGGAGAAAATTCCCCTTTTATGTGTCTTCGCTCTTTTCCATCGGATTTTTGCCCTGATAGAAACTGTACCCTTCAAGCACTGCGTTGAGGCTCTAGTCACTCCCTCTGTCTCTGCAAGCTCACGAACCGGAAATTGTAGCTCTTTGTCGACTCTCTTAGAGAGAGATTTCCTCAAAATCTCTACTTTCCCAGCAAGGACTGCACAATCCCTTCAAGGGGATTCGAATTACTGCCAAATGTAGCTATTGGCCTCTGATACCATGTGAAAATTCCTATACTTAAGGAACCCCTACTGCAACAAAATTGAATTTACTTCTCCTACTTGATTTTAATATACATTATCAAGTTATTTTCTGAAAACTACTGAAGTAAATTTCTTCTGCAACCTACACCAATTTAATTTGATTACATGAAAAAGAACAAGATACATAGGACACCGTTATTTTTGGACAAACTATTCCCCGGAAAAACTCAATGCGGGAAAACTGGTGCAACAACTCTGAGGGTTTTATATTATTAAGCAGTGTTTCTGAATACAATGTTGGATGCCCTCCCGACAATCCAGTTATAGAGAAAAATATAATGGCATAAAACTGAGTGAGATTACCTCACTTCACCCGGAAATTTCCGGCTGATCCGATAGCAGAACTGGCAAACCTCCGACTATCTTTGTGGTGGCCCTGCGTCAGCCTCAGAGGCTTTGTGCAAGCCCTGCGTTGTCTCTTCTGCCTCTTGGAGCTTTTGCGTCAACCTCTCCCGGCTGTTCTGGTAGCTCCCCGACAGTTCCAGATTTCTGCGTGAAGGCAGCTTCCCTTCTGCGCTAGCCCTTCTGGCTTTGCGTCAAGCCTGCGTGGGCCCAGATTGGCCCAACGTCAGTCCCTCTAGGTGTTGCGCTGCCTCCACTGGTGGCTCTCCGCCTCTCTGCCCAGTATTCCCGAACTATCCCTACCCCTCTGCTGCAGAATGATCACTTAGTTCAAATTTCTCAGCTTCCAAGCCCCAAAAATTTCGAACTCTAGATCAATTCGTTCTCTCGGTGTATTCCTGAATGAACCCCAAGCCTCCTTATACTTTTCTCGTTGAGACTTCAACGACGAGATTAAGTCTCTAATCAACGGCTAAGATTAAAAACTTGACTTGATCTACTTTCTAGAACATTCTCACCCATATTTTGATTAATACCCATTAATACTTTAATTTTCCTAAGTTTAGACTTAGGAACCCCATTAAAAATATTAATTATTTTAATAAAATACAATCCGGGTGGAATTTCACCAAACGGTTTCTGGGTTCTTTATAAATCATGTGCCTTAGCCTCTCCACCAATTTTCATGGCTAGAGCACATCGGATGCTACCAAAGACTAACACCGGCTTCTAAAACTCGAATTCCCTCTGCAAATTTCAGACTCCATCTTGGCTTCTGCGTTGCCTCTGCGTGGCTCTGCGTTAGCCCCTCTGGCTCAGCGCTGCCACCGCTGGATCTCCCTCTACCTTCTCTACTGAGTATCCTCCGACTGAGAAATATTTACCTTCGGATACTATCTCTGCCCCTCACTGCAAAAGCTCACTTCAAATCTTTCTCCAACAACTGCTCTACTTTAGAAATTCGATCTTCTGAACTCTCCAATGTGTTCTCCAAGTGCCCATCAAGCTTCCTCATATAATCCTCTCATTGATCAATCAACGACCCAGATTAGATCCTAATCAATGGCTCAGATCATATTGACTTGATCTTCGCCTTCTTCTAGAAATTTCACCCACAGTTTATATTACCCTTTAATTATTTTAATTTCCTAAGTTTAGACTCAGGGTCCCATTAAAAATAATTAATTATTTTAATAAAACTGTCTTTGGGTGGAATTTCCCAAAATGGTTTCAAGGTATTGGAGAATGCATGTGTCTAAGTCTACCTGCAAATTTTGAGACTTAAGAGCACATCCAATGCTACCAGAAATCAACAAGTTCACTCCTCCTAACCACATTTGATAAAAGAGCCCTATTGCCCCCTCAACATGCCCATTCTTGATGTCAAAACAAGTCTTGGTTCCATACAAAGTGCATATGACCAAACGATTTGCCAATCAACCGATTTGTTGACACCATGCATATCATTATTTCATATAGGTATTTTTCTAAACAAATCACAGGCATCCTCCATGCACCTAAATTCACCAAAATACTACAAGCTGCGAGAACCCTAGCAATGGTAAAATGATTTGGTAAAATAAGTTCAAGGCCTTGCCACCAGATTCATTTCTGGCATATGCTAGAATCATTCCATCCTAGGAGACCACATTGTATATAGACATTTCTTCAAACACTTGCTATGCATCCTCTGGCTAAATTGGTGGATGGTTATGCAGTTATGAATCAACTAACTACGTGAGACGTTGTTTTCATGAATGGTGATGATAGCTATATAGTATATATGCCAAGCATGGTATTCTAGAGGAACCTTTGAGATTGTTTAAAGAAATTTGAAAAACAAGAATTTAGCCAAATAATTTCCTGTTCCCCTACATTGAATATAGACATTTAGTCAAACATGTCAATTACATCCACTGGAAATGCTTCAAGGCCTCTTGACAATACCCATTATGTACGAGACCACCAATCATGGTAGACCATGTCAAAAAATCCTTTTAGGAATTTTGTGAAACACTTGGCATATGAACTCCACAACATTGTATTTGTTATATATGTCAATGAGGGCACTAGCCACAAGATTATCTGACTCAACCCCTCTTTCAACAATAAGGTCATGAATGTCCCTAACCTCGTGCAAAGTTATATAAAGGTCACAGTTATGACGTAAGAGTTGCAACATATAACTTGTAAGAGGTAGACCAGAGATGAGACCACTGTACCATCAGAATCCAGACAACATAATCCAACCCCATATAAAGTGCAATACATAGACTCAACATCTCCTCCACCCACATTCTAAAGTCTTCCTGAATCCAAATCATCTTAGAGATGGTCAAAACATATAGCTTTGTGTGCACACATATTAAACACGAAAGAAATAGTTAAGAATTTTTGGCACCTTCCGTCATAATAGCAACAAAAGCATGGAACAAAAACTATGCCCATTGTTGCCTTAAAATCCCTAAAGATGATTTGGAAGTTGGGATCCAAAACGAACTAAAAAAAGACATTTTGCTGAGTGATTTTGTTAAGTAGTTTGAAAGCGTACCAACACTTTCTTCTTTGTATTCTATGTTTGATCCATGCATGCGCAGTGCTGCAGCTTGGGCTTTGATGCCAGTTCTAACATCCCCAAGTTGCCCAACTGGGGTGATGCCCCTGCCTTTGACACTGATATTGTGAACATAATACAGATACATAACATGCCAAAAATATCCATAAAACATACATAAAACAGGTTTTAAACACCTATATATGAAAATCCACTGACTAGTTATCAACCTCGGATGCATCACCCAACCATAGATTGTGTTGCACCATCTCTCTTAGCAGTTGGTCACCCTCGAGTTGGGGCCATGTCTCTACTATGACAATGGATACCCAAGCTAGGTACATATCCAATATCGAATATGAATAGTACCAAGCTACCAAACCCCAGTAGTTGCCAACCAATAGACTCACACCCCATCGTCCCAACACCCAAGTAGTGCATCCCCTTCTCCGCACTGGTAGTCTGTCGAGATGTGCCACTACCTCTAGGGTGTTTAGCTCGAGTCAGCCAAGGATGTCTCAGAGCCTTGTCGCTTCCATCAATTATTACTTACCGTAAGGGGTCTCTAGGTCCTCTCATAGGGACACTTGTCCCTTATTGATGCATATCCCCCTGAATAGGGGAGCTATCTTTTTATATGCTTGGTGCCCTCTTCCTTTTATATTTTAATGATATCTTGTCATGGAGTCCCAACCCCCCATATTCTTTTCATCCCTCGGTTCGTAGTCGTTGTGTTAATTTTAGTATATTTACATATTATTTCTACTAGGCTCACTAGCCTTTTTCCACACAAGATCTCTGGTCTGATCACACAAGCACTCCAGCCTTCAAACTCATAAGTACCCTGGCCCACTATCCTAGCACATTTATACACATACAGACATATATGCCTCAATAGATTGTGGCCCACTAGCCTATTTTACTTGCATTGGATCACTAGCCTAAATATCATATGTACATATTCATTACAACCTAGGGATTAATTTAGGGTATTACAACAACCATGCCTTCAATATATAGGGATTTAGGGGAAAAGTGTGGCTTTAATGTTGTAGTATTCTATGATGATTTTTGGTAGGTGCTTTGATCTTGTGTGGTTATTCATTCTTTAATTGTCATCTCTTTTTCCACCTTCAATTTAATTTAGTTAATAGATCTCTTCCTTTATAGTTGGCCCTTATCAAGGTTGACTTATCACATCAAATAATTAAACTAGTATCCATTCCAATACAACTCTTACCATGGACCTTTATTAGATGGCACTATTCAGGGCCAACCAATAGTGCTAACTCTTGTTACCTAGTTTAATGTGGGGCATATCCATTTTTATTAAATTAGTCTAGTGTAGCGTCTATTGCCTCTATTTAGCATTGGTTTTGGTCAATGAACTACCTCCATGGTGGGGCTCATTTGTCTTTTTCACCTTTTGGGAGTGAAATCTTTGTCCTTTTGTCTATGGCATGGCCTTTTTGATTTGAAAAATCCCATATTTCATTGCTTTCATGTTTTCAAATCTTTGGAACATGATTTTTTCCCCATCCACAAGTTTCTCCCATTGTTTTGCAACAATTTGCTAGTTCCACACATAATAGTGAGTTGGTTGTGCTTGCTTCTTGCTAAACTCCTCACCATATTACCCAAATAATAGTTTTATTTTCCAAATTATCATGAATCTTCATGTTTGCACACTTCACTTTCTATTTTAATATACTTTTTGTGTGCTTGCTGTTGATTTTTCATAGGTATTCTATACTTATAATTACTTGTAATGATTTAGTCTTATTCATATTTTTCATTCATCACTAAGCAATTACACAAAAGACATCAACAATAGAAACATAATGCTAGTAGGATCATAAAGAGACAACCAAGTGAGACACACAAGAATTTTACCTTGGGAAAGCCCACTTGGGGGAAAAGCCCAACAACCTTTTACTCAAAGAAATTATTCACTTCAACAAGAGATACAATTTGATCCTTACAATCAAAATAAATTCAACTGACTAATAGCAAAACCCAAGTCAAACTTGGTCAAATATCTTGCCCAAAAATTTGTCCTGCCTCAGATTCAGCCTACCTTAGATTCAACTTGCATCAGATGTTTGCCTTCGATTTTGTCTGCCTTAGATTTGACCTGCCTTAGAGTTCGGTCCGCACTGATTTAACTTTCATCAAATGTCTGCCTCATATTCGATTTGCCACAGATTTGGCCTGCATCAGAAATAAGCTCACATGAACAAAATAAGAGTGACCTGAAACTATGTGTTGAGGAGGAAGATGAGTGGCATATTTATAGTTGTTGATGAGGCCGAATGGGTGTGCCCCTTGTTGGAGCCGACCTGATTTTATGGAGGGTCGACTTGCCTTTTTGGAGGCAAAAATAATTTGAATTTAAAAATTCATTTTCCCTCTTTTGGAGTTGACTTGAAAATTATTTCATGATTATCTTTTTCCTTTATTTGGAGGGCTCAAAACAATTATGAAGACCAACTGTAGCTACAAAATTTAACAGTCCTTTTGAGGTAGGGAGGTATCCATAATGACTATCCAAATGTTCTTTGGTTGACAAATTCCTCTAAGAAAAGGTTATAACAATTCATCATGAGCATCAACATCATTCAATTTCCATAATCCTAGTTAGCGACTTTGATCCATGGTAAATCATAAGCATAAACTAGTTACCATAATTTTGGTCAATACCTTTAACCTATGGTGTATCACCATAATCCTAGTTGATACTCTTAACACATGGTACATCATTAGCATCAACTAGTCACCATGATTCTGGTCAGTGCCTTTGACCCATGGTATACTGACTAGTCCTGGTTCACCATCATCCTAGTCAATCTCTTTGACTCATGGTGAAACTCCAAAGGCCTCACTCTAGGCATCTAGGACCATTCTTCCTAATCTTGGTCACCATACTTGACTTTGGAAGAATGACTATCCTTTTCCGAACCATTCTCACTAATACTAGGGAGAATGACTGTTCCTGATGCTAAATGTGCTCACTCAACCTGCCTGGAGAGTTTGAGCTTGATGTTAAAGGGCACCCACTCAACTGAGTGATTTTGGGCCTCTAGGACCATTCTTCCTAATTCTAGTCAACATAATTGACATAGGAGGAATGTCTGTCCTCTGTCGAACCATTCTCCCTAATTCTGGTCAACATACTTGACTCAAGGAGAGTGTTTGTCCATGACATTGTCACATCAATGCTCCCTCTTTATAGAGAGGCACTCCAGGCTTATCCTCGATGTATACAAACTTCATCTTGGGACAATCTGATTGTTTGTCAAATGGTATTGGAGCCACACTGCTCCCTTTTGTACCATGTCTCGGTACTAGATCTCATTGAGCTTTGACCTGTCATCATGGTCATCACCTGCACTTGATCAAACAATCTTGCAAGTAGTTTCTGAAGCCATACTGCTTCACAACTTGCTAACCAAGCTGCAATATACTTGGCCTCTACAATACTGAGTGCAACAGATGTTTGCTTCCTGCTCATTCAAGAAATCATAACATAACCCAAACTAAAGCAATATCTTGATGAACTCTTTATGTCTTTTGCACTCTCTACCCAATCTGAATTTGTATATTCCTGCAGTTGTACTTCATTGTTTGAGACATATCTCAAACCATAATTGGTTGTGCCATAACCAACTGTACCATGTTGGTACTTCAACACATATTGGCTCAACCATAAGCTGATCGGTTATTCTCCGGTTACCTGAACTGGGTGCTCTTTCTGAAACAAATTCTATTGTGGCAATCCTGGTTGCTCCCTCTACCACTGCTATTTTCTAGCATATCAACTATCTAGCCTAACAATCTCAATGACATCCCATCATCTCGAACTCAAAGGTCAACTCCCTTTGAAGCTAAAACAAGGCTCCCTGACTACTCCCTCTGTTACGGAAGCAAATATTTTTGCCACAGTTGCTCCCTATAACATATGAGTCCTTCTACTGCCATTAGAAATAAATCATATAGGATCAACCTTGATCCATTAATCCAAATATTAGGTGCGTTCTTCTATTTGCAAGCAGGAGACTTCTTCATGACCTTCAAAGCCTTGAGGTGGTTCCATGTACACTTCTTCCTCAAATTCTTCATGGAGAAAAACAACCTCTACATCCATTTGATGTAATTCCATAACATAAGCAATAATAATTCTAATAGAAGTGTACTTGACAATTGGAATAAATGTCTTTTCATGATCCTTTTACTCTTTCTATGAGAACCTTCTCAAATCTTGCTTCTATGCTGCCATTTGCTGCATGTACAATTAAGGTATACTTCAAATGTGTTGATCCGCCTGCTCTCTCCGAGCTCGTATCTCATCTAGTACAATATGTCTCAACTCAAATCACTGATTCTGGGAAAGTCCTCTTGTCTCACACTTTGCTTTGATCTTCCACTACTTCCATCTACTTCTTGAGCCTTGGCAGTGTTTAGTATGTACCTGCAATCCTCACTAGGAGGCCATGGAAGAACAATTATAACCAAGAAAAGGATACAAAGACAAGAGGCTAATTAATAGTAAAACAATAACAATAATAATCAAGGAAGAGAGATATAAGTTACTTATTTTTTTGAGGATTATAGGAAAATGTCAGCTCCCTCTTGATCTTAGCCTTCTTGCATCCATCTTGCAGATTTATCAACCTCTTCCTCATCATCAGCATGATGTCATTCCTTCCTTGCATGAGCTAGGGTTTCTTCTTTTAGCAGAAACATGGATTTAGGTCTAGCTCTAGGGTTTTATTCACAAACCCTAGGGCTTTCTTATCGAGTCTTCTAGACTACTAGGGTTTACAAACCCTAGACTTCCAACTTTATCTCAACCTTTCTCATATGCAAGTTTTCTTTCCAAAACCCAAATGCACAAAACCATAAAATTTAGACGTAATAGTCCATTATAGCATATGACCTCAACTAGCAGCATATGCAGGGCATCTTTCATGGTTCATACCATCAATACAACATCCTGCTTCTGTACTTAATCTGAAATGCAATGCAACATTGCCAAAGCAAAACAGAGGTCCCCAAAACAATATTTTGACCCTTATACTAAAGACACTTAGATAGCTTCCTGTGTAGTTACCCAAGAGATATTTTGAGAGAGGACTTCCTTCAAGCCTTCCAGAACCTTCAAATAATCATCTGATATTGCACCATATCTCATTTAATACAATCATACTCACAACGGGCAATGTAAAACATATCACTGTAGTATATGATATTACAGACTTTGCAACTTCAGGACAACCTTTTATTGAACTCATATCAAAGGAAATGTTCTACACAAATTATTGATTTCAACCCATAAAATACTTTAGTAAATCAAATACGCTTGGTCCATCTCTCTTAGCCATCCAGAATCAAGACTTATGATGATGTTATTACTTTTTCCAAGATAGCTTACATACTACAGATCAATAGGTGTATCTATCACTTGTGAATCTCATTATGGAAATTGTTTTGCACAAGTAGGTGAAGGGACTCCTTAATGATTTCTGCAAGACTTTTGTAAGGTAACAGTTTCTGAATTATTGACATAGTTCTTTGTTTAATGATACATTTTGCACAAATGAATTTTCATCCTTCAACCTTACTTCATTGGACTAGAGATCAACATCTCCAAAGAGAATTTTGATACAAGTCTTACTACAAACTTTTCAACTAGGCCTATACTTGGTCCTCATTGATAGATATGATGACAAGTGATAACTGGCATAGCCTTCAAAGGAACTTTGATCTCAAACAGAATCATTATGAGTAGTTTAAGTGATGATACATACTTCACACCTTAAGGATTCAATGAAGCATCAAATTTTAGATTTTGTGGCTTCTTTATTTGACTGATATGATACAAAACTGTATTCCTAGGCCTCATACTCTTCATCTGTACATCCTAGCATTGTAGTGTGCATTGATTGGCAATCTTGATTTGTGAATGAGCCAAATAAATATGCATTGTCTTATCAGTCCTTGAGCTAGAACAAAACAAATACAATTTTTGAAATAGTCTAGACACATCGATCATAAAAAATTAAAGAGACTCCTTTCAATGTACATGGCCTTATGCAATTCACCTTGTGCAAACAAACTTATGCACAAGAGACAACTTGCTGGTTTTGTAGACAGGTATTTCAGGCTTCTGACTGGATTCCTTTAGGCTTAGAGACTCCTCAGCCCTTCTGAGATCTCTCAGCCTTATGTAACTCCCTGAGGTAATCTTCGACCTTTGTACTGGTCCTGATGTTTAGAACTTGAGCTTCATTCCTACTACATATGTTCTGAGGCCTACCTGACCTACTAAAACAAACTAAGGCTTTTCGGCCTACCTTCAACTAAGATACTTCGACCTTCTCTGAATATTGTCACGATCTAATAGACCTTAAGAATGGATCCAACAATATGAATTTTGGCTTCATAAGAGGGGTATGAAACTTCGGTCTTCCTGAGGTCATTCGATTCATCTGAAATTAGATTTGATGGCATTCGACCTTAGGGCTTCGACCTTTATCTCAGATATAGAATAGATTTGTCTTTCATGGATCATAGGTCACAATAGGGCATATCTAGGCATCTTGGAATATTTTTTGACCTTTTTACATTCAAAATAATACTAGGGTTTTTAGGGCTAGAACAAACCCTAGTAACTTGAAATTGACTAGGTTCTTTCAAGGTTGCTCTTTCATCCACACTCTGATTCCATGTTGATTTTTCATAGGTCTTCTAAACTGATAATTACTTCTAATGATTTAATATTTTTCATATTTTTCATTCATCATTAAGCAATTACATAGAAGACATCAATAGTAAAAACAAAATTCCAGTAGGATCATAAAGAGACAACCAAGCAAGAGACACAGGAATTTTACCTTGGGAAAACCCACTTGGGGAAAAACCCAAGAACCTTTTCCTTAGAGAAATTATTCACTTCAACAAGAGATACAATTTGATCCTTACAGTCAAAATAAAGTCAACTTACTAATAGCAAAACCTAGGTCAAACCTGGTCAAATAAACTGCCCAAAAATTCGGCCTACATCAGATGCCTGCCTCAGATTTTGTCTACCATATATTCAACCTGCCTTAGAGTTTCCACAGATTGGACCTGCCTCAGGTTTGGTTTGCCACAGAGTTGGCCTGCCTCAGATTTGGTCTGCCTAAAAAATAAGCTCGCATGAACAAAAGAAGAGTGATCCAAAATTGTGTATTGAGGAGGAACACGAGTGGCATATTTATAGTTGTTGATGAGGTGAAATGGGTGTGTCCCTTGATGTAGCTGCCCTGATCTTATGGAGGGCCAACTTGCCTTTTTGGAGGAAAAAATAATTTGAATTTATAAATTCATTTTCCCTTTCTTGGAGGCTACTTGAAAATTATTTCATAATTATCCTTTTTCTCTATTTGGAGGACCAAAAGCAATTATGAAGACTGACTGTAGCTACAAAATTCAACACTTCCTTTAGTTTATAATTCCTTTTCCCCTCTTTGAGCCTAAAACTCCTTCTTAGCTCTTCCTCTCCTTGTAGGCTTTCTTGTCCATTTTTTTCTCATGTTTTTATTCTCCTCCATGGATATTTTGCTCCCATCTTGGAGGCCTTTCCTTTGTATTTCAAGGTTTTTGTAAGGTCTTCTACCATACACTTTTTTTTTTGTATTTTTAGGATGACAATCGAGGGTGTTGGTTTGTGCTTCCCATGGCTTTAAATACAACATTTACTACCTTTATAGTCATCTTCTTTCGCTTTGTTCATCTCGATGGTTTGTTGCCATAAAAGTTGAAACCATGCCTCCATAGAGTATCACTAGGGGTTCTCACCCTCAACTCTTTGTTCATGGCTTGAACCATGACATCATTACACCATGCCAAGCTACTCCACTCACCTCCCCTTTAATTTTTTCCAATGCTTCTTGATTTCACCTCATCTTCTCTAACATTCTCCCACATCTGCCTTATCTTCTCCCATTGCTTCCCATTCCCACCACCTCTTGGCCTTTGTATCTGTTGCTTAGAGCTTCGACCTATAGGTAAAAGGTACCTATTAAGCTCTTAAAATACAATGAGTTAAAGAATCTATCTTCCTCCTGTTGTCTCGAAATCTAGCAGGTCTTGTGAAAGGCCTCATAAGATAGAAACTAGACTAAGAAACAACAATGAGGTGGATGCCACTATCACCTCAACACTCCACCTCCTCCTCTTTAGTGGAATTGAACCACACGAGAGGATTCTTAGTATAGGTCACCTAAATGATATTCTAGGTCAAAGGATCAAAGGGGACACTTTAATAGGCATAATCAAGGTACTTAGACTAGGAACAAGGCTCAATTCTTTGTGATAGGGAATAACATACCCATTAAGAGGCCTATAAGGTGGTACTTGTAGCCTAGGGTTTTCAATGTATGATTCAACAATGGCACAACTAGGCATACAAGGATAAGGAAAAGGTTTTCTTGAAAGGTATAATCAACAATAGGAGCCAAAAACCTTCAAATGACCCTAAGTTGAAGCCTGAATGCAGAATTAGGGTTTTTCGAGCCTTATAATTGCCTAGGGGTGATGATGTCAACATTAGGGAAGCACTTTCAACCATGAAAATTGTTAGATTTTCATGTTTTGTGGCTCTACAAGGTGAAACGACTTCAAATCAGCTCAATGTCCAAGCCTTAGTTCAATTAAGCCTGAAACCCTAACCCCAACAACTTCACTTGAAGGGACAAAATTTTAGGAGAGAGAGGAAAACAAGTTTTATGATTTTTGGTCACTGATATGGATGGTAGTGCCTTCTATCTACTTGGGTGATGGATTCTTAGGGATTTTTACCATGGAAATATCAAAACCTTGAAGGGAGTAAGGGGGCAACCATAGGTTTTCACTTTCTAACCCTAACTATCATTTTATGAAGGGATAAATTTACTAGAGAGAAGCTCTCTAGGAGGTTCTCTAGGGAGTCCAATGATACAAAATTAAAGCATGCAAAATTTACCAAGCATTTCATAGAAATATAAGCATTTAGACACAAAACATAGAAACCCTAGCAATATGCATTACATGCAATAATCATGAAAGTTATTCAACAAAAAGTACTCACAAGAGATCCAAGAACAATCCTTTTTTATCCCAAAATGACGTCTCCACAACAAGCACTAGTCTCTAATAGCCAAAAATCCACAAAATATCACATCTCCACAAAGTAGCAAAGTACAACTAGCTAGGTTGAGTTCTATAAGAGAGGTTGAGTTTTTCCACAAGGGATGATGAACAAAATGAAAAGGTGATTCTCTATTTATATGAGGTCTACTTCTTCTAATTTCTAATTAAAAGCCCCTACGCAAGTTTGATTTTTCAGTGGACAAAAGTAAAATTGGGTTACAAGCCAACCCACTAGCTTTATAACATAATATGCCAAGATAAGCATAAATGTGTGTGACGTAGACCTAAAAAGGTGATGACTTCATATTGTTTTAGGGATCAAAATGCTCCATCAAGGCAAAGACAAGGCTCAAAAATGTCTTCAAGCATCATGATCATCCTCCATCTCAGGGAAATCCCCAAATCACACATCAAAGCAGCTCCAAGGGTCGAAAATCCAGCTGTGGGTGCCAGACATCATCTCCATGGGTTTCAAGTGAGAAATGTGGTGCCTCGTATCTCTAGCATTAGGGCTCCATCGGGTGCAACAAGACCTCCTCAATCATACCAAGAATAACCATCCTCCTTTGAGCCCTGGATCATGGCATGCCCATCAAGTAGAGTGAAGGCCAACTTGGGGGCATGTTTTGTCCATTGGTACATCACCAAAGATCCTCCATGCTAGGATGATCCTTGGGCTGCTCTGGGATGCAAATTAATTGCCCAAGTCATCAAAAGGCCTAATGCTCTGCCAAAAGTGGGCAACATTGCATCTGTTATGTCATCATGCTCTCTAGAATGTAGGATATGGCCTGGGAATTATGTGGAGTGGGGTGCCCTCAAGACCTCTAATGCTTTGGATAACCTGTCAAAATCAACTCAAAGTCAAGTGAAAGCAACCACTCATTAGAGACTAAGATCATAAATGCATCTAAGTGGACCATACTGAAGCGTTTAGGGCATATTAATACTTCAAACTGGGATCACCTTGAAATATTTTACTAGACCAAGTCCATTAAAGGTGTTCCCTACCTTTGTAGGGGTGGCTAAGTATTCAACCCTATTAGGTGCTTCTAGCCCCCAAGGGGAGGTGGCATTTCTAAGGTTAACCATTCAATCAATAGGCATTGGTGTAAATAAGTGACAATGGAAAGGAAGAACATTCATGGCCAAGTGCCATGGTCAGGAGACCAACTAATGAGAGTCCACATCTTGAGTGTATAGATGTAATGGAGGGAGCAATCATGGATGCATGAGTTACCTTGCTTGTCCTTCTTTTCCCACCCCTTTGGTGCACCTTTTACTTTTTTAATAATGATTTGTGTTTTGGTGCATAGCTCAAGGGTCAAAGCTTGATTTTTATAATATAGCATTTAATTTACCCCTTAAGATGTGGTGGTTTGTCACTAATTAGGGTTGGGACATGCAAGGGTTCCTTTTGATGAGATGGAGCATCAAGTACTTTGGAACTGGGTGATGGCTAATGAGGAGGGTGGAGATCATGCTTGGCTTTTGCCCACGTGCTAAATTATGTCTCGACCATCTTTTGCATTTTGATCTTATTTTCTTTCATTGTGGCCATATTATGCCTTTCCATTCTTTTAGCTGCATCAACCTCCAGGGCAATGTTTTTTGGCCCTACTCAAATATGTAGATAAGAGAGCACCAAATCCCAATGAACCAATGGCAGTTGAACCCGAAGAATAGAGATAGTATCAAGGGCTTATAATGTGTTGTGGAAGGTGTTATGTATGGTAAAGGGAGAATGGACACGCTATTTCAAATCTAGGTCTTCCAAGTAGTGCCCCTCCTAGAACCCTAAGTCCTTAGGGGAAGTCCCATTGGACTAGGGATAAAAATTAACCCCCTTGGTAAAGTGAGAAAACAAATTTATAGCCGATATCGGTCAATCATCTAGATCACCCCTTTCTCCATACTAAATGCCCAAAACACTAAGTAAAAGCACCAAATTGCAAAATGATCAAAGTACTTGTTGAGTGGTATCCCATCATTCAAGAGGAGTGCTGGATAGTGACAGGTATAGTTACTGGTGTAGATGGTGGAGGAGCTGACATATCATCATCGTCAAGCTAATGTGTAGGGTTGTTGGCTGGTCAGATATCCAAAATAGGAGAAATTTTTTTTATTCTGCTAGGGGTTACCCATTTTGGTGGGTAACACCTCTCCTCTTTTTATTTTATGTGCTAGAATAGTGTAATAAGGCTGACATGAATGGAATTGAGGAAGTGAACTATTTTCTGTTCTTTTAGAATCACATATGCAAAAATGTGAAGCATGGAGCTAGATCCTCTAAAACAAGAACAAATACAACCTTGTCAACCTCTCTTTTTGGCCAAAATTTTCCTTTTCTTCATATTTCCATTGGACCCTGAGTGATTTAAGTTATCTCTTTAGCCAAGATATCCCTTGTGCTGAATTTTCTAAGTCTATCCGTTAGAAAATTAATCTGTATTCTGCTGGTTTATTTCTTCTACTTGTTTAGATTCGAACAAGTTATTTAATACATTTAAATATCGAAATAAACACAATACAGTCACAACATCTACAGATCATGAACTGAAATAAAACAAACACACAAGTGACACCGTTGTTTTTGGACAAATGTCCCCAGAAAAACCCAATGCGGGAAAACCGCTGCAGCTATTCAGAGGGTTATAATATTATGCAGTTTATATGAGTACAACTGGGTGCCTAACCGGCTCACCCGACAGAGAATAATACATGACAACAATACCTATATATCCGGAAACAGGTATTCAGAAAACTTGTCCCACGAAACCCTCTTTGACACAACTGAAGCTCAATGCTGGCCCTTCTGGCTTCTGTGTTAGCCTCTTGTTGACCCGCGTCAACCCCAGGATCCTCTGCGTCAGCCCTCTGAGGCACTGCGCAGCCTCTGGGACCCTCTGCGTCACTCCAACAGCCTCTATGTGGATGACGCAGTCCCTTTGGCCTCTGCACTGTCTCTGCTTGGCTTTGCATAGGCTGGACTGGCTACTGCTCTCGCTCTCTCTGCTTTTGCGCTGGTTTCTCAGTATTGTCTCTGCCTCTCTGCATCGTACTCACTGCCCCTCGCTGTTGATCACTGATTCAACTTTACTTAGCAACCCCGCTCTAGCAAAATGAATGACTAATCACTCTGGTGTATTCTCCAATTGACCCTCAAGCCTCCTCTTATACTTTTCTCGTTGGTCCTTCAACGACCGAGATTAAATCTCTAACCAACGGCTAAGATTAGATTTGGCTTGATCCATGACTTTTGGAACCTTCTAACCCAGTTTTATATTAATACCCATTAATATTTTATTTTTCCTAAGTTTAGACTTAGGAACTCCATTAAAAATATTAACTATTTTAATATCTCCCAAACCGGTTAGAATCCGCCCAAACCATTTCTGGGTCTTGGAGATCTCATGTGCTTTAGCCTCTCCACGAATTTTCATGGCTAGAGCACATCAGATGCTATCCCAAATCAACACCTTGAAGAGAGGTGACACATTATTTTGTTATAATTTTGGTGACTATGTCATTTCTCTATGATGAGTGTCAATTTAGTTCATCCTTTTGATGGCTCCTTTTGGGTTGAAGCCATTGTTAGTGGATTGGAATTACTCTTCCTTGGGAAAATCCCTTCTTACCCCTTTTCTCTTTCTTTCATGGGAGATTTCTTATCCTTGCCTATCTTTTGACCTTCTAAATTCTTTCATTGGTGCTTTGTTAGCTTTTGGGGTTATTCCAAAAGTGTTTTCACATAGCTAGGAGAGTGCTAGGTCTCCTAGTCCATAGGAGATGCTTGATGGACATATGGATGGCTTAGTTTGGGTGGATGATTGACCTTGTTTAGAGTGCTAGCATGATGCATTTACCTAGGAGGTTGTTATCCTAATCAACATTATGACTAGCCCATTGGGTGCACACAATGGGGAGGTCATTTGCTTGATTACGAGAGATACCTACCTCGAAGGAGGAGTTCTAGGCACCTAGCCCTATGGAGTTTGGACACTTGACTTGAGGACGCTTGGGTCGAGGAGCATACTTCATAGAGGTTGAGCATGGACCTAGACACATATGTTGAGAAGCATTGGCACATAATAACCACCTTGACACACATGTTGAGGTGTGTTGGGCAGAAAAGGGCATGTGATACATAACTAGAGGAGGAATGCCTTAAATGAGGACACTTGGAGAGTGAAACACCATGGGAGAGGGAGTGGTGTTGGTCTAGCAATGTGTTGGAGAGTGCACCATCTTAGAGGAGGGGGCATTGAGCCCAAGGAGGATCATGCTTGGATTGTGTACCACGTTGGGTTTTTGTAAAACCCTAGTATGGCACTTGTTATCCTTGTATTGTGTATACTATAGTGCTCAATGTGGGTTTGCCTTGTTGGTTACTTGTATGGACTTAGTTCATGTTTTATGTTGGCCTCCCTTGCCTATTTTATATAAAGGGAAGGGTGTTAAATTCTTTTATCCCAGATTTGATTTACCTTCAACAATTTATTAAAAACCCAGAAAATATTTATCTCAAATATTTCTGAAATTGTTGATAAAATAAACACATTGGTATACTAACTCAGAAAATAAAATGCAACGGAAGTAAACTAGGGAAATCAATCACACTACAACATCAAATTTGTTTCCAACACAATCTTCTTTCATATTAATTTCCTCCCCAAAATTTGGGCTTAGGCCCATAGAGAATACATAGAAAATTACAACTATTGGGAACTTGGAACTCGATCCTACTATGAAAAATGGGCTTGAGGAAATTTGCACTACTGAAGAAACTCAACCTCAAGAAAATTAAGCCTCCCTCACCAGCAATTTGGCCCCTCTTTTCCCTCGTATGACCCTTGTGCGCTTAAGAAATTCAACCTATGAAATTTTCAACTATTGTAGCAACTAGAAATTATTCTGCTAACTGTAAATTAATTTTGCAGTTTATTTTCTACGAAAAACAACGAATAATTCACAATTGCAATTTTCACCAAATAAACACTGCGGAAGATAAATTGGAAACTGAGAAAACACTGACACACACACAAAAAATATAACACCATTGTTTTTGGACAAAAGTCCTCAGAAAAATCCTCTGTGGGAAAACCGGTCCAGTAGCTGAGGGTTTTTATTTTTAAGTAGTAGTGAGAAAATTCTGAGTTCAACTAGATGCCAAAAACTAGCAATCCTACAGAGAAAATATTGGCAAAAATTTAGTGAGTAATTTTCCTCACCCCACAAGCAATCCTGGCTCAATGAAGCCACTCCAACTGGCTCTGTGCAGGCCCTACATCACTTCTATGCAAGCCCGAAACTTGCTAACTCAGAACTACCTTGAATCAGCTACTGACTTTATGTCGCTGGTCTAGATGCCTCTGACTTGGTCCTCTGGAATTTCTCCAAGCCACTAGCTCCTAAAAGGACCCTTGCTCTAGCTAAATAAAATTTCCCTCTAGAGGCTACTGTGCTGCTGTTGCGTCAGCCTCTTTGTGGCTATCTCTGCCTCCCTGCAAGCTACTCTTCGAAACTAGAAGACTTCCTTTAGACTCACTGTCTCTGCCCCTCTCTGTCTATGCATCCCCTTTGAATCAAACTCTTCCGGTAGAATACTGTTGCTCTCTGGAAAATCGAAATGCCCAAGGAAACTAGATCTCAAGTGTATTCTTCCATTTACCCATCGACCTCTTCTTATAATCTCTAGTTGGGACTCCAACGACCAAGATTAAAACTTAATCAATGGCTGAGATCATTTCCTAGTCGATCCGTGTGAATTTCTAGAGAAATCTCACCTTCCTCAATTAATTGTTGTTAATTAATCATTTTCCCTAAGTTAGACTTAGGAAAAATTTAATTACTGATTAATTAACTTAATTAAGGCATTTCTAGGTGGATTTTCTTGAAACCTTTTCTAGGTTCTAGAGTCCTAGTGTTTCTTAGCCTCTCTGACAATTGTCGAGACTAGAACACCATCTGGTGGTACAAAAACTAACAGTCCTTCTTAGCGAGGAAGGTGTTCTCATCAACTCTAGTGTTGCACTGCTACTACAACACCCTATCTTTGTAACATCCTTCATACACGCTGCTGATGTCTGACAGGTATCTCTGCTGGAAATGATTGTGCTCCTCCCTCAGTTACAATGCTGCTCCCTTAGTCACAACGTTGTTCCCTTAGTCACTGCCCATCAACCACTACACTAACTTTGATTCATTTGCCATTGACTACAACTAAACCATGTTGCATCTGTGCTGCTATTGACACTGCACTATACAACCTGTACTGTTGCCAACTTTGCATCCGCACTGCAACTCAACTCCTTCTCAATTGTTGCTGCTACTACTGCAACTATTGCAACTGAGAAGCATCTAAAATACTGAATCAATTGTCTCTATGCTGCCACCGTCTCTTGAGCGTCTGACTGCTGCTAGCCTTTGCATTGTCCACTGAGAAATCTGGGTTGCTGTTGATTTTGCATTTTGCCTCCTACACTGCTATCAACACTGCTTTGTGCTCCTCAACATTTGACTGCAACTAGTTTGCAACTGTCACTCTGGAATCTGACTGCATCAACTGACACTGATCCTCTTGCTATTGAATACTTTGGGCCCTTGTAGAAAGGTAATGATCAATGAGGAAACACCAACCGATGCTCACCTCAATGGACCCTGCCCAAACCTCTGCGCAACTTTGGGACTATAGCTCCATATCACCCAACCTCACTCTTGCAGGTATAGCTGCAAACATGGCGAATCCTTCCTCCAACTTGGTGGACAATTTGTCTCTTTGCAGATGTTGCTGCCTGGTCTCGCTTCTCATGCTTGTCCTTCTTCCTTTGAGGACACTGAGTATTGTAGTGGCCAAAGTCGCCAGACCTGAAGCACTTGAAAGCGGACCTTAGATAGGTCCTTCTTTTTCTTCTTCTCCCCTTGTGAATCCTGTCTCTGACTGGGACCCTTTGATGCAAGGGCCACATTATCTTCCTCCTTCTCACCTTTTGATCCTTTACTGCTGCTTCTGTTGATGGAGGTCTTCACTAGTGGTCGCCTCATTTCCTCCTGCTACCAGTGTGACCACATCCTGTCCCACCTAGGTAGAGTATCTCGTCCCAAAATTCCTTGGATGAAGATTTCCAAATCCTCTAAGACACTATTCAAGGCCAAACACACAAGCTCTGTATCTTGAGGCACTTCCCCAACGACTGCAAGCTGATCCTAGATTTCCCGAATTTTGGTGAGAAAGGGATCAATGCCTTCACCCTTATGCATCCTAATGTTCCTTAAGTTTATCTTTCAAGAACATCTTTTGCTGCTCGAAAGGATTCTGGTATAGTTGTGCGAGAGCATCCCACATCTCTTTGGCCATATTCTTGGCTGATATATGCGAGACTATATGGTCTTGAGCTCCATCTAGGATCATCTGCTTCGCCTTGGCCATCTCCTTCTTGAATTCTTTCAGCTGATCTGCATCAGTAGGTTTTGCCACAACGTTCTCTGCATAGGTCTTCAGACCATGCTCATCAAGGAGAAAGGACATCCTAGCCTTCCAAATGACATAGTTGGAGGCACCATCCAATATGTCTTGATCTCTCAGCCCAACTATGGCCATATCTACAAAAATTCAAACTGAAACAGAAATCTCCCTCTTTCTCCTGCTCGACTGCTAGTTCTGCTATTCACACTCCCTTCTGGAGTGAGAAAATCTGCCTGTTGCTACTATTGGTTGCAACTGAAAATTTGGATTTCTGCAGCTATAATCCCTCTGTGTGTGCACTCTCTTCCACTTGCGCTGATTCTGCTCTAGCAAATTTGTTGTAAAAACCTTTTGCACCCAAAAAAGAAATCTGCTCAGCGAAAACACTAATTTGCTTCGCCGAAATTACTTCCCAAATTCACTACTTCCTGCTAGATTTTTTTGTTTGCCACATGCACTAGGAAAATCAAATCCTCTGCCTAGCAGTTCGAACTGCCTGGCTATCCTCTGCGCAAATATGGAAATCGAGTTGCTAGACTCCTTCTGAAGTTGGATGATTTCCTCCTTCTGCTTCTGAGCTTCCCGTCTGATCAAATTCGCTCTGATACCATGTGAAATTTTCAACTATGGCAGTAACTAGAAATCACAGTAAATTAATTTTGCAGTTTCTTTGCTACGACAAACAACGAATAATTCACGACTGCAATTTTCACCAAAATAAATACTGCATAAGATAAACTGAAAACTAAGAAAATACTGGCACACACACAAAAAATATAACACTTATGTTTTTGGACGAAAGTCCCCGGAAAAACCCAATGTGGGAAAATTGTTATAGCAGTTGAGGCTTTTTATTATTAAGCAACAATGAGAAAATTATGAGTACAACAAGATGTCGAAAACTAGCAATCTTATAGAGAAAATACTGGCAAAAATTTAGTGGGGAATTTTCCTCATCCCACAAGCAATCCTGGCTCAATCAAGCCACTCGAACTGGCTCTCCAACTCCTTCTACATAGGCCTTGTGTCACTTTTGCACAGGCCTGAAACTCGTTGGCTCGAAATTGCCTCGAATCAACAACTGATTGACTCCTGTTGGTATGGATGCCTCTAGCTTGGTCCTCTGGAATTTCTCCCGGCAACTACCTACTGAAAGGACCCTTCCTCCAACAAAATTGAATTTCCCTCTAAAGGCTGTCTTTGCCTCTCTGCAAGCTACTCTCTAGAATTGGAAGACTTCCTCCAGACTCATTATCTCTACCCCTCTGTCTCTGCATCCCCTCTTTGGCTTGAATTCTTCCGGCAGAATGTTGTTGCTCTTTGGAAAATCAAACTGCCCAAGGAAATTGAACCTCAAGTGTATTCCTCCATCTACCCATCGACCTCTACTTATAATCTCCAATTGGGACTCCAATGACCAAGATTAAAACTTAATCAATGGTTGAGATCATTTCCTAGTCGATCTGTGTGAGTTTCTAGAGAAATCTCACCTTCCTCAGTTAATTGCTATTAATTAACCATTTTCCCTAAGTTAGACTTAGGAAAAAATTAATTACTGATTAATTAACTTAATTAAGACATTTTTAGGTGGATTTTCTTGAGACGTTTTCTGGGTTCTAGAGTCCTAGTTTTTCTTAGCTTCACTGACAACTGTCAAGACTAGAACACTGTCCGATGCTACAAAAACTAACAAGGCCTCTGTATATTTTGGCCCTCCTATTCATCTGACTTGGCCTCTCTCTATACTAACCTTGGCTTCCTTGAAATTTCTTGCTTCCCTAAAATTTCTTCTGAAATTCCCTGTTGCAATACTTCTTACTTCTCTTTAGTCTAAATTAGCCTCTTTCTCTTAAGAAAACTGCTTCCTCAACAATTGTTGTGTCTTCACCTTTCCCTTAGGCTTATTTTATAATTTCATTAAGACAAAATCACTAACCCTAATCTCCTAAGTGATCAATGGCTAGAATTAAATCCTAATCCTCAATTGAGATTATATTCTAAGTCACTTAAATAATTTAATTATTTATCCTTAGAACTTTGGCCTGTTCACAAATTAAATTAATTATTGTACTCTCCTTAGTTAACTTTAAGAAAGAAATCATAAAATCACTTACTCTACCAAGCAAGCACCTAAAGAGGCAATCAAATATCTTCTACATGCTAGACACCAAGCCAGTGTAGAAGAAATTCCGAGGCTACAAAATAAAATCAACACTCCCTCCTAGCAAGGAAGGGATTCTCCACCACCCCGAGCTTGTCTCTATAAAACACAAATTTCCACTTCACTAGAGGCTTGGTGACAATATTTGCTACTTGCTCCTCTGTGAAGATGTACTGCAATCTTGCAACACCTCCCTTGACACATTTATGATGAAGTGATATCTGATCTCTGTATGCTAGGACCTATCATGAAAAACTGGATTCTTAAAGAACGTAATGCAACTCTGATTGTCATAGTTAATCACATTGGGCCCCACCTCAAGACCAAATAATCTTGTGAGCATCTCCCTCTTACCATGAACCTCGCTTTGTCCTTCTTGATATTGCAATATGTTGCATGCTTGATCTTGAAGATCCATCGAGAAGTGACCAGTGACTTCCCCTCAGGCCTTGATACTATCTTCCACACATTGTTCCTCATGAGAAAACTATACTCTTCCACCATGGCCACCCTCCAAGCCTGTTGGTCTACTGCCTCATAAAAGGTAGAAGGTTTGGATTCACTGATGCTACTTATCAAAGCCATATAAATAGAAAAATTGGCTAGTGGTCTACGCTCCCTGAAACTGCTATTAGGAGCCCCCACATGCTCCTCTACATGTCTCAATGTCTACTCGACCCATCTTAGCCTCCTCCCAACGACGATCGAAGGAGCCTCTTGCTTCTCCTAATTAGAAGATTGTGTCCCTCTTGCTGGTGATGTTGGTCTGTCCTCAGCCTTCGAAGCCTCTTGCTCCCAATCCTTTGCCACTGATGGATCTATCCCATGTGACCTCCTAAATGTCCTACCCTCCTCAAATTTGACATCCCTCTTGACTATTATATTCCTATATCCTATAGTGTAGACCTTGTAGGCCTTTGAGGGCATTGTTAGCTCTTTCTTGATAGCTACTTCCTTGCAAAAATACTTAAACTAGTTGGAGCTAGACTTGCCCCCATTGTCTAGTCCTACGACCTTGATCTTCTTCCCGGTTTGGTTATCCACAAGAGCTTTGAACTCTTGAAATCGATTGAAGGCCTCTTTCTTGGCCTTCAAGAAGTAAATCCACGTCCTCCTAGAGTAGTCATCTATGAAGGCCACAAAATAATTGCACCTTGAGATATATTCTATTGACACAGTACCATAGATATCAGAATGCACCAAATCCAACACACCCATGGGGCTTCTCTCACTGCTAGGAATTGCTTCCTTGGACTGCTTAATGCACATCCCTTACACACGCCATTGTGCTATATACTAAACTTTCGAAAACTAGGGACCATCTCTCGTAATAGTAATAGAGCCATGTATTGTAGATGTCCCATCCTCCCATGCCAATTCTCACTCTATATGTCACTGCTATATACTAGGGCTTTAACTCGCTCTCAACATATATAGGTTACTCACTCTACTACCTAGTATCAACCCCTTTTGGTCTCACAAGTGCCTTACTTCTCACTAAACTGACCTCAAGTCCTCTGTCCTCCATGGTTGAAACTAAGCGTAAATCCTTCTCCAATGTCGGTACATAGATTACCTCCTTCACCTCCATAAGACTTCGTGATTCTAGCCAGAACTACATGCTATCAATGCCCTCCATTGTATACCTGGCATTGTCACCAAGCTCTACATGCAAATATTTATGCTCCTTAGCCTTATTGGTGAATATATTGCGAAATCTCATCATGTGACGAGATGCTCTGCTGTCCACAAAGCACACTCCTCTTATAATGGTGCCAAAAAGATAGGATACTAGAGCAAATTCCTTCTCAATTTTTTCCGTCATCAAATCCAGTTGTGCAAATGTAGTTGGTGCTATCTTCCCCTTTCCTTTCTTCTTGTTTGGACATTGTGTGACATAATGACTGAACTTATGATATGCAAAACACTTGGCTTTCATTTGGATGCCACTGCTATATACTAGGGATTTAACTAGCTGTCCTCTCAACATATACAAGTTACTCACTCTACTACCTATGACTCGCCTCATGCTAGTATCAACCCTTTTTGGCCTCACAAGTACCTCACTTCCCATCAAACTGACCTCAAGTCCTCTGTCCTCCATGGCTGAAACTAAGAGTAAATCCTTCTCCAACGTAGGCACACACATTACCTCCTTCACCTCCATAAGACTCCATGAGTCTAGCTAGAACTATATGCTGCCAATGCCCTCCACTTTATACCTAGCGTTGTCGCCAAGCTCCACATTTATATATTTGTGCTCCTTAGCCATAGTGGTGAAGATATCATGAAATCTCATCATGCGATGAGATGCTCCGCTATCCACAAAGCACACTCCTCTTGTAATGGTGCTAGAAAGACAAGATACTAGAGCAAATTCCTTCTTAATTTTTTCCATCAACTCATCCATTTGTGCAAATGTAGTTGTTGCTATCTTCCCCTTGCGAATGTGCTCCTCCTCTTTGGTTCTTCTTAGCTTTGTCCTTTCTCTTCCTTGCTTGCCCAGTGAGAGCAAGGTTCTCCTCATCTCCACCTTTGTGCTGTCCACTGATTATGGATTCCTCCCAAATCTCCTCTTGGGAGAAAATGTCCCACAATCTGGCCCATTCAGGATGTTTATCTCTGGGTATGATACATGTCACAAATGTAGCCCACTGCCATGGTCCAAAGGGACTAGCTAATGAGGGTTTCCACATCCTGAGTGTATAGATGTGAGGAGGGAGAATTTGTGGATGCATGAGTTACCATCTCGACTTGATTTTTCCACCCCTCTTGTGCGCCTTTTACTGCTTCTTGATTATTCCTTATTTTACTACTTAGAGCTCAAGGGTTAGAGCTTTCTTTGTATGATATATCAGTTTTATTTCCCTTTAAGATGAGTCTGTTTATTGCTTATCAAAGTTGGGACATGCAAGGGTTCCTTTTTTATGTAATTGAGCATCATGTGCTTAGGATTTAGGTGATGGCCATATGAGGAAGGTAGAGCTCATGCTAGGATTTTTCCCATGTGCTAAATTTTATGGCCTTACCATCTTTTGCATTTTGATTTTCTTTCTTTTATTCCTTTGTGGCCACAATATGCCTCTTCCTTTCTTTTAGCTGCATCAACCTCCCAGAGAAAAGTTTTCAGGCTGTATTGAAGGTATGTGAACATATGGGTGCCAAATCCCCAAGAATCAATGATAGGTTGTACTCAAAGAATGGAGGTGAGAGATGGGGCTTGTAATGTGGCATGAAGGTGTTAAGTATGGCAAAGGATAATGAGACACACTATCTCACTCATGGCTTTCTAGCTAGTGCCCCTCCTATAACCCAAAGGGCCTTATGGGAGGTCCCACTGGACTAGGGTCAAATATTAACCCCCCCGGTAAGGCGAGAGAACAAGAATACAGTCAAGGTCTGTCAGCTTTCTAGATCACCCCGTCATTCATACTAAATGCCCCAAAAAAAACAAGTATAAGCACTCGATTACAAAATGATCAAAGTAGCTTTTAAGTGGTAGTCCACCTTCATACAAGTGCTAATGCTAGATGGGTGAGAAGCACATGGTTGATGTAAGTGGCATAGACACATGTCATATCATCGTCTAATGGTGGCTAGCAGGGGCTACTGGCTATTTGGTTGATAGGAGGAAAATTTCCTCCTATGGGTTACCCATTTTGGTGGGTAACATCTGGCTCCAACTTGAGGATATGAGCTTACTGTAGAGCACATGACCCAATATAGCTCAAATGGGGTGGGCTCACATACCTGTAACCTGCACATCCAAATCAACTTGTTTGGGAGCATGTGCACTGGCTGTAAGGTATCACCCATGTTTTATATGATGATAAAAATCCGTACAGAAAATAAAGTCTATGCTAAGTGCAAGCTAAACTATGATGAAACATAATAAGAGAATGCAAGATTTTTAGTATGCTCACACAATATGCAATGCAAGATTTTTAGTTTTCATCGTACAATGTCAAGCGGTTCCATTTAACCGGTGAAGGTAAAAGTACACCATCAAATTTAGCAATGTAAAAGTAACCCATACCCACTTTAACATGGATCCTAATAGGAATAGGATTTTTATCAACCAAAACAAGATCACCTATTCTCTGTTTGGTCTTTGGACCCATTGCTTTTTGGTGATGGTCTTCCTTGTATTAGACTTCTTAATGTGACAGACATCTTGTGAACTAGGAGGCTTGTTTGACTTTGGGGGCCCATTGGAATGATTTTGACTCACAATCCTTTGATTCTTGCTAACCATGGCCTTGTTATTGGGGGTAGGGAATGGGAAGGGCTCAATATCTTCAACATTCAGATACATGTGTAATGACAATTACCAATACCTGCAGGCACTACTGTTGCCTGGCATCCTAAGGCTCCTACTTGCAGCTTCAATATTGTAACAGGAGCATTGAAAGAGCACCTCGATCTTCCTGTCCACTATGTGCACCAATAGGACTTGGAAGTATTCTGCATGCTCCGCCTTGGCATCCTAAGGCTCCTACTTGCAGCTTCAATATTGTAACAGGAGCATTGAAAGAGCACCTCGATCTTCCTGTCCACTATGTGCACCAATAGGACTTGGAAGTCTTCTGCATGCTCCACCTTTACGGCCTCTCAACCTGGCATGACCATCATTATTGCTATAAAACAACGGAAAAAAAGAATTAACACATGCAATCTTTGAACTTAGTACAATCTCATAAATAATCAAAATTAATATTAAAAAACTTCAAAACTTCCTTGGACATGAATGATCCAAGCTACTCCCAAAGTTGTTCTAGTTTGAATGAATTACATGTTACTGAAGAGTTTTTTGTTCCTATACTCAAACTGAACTAGAAATTTGCCACAAACATGTTTGATTGTCCCATCATAGCAGATCATCATATCATGTAGAAAGGCCATTAGATTTGTAAACAGTGTTTCGGGTTCTTTCATTCCCATCTTTTGACAAAAAGTCCCCTTGAAACCAAATGTGAAGGGTGCCTAACTTCAGCCAAGAATTACAACCTAAAACAAGGACAAGGCCCTCCATCAAGATGCCTAAATCTGCCCTGAAAATATCCATAATTAGTAGTGAAAGAGCCTTACATTGAGTGCCTCTATGGACCTACGAAAGTCTCCAAACTGGGTGCAAGAATTGAGTACAAGATATGACAAGCAGAGTTGCTGCTGGCCACTTCTATCTCAAAGGCTGAAAATTGTGAAATCATAGACCGTATCTCAATGAGAGGATCTCCTTAATTCCATCAGGATATATCTATATGGACAAGAAGTCCATATCTCTGGTACAAGCTTGATTAGATAATTTGTCCACTTCGTTGTTGTTCTCCTTATAGATATGATGAAACTCTATACTGTATAGAGTTAAAATTGGTTTTCATAGCTTCTGCTAGTTTAAGACAGCTGTGCGGTCCAAAACTTATCTTTCTTCTGCATTCAGTGATTCCACGGTCCACCACTAATTTGGGATTCCCATAAATGTTGATAATATTTAACGTTGTTTCTTATGCTATGGTCATTAGAATGGTGGATGTACTAATCTTTGTGAAATTGTTAGTGCCCTGTGACAGATCACATTCAAAATGATTCCATGCTTATTAGAGATCACTAGGTGGCCTCGTGCCCCCCATGTGTTTGGATTTTCTTTTGTTAGTAGCGCTGTCAAAATAGATAAGGACTGTTGGAGTTGATTTGTAGGCTCCCCGACTGCCCACTTTTTTGACTTCTGCCTTATCAAAATTTATTTAGGATCCTTTTATCCTCCAGCCATGCTTCCAGAGCCTCATATACCGATTCTCCTTCTCACTTTTCTTTTCCTCCAGTGATTTCTTTTTCAGTAGATCATACCTTCTTGGTAAATTAAGGAGAACATGATCTATGTTTTGTTTATTCTATTTCCAGAGGAAAAAAAGTCCAGGACACTGCTATGATCATTTTTGTAGATAACTCCATGTCAAGATTCTGTTCTTCAAGTTAATCCATAGAAACATCCTAGTAGCATGAAATATCCATAAAGTGTCATCTCCATATTTCATCATTATGGGTCCTAATGGCTATCCTATCCAGAGAACGCTGTTAGATTGCTCGTGTACTCTGGTTGAAGGTTTAATTTAGTGCATTTGCATCTTTCTTCCCTTCCTCTATTATATGGTCCTAAATCCCCAAATCACTAGCCTTCTTCTAGCCTACTGTCCACCAATTAACTTGTTCTAGACTATAAACATCTCTGTTAGGAAGTTTAAGTTTCTATCATGAAGGAAATTTATGTTTTGTTGACATAACCTGGACACGTCCTGGCCTCCAATCCAAAGTTCTCTGCTGATTCTCACCCCTTGTGCATTTCGTACTAATTAGTCGAGATTGTCTCCTAGGAGCAAATATGTTGCCATCAATTGTCCCAGTTCTTCTATGCTTAGGGTGTCAATATATTCTTTTCCATAAATGATTGTCAAATCTCTTTAGTAGACATGATCCTCCAAATCTTTTTGCGGCAGGATCAAGCCTTCCTAATGTTGTTGAGGATCCCTTTAGGTATATAGCCATGCCATCCAATGAAATGGGGTTACCTCTATCACAATATTTATTAATGTCAATCTGCCTTTAATGGATATCCACCTGTTGCATCACCAATTGAGTTTTATCCCTTTTATTAGGTGGGAACCCTAGTTCTTCATAGAATCATCAATTTCTTTTTTTTTGGACATGGAAAGGCAGTGAAGCCTTGATCCTTTCTTCTCTACATTACTAACCTAATACATGATTATAGTAAATTTGTCTAGACTGATTTCCATCCTCATTAGGAAGCAATAATGCTCTATTGCTTTCCCTATGTACTTTGTTTCTCTGACTGCTCCCATTCCAAAGAGAACATCATCTACAAACATGTGAGAACTGTTGGGGAATGGTGTTAACTGTGCTCCTTTGAAGTTCCTGTCTACTTTTAGATTATTCAGGTACTTCTCAGGCCTTCTGCCACCCACAAATGTGAGACAAAGGGAAACCTTGTCTTAATCCTTTTCCAGGTTTGGAGAAATGTGTGGGAGAGCCATTTATCAATACTACGCAAGTGGTTGTAGAGTAGCATTACTCTATCAGGATGTTAGTTAAGAGGCTCAAAACTTGTATGTGGAGTAACAACAACTGAGTCTACTCTATCATAGGATTTTGATAAGTCCAGTTTGATGACCATGGCTGGTATCTTCTTCTTGATTGAATCAAGAGCCTCTTGAGCTATGAAAATTGCTTCAAAAATTTGATTTCCTTCTCAGAACCCAGAATGCTCATCAGAGAGAACCTTGTGTTGTCGCGCGGATTGACACGACAACGCTCAGACCGGGGGCTGTCACTCTGATCCCCGATCCCTCCGTTTAAGCCTGTCTCCCGCGGCTAAGGGGGGTAGTCCCTGTGAGATGATGAGACCAACTGTCGACCAGTTGGTTGGGAGACACGAGATACGCTATAAAAAGGACGCGATGGATTTGATTAATTGAGCAGACTAGTGCCTTAAGAGATTGATGTAGAAACGATTACTTGTTAAATGATATAGGAACATGGACCATGGACAGCAACCATCTATCATCAGCTAAATCACATGACCAAAACGATATCCAGCGATTAAAAAAAAACTTCGAAAAGATGAATGTGCTAAAATGAAACCAAAAAAAAAAAAACCCTAAACCCAAATAAAAAACTGCATAAAGCAAAAATTAAAACCCTAGATCAGCTAATTAATTTACAGATTTGGCCCCTTAACAGCCAGATTCAGCAATAAGCACGGAAAACATTTTAAAGAACATAAATTTCAGATCGTCACTGTGAAGAACTTCAGAAAATCTCTCATGCAAACTTAGAAAAATAAACCGAATGATAGACCCAGGATCAAATCCAACTGGGCTCAGCAAAAAATGCTTGCGAGAGTTGGCTGGTTCAGCCGAGAACTTCCCCGAATGCCCACAAATTTCCTTCAGAAAAAGTTTTCTGCACAGCTCAAAACAACCGTCAACAAAGAGGGCAAAAATGCTGCTAGATCTCAAATAGTAATGGAGATACCTTCCATTACTTCAGAAACCCTAACAACACCCAAACCCCAGCAAGTGAACAAGATACCTGTGCTCACAATACTCTACGAAAAGCTATTATTAATGGCTGAAAATAACATATGCAGAAAATGAAATGATCTCACAGCATTCCAAGAGAGTAACACCAGCAAGATATGGACCCCAAAGTCTTCCTTTATTAACCAGAAACAGATTTACAAGAGAGCTTCTTCAGTATCTGACTCACGGATCGAATGAATCTGAAATGACCACCTAAGACCCTATATAAAGGAAATGATCCCAACGGCTAGTTCGAATGATCCATGTAGAAATGATCTTGACCGTTGATGAAGATCAAGACATCTCTTGATCTCATCCGTCGATTTATTCAATTAATTTATTATTATTATTTTTTAAATTTTTTAAATTTCTTATTATTTATTATTTTATTATTATTTTTTAAAATTTAAAATTTAAAATTTTTTTTTTTTTATTATTTTTTTTTATTTCATTTTTTTAAATTTTTAAATTTTTTTATTATTTATTATTTTATTATTATTTTTTAAATTTTTAAATTTTTAATTTTTTTTTTTATTATTTTTTATTTATTTCATTTTTTAAATGGATCATCGAACTAAGCCTTTGGAAACATCACCTAGGACCTAGGACTTAGGACTCACGAGGGGATTTAAAACATTTTCAACCCTCAAGACACATTTCATGATGACTTTTACAACTTACATCTCAAGGGGACAAGCCCACTTAACACAGACCCTCATAAATCACCCAGTTCTGCGACACAACTATAATCTAGCATATTAACACACTAGGATTCTCCTAAAGTTCTAATGACAAAATCCATCCCGGCTTTGGGGTCAGGTTTGAAGGAAAACTCTGCCGATCCATGGATCGGTGAGACGAAAAACCTTCCGGGACATAGATTATCATAGAAAGTTAGGTCCACCTAGGCAATTTTACATACATGACTCATATCTGCTAAGATTATTTACAATCAATACATGCAGACTGGGTTTACAATTAAAATGATGAAACTGCTGATGACTGCAGGATGGCACGGACACGTCGATCAAGTGCTGCCCCTTTCTGCCAAGAAAAGAGGGTGTACTGCATGGGAAGTTGACCAGTAGTGGTCAACATCTGGCTCTACTTGGGGACACGTTGCTGCTTGTAGGAATGTGAGAATCCAGAATCTGCATCCATACAACACAAAAATAAGTAGCGTCCATCCAAAATCATCATATACATTAAGCACAATAAAGATACAAGCTCTTCATTTATTAACTATCTAAAGCAGAAACGAAAATGCGGAAAAAACAAGGAGTAGGGTTAGAAATACGATACAAAGGATGCCCTACGGCATCAGATGTGTTCAATATAGTGCATACTGAGCATTTGCTTGCTTTCAGGCAAATCTGTCGGCTGCTTGTCGGATGTGCCATGTCCCATTTTGCATATGGTAGGACTCTTTCCTATCCGAAAATCAAGCTGCTCACGGCCGTCTGATGCATCAAATCTTCTTCTTATTTTCTTTCTCTTGCGCTTTTTCTTTCTGGCAGGTTGAATTACTGATGACCTGGAACTTTCTGTTTCAAAACTATCAGATGAAGTATATAAGATCTGCGTGATATGTCCTTCTTTAGCCCGCATTTGATCTTTATCATTCTTAAGTCTGTCTGGATCACCTTCAATCAACCATCTTTCAATCGAATCAATAACCTCCTCATAATAAGATGGAGCTTGTTGCGGCAAATGAGAAGGCTCCTGATCTGTTGATGTTACCTGGTTTCTTTCATCTTCCAATTGCTGAAACCTTTGAACCTGTATTCTAATGGCATCCATCTGTCTAGAGTGTTCAACCTTTATAGCACTGATTTGTCTGGCATGGTGTTCTTGCATGTCTTTTATTACTTTAACATTCTTTTCCTTTTATGTCGATCAAGCAATGTTGCATGAAATTTATTTCTTCTTCATGATTCGTTTGCATGTCAGCCAACTGATTATTATGATTGAACGTCATGATAGTCATTTCTTCATCCATAGTTAATAACTTGTTTTGCATAGAGTCAATTTCCCTATCATGATCAACTTTCATGGTCACCATATTTTCTTCTAAGACTGACATCTTGCTATGCATGTTTCCAATTTCTGTTTCATATTTAGTTTTCATGGCCTCAATTTCTCTAGCATGGTGACTTTGCGTGACCTCAATCTCCCTATTACGTTTTTCCAGGTGGGCGCATAAAGTTTTCACATTATTGACATAATTAGTTTGGTTGATTTCCATATTCCTTACCAGCATCATTAGATCTCGTAAAATTTGCTTTTGCTCTTCCCTTTCATTGTCATTTGTCCCTGATTTTTCACTATCATGAACTTGATCTGCAATATTTCCGGTGGATGACACATTTTGACATGATGAATCGTCTTGGGATCTTTCAGCTGGACCTCTTATCAAATTACTTTCATTCTGTTGCACAATTTTAGAGGCAGAAGGCAAGCTGTTTGGACTCTCATATCTATCTTTAAAAGCATTGAGAATGTCTTGTAAAGAAGTGAAAAAATCATTAGGAAAATTATTAAACCAATTCAAGGCATCACCCTCTAAAGAATGGACAAATAGACGCATCTTGAAATCTTCATGATTATATTGAGGAAATCTACAATATAAGACCATTACACAAGTAAACCTGTTTAAATGCTGTTCAACAGTGACCGAATCACCACCCGAGAACTTAAATAATTTACCAACGGCCTCTTTCGGAAGATCATGGAGATTATCAGTAAAATGACATGGTTTAAATGAATAATCCATGATGAACAATGAAGGATCAAATGGATGATAGAAAGAGATTTCTGCTCAAGAAAATTAAGAGATGAGAGAAGTGGAGTCGCCACTTGAACAATGAATCTGATTCTAGGATCCAAAAAGTAACCACAAGCAGATATGAGGAAAGCTTCTTGTCTGGGAAAAATGAGAAAGTGGAGTCGCCACCCAAACAAAAAACAGACCGAAGAGATGCTACTGATATGGCGAAAAATAAAGCAATAAAAGATCCAAATGATAACCCAAAAGGTTGAATTTGCCAGCTCAAAATGAGAGATGAGAAAGATGATAAGGTGAATGTCGATGAAACTCCAGGAACAGAAAAACTCTGTCCCCGACAACGACGCTAAAAATGTTGGCGTTGCCGGCTCAAATGAATGATAAAAAGATGAACGATGAATGATGAAAAGTCGTTGAAACACCAAGGACAGAAAAACTCTATTCCCCGGCAACGGCGCCAAAAAATGTTGGCGTTGCCGGCTCAAACGAATGATAGAAAGATGCACGATAAAAAGTCGTTGAAACACCAAGGACAGAAAAACTCTATCCCCGGCAACGACGCCAAAAAATGTTGTCGCGCGAATTGACACGACAACGCTCAGACCGGGGGCTGTCACTCTGATCCCCGATCCCTCCGTTTAAGCTTGTCTCCCGCGGCTAAGGGGGGTAGTCCCTGTGAGATGATGAGACCAACTGTCGACCAGTTGGTTGGGAGACACGAGATACGCTATAAAAAGGACGCGATGGATTTGATTAATTGAGCAGACCAGTGCCTTAAGAGATTGATGTAGAAACGATTACTTGTTAAATGATATAGGAACATGGACCATGGACAGCAACCATCTATCATCAGCTAAATCACATGACCAAAACGATATCCAGCGATTAAAAAAAAACTTCGAAAAGATGAATGTGCTAAAATGAAACCAAAAAAAAAAAACCCTAAACCCAAATAAAAAACTGCATAAAGCAAAAATTAAAACCCTAGATCAGCTAATTAATTTACAGATTTGGCCCCTTAACAGCCAGATTCAGCAATAAGCATGGAAAACATTTTAAAGAACAAAAATTTCAGATCGTCACTGTGAAGAACTTCAGAAAATCTCTCATGCAAACTTAGAAAAATAAACCAAATGATAGACCCAGGATCAAATCCAACTGGGCTCAGCAAAAAATGCTTGCGGGAGTTGGTTGGTTCAGCCGAGAACTTCCCCGAACGCCCACAAATTTCCTTCAGAAAAAGTTTTCTGCACAGCTCAAAACAACTGTCAACAAAGAGGGCAAAAATGCTGCTAGATCTCAAATAGTAATGGAGATACCTGCCATTACTTCAGAAACCCTAACAGCACCCAAACCCCAGCAAGTGAACAAGATACCTGTGCTCACAATACTCTACGAAAAGCTATTATTAATGACTGAAAATAACATATGCAGAAAATGAAATGATCTCACAGCAGTCCAAGAGAGTAACACCAGCAAGATATGGACCCCAAAGTCTTCCTTTATTAACCAGAAACAGATTTACAAGAGAGCTTCTTCAGTATCTGACTCACAGATCGAATGAATCTGAAATGACCACCTAAGACCCTATATAAAGGAAATGATCCCAACGGTTAGTTCGAATGATCCATGTAGAAATGATCTTGACCGTTGATTAAGATCAAGACATCTCTTGATCTCATCCGTCAATTTATTCAATTAATTTATTATTATTATTTTTTAAATTTTTTAAATTTCTTATTATTTATTATTTTATTATTATTTTTTAAATTTTTAAATTTTTTTTTATTATTTTTTATTTATTTCATTTTTTTAAATTTTTAAATTTTTTTATTATTTATTATTTTATTATTATTTTTTAACTTTTTAATTTTTTTTTATTATTTTTTATTTATTTCATTTTTTAAATGGATCATCGAACTAAGCCTTTGGAAACATCACCTAGGACCTAGGACTTAGGACTCACGAGGGGATTTAAAACATTTTCAACCCTCAAGACACATTTCATGATGACTTTTACAACTTACATCTCAAGGGGACAAGCCCACTTAACACAGACCCTCATAAATCACCCAGTTCTGCGACACAACTATAATCTAGCATATTAACACACTAGGATTCTCCTAAAGTTCTAATGACAAAATCCATCCCGGCTTTGGGGTCAGGTTTGAAGGAAAACTCTGCCGATCCATGGATCGGTGAGACGAAAAACCTTCCGGGACATAGATTATCATAGAAAGTTAGGTCCACCTAGGCAATTTTACATACATGACTCATATCTGCTAAGATTATTTACAATCAATACATGCAGACTGGGTTTACAATTAAAATGATGAAACTGCTGATGACTGCAGGATGGCACGGACACGTCGATCAAGTGCTGCCCCTTTCTGCCAAGAAAAGAGGGTGTACTGCATGGGAAGTTGACCAGTAGTGGTCAACACCTTGGATAGGGTTTCATTCTTCTTGCTACTTGCATGAGATTATGGTATTTTCCTGGACCATTCACATTGTAATAACAATCATCCTAAGTTGCAGGAAACGCAGGGGTAGGGTCCGTATCCGTACGGAAACGAAACGGAAACGCGTTTCCGCGTACCGTACGGCCTGGAAACGCGTTTTCGGCCGTACGGGCACGTTTCCCGAAATGGAAACGTGCCCGTACGGCCGGAAACGCGTTTCCAGGCCGTACGGGCCCCGTTTCCTCCAAAAAATCACTTGTTTTTTAATTTTTTTTTTTTTTTTTTTTTTTTTCTAATTAGTTTGTAAATTTTTTTAGGGTTTCTAAGCTGTTCTAGAAACCATTTCTAAAGTTATAAAAGAGCAGTGCCTCTCATTCTCTCATCACACTATTCAGCAAAGAGTTTCTCTTGGAGATTGGCAGTTCAACTGTTAAAATGTTTAAGTAAATGTATCATTAATGCTTTATGATTGCACATATATATATTAATAATTTTTAAATGTTTTTAATATATATATATATATATAATATATATATATATTATTATATATATTCGCGTTTCCCCGTTTCCAAAATTTGGGGAGGTCGCGTTTCGTTTCGCTTCCGCGTTTCGTTTCGCTTCCCCGTTTCCCTGTTTCGTGCAACTTAGCAATCATCACTACATTTTTTTTTTTTTTTCTGAATATGTTTAATTCTATTATCGTACAAAGCAAAAATACAAAATAGAGTACAATGGGCAAGGCTATGAGAATTTGCCTGTCAGCTCTTGCCTTGCCCTGTTATCAGCTCCAAAATTGAAAGGAGTCAAAATTGGAATTGTAGCTGGACATTGCCGACACAGTTACATAACATAAAAGGACTGAAACACCAGGGCCATGGATTGACCCGGACAAAGACAAACACGGACAAAGACAAACAGACATGTGGACACAGACCAAAGACACCTGAACCATTACGGTTGACACCTGAACATTTACATTCGACACATTGACAGATATAATGCCGCCACATAGCCGAGAAACACATCGAGATCCCAACAAAAGAACAGAGAATACCGGGGCGCATTCAATCTTCCTCAGTAGTCTGGGGTGCCTCTGCAATTTGACACCCAAAACGGAGCGCGTCCTCTGAATCTGAAAGCTGGATGACCGCATCTGGGCTTCCCTCACGGGCTGGCCTGCTCGGACCGGCAAAGTCAGCATGCGTGGAAGGGCCAGCATCCGGTTCACGGTTGATAGCAGGGCGCTCAAGCTCCAGCACGCGGTCACGCCCAGGCGCCATCCAACTTGGCCCAGGATCACTACCATAATTCGTCCAGCCCTTTCCAGCTCCGACCGGAAGGCACGCAATGGGGGAATTCTCCCTACTGGAGCGCTGCCCTTCCGGCAGAGGCTCGACCTCCACATTCTGCGTGACTCCAGGCTCAACAGCAATCGAAACAACCAAAGTGGAATTAACTTGCGGGCAGGGGAGCCTATACCTGAGCATGGGGAGCTCCCGCTGCCCCTCTTCAGAATTTGGGCTGCTGCCATGCTGCCCCCTCTCTTCTTCAATGCTGCCCTGAAGTCTTTGTGGCAGCGAAGTAACCTCGAGGGAGGAAGAGGGCGAGTAGTAATCATCCTGCGGGAGAGCCCTGCCCTGTATTCCCCCTCTTC
Organism: Pinus tabuliformis; assembly: GCA_031772625.1. Lineage (NCBI taxonomy): Eukaryota > Viridiplantae > Streptophyta > Pinopsida > Pinales > Pinaceae > Pinus > Pinus tabuliformis. The sequence goes on along the minus strand of CM062812.1, from coordinate 494,137,605 downwards.
GGCTGCCCATTCGCGGTCTTGCTCTCGGCATGACTGCGCCCTTTCCTACACAGGCACTCTGAACTTCAACAGCGAACAGAACTGATACCAGCACCAAGAACCAACACCAGCGCCAAGCTCCGTCCCCAACGCCCTGAATCAACACCAGCGGCACGAACCCACACCAGCGCCAAGTATCAACACCAGGCTTGCAAACCGGCGGCACTCCTCTCAAATTCTCCTTCCCAATTCCGTCTGAGCGGAGCAGGGTCTCATTGCTCGGCTCCCTCATACTCTCCTGCAATACCATCTTGCACAGCTTTAACCTCATCGCCGCACCGAAGTCCAACGCCTTCCCTCGAGCCGAATGGACAGGCATTAATGCCTTCCTTCCTCTGCCTTCAAGCGGATTAAAGCCCCGCAGCGCGTGGTACCTCCAGCCTCCGTGAGCATGCCACCTGCCCACGTGATGGCGCGTGCCATTCACCGAGCCCCTATGCACCCGCATCCAGGATCATCACTACATTAATATTTTAAAATATGTGACTTTTTTTGGAATGTCCAGATATTGCTGCATTAAAACCACTTTTTAAAGTATTTTCTCCTAGCACTTTGTAAATTGAGATTTTTGAGGTCAAAAACATCTTTGCCAAGGACAAGTGGAAAAAATTCAAGTAAGGTGGTAGTTAGTGTAGCATCTGCTTGAGCTGAAAGCACTATTCTTGACCAAAATCCGCCTTCAGTAGCACCCCAACTGTAATGTTCCTTCGTAAATTTTCCTAATGTTTGGAAAATAAATTTTTGACAATTTTGATTAATAATAGCTCAAGGCAAATTTTGGTGGGAAATGTAGGAGAAATACTTTATTTGTATGCTAGTGGAATATGGGGCCCACATGAAGTACGCACTTGGGGAAGAAGGAATTCGAATTCCTTGAGGCAAATCGAAAATGTGGAGGGACCCACAAGGAATGCATGGCCAACAATTATAAAAGGAAGGAATGAGGGAGCAACAGGGGTCTTTTGTCTATTTGAAAATCGAATTTGCCTTAGCTGTTCAACTGAGCCAATATTGTGTTGTTTAGCACAAGAGCTTCCCAAGGAGAGAAGCTCAACTTTTCTTCGATGGACCCAAGGAAGGCTTTCCTTCATCATTGAGTCTGGAAGAAGCATTAGCTATAGGACCCATGCATTTTTGGAGGTAGAGCACGCAGTCTGGGAGCCACCACTGCGCAGAGGGAGAAGTCACTTATTGTTCATTTTGTGTTCTAAATATAAATGATCTAATTGGTAAAAGTAACAATTGGAAAGAAATATTGATTCACCCTCCTCTCAGTATTTCCAACAAGGACTACACCTAGAGGGTTTCTGTTTGGGGAAACTTTTGGGGCCTCTCAGCCATTCAATCATCCCTCACCATCAACACAACACCGATCAGCCAATGTGCCAACTCATGCTACACTGCCTTCTTTCGTGCCAATGGTACAAATCGAACCTGCAAGGGGGGAAGACCTCCCTCAGATGGGAGACTATTTTAGAGAGTGGCAGTCTATGGAAGAAGACTTTAGGGAAGCCCTCTCCTTCAGAGATTACTGCAAGCTCAAGCAAAGTGAGAAGAACAAGGGTCATGGAGGATAGGGGACCCAGAACTATGAACTGCAGAGGACCATAGGGAGGATGTATTTCCCTACTTTCGATGGCACTGCCAAGTGCACAACTAGGGCTTGGGTTGAGAAGATGGACTCCTCCTTCCAACTCAACCAGATGACAGAGGAAGAAGCCATCAAGATGGCCATGCTGCACATGGAGGGGGAAGCCCATGATTGGTGGTTTCATGGCTTGACCACCCTAGGGCATGCCCACATGGCTTCTTATGAGGACTTCGCCAGGAGGGTGGTGGAGCATTTTGACCAGAGAGATCCAGAGGCCCATTTTAGAGAGCTGACCCAACTACGCCAAACAGGGAACTCAAAGCAGTACATCTCTGAGTTTCTGCATGTATCAGTGATGGTTCTAGATCTATCAGAGGCTAGGAGGGTGTACACCTTCATTGATGGCTTACTTGAGCCCTTGCATGGATTAGTGAAGTCACATAGACCCTCCATGTTGCAGGAAGCAGTCTTGTGCACTAGAGATCTACAGGGGGTCATCCCTAAGACTAGAGCACCTTTTCCTACACGGACCCCTTTTCCACAAAAGGGGCATGAGACTAGACCTCCACCTCAGAGGACCACACAGGGGAGGGGGTAGTTAGATGATGAGACACGAAAGGACCTTAGGAGGAGGAAGCTGTGCTTCACATGCAGGGAGCCCTGGGCACCAGGCCATCGATGCACTATCGGAAGAGCACACTATACTGAGGTTTTTTTTTTTGACAGTGACCAGGAGGACAAGGTGGAGCAGAATTGTGGTGTGGCAGAGGGTGAGAGTTCGACAGATAGAGGGCCACCACCACCACCTCCATAGGGTGGGGCATCCCTTGCCCCAGCCGGGGGAGTCCTTGCTTCCTTATGTGGGATTCCCAAATTTTTGACATTGAGGATCAGAGGCACTGTACAGGGGCAGAGGGTGTCAGTTCTAGTTGATAGTGGGGCTACCCACAATTTCATAGATGCCCAGTTGGTTCAGAGGAGGGGCCTCACCACGGCTGAGTTCGAGGGCTTTTCAGTCCTAGTACCAGGTGACTGTACCATACAGTGCACTAGATATGTGCCTTCCTTGATAGTAGTTATGGGGAACTACTCGATGATGAACCATTTCTTTGTGGTTGATGTGCCAGACACCAATGTGGTGATGGGTGTCCAGTGGCTGTATTCCCTTGGGCGAGTCACGACAAATTGGAGGAAGCCAGAGATGGAGTTCATTGGGCCGGATGGCAAACTGGTAGTTTTGAGAGGCATGCAGTCTTATCCACCTCAGACAGTTTCGGCCCACAGGATGGAGGCAAACCTGCAACATGGGGACATTGCATGGGCAGTTGAGCTGAGGATCTCAGAGGCTGGGGGACAGGCTCAGCCACCACCAGCAGACATACAGGCTTTGCTGGACAGATACACAGTGGTGTTTGGGGACATTCCACCAGGGCGACCACCAGACAGGGGTTGGAATTTCTAAGTTTAACCCGTTAGAAATTCTTCCTGTGTTATCTGATTTATTTCTTCCTACTTGTTTAATTACTTAACAAGTTATTTACCATGTAAATACTGAAAATAAATACAAGCACAGTATCAACACATACAGATCAGCAACTGAAAGTAAACAAGCACACAAGTGACACTGTTGTTTTTGGACTAATGTCCCTGGAAAAACCCAATGCGGGAAAACCGGTGCAACTATTCAGAGGGTTTTATTATTATGCAGTTTCAGAATACAACCTGGGTGCTAGAAATGGCTCACCTAACAGAGAATGCCCTCAGCAGTAGTACCTCTCAGTCGAAGACAGATATTCCGGCTAAATCACCAGATGAACGATCCCACAGCAACAATGCAACTTCTGCTGCTCTGCGTCACTCTAATAGGGACTGTGTTACCCTATCCGGCTATGTCCCACGAAAAATCTCCTAGCACTGCCTCTAGGCTCTGCGTTAGCCCCTCTGGCCTAGCGTTAGCCTCTCTGGGCTCTGCGTCAGCCTCTGGAGCCTCTGCATCTCACACGCTGGCCCTTCTCTGGCTTTGTGCAGCTCCTGGCTGCCTCTGCGTGGCCTCTGGCTGCCTCCGTGGCCTCTAGCTGGCTCTGCATCAACCTCTCCCGGCTTCTACGCTGATCCTCCCGGTACTAACTCTGCCTCTCTGCTATGTATTCACTACCCCTCAGCTGCAACTTTGATCACTCACTCAATTTCCTGAGCAAACCCTGCCCCAGAAAATCGAGTTCTTGATCTCTCTTGGTGTGTCCTCTAACTGACCCTCAAGCCTCCTCTTATACTTTTCTCATTGGTCCATCAACAGTCGAGATTAAATCTCTAATCAATAGCTAAGATTAGATTTGGTTTGATCCATGACTTTTGGACCATTCTAACCCAATTTTATGTTAATACCCATTAATATTTTATTTTTCCAAGTTTAGACTTAGGAACTCCATTAAAAATATTAATTATTTTAATATCTCCCAAACTGGTTAGAATCTGCCCACACCATTTCTGGGTCTTGGATATCTCATGTGCTTTAGCCTCTCCACCAATTCTCATGGCTAGAGCACATCTGATGCTACCCCAAATCAACACTCCCTCTTAGCGAAGATTGTGCTCTAGTAATACTCATCACTAAGCATTACTCTGATTATCTAGCATTGGTACCTGTGCTGATGCTAGGCCTCCCCACCCACATCCTTTGCACTGCTGCATCCTGTACTGCTACCCATGGCCCTGCCACTGCCATTGTTGCATCTGAACGACAACTTCCTCTGCATTCGTGCTGTTGCCCATGGCCCTGCCACTGCCACTGTTGCATTTGCACTGCATCCCCTTCTCCTCATGCTGCATTGTGCTACCCATAGCACTGCCATTGCTAACTGCTACACTGCAACCCAGTTACTGAGAAGGAAGTAACTGATCCACCCAACTCTAACATCCCTGTCAGGCTAGAGACTCTCCCGATGCTGAAGCTCCCTCTACCACTAACAAGTGCTCCCTCTACTGACCTTTGCACTGCTGCAACAACTCCATGCATCTCGCACTGTTGCACACCTCTCCGTGCCATCCTGCACTGGTGCAATACTCCCGTGCTTCTCGCACTGTTGCATCCTGCTAGCCTCTGTGCTGTCCCAGGACTCCTGCACTGTAGCACTCTCTGCCGCTTCATCCGCATCCATCTCTACCGACATCTGCCAGTCCTGCTACTTCTCTTTGAGGCTCCCTTAGCAAGGTATAATCCAAGAGATTAGGTACCTCGAGGATCCTGCCCCTCATCGCCTGTAGTCCGTTTGACTACAACTCGATGTCTCCCCACTTCCTCTCAAGTGGTGCATGAGCACTCCTGGCACAATCATCATCCTCCTCGAATTCTTTCTCTGCCCTCGTTGGCACTGCCTTGGTCTCAGAAGTCTCTCCCTTGCTCTTCTTCCTTGGACACTGGTTTGCATAGTGACCCAGTTCCCCACAGTGGAAGCACTTGACCTTGAAGAGGTCCTTCTTCTTCCATTTCTCTTGCTTTCCCGCAGATATTAGAGCATCATCCTCCTCTTCCTCTTTCTTGATTCTGACCCCCTTATCGCTATTCTCTGCCTTGGCTAGCTGTCTGATCTCTTTTTGATGAAGAGCTGCCCATAGTTCCTCCCGATCCGGAAGGTTCGACCTGCCTAGTAAGCTCTGGACAAATACCTCCCAGTCCTCTGAGACTGTGTTCAGTGCGGTCCTCACCAACATCTTCTAATCCGGCGTGGCCCCTATGGAAGTCCGCTAGACCCGGATCTCTGTCAATCGCCTGAGGAAGATGTCTATCTGCTCTCCCCTCTGCATCTAGTATGACTGCAACTGATTTTCTAGAATCATCTTCCTCTGCACAGAAGTATGTTGATACATCTTCTTCAGGGCATCCCACATCTCATTTGCTGCACCCTTCTCTGAAATATGTGGTACCACATGATCCTTGACCCCGTCAAGGACGATGCGCTTAGCCCTGGCCATTGCCTCTTCGTACTTCTCATTTTCAGCCGGGTCAACTGGGATCGCTATCGTTTTCAAGGCTAAGTGCTTGATGCGATACCTGTCTAGAATGGACAATAGTGTGGCCTTCCAGACTACGAAGTTGGAAGCTTCGTCTAGTCTATGCTGATCTCTCATCCAATTCACTACCATTTCGCTGCTCCTCTTTCGACTCTTTCAAGTCTCTCTACTTCCCTCATGGAAGTCCTTTGATCGACTCCTGCTGAGTCTCTCAACTTCCCGTCTGGAAGTTCTCGGTTTGACTCCCTCTGAGCCTCGATTTCCCTTCTGGAAACCCCTCTGCCAATGTCGAGATGCCCCACTCCGATCATTTGTGCAATTGCACCACTGATCCAGATTTCTTGGCTAGAAATCCTCGACAACAACTCCCTCCTCCTTGGTCTTGCCCTGTTAGGTACTGTTCTGACCACAGTACCCCACCAGCTTCGCTCCGCAACTCACCCACAGCCTCCTATGCCTCAACAATCTGAAGGTCTGAGCCTCTAGGCTCTACGCAATCCCGACACCAGCAAAATCTGCACCTCCTGGCCACAACGTCGATCCTTCCTGACTGAGAAAGATGACCAGGCATTGCGTAGGTCAAGTCTGCTCCTCTCTGCCTTAGCGCTGATCCTCCTCCTGGCTCGAACTGATGACGCAGGCTCTCTGCATCACCCCTTCCTTGCTGCTTTCTGCTAGGAACAACTTCTATCACTCGGGACAACTGTTTCTGCTGTTGCTGCTCTGCTTGGCTGATGCCTTCAGTTATCTTGTGATCTGCAACCACGCTCTGATACCATGTTGGAATTTCTAAGTTTAACCCGTTAGAAATTCTTCCTGTGCTATCTGATTTATTTCTTCCTACTTGTTTAATTACTTAACAAGTTATTTACCATGTAAATACTGAAAATAAATACAAGCACAGTATCAACACATATAGATCAGCAACTAAAAGTAAACAAGCACACAAGTGACACTGTTTTTTTGGACTAATGTCCCCGAAAAAAACCTAATGCGGGAAAACTGGTGCAGCTATTTAGAGGGTTTTATTATTATGCAGTTTCAGAATACAACCTGGGTGCCAGAAATGGCTCACCCAACAGAGAATGCCCTCGACAGTAGTACCTCTCAGTCGGAGACAGATATTCCGGCTAAATCACCGGATGAACGATCCCACAGCAACAATGCAGCTTCTGCTGCTCTGCATCACTCTGATAGGGACTGCGTCACCCTATCCGGCTCTCCAGCTCCCAGTCTGTCCCACGAAAAATCTCCCAGCACTGCCTCTAGGCTCTGCGTCAGCCTCTCTGGCCCAGCGTCAGCCTCTCTGGGCTCTGCGTCAGCCTCTTTGGGCTCTGCGTCAACCTCTGGAGCCTCTGCGTCTCACACGCTGGCCCTTCTCTGGCTCTGCGTAGCTCCTGGCTGCCTCTGCGTGGCCTCTGGCTGGCTCTGCGTGGCCTCTAGCTGGCTCTGCGTCAACCTCTCCCAGCTTCTGCGCTGATCCTCCCGGTACTAACTCTGCCTCTCTGCTATGTATTCACTGCCCCTCAGCTGCAACTCTGATCACTCACTCAATTTCCTCAGCAAACCCTGCCCCAGAAAATCGAGTTCTTGATCTCTCTTGGTGTGTCCTCCAACTGACCCTCAAGCCTCCTCTTATACTTTTCTCATTGGTCCATCAACGACCGAGATTAAATCTCTAATCAACGGCTAAGATTAGATTTGGCTTGATCCATGACTTTTGGACCATTCTAACCCAGTTTTATATTAATACCCATTAATATTTTATTTTTCCTAAGTTTAGACTTAGGAACTCCATTAAAAATATTAATTATTTTAATATCTCCCAAACCGGTTAGAATCTGCCCAAACCATTTCTGGGTCTTGGAGATGTCATGTGCTTTAGCCTCTCCACCAATTCTCATAGCTAGAGCACATCCGATGCTACCCCAAATCAACAACAAGAGATTTGAGCACACTATTGAGTTGGAGCCGGGTGTGCAGGCAGTGATCACCACCCCTTATAGGCATCCCAAGGCCTATAAGGACGAGATAGAGAAGGGCGTCTAGGAGATGCTAGCATTGGGACATATAAAGCCAAGTTCCAGTCACTTCGCTTCTTCAGTGGTACTGGTGAAGAAGGATGGAACCCTTCAAATGTGCATTGACTACTGGACCCTCAACCGGAAGACACTGAAGAAATGGTACCCCAGTCTCCGCATAGATGAGCTGATGGATGAGCTTAGAGGAGCTAAGTACTTCTCTAAGATCGATCTACGTTCAAGGTACCACCAGATTAGGATATCCCTAAGACAACTTTTTGGTGCCACTATGGGCACTTCGAGTTCCTAGTCATGCCATTCAGGCTGACCAACGCTCTGATCACCTTCCAGTCATGCATGAACCATGTCTTCCGGGGACAATTGAGGAGGTTTGTGCTAGTTTTGTTCGATGACATTTTGATTTACAACCAGACATGGGAGGAGCACCTCCAACACTTGGAGGACGTACTACGCATTCTGGAAGAGCAACAGTTTTATGCCAAGCTCTCCAAGTGCGAGTTTGGTTTGACAGAGATGCTCTACCTAGGGCATATCATTGGTGCTGATGGGGTGAAGGTCCATGAGGAAAAGATTTGGGTCATCCAGGATTGGCCAGTACCCCTGAGATGTGACTGCGCTGAGGGGCTTCTTGGGCATTTGCACCTACTACAGGAAGTTTGTCAAGGGGTTCTCACAGTTGGCAGCACCCTTGACCGACTTGACCAAGAGAGGGGCTTTTGCATGGACTGATGGGGCACAGGTTGCCTTCGACTGCCTCAAGGAGGTGATGAGCAATTGCCCGGTCTTGGCACTTCCGATTTTTCCCAGCCATTCACCGTGGAGTGTGATGCATCTGGGGTAGGAGTTGGAGTAGTATTGTCACAGGAGGGGCATCCCATTGCTTTCGAGAGTCGGAAGCTCCTACCACATGAGCTGTCATATTCCATATATGACAAAGAGATGTTGGCCATCATGCATGCATTGGCCAAATTCCGTCAGTACTTGGTGGGCAACAAGTTTTGAGTGAAGACTGATCACAACAGTCTTCGACACTTCATGGGGTAGCAGGGCCTCAATGACAGGCAACAAAGATGGGTCAGCAAGGTGCAGGCCTATGACTTCGATATAGAGTATGTGCAGGGGAAGCACAATGTGGTGGCCGATGCTCTATCTTGAAGATCAACTAGGTTATCCCTCATGAGCATCTATCATGATTGGAAGGCTCAACTATTGGTGGAGTACTCCAAGGACAGGAGGGCATGTGAGGTATTGGAGGGTACCCATGCAGATGAGCGTTACCGAGTGATGGATGAGGTCATCTATTACAAGGGGCGCATTTTCTTAGTACCCAACTCGCAGTTGAGGGAGAGGGTGCTCCAGGTAGCACATGATTCACCATTATCCGGGCACCAGGGGTTCCGGAAAACTTATATGGCAGTCAGGGAGAGATTCACGTGGAAGGGCCTCAAGGGGGATGTGCTGCAGCACGTACGAGAGTGTGAGGCATGCCAGAGGAACAAGGGGGAACTGATGCACCCCGCAGGATTGCTATAGCCACTTCCCATCCTTGAGGGGAAATGGGAAAGTATCTCTATGGATTTCATCACAGGGCTCCCCACAGTGCAGGGGAAGGACTGCATCTACGTAGTGGTCGACAGGTTGACCAAATTTGCCCACTTTTTCGCCATCCCACCAGATACACAACTGCAACAGGTTGCAAAACTGTTCTTTTGGGAGATTTTCAAATTTCATGGGCTCCCCAAGAACATTGTGAGTGACAAGGACAACGTGTTCATGGGAGGCTTCTGGCAGGAACTTTTAAGATTGGTTGAGACCGAGCTTACTCCTAGTACCAGCTACCATCCTTAGACAAATGGTTAGACTCTGAGGGTTAATGAGTGGTTGGAGGGGTACCTGAGGAACTATGTGACCGGTCAGCAAAGGGCTTGGATTCGGTGGTTGCATCTAGGTACAACACCACACACCACATGTCTATTGGTATGACTCCTTTTCGTGCTCTATATGGATATGATGCAGTGTCTTTTACTGACATTGTTTTTGGAGACAGCCGGGGCCCAAAGGCCAAAGATTGGGTCCAAGAGAGCCAAAACATCCTCAAGGCTCTCAAGGATAACTTGGTGATAACCCAAAATCAGCAGAAGGTATACGCAGATTGGTACAGGACGAAGAGGCATTTCAACGAGGGGGACTTGGTGTACCTCCGGCTACAGCCTTATAGGCAATCCACGCTGAAGCAGAAGGGGGCCAAGAAGCTACAACCACGCTTCTATGGGCCCTACTGGGTGGTTAGATGAGTTGGGGAGGTGGCCTATGAGTTAGAGCTGCCTCAGGGGAGCAGGATCCACAATGTTTTTCATGTCTCATGCCTTAAAAGGGTGTTGGGACAACAGGTGACAGCAACAGCTGATCTACCCCCACTGTATGATGAGGGCCACTTGGTTTTGGAACCTGAGGCCATTTTGGAGAGTAGGGAAAGGAAATTGAGGAGTAGGACCATTAGGGACTTCTTGGTGCATTGGAAGAACTTGCCGGATGAGGATGCCACCTGGGAGGGTGAGCACATATTGGAGCACCCAGCTTTGAGGTTTCTTGAGGGTAAACAACATTTGGGAGGGGAGGACTATCGTGTCCATTCTCAAACACATTTGTCACAGGGTGTTGCTACACAATTTTGCACAATTTTGGCTAAGGAAGGGAACCCATCGTTTTCGACTTAGGGACTTAGGACACAATTCGACTTAATTTGGTTACTAGCGGAACGTGGTGGCCACCCACATGAGAATTCGAATTGGCCCATTCGAATAGCTTGGAGGGAAAGTCAAATAGGTGGATGGAGGGGCCCACATGAGGCAAGGGAGGCCCAAGGAGTTATAAGGAGGGAGCAACTCTCATTTTGGGTTTCATTCTTACATCTTGCAAACAAAACTACTTGATTGTTCGCTCTGCTGTTTAGCTGAGTCAACCGATTGTTTAGCCACGAATCTCTCAAGTGGGAGATTCAACCTCTACTTTGGGGGACCATCCATGCCCGCCCTAGAGAGACAGTTCCATGAGTTTTTCAGGAGTTTCGGGGTTGTGAGACAACACCATCATTCAGTGCAGAGCAGGGAGTGCGTATTTCTGGGCAGCTAGAGAATACGCAAGGGGAGTTAGGAGCCATCAAAGATCAGGTGTTTGCTGGGAGAGTTAGAGGGCTGAGAGAGCAGCAATAGGCCAACATTCTTGCTGAGTTTTACAGCCAACAGAGCTAGCATTCCAGTAGTTCGAATTGCTGGGCTAGGGGACAACGTAGAGGCCACTTCCAGCAGTTTTCGTGGAGCTTGGGAGTAGGAGCTATAGGCTGGAAGCCCATCCGGGAAGTTAGGGATTTGATAGCAGGGGTCAGCCTAGCACTTTGGGACCATTTCTGGGAGGATTGACAGGCAATTTCCAGCAGGCTGAGTTTTGCAGTTGCAGCTAAAGTTGGGCTCCAAGGGGGTCGAATTTCAAAATTCTAAACCAGCCAAAATCCTTTGTGGGTTTTTCTGGGTTTAGGCCAAGGAGTCCAGGGTTAAAAGCACATAATTTTCTAGGCAGTAGAAGTGCACCTTCCAGCCATTCGAACTTCAGCAGAAAGGCAATTTTCTGGGGTAGTGCAGTGCAGATTGGTGCAACAATTGGGCAGCCTTCAGCTCAGCCATTTTCCCACCTGGGTTTGGTCATGCTTGTCCATTGAGACAAGCCCAGGTGCACCATCTTGTTATCCATTGTATTTAGCCTTCAGAAAAGTAATAAAATTGCTCAACAATTCCATATTTGCAGCTTTTCTATGAATGCTTAATGTGTATTTCGTTTTTATAAATTGCTGCACAGATTATTTGCTTTTTATCACTTGTATTCCTATTTAGGATCATTACATGATAGGTGTCATTGAGACTAAGAACATAAAGGAGTTAATTATCTCCAATCCCATGTAATTTTTCCTGAGTTTCACCTAGGGAAAATATCTTAATTAAGTCAATCAGTGATTTTTAAAATATTTCCTAAGTTAACACTTAGGGAGAGTGGATAATTAATTGACATTAGTTGGGATAAGATCGATTTACCTCTAGAATCTTGAGGAAAGTTTCTTAGATGATCTTAGCCATCGATTAGACCAAGTGAACTTCTAGTTGTGGCCATTCATTTGTGAATGGGAGATTATAAAGGGAGATTGATGGGCAACTTTGGAGACACACATTGGTTGGGTGAGTTTGTAGAGAGACACAAGAAAGGTTTGAGCAGCAGTGATCGGGAAGAGATTTTCTAGAGGTTTTTGCTATTAGTTATTTTTCGCAGGAGGTTGAGGTTTTCAAGTGAGGCTTTGAGCTTCAGGAGGAGGCCGAGTCGCTTAGTATATTTGTAAGGGTAGAGGCCGAGGTTATTTTTGGGAGGCAATGTGAGTCTTCCACAAGTCAATGCGAGTTAGCTAGAGGAGGTGCAGGTTCTCTAGGAGGTAGTGCGAATTGCCAGGAGGACAAATCAAGTTTTCTAGGATGCATATTGAGTTTCTAGAGGGCAGTGTGAATTTCCTTGAGAGCCTGTGCAAATTTCCAGAGTGCCACTGCGAGTTGTTAGAGGCAATGTGAATTGCAGATAGGGAAGTCATGGGGTTTCTTTAGGTTGATTTGATCAGCAAAAGTGGAGATACGATACTGCCGGGGTTTGCTAGTATCAAGCAAGCAATTGTAATTTCTCAATTGCAGTTGTTGTTGAAGACAATAATAGAAATGCTTAGATCTAAAAACTGGTTTTGCCCACATTGGGGGTTTTCTAGGGATGTTTGTCCAAAAACTTGTGTCAATTGTGTGATTGGTTTCTCGTGTATTTCACTGCAATTTATTTTATGAATGTTGTTGTTCATGTTTCTTATTCATTACTATAAGCAGAAGAATTAATTTTTCATAAACAAGTAATAGGAAATAATTAATTGGGTTAATAGCTTCTTTTTGGTAGCCAAAACTTTCACACTTAGACTAGGAATAAGGCTCAATTCTTTGTGATAGGAAATGACATACCCATTGAGAGGCCTATAAGGTGGGACTTGGAGCCTAGGGTTTTCAATGTATGATTCAACAATGGCACAATTAGGCATACAAGTATTAGCAAAAGGTTTGCTTGAAAGGTATGATCAACAATAGGAGCCACAAACATTCAAACGACACTAAGGTAAAGCCTTAATGCATAATTGGGTTTCTGGAGCCTTAGAATTGCCTAGGGTTGATGATGTCATTCTTAAGGAAGCACTTTCAACCATGCAAATTTTTATATTTTCATGTTTTGAGGCTCAACAAGGTGAATCGTCTTTAAATCAATTCAATGTCCCAAGCCCTAGTTCAATTCAGCCTGAAACCCTAATCCTAGAAGCATGCCTTGGAGGGCTGAAATTTTAGGAGAGAGGAAAAAACGTTTTATGATTTTTGATCACCAATATGGGTGCCAGTGCCTTCTATCTACCTTCTATCTACTTGGGTGATGGAGTCTTAGGGATTTTGACAATGGAAATATCAAACCCTTGAAGGGAGTAAGGGGAACAACCATAGGTTTTCACTTTCTAACACTAACTGTTACTTATGAGGAGATAAATTTACTAGAGAGAAGCTCTGTATAAGGTTCTCTAGGGAGTCCATGGATACAAAATTAAAGCATGCAAAATTTACCAAGCATTTCATAGAAATATAAGCATTTAGACATGGAACATAGAAACCCTAGCAATATTTATTACATGAAATAATCATGAAAGTTATTCAACAAAAAGTACTCACATGAGCTCCAAGAACAAGCCATCTTTATCCCAAAATGACGTCTCCACAACAAGCACTAGTCTCCAATAGCCAAAAATCCACAAAAGATCACATCTCCACAAAGTAGCGAAGTACAACTAACTAGGCCAAGTTCTCTAAGAGAGGCTGAGTTCTTCCACAAGGGATGATGAACAAAATGAAGAAGGTGATCCTCTATTTATATGAGGTCTACCTCTTATAATTTCTAACTAAAATCCCCTACACAAATTTGATTTTTCAGTGGACAAAGGTAAAATTGGGTTACAAGCCAACCCACTAGCTTTACAACATAGTACGCAAAGATAAGCACACATGTGTGACATAGACCTAAAATGGTGATGGATTCTTGCTATTTTAGGGCTCCAAATGCTCCATCAAGGTAAAGAAAAGGCTGAAAAGTGTCTCCAAGCATCATGATCATCCTCCATGCCCAAATCATACATCAAAGCAACTCCAAGGTTCGAAAATCCAGCCGTGGGTGCCATATGTCATCTCCATGGGTGTCAAGTGAGCGATGTGGTGATAACTCTCTCTAGCGTTAGGAATCCATCATATGCAACAAGCCATCCTCAATCATTCTAAGACTGACCATCTTCCTTTGATCCTTGGATCATGGCATGCCCATCAAGTAGAGTCAAGGCCAACTTGGGGGCATGTTTGGTCCATTGGTACATCATCAAAAATCCTCCATGCTAGGCAAGAGAAGCCCAATGTTCTAGATCCTGGGGCTGCACTAGGATGTATATCATCTGTGCAAGTCATCAAAAGGCCCAATGCTTTGCCAAAAGTGGGCAACATTGCATTTGTTACGTCATCATGCTCTCTAGAATGTAGTATATGGCTTGGGAATTATGTGGAGTGGGGTGCCATGAAGGCCTCTATTGCCTAGGACATGTTACCACAAAATCTAGAAGGCCTTGGAGAGGGAAACCCTACAAGAGAAATGCTAGACAAAGTACCTACAATAGGGTAGAGGCCCAATGTCAACCCAACAAAAAACCCCTGCTCTTTATGGATTTTCACTAATGGGAGGAGTCCCGGTAAAGGAGTCACTTTAAATAGATATGTTAATGGTAAGGTATGAAGTGACCCCACTAGAGCTCATACAAGAGAGAGCATGATAATGATATGAAGCTTCAATGAAACAAAGTGCTCTCAAAGAAAAGCTCTAGAATAAGGCTCAAGACCTAAGGTTTTGAATAGGTATTCACAAGGTCAAGGCCTGAGGTAAAGGGTTTCTTACAATGATATCCAACTAATCTGAGGCTCATGAAACCCTCAAGAAAGTCCTCAAGTTGAGGGAAAAAAACCTAGGGTTTCCCTCTTAGAGAAACACCTAGGGCAAGAGATTTTATGGATGAAGATTGAGTGGATGTCCACCAAATTGATAGGTTGGTTAGCCTAGACCTATCTCTCGATATTTAGGCTCTCAAATCACAAAAACATCTCCTTAAAATTTTGCTTCAAGCCCTAGATTTTCACCCTAGCCTTAAAAGGATCGAATTTGAGAAGAGAAAATTATGGAGAAAATTTATTTCGCTTCAAGCCCTAGATTTTCACCCTAGCCTTAAAAGGACCGAATTTGAGAAGAGAAAATTATGGAGAAAATTGAAGGTTGATCACCAAGTGATTGGACCAATGCCTTGTCCTATGGGTATATGGAGTAAGGGATGTGCTAAATGAGCCCGATTCATTTTTAAGGAGGTCAAAATTTGATGCCTAGCTATCAAAATTTCAACAATTACCCACTTAATGGAATAATGGATTTTGATGGAGAATAACAAGAAGTAATCCACTTAGAACATTTATTACATGTTACAATGAGTAATGCATACAACATTCATCTAGAATTTCTTTGATAAAATATTTTTCAACAATTTAGGGCACAAAATGTTAACCTAGAGCCAATAGTTTCATGCATTAGACATTAAAGAAAAAAACATTCAACAAATAGATTCCACTTACAAGATAACATGCAATATATCCTTCCATTAGACCAAAAAATTGCTCCAAAGAATGTCAAAATAAACTTCCATACATCAAAATGCATCCAAGTATCTCCAAAATCACCCACAATTCTCTAAGAGGTCCGAATTTCACAAATTTGATGGTGAGAGAGATCAAATGAGATCTCTCTAATTTATATATGTTCAATAATCTCTAATTTTAGCATATAAGCCCCTCAAATAATAAAATAATAGGCAAATATTGTGGTTACAAGCCAACCTCATAGCCAATGTAAAATCATAATAAATCACCCACAAGAGGGCCGAAATGCTGTTGTCATCCATGTGTAGGCCTCTTGAGGGCATGTGTTGGGCTCCTTCAGTGCCAAACTAAGCTTAGAGGGATTCAAAAATCATGATGTAGGTGTTTGCCCCTAAATTTCCATGCAAATCATTGTGTGGACCCTAGTTTTGTGTTTGGGGCACAAAATGGGTCTCATGGGTCTCCTGATGACAGAATAGCCTAGTTCTACTCCAACGTTGACGGCTCTAAGGATGGTGCTATCCCTCCCATGTCTGAAGGAGTGAGACAAATCTCATTTGGGCCTCAAATCAATTGCCAAACCATGTAATCACTACTAAGTTGGCTGGGGCACGCTAGCCCAAGTGTATCATCTTATGTATAATATGGGGCAAGGTGTAGGCTGTTGAGGGTGCTATAGGTAGGTGCCCATGGAATGGAATGATGCTCTACAAGTGGTAGGATTCCCATGACTCTCAACGTTCACCTGTAGGGTGTCATAATGCTCCTCTAGTGGAATTGAGCCCCAGTTAAGATTCCATCCCATGATGAAAACTGTTGATTTTAGGGATTTTCTAGACTTGTGATTAATTCCAATGATTTTATCCATTAATTTGGCTCATGTTACATTCATCATTAAGCAATTACACATAGAAAATCATCAAAAGTAAACAATAATGCAAGTAAGATCAAGAAGAGACAACCAAACACGAGATACAATTACCTGGGAGAACCCCAAACTAGGGGAAAAACCCATAAACTTTTTCTTAGAGAAATTTTTCCTTTCAACAAGAGATACAATTTGAATTTTCCATTCAAAACAAATCAAAATTGACCAATTATCAAACAGAGATAAAATTCACCCTCCTGAAATTTCGGCCTCCTAAATTTTCGACCTCTTGCCTAAGATTTCATCCTCTTCTCTCTGCCTCAAATTTACCGTTTTCTTGCCTCAGATTAAGGCATACACTTGGCCTTATGATGATCCGAATTGATGCCCAAATGGAGAGGATGAATGACCCTTTTATTGTGATTAAAAGTGCCCCAAGTGCTGTAGAATTGGCCTTATGATGATTCGAATTGATGCCCAAATGGAGAGGATGAATGGCCCTTTTATAGTGATTAGAAGTGCCCCAAATGGTGCATTTATAGGGTTGAGCCGACTTGAACAAATTTGGGGCCAACCTGTCATTTTTGGAAACAAAATTCATACTCTGAAAAATTCAAATTTTCTTCTTTCAAGGTCAACTTTAAGTGCAATTTGCATTTGTCAATTTTGGAGGGATAGTACAAATTATAAAGATCGATCGAAGCTACAAAACATCAACACTCTCTCTTAGCTAGGGAGGTATTCATAAGAACTTCAAGAAATACTCTCTTGTTGAAATTTTTTGTAGGAAAGGGTTGACTGAATCCATCCACTATGTTGTAACATGTATTTTGTTGTTTGTTTCATTCATTGTTTCATTCAAAAATCACTTGAAAAATATTTTGAAAAAAGATAAGGCAAGTATATTGGAATAAAAATATAAAAGAAATGAAGAAATATATCGGATTTACAAAGGAAACAAGCATTAAAGCATTAACATCGGACCTGAAATATATATGTTGCATTTAAAAGTTCGGCGGGTCCACAATGATTATGGATGGTTGGTTTCATTGACAAGCGCCGATTGCGATTTGCGATTGGGTTCCGGACCCGATATTATATATGCCATATTTTATAATGACGGTGGGTCCGAAACAACACAGAGCGCTTATATTATATCTAAGTTGCAGGAAACGTGGGTAGGGGAGGAGTTTCTATACGGAAATGGAAACGAAACTCAGAAACGCGTACGGTACGGCCCAGAAACGCGTTTCCGACCGTACTGGCACGTTTCTCGAGGCGGAAACGTGGCCAGTACGGCCGGAAACGCGTTTCTGGGCCGTACGACGCCGTTTCCACATGCAGTTTGACTTTAATTTATTTTTTTTAATTATTATTTTGTCTTCTAATTTTTAATTAGGTTATTAAAATGCCTTTTAGTTGCTTCTAGATGAATAAAAGTGAACTTTGTCTCATTCTCTCATCACACAATTCAGCAAGTCGTTTCTCTTGGAGACTGGCGATTTTAGCAAAGGAGAAGAGAGGAAGAGAGTAGTGGTTTCAGCTAGGGTGTTTTGAACAGTGAGCAAAGTAGATTTCAGCAGCAAGAGCAAGAGATTTCAGCAACAAGAGAAAGAGATTTCAGCAGCAGATTTGGAGTGCAGAGTTTCCGGCTATGACATTCTTGGCTTTTTGGCTTAGCTACAACCATATTTCTCTTCTCTTTTCTAGCATTTTGGGGTAGCTTCAGCTACAGAAAATTAATTTGGGTAAGCAACATTCATTTTGTTAGTTTTTTCCTACTATTTCTTCAATTTTTCTAGGGTTTATGTTACCAAAAATATGAAAAACGTTTTTTATTTATAGATTTGTTTTTTTCATTTATTTTTGTAGCAATGGCTTCCAACCAAAGTGCAACTACAAGTTCAAGCCCTAGGGCCAACCCAAGGGCTGAATATTATCCTCTTTGGAGGCATGTGACGAAGCTTCAAAAATGTGCAGGTGGTGGCTCATGGGAATGGCGATGTAATCTTTGCAATAATTCGTACAAGGGCTCCTACCCAAGAGTGAAGGCACATCTTTTGCATGGAGGAGGACAGGGGATTGCAGGTTGCACAAAAACAACAGATCCATTGGCAAGGAGGGCATATCAAAGAGAGCAAGATGAGGCGGATGGTACTAAGAGAAGGCATGATGAGCTTACTCAAGCTACTCCTCAAGCTCCATCTAACATTGAGCCAAGGATTGTAGTTGAAGCAAGAAAGAGGAGAGCCGGTGCCACTCAACAACATGAACAACCAACACCCAAAAATACCAGAGGGGCATCCCCTTCAGTTCAGGATAGTAGAATTGCTAAATTGGTGAATGTGCAAGCAAGAGAAGAAATTGATTCCAGAGTGGCTAGGTGCATTTATGCATGTGGTATCCCATTCAATGTTGTTCGCTCTCCTTACTGGCAAGATATGATAAGGGCAATTAACAAAGCTCCTCAAGGGTACAAGGGGCCCAACTATGAGAAAGTCAGAACTCAGCTTCTCAAAAATGAGAAGGAGCTTGTGGAGGATATTTTATCACCAATTCGTTCTTCCTGGAGTAGCTCTGGGGTTACCATAGTCTTGCATGGATAGATACAAGGCGCAAACCGTTGATGAATATCGTTGCCACTGCCCCCAAAGGAGCAATGTTTATCAAGGCGGAAGACTGCTTAGGAGAGGTGAAAGATGCACAATTCATTGCTGATGTTATTATAAAAGCTATTGAACAAATAGGGCCTAACAGGGTGGTGCAAGTTATCACGGATAATGCACCAATTTTCAAAGCTGCAGGTTTAATTATTGAGGGGAGGTATGACCACATCTTTTGGACACCATGCATTGTCCATAATCTGAATTTGATCTTAGAGGAGATCGACAACAAAGTTTCCTGGATAAAGGAACTCATAGGGGAAGCAAGGGAGATTGTCAAATTCATCACCAACCACCACCAATCTCAGGCCATATTTCCAGAGTACTCCAAATTGGAGTTGTTAAAAGTTGTTGAGACAAGATATGCCTCAAACTTCCTGATGTTGCGCTGCATTGTTGAGGTTAAGCATGCATTAGTTTCTATGGTGGTGAGTCAACTTTGGATTGAGTGGAGACACGCAGATTCAGAGCGGGGATCTATGGTGCATAGATTGTGCCTTGATGAGGATTGGTGGAGCAAGGTAGATTTCTTGCTAAAGTTCACAACCCCTGCATTTGGGCTTCTCCGGAGTGCTGACACTGACCAACCTTTCTTATGAGAGGTATATGATGGCATGGATTCCATGGTTGAGAAAACTATGGAAATCATTTCGCAAGAGTCTCCACAACTTTTGTTTGTTGATGATCATTTTGCTGGTTTAGTCAAGAAAATCATTGTTGATAGGTGGAACAATTTCAACACTCCATTGCACACTTTAGCACATGCTTTGAACCCCATATTTTTTGATGAGGAGCTTATTGCTCAAAGCAATGGGAAGAGGAAGGCACCCCATAAGGATAGAGAGGTGGCTAATGGGATGAAAAAAACCCTTATGAGAATGTTTCCTTCTCATCTACACAGGGACGTAAAGGAGGAATTTGCCAGTTTTGCTACAGGAATAGATGATTATGCAGATATATCAGCTTTGGAGGAGAGAAGCACCATGAACCCAGTTAGGTGGTGGATTTGTCATGGAGCAAATGGTATCCATTTGCAAAACCTTGCCATTCGTATTCTTTCACAAGTGGTAAGCTCTTCATCAGCAGAAAGGAATTGGAGCACTTACGGTTTATTCATTCTGTGAAGCGCAATAGGTTGGGCTCACAGAAGGCAGAGGATCTTGTTTATGTGCACTCCAACCTTCGCCTTGCATCTCGTAGGGGTCCAGAATACAACAGTGGTCCTTCTAAAGAATGGGATGTGGATGCAGAAAATCCTGATTTGGATCTCTCTCTTGCTGCCCTGAATATTGAGGTCGAGTCTGGAAGTGGAATTGGCGCATCATCTTCTTCAGCACCACCATCCACTGTTGAGCATTGTACTGCTTCTATTTTTGATGAGGATTGTTATGATGAGGATTAGTCTTTTGTCTCTATAGTTCTTGCAGCCTTATAGTCTTTATTGTACTTGCAGCCTCATATATTAATATAAATAAAGGCTGATTTTGAGATTTGGATATATAATAAAGGTTGCTTTTGGATATTCTGATATTTTTATTTTCATTATGTGATCATTCATGAGTAAATGTGATGTAAATTTAATCATAATGTTTAAATGTAATAAATTATAATGTATCATTTATATATATATTTAAATATTTTTAATATATATATATATATATATATATATATATATATATATATATATATTCGCGTTTCCCCATTTCCAAAATTTGGGGAGGTTGTGTTTCGTACCGGTGCCCATTTCGGAAACTCGTACCCGTTTCCCCATTTCGTGCAACCTTGTATTATATATATGACCTTGCCGATCGCAATCTGCGATAAGGGCCGGACCCGAATATATATATATATATATATTATATTTAATAACTCTAGCGGGTCTGAAAAGCCTTTATGCAGGTTCCTTTGCTGATTGCGATGAGCGATGGGGATTTTGGACCTGATAAGTTTATGTGCTATACTTTATAATTCAGCGTGTCCGTCTTATCGCGGGTTGTAAATATTTTTATTGATATTCATATATATTTTTTGTTTACACTGTTTTATATGAATTTCTATTATAAAGGATTATAATAGAAAGGTCGGATCCGATAGTGATATATATTATGTTATATAAGTCCGGCGGGTCTGCAAGGCATATGAAAAGCATATTTCAAGTTATAAGGCAGATTTTCGAGCAAAGCAAAAACGGTAAATGGTTTGATTGGAGCTCACCCGATCCCACTCAGCATTCAACACGTAGCAGCCAGGTGGAGAGAGGAAACTGCCCATTTCGGGTGGGTATTCTCTGGGCTTATGTCCCACCTGAAAACCTTTGTAGATCGTCTGATCTGAAAAGCGTAGATCTATGGTGGGATGAATTGGTGGAAATGTATACCTTTGGAAATTGTGCGAAGCCCGTATTGAAAGTGGAAAAAGCATGTTTTATAATCTATTTTCATTATAAAAGGTTTACAATAGAAAAGCGCAGATATAACATAAGTCCAACACTTCCATAGTTATGCGACCTAAGGGTGTTTAAGTTAAGTTTTACAGTGATTATCGGGCGGATTGCGTTTCGCAACGGAAGTCAACAGAGCGCTGTATGGGCGGATTTGACAGATTTATAAAGCAAGATTAACTCTTTTGAGTTCCGTATTAATCAAAGGTTCACGTTAATTTCGTTGTATAAAGCGGAAAATCAGGGTTAGAGCCAAAGCTGAAGAGGAAGACAATTTGGTATGTTTCTTTGCATTTTGGCCAATCAGAATGTCCATGTAAGCCCAGGAGGTCAACAAAGCAAGTCAGCGGTTATCATCCTCTTCCAAATTCAGTTATGTTCCTGTTGTTTCATGTTCTTTGAGGTGTCTTTTACCCTCTGTTAAATTCTGTAATAGTTTTTACTTCATGTAGTTAGAGAAGCAGTTGAATAATTTGGGCAGTTTCAGAAATCAATAACTGTTCCACAATGTATAAAAAGAGGAACTAAGAAAGGGTTGGATTTTTGGAGAACCCGGAGACTAGGCCACTGTATTCCTGATATCATCATTGATTAATGAAAGAATCAGAAGTTTCCATGAGTTGTTGCATATAATTTTGTAAGCTTCTCTGTCATGTGTCATGCTATGTTTTCTTCTTTTCAAGTATAGTAATGAAGCTGCAGGTCTTTATTTGCTTATGTAAATAAAGTTAAAATTCCTTAAAAGAGCGCTCCTATACTTGAAGTCCTCACTTCCTTTCTAAGTTATAGATAATAGTTTCTGTGAAAGACCAGCATATTGTCTATGATTCAGTTCTCATTATCATAGTTCCTCTAAGTTACAGATAGTAGTTTCTGTGAAAGATTAGCATATTATCTTTAACTTCTCCTTCAAACTTTCTTCATTCATCATTTATATCTAGCAACAAATGGCATTCTGAGATGTTCTAGTCATACATGTATTAAGAGTTAAAGATCAAGTTTTCCAGGTCCTTCATTTGAGAACACAACAAACAATAAGTGACAGTAAATAATATTTATTAATGTCTTAAGCACAATTTCCCCATAGCCAGGAAATTGGTTTCTTAAGGAACAACATTAATTGGCGCCGTTGTCGGGGAGAGAAGATAAGAAGATTTTTCCCTGGGTTTCAATATTTTCCTCTGGTTGTTCAGTGAGGAGGAAATATTTCGCTGTTTTGAATGAAAGCAATAACTCTAGCTTCAAGAAGGCCCCATACAAGATTAGACACTTCACAAAAGAAGGTTCAAGCTCTTTCAGATCCTGAAAGGCTATTTTCTAAGAGGGTTGGAAGGTCTAAGATTCCAATTACACCAATTCCTACATTGTCTGCATCAGGCAACAATTCACTTGAACATTCATCTGATAAAGAGTCATCTTTTTCATCATCTTCATTTCAGGAACCTAGCTGTCAAGACCAATCTTTTGAGTCTGTTACTTTTCATTTACCTGCTGTAATTATTCAACCTCAACCAATAACCACATTACCTCCTTTGCACATTCCATTTACCTCTCAATCAAGTTCCACATTTGTTGGTAATCAAAGTTCAGTAAACATGGCAGCACTTGCATTCTTAGTGAATAGGTATGCACCTCTTCAACTACCACAACCTTTCAATCAAATGCCACAGGATTACCTTAAAACTCTTCCACGTTTTTCAGGAGAAGATGAACAAACAACAGAGAATCATGTAGTAGTATTTTGTAATTTTGCAGAAAGCCTAAATGTTGAACATTTAGATGTTGTTCTAAGACTCTTTGTTTAGTCCTTGGATGGAGAAGCAAGGAAATGGTTCAAAGGACTTCCCAATAATACCATTCCTTCTTGGGAAGAGATGGAACGTGTGTTTATTCAGAGATGGGGAGAAAAAAGAGACCATGGGTATTCATTAACAAAGTTTAATGCCATAAAGAAGAGGTCTGATGAAATTGTGGACGAATTTGTCAGAAGATTTAACAAATTGTACAATAGTCTCTTAGCAGAGATTAAGCCTCCTCCTGCTGGTGCAAAAATAACTTTTGCAGGGGCTTTTGAATCAAATTTTGGATTCACATTAAGGGAAAGAAGAGCTCCAACCCTTGATCAAATCCAAACAGATGCTTTAGAGATAGAAGCGAATCTAGTGGCTGCAGGAAAAGCACCAGAAACACAACCTACCCAAGAGAAGGGAAAGGCAAAGATAGAATCCTCTCAAAGTCGATCATAGGAGGATATGTGTAATATAATTAAAACCAGTGTTGTTAAAATCGCGATATTATCGTATAATCGCGATATTTTCAATCGCGATATTTTCAACAAAAAGATAAAATTGCGCTTAGTACTCGGAAATTTTTTTTTTTTGCCCGATTTTTTGGGAAAAAATCGTGGAAATTTTTATTTCATTTTATTTTATTTTTTTTGAGGAGGAGGAGGTGACCCAAGCTACCCCTGTCACACGTAGAGGACGTGGTCTACCTCCTGTAGCTCCTAGTTCTTCAGCTTCTAGGGCACAACAGACTACATAGTCTATTGCGGTCTGCCAACTCCACCGACATCTACATCTAGAGGGGCAAAGGAAATCAATTGTATTAGACTTTAGTTATTTGGTTCATTTCATTGTATATGACATTATGACTCATGATATGAGATGCATTATTATATTTTTTGTTGATATTTTGAGATTGAGTTGGGACTCAGGAGTCAGGACTTACTATTCAGGACATGATTCACTGTTATGTGTGATTTCAGCACTAGAAATGATATTAAACATCTTATATATTAGTTCTTTTATCATATTTATGTGTCAATGTATTTATTTTATGTTGTAGATTGTTAGATATTAAAAAAATTGAAAAAAAATGAATATTTTTGTACCAAACGATTTTTTTCCCAATTATTACCGATTTTTTCCTGATTATTACGATTTTTCCGATTTTTTTCTCGCGTCGATATTATCCCGATAACGAACTCTTAGAGACAAACACTGTAAAATAAGAACTTTAATCCCCAATTCAGAAGTCAACCTTTGCAAATCTTGCAAAAGGAAAGAAAAGATCGAAGTCAAATTCAAGCACCATTATATATAGAAGCAGATCCTGGTGAAGTACAACCTGAAGATCAAATTTCTACATTATATGCAGTTGACGAAGATGAACTCGGGATTGAAGGAGAAGAGTATGTGTATGATGAAGCAGATGTTATTCATGATGAAAATGAAATTGATGAATATTGGAAACAATTCTTTGATTTTATGCAGGCTGAACTACATAAGAAATATGACCTGAGATCTAGGAAAAGATCAAGAAATCAAGAAAATGAAAGTGAGCAGCAAGTTTCAACTTCCTCACCAAAGGCAACTCCACAAGAATCTCAGCCTGCAAAACAAGTAAATAAAGGAAAGCAGCAGCAAAATGCAAATGGCAAGACACAGATACTTTGAGGTGAGTCTTCTCAAGATCAAACTGGAAAAATTCCTTTGGAGAAACTTGTTTCAATTCCTCAAGTAATTCCAGTCATGAAGAAAGGTGAAGATGAGAATGAAAAGACTGCTAAACAGGGTCACTTGTTTAGTCTTACCAAGGAGTTGGGAAAGGTAAGAATACAAGTTCCCCTTACAGGATTGGCAAAAACACTTACTTATCAAAAGGAGATTGTTGAGTTTATTAATTTAAAAGAAAATGAGAGTGACACTGTAAATCTACAGGAAGATAAACCAGTAGTGGTTTTTGGTCCACATGTAAAGGAAGTAGATTCTTCAATACCTCCTTTTTATATTTCCCTATTTTTTATGATTTCCTCCTACATAATTGTATGTTTGATTCGGGAGCTTCACATAATCTTATGCCTATGTCAGTGATGAAGCAACTAAATCTACAAGTGACCAAACCTTACAGGGATTCTTTTGATTCAAACAAGGTCAAGTGTCTGGGGGTTATTAAGGATTTGGCAGTGTCACTAGCCCAAATTCCAGCTAGAAGCTTGGTCATGGATGTTGTAGTAGCAGATATTCCTACTAGATTTGGGATGCTTCTATCTAGGTCGTGGGGGGCTAAATTGGGAGGTGTTTTGAAACTAGATTTTACATATGCTCTTATACCGATTTTTGGTGGGGAGGAGAGGAGATTGTACAGAGAAACTAGGTTTGTAAAAACAATTACAAAAAACGGAGCAAGCAATTCACTTGTATATAGTTAGGAGAAGGATGACTTTGCTTGTTTCACACTGCATGATAATGCAGAGCTGGTTGAAGATAATTAGAAGCAGCTTGCTTCAGCCAATGTAATTACAGAGCTGCAAACGGAAGAAGTGTGGAAATGCTTCTTTGATGGAGCTTATTCCAAGGAAGGAACAAGTGCTGGTTTTCTTCTAATTGCACCTGGAGGTAATATGTTCCCTTTTTCTTTCAAATTAGAGTTCGAGGCAACTAACAATGTGGCAGAATATGAGTCCTTGATTATTTCTCTACAAACAACCAAACAGATGGGAGTCAAGTCAATTTCTGCTTTTGGAGATTCGGAGCTAATTATTAAGCAGATAAAAGATCACTGCCAAACAAAGCATCCTAGGCTCCAGGCATACAGAAATGAGGTATGGGATTTGATTGAAAACTTCTTTGAAGCTTTTAACATTCAATTCATTCCAAGAGATGAGAATAGATTGGCAGATTCATTGGCTGTGGCTGCTAGCACTTTCAAGCCTCCTATTAATCCAAGACTAAGATATGAGGTAGAAATGAGATATAGACCTTATGTTCCTGATAATGTTAAGAACTGGCAAGTTTTTGAAGATGACCAGCAGATTAAGGAGTTTTTGACTATGGTTGAAGAGTTCCAGGGCACAAAAATTGATCAGGACGAAGAAGAGACAACAGAAATTGCAGGAGCCAGTGGTTTAAAAGATTCAATAGCAAATCAGAAGATCTTTCAATTGAAAGATAATATTCTGCCAAAGGGACTTGTTCCTCTTGAAAGGCTTTTTAATTCCAATGATGTAGCTGTGGACTCAGGGAAAATCTCACAGGATGAACATATTCAGGATCATAACATTGGAACTCAGGAGAATCCCAGGTTAGTCAAATTATATGCTGGAGTTTCACCTAATTTTCAAGAAAGATATATTAAACTTTTCAAGAATTATGTTGATGTCTTTGCATGGTCCTATGAAGATCTCAAAACCTATGATGTAAATATTATTCAGCATAAGATTCCTTTGAAGGAGGGGGTTAAACCCTACAAACAAAAGCTTAGATAGATAAATCCTCTGCTTCTACCATCAATTGAAAAGGAGGTCAAGAAGTTGCTTGATGCCAAAATCATAGTCCCACTCAGGTATTCTGATTGGGTGGCTAATCTAGTACCTGTGAGAAAGAAAAATGGAGAAATAAGGTTGTGTGTGGACTCCAGAAATCTCAGTAGGGCTTCTTTGAAAGATAACTATCCTTTGCCTAAGATGGATCATGTGCTGCAAAAGGTAACGGGATCTTTTAGAATGTCAATGCTAAATGGATTTTCTGGTTATAACTAGGTGGCTGTGGATAAGGAGGATCAGAAGAAAACAACGTTCACAACCCCCTGGGGAACATTTTTGTATGCCAGAATGCCTTTCGGATTGATGAATGCAGGTGCTACATTTCAAAGGGCTATGGACATTTCTTTTGTTGGAGATAAGTTTGTAGTAATATATTTAGACGATATCACTGTTTTCTCAAAGTTTGATGAAGAACATTTGGCTCATTTGAAGAGGAATTTTGATAAATATAGAAGATTTGGACTTCCCTTAAATCCCAAGAAATCCATTTTTACTCTAGAAGAAGGTAAACTATTGGGACACATTGTTTCTAGAGAAGGAGTGAAGATAGATCCAGCTAGAGTACAAGTTGTGCAGAAAATACCATTGCCTAGGAGTAAAAAGGATATTCAAAAGTTTCTGGGAAAGATAAACTTCCTGAGAAGATTTGTATCCAACTATGCAGAAATTTTAAAAGAAATTACTAATATGCTAAAAAAAGAGAATGAAGTGAGTTGGACCAAAGAAGCTAGAGAATCATTTTCCAGGATTAAAGAGGCATTACAGGCAGCTCCAGTCTTAATCAGTCCTGATTACCAAAAGCCTTTCCAAATTTTTTCGTTTGCATCAAGTTCAATAGCTGTTGTCTTACTGCAGAAGAATGATGAAGAGAGAGAGCAGCCAGTTGCATTCTTCAGTAAGATTCTTAGGGATTTTGAGATGAAATATAATATTCTTGAGAAACATGTGTATGCTTTGGTAAAAGCCCTGAAAGCTTTTACAACTTATGTGCTACAGTCCCAAATCATTACTTATGTGCCAAATGCTGCAGCGAAAGATGTATTACTACCGAGAGATGTAGATGGTAGAAAAGGAAGTGGATTGCCAAGATCCAAGAATATGATTTGGACATAAAACCCACAAAGTTGGTAAAAGGACAAGGATTGGCAAAAATGTTGACGGAATCAAACTTTCAGGCATTGGGAATTAACTTGTTGGCACCTGTGGAGGAAAAAACAGCTGAAGAAAGTGAAGGAGAGCAGGATCTAGGTATGAAGATTAGGTATAAATTTTTGTGTTCAGAATGGTATAAGAATATAATTCATTATTTGTGCTTTCTTTCTTGTCCCCAATCCTTAGATAGAACAAAGTATAGGGCACTAAAAATCAAGGCACAACCATATGTGATTGTGGAAGGCAGATTGTACTGGAAGGATCCTGCTGGAATTTTATTGCTATGTTTAACAGAAGATGAATTTACAGAAACAATCAAAGATTATCATGAAGGGTTTTGTGGAGGACATTACAGTTGGAAAGTAACTGCACATAAGATCCTTCAGGCAGGATTTTATTGGCCTACTTTATTTGGTGATACATATAAGTTTGTTAGAAGTTGTCAGAAATGTCAGCTTTTTGCTGAGAAAAAGAGATTAGCTCCTTTACCTTTGATTCTAGTTTTCATAGAGGAGCCATTTAGACAATGGGGATTGGACTTTGTTGGAGAAATCAATCCACCTTCAAGCAGACAACACAGGTGGGTTCTCATAGCAACTGATTACTTCACCAAATGGGTAGAGGCAATTCCTACTAAGAGAGCAAATGATCAGATAGTAATGAAGTTCCTGGAAGAAAATATTTTCAACAGATTTGGATGCCCCGTCAAAATTATAACAGACAATGCTCAAGTCTTCAACTCAAGTAAGTTCATTGCTTTTTGTCACAAGTATAATGTTATTTTGTCCCATTCAACAGCTTACCATCCTCAGGGAAATGGATTAGCTAAATCTACTAACAAAACTTTGATGAAGATCCTTAAGAAAACCATTGCAGAAAATCAAAGAGATTGGGATTCTAAGTTAAAGTTTGCTCTGTGGGCTGCTAGAGTAACTACAAGAAGATCTACAGGGAAATCACCTTTTGAATTAGTATATGGAACTCAGGCTCTGTTTCCAAGTCAACTTGTAAAGCCAGTGATTGCAATGATTCAAGAGGCGAAAGAAGAACCAAATGCTTTGATAAGAAGAATGAACAAAGTGGTGGAGCTAAGTGAGAACAGGGACAAGGTAAGAGACAACTTGATTATGTATCAATCCAAGATGAAAAATATTTTTGACAGGAAAACCAAGAAAATTGATTTCAAAGTTGCAGATTTAGTATTGAGATGGGATACCAGAAGAGAAGATAAGGGTAAACATGGGAAGTTTGATCCTCTCTGGTATGGTCCTTTTAGAATTTTTGAAGTGAGATCCAATAATACCTTCATCCTTGAGAATCTTAATGGTGAAACTCTACAGCTGCCTGTTAATGGGCAATACTTAAAACACTACTTCCAGTTCTAAAGAATAAGCATCATTTCATTGTGAATACTGGAGTGAAATCATTGTACAAATGCCATAGTATTTCAGTTTATGCAAAGCAATATATGACTCCATGCCCGAAGTGAAGGCACTAATCTGCGGTTCTTAGTGCTTCTGTGGCAAAAGCACTATCCCCAGGTGGAGCCAGATGTTGTAACATGTATTTTGTTGTTTGTTTCATTCATTGTTTCATTCAAAAATCACTTGAAAAATATTTTGAAAAAAGATAAGGCAAGTATATCGGAATCAAAATATAAAAGAAATGAAGAAATATATCGGATTTACAAAGGAAACAAGCGTTAAAGCATTAACACCGAACCCAAAATATATATGTTGCGTTTAAAAGTTCGGCGGGTCCACAATGATTATGGATGGTTGGTTCCGCTGACAAGTGCTGATTGCGATTTGCGATTGGGTTCCGGACTCGATATTATATGTGCCATATTTTATAATGACGACGGGTCCAAAAAAACACAGAGCACTTATATTATATATATGACCCTGCTGATTGTGATCTGCGATAAGGGCCGGACCCGAATACATATATATTATGTTTAATGACTCTGGCGGGTCCAAAAAGCCTTTATGCAGGTCCCTTTGCCGATTGCGATGAGCGATGGGGATTCCAGACCCAATAAGTTTATGTGCTATACTTTATAATTCAGCGCGTCCATCTTATCGCGGGTTGTAAAGATTTTTATTGATATTCATACATATTTTTTGTTTACGCTGTTTTATATGAATTTCTATTATAAAGGATTATAATAGAAAGGGGGGATCCGATAGTTATATATATTATGTTATATAAGTCCGGCGGGTCCGCAAGGCATATGAAAAGCAGATTTCAAGTTATAAGGCAGGTTTTCGGGCGGAGCAAAAACGGTAAATGGTTTTATTGGAGCTCACCCGATCCCACTCAACATTCAACACGTAGTAGCCGGGCTGAGAGACGAAACTGCCCATTTCGGGCGGGTATTCTCCGAGCTTATGTCCCACTCGAAACCTTTGTAGACCATCTGATCTGAAAAGCGTAGATCTACGGTGGGATGAATCAGCGGAAAGGTATACCTCGGAAATTGTGCAAAGCCTGTATTGAAAGTGGAAAAAGCATGTCTTATAATATATTTTCATTATAAAAGGTTTACAATAGAAAAGCGCAGATATAACATAAGTCCAACACTTCCATAGTTATGCGACCTAAGGGTGCTTAGATTAAGTTTTACAGTGATTATCAAGCCGATTGCGATTCGCGACGGAAGTCAACGGAGCGCTGTACGAGCGGATTTGACAGATTTATAAAGCAAGATTAACTCTTTTGAGTTCCGTATTAATCAAAGGTTCACGTTAATTTCGTTGTGTAAAGCGAAAAATCAGGGTTAGAGCCAAAGCTGAAGAGGAAGACAATCCGGTATGTTTCTTTGCATTTTGGCCAATCAGAATGCCCATGTAAGCCCAGGATTACACAAACTAAACGTATTTCATTACGGCTAAAACGAATTAAGCATCATTAGGGCATTTACAGAGGAATTCGGCAGCAGATCAACAAAGAAAGTCAGCGGTTATCATCCTCTTCCAAATTCAGTTATGTTCCTGTTGTTTCATGTTCTTTGAGGTGTCTTTTACCCTCTGTAAAATTCTGTAATAGCTTTTACTTCATGTAGTTAGAGAAGCAGTTGAATAATTTGGGCAGTTTCAGAAATCAGTAACTGTTCCACAATGTATAAAAAGAGGAACTAAGAAAGGGTTGGATTTTTGGAGAACCACTCCAAGCTTCTTTCTGAAGTAAGCAAACTTCATCTAAGACAATGGCTTTGACAAAACATCAACAACCTGCTCATCAATAGAGATCTATTGGAGCCTTACTGCTCCTTTCTGGACAATATTCCGGATGTAGTGATACTTGATCTCAATGTGTTTTGAGTCTTGACCTGTCATGAAATACTGGATTCTCAGAAAGCTCTACACAACTTTGACTTCACAATATATCACTGTCGATTCCAACACTTGATCAAACAATCCAACAAACCACTTTCAAAGCCAAACTGCTTCACAACAGGTTGAACAAGAAACTATATACTCTGTTGAAATTTCTAAGTCTACCTGTTAGAAATTTAATTTGTATTCTTCTGGTTTATTTCTTCTACTTGTTAAATTCGAACAAGTTATTTAAAACATATAAATAACGAAATAAACACAATACAGTCTCAACATCTACAGATCAACAGCTGAAAGAAAACAAACACACAAGTGACACTGTTATTTTTGGAAAAATTTCCCCGGAAAAACCCAATGCAGGAAAACCGGTGCAACTATTCTAAGGGTTTATTATTATGCATTATTTCCTTGAGTACAACTGGGTGCCAAACTGGCTCACCCGACAGAGAAAAAACACTCACAGTAATACCTCTCTATTCGGAAACAGGTATTTAGAAAACCTGTCCCATGAAACCCTCTCCAGCGACTCTGAAGCATCGTGTCAACCTCCTGCTACTCTGCGTCAGCCTCAAAACCCTCTGCGTCAGCCTAGGAACCCTCTGCGCCAGCCCTTTGAGGCACTGCACAGCCTCTGGAACCCTTTGCATCACTCTTGCAGCCCTCTGCGTGGATGACGCAGGCCCTCTGGCCTCTACGCTGTCTCTACTGGGCTCTGTGTGGCCTGCTCTGGCTGCTGTGTCTCGCTCTCTGCCTCTGCGTTGGTCTCTCGACACTATCTCTGCCTCTCTGTCTAGTACTCACTGCCCCTCGTTGCTGATCACTGATTCGACTTTGCTTAGCAACCTCGCTCTAGCAAATCGAATGACTGATCACTCTGGTGAGTTCTCCAATTGACCCTCAATCCTCCTCTTATGCTTTTCTTGTTGGTCCTTCAACGACCGAGATTAAATCTCTAATAAGTCGCTAAGATTAGATTTGGTTTGATCCATGACTTTTGGAACCTTCTAACCCAGTTTTATATTTAATACCCATTAATATTTTATTTTTCCGAAGTTTAGACTTAGGAACTCCATTCAAAATGTTAATTATTTTAATATCTCCCAAACCAGGTACAATTTGTCCAAACCATTTCTGGGCCTTGGAGATCTCATGCGCTTTAGCCTCTCCACCAATTTTCATGGCTAGAGTACATCCGATGCTAACCCAAATCAACACTCCCTCTTAGCGAGGACTGTGCTCTAGTAATACTCCTCACTGAGCATCACTCTGATTATCGGGCATCGGTACCTGTGCTGATGCTAGGCATCCTCACCCAACATCCTCTACACTGCTGCATCCTGTATTGCTGCCCATGGCCCTGCCACTGCCACTGTTGCATCCGTATGGTAACTCCCTTTGCGTCTGTGCTGCTGCAAGTCCTTTCTCCCAACACTGCATCTACATTGCAAACCCCTCTCATCATGCTGCATCGTGCTACTGCTAACCGCTACTGCACTGCAACTTAGTTTCTGAGAAGTAAGTAACTGATCCACCCAACTTCTGACTTCCATGTCAGGCTAGAAACACCCTTGATGCTGAAGCTCTCTCTGCTGCTAACAAGTGCTCCCTCTACTGACCTTTGCGCTGCTGCAATAACTCCTTGCATCTCGCACTGTTGCAAACCCCTCTGTGCCATCCTGCACCGTTACAACACTCTCCGTGCCTCTTGCACTGTTGCATCCTGCTAGCCTCGCGTTGCCCAGGGACTCCTGCTCTATAGCACTCTCTGTCGCTTCATCCGCATCCGTCTCTACTGACAACCGCCAGTCCTGCTACTCTCTTTTCGGGGCTACCGTAGCAAGTATCTGATCCAAGAGGTCTGGTACCTCAAGGATCCTGCCCCTCATCGCCTGTAGTCCCCCTGACTACAACTCGATGTCTCCCCACCTCTTCTCTAGAGGTACATGAGCACTCATGGCACAATTGTCACTTTCCTCGACCTCCTTCTCCGCCTTCGCTAGCGCTGCCTTACAGTCAGACGCCTCTCCCTTGTTGTTCTTCCTCAGACACTAGTTCGCATAATGACCCAGTTCCCCACAGTGGAAGCACTTGACCTTGGAGAGGTCCTTCTTCTTCCTCTTCTCCTGCTTTCCCGCAGATGCCAGAGCTGCATCCTCTTCCTCTTCCTTCTTGATCCAGACTCCTTTGCTGCTACTTCCCGTCTTGCTCAACCGCCTGATCTCCTCTTGGCGAAGAGCCGCCCACAATTCTTCCCAATCTGGAAGATCCACCCTGCCCAGTATGCTCTGGACAAATGTCTCCCACTCCTCAGAGACTGCATTAAGTGCGGTCCTCACCAACATCTCTTCATCCGGCGTGGCCCCTATGGAAGTCAGTTGGTCCCGGATCTCCTTCAACCGACCAAGGAAGTGATCTATCTGCTCCCCCTTCTACATCTGGTATGATTGCAGCTGATTCTCAAGTAACATCTTCCTCTGCATGAAAGTATGCTGGTACAATTTCTTTAGGGCGTCCCACATTTCCTTTGCCGTCTCCTTCTTAGCAATATGTTGGACCACATGATCCTTGACCCCATCAAGGATGATTCACTTCGCCCTGGCCATTGCCTCCTCGAATTTTTCATTTTCAGCCAGGTCAACTGGGATCGCCATTGTTCTCAAGGCGAAGGCCTTTATGCGATGTCTATCTAGAATGGACAGGATCCTGGCCTTCCAGACCATAAAGTTGGATGCCCCCTCCAGCCTGTCCTGATCCCTCAGCCCATTCATGGCCATCTCTCTACTCTTCTGTCGACTCCTCGAAGTCTCTTGCTGACTCCTCTAAGTCTCTCGACTTCCCTCCGAAAGTTCTCTCTTCGACTCCTGCTGAGTCTCTCTACTTCCTTCCGGAAGTTCTCTCTTCGACTCCTGCTGAGTCTCTCTATTTCCCGCCTACAAGTTCTCTACTGGACTCCCTATGAGTCACAATTTCCCTTCCAGAAATCCTCCAACCAATCGTCAAGTTGCACCTCTTCGATCTTCTGTGCACCTACAACACTGATCCGGATTCCTTGGCTAGAAATTGCCTCGGTAGCAACTTCCTCTACCTTGCCCTATTAGGTACTGTTCTGCCCACAATACCCACCAGCTTTGCTCCCGCAAACTGCCCACAACTTCCTATGCCCTAGTAACTGAATGATTGAGCCTCTAGGCTCTGCGCAATCCCAACATTGGCAAAACAACTCCCTCAGCCAATTGTGTCAACCCTCCTGGTCTCTGCATTAGCCTCTTTTTGCCCTCCTCAGCCTCTACACTGGTTTCTCTCTGGCCCGAACTGATGACACAGTCCCTTTGCGTCAACCCTTCTTCTGTTGCTTTCTATAAGGATCAACTTCTGTCACTTGGGACCACTAATTTTGCTGCAAATGATCTGCTTAGCTTATGCCTTCATCTCTCCTGTTATCTGCAACCACGCTCTGATACCATGTTAAAATTTCTAAGTCTATCCGTTAGAAGTTTAATTTGTATTCTTTTGGTTTATTTCTTCTACTTATTAAATTCGAACAAGTTATTTAAAACATATAAATAACGAAATAAAAACAATACAGTCTCAACATTTACAGATCAACAACTGAAAGAAAACAAACACACAAGTGACACCATTATTTTTGGACAAATGTCCCTAGAAAAACCCAGTGTGGGAAAATCGGTGCAACTATTCTGAAGGTTTATTATTATGTAGTATTTCCTTGAGTACAACTGGGTGCCAAACTGGCTCACTCGACAGAGAAAAACAACCAGTAGTAATACCTCTCTATTCGGAAATAGGTATTCAGAAAACCTATCCCACAAAACCCTCTCCATCAACTCTGAAGCAATGCGTCAGCCTGTTGCTGCTCTGCGTCGGCCCTTCTAAGCACTTCGTAGCCTCTGGGACTCTCTGCGTCACTC
The DNA here is from genome assembly GCA_031772625.1 of Pinus tabuliformis. Classification (NCBI taxonomy): domain Eukaryota; kingdom Viridiplantae; phylum Streptophyta; class Pinopsida; order Pinales; family Pinaceae; genus Pinus; species Pinus tabuliformis. The sequence continues at coordinate 494,102,416 of CM062812.1, read as the reverse complement.
CTTCAGCCCTCTGCGTGGATGACACAGGCCCTTTGGCCTCTGCACTGTCTCTGTTGGGCTCTGCGTGGCCTGTTCTAGCTGCTGCGTCTCACTCTTTGCCTCTGCGCTGGTCTCTTGGCACTATCTCCACCTCTCTGTCCAGTACTCACTGCCCCTCGTTGCTGATCACTGATTCGACTTTGCTTAGCAACCCCGCTCTAGCAAATCAGATCACTGATCACTTTGGTGTGCTCTCCAACTGACCCCCAAGCCTCCTCTTATACTTTTCCTGTTGGTCCTTCAACGACCGAGATTAAATCTCTAATCAATGGCTAAGATTAGATTTGGCTTGATCCATGACTTTTGGAACCTTCTAACCCAATTTTATATTAATACCCATTAATATTTTATTTTCCTAAGTTTAGACTTAGGAACTCCATTAAAAATATTAATTATTTTAATATCTCCCAAACCGGGTACAATCCGTCCAAACCATTTCTGGGTCTTAGATATCTCATCTGCTTTAGCCTATCCACCAATTTTCATGGCTAGAGCACATCCGATGCTACCCCAAATCAGCATACTCAACTTCAGACATGCTAAGTGTAATAGGGGTCTTCTATCTACTCATCCATGATATCATAGCAAAGCTAAGACTAAAACAACATCCATAAGTGCTCTTCCTGTCTTCAGTGCATCCATCCTAATCAGAATTTGCAAATCCATGCAACAATTTCAATCTATCACGACAGTTGCTTTCCATTCATAATGTTGAAACAAATCATGCTAAGACAATCCAGGATGCTTCCTCTGTCACGGGAATCCTTTAAATCTACTAAATTTCCCACTTCTTCTAAACAAGGAGCCCTTTTGGCATGATTCCAGATTTCAGCACAAATTCTCCCTCTTAAACATGAATCATTCCAAGGAGAATCCTCTTGTCACATGCTTTGCTTCATTCTTCATGTGAAAAGTTCATCTATTGCAATAACTGAAAAAATATTCTTCTAGCTGTCAAATAAATTATGCATTTTATTTGCTACGACAAATATCGAATAAGTTTACTACTGCAATTTTCGCAATAAAATACTGCGGAAAATAAAATGCTGGAAATAGAGAATTTCTAACACAAACATAGAAAATATTAACGCTATTATTTTTGGACAGTTGTCCTCGAAAAAAGCCAATGTGGGAAAACCAGTGCAGTAGATGAGAGTTTTCTTATTAAGTTTCAACAACAAATTTGAGTACAAGAATTCTGGCAATCTAGACAGAGAAATATACTGAGAAAATTTTTATAGGAAATTTTTCATTCTCGACAACAACTTCCTGACCAAGAGATGGACCCTTTGCCCATACGCTGGTGCCTCTGCATCACTCTCTGCACAGTGACTATGCAATGCTCCTGTGGAATACACTCTCCCTCATAGTGCCTCTTCCTAAAATCGGAAATCTGCCTTGCGGACTCTTGCTGCTACCCTCTCTCTCACCTCCTACTCACCCTTTGGCTCTATCTCCTCTGCTGAATCACAACCACTGAGAAAATCGATCTTCCTAGGCAACTGAGTAATTGCACTGGTGTGTTATCCATCTACCCATCGACTTCTTATAATCTTCTATTGGAGCACCAACGACCAAGATTAAAATGTAATTGATGGCCCAGATTGTTTCCTGGTCAATTCTTGTGAGTTTCTAGAACATTCACACCACGACTTAATTAATTATGATTAATTAGCCATATTCCCTAAGTTTAGATTTAGGAAGTATTTAAAAAACGACTAATAATCTAATTAAGACGTCTCTATGTGGAATTTCCAGAAACGATTTCTAAGTTTTGGAGATCTCATTAATGTTCCACCAAGGTTCCGGGACGAGGGGGCGAGGGAGCGAGGGGGCGCGGGAGCGGCCTATGCAAAAGCTCCCCACCATTTTTTAGGAAATGTGGGGGAGCGTCAGGGTCTTAAAAACTTATAAATATAAAATATAATTTATTAATTGAGTCCACTATGACAATTTGGTTTGAATTGAAAAGCTACAAAGCATGATCATTGATATGAATATCATTATCTAAATTTCTAATATCATATAAAATAATAAATTTAAAATTCTAATTTATAATCATACATTATAACAAAATACAAAGACAACAATACCACCATCTTTAGCATTCTGATAATACACAGCAAACCTCAACAATGTGTAGAACATCACTATAGATCTATTCTTCATGCATCTCTGTTATCAATAAAAGATCTTAATCTCAAAATCTTAACACTTATGTCCTCTGCAACTTCAACAATATGTTATCAAGGCAACTCTGTTCAGTTCTAGGCCAAACTGCTATAATCATTGGTGAGTTTTGCCCATTTGTACATAGTATCAATTACAAGGATATACGAAACAACAGTGTTGTGTTATGCTCATGTGAATTCTATTGTCAATTGTATCCTTGTTGAAGAGTGACTGTTGTGCAGACTCCTGATGGCATAACAAGATGCTAATGCCTCTGTCCACTGATGCACATTTGTGTCTAGAACGTTACTCATACTTCTATCATAACTCCAAAAATCTGCAATCTAAACCTGTAGCTTCCATATCTGACAATTTGGCTATATGTATTACAGCTTCTGTTCCTTTACTTTGAAACTCTTGTTTAAATTCAAATTACAATGACCTCAAGAATTATTGTAACTTGATTATATAGATACTTGTAAGACACCAATTAGGGTTAGAGAAATAAAAAATACTTCAACGTGATCGGTGTGTCTTTTAGAAAGCAAGCACTGCCACACAAAAGTTAAGTTAATTCGATGTTGAACTTCTTTGCCTTCTAATATTTATTATTGTCACAAACTGAATTCTTCACAAGAGGGAGCCTCTGATGTTGATCATCCATAGTGAATCTTGAAGAGCCGAGCTTTGAGAGAAGCAGAGAAGCATTGATGAGTAACCAATTCAGGGATGATCTCCTCACAGAATGTGTAGGGTAATATTGAGCAGCAGCCACAGATAAATGAATTTGTTTGGATCAAACTCAGAATTTGTCTAATCAGAGGGCTGACGGTTCATAGTGATAGAAATCCTCAAGATCTGTCTTCAATTCTGTCTAATATGTGCACTCCAGAATTCCTGCAAATAACCAAATCACATTAGCAATGTGATAGCCATATCAAGGGTCAATTCTGCAATCTGCAATGTTTCAATAGATGCCATCGAGGTTCCATGCATGGGAGTGATCAGATCTAGTAATAACAACACACACAGCGCGCGAAGGCTGTGTGTGTTGTTATGTGTTCACCCTGCCGTTTTTATAACATGAAACAACTAAATTCCAAAACCCTACGCTTAGTTTAACTGTTAATTAAAGATTAGTTTTAGGGTTAAGTTAATTAAAATCGTTTTTTTTTGCATAAATGTGTGCCACGTCCCCCCACGCCCCCCCTCGCCCCCTCTCGTCCCCCCTTGCCCCCCCACGTCCCCTCACGTCCCCTTTTTCGGAAACGCCCCCTCAAGAAAGGGAAACGACTCCCTGGCACGTCCCCCTGAGTTTCCTCATTTTTGGGGGCGTGGGGAAATGTCCCCTACTCGTCCCCAAGTCCCCGGAGCGCCGGGGAGCGAGGAAACTAGACCCCTAGGGGAGGGGGCGAGTCCCCGTGGAACACTGGATCTCATGTATTCTAGACTCTCCACAAAATTTCGTGGCTAGAACACATCTGATGCTACAAAAACTAACGCTCCCTCTTAGCGAGGAATGTGTTCTAGTGTTGATGCCACCTGTAGCACCACCTTGTCTCTGCATCATATCTTGTCATGCTGCTAATGTCTGGCTGCTACTGCCCACCAACTACTGCGCAACTTTGATATATGCTACATTTGTGCCGCTGTTGACCTTGCTGAACCGCTGCCAACACTGCAACTCCCTCTCATCTGTTGCTGCTACTGCAACTGCAACATCTGCAACTGAGAACCATCTGAGATATCTTGTATCTCCTACTGAAATGGGTTCTCCACCATACCCATATGTTTCCTGAACTGAATGAACTTAGTTCTCCCTAGAGCCTCTTCGTGAGTATGTTGCTCCCTGATCTCCTGTGGGAACATACTGCAGCGAGACTACCATGCTGTACACAGTCTTTGATGAAATGGCATTTGATTTCTATGTGCTTCGACCTATCATGAAACATTGGATTCTCAGAGAGTTTTATGCAACTCTGATTATCACGTTAGACACTGGTTGCTCCCATCCTCTGCTTGAACAGGCTCACGAGAAGCTTCCTAAGCCAAATAGATTCTCACGTAGATGTGTAGGCTACCATATATTCTACTTCTGTTGAGCTCAGTGCTACTGACTTCTGCTTCCTGCTACACCAAGAAACCATCCCTGATCCAACGTTGAAGCAGTACCTGGAGGTACTTTTCCTGTCCATTGAACTGCCTGCCCAATCTGCATCTATGAATCCACATAATCTGACATCATCTCCTCGAGTATATTTCAACCCATACCCAACTGTGCAGAATGTGTCTTGCTGCTGCCCAATGTACCATTTTCGGCTAAACCATGAATTGACTAAGGGTATTGACAACAAAACAAATGTTTGGCCTAGTGTTGACCAGATACATGAGAAACCTAATGAGTTGTCTGTACAAGGTGGGGTTGACTTCCTTGTCCCCCAATGCATTTATCTTCTTCCAATTGGTGATCATGGGCGTAGTCATGGGCTGACAATCCTGCATTCTAAACCTCTTCAGAATATCTGTAGCATATCTCCTTTGCCCAAGGAAGATCTCCCCATTCTTTTGCCAAACTTCCAATCCTAGAAAATAGTGCATCAACCTTCATGTCAAATTTTGTTGCAAGATTCCTCTTGTAGTCTTTTATGAGCGCTGATGATCCTGTGAGAAAGAGATCATCCAGATACAAAACCAGAATGAGTGGCTCGTCCTCTACCATCAAATAGTAGAGGTTGGATTTGTATCACTCTTGACGAATCCCAATTGCGGCAATTAACTGTCAATCTGACCATGCCACGCCTAGGGTGCCTGCTTGAACCCGTATAGGGATTTCTTCAACTTGCACACATGAGTGTGCTTCTCATGAGTTTCAAAGCCTTCAAGTTGTTCTATATACACCTCTTCTTTTATCACCCCGTTCAAGAATGTTGTCTTGACGTCCATCTGGTGAATCTCCCATCCCATCTGAGCTACTAGGGATATAACATATCTAATAGAGGTATATCTGGCGACTGGGGTGAAGGTCTCCTCGTAGTATATTCCTTCTTTTTGTGCATACCCCTTTGCCACGAACTTAGCCTTGTATTTCTCTACATTGCCATCTGCAGCGTACTTGATCTTGTAGATCCATTTGGAACCTACAATTGATTTGTTTTCTGGCCTTGACACTACCTCCCAAAGATCATTTGTCATGATAAAACTATACTCTTCTACCATGACATCCACCCACGCCTGATGTTGTGCGGCTTCCTGAAAGTTGGAGGGTTCTACAACGTGAGCTACCAAGGCTTGATATCTATTAGGCTGCCTGCGATGTCTCTTGTCCATCCTAGAAGTTCCGATAAACTCCTCTGCATCTCTTAATGTCTAATGAACTTCTCCTGCTGGCTCTACCATTGGTGGTGGGAGGTTCAATCAGTTCCTCCACCTGTTCCTGCTACTCTGCTTGCTAAGAACTTCTCGGATTTCCTACCCCTGAGGAAATACTATACTAGTCACTGTACTTGATCCCTGTGACTGTCCTCATGCTGGTCCCACTAACTGTTCCTGCTATTGGACTAACGAAACTTCTGTTGATTGATTCTGATCACTTGCAGGCATCTCTCGAGATCTCCTAAAAGCTTTGTCCTCCATGAACTTTACACCTCGTCTCACTACAATCTCCCTACTGCTAGGAATGTAGATCTTGTATGCCTTTGAGGTCTCGCTATACCCAACGAGAAACCCCTACTCTGCAATCTGATCCAATTTACTACATTTTTCCTCTGGGATGTGGCAATAAGATGCACTCCCAAAATCCTCAAGTGACTTACTTCAGGCTTCTTTCCTGTGAAGACTCCCTTTGGCGTTTTCTTCCCTAATGATCTATGAGGAGTTATGTTTTGAATGTACACTGTTGTGTTACATGCCTTTGCCCATAGAAATCTGGGCAGTTCCTAATCATACAACATAGCCTTTGCAGCCCCAATTATTGTTTTGTTTTTCCGCTTCACTACTCCATTCTACTGAGGGTTATATGGAGTTGTCCATTCTCTTTTGATCACTTCCTTCATGCAGAAATATCTGAAATATTTATTAATGTATTCCCCACCATTATCTGAACGAAGCACTTTGATCTTCTTCTCTGTTGCATTCTGCACAAGTGCCTTAAACTCTTTGAATCGATCAAAGACCTCATCTTTGGTCTTTAAGAAATAGATCTAGGTCTTTTTGCAATGGTCATCAATAAAGGTGATGAAGTATTCACCATCACTAAGAGCTCTAGTGGACATAGGGCCACAAATATCTGAGTATATCAGTCCTAACACGCCATTTGCTCTGCTGTCACTTCTCGAGAATGCTGCTTTCGCGTACTTTCCAAGTACGCATCCTCTGCATACATCATCGTGCTCTGTTTTGAGAACTGGAACTCCTCTTACAATTTCACTGAGTATTTTGAGTGCTCCATGGTGTAAATGTCCCATACTCATGTGCCACAATTCGTTCAACTCCTTTCCACTATTACTGTCACTGCCTATTAGTGCCATTGGAGAATCGAGTTGCAACTTGTATAGCCTGTTGCTTCGAGCTCCAATTTGTTTCACCTTCTTCCAGCTTGAGTGTTTGACATACACTTTCTTCCCTGTGAAGTGTACATCATACCCCTTGTCCTGCAACTAGGACACTGAAATTAGGTTCATACCCAATCCAAGCACATGCAATACATTAGTAGCGCTGGTGTTGGCTCCTGACTCCCTCTGAAACTTTATGGTGCCTCTCCCTATAGGAGTACATTTAGTTTTGTTGCCCATAGTGATTTGGAAGTCCATCTGCTCTTCTTGATAGCTAGAGAAATATTCTCTAACTCCTGTCATATGAGCTAAAGTTCCACTATCTATATCCCAGACACTAGATGACGCTGATCCTGATAAGAAAGAAAATTCATCCTCCAACCTGGAAGATAAATCTGAATCATCCTAAATGTTAATTCTGTTCATAATTTTTATGCTATTTCTCTTTCCTCCCTACGCTGAATCTACTCAACAAACTGCGGCAAAAATTACTGTGTTTGGCTAGAGATTTGCTCTGCAAAAAGTTGGGGTTGCTCCCTCTACCTCGGACTTTCTTGATCTGGAGAAATCAATTTTTTTCTGTCACTCTTTCAAAAAAGCTAATTTTCCTCAAGAATTACAGCTTCATGGCCAAGAGACTACGCTGCCCTCTGGGGACTCGAATTGTTGCTCATGTTGAGCAGTGAATCTCTTCCTTTCTCTGCTACTAAGCTCTCCGGCCGATCATATATGCTCCGATACCGTGTGAAATTTTCATTTATTGCAATAGCTGAAAATTATTCTTCTAATTGTCAAATAAATTATGTAGTTTCTCTGAGCATTTTGAGTGCTCCATGGTGTAAATGTCCCATACTCCTGTGCCACAATTCGTTGAACTTCTTTCCACTATTACTATCACTGCCTATTAGTGTCGTTGGAGAATCGAGTTGGAACTTGTATAGCATGTTGCTTCAAGCTCCAATTTGTTTCACCTTCTTCGAGCTTGAGTGTTTGATATACACTTTCTTCCCTACGAAGTGTACATCATACCCCTTGTCCTACAACTGGGACATTGAAATTAGGTTCATACCCAATCCAGGCACATGCATTACATTAGTAGCACTGGTGTTGGCTCTTGACTCCCTTTGAAACTCTATGGTGCCTCTCCCTACAGGAGTACATTTAGTTCTGTTGCGCATTGTGATTTGGAAGTCCATTTGCTCTTCTTGATAGCTAGAGAAATATTCTCTAACTCCTGTCATATGAGCTGAATCTCCCCTATCTATATACCAGACACTAGGTGAAGCTGATCCTAATAAGAAATAAAATTCATCCTCCAACCTGGAAGATAAATCTGAATCATATCACTGTTAATTCTGTCGATAATCTTTTGGGCTATTTCTCTTTCCTCATGACGTTGAATCTACTCAGCAAATTGCTGCAAAAATTACTGTGTTTGGCTAGAGATTTGCTCTGCAAAAAGTATGGGGCTGCTCCCTCTACCTCAGACTTTCTTGATCTAGAGAAATCAAGTTTTTCTGTCGCTCTCTCAGAAAAGTTGATTTTCCTCAAGAATTACGGCTTCCTGGCCAAGAGACTACGCTGCCCTTTGGGGATTCGAATTGCTGCTCACGCTGAGCAATGAACCTCTTCCTTTCTCTGCTACTAAGCTCTCCGGCTGATCATATCTGCTCTAATACCATGTGAAAATTTCATCTATTGCAATAACTGAAAAATATTCTTCTAACTGTCAAATAAATTATGTAGTTTATTTGCTACGACAAATATTAAATAAGTTTACTACTACAATTTTCACAATAAATTACTGCAGAAAATAAAATGCTGGAAATAGAGAAATTCTAGCACACACATAGAAAATATTAACACAGTTATTTTTGGACAATTGTCCCCGGAAAAACCCAATGTGGGAAAACCGATGCAACAAATGAGGGTTTTCTTATTAATTTTCAGCAGCAAATCCGAGTACAAGAATTCTGGAAATCTAGACAGAGAAAAATACTGAGAGAAATTTTATAAGAAATTTCTCACTCTCCACAACAACTTCCTGACCAAGGATGGACCCTATATGTATACGCTGGTGCCTCTGCATAAATCTCTGCACAGTGGCTGCGCATTGCTCTCGTGGAATACACTCTCCCTCACGCTGCCTCTTCCTGAATTTGGAAATCTACCTTCCGGACTCCTGTTGCTACCCTCTCTCTCACCTGCTACTCACCCTCTGGCTCTATCTCCTCTGCTGAATTACAACCACTGAGAAAATTGATCTGCCTAGGCAACTTAGTAACTGCATTGGTGTATTCCCCATCTACCCATTGACTTCTTATAATCTTCTATTGGAGCACCAACGACCAAGATTAAAACATAATCGATGGCCCAAATTATTTCCCTGTTGATCTGTGTGAGTTTCTAGAACATTTACACCATGACTTAATTAATTATGATTAATTAGTCATATTCCCTAGGTTTAGACTTAAGAAATATTTAAAAAGCGACTAGTAATCTAATTAAGTCATCTCTAGGTGGAATTTCTAGATTCGATTTCCGGGTTTTGGAGATTTCATGTAATCTAGCCCTTCCACAAAATTTCGTGGCTAGAACACATCTGATGCTACAAAAACTAACACTTCCAATACTTCCATCTTCTACCAAAGCCTTCAAAGCCTTCACTATGTACTTGTAATCCTCACTAGGAGGCCATGGAAGATCAATTACGATCAAGCAAAGGATATATTGACAAGAGACTAACTACTAGTAAAACAACAATAGTAATAATCCAAGAAGAGAGATATAAAATACTTATCTTTTGAGAAGAATGTCAGCTCCCTCTTGATCTTTAGATTTCTTGCATCCCTCTTGCAACTTTGTCAGCTTCATCCACATCATTATGATGTCATTCCTTCCTTGCAAAGGCTAGGGTTTCTTCTTTCAGCGGAAACATTGATCTAAATCCAATCCTAGGGTTTTGTCCATAAACCCTAGGACTTTCTTATCCAAGTGTTGTTGCTTGCTAGGGTTTAAAAACCTTATTATTCAATTGTTGAAAATCCTAGAATCACAATGTCCTTGATTAATCAGTCAAGGATGTCCGATGATGATCACTGGTCACTTCAAAGTTCAAAGTTCAAACCGAGAAACTCTGCTCTCTCAAAATCATTTTAACAGCAGCAGCAATTTTGAAGACTTGGTCTTCATTTCAATGTGCAAGAGCATTATATTCATAACAGCAGGTTCAGTCAAACATTGAGGTCAATATCTCTTCAGTCATTTATATCCTTGGCCTGCTATAATACTAAATCTGGAAATGTCAAGAGAGCGTTTGATTTCTGATCTTGAAGAGGGACTTCGTCTCTTTAGAAAGATTCCTTTTTCCTTTGATGTGCAAAGAGTATATTTTAAGACTGAGCATTATGGGTAACATTCTAATCCACAATTTTTATGTAATGCTGAGTTGCACACAATGCAACATGAAGAGCGCATGTTTGATACATCATACTTCAACCTTTCCTTCTCAAAACAGAACTCAAGATATTTTAGTCAATTAGATTCAATAAGTGACCTTAAGAGGATCATCTTAAGATTTTTGCTGAATTTATAGTCAGGCTTCTGAAATTCAATATTTTGATCTTTGGTAGTTCTATGATCAATAACATTTCTTAACCTTCTCTGATCCATAGAGAAACTTCACAGAATAAACCATATTAAAGATATGTTATTGATTTCAGTCCATATCATATTTTAGCAATCTGAACAGACAGGATTGATTGGCTATTGTCATGGCTTCTTCCAATAGATATAGCATTCAATATTTCCATCCTTCAGAGATTGATTCTTACTAGAAATCAATGTAAACTTTCCATACTTAGTTTTTACTGTCATAGCTCCTCTATGATGACAAGATATCATTAGGTCTAAGAACCTTCACATTCCAGGGGTTCGATGTGCAAGAGCATTATATTCATAACAGCAGGTTTGGTCAAACACTTCAAATCAATATGTCTTCAGTCATTTATATTCTTGGCCTGTTATAATACTAGGTCTGCAAATGTCAAGAGAGCCTTTGATTTCTGATCTTGAAGAAGGACTTGGTCTCTTAAGCAAGATTCCTTTTTCCTTTATGTGTGAAGAGTATATTTTAAGACTGAACATTATAGGTACCATTCTTATTAGCAATTTTTATGTAACGCTGAGTTGCACACACTGCAACATCTCCAAAGAAGAGCACATGTTTGATACATCATACTTCAACCTTTCCTTCTCAGAACAGAACTCAAGATATTTTAGTCAATTGGATTCAATAAGTGACCTTAAGAGGATCGTCTTCAGATTTTTGTTGAATTTATAGTCAGGCTTCTAAAATTCAATATTTTGATCTTCAGGTAGTTCTATGATCAATGAACTTTCTTAACCTTTATGATCCAAAGAGAAACTTCTGAGACTAAACCATATTAAAGATATGTTATTGATTTCAGTCCATATCATATTTTAGCAATCTGAACACACTTGATCCACTGGATGTTGTCATGACTTCTTCCAATAGATATAACATTCCATATTTTCACCCTTCAGAGATTTTGATTCTCACTAGAAATCAATGTAAACTTTCCATACTTAGTTTTTACTGTCATAGCTCCTATATGATGACAAGAGACATGAGGTCTAAGAACACTCACATTGCAGGGGTTCGAGCATCAAACTTCAGACTTATAGAAGTCTTCATTTCATAGGCAACATCAGTAGCAAACTTTCCATATCCAAGAATGTTCAAGACCATAGAATTTTTATGCCTCCTTGATTCTTCAAATCAAGTAATTCTGCCTCCTTAAAACCATCAGCCCTTGAGCTTTCAAATCACAGGAAAATGTCTTATCAGTTCATGATACTTAAAGCAAGTGTATCAAAGATGCATTCTGATTTAAAAGATCTGCTTTAGATTTAATAACCAAATTTCTCAAGAGTTCATTGGCTTCTTGTAAATGTCTTTCATGACTTCCCCTTTCAGAAAGGAACTTCAAAGATCATACACCTTAAGAACTTTGTCATATAGATGACAATACATAGTACAGGACATCTTGACATGATATTTCCACAAAGGTGACTTAAGGAAATTTCTCTTACATAGGTCTATTCAAAATCTTAATTCGACTCGGCTTCAGGATGCCAAACAGAAGTGTATTTGGTCTTACAGACTGTGCATCTTTTGATCATCACTTTATTGTACTCACACAGGTCACCCATATCATACTTGAATGCAGCAAAATGGCTTATGTGCTACACACATTACTGCATATGATTTGTAGGGAAATGTTTACAGAACATTGACATAGTCCTCTAATGCATTTTTGTATTGATAAGTTTTCATCCTTCTAGATACTAGAGGTCAACAGTGCCAATAGAAATTTTGACAAATCTTTAATACAGACTTCTCCGTCAGACCTATACTGGGTCCTTTGACAAGTGATTATAAATGTTGCCAGAAGAACTTTGACTTAAAAACTTCTGAAACCAATAACACATGTCTTGCAATGCATCTTGGTTTTGTGATCATACCTTTTATTCCAAGTGCTAACTACAGGTTTCTAGCTTTGCTGGTTCCTTTGTTTAACAAATACTTGCTTAAATCTTCAACACCTTAAGGCATCAGTCCTTTTCGAACTTGGTTCAACAGATCAATCCCTTCTTTTGAATACAGTGTCTTCCACAGGTCAAAGATTAAGAGTAGATCTGATGCTGGCTTATCTTTGGACAGAATTTCCGGGTTTCATTTAGGCTGCTTCCTGAGTCTCATCAGCTTTAGTCATAGAAACTTAAATGCAAAATAAGTTAATGCTCAGGATTTCTTCTTGAAACAATATGTACTCAAATGGTTCTGCCTTCTGAAACATAAATCAAGTCACAAAGAGTCCCGAGGATGTGGTTCAATGGTTGGGTGGGGAGGTTTGATCCCCATAGGTCTCATGGTCCAATCCTGGGCAGGACTATGTATGCCTGAGAGCTGCTCCAGGCATGATTTCTTCAGTTGAAAATAAATATATAAATCAAGTCACAAAGGAATTATACACCAAAAGAATTATATTGACTGAGATATTTCGAGGTTTTTCTGAGATCATTTTAAGAATCCATTCGGCCTTCTATTATTAGGCCTGAGGTCTTCTCGGCCATTCTGAGATTTTCTCTGAGGCCTTTCTGCCTTCTGCTCTTTGACAGAAGTATCCTCAGATCTCCTGAGGTTTTTCTGACCCTATAACAGACAGTGAGGCTTGGATTAAGGCTCAGTCTGAGGTCTGGAATACTTCAACTTAGGTTAGGATTTTGACCTTCTTACAAATGCAGGAATGAATGACAAATTTATTCAGCAATAAACAAAATGAAACTTTGAGCTTAACTATGGCTTCGATCCTTGAGGATTGGACTAGGGCTTGTTTTTCCTTCAAGTTAGGCTGGCTTGACAAGGTTGCTTTTTCACCCATGCTCTGATACCATGTTGATTTTTAGGGATTTTCTAGACTGGTAATTTGTTAGAAGAAGACGCTATGTCGCTGAAGATTTTGATTGCAGAACACTTAAGTGCACAATGTAATATATAACTTATTATTTAAATACTCAGATGATGATTTACAATTCCTTGGGCGGTTCGCCTTTATAGGCATTGACCGGCCACAAGGTCTAAAGATCATGTCCTTTGACATATGTGGCCTTTCATAATTTATGGGCAATTAATTTAACAAATTTATTGATTATTAATATTTATGAATTTAATATTTTTATTTAGTTAGTATTTAATTATGAATATTTATTCATAACATTGGCTCTCCCTTAAAATGCTTTGTCCTCAAAGCACATGTAATGTTGGGTGTTGTTGACGAAAACGTTCTGTCTCCCATGATGAATCTTCTTCTGGTAGTCTCTTCCATTCGATAAGGTATTCTTTAATAGTCTTGGATTGTAGTACTTTTCTCTCTGGTAGCGAGTATGCCCTCAGGTTCTAATATGATCCTTCTTTCTTCGTCGGTCTTAGGTATCTCAGTTTGAGCTGTTTGATTTTGTCCCAGTACTTTTTTGAGACTTGAGACATGAAATGTGTTGTGGATTTGATAATTCTCTGGTAGCTTCAATCCATAAGCTACACTACTTATTTTTTTGATTATTCGGTATGGCCCATAATACTTAGGAGCTAACTTATTTTTCGCTTGTTTTAACAATAACTTCTTATAGAGTTGAAGTCTGACGAAAACCTAATCTCCTTCGAATTCTCTTTCTGTGCGGTGTTGGTCGGCTTGTTGCTTCATTCTATTGTGTGCCATTGTTAAATTTTCTTTTAACAAGTTAATAATTCTTTGGTTTTCCTCTAAGTGGTTCTTTATTGCTTGAACCTTGGAATTGTGTAACGCAAAATCCTTCCACTTGGGTGGTTCATAGCCATATAGGGCTTGGAAGGGAGTCATTTTGGTTGAAGTATGATAGGTGGTATTGTACCACCATTCTGCTAGGTGTAGCCACTGAGACCATTTGTTTTTTTTGTCGGTGACGAAACAACAGAGATTTGTTTCCAAACATTTATTTACAACTTCCATTTGACCATCTGTTTGGGGATGATAAGCTGAACTCATGTTGAGGGATATTCCCTCTTGGTGGCAGAGATCCTTCCAAAAATTGCCTTTAAATTTTGCATCTCTATCATTGACAATAACCTTGGGAAAACCATGTAGTTTGTAAATGTTTTTACAAAAAACTTCCGTGACTTGCTTGGTTGTGTCAATTTTTTTGATTGCCATGAAGTGGGCATATTTGGTCTGATTGTCATGAAGTGGGCATATTTGGCGAGTCTATCTACTACGACAAATATCTTGTCCTTACCATTAGACATAGGTAGTCCTTCAATGAAATCCATCAAAATTTCCTCCCATTTTTGATTTGGAATATGTAACAGATGTAGTAACCCAAGAGTTGGAATATTTTCACTCTTATTTCTCTGACAAATATCACATTCAACAACGTACTTTTGATTTCCTTACCCATACCTTTCTAGTAGAATGATTGTCGAATGTTGTGGTAGGTTTTAAAGAATCCAACATGTCTGGCTATAGGAGAACTGTGAAATTCTTTTAGAATTTTCATTATAAATTTGGATGATGGAGTTAGATAAATTATACCTTTGTACCACAATATGTCATTTTTCTATTCAAAGTTGGCATAATGACTGATATTTTCAATCATAGAACAACAATCCAAATCCTTGGCATACTTAGCTCGTATTTTGTCTAACCAATCAGGAACAATTACCAAGGCGGCACATGTTGTGTTGTCTTCATCTTTCCGTGAGAGTGCATCGACGACGACATTTTCCCTTTTTTGTGCAATATTTCTATGTTGAATGTAGAAGGCTTATCCATCCATTTTTGTTGTTTTGTTGATAATATTTTTTGTTGAAGTAGGTAATGAAGACTATTGTGGTTGGTTCGAATTGAGAACTTACTCCCGAGCACGTATTGTCGCCATTTAGTTAATGCATGTATGATGGCAAGCATCTTCTTTTGGTAAGTTGATTTCAAGCTTTCCCATTTGTTAAGCTTCTTGCTTTCGAAGGCTATAGGATGGTTGTCTTGCATTAATACTGCACCAATTCCAAATCCTGAAGCATCGCATTCGACTACGAATGGTTTGGAGAAATCTGGAGTTGCTAGTACTGTTGTGGTTGACATTACCCTTTTTAGATTATCGAAGTATTTGTTAGTCTATTTAGTCCATTGGAAGGCGTTCTTTTTTAACAAGTTTGTCAGTGGCACGGTCCAATGTGTGTTGTTCTTTATGAACCTTCTGTAATATCCAGTTAATGTTAGAAATCCTCTTAGTTTTGATATGTTCTTGGGTTTTGAACATTCTTTAATCGCGTTGATCTTGCTGGGGTTGACTTTGACTCCTTCCTTGGATATGATGTGACCTAGATATTCGACTTCCTTCTTTCCAAAGGTACACTTCGATAATTTTGCATAAAATTGATTCCTTTCTAATACAGAAAGTACTTCTTCTAAATGTTTGAGATGTTCCTTCCAAGTTTTACTATAGATAAGGATATCATCAAAGAAAACCAATATGAACTTTCGTAAGTATGGACGAAAGAGCTCATTCATGGTTGCTTGGAAGGTTGTTGGTGCATTTGTTAGCCCAAATGGCATTACTTTAAACTCATAATGTCCTTCATGAGTTCTAAATGTAGTCTTTTCGATGTCTTCTAGTCTTACTCAGATTTGATAATAGCCTGATCTCAGATCTAGCTTTGAAAAATATTCTGCGCCATGGAGTTCATCCAGCATCTCATCAATAAATGGAATGGGAAATTTGTGTTTAATAGTAATCTTGTTTAGTCCTCGATAATCTATACATAATCGGAAAGACCCATCTTTCTTTCGAACCAACACTATTGGAGCCGCATATGGACTTCTACTTTTTGTAATGACTCCACACTTTAACAGATCTTGTATCAACCTTTCTATTTTTGTTTTATGATGATGGGGGTAGTGATATGGTTTGACATTTACTGGTGTCGCATCTGGCTTGACTTCAATGATATGTTTGATTTTCCTTTCGGGAGGTAACTTCATGGGTAATTCCTGAAACACCTTGTCATATTTTTGGATTAGGGATGTAACTTTAGATTGTTTGTAAAGACTGATATTAAATTTGAACAAGATTGACATATTCCTTTTCGTAAAATTCTATTCTAATGCATTTGCGTACTTGATTCTTTGTGTACCTGATTCTCCCATCTGGTGTCGATCACATTGCTCCAAATTTTCTGGTTCTGTTACCAAATCAACTGATTCCTCCCTGCCTATCTGGGATCAACCTCTGTGGTTCCCAGATCCAGAGGACTTCGAAATGGAAGTCCACTGGCCCCCGTGCCCAAAACTCCTAGAACAGTTGAAGATTTTCCAATTTTCAATTCCAAAATTCAGCCCTTGGCTCATCCCTCAAACAGTTTGATTTTCCATCCCCTTCTCTGTATTTTTTTTCTCCCCTACTTCTCCTTTCGATTTTCCTTATATAGGGAAGGTTTCTTCCCTCCCAAGAAACCCCACCTTCCTTTCCTCCAATTAATCTTAAGATTTAAACTTATCCATTAACATATTTTTACTTGAGTTGGTCATTATGCATTAAATGACATTTTATCTTTATCATCTTAACCGGCTTCGAGAAAAGCATTTTCTTTTAAGTACCTTATCATGAATGTTCAAAGATTTATGAAGTAATATAAATCTTGTCCATTGTAATAATAATATTTATTATTTATATAGAATTTTATTAATAGAATAAATTAATATATTTTATTGTACTACTTAATAAATAAGGTATTAATTAATACTTTTTAAAAACTAATTCATTTTCTTACATAGACATTTATATAATTAAATTAGTATGTATACTAGTGCAATGCTTGTGATGCATGTGTATGTAGCTATCATACACATGTCTCGTAAGCATGCTAATAATCAGTGACTCAAGTTGGGTCATTACACTGTTGGTGAGTCCCTTCCATAGATAACAATTCTAACTGTTGGCATTGTGCAACAAATACTGGTGCTCCTTTGTGAATAAGCTTCTTCATTTGCTGAGCATAAATGATTTGGGTAGGAGGGGCTTGGAATTCAAACAACTTATACTTTATTCCATCCATTTTGAACTTAATGAATTGTTTTTGGTGAATTTCAGAGTACGCTCCTAACATTTATAACCATTGTACTCCCAATACGACATCTACATCTCCCAAGAGTACAAACTAGATACCATTTCGTAGTCATTTAGTTGCATTTTGACTTTATGGAACTTCCCTACTCCATCTATCCTTTTCCCATCTGCCACCATAACCTTTAAATCTGCTACGGGATAGGAAAAAATGTTTAGCCTTTTTGCGACATTGACATCTATAAAATTGTGTGTGCTCCCTGAATCTATTAACACAATAACATTTTGTTTCTTAATATGACCCTTTAGCTTTAATGTTTGTGGCTGGGCTATCCTTGTGATAGTTTCCAGTGAGATTCCTGGCATTTTTTCTTCATCCAAATCTGGATTAGGGGTCTCGTTTTATTCATTAGTTTCTTCGTCAGATTCATTATCTGAAGATTCCTCTTCTTGTTTTTCTTCACAGTTGTAGAGTTTTTGTGTAGTGCATTTGTGTCCTGAAGAGTATTTGTCTTCGCACGTCCAACATTTGCCATCCTTTTCCTTTTCAAAATTTGACTGTTGTTTTCCTCCTCCTCGCAACGGGGGTAGAATGTACTTACCAATGTTTTATGGAGAAGACTTACTTGACTGTCCTTTTGAGTAGTTTCTTGTTTTTTCTATTAGTTTTTGGTAGCATCGGATGTGCTCTAGCCATGAAAATTGGTTGAGAGGCTAAGGCACATGAGTTCTAAAGAACCCATAAACCGTTTGGTGAAATTCCACCCGGATTATATTTTATTAAAATAACTAATATTTTTAATGGGGTTCCTAAGTCTAAACTTAGGAAAATTAAAGTATTAATGGGTATTAATCAAAATATGGGTGAGCATGTTCTAGAAAGAGTTTCAAGTCAAGTTTATAATCTTAGTCGTTGATTAGAGACTTAATCTCGACCGTTGAAGTCTCAACGAGAAAAGTATTAGAAGGAGGCTTGGGGTTTATTTAGAAACACACACCGAGCGAACGAATTGATCTAGAGTTCGAAATTTCTGGGGCTAGGAAGCTAAGAAATTCAAACTAATTGATCATTTTGTAGTAGAGGGGCAAGGATAGTTTGGGAATACTGGGGAGAGAGGTGGAGAGCCACTAGTGGAGGCAACACATGTGAAAATTTTATCATTGCAACCATTGATTTATTTTACCTACTTATTTCTCAATACGTTATTTACGAAAACCCTTTAGTAAATATTAAAATAAATTCTGCTGCAGATATCACACCATGATACAGAAACAAATACATGCACAAGAATCAGACAAATCAACACAAATATTTTTGGACAATTGTTCTCGGAAAAACCCAATGCGGGAAAATCGCTGCAGCAGAGGAGGATTTTTATTATTCAACAATTCTTCAGTACAACTAGGTGCCAAACTGGATTACCCAGCAGAGAAAAATTCTCCAGCACTTCTCCCAGTCTCAACGTCAGGCTTGCTGGCCTCTGCGCAACTCCTAGACCCTCTGGGTCAACTCCTGCCTCTCTGCGTCACCCACACAGGCCCTCCATTGACTACGCAGTTCTGCAACTTCTGCGTGTGCCTGAGAGGCTGTGTGTCTGCCTCTCTAACTTCTGTGCTGGTCCTGACTCTAGATTCCGTACCCACTGCCTCTTGCTTCTCTCCAGACCACTAGTTTGAATTTCTCAGCTAACCTTGTTCCAGAAATCGAACTCACTGTTCTCCCTCAGTGTGTTCTTCAATTGACCCTCAAGCCTCTTCTTATACTTTTCCTGTTGGTCTTTCAACGACCGAGATTAAATCTCTAATCAACGACTAAGATTAGATTTGACTTGATCCATGACTTTTGGAACCTTCTAACCCAGTTTTATATTAATACCCACTAATATCTTATTTTTCCCAAGTTTAGACTTAGGAACTCCATTAAAAATATTAATTACTTTAAATCTCCCAAACTGGTTAGAATCTGCCCAAACCATTTCTGGGTCTGAGAGATCTCATGTGCTTTAGCCTCTCCACCAATTTTCATGGCTAGAGCACGTCCGATGCTACCCCAAATCAACACTCCCTCTTAGAGAGGACTGTGCTCTAGTAATACTCCATACTAAGCATCACTCTGACTATATGGCAACGATACTTGTGCTGATGCTAGGCCTCCCCGCCCAACATCCTCTGCACTGCTGCCCATGGCTCTGCCTCGGCCACTGCTGCATCTGTACAACAACTCCCTCTGCATCTGTGCTACTGCTGGTCCATTCTCCCAAAACTGCATCTGCACTGCAACTCCCTTTCATCATGCTGCATCGTGCTACTGCTGACTGCTACTGCACTGCAACATCACCCCCATTTCTACCACTGAAATGGATTCTTTATCATTCCCATCTTTTCCCTGAAATAATCAATCTTTGTTCTTCCAAGGGCCTTGCTGAGGATGTCTGCCACCGGTTCTCCTGTAGGAGTGTAGCTCAATTGTACAGTTCCTCGTTGGACACAGTCTCTGACAAAGTGATACTGGATATCAATATGCTTTGACCAATCGTGAAACACTGGATTCTCAGAGAGCTTGATGCAAATCTGATTATCACACATGATCTTGGTCACCTCCATCTTTCTTCTGAATAGGTTCACAAGCAGTTTTCTAAGCCATATGGCCTCGCATGACGCTGTGCTCGCATCTATATATTCTGCCTCAGCTGAGCTCAGAGCTACGAATTTCTGTTTCCTACTGCACCAGGAGATCATTCCTGATCCAATGTTGAAACAATACCCAGAGGTACTCTTCCAATCCACTGAACTTCCAGCCCAATCTGCATCAGTAAATCCACTCAATCTGATATCCTTACTCCTGGTGTATAAGAGTCCATAATCGAATGTTCCTTGTATATATCTGAGAACATGTTTGGCTGTTGCCCAGTGCGCCCTCTTCGGCTCCACCATGAACTGACTGAGGGTATTGACAGCATAACAAATGTCTGGCCTGGTATTGACCAGATACATCAGGGACCCTATGAGCTATTTGTATAAGGTGGGATCAACATCCTTGTCTTCTGATGCATCAATTTTATTCCAGTTAGTGATCATTGGAGTAGCCATGGGTCTACAATCCTCCATCCTGAATCTCTTCAGAATTTCTGTAGCATATCTCCCTTGTCCAAGGAAGATCTCCCCCTTTCACTACCAAACTTCCAGCCCTAGGAACTAATGCATCTGCCCCAATTCCTTCATGTCAAATTCTGTGGCTAGATTCTTCTTGATGTCCTCGCTGATCCTGAATGATCCTATCAGGAAGACATCATCCACATATAATACTAGGATTAGAGGCTTATTCTCTAAAACCACATAGTAGAGATTTGGATCTGCGTCACTCTTGACAAATCCCATCTTCTGCCAGTAGCCATCAATTCGACCGTACCATGCTCTAGGTTCCTCTTTCAGCCCATACAAGGTTTCTTCAATCTACATACATGAGACTTCTTCTCATGTGTCTCAAAGCCTTTTGGTTGTTCAATGTATACCTCTTCTTCTATCACCCTGTTTAGAAATGCCATTTTGACATCCATTTGATGAATCTCCCATCCCATTTGTGCTGCAAGAGATATCACGGTTCTCATAGATGTATACCTGGCTACTTGGGCGAAGGTCTCTTCATAGTCAATTCCTTTCTTCTGAGCATACCCCTTAGCCACAAACCTGGCTTTGTATTTTTCCGCACTGCTGTTTGCAGTGTATTTAATCTTGTAGATCCATCTCGAACCTAGCACTCATTTGTCTTGAGGCCTTAGCACTACCTCCTAGACATCGTTCACCATTATAGAGTTGTACTCCTCTACCATCGCATCCAACCAAACCTAATGTTGAGCAGCCTCCTGAAAACTGGTAGGCTCCCCATCTTGAGCTACTAATGCCTGATATCTATCTCGCTGTTTTCACTCCCTATTATTGTTCCTTGGTGCACCGATGAAATCCTCTGCATATCGCAGAATTTGACCAAGTTCCCTGTTTGTTCTTCCTCTGCCAACTGGTGCTTCTGTTAGCTCCTCCTCCCGTGATTCTTCTTGATCCGAGGAAGAATTCTTTACTTCCGTTGGTTGAAGAGGTTTGACCAATGACTCCTCTTTTGACTGCTCCTCGGAAAGCATTTCTCGAGATTTTCTGAAAGCCCTGTCCTCCATGAACTTCACATCTCGTCGGACTACTACCTTCTTGCTCCCTGGAAGATAGATTTTGTATGCCTTAGCGTTCTCGCTATATCCCACTAGATATCCTTTCTCTGCAGTTTGATCCAGCTTCTTCCTCTTTTCCTCGGGTATGCGGCAATATGCTAGGCTCTCAATTTTGTTAGGCGGCAATATTGGATTTCCTAGAGGGCATCCAACATTGTATTCAAAACTATTGCTTAATAATATAAAACCCTCAGAACTGCTGCACCAGTTTTCCCGCATTGGGTTTTTCTGGGGACTATTTTATCCAAAAATAACGTTGTCCTATGTATCTTGTTCTTTGCTCAGTTTCTTGTTTCATGTAATCAAATTAAATTGGTGTAGGGCGCATAAGTAATTTACTTCAGTATTTTTCGAAAATAACTTGATAATGTATATTAAAATCAAGTAGGAGAAGTAAATTCAGTTTTGCTGCAGTAGGGGTTCATCGAGTGTAGGAATTTTCACATTTTCCTGTTGATTTGGGGTAGCATTGGATGTGCTCTAGCCACAAAATTTGGTGGAGAGGTTGGGGTACATGAGATCTCCAATACCCAAAAAGGGTTTCTAAACAGATCAGGAGATATTAAAATAATTAATATATTTAATGGAGTCCCTAAGTCTAAACTTAGGGAAAATAAAATATTAATGTGTATTAATATGAATATGTGTTAGAGTGGTCCAAAAGACATGGATCAAGCCATATCTAATCTTAGCTGTTGATTAGGGACTTAATCTTGGCCGTTGAGATGTCAACAGGAAAAGTACAAGAGGAGGCTTGAGGGTCACTTGGAGGGTACACCAAATGATCAGTCATTCTATTCTCTAGAGCGGGGTTTGCTAAGAGAGATAGAATCAGTGATCAGGAGAGCAGATGAGGGGCATTGAGTACAGAGAAACAGAGAAGGCAGAGATTGTGCTGGGAGAGTAGCGTAGCAGCCGAGGAGGGTGACACAGAGCCAGTAAGGGCTCACGCAGGGCCACACAGAGGCAGCCAAGTGTTGTGTAGAGCACTAGAGGGGACAGCGTAGCTGACGCACGCCAAGAAAGGTTGACGCAGGGCCAGCGTGAGACAAAGAGGGGCTGACGCAGTCCAGATTGGGCAGACAGTGGGGTTGCAGGAGCAGTTTTGTGCTGAAGAGCTGTTGGAAGGATTTTCCATGGTTTCGGCCAGGAGATTTCTCTCAAACTGTGAGGTATAGCTACTAAGGATATTCTCCATTGGGTTGGCCAATTTCGGCATCCAGATTGTACTTTGATATTGCTTAATAAGAAAACCCTCAGATAGCTGCACTGGTTTTCCCGCATTGGGTTTTTCTGGGGACATTGGTCCAAAAATAATGGTGTCACATGGTGTGTTTGTTCTTGTTTATTTTAGTTGCTGATCTGTAATATGTTGAGCATGCACTGGTGTTTATTTTCAGTATTTACTTTATAAATAACTTGTTAAAGAAAAATAACAAGTAGGTAGGAATAAATCAGAAAAAGTGCATGAAGGGTTTCTAAGATAAGTAAACTTAGAAACTTTAACATGGTATCAGAGCGTGATTTCAGATCACAGGAGGACTGAAAGACATCAGCTAAGCGGAGCAATAACAGCATAAAACAACTGTCCCGAGGTGACAGAAGCTGTTTCTAACAGTGCAGAAGCCAAGGAAGTGTGATGCATAGCCAGCCAGAGCCACGCAGAAGAAACCGGGAACTGCGCAGAGCCTCAGAGAGGCCAGCGTTGCTGACGCAGAGGGCTGACGCAGGGCATCCCATGGCTGACACAGACCCATCTGGGGTGACGCAGAGCCATTAAGATCATAAACAGTTAAAAATAATGCCAGTAAGATCAAGAAGAGACAACCAAACACAAGAGACACAAAATTACCATGGGAAAACCCCAAACCAGGAGAAAAACCCAACAACCTTTTATTAGAGAAAATTTTCCATTCAACAAGAGATACAATTTGAATTTTCCAGTTAAAACAAATCAAACTGACCAATGATCAAACATAGATAAAATTCACCCTCCTAAAAATTTAGCCTCCTGAAATTTTGGCCTCTTGCCTCAGATTTCATCCTCTTCTTGCCTCATATTTAGCCTCAAACTTGTCTTTATGATGATTCAAATTGATGCCCAAATGGAGAGGACGAATGTCCCTTTTATAGTGTGATTAAAAGTGCCCCAAATGGCACGTTTATATGGTTGAGTTGACTTGAATAAATTTGGGGCCAACCTATCATTTTTGGAGGCAAAATTCATACTTTGAAAAATTCAAATTTTCTTCTTTTAAGGCTGACTTCAAGTGCAATTCAAATTTCTCAATTTTGGAGGGATAATTTCACACACAATGTCCAGTGTTGCATCTTTACCATAAGTTACAATAATCATTAATGCATCTAACTGGACCAAGCTTGTTAGTCATGGGGAAATTAACACTTCATACGAGGCTTCCTTTCCAAATTTGGCACTTTGATCATGTAATAGTGTTACCTCCCTAGGTAGGAGTGGCTAATAGACCATCCTATTAGGTGTTCCCAACCCCTAAAAGGAGAGACAGATCCCTGGTACATCCTTTAATCAATAGGCAACATGTGAATAATGATGGAATGAAAGGGAGATAAAGGGGTCTCAGGGCCATATGCCATGGTTAAAGTGGTAGCAATGATAAGGAATCCACATTCTGGGCATATAGATGTGATGAGGGAGAAATCATGGATGCGTGAGTTACCTCGACCTTTGTTTTTCCACCCCTCTTATTTCCTTTTGCATTTTCTTGATTTTTCTTTGAATTATTGCTCGAAGCTCTAGGAAATGAGAAGATACTATAAATGATGTATCACAGTGGTTACCCCCCTTAATGGCGAGGTAGTTCATCGCCCACTAGGGGTTGGGACATGCAAGGGTTCCTTTTTTAATGATGTAGGGCAACATTGGCCCTAGGAACCGGGTGATGGGCATAATGATAAGGGCTACAGCTCATGCTTTTCTTTTGCCCACGTGCTAATCTTGCTTGTGGCCATGTATGCTTTTTACTTTTATTTTACTTGCATCAACGTCCTGGGGCAAAGTTTCAAGGCTCGACCCAGATATGTTGACAAGGGGAGGGGGTGTGCTAAAACCTAGTGGACCTATGGTCATGTGGACCCAGAGATGGGAGATGGAGTATAGGGCTTGTAATGTATGGAGGGAAATGATAAATATGGAATGGGGAAAACGGGACCACGCTATTTTAATCAAGGTTTTCAAGTAGTGCCCTTCCTAAAGCCATGGGACATTAGAGGAGGTCCCATTAGACTAGGATTAAAGATTAGCCCTGCATTAAAGGTAAGGGAACAAAACCATGGTCAAAACCCTTCCTTCTTCCAAGACACCCAATAATCCATGCCGAATGCCCAAATGAAAAAGAAGGGGAGGGAGTGTGTTAGAACCCAGTGGACCCATGGTCATGTGGAACCAGAGATGGGAGATGGAGTATAGGGCTTGTAATGTACGAAGGGAAGTGATAAATATGGAATGGGGAAAACGAAACAACACTATCTCAATCAAGGTTTCCCAAGTAGTGCCCTTCCTAAAGCCATGGGCCATTAGAGGAGGTCCCACTGGACTAGGATTAAAGATTAACCCTCCATTTAAGGTGAGGGAACAAAACCATGGTCAAAACTGTTCCTTCTTCCAAGTCAGCCAATAATCAATGCCGAATGCCCAAATGAAAAGAAAGCGTAAGCACTCGATTGAATAATGAATTACATACCTTTTGGATCGGATTGCCCACCTTCTAACATTTGCTCTTGACAAATGGGGGATGAAACATGTGGTTGATGCAGGTGGTGAAGATAAAATGACACATCACATTAGCTACAAGGTGGCTGTCAGGAGTTGTTGGCTGCCATCTGGAATAATATGATTCGGATTAAAGTTCTAGAAAATGAGCTCGCAGTAGAGCGCATGATCCATGTACTTGAACGGGGAGTTCATGAGAAATCCAACAATCTCCTGGGACGCAGAATTGCATCTTGCACATTACAATACAATTATTGGGAGCATTTGTATTGGGTGTAATTTTATCACCCATGTTTTTCATCAAGTAATAAATCCATACTAAAAAGTAAACCTATACTAAGATGCAAGTCTAAGTTAAATGCAATCTAATCTAGCATGAGATCATAATATGATGATGTTAGCTATGGAAACATAATGCAGTGCACCTACACTACCATGCATGCTATATTATGCAAGTGCTAAGTATAGTCATACAACCAATGTAACTAGCATATTAATAGATCAATATAATACCCCTTTTCCCTATGATTAGTAATGAAATGGGATAATAAAACATCACAATCGTCAATCTATATACAAGGTCATAAGCGTGGGAGGTGGGAAAGTAAGAGGACCACACTTTCTGAAAAGGATTTATGGATGAAAGGGAAAAAGGGAAATCATGCTCACACCATCGAGTGATTCCCTCAAGTTTGAATATAGAGAAGTGAACAACTAAACTCAAGTAATCCTTCTCAAAAGTTTCCATGGTAATGCAATGCTTTATGGTGTCTCTAGGGACACGATGGGAGGGATGAGGAGATGGTTGGCATGGAGCATCACAACAACTAGGTTGCTCTTTACAATGATCACATTCAAAAGGGGGAAATAATCTAGGTTCATCATCTTCAATGCTCATGCAATGGGGAATAATAGGAGGGTCCAAGGATGACTCAAATACACCTCCATGATCATAAGGAAGGTAAGACAAGACAAGGTCTCTATTAATATCATCATCGGTATCATAGATAGGGTCCTTGTCAAAATGATGGCCAATGATCTCCCACTTCCCTTCTTCAATATGCAAGTAATCACCAATGTCAACATTCAAGGGGATAATGGGGGCACCTTTTTCAAGGTACTCTACAGGGAAATTTTCAGAAGTAACGTCCTTAAAAAAGATAGGGCTATCTTTAACTCTATTTTCTAAGGAACCGTCTTCATCAAAATTCTTATCACGCTCCCTTTCAAGATCACCCTCAATATCTTCATCAATGATTTCATTTTGATGATCTAGAAAGGGATCCTCTTCTTCCTCATGGTATTCTTCCTCATGCTCCTCCTTATATTCTATGAAGATTTCCTCTTGAAAATCACAATCTAATGTTTGGAAAACTTGGTCCCTAGTTCGAGAACTTGGGCATTTTTGCTCTAGAAAGATATCAATAAGTGCTAAAATAAATGAAATACTCCTAGGCTTGCAATTATTATATAACCATGAGTCATGACCTTGGAGGGATCTTATGAATAAATTATGAGAATATCTTGATGAACCACCTTGGCTTCTGAGATAAATGTATTAAACCTTGCCACAAGATTAATCGTAGAGGATGGATCACCATCAAACTTGGGCACCCTATATATTGTTCTAAGGGTGATAGGATTTGGTTACCCAAGGATACTAGTGATGTCCAAGGAAGGGATCTCATCAGGGTAAGCCATTCTATCAAGTTACACATACAAATCATGTAGGAGTCACTAGTGTGAATGAAAAATTGCCTTAACAAATGCTTGCTTCACCCTACATGCATTGAGCCTTAAAGCTCAGTGAAGAACAAAGGCTTTGTTCTTCCAATGGAGTCATCAAATAAGGATGTATATTGTCATATGGGGACAATACGCATGCTTCGTGTCCCCAAAAACGACGCCAAACTATTACCACAAAATCTAGCAGGCCTTGGAGAGGGCAACTTTATAAGACAAATACTAGACAAAGTGCTAACAATGGGGTAGAGGCCCAATGACACCTCAACCATAACCCCCTGCTCTTTACGGATTTTCACTAATGGGAGGAGTCTCGGTAAAGGAGTAGTCACTTTAAATAGATATGCTAATGGTAACGTACGAAGTGACCCCACTAGAAATCATTCAAAAGAGGCACAATATTGGTATGAGGCTTCAAAGAATGTAATATCCCAAATGGGAAAATTTGATAGATTTTCAAAATTTCAACTCACAAATGCTTTAGACAAAATTTTATTCAATTAACAGAAGATTGTCATGCTGTTAATTTTAGGCAACAATGGTATGTTCTACGCTTTAGAGCAATTTTACTGCAATTTCTTTATTAGCCCAATATTAATATTCAGATTAGCAATCACATCAACATGATAGTAAAATACAGATAGAACATAAACATAAGAAGTAGAAGTCAAGCCAAGACAAGAGGACATAAGATGTGGCACCAGCCAGGGACAAACCCCAATGTGGGGAAACCCTTGATCAAATCTTCTTTTAGTCTTCAATAGTTCAGCATAGAAAGATAGTACAATTTACAAATCTGATAAGTTATAACAACAACAAAAGAGCCCTAACTAGAAAAGTCCATGTTGGTCAACAGGGCAGATTTGACCCTCAGCAAATTGGTCAACTTTAGTCAACTTCGGCCTCCAAAGAGCAAGATAAAACAATGCTCAAAATAATGAAATTCAGCCCAGTCAAAGTCTAGTCAAACAGCCCACCTGTGGTTAGCCCTAGCTACAATCAACGCTGATAAACAATCAACATTTCGCCTTGATTTCTATGCCTAGAAATGTGGCCTTCCCAAACAGAGATAGCCCTCACAAAAATGCAGTCAAAGGAGGTCAACGCATGCTAGTCAATGTTTGGTCAAAATTCCACAAATTTGGTCTCCTGAAATTTCGCTCTTTTGAAATTTCGGCCTCCTAAAATTTTGGCCTCCTGAAATTTCGCTCTCTTGAAATTTCGGCCTCCTGAAATTTCGCTCTCCTGAAATTTCGGACGTGTGGAGAGAGAGAGGCCCAGAAATCCGTACCCAATCAATGAGGAGAGAGAGAGAGAAGTGTGAAGATGAGTGTGTCCAAATGAGGCTAAGGCATCATGTATTTATAGCAAACATTGAGGATGAATAGATGTGACTGTTGGGCTTCTGAGCCTACATAAGTTTGCTGGCCGACCTTGACAATTTGTCCATAATCAAAATAAATTCATAACTTCATTTGTACATGTCAGAATCAGATGATCTTTAGATCAATCCTACACCTCTCGGAGAGAGGAATCCAAGAAAAATATTAGTTGTCATAAATAAGATGACCCATGTGGAGTTTGGCCCTAGTTGCCAATTTTAACACTCCCTCTCAACTAGGGAGAACTCCATCTGCTAATCCATCTGCTAATTTGTACTACCTCTGCCATCAATGCACCTCTCTGCTGAACTATGAAGAAGAAGAAGTGATCGAGAATGTATCATACCATTCTCTACTGACCCAAATTTTCAGTCCCAAATAAAAGAGTGTCTCATACCACTCTTATTGACCCGAAGTCAGTTCCCATTAATCCCATATCAATATCGGTCATCCTAGCATAGTGAGGATGTTAGGCCCCTACACTAGTAGTATAGGGGCCTAACATGCCCCTATACTCAAGAAAAGATAGAAAAGAAAAGATCAACGCCTTAGAATTCAGCCTCTTCGAGGGGGCAACCTCCTTTACATTACATAAATGAACAATTCTTGGATGATACAAATGAAAAGACCTCCTTTCTATATATAGGAGTCTAAGGGGTTATAACATAATCAGAGCCGACAGAACAATAATAATGTAAGGGCATAATAATAACAATAGTGGGCTTCTATGGGGCACAATAGTAACAATATGGGCACTACATGGGTACATCAATATAATAAGTGGGTTATACTAATAACAATAAGGGGTTACACTAGTAGTATAGGGGCCTAACAGAGGACGGTAGTACACGATGCGTCCATCGGTAGTACTATGGTCCCTATCCTCATTTCCCTACTCATTGGCCAGATGAGAGGTACTTCCCATAAGTCCCAGACTGCATGGGTAGTGTTGAGAGATTAATTTGTCAGATTAAATCCCTTAAGATTAATTGTCAACCCGGGGTTCGTAAGCACGAATTGCCTTGTGCTTTCTCTGTTCAGGCTATGTCAGAGTTTAATCGTTTCCTTATTAATGATTTATGAAAGAAATACTCGCAAATCTTATCGTCTAATGAGCAAACCCAACAATCAAATTTTACCTAAAATCTTCACAAATCCCAATATTCAAATCTGCACTTATCTGAGTATTCCTAGTAAAAATGAACTTCTATTCACACCAAACCCTAATCAAACTTTGCACGCTGGTACCCGGCTCTATATGAAAAATCACTCAATCACTTTGAACAAGCATTCTATAATGACAATTCTTTGAAAGAAATCTAACAATCCTATGATAATCACCACTCGTCTTATTAAACTATTGATGCCATAATCATTCGTTACCAGAGCAAATAATGATAAATAATGTATGACAATCCAATTGCTAATTCAATGAGTGACCTATCCTGTTAATGCTTCAATCAACCAATTATTTTGTGCTTAAGGGTTTATGTCCAGATCAAGTTTTAAGGTTCAAGTATCAATTGGAGTAATTACTCTGTTTTGCTTTACCCTGTTGTTTTGTATTCAATGGATCACATACAAAATTCTAATAAAATGATACTTGTCTCACTTGATGTTCAGCTATCAATACTAAGACTATACCTAATTCTATACTACAATAAAATAAATCCCTACCTCTTGCTGCTGTAAGTCATAACAATGATTTATTCATGGAATAAACACCCGAATATATGAACTGAGAAAGAATTCATTCAAAGGAGACTGCCTTTTTCACAAAAGTGAGGATGATCGTTTCGATTTACCACTGGTGTTAGCAATTAAATGCACAGAGAAGAGGAATGGTAACTATGAAATGGATCGTTTGAAAGCGTCCCTGTAATGTTTACCCCAGTTTACAGTGCATCAATCCGCAGTAGAACAAGCCAATTAATCATTTGTGTAACCCAAACATTATTGTATTTAAACTATTAGTTCGATGATTTGATTGAGTTCATTAAGTTTATCGAATGATCTAACTAGTTTCGTCCTAACTTCAAATGCCTCTGTAATATTATAATTGGGATTAACTTAAATCAATTCCCTTCAATGAAACAGAGGTTAATTTTAGGGGAAGGGGACAACGCCTGTCTGATTCAATCGAAATCATTCCCCATCTATAACTACTCGAAATATTTAAGGACTCCAACATTCACTATGGGTGACAATTCCAAATATATTAATGACTATGCAATGTGTTCCAAGCGAAGGCAACAAACGATGGGATGGCTCTAGTTCGAAGGACGCGGTATCGCGCTGAAATTCAATTGCAACTCAGAAAATGACAAAGACTTCTGCAAGCATAACCAATAATCAATCAACCAAATAATAATTCACGCAACAGAACTGCAAATGAAAAAGGAATTTAAGCAAATGTAACGTTCCAGTGTCACTGCTGATTCAAAACAAACAATCCCAGATGGGTGGGCCCGGCCACACCTGGGGTCGAATAACTTACAATAACTTAAATGATTTTGATGCACAGTTAAAACCATAAACTTCATTCCATCAAACCATTCGAAAACAGCTTCAGAACAAGAGCATCACAATTATATTCAAACTGGTTCAATCATACATTAAATATGCTTCATAAGTTTAGTGCTACAGTGCTACGGTTTAGCTTCCTTTCTTGCTGCTCTGCTTTTATACATGCTAGAGATTAATTACATTCTAAATCAAATGGGACAACAAACAAATTTGACTTCTCTAGATGGCCTTCGAATAGCTAATGGTTGTTGTTGATGTTGATCAATTCATGAATGGAGGAAAAGATCTTATCAAACCGTAACTATGGCATCAAAATAGGCAAATCCGAATTTCACTGTTAATTACAAATCTGGACATTTTATATAAATTGGTCTCAGAGAACTCCGCATATCTTCCAAACCATATGGAATTTTATAAAATTGTTTGAGGGTTAGTAAATTGGCTATACTGGGATCAAAACCCATGTTCCAGATTTTCTTCATTATCTGCACGAAAATCGAGGCGGAAGTTGGCAGTTTGAAAATTATTGCAAATTTGGGCAAATTTGGGAATTTCCTTCTAGAGACCCACAAGAGTGACCTGGGTGCAATCTAGGTTATGAAAAGGTATTACAACTTCATTTTTGACAATAACCTCTCTCAGTTTCTTCGGAAGCATGCTGAAAGTGTCAAAAGTCCCAAATTGGTCATTTCCGTACTCTGTTGGCTTGTGCAGAAACTTGGCATTGGAACTCTGTGAAAGTGAGATTAGTGAAACTGTCATTAGTAAATAATGGCATAATCATCTTTAATCATATAAAAATCTAAGAAAACTAATGATAGTTAACCACAAAACATAAAATGTGATTTGGCGGCAAGTTGATGGAATTAGGGTACGGAACGGGTTAAAAACCTAGGGTTTTAGGGTATGAATGGCGATATTGTATGACGAAAACATGGGAATTTTCGAGGCCCATCATCCCCCCATGCCTGAGGTTTTGCATGTCCTCATGCAAACAAATACTTTGCTAGGAGGAGGAAAATAATGAATAGGATGATAGGTGACAATGGAAATGGTAGATGGTAATAGAGATGTGTTTGCATGTGCTATTTTTACAAGGCTTTATGGATGGTCCCTCATGAAAGACAACAATGACTTCATCCTCTATAGGATTCAACTAACAATACGTGTGAATGTAGGAGGGGAAGGCATTATAGTTGCTGCTTTTGTTTACATGAACTGATATGATTGTGACCTAACTTAGGGTAGCATGAAAATGGAGGGTATATGGAATATGTAGTGGTTTAATCATCAAAAGTTCCCTTAAATTTCTAATCAATTAAAGAATCTCAAGCCTTCTCTACCTCAAGTTTACCCCTGTTGTTGGTGTGCCTGGTGCCGCAAGATGAAGTGAAGAATGGAAAGGTTGTAGCTGTTGTGACTGCTGATAGAACCTACTGCAAAAGGAAAAAGGCCTTGACATCCTCATTATCCCAAACATTTTGATGCATGTGTCATCCCCATTATCCCGCAAATGTTGATGTATGTGTATTGCAGCTTCCTGAGACAACACAAGCATCATCATCAATAATCCTCTTTATTGAAACAAAGGAAATAGTTAAAATAAAGAACAATTACTTGATCATGCACCAAGCCCAAAAATTGTGAAACCATAAGTAAGCGTAGGGTGAAAAATGTTAGTTTGTACATGAAAATTATTTCTCTCCTAACATCTTTCTCCCTCCCCCCATGCCTATCATCTTGCATGTCCTCATGCAAGCAAAACCTCTGGTAGAGATCAAAGACTGAAGGGCTAGGGTTTCTATTTTAAAGTATGTTTCATTGACTTAAACCACAGGGCTAATTAAGTGAGAGCATGTCAGTAAGTTTCATGTGATGTCAACTTCCTTTGCATTAATAAGATAATAAAAAGCAGTGACTAGGAATCGAGTGATGTCCAGACTAACCTTTTTCATTGTAAAAAAAATAACTAAAGCTAAGGCTATCAAAAGAATGCTAACAATGTTGTTACTGCAAAGATAATGTCATCCTAAAATGTTTAACCATAAGAATTTCCACACAACATCTCAAGAGAAGTCCAAAGCAGAAGGTCTTTACAGTTAATAGCCTCATTATGACAAGTAAAAGCGACTTTATTTAAAAACCAAGGGTTTACAATGGATCGAAGATAGGGGAAAAATGACGAAGTGATACCTTTCCAGAATGAATGTCTTAACACTAAGTTGCAGGAAACGCAGGTACAGGGTCCATTTCCGGCCGGAAACGAAACGGAAACGCGTTTCCGCGTACCGTACGGCCTGGAAACGCGTTTCCGGCCGTACGGGCCCCGTTTCCCAAAAAAATGACTTGTTTTTTAAAAAAATAAAAATTTCTAATTAGTTTTTAAATTTTTTTAGGGTTTCTAAGCTGTTCTAGAAACCATTTCTAAAGTTATAAAAGAGCAGTGCTAACCCCAGTACCATAGTAAAAGTCTGCGCCTCATATCTGTCCAACCATTTCTAAAGTTATAGTTATATATATATATATATTATTATATATATTCGCGTTTCCCCGTTTCCAAAATTTGGGGAGGTCGCGTTTCGTTTCGCTTCCGCGTTTCGTTTCGCTTCCCCGTTTCCCTGAAAGATAGAACTCCATAGCACATTACTGAAAGGATCTTAAAGCCATTCTCAGAGAGATATGATGGTGAGTTTAGGGAAAGGACAAAAACAACCAAGTAAATCATAGTGTAAAGTTAACTTTGATACCACAGGCATGGCCCTGCTGCCAGCAAGCGTCTATAGCCTCGACAAGGATGCCTTTTAACCTAATGAAATGTCCGTGTCCCACTTACTAGATATAGATTCAGAGTTAGCTTATTTGACTTTTAGATAAAGGCCACTATCCTGGCTTGGTAACCAGCTGATGGCAGTGCCACTCACAAGAATTAACATGGATGAACAGGCCGGCTCGTAATGAGACCTCCCGTCTTCCAGCTTTTGGGCTGAAAGCCATTACTCTGGCTTGGTGACCAGGAGCAGTAATGTCATGCATGTTAGGTCTTATGATCATGGTAGGTCGGCTCATTACGAGACCTCCTATCCTCTCCTAAATCTTTTTGTAGACTCTGATTATGGTTAACCTTAGAGGTTACTTAATAAGTGGGGAGACAGATCTACTACTTAAGAGCACGGGATGGCATGAAAAGTTTTTAACTACTAATCCTTACTGGTTGATCCTGCTACCCTAAATACACAAGAAAAAGAAGACATCTCAGATAATGACTAAAAGACTCGTTGAGTTAGTCATGCTAGGGTTCTTATGAGAGCTCATTATGGTTTTATAGGAGTGGTCCACCATACGAGGATTTTCATTAAACCTTCAACGAGAAACTTGAAAAGATTTCTTGGATGACAGTCTGCTAAGTTTATAAATGGAAAGTATAACAATAACAATCCCCTAACTAAGCTAATGAATACTCTCAACCAATAATCAAAGTCACTTTATAAAATATAAGGCATTAATAGTGAATTGCTTCTGACAAGTCTTACCCCAAGAGTGCATAATAACGGAAATTGAATGGTTATGCCTTAGGAATTGTAGTTTCATGTGTACTGCTGTAACAATTTTATTCATTTTCCTATACTACCCTATTCTAAGTTAGAGAGAGGAAGATATCCTTTAAGTGTAGGCATACTTCCAATGCAGCCATGTGCGGAGCAGGTGCAAATAGATATTCATGCTCAGATTTAACATATAAACTTGGAAGTGTACATGAGCATGAAAAAACAACCAATGTACTTGATATGACAACAAGAATTTTAAAAGAGAAGAATACTCCCTCGCTTGAGTCATTGTTTAGAACCAATGTTCGATATGATCATGGTATTCTTGGTCCTTCTTTTGATTTGGCCCATGCTGCTCATCCTCTTCTTCCATGTCATGTTGATTGTTCTCCGTAGGGTGAGTAGTCTCTTGATTACATTCTGGATCTGTTGATAGACATGTCAAGAACTCCTCGATCTCAGGTTCCAGTGGATGTTCTCCATTGATTATAGTGCATGATTCATTCGTCTCCTTAGATGACTGGTCAGGGAAATCAAAAGAGACTTCCAAATCCTCTTGTGGTGGTGGAGAAATGGACAAGTTCTTGAATATTGTCAAGAAGTTCTCTTCCTGAGAGGTAGAGGTCAAGATCCTAGCAACTACTAGGGCTTGTGAGAGGTCCTTCATATTTATCATCTTCAAGTCCATCTGGTTGATTGATAGTCCCTGTCTCCACACACATATTAGTAACGGGGTTTTTACAACACCCCAAAATGATATAACGTTAAAGATCTGAAGATGAATTTAAAATCTATACTGACTGATCCAAAAGTTACAGGAAATTTAGAATTTAAAATAAATCTACCTTTGTTGTCCCTAGGTCTACCTGATCATCTTCAAGTCCATCTGGTTGATTGATAGTCCCTGTCTCCACACACATATTAGTAATGGGGTTCTTACAACACCCCAAAATGATATAACGTTAAAGATCTGAAGATGAATTTAAAAGCTATACTGACTGATCCAAAAGTTACAGGAAATTTAGAATTTAAAATAAATCTACCTTTGTTGTCCCTAGGTCTACCTGTACTCTTATGCATAAAGATGAAGGAAATAGAAATTCAAGAACAAACAGTGATCGGTCAGACTTTGGAGCAACCCCACAAAAGTGGATGCGTGGCTCTTCACTCATGTCTTATCGTACTCTCTCTGCCCTCTGACAGTTTTGCAGGTTCTTGAAACTCAAATGACAGTGATTACTTGAATAAGAAATGGCAATTTCCCCGGCAACGACGCCAAAATGTTGAGAGATTAATTTGTCAGATTAAATCCCTTAAGATTAATTGTCAACCCGGGGTTCGTAAGCACGAATTGCCTTGCGCTTTCTCTGTTCAGGCTATGTCAGAGTTTAATCGTTTCCTTATTAATGATTTATGAAAGAAATACTCGCAAATCTTATCGTCTAATGAGCAAACCCAACAATCAAATTTTACCTAAAATCTTCACAAATCCCAATATTCAAATCTGCACTTATCTGAGTATTCCTAGTAAAAATGAACTTCTATTCACACCAAACCCTAATCAAACTTTGCATGTTGGTACCAGGCTCTATATGAAAAATCACTCAATCACTTTCAACAAGCATTCTATAATGACAATTCTTTGAAAGAAATCAAACAACCCTATGATAATCACCACTCAGCTTATTAAACTATTGATGCCATAATCATTCGTTACCAGAGCAAATAATGATAAATAATCTATGACAATCCAGTTGCTAATTCAATGGGTGACCTATCCTATTAATGCTTCAATCAACCAGGGATTCTGCGCTTAAGGGTTTATGTCCAGATCAAGTTTTAAGGTTCAAGTATCAATTGGAGTAATTACTCTGTTTTGCTTTATCCTGCTGTTTTGTATTCAATGGATCACTTACAAAATTCTAATAAAATGATACTTGTCTCACTTGATGTTCAACTATCAATGCTAAGACTATACCTAATTCTATACTACAATCAAATAAATCTCTACCTCTCGCTGTTGTAAGTCATAACAATGATTTATTCATGGAATAAACACCCGAATATATGAACTGAGAAAGAATTCATTCAAAGGAGACTGCCTTTTTCACAAAAGTGAGGATGATTGTTTCGATTTACCACTGGTGTTAGCAATTAAATGAACAGAGAAGAGGAATGGTAACTATGGAATGGATCATTTGAAAGCATCCCTGTAATGTTTACACCAGTTTACAATGTGTCAATCCGCAGTAGAACAAGGCGATTAATCATGTGTGCAACCCAAACATTATTGTATTTAAACTATCAGTGCGATGATTTGATTGAGTTCATTAAGTTTTTCGAATGTTCTAACTAGTTTCATCCTAACTTCAAATGCCTCTGTAATATTATAATTGGGATTAACTTAAATCGATTCCCTTCAATGAAACAGAGGTAAATTTTAGGGGAAGGGGACAACGCCTGATTCAATTGAAATCATTCCCCATCGATAACTACTCGAAATATTTAAGGACTCCAACATTCACTATGGGTGACAATTCCAAATATATTAATGACTATGCAATGCGTTCCAAGCAAAGGCAACAAACGACAGGATGGCTCTGGTTTGAAGGACGCGGTATCACACTGAAATTCAATTGCAACTCAGAAAATGACAAAGACTTCTGCAAGCATAACCAATAATCAATCAACCAAATAATAATTCATGCAACAGAGCTGTAAATGAAAAAGGAATTTAA
The DNA here is from genome assembly GCA_031772625.1 of Pinus tabuliformis. Classification (NCBI taxonomy): domain Eukaryota; kingdom Viridiplantae; phylum Streptophyta; class Pinopsida; order Pinales; family Pinaceae; genus Pinus; species Pinus tabuliformis. Next base: position 494,065,073 of record CM062812.1, on the reverse strand, counting down.
GCAAATCTAAGGTTGCAGTGTCACTGTTGATTCAAAACAAACAATCCCAGATGGGTGGGCCCGACCACACCTGGGGTTGGATAACTTACAGTAACTTAAACGATTTGATGCACAGTTAAAACCATAAACTTCATTCCATCAACGCATTCGAAAACAGCTTCAGAACAAGAGCATCATGATTATATTCAAACTGGTTTGATCATACATTAAAAATGCTTCATAAGTTTAGTGCTACAGTGCTATGGTCTAGCTTCCTTTCTTGTTGTTCTGCTTTTTATACATGTTGGAGATTAATTACATTCTAAATAAAATGGGACAACAAACAAGTTTGACTTCTCTAGATGGCCTTCGAATAGCTAATGGTTGCTGTTGATGTTGATCAATTCATGAATGATGGAAAAGATCTTATCAAACCGTAACTGTGGCATCAAAATAGGCAAATCCGAATTTCACTGTTAATTACAAATCTGGACATTTTATATAAATTGGTCTCAGAGAACTCTGCATATCTTCCAAATCGTATGGAATTTTAGAAAACTGTTTAATGGTCAGTAAATTGGCTATACTGGGATCAAAACCCATGTTCCAGATTTTCTTCATTCACCTTCATTTGCACGAAAATCGAGGCAGAAGTTGGAAGTTTGAAAATTATTGCAGATTTGGGCAAATTTGGGAATTTCCTTCTAGAGACCCACAAGAGTGACCTGGGTGCAATCCAGGTTATGAAAAGGTATTACAACATCATTTTTGACAATAACCTCTCTCGGTTTCTCCGGAAGCATGCTGAAAGTGTCAAAAGTCCCAAATTGGTCATTTCCGTACTCTACTGGCTTGTGCAGAAACTTGGCGTTGGAACCCTGTGAAAGTGAGCTTGGTGAAACCGTCATTAGTAAATAATGGCATAATCATCTTTAATCATATAAAAATCTAAGAAAACTAATGATAGTCAACCACAAAACATAAAATGTGATTTAGCGGCAAGTTGATGGAATTAGGATACGAAACGGGTTAAAAACCTAGGTTTTTAGGGTATGAATGGCGATATTGTATGACAAAACATGGTCATTTTCGAGGCCCATCAGGTAAGATTTCTCAGCAGGAGAAGGATGAACCACTCATCCTGCCTACATGTCGCCAAGGGGTATCACAGGGGAAGGCTGAACCACTCACCTTGTACACAACAAACCACTAGGGGAAGGCTGAACCACTCACCCTATGGTTGCTCATTGCTCCAAGAAGTACCCCAAGCCCTCCGGAGCTCCCAGAGCTCAATGTCCATCTCATACAGGATCCTCATAAGAGGGTCTCTCCATGACTCCAAGTTGTTCTCGGAAGGCCAAGAACTTGACCTTCCCCAGGGGATTTGTTAGAATATCGGCGACCTGCTCATCAGTGCCAATGTGATGGAGCCTTATTGCTCCTCGTTGTACCATATCCCAGATAAAGTGGTACCTAATATCTATATGCTTGGAGCGATCATGAAACACGAGATTCTATGATAATCAGATCCCACTTTGGTTGTCGCAGAGGATCACGGTGGTATCCAGCACGTGTCCAAACAGCTCACTGAAGAGCTTCCTCAACCATACAGCTTCACGGGAGGCCATACTATCAGCTATGTATTCGGCCTCGGTAGTGCTCAATGCAACCGATTTCTGCTTCTTGTTCATCCAGGATATCGAAGCAGAACCCAAAGAAAAACATCATCTAGAAGTGCTCTTGCGATCCACCACATTGCTAGCCCAATCAACATTAGAATAACGATTGATTTGGGTTTACATTGGATGTGCTCTAGCCATGAAAATTGGTGGAGAGACTAAAGCACATGAGATCTCCAAGACCCAGAAATGGTTTGGGCAGATTCTACCTAGTTAAGGAGATATTAAAATAATTAATATTTTTAATGGAGTTCCTAAGTCTAAACTTGGGAAAAATAAAATATTAATGGGTATTAATATAAAACTGGGTTAGAAGGTTCTAAAGAACATGGATCAGGGCAAATCTAATTTTAGTCGTTGATTAGAGATGTAATCTCAGCCGTTGAAGGACCAAAAAGAAAAGTATAAGAGGAGGCTTGAGGGTCAGTTGGAGAACACACCAGAGTGATTAGTCATTCGATTTTCTAGAGTGGGGTTTACTAAGAGAAATCGAATCAGTGACCAGAGTTGCAGTGAGGGGCAGTGAGTATGAGGGAGAGAGGCAGAGATAGTGATGGAAGTTTAGCACAGTGGTAGACGCTGAGCCAGATGGAGCCACACAGAGGCAGAAAAGACTGTGCAGAGGCCAGAAGGGCCTCCGTCATCCACGCAGAGGCTACAGGAGTGACGCAAAGGGCCATAGAGCCTCAGAAGGTTGACGCAGAGGGTTTCGGGTTGACGTAGAGGCCAGGAGAGCTGACACTGAGCTTCAGATTGTGTTGGAGAGGGTTTTGTGGGGCAGACTTTCTGAATATTTGCTTCCGAATAGAGAGGTATTAATGCCGGATTATTTTCTCTGTTGCGTGAGCCAGTTTGGCACCCAGTTGTACTCAGAAAGACTGCATAATAATATAACCCTCAGAATTGCTGCACCGGTTTTCCCAAGTTGGGTTTTTCGGGGACGATTGACCAAAATTTAAAAATAATGGTGTCACTTGTGTGTTTGTTCATTGCTTTCAGTTGCTGATCTGTAGATGGTTGAGACTGTACTGTGTTTATTTCAGTATTTATGTGATTAAATAACTTGTTAGTAATTAAACAAGTAGGCGAAATAAACCAGAGAAATTTTAACAATAACCATGCAACCTCACATCTCCGGTAGTGTATCTCAATGCATGAGTGATTGTGCCCCAAAGATATCTCAGAATATTCTTGGCACCAATCCAATGTATATGATGAGGCTCAACCATATATTGGCTCAATGTGTTAACTGCAAAACATATGCCCAAACGGGTGTTCACCAAGAACATCAGTGCTCCTATGAGTTAGCGATACTCAGAAGCATTTCCAATTCAGGTCCAACAACACTACCACATAACTTCTTAAAGTTAAGTTACATCGGAGTAGTCACAGGTTTGCAGTCCACCATCCCAAATCTTTCCAATATCTTCACAACATATTTTCCTTGAGAGTGGAAAGTTTCGCCTGGCTTTTGCTAGACCTCCAACCCTAGGAAATATAGTGTATCGGTCCTAGGTCCTTCATCTCAAATTCAGAAGCCAACTCTCTTACATTTGTGAATGAGAGGGTCTGCACTTCCATCAACTCCATGCTTGATTTTGTAGAGCCACTTAGAGGTGAAAACTGATTTGTCCTAGGGTCTAGGGACCACATCCTAGACATCATTCTTCATAATTGACTCATGTTTTTCATTCGTAGCATCCTTCCGTACTTGTTGCTTCATGGCTTCTTTGAATGATGAAGGCTCATTTGGAATGATAGTGCTCTTGACGGTCAAGTATCCTTGGTACCTGTTCGGCTTCTTGCTTTCACGGAAAGTCCCCCTTGGTGCAATATGTCTCTCAGCATCTTCGAGAGTCTCCCTAAGCCATGAGGGTCTCCTCTTGGAGGAGGAAGGCTCATGAGGAGGAGGATCTATAGGATCTGTAGGTTCATCAACATCAGCCATCGTTTCATCCTCTTTTTCACCTTGATTTTTGGTGTTAGCTTCTTTGTCCTTACTTAGGATAGGAAGGTTGTTGATCTTCTTGAGGGCCATATCTTTGTCGAAGGTGACATCATGACTTTCTCAACTTCCTTTTGACCAACCACATAAATTCTATATCCCTTAGACTTTTCACTATAGCCCACAAAGATTCCTTTCTTCCCTGATGCATCCAATTTGCTTCTTTTCTCTTTCGGCACATGAAAATATACGGGACTTCCAAAAATTCTAAAATGAGAGACATCGGGTTTCGTACCAGTGAACATTTCTTTGGGAGTTTTGGAGTCCAATGCTTGATGAGGGCATCGGTTGTGAACATACACGGTGGTATTTGCAGCTTCAGCCCATAGGAACTCCAGAAGGCCTTGATCATGAACCATGGCACGAACTGCTTCTACAATAGAGCGATTCTTCCTTTTAGCCATACCATTTTTCTCAGGAGTGAATGGCGTTGTAGCCTCCTTAATGCTAGCTTCTTTACAATAATCTTGGAATTCATTTGATTCGTACTCGGTCCCATTATCAGTCCTTAATATCTTGATTTTCTTCTCGAATTGGTTTTTGATCAAGGCTTCGAAGTGTTGGAACCAGGCGAACAGTTCATCCTTCTTCTTCAAGAAGTATCTTGATTTTCTTCTCGGGTTGGTTTTTGATCAAGGCTTTGAAGTGTCAGAACGAGGCGAACAGTTCATCCTTCTTCTTTAAGAGGTAGATCCAGGTCTTACGAGAATAATCATCCGTAAAGGTGAGACAATATAAGTACCCTCCCAAAGAGTTTACGGGCATCATACCAGATATGTTGGAGTGGATCAATTGCAATATATCTGTGGTCTTGCTATTACTTGAGGGGAATGGTTCCCTTGTAAGTTTTCCTTCGGCACATCCCAGACATACATCTTCATCCTCTACTTTGAACTCGGGCATATTTGTCACCATCTGTCTCACATTGGGTAGGGCCTTATAATGAAGTTGGGCAAACCTCTGGTGCCATAGTTCAAATTGTAGAGATGTGTCGCAAGACATGGCTCCCAATGGACTTCCTCCAACTTGATACAAAGTGTCAACCCTGAGCCCAAGAGTAAAAGCATCTTTAAAATTTCTTTTCCAAACACGTGCCTTTCCATCGATGAATGCCACGTTGAAGCCTTTGTCCTCCATGGCTGAAATGGACACCAGGTTCTTCTTGAGATCAGGTACATGTAGTACTTCTTGCAAATGAATAATGTTACCTTGATTCAATTGAAGGGTAACATTCCCTACTCCCTTCACGACATAGGTGGCATCATCTCCAAGGATGATCTCCAAGTTTGTCTCCTTTTCTACCAGATTAGAGAGGGCTTCCTTCTATCTGGTGAAGTGCCTTGAGGCACCACTATCAATCAACGAATTTCCCAAAGTGTCTGGAGGAGAGGCAGCGGAGAGGGCCGATATAAGATAGTACTCTTTTTGCTTATTGTAAACAACATTTGATTCTTCATACTTGGAGTTCCTTGATTTCTTGGAGGGTCGACCATTTCCTTGATGTCTCGCATTCCTTTGCCATTGGACTTGCCATTCTTTTGATTGTTGTTGTTGAAGTTCCCCTAGAATGATTGTGATCATCATCATGTGATGTGTTCCTTCTATTTGAACACTCCCTTGCATAATGGCCAAACTTATTGCAAAGAAAGCACTTGCCCTTCCTTCCTACCTTAGATCCAAGCTTTCCATGGAAATGACCTTTAGACCCTGCATTATTTCTCCTTTTGGTATGAGCGGAGAATGCAGTGGGGTTGCTTCTATTAAAAGGCATTTTTTGCTCCACCATTATTCTTTCTTCTTGAATGCATCTCGACATCAATTCTTCAAACCCTGGAATTCGATCTGTTGATTATAGTGGTTCTAAATACATACCACTCAGGTGGGAGTCCTCCAAGGGTGGTGAGAGTAAGTTCCTTGTCAGGAATGACTTCTCTAATTGAGAGTAGATCATTCTTGATCTCAGTAGTCCTCAAGAAATAGGATTGAATGTCCTCGTCCTTGCCCTTCTTAATATCCTTCAACTTATTCTTGAGAAATAGAATTTGATTAGCATTACTAACCTTGAACATGTCGACCAACTTGTCGTAGATCTCCTTGGAGGTCTTCAATTCAGAGATGCAGGCCACCGGATGCTTGTCAATGGAATCCTTGATAATCTTCTTTGCTTTGACTTCAGCCCTATTGTACCTGGTCTTCGCAACAACCGGTGCATTTGAAGGAGGTTTAGGGATTTTACCCTGCACATATTCCATCACTTATTTTTCTTCCATGGTCAAATCAAGAGACATCTTCCATCCATGATAGTCAGATTTATCATGGAGCTTGTCTTCAGCGGGGTAGTAGGATGAGAAACCCATTGAGCCTTTTTTCCTTGTCCAACTGTCTTTGGTGATTTCTCTTTCACTCTTGTCTTCACCTCACCTCTAATACCATGTTAATTTTACGCAACAATGGTATGTTCTATGCTTTAGAGCAATTTTACTTCAATTTTTTTACTAGCCCGGTATCAATATTCAGATTAGCAATCACATCAACATGATAGTAAAATGCAGATAGAGCATAAACATAAACAGTTTAAGACAAGCCAAGACAAGAGGACACAAGATGTGGCACCAGCCACGGACAAACCCCAATGTGGGGAAAACCTTGATCAAATCTTCTTTTAGTCTTCAATAGTTCAATAGAGAGAGATGGTACAATTTACAAATCTAATAATTTATAACAGCAGCAAAAACCAGAAAAGTCAACGTTGGTCAACAGGGCAGATTTGACCCTTAGCTAATCGGTCAACTTTGGCCTCCAAACAACAAGATAAAATAACCCTCAAAACAGTCAAATTTAGCCCAGTGAAAGTCTAGTCAAACAACCCTCTTGTGGTCAGCCCTAGCTGCAGTTAACGCTGGTCAACAGTCAACGTTTAGCCTTGACTTATGTGCCCAGAAATGCGGCCTGCCCAAACAGAGATAGCCCTCAAAAAAATGTAGTCAAAGGATGTCAATGCATTTTGGTCAACGCTTGGTCAAACTATCCAGAAATTCGGTCTCCTGAAATTTTGACCTCCTAAAATTTCGCTCTCCTGAAATTTTGGACATGTGGAGAGAGAGGCCCAAAAATCCATACCCAATCAATGAGGAGAGAGAGAGAGAGGTGTGAAGATGAGTGTGTCCAAATGAGGCTAAGGTATCGTGTATTTATAGCAAATGTTGAGGATGAATAGACATGAATGTTGGGCTTCTGAGCCTACATAAGTTTGCTAGCCGACCTTGACAATTTGACCATAATCAAAATAAATTCATAACTTCATTTTTACATGTCAGAATCAGATGATCTTTAGATCAATCCTACACCTCTCAGAGAGAGGAATGGAAGAAAAATATCAACTGTCATAAATAAGCAATGTTCCACCAAGACTCTAGGACGGGAGACGCGGGTGCGGGGAGACGCATAAGGGGGATGTGTGGGAGTACCCTCAAATTTTAGGGAAATTTAGGGGGGACGGGGGGACGTCGGGGTATATAATTTTTTTAATATATATATATATATATATATATATATATTTCAAATTCATATTCAATAATGAAAGCATAAATACAATGATACATACATAATTGAATCAAGCAATGAAATATATTGAAATATGCTCATCATCCTTACTAATACATAAATGATTCATCCGTAGACCACGAGATTCAATAATGAAATACTCTGATACATATTCATCATTCATTGTTCACCATTCTAGAATCTACATTTATTTAAAAATTAAATTCATCATTCATCATTCAAGATTCTAAATTGATTTAAAATTAAAATTCATCATTCATCATTCTAGAATCTAATTAGTACTAAGCAAAATAGACTATAATAGATACTAAAATCTAAAGATTGGAATAGTATTTTGATATAACTAAACTCAAAAACAGTGGAGTGATGAGTCTAAAAGTCACTCTAAAGTACACAAAGGGCTTGGTGCTCTTGATTAAATACTAATTCCATACCCTTGTACGTGACAAAATGCAATGGAAACATTGCAATCCATCGAATCCTGAATTCCTGAAAAACTGTTAAGTCTGCTGGATTTTGAGTGAGATCTAAAATTCTACTTTCTGCGTATGAAATCCAAAGAGGTCAGAACCACTCTCAAACATCCTGAGTCATTTCATGGTAATGTTAAAAATTTAAGTAAAAGGATGAAATTGAAAGATAAGGATGAAAATGAAAGATAAAGGAGAATGTCACTTTTACTTTAAGAATTTAACATTACCATGAATTGCATAGCATTAGTAGGGCAAGATGATCAAATATTAGGTTTCCCTTGTCATAAATCATTGTTTACAAGCAAATTTAAGGGGGACGCTGATCCAAATTTAAACAGGAACGCAATAAAATATAGAGATAACCATAAAGACAGATATGCAGCAGAAATAATACCTCATTTCATTACTGTAAAATACTGGAATATGCTTACAAACAGAAATGGAAATAAACCAGCTAGGGCGATGGTAGCTTATCTCTGAGAAGAGATGTGGTGGCTACATGCCTCTGAACTGTCTTACAATGAGGCTCGAAGGCCTATTTATTGTTGAAAAACAATGGAAAACCCTTCACATTCCAAAACATAACCCTAGAAGATGAAACGCCAAATTGTGGGCCTCGTTTTGGGTAAGTTGGTACATCAACTTCCCAGGGTCGCGAATTGGTCGTACTATCTCCATTTGACGTGCATGATAGCCTGTTGGAAAGATCTCTCCGAGGACTACGACGGAAAAGACGATTTTTATCAGAAAAATCGCTGGCATAGATTTCCCAAAAAACGTCGTTTAGGGCCTCAAAACGGCTCCGGAAGTTTAGGACCCAAAAAACTGCTAAAAATAGTAAACTGTGCTATAATTAAGGAAACTGAAAAAAACTGTAAGAAGCACTAGAGGGGATCCAAGTGGAATTAGCAGGTGGCCACCAGTATCCACCTGGATCAGACGCATAGCTCATTTTGAGGGGGGATGCCCAGGCATCCCCCTTTTGGGGAGTCGCGTCCCCCACACTGGGGAAACGTCCCCCCTTGTGTCTCCCCACGTAGGGAGACGTGGGGAAACGTTTCCCCAGACGTCCCCCCGTCCCGGGTGCGTGGGGTGCGAGGGGTGCGTGCACCCAACCCTGGGGGACGCGTCCCCGTGGAACACTGTAAATAAGATGACCCATGTGGCGTTTGGCCCAAGTTGGCAATTTTAACACATGTAAAATATAACCAATAGAGTTCAGAAATACAACAACATGACATGCAGAAAATGATCTCAACTTTTATTATAATGGATAAACTAGGGTTACATTCATATACAACCGAAATAGATGAGATGAACGCTGGCCTCCAAGATAATTTGTTGCACTGCATCGGCCTCCAAAACTAAACTGAAATGTCACTGCTAAGGTCTCTTGTGAATTCTGGATGAATTCACCTAGGGGAGATGGTTGCTCACCCAATCTCACTAAATCACCCGAGGGTTTCCGTCCTGGGGCTACCAAGGAAGTAGAGAACCAGGTTCTAAACCTCTCATACAAAAAGAAATATCAAATCCAAGATGTCTTCTAATGGTCTCCTCCTCCTTTTATAGATTTGATGGACCCCTCTAGAAGCTCCTATTTTATTATTATTTTAATCATTGAACACATTTCCCTTGATTAAAATATTCTTTTTAATGTGGGAAAATGGTAAATTGACCACCATGCCTCATCAGGCCACTGAAAATCACTTCCAACTATCCCATCCTGTAGACCTTCTCATTCTGGTTCCAACGTGTTAAGATTAGGCATGTTCTATGCTAGAGAAATTTATTTCAATTTTAGTTAACTCAATATCTTTTCCTGATCAGTAATCACATCAACATTTAAAGTAAAATGCAGATAGAACATAAATATAAATTACAAAAGACAAGCTAAGACAAGAGGACACAACATGTGGCGCTAGCCAGGGACAAACCCCACAATGTGGGGAAACCCTTGATCAATTCTTCTTTTATGTTCTTCATAGTTCAGCAAAGAAAGTGAGAGAGATAGAACATTTACAATAGAAGTCCATACTTGACTTTTGGTATCGCATGAGATCAGTTGAAGACATATTGCTTCAACTGATTCTCTAAGGTGACTCCTTCACCTATCTTAGTGCTGCATCTCGTGCATTTGCTACACCTTACCATTTAGCACCATCAAGTTGCATCATGCTGTCTCATTCATCGTCGTGCTGCCCTTTACTGACATGCCCATGATGCTGCATCTTTCATCATCATGATTTGAGACTATTCATCCTTTGTTGTTCATTGTGATAGGGTTGCTACAGATATGCTACCTACAGCTGTTCATTGTTGCTACAGGTATGCCACCAATCTATCACTGCTGTTCATTACTGTGATTATGGAGATATCAGGATCAAGACTGTGATCCTTGTCCCTATCCCTTGTAGCACGTCAAGTTAGCACCATAATTAAATCTGAGAGCTACATTTTTGATCTAGGTTCTGCTGCTCCTTAGATGCAGCCGAACCCTAGATCTATCCCACATAAGAATGCGGATTCATTTTCTTTATGACTGCGGCTCCATGCCTGGACTGCGGCTCCAACGACCTTGGCTGCAGCTCTGTTACCTTGACTGCTACTTCATTCTCTTGACCGTGACTCCATTACCATGACTGCGGTCTTTGTTACCCTTACTGCGGCTTTATCACCATGACTGTGGCTACGTGCATTGAATGTCGCTTCATATATTGACCCAATACATAGATTACGCTGCGTCCAAATAGAGTCTAACTGCGTGTAAGGATCTCTGCCCTGTGTATAATTAGGGCATCACGTTGATTGTATAAATGTCACCATGAACAGCGTAGAACATAACTATGAACAACATATAACTGTCTCCATGATCTGTGCATAAGTGTTTCTATGAACTGCGTATTAGTGTCTCAGTGACCAGCGTATTAGGCCTCTCCTTAGCAACAAATTAGAGCATCACTTTGACTGTGTATAGATGTCTTCATTGCCTGCGTGTAAATAAATTTATGCTCTGCGTATAAATGTCATGATCAACGTATAAGGTTTCCATAATTGTGCATATATATATCTGCGTGGAAAGTGTCTTCATGACAGCGTATAAGGTTTCCACGTTGTGCGTATATATTGCTGCGTAAGTATTTCCATCCATGTTGTGTTCCTTCCCTTACTGCGGCTAGGTGTCTCCATTTCAGCGTATACGCTAGGGCATCATCCACTGGACCCAAGGTATGTTCTTGTGTGTCTCTCCTTTACCAAAAACCTAAGACGTGGTGAGGAGGAGATCACACATGAAGAGGTGTGTGTTACAAATGATTTCAAGTCCTTTATATTTATACTAAAAACGTAGATGATGAATAGACACAACCATTGGGCTTCTGAGCCTACTCAAGTTGCTGGCCGACTTGACAATTTGTCTTATAACATAAATAAATTCATAACTCCATGAATACTTATCAGAATCAGACGACCTTTAGATCAATCCTACACCTCTCGATGATAGGGATCCAATAAAAATATCAGCTGCCATAAATAAGATGACCCACATGGAGTTTGGCCCTATTTGCCAATTTTAACACTCCCTCTCAACTAGGGAGATCTCCACCCACTGATCCATATGTCGGACTGTACTATCTCTGCCATCAGTGCCCTGCACTGCTCTGCTTAGCTCTACTCAGCTCTGCTGGCTCAGCTCAACTCTGTTGGCTCTGCTGGCTCTGTTAGCTCTACTCAGCTCTGTTGGCTCTGCTCTGCTCTGTTCAGCTCTGCTGGCTTTGCTCTGCTCTACTTAGCTCTGCTCAACTTTACTGTCTCTACTCAGCTCTGCTAGTTCTGCTCAGCTCTGCTGGCTCTGCTCAACTCTGCTGGCTCTGCTCAGCTCTGCTTAGCTCTGCTGAACCATGAAGAAGAAGAATTGATCGAGAATGTGTCATACCATTCTCCACTGACCCGAAGTCAGTCTCAGAGTGTGTACCACTGGTCCCAGACTAGTCCTCAACTGACCCGAAGTCAATGTCATAGTAGGTACAACTCCTACCACTGGTCCTAGACCAGTACTCTACTGACTCGAAGTCAGTCTCAGAGTATGTACCACTGGTCCCAGACCAGTCCTCTACTGACCCGAAGTCAGTGTCATAGTGGGTACAACTCCTACCACTGGTCCCAGACCAGTATCATTGATCCTAGATCAATGAAGGTCATCCTAGCATAGGGAGTATGGTAGATACAGCGATGCATCCATCGGTACTACTATGGTCCCTATCCTCATTTCTATGCTCATTGATCAGATGAGAGGTACTTCCCATGAGTCCTAGACTGCATGGGTAGCATGCCTCGACAGGAGATCTAATCATCCTGTCCACAGGAGAGCGAATCATCCTGTTCAGTGGATGCCATGGAGAACTAATCATCCTGGCCCACAGGAGAGCGAATCATCCTGTTCCACAATTGCCATGGAGAACACATCATCCAGGCCTCACAGGAGAACTAATCATCCTGCTACACAATCATCATGGAGAACACATCATCCAAACGTTACAGGAGAACTAATCATCCTGCTACATAATCGCCACAGGGTGTCACAGGGAAAGTTTTGATTCTTTTACCCTGTACACGTACACCATCAGGGGATGGTGAGTCACCCTGTGGTGATATGTCGCTCCAAGAAGTACCCTGCGCCCCCCTAGAGCTCCTAGCGAGGGTCTTTGAACTACACCAAGTCGTTCTTGGAAAGTCAAGAATTTGACCTTTCCTAGGGGCTTTGTCAAAATGTTGGCGACCTGTTCATCTGTACTGATATGTTGGAGCCTTATAGCTCCCCGCTGCACCATATCTCGAATATAGTGGTACTTGATATCGATATGCTTGGAGCGATCATGAGATACAGGATTCTCTGATAAACGAATCCCACTCTGGTTATCACACAAGATCACAATGGTATCCAATGTAAACCCAAATAGCTCACTGAAGAGCTTTCGTAACGAGACAACCTCACAGGTGGCCATGCTAGCAGCAATATACTCTGCCTCGGCAGTGCTCAAAGCCACCGACTTTTGCTTCCTGCTCATCCAGGATATCGAAGCAGATCCCAAGGAGAACCAACACTGAGAAGTGCTCTAGTGATCCTCCACACTGCCTGCCCACTCAGCATTCGAATAATCATGTGGTTTCATATTTCAGCAGTGTATCTCAATCCATGAGAGATTGTGCCCTGAAGATATCTCAGAAGATTCTAGGCACCAATCCAGTGAAGCTCAACCAAATATGAGCTCACCATGCTAAATGTAAAACATATGACCAGACAGAGGTTCATCAAGAACATCAACGCGAATGAGTTTATGAAACTCAGAGGCATTTCCCAAATCTGGTCCGACATCACTACCATATAACTTCTGAAAGTTAAGATCGTCGAGGTAGTCACAGGCTTGCAGTTTATCTTTCCACATTTGGAATCCAACTCCCTCTGTCTTCTACAAATTAGAGGGTCTGCACCTGTCAGACATAGGTGCCAGTATGAGAGGCCTATCATCCACAACCTTCGGATAATGGTTTGGATCGGTTTCACTCCTAGTGAATCTCAGCTTTGGGATTCCTGATTATCAATCTCAAACTCCTTGGGTTGTTCCAAGCCTGTGGACCTGCTTTTCATCGATGAGTGCCACCTCATAACCTTAGACTTCCATTGCTAGGGTTCCTTGCTTTCTCTGAAGAGTCAGTTGTGTCCTTGATGTCCTGCATTACTTATCATTCCTCTGATAATTGAAGATGTCCCTGGAATGATTATTATCTTCATCAAGAGATGTGTCTCTGCCATTCAGACACTCCTTCGCATAATGGCCGAACTTATTGCAACCAAGGCATCCGCCTTTCCTTCCACCCTTAGATCCGAACTTCCCAATGAAGTGATCTTTAGGTAGGCCATCAGAAACTTCCGTTGTGCCATTATGATAATATTCTCTGCTTCGACTTCACCCTTGGTGAATTAGAAGAGGGATGAGGAACCCATTGATCCTTTTGTCCTGTCCCAACCAATGTTTTACGACTCCGACTCCGACTTCGACTCGGCCGAGGATCGACTCCGACTCCGACTCCGACTCGGTAATGACTCGGCCGGCTCGATTTCAATGACTCGGTCGTTGTAAAAAATACATTAAATATTTATTTTTTTTTATAAAAAAACATAATTTTAAATATTTTAAACATAATTTTAAAGATTTTCATTCATGTTTCCAAACACACAGCATTATAATATAGATGGAAGACAACATATGATCAAAGTAGGCTCATGAACCAATCCATTATATCAAAATGGTACCCAATGGCAATACATAGTCAATTGTCATACATGATCAAAGACTCAAAACAAAATACAAATAACAAAGGAGGCTAGAAATGGCCTCTACAACAAAAGTAAACTGTGATGGTGACCAGACTCCAATACTAGTACTACTGGCTAGTAGCTACTGCCAGAGGAGCCAAGATCATCTCGACCAATCTCTGGATCATCATCATCACAGTCAGACAAGGGGCCCCATGGCTCCTCCTCATCATTATCGTCTCCAACTGCAACTGTAGAAGTGGTGCCAGTACCACTAGCAGGCTGTGCAACAGATGCAAGCTGAGATAGAGTAGATATGCGGCTGTGCTTCTGTCGTGGCTGAGCAGAGGAAGCACCTACAACTGGAGTCCTACTCCTTGCTGGCTGTGATACTGAGGCTGGTGGATTGGGATCTGCATTCAACTGAACAGGCTGAAGTGGATGTTCAAGTTCATCAAGATCCTCATCAGGATCAAACTCTGGTGGACAACTCTCCACTACCCAATCTGATGTTGGATCAATGTCTTCCAACACAATGGGATCTGAATCAGGTCTTTTGTTCAGCAATTGGTTCCGTCTGAGCCGAAGGTTGTATCGGACAAAAACTAGATCATTCAACCGTTTTTGCTCCAAACGGTTTCTCTTCTTTGTGTGAATCCTCTCAAAGGCAGACCAATTGCGCTCACACCCAGATGCACTGCAAGTTTGACTCAAAATACGAATTGCAAAACTTTGCAATTGAGGGCACTGGCCACCAAAGGCCTCCCACCATTGTGCTGCAAAAAACATAGGAGTGTAATGAATTATGAGTTAGATGAAGGCTGAAGCTCAACAAAATTACAAATTATATCTAACTTTCAAATTATAAATGATTTAACAAACTTTAGTCTTTAATAAAAAAAGTAAAACTGTAAAACCATTAAGAAATTGAAAATTGAAATTTTTGTTTACCTGGCTCATCTGCTTCTCTTGCAATCTTTGCTAGGTTCTTCCCAAAGGTACCTGTTGCATTGCTGAAGGATGTGACCTGTTGATGTATCTCCAGCTAATCAGACTCCGATGGGATCATGCGTTCAATGCAATCAACCAGTCCATCTCTGACCTCCCCCCTCAAAGCTCCTGACTCCTTAGCTTTATAATGATACCGTGGGTTCAAAAAATACCCAACTGCATGTATAGGGCGATGGAGTTGATTGTTCCATCTTTCATCAATGATTGCCCAAATGGGCCCATACTTTGCCACTCTATCCTTGTATGCTGTCTTTATTTGCTCCTTTGCTTGATCCATAGCCTCATAAATGAATCCCATAGCCAACCTTTCCACATCCACCAACCGCAACACCTTAACTAGTGGCTCAGCAAGCTTCACAATCTCTGCTGCCTTTCTCCAAAAAGTTTCATCATGGACTTTCCTTTTCAATTCTTTGCCTTCTGGTTTGTTAGACCAATTGCTTTGATTCCATTCATCACTGGAAAACATATTTTGCAAGTTTCTATGTTGGGAAAGCATAGATTGCAATGTCAAAAAATGTGTAGCAAATCTAGTGATGGCAGGCCTAATAATATCCTTGCCTCCAGTGTGTTTCCTCATGAGACTCAAAACCAGTGTATGATTGTAGATAAATTTTGTTATGCTTTTGGCATTATCTACAGTGTTTCTGACCCAATCTAATTTTCCAATATCCTCAAGCATGAGGTCTATGCAATGTGCAGCGCATGGGGTCCAAAAGATGGTCTTGTGTTTTTCCTCTAACAGTTTACCAGCAAGAACATAGTTAGAGGCATTGTCTGTGATGATTTGAACGACATTAGCCACCCCCACATCCTCAATAACCTCATCCAATAGCTGAAACAACAAGTGGCCATCTTTTACCTTATCAGATGCATCAACTGATTTTAAAAACATGGTTCCCTGTGGGCAGAAGACAAGAAAGTTTATGATGGTACGGTTTCTTTGATCAGTCCATCCATCTGACATGATGGTACACCCTGTTCTTGCCCATGAGTCCCTGAACTCTTGCAAATACTCATTAATGGATTGAATTTCTTTCTGCAAACGAACTCTTGCATAGTAGGGCCGTTGAAGCCTTTTCCAGCAGCATGTATGGCATCAAACATAGGCTCATAATATGGTGAACGAGCAGCATTAAAGGGGATATCAACATCATACCACCATCTAGCTATGTAGTCACAAGCAGTCTCCCTCAATTCTTTCTTCCAATGGTCATCTAAAGTGGGCTGAATTTGACCTTTACTAACTTCAAGACCATGTGCATCTGATGGAGAGGAGGGAGTGAAATAACTTTTGATAGTCACATCACCCTTTGTCAAATTCATTCTACCCTTTCCCTTATCTTGAACAGAACCAAAAGAGGGAGGAACATAACGGAAAGGGTTGGATGCCTCAGTTTGAGGGATAGAGGAAGAACCCTCAAAATCATAGTGGGGGTTGGTAGCCATCATTCTTTGTATCTCCCTCTTCCTCCCAATTTCAGCCTGTATCTCTTTTTGCCTAGCCTTATCTTCCTTAAATTTCTCAAAGCTGGCCAACAAATTCTTTCTAATCTTCTCAATTTCTGATGAGGGACATGCGGTAATTTGGCCTTTAATCCCTGCCAAGTGTTGTTTCAGCCTATTAATCCCCCCAGGACCTTCCTTAATTTTCCTATGGCAAAATTTGCAATGCATCTGACTATCAACCATTTCAACATATGCCCAAGCAAGATCTTTTGCTCTAGGTGCCATTTTTTGACTAGGAAAACAATCTGAAAATGAAAAAATAAAAAAATTGATTCAATGTTCATTTATTTGAAAAAAACACTCTCTAAGCTTTCTTGATATGCACCTAAAATTTACTAAGCAAAAACAGATTTATAGAGGTGGAAAAAAATACCTCCAGGCACAAATTGCCTCCTCAAGCTTGCTCCAAGAATCAACTCCTCAATGCTGCTCCAAATGGCTGCCCAAGAAGCTCCTCACTCCAGCTATAATGCTCCTCCAAGACTCCTCACTGCTGCTCCAAAACAAGCTTAAGAACTGCTCACTAATTCTCAAAGAAGACTCTCACTCAAATGCATAAGACTGCTGTGAGTGAATGAGAGCATTTGGCTGTCTTAAATAGGGTTTGGGAGGGGGAAATGGACCCCAAAAGCATTTAACAAATTACAATTACCCTCTAGAATCCACGAACTGCATTTAACTTTTGCAAAAATCACATAAAAAGTGAAATTTCATTAGCTGTTACGCTGCCCAGCCGTCCCTACTTTGACTCGGCCGAGTCATAACGGACCCGGCCGGGTTGACCGAGTCACATATGACTCGGCCGAGTCATTGGATGACTCGGCCGAGTCATTGGATGACTCGGCCGAGTCATATGTGACTCGGTCAACCGAGCCGGGTTTCCAACCGTTTCATTGCCCAGGCCATCGACTCGGTTCGACTCGGCCGAGTCGGAGTCGATTCGGCCGTTTTGTAAAACAGTGGTCCCAACTGTCTTCAGTGATTGCTCTTTCACTCTTGCTTGGGCATTGTCTTCACCTTAGCTCCGATACCATGTTAAGATTAGGTATGTTCTATGCTAGAGCAATTTATTTCAATTTGAGTTAACTCAATATCTTTTCTTGATCAGTGATCACATCAACATTTAAAGTAAACTGCAGATAGAACATAAATATAAATAGCAGAAGACAAGCCAAGACAAGAGGACACAAGATGTGGTGCTAGCCAGGGAAAAACCCCACAATGTGGGGAAACCCTTGATCAATTCTTCTTTTATGTTCTTCATAGTTCAATAGAGAAAGTGAGAGAGATAGTACATTTACAATAGAAGTCCATACTTGACTTTTGGTATCGCATGAGATCAGTTGAAGACATATTGCTTCAACTGATTCTCTAAGGTGACTCCTTCACCTATCTTAGTGCTGCATCTCGTCCATTTGCTGCACCTAACTGTGTAGCACCATCAAGTTACGTCATGCTGTCTCATTCATCATCGTGTTGCCCTTTACTAACATGCCCATGATGCTGCATCTTTCATCATCATGATCTGAGACTGTTCATCCTTTGTTGTTCATTGTGATAGGGTTGCTACAGATATGCTACCTACAGCTGCTCATTGTTGCTACAAGTATGCCACCAATCTCTCACTGCTATTGAATCTTGATTACTATGATTATGGAGATATCAGGATCAAGACTGTGATCCTTATCCCTGTCCCTTGTAGCACGTCAAGTTAGCATCATAATTAAATCTGAGAGCTACATTGTTGATCTAGGTTCTGCTGCTCCTTAGATGCAGCCGAACCCTAGATCTATCCCACATAAGAATGCGAATTCATTTTCTTTATGACTGCGGCTCCAACGACCTTGGCTGCGACTCCGTTACCTTGATTGCTACTTCATTCTCTTGACCGTGACTCCATTATCATGACTGCGGTCTTTGTTACCCTTACTGCGGCTTTATCACCATGACTGTGGCTATGTGCATTGACTGCGGCTTCATATATTGACCCAATACATAGATTACGCTGTGTTCGAATAGAGTCTAACTGCGTGTAAGGATCTCTGCCCTGTGTATAATTAGGGCATCACATTGACTGTATAAATGTCACCATGAACAGCATATAACCAGCATATGAACATAACCATGAACAGCATATAACTGTGTCTCCATGATCTGTGCATAAGTGTTTCTATGAACTGCGTATTAGTGTCTCAATGACCAGCGTATTAGGCCTCTCCTTAGCAACAAATTAGAGCATCACTTTGACTGTGTATAGATGTCTTCATTGCCTGCGTGTAAATAACTTTATGCCCTGCGTATAAATGTCATGATCAACGTATAAGGTTTCCATAATTGTGCGTATATATATCTGCGTATATGACTGCGTGGAAAGTGTCTTCATGACAGTGTATAAGGTCTCCATGCTGTGTGTATATATTGCTGCGTAAGTATTTCCATCCATGCTGTGTTCCTTCCCTTACTGCGGCTAGGTGTCTCCATTACAACGTATAAGCTAGGGCATCATCTACTGGACCCAACGTATCTTCTTGTGTGTCTCTCCTTCACCAAAAACCCAAGACGTGGTGAGGAGGAGATCACACATGAAGAGGTGTGTGTTACAAATGATTTCAAGTCCTCTATATTTATACTAAAAACGTAGATGATGAATAGACACGACTATTGGGCTTCTGAGCCTACTCAAGTTGCTGGCCGACTTGACAATTTGTCTTATAACATAAATAAATTCATAACTCCATGAATACTTATTGGAATCAGATGATCTTTAGATCAATCCTACACTTCTCGATGATAGGGATCCAATAAAATATCAGCTGCCATAAATAAGATAACGCACATGGAGTTTGGCCCTAGTTGCCAATTTTAACACAACGAGATATTACACTAAGGTGTTCTTCCAAGTATTACTCT
Organism: Pinus tabuliformis; assembly: GCA_031772625.1. Lineage (NCBI taxonomy): Eukaryota > Viridiplantae > Streptophyta > Pinopsida > Pinales > Pinaceae > Pinus > Pinus tabuliformis. The sequence goes on along the minus strand of CM062812.1, from coordinate 494,045,627 downwards.
CGAAATGCCACCTTAAGCGTAACTAATTGTGTCAGGGTTGTTAATAAATCTGTTTTTTGAAAGTTGTCGGAATGCAACAAAACGAAAGACAAACTATGAGGATGATGGAATATATCAAGCGAATTCCATCGGACCTCATAAATACTCTTCAAAACCCCTCCAAACACCCCTGGGCTCACTAATGATGCTAATCTGCACCTGTGACCTATCTGCCCTCAACTCTAAAAGTCCATCCTAACCATGCCATAAGGAACACAGTAATTTTCTGAAAACGCAAATTTAGAGATTTCACAACTACTGAAATTGCATAAATAAAACACAGCAAAATTATGACAGTCAGACACAGAAAATAACACTGTGAATTTTGGTCAACGTGACCTTGGAAAAACCCCCTACAACTCTTGGGGAAAACCAGTTTGAGAGCTCTTCTTTATTTTTGAAAATGCTTTTACAGAGAAACTGAAATACATAGTAAAAATTCCAGCAACCACAAATTACAACTTATCTCGATTTTCGTGCTTGAACTCTACCTCGAAAATCGTGCCAATCAGCAAACAACCAAAACAAAAATTTTCCAGCAATAAAACAACATTAAATGTTGTACGACCAACCTCAAAAAACATGCCCAGAACTTGTTGTATGGACTGTACGGATTTTAGCAGTACGACTGCCTCGAAATTTGTGCCCAAACCTACCTCGAAATTCATGCCCTTGCTGTCCCTCTTCTGTGATTTCTGTGTTGTCCCTCTTCCTCGATATATGTGTCTTTCTCCTGCTGTATGGTTTTTCCTTGGGATGCGTGCCAATAAATGTTGCTGCCCAGATTTGCTGAAATGTCTTCTTGTTGCTCTCCTTCACTTCCTCACTATTCAGAAATTTTCCCCTCCGTGTGTCTTCTCTTTCTCCCAAATGCTCATGAAAGAATGAATTGATTTTTTCCTTTTCTCTTCTCTTTTTATTTTCTAAATGACATTTTGGGTTACCCTAAGATCTAATGGGTAAGACTCATTTAGATCTAGGGATGAGAATAAATGTGCATTTAATTCTCACTTTTTATTTTTTAACTCACCCACTTAAATAAAGACTCACTTAGCCTTTTATTTTCATAGTCACTTTTTCACTTTCTAATTCTTCATTGACTTTAATAGAGTCACCTTTAAATTAGAATGTAACTTTACCACTTATAAAATCACTTTTAAATTAAAATGTAACTTTACCACTTATAAAGTCACTTTTAAATTAAATTGACTTTACCACTTATAAAGTCACTTTAGGAGAAAAGTAAAAATAAATTTGGACACTTTTCCCTAGGCCAAAGATCAAAGCCTTAGGGAACCACTTGTCCTCTGGTACCCAAATTTTAACAACAACTTCCTCTGATGTTGTCCATGTCCAACCCATGCCAGGGAACTGTTGTTGAGCACAGATTGCATCAAGCAGGTACGCAGACATATAGAATCTTGCTTGTCCATCCTTAGGCGGATTTCGAGCATTTGACACATGCACTTTCAGTTGAAGAGCCAACATGTCCGACCAGTTGAAAGGCCTTCCTTCATTTTCCAACTGATCTAACATAACAACCCAACTTTGCGGGAAGGTCTCCATGCTCTCTTGGCCATACAAGTGACATGCAAAGATGACCAGGAGTTGGTAAGCCTTCCTGAGTGACTTTGTCTTGTAGACTTGGTTGGGTGTCTTCCTGAACTTTGATGGCTCTTTTACCCAATGCTTCATGATATCTCTAGAGTTTACATTGTTGTTGGGAGTGAAGAACAGTGCATCCATGTAGTTCACTAGCTGTAGCAAGTGATACATATGATGATAGTTTTCTGACCTGAAGGTGGCAAGCTATGTCCCACTGGCATTGCTCAATGTTATCGTCTCGGGATCGGTATGTGAGACAATCTAGTGAATTATATCTGCGCATGAGAAGGCGAAGTACCTGCATGCAACCATGTACAAGTCTGACTTGTGAATGTTGACATAGACTTGTCGATCTTCCAGATCTTCCTTGAAAGTGCCTGCAAATATGTCCTTTATTTCTTGCCATGTGATCTTCATGTCCTTCTCTACGAACAGCTGCGTGTCTACATAGATGGGCAAGTTCATTGGCACCTATTCAACCATGTCTCCAATGCTGCTCCCTATAGTATCCTTTGATCCAACTCTCTTGGAAACCATGATGCTTGTATTGTTGAGAGACTGCTCAACAACTGATGTACCTGGAGACAGAGCAAACACTCACGGCAAGCAATGCTAGTTTAAGAAAACAAAGCACTTCAAGGATCGATCATGCAACAAGTTGGGTGACTGCTAGGCAAGATTATGCAGTAGTGACTCTCAAAGGCTGGGAGACTGTTAGCTGGAACTGCGCATTGCACAGTCTCAGCTGCTAGTGAGACCTGCTGCTGACTGGAACTGCGCAGAGCGCAGAATAGCTAGGTTGACTGTGGATTGGAATTGCGCAATGTGCAGTTCATTTCGGTTTGATTGTTGGTTGGGACTGCGCATTGCGCAATCCCAGTGGGCAAGACTGGGCACTATCTCCTAGAACTGCACAGAGCACAGTTGGAGGCCCGTGACAGGCAGCCTCTGTGCAATTCTTGGAGTGAAGTCAGAGCCTCAAGTTCAGTAATGTGCAGAGCATGCCAGGGAAAGCAAGATCTAAGCTAAGGCAACCCAGATCTGCCCAAGGGCAACTTGAAAATGAGTAGATCTGAATGCATGAGCGAAGGATGGTGTAGATAGGAGTGAATAATCATGCATGCAATCAAAACCAATGTAGGAATCAGTCAAACGGATGAACAACGAAGTTGGTGGGGAGAGTCACTTGCAATGGCGACTGTTAGTACAAAAACAAAGTTATGCATGCGATGCTTAAGAAAGACAATGCAAAACTTGAAACAACACTTCTACAAGTTAAAAAAAACTAAAACACTAGCAGTCGTTCAATAAAACATGCAAAACAACACTCACACAAGCCAAGGAAATAAAAGCGACAGAAAAAGCAGCAAAAGACTTGAAAAGCAAAACTTACCCAGAAAAGTTGTGTCGATTGTGCCGAAGGTTCCTAGATGCCTTGGGAATGCTAGAGATCCAAGATCGAATGTGTATAATGAGCTCTGGGGCGTCGTTTAAATAGATTTGGTAGATTTAGGGTTTATGACGCGCATGCCACAAATCTAGGAAAAAGTGACACTTGGCGAGAAGTTTCTAAAATCAACTTGCATGTAACTCCCAGTGCTAAAAATAGATCCCTATTTTTTAGGGATGTTTTTTTTTTTTATTTTTTTCTTTTTCGAGAAAGGTTGCCATGCATGCATGGGAAGATTGCGCAGTTTTGGAGGGAACTGGGCAACTTTCCCGCACATGCAACGTATAGCAGCTAATGGAATGCTTTTGCATAATTCTTGGGCCGAGTAGCTCTCGCTGCCTCTCATGCTCTGCGCAATTTCCTAGTTGAAGACAAGTTGCTAGTTGGGTCTACATAATTCCTGAGCCGAAACCCAGTGTCGGGATGTTCTGCGCACTTTCTCTGAGCAAGGTTTTCTGCCAGACTGCTGTGCACATTTTTGGAGAGTAGGGCTGATTGTTGGGCTGCTCTGCGCAACTCTTGAGAGCAAGACTAGTTGCCCTCTAGGATTGTGCAGTTGGCTAAGACAGCGCAAGAATCGGATGTGAACTAAGTCGTGGGGTCAGCTTGTGGTTAGTCAACAGAACAAGTAAGCGAACACAAGCTGCAAATTGAAAGGTAAATTTGAACGAAGCACAAGTACTTGAGTAGTGCAAGACATGCTACTAAGATTTTGAGGAGTGAGGATCCAAAACAAAGTGAAGGCAAAATTTTGGAGGGTGGTTGTAGCCGTTACAACACACCTTCCACATCACATTATAAGCCCTTGATACCATCTCAGTTTGAAGTATTAATATGGCCTTAACACTTAAGTATGGACCACTTAGATGCATTTATGATCTTACTCTGTTTGCTTTCGCTTGACTTTGAGTTGATTTTAAGAGGTGGTCTTGTTACCCACCAAAAGTGGGTACCCCTAGGAAAATTTCTCTCCTAATCATCTTCTTCTAGTCGGTAGCCACTGACAGCCAACTTGTACCTGATGTGATGTGCCATTTTATCACAGCCACTTGCATTAGCCATATGTTTCCTCACCCATTTGTTGTGGGCACATGTTAGAAGGTGGGACTCTAATCTAAAAGGTATGCTATTCATTGTGCAATCGAGTACTTATGCTTGTTTTTCATTTGGGCATTTGGAATGAAATATTGGGTGACTTGGATGAAGGAAAGGTTTACACCGTAGTTTTCTTTCCTCATCTTAAATGGGGGTTTAATCTTCAATCCTAATCTAGTGTGACCTCCTCTAATGGCCCATGGATTTAGGAAGGGCACTACTCGAGAAACCTCTATTGAGATAGTGTGTTCCTATTATCCCCATTCCATATTTATCACTTCCCTCCATACATTACGAGCCCTATACTCCATCTCCCATCTCTGGGTCCAAATGACCATGGGTTTGCTAGGTTCTAGCACACCCCCTCCCCTTGTCCACATATATAGGTCAAGCCTTGAAACTCTGCTCCGGGAGGTCGATGCAGCTAAAAGAAAAGTAAAAGGCATATCATGGCCACAAGCAAGAAACAAAAGAAAGAAAATCATGAAATGCAAAAGATGATTGAGACATTAATATTAGCATGTGGGAAAAGGTCAAGTATGATCTCTACCCCCTATCATTATGGCCATCACCCAGTTCCTCGGGCCAATGTTTCCCTATCACATCCTTAAAAAAAGGAACCCTTGCATGTCCCAACCCCTGGTGGGCGATGAACTACCCCGCCTTTAAACGGGTAACCACTGTTATACATCATTCAAAGTATGCTCTCATTTCCTAGAGCTTCGAGCAGTAATATAAAGAAAAATTAGGAAAAGGCAATAAGATGGGTGGAATAACAAAGGCCTGGGTAACTCATGCATCCACGATTTCTCCCTCCTCACATCTGTATGCCCAAAATATGGATTTCTTCATCATTGCTACCTATTTGGCCATGGAATATGGACCTAAGACCCCTTTATCCCCCTTTTGTTCCATCATTATTCACATACCACCTATTGATTGAAGGACTTACCAGGGACCTATTAGCATACAGGCTGGAGACCCCTTTATCACCCTTCCATTCCATCATTATTCACATGCCACCTAATGATTGAAGGATGTACCAAGGACCTGTCTTTCCCCTTAGGGGCTGGGAACACCTAATAGGATCGTCTGTAACCGCTCCTACCTAGGGAGGTAACAGTATCATGTGATCAAAGCCCCAACTTTAGAAGGGAAGCCCCATATGAAGTGTCAATTTTCCCATGACTAACAAGCTTGGTCCAGTTTGATGCACTAATGATTATTGTACCTTGTGGTAAAGATGCAGCACTGGACATTGTGTGTGATTGGAAGGTGGTTTTCATCATGGGTTGGGAAACTTAACTGGGGCCCAAGTCCACTAGAGAAGCATTATGGCTCCTTATGAGTGAAAGGTTGAGAGCCATGGGACTCCCACCACTTGCAGAGCATCATAAAATTCCATGGGTACCTACAACACCCTCAATAATCTGCACTTTTCCCCATATTATTCATGAGATGATGCACTTGGATCAATGTACCCCAACTGACTTAGCAGTGATCACATGGTTTGGAAAGCGATTTAAGGCCCAAATGAGATGTGTCTCACTTCTTGATACATGGAAGGGATAACATCATCCTCAGAGCCCTCAATGTTGGATTTGCATGGAGGTTTAGCGGCCACCCTCTAGATCATGATTTTTGGAGCCCTCTACACTTAGTTTGGCACTAGAGGAGCCCACCACATGCCCTCCAGAGGCCTATGCATGCATGATGTTAGCATTTCAGCCCTCTTGTGGGTGATTTATTATGATTTTACATTGGCTATGAGGTTGCTTGTAACCTCACTTAGTATTTGCCCATTATTTTATTATTTGAGGGGCTTACAGGCCAAAATTAGAGATCATTGAACACATATAAATTAGAGAGATCTCATTTTATCTCTCTGATCATCAAACTTGTAAAATTCCTTAGAGAATTTACACTTGCTTCCTTTGGGTGATTTTGGAGATACTTGGATGCATTTTGATATATGGAAGTTGATTTTTATATTCTTTGGAGCTATTTCTTGGTGTCATGGAAGGATATCTTTCATGTTATCTTGTAAGCGGAATCTATTTGTTGAATCTATTTTTCTTGAATGTCTAATGCACAAAACTATTGATTCTAGGTTAACATTTTGTGCCCTAAATTGTTGAAAATTAATTTATCAATGAAATTCTTGATGAATGTTGTGTTGGAAATAATACTGAGAGGGGGGGTGAATCAGTATTATCAAGTTCTTTTAATAAATCTTCCTTATTTATACTTTGAATTATTTTTGCATGTCAGTACCATAAAATAATGAGCTTGAACAAGAAAAACAGATAGTCACACCAAAGAACACCAGATATAAGGTGGAAACCCAATGTGGGTGAAAACCACCTGCTGCAATATGTCTCTATCTTCTTTCAAATTAGAAACTCCTTTTACAATGGTTTTGTACTGGTGCAGTCCTTTACCAGTACGCAGGCTGCAACTTGCAGAGAGCTACAACTCTCTCTCGTTTTCCAGTTTCTTCTGGAAGGGAGCTACAACCCCCTACTTCTTTTCTTTCAAGGACCACTTTTCATAAATTTTCAAACTGAATCCATGAACATCAAATGATCATCAAGTACAAGTAAATCACCCAGTCAACTGCAGTACCCAGGTCAATAGTAACAGTAAATTGAACCCAGAACACCTTATCAACAGAGAAAAGTCAGTTAAATAAATGCTTTAATACAGATACGCAGTTTTTCTTTCTTTGGTCTGCGTTGCTACACAGTTTTTCTTTCTCTGGCCTGCGTTGCTACGCAGTTCACCTTCTTCTCCCCTGCGTATACCCGCAGAGAGCCTTCTGCAGTCCCGTGTACCCACGCACTGTTTCTTCAATCACGTCGCGTACTGTTACTGTAGGCACGCACCCAGAGATGCTATCGCGCCACGTACTGCTACTGTAGCCACGCACCCACAGAAGTTATCGCGCTGCGTACCCACGCACCTGCGGCTTCTGAAGTGCTGCGTACTTTCACTGTGCCTACGCACCTGAACCTTTGTCGCGCTGCATACCCACGCACTGCGCCTTCTTCTGCTCTGCGTACCCACGCACTTCTCCTTCTTCTGCTCTGCGTACCCACACACCTGCACCGTTAGTCACCTGCGTACCTCTGATTAGGGCCGAATTGGCAGTCCCCTAGTGTGCCACAGACAGTCAGATGCTCATATCTGATCATGCGCTCGAGAGATCACCCTTCATAGATTCGCTTTCAACTTCACTTTTATATAGATCAAGCTTTTAAAAACAATAACCCAATATTTCAGATCTTCAGATTTTCAATTTGCAAAAGATACTTAGCCAAGTGATCTCCTTTTCTTTATATAGGCAACCTCTTCCTAAAATCATGGATCAATACCATAGATAACCAATATAAGGGGGCCCAAAAACATGGGGCTCAATAATAATAATAATATAAAACGATACCACGGGCCAAAACCATAGAATCAAGAACGGCGGGCTAAATACCATGGGCCAAACATAGGAAACCCCACGTGAACACGCTTCTCTGCCTTGAAGTAAGTGAACTGGGGGTACGCACCTTCTGAACGGGTGACTTGCGTGTGCGGCCGCAGTCCCTTCACGGCGTACCTGCGGGTACGCACCTTTTGAACTAATCTCCTGCGTACCTCTTAATTTCCAACATTTTGAGAGCCTGATCAGAGCATTGCCACTTGAGGGTGTTCCCATCAAGTACAACATCTGTATCATAGAGCCATACCAGAATCATAATGCCAACAATCTCCCCCTTTGGACTTGATGGCAACCTCAAAGTCTTCAACGTCAATCTCGCCCTTTGACATCAAGGGCAAAGGGTTATGCTCCCCCTAAGAACATGCTCCTCCTGAATATAAACCAGATCTACAAAGAAGAACCATAGTCCACCAAACACCATAAATGACCATGAAAGAGATAGAGGCATATTGCAGCAATATCCATGATGTACTTCTTCCATAATGCCAACAATGCATTATATGCTCCCCCTGAACCTGTGCCATTCGATTTTTGACCAATCCGCAACCCAGCAAGTGTACGCATATACCCCAGACGAACCTTGCGTACAACCATCAATCAAAAGAGATTCAACAACATGATGATGCATCAACAACCCCCAGCTTTTGCCTGAGGTATTCAAAAGTCTCCCTGGGCAATGGTTTGGTGAGTATATCAACAACTTCTTCCTTAGAAGGAACATACTCCAAGTTAACCTTTTGTTCAAGTACTTGTTCCCGGAGAAAATGATACTTGATCGGTATGTGCTTGGTCTTTGAATGCATGACTGGGTTCTTTGAAATGCTGATTGCACTTGTATTATCACATAAGATGGAGATGGGTGGTATACAAGTGATTTGAAAATCCTGCAAGGTCTGCATCATCCAAAGGAGTTGAGTGCAGCAAGATGCAGCAGCAACATATTCCGCTTCAGCTGTAGACAAGGCAATCGAACTCTGTTTCTTGCTGAACCAAGATACTAATCTGGAACCCATAAAGAATGCACCACCACTTGTGCTCTTTCTGTCATCCACGCTTCCTGCCCAATCTGCATCTGTATAAGCATGGTGTGAGATCTGTATCTCTAGGATACCATAAGCCATAGTTTTGAGTTCCTTGAAGATATTTGAAGATTCTCTTTACTGCCTGAAGATGAGTTTCCTTTGGATTTGCCTGAAATCTTCCAACTATTCCTACTGCACGCATTATGTCTGGTCGGGTACTTGTCAAATAAAGTAGACTTCCAATCATAGTTCTGTAGGTTGGTTGATGCACTGCTGCTGATTCATCATCTGCACTGAGGCTACATCCTGTGACCATGGGTGTACATACTGTTTTTGCATCTTCCATGCCATATTTCTTCAAAATCTGTTTGAGATACTTGGTTTGAGACAAAAATATCCCTCCTTCCTTTTGTTGGATTTGCAAACCAAGAAAATATGTCAGTTTTCCCAGTAAGGACATTTCGAATTCTTTCTGCATTACCAAGGCAAAGCTTTGACTCATAGCTTCTTCATTACTCCCAAAGATAATGTCATCTACATACACAACAAGTATTAGCAATTTGTCGTTTTCAACTTTTATATAAAGATTGCTATCTGCTGATCCTTTTGAAAAACCTTGTTGATGAAGATATTTGTCCAAGCGATAGTACCAAGCCCTTGGAGCTTGTTTGAGACCATAGAGAGCCTTTTTCAATCTGCATACAAGATTTGGATCATTTCCAAGAATGAAACCATCTGGCTGCTCAATGTATACTTCTTCTTCCAAGTCTCCATTCAGAAAGGCTGATTTCACGTCCATTTGAAATACTTTGAAGTTTTGAAAGTTTGAGAGAGCGAGGAACATTCGGATGGCCTCAAGTCTTGCAACAGGAGCAAAAGTTTCTTCAAAATCTATTCCTTCTTGCTGCGCATACCCTTTACAAACAAGTCTGGCCTTGTTTCTAATTACTTCTCCATTTTCATTCAATTTATTTTTGAAGACCCATTTTGTCCCTATAACATTCTTATCCTTTGGTCTAGGAACCAGCTCCCAAGTGTTGTTCTTTTCGATCTACTCAAGTTCTTCATCCATTGATTTGACCCAACATTCATCTTTGCATGCCTCTTTCACATTTTGTGGTTCAGTGGAAGAGAGTAATGCCAAATAGCTTGAAGCTTCTGCAACTGTTCTTCTTGTTTGTACACCTACTTCTTTCTGCCCCAAAATCTGAGATTTTGGATGATTCTTCTGAACATATCAGGATGGAGTCTTCTCTTCTATTCTTATCTGCTCCTCTGGTTCTTCTTGGGGTTCTTCTTCTTTATCATTCTGTCTTTGAGGGTAGTCTTCATCTTCTTCGATATCTTCATGATTTACTTGCCTAGGAATGTATCCCTTCTCATCAACCACTACATCAATGCTGTCAACAATTCTTCCAAGTCTTTTATTGTAGCACTTGTATGCTTTGCTGTGTGGAGAATAACCAAGAAGAATGCCTTCATCTGCTCTAGGTTCAAGTTTGCCAAGTTGCTCATCAGTATTCTTAATATAGCATTTGCTCCCAAAGATTTTGAAGTGCTTTACCGAAGGAGTCTCACCATACCAGAGCTCATGAGGAGTTTGAGTGTTGTTCACCCGGACATTCGTTTTGTTGAGAATAACAACTGCAGCATATGCAGCTTCACCCCAGAAAGTTGCGGGAGTTACAGATTCATCAAGCATAGCACGAGCCATTTGTTGGACTGTTTTGTTCATTCTTTCCACTACTCCATTTTGCTGAGGAGTTCTAGCTGTAGAGAATTCTCTTCTTATCCCATGTTCTTCACAGAAATCGAAAAATTCATTTGAGGTAAACTCACCACCTCTGTCGGATCTGAGGCACTTAATTTTGTATCCTGATTCATTTTCAACCAAGGCCTTAAAGGATTTGAATTTTTCGAATGCTTCATCTTTGTGCTTCATAAGTCCTAACCAGACAAACCTGGAGAAATCATCAATGAATAATATCAAGTATTCTTCTCCTCGAGGTGTCCTTTTCCTGCATGGTCCGCATACATCTGTATGTACAAGCTCAAGAGGCATTCTAGCTGATCCTTCCTTCTCTGGAAAGTTAGTTCTGGTTTGCTTTCCAAACTGACATGATTTGCATATGGTGTTGTCTGGAATTTTGATATCTGGAAGACCGCGAACTGCCTGATATTTGCATGCTTTCCTTATTTGTGAAAAGCTTAGATGCCCCAACCTCCGGTGCCATAACCAGTGTTCATCATCCTTACTTAGATAGCATTGTTGTTGTCCTTCTTCAAATATGTATAGATTATTTGGAGTTCTTTTACCTTTGATCACCGCTTTACCTGTATCAAGATCACGAACAAGACATCCATTTGATCTAAATATCACCTTGGTTCCTTGATCACACATTTGGCTGACACTCAGAAGATTATGCTTCAATCCATCAACATACAAAACATTTCCAGCTTTGACCTTTTCTTTTAACTGAGCAGTGCCTTTTCCTTTATAGTTGCGGGAGTATCATTTCCAAAAGAAACTTTCTTTCCCTTTTCTAAAGCAGAATATGATTCAAGTTTTTCTTTATATCCTGTCATATGCTTCGAACATCCACTGTCAATGTACCATAGATTTTCCTGTCCCTCTGCATAAAATGCTATCCCACATCTTTCTGTTTGTGGTTCCTTTATTCTCCATGTTTTGGTGCTTGAGGCTTGTTCCTTTGTCTGCTGAAACCTGCTTCTGCATTCAGAATCTTCATGACCAAAGTTATTGCGAATAGAACATTCAACTTCATTTTCAAGAACTGAAAAGTGGTTATAGGTCCTTTTTGTAATCCCTGTCATACTTCTTTGTTTTTGAGCTTCTCTAGTCATGATCGTTTTATATGCAACACATTGAGCTGCTTTGTGACCAAAGTTATGGCAAGAAAAGCATTGTCCATTGAAGAAATTTCTGCGGTTATCAAATCTTCCGGCCAAACGATTGTAATTTCTATTGTCATTCATTCTTAAAGCAAATTGAGAGGATTTTACCTGTGGCTGGTTGTAGCTTTTGTTCATCCTTAAGACGGATTGCCCTTGATTTACCTGATAGTCTTTGTTTGTACTTGGTCCCTGCTTTACCTGGTGATATCCATTGTGCTTTTGCTCATTCCTTCTTGCTGCATCAAGATAACTCTTTGAGGTGGATGCTTGAGAAGTTTCTCCATTATAGCCCAAACCTGTCTTGTTTAGAGGAGAACGCTGTACATTGATGATCTCATCCATAGTTTCAGATCCTTAGACAAACTTAAGATTAATAGCCTTTGTTTTCTCAATCTCTTTTCTAAGACCAACAATTTCACCTTCTAACTTTTCAAGATATTTTTCTTTTTCATCAATTTGAAGTTGTAGAGTATCAATGATCCTATTCTTTTCTTCTATACATGTCTTGAGTCTAGAAATTTCTTCATAAAAGCTATCCACATCTATAGCATCCATGTAATCATCATCTTCAAATGCCATTAAAAGTTTATAGTCATTACTTCGTTCATCTTCATCACTATTTGATAGACCATCACTATCCTCATGAGTGTAGTAGCTTTTCTTATTTGCATTCTGTTTCTTGCTCCATCTAGCAGGTTCCTTTCCTTTGTCAATCTTATCCTTATGAGGACATTTCGCAGCATAATGACCTACTCTTCCACAAGCAAAACATTTAAAAGGTAACTTACCTCTGAACCTTCCAGTACCCCGTTGAATATTTCTGACAAAATTTGATTCTTCTTCTTCTTCTGGCACGTAACTTGCTTCATAGTAGTCTCCTTTGCCGGAAGCCTTGAAAGCAGCTTCTCTCCTGTCTGATGGACCTCCCTTTCTCATTTCATAAGCAGTTAGAATTCCGTGTAGCTGGGACATAGTAAGAATTCATATATTTTCCTTTTCTTCTATTGCAAACACTTTAGATTCAAACTTGGGGGACAATGATCTTAAAACTTTTTCAACCACAATAGCCTCTTTTATTTCTTCACCCAAGTTTTTCATGCAATTAACAATCTCGTCTACCCGAAGGAAGTAGTTAGCCACACTTTCATCATTATACATTCTGAGATTCTCATACTGAATCCTGAGGGTTTGAAGTTTAGCACGCTTTACCTGTTCATCTCCTTCGTAGCTCAAGACAATCTTGTCCCATATTTCCTTTGCGGATTTATATTGCATAACCTTTACGAATTCTGTTTGGGATAAGCATCCTAGCAGAGTATTGACTGCTTTAGTATTTGTTTCATATTTCTTCTTCTCGGCCGAATCTGTAGGAGTAGCTGAAGGAAAAGTGTAGCCTGTATCTATGATATCCCAAACTTCTGTACCAAGAGATTGAAGATAGGCAGTAACTCTTACCTTCCAATAATTGAAGTTTGTCCCATCAAAGATTGGTGGCCTGATTGATGCTTCCCTCTCGTAGTTGCTCATGATGAATGATTTTCCTTCAAGCGATCAAGCTTCTCTGAAGGACCTGCTCTGATACCAATTGTTGGAAATAATACTGAGAGTGGGGGTGAATCAGTGTTATCAAGTTCTTTTAATAAATCTTCCTTATTTATACTTTGAATTATTTTTGCATGTCAGTACCATAAAATAATGAGCTTGAACAAGAAAAACAGATAGTCACACCAAAGAACACCAGATATAAGGTGGAAATCCAATGTGGGTGAAAACCACCTGCTGCAATATGTCTCTATCTTCTTTCAAATTAGAAACTCCTTTTACAATGGTTTTGTACTGGTGCAGTCCTTTACCAGTACGCAGGCTGCAACCTGCAGAGTGCTACAACTCTCTCTCGTTTTCCAGTTTCTCCTGGAAGGGAGCTACAACCCCCTACTTCTTTTCTTTCAAGGACCACTTTTCATAAATTTTCAAACTGAATCCATGAACATCAAATGATCATCAAGTACAAGTAAATCACCCAGTCAACTGCAGTACCCAGATCAATAGTAACAGTAAACTGAATCCAGAACACCTTATCAACAGAGAAAAGTTAGTTAAATAAATGCTTTAATACAGATACGCAGTTTTTCTTTCTCTGGCCTGCGTTGCTACGCAGTTCACCTTCTTCTCCCCTGCGTATACCCGCAGAGAGCCTTCTGCAGTCCCACGTACCCACGCACTGTTTCTTCAATCACGCCGCGTACTGTTACTGTAGGCACACACCCAGAGATGCTATCGCGCCGCGTACTGCTACTGTAGCCACGCACCCACAAAAGCTATCGCGCTGCGTACCCACGCACCTGCGGCTTCTGAAGTGCTGCGTACTTTCACTGTGCCTACGCACCTGAACCTCTGTCGCGTTGCGTACCCACGCACTGCGCCTTCTTCTGCTCTGCGTACCCACGCACTTCTCCTTCTTCTTCTCTGCGTAACCACGCACCTGCACCGTTAGTCACCTGCGTACCTCTGATTAGGGCCGAATTGGCAGTCCCCTAGTGTGCCACAGACAGTCAGATGCTTAGATCTGATCATGAGCTCGAGAGATCACCCTTCATAGATTCGCTTTCAACTTCACTTTTATATAGATCAAGCTTTTAAAAACAATAACCCAATATTTCAGATCTTCAGAATTTCAATTTGCAAAAGATACTTAGCCAAGTGATCTCCTTTTCTTTATATAGGCAACCTCTTCCTAAAATCATGGATCAATACCATAGATAACCAATACAAGGGGGCCCAAAAACATGGGGCTCAATAATAATAATAATATAAAACGATACCACGGGCCAAAACCATAGAATCAAGAACGGCGGGCTAAATACCACGGGCCAAACATAGGAAACCCCACGTGAACACGCTTCTCTGCCTTGAAGTAAGTGAACTGGGGGTACGCACCTTCTGAACGGGTGACCTGCGTGTGCGGCCGTAGTCCCTTCACGGCGTACCTGCGGGTATGCACCTTTTGAACTATTCTCCTGCGTACCTCTTAATTTCCAACATTTTGAGAGCCTGATCAGAGCATTGCCACTTGCGGGTGTTGCCATCAAGTACAATATCTGTATCATAGAGCCATACCAGAATCATAATGCCAACATGTGTATGCATTACTCATTGTTACATGTAATGAATGTTCTTAGTAGAGGACTTTATGTTATTCTCCATCAAAATCTATTATTCCATTAAGTGGGTAATTGATGAAATTTTAATAGGTAGGGCATCAAATTTTAACCTCCTTAGAAGGGAATTTGGCTACTTTAGCACATCCTTGACTCCTTATACCGATAGGACAAGACACTGGTCCAATCACTTGGTGATCAACCTTAAATTTTCTCCATAATTTTCTCTTGTCAAATTTGGTCATTTTAAGGCTAGGGTGAAATTCTAGGGCTTGGAGCAAAAATTTAGGGAGGAGACCTTTTTGTGATTTGAGAGCCTAAACATCAAGAGATAGCTCTGGGCTACCTAACGTGTCAATTTGGTGGGCATCAACTCATCCATAAAATATTTTGCCCTAAGTGTTGCTCTAAGAGGGAAACCCTAGTTTTTTCTCCTCAACTTGAGGACTTTCTTTAGGGTTTCATGAGCCTTAGATTAGTTGAATATCATTGTAATAAACCCTTTCTCTCAGGCCTCAACCTTGTGAATACCTATTATCATCAAAAACCTCAAAACCCTAGGGTTTGAGCCTTGTTTTCTAGAGATTTCCTTTCAGAGCACTTTACTTCTTTGAAGCCTCATACCATTATTGTGCATCTCTCTTGAATGAGCTCTAGTGGGGTCACTTTGTACCTTACCATTAGCATATCTATTTAAAGTGACTGCTCCTTTACTAGGACTCCTCCCATTAGTGATAATCCGTAAAGAGCAGGGGGTTATGGTTGAGGTGTCATTGGGTAGCACTTTGTCTAGTTTTTGTCTTGTAGAGTTCCCCTCTCCAAGGCTTGCTAGATTTTGTGGTAACAGTTTGGCGTCGTTTCCAGGGACATGAAGCGTGTGTATTGTCCCCATATGACAATATAGTTCCTTATTTGGTGACTCCATTCGAAGAACGAAGCCCTTGTTCTTCATTGAGCTTTAAGGCTCAATGCATGTAGGGTGAAGTAAGCATTCATTAAGGCAATTTTTCATTCACCCTAGCGACTCCTACATGATTCCTATGTGTAACTTGATATAATGGCTTATCTTGATGAGATCCCTTCCTTGGACATCACTAGTATTCTTTGTTGATTTGGGGAAGCATCGGATGTGCTCTAGGCCTCAAATTTTGCAGGGAGGCTTGGGTACATGCATTCCAAAGAACCTAGAAACCGTCTTAGGAAATTCCACCCAGAGACGATTATACTAAAATAATTAATTTTTTTAATGAGGTTCCTAAGTCTAACTTAGGAAAATTAAAATATTAATGGGTAGTAATCTAATTGTGGGTGAAACTTCTAGAAAAAGACAGAGATGAAGTCAAAACGATTTGAGTCTTTGATTAGGAGTTAATCTAGGCCGTTGGTTGTCTAACAGGAAGATATAAGAAGGGACTTGTGGGTCATTTGGAAAACACCCTAGAGGCAGATACTTAGTTACCCGAGTAAGATTGATTTTCTCACTGATCGAAGATACGATCTGAGCCTTTGATTAGGAGTTAATCTAGGTCGTTGGTTGTCCAACAGGAATATCTAAGAAGGGACTTGAGGGTCATTTGGAAAACACACTAGAGGCAGATACTCATTTACCCGAGTAAGATTGATTTTCTCATTGATCGAAGATTGGCAAGAGAAAATCGAATCAAAGGGAGAGTTGCTGGTGAGATTGCGAGAGAGGGCATCAGCACATACAAAGATTGCAAGGAAGCAAGACGCAGAGGAGGAAAAGGGTGATGAAGAAAGAGGCAACACACAGACAGTTTGACGTAGAGCCTGCATGGGCAGCTTGACGCTGAGCCTGAGAGAGCAGTTTGACGTAGAGAGGATAAGAAGGATTTCGAGGAAGAATAAGTGCTTCATCTGGGGTAGAACTTGGTCAAGAAGTGTCTGTAAATTTCTCATTCCTATTTTGTTGGTTGTAATCTGTAAAAGAGAATTTGCTGAAGAATAATAAAAACCCTCATTTGCTGCACCAGTTTTCCCACATTGGGTTTTTTCGAGGACGATTGTCCAAAAATAACTGTGTCATTGTGGTTGTATTTGTGCCAGTGTATTTCCTTACATTTACTTTCTGCAATGTTTTAAATGTGAAGGCTGCAGTACAACATATTTTGATATTTGCCTTAAGAATACTGTAGATAACTTATTTCAGAATTAATAAGTAGAAGAAATAATATTAATCATTGCGGTGGGATTTCTATTTAGAAATTTTCACATGGTATCAGAGCTACAAGGAAGTAGAAAAGAGAAGCGGAGGACCCATCATCGAAAGGAGAAGGGAATTCGAAATTCCTGCAGGGGCAAAAATTCGAATCTCCTAGACGATTGCGTAGATCAAGCAAAGGAGATTAGATTTCTTGGGAAAACTCTAAGTGAGTCGACAGAGGTAATTCTTTCCAATTGAAATTTATCAGTGGTAGAAGGTACGACTTAGTAGTAGATTCAACAAGGAGTGTTGTCTCAGGTGGGATGCAGTTTTTCCTGCCGCAGTTGTTGGGACAAGTTAGTGTCAGAAATTGGCACAATATGGATACACAAAGTGTCTCAGATTTATCTACCAAATTAGATGAAGAATTTGCATGCCTAGCAAATTCAGCATTAGCGGATGTTTGGTACATTGATAGCAGGGCTTCAACTCATATGACTAGAGTACGAGAACATTTCTCGAGCTATCAAGAAGAACAAATGGACTTCCAAATAACTATGGGAAACATAACGAAATGTACTCCAGTAGGGAACGACACCTAGCTTTTCAGACGGAAGGAGGGACCAACATCCAAGCCACCAATGTTTAGAATGTGCCAGGATTAGGAGTGAACTTAATTTTAGTGTCCTAGTTACAGGACAAGGGATATGATGTATAGCTCATAGGAAAGAAGGTATACGTCAAGCATCCAAGCTAGAAGAAGAAAAAGCAAATTGTGGTTTGAAGTAAAAAGTTGTATAGGTTGCAGCTCGAATCACCAATGGCACTGCTAAGCAACAATTGTAATGGTGAGAAGGAGCGAAATGAATTATGGCATAGGCGAATGGGGCACTTACACCATGGAGCACTGATGATGCTCAGAGAGACTGTTACACGAGTACAATTCCTTAGTAGTGAACATGATGACTTGTGCAGAGGATGTGTGCTAGGAAAGTATGCTAAAGCATATTTTTCCAGAAGTAACAATAGAGCAGAGTGTGTATTAGGATTACAACACTCAGATATCTGCGGTCCTATGTCGACAAGGGCTGTTAGTGGTGGCGAATACTTCGTCACCTTTATCGATGATCACTCCAAAAAAACCTGGATCTATTTCTTAAAGACCAAGGATGAGGTCTTTGATCGTTTCCGAGAGTTTAAGGCTCTTATTGAAAATATGATAGGGAAAAAGATAAAGGTGTTGCATTCAGATAATGGTGGAGAATATATAGACAAAGACTTCACAGAATTCTGCACAAAGGAGGGCATCAAAAGAAAGTGGACAACTCCATATAATCCGGACCAAAATGGAATAGCAGAACATAAGAATAGAACTATTGTTGGGGCAGCCAAAGCTATGTTGTATGATCAGGATATACCTAGGTATCTATGGGAGGAAGCTTGCAACACAACAGTATATATCCAGAATAGAACTCCTCATAGAGCATTGGGTAAGAGAACGATCGAAGGAGGTTTCACAAGGAAGAAGCCAGAAGCCAGTCATCTCAGGATATTCGGAAGAGTGGCTTACGGTCACATTCCAGATGAGAAGCGCAATAAGCTAGATTAGACTGCAAAAAAGGGGTATCTCGTAGGATACAACGAGACCTCAAAGGCATATAGAATCTACATTCATGGCAACATGAAGATTGTAGTAAGACGGGATGCAAAGTTCATGGAAGATAGAGCTCTTAGGAAATCTCATGAGATGACTGTAGAAGATCTGTTAGGATATGTTCCGTTAGTCCAAGAGTAGCAGGGGCAGCAAGAAGGACAGACAGGAGGACATATAGTGACCATACCAGTATCTCCTCAGAAGGAGGAAATGCAGATGATTCTCAACAGACAGAACGACACGATCACAAGGAAGAGTTGGTTGAGCCTTCCATCACCAGTGGTAGAACTAGCAGAGAAGTACGACAGACATTGAGGGATGCAGAGGAGTTTGTTGGAGCTCCTAGAGCCGAGAAGAGGCAGCGTAGACAACTAGATAGATACTAAGCATTGGTAGCTTAGGTGGAAGAACACTCTAGCTTTCAGGAAGTTGTTCACCACCAAGTATGGGTGGATGCCATGGTGGAATAATACAACTCCATCATGACGAGTTATGTCTAGGAAGTAGTACCTAGACCAGAAGATAGATCAGTTGTAGGTTCACGATGGATCTACAAGATCAAGTATGCTGCAGACGGCAGCATACAGAAGTACAAGGCAAGGTTTGTAGCAAAGGGGTATGCTCAGAAAGAAGGAATAGACTATGAAGAGACATTCACCCTAGTTGCTCAATATACCTCTATTAGATCTGTTATATCCCTAGCAACTCAAATGGGATGGGAGATTCACCAGATGGATGTCAAGACATCATTCTTGAACGAAGTGATAGAAGAGGAGGTGTATATAGAACAACCCGAAGGCTTCGAAACTCATGAGAAGAAAACTCATGTCTGTAGGTTAAAGAAAGCCCTGTACGAGCTCAAGCATGCACCCAGAGCATGGTATGGTCGAATTAATAGTTACTTGCAACAGTTGGGATTTTTCAAGAGGATGTTGATTCCAATCTCTATTATTTGTTGGTAGAGAATGAGCCATTTATATTGGTATTATATGTGGATGACTTGTTCCTAACTGGGTCATCTAGGCTCATCTAGGATTGCAAGAAGAATCTTGAAGCCGAATTCGACATGAAGGACTTGGGATTGATGCATTATTTTCTGGGGTTGGAAGTTTGGCAGAAGAATGGAGAGATCTTCCTTGGACAAGGAAGGTAAGCTACATAAATTTTGAAGAGATTCAGAATGCAAGATTTCCGACCCATGGTTACTCCTATGATCACCAACTGGAAGAAAATAGATGCATTAGAAGACAAAGAAGTAGATCCCACCTTGTACAGGCAGCTCATTGGGTCGCTTATGTATTTGGTCAACACTAAGCCAGACATTTGTTTTGTTGTCAACAATCTTAGTCATTCATGGTAGAATCAAAAAGGGTGCATTGGGCAGTAGCAAGACACATTCTTAGGTATGTATGTGGAACAGTCGGATATGGGTTGAAATACTCTAGAGGGGAGGACATCATTTTGAAGGGGTTCACTGATGCAAATTGGGCAGGTAATTTAGTACACCGAAAAAGTGCCTTAGGGTACTGCTTCAATATTGGATCAGGGATGATATCTTGGTGCAACAGGAAGCGAAAATTGGTAGCATTGAGTTTAACAGAAGCAAAATATATGGCAACCAACAACGCTACGTGCGAAGCCATATGGCTCAAAAAATTTCTTGTGAGCTTATTTAGAAAAAGGATGGAAGCGACCAAGGTTTACTGCGATAATCAGAGTTTTATCAAGCTCTATGAGAATCCAGTATTTCATGATCGGTCGAAACATATAGATATTCGTTGTCACTTTATCAGAGATTGTGTTCAACATGGGGAAATACAGCTACAATATGTCCCCACATGAGATCAAGTGGACGATATACTCACAAAGGCTCTCGGAAGAGCTAAGTTCACTCAGTTCAGAGAGCAAATGGGTATGGTTGAAAATCCGTTTCAATAGCAGCAGTAGTTTGCAGTGGAGGGACAGTTGGCAGTGCCAGTGCTAGCAGCAGCATAGATGCAGACATTCAGAGGAAATTGTAGTATAGATGAAGCATTGGCAGTGGAAGTGTCAAAAGCAGCAGTACAGTTGCAACAACAATGCAGTAGTTGGTGGACAACATGTCAGACATCAGCAACACAGAGGATAATGCTTCAGAGTCAGAGCAGTATGCAGTAGTAGTATATTGCTAGAGCACATTCCTCGCTAAGAGAGTGTGTTGATTTGGGGTAGCATTGAATGTGTTCTAGGCCTGAAATTTTGTAGGGAGGTTTGGGCACATGCATTCCAAAGAACCCAGAAACCATTTTGGGAAATTCCACCTAAAGACGACTATATTAAAATAATTAATATTTTTAATGGGGTTCCTAAGTTTAACTTAGGAAAATTATAATATTAATGGGTATTAATCTAATTGTGGGTGAAACTTCTAGAAAAAGATGGAGATCAAGTCAAAACGATCCGAGCCTTTGATTAGGAGTTAATCTAGGTCATTGGTTGTCCAATAGGAAGATATAAGAAGGGACTTGAGGGTCATTTGGAAAACACACCAGAGGCAGATACTCAGTTACCTGAGTAAGATCAATTTTCTCACTGGTCGAAGTTCGGCAAGAGAAAATTGAATCAGAGGGAGAGTTGCAAGTGAGACTAAGAGAGAGGGCATCAACACATTCAAAGAGTGCAAGGCAGCAAGACGCAGAGAAGGAACAGGGTGACGCAAAAAGAGGCAGCGCAAAGGCAGTTTGATGTAGAGCCTGTGTGGGCAGCTTGACGCTGAGCCTGGGAGAGTAGTTTGACACAGAGAGGATCAAAAGGATTCTGGGGAAGAAGAAGTGCTTCATCTGGGGTAGAACTTGGTCAAGAAGTGTCTGTAAAATTTCTCATTCTTATTTTGCTGGTTGTAATCTGTACAAGAGAATTTGCTGAGGAATAACAAAAACCCTTATCTATTGCACCGATTTTCCCACATTGGGTTTCTCGGAGACGATTGTCCAAAAATAACTACCATTGTGGTTGTATTTGTGCCAGTTTATTTCCTTACATTCACAAAACCCTCATCTGCTGCACCGGTTTTCCCACATTGGGTTTTTCCAGAGACGATTGTCCAAAAATAACTATCATTGTGGTTGTATTTGTGCCAATGTATTTCCTTACATTTACTTTCCGCAATGTTTTAAATGTGAAGGCTGCAGTAGAATATATTTCGATATTTTCCATAAGAATACTGTAGATAACTTATTTCTGAAGTAATAAGTAGAAGAAATAATATTAATCACTGCAGTAGGATTTCTATTTAGAAATTTTCACTTCCTTGAGTACCCAAATCCTATGACCCTCAAAACAATATATAGGGTGCCCAGGTTTGATGATGATCCATCCTTAGCGATCAATATTATGGAAATATTTGATACATTTATCTCATAAGCCAAGGTGGTTCATCAAGATATTCTCATAATTTGTTCATCAGGTCCCTCCAAGGTCATGACTCAAGGTTATATAATAATTGGAAGCCTAGGAGTATTTCATCTATTTTAGCACTTATTGATATCTTTCTCAAACTAGGGACCAAGCTTTCCAAAGATTAGATTGTGATTTTCAAAAGGAAGTCTTCACTGAATATAAGGAGGAGCATGAGGAAGAATACCAAGATGAAGATAGGGAGCCCTTTCTAGATCATCAACTTGAAATCATTAATGAAGATATTGAGGGTGATCTTGAAAGAGAGCGTAATAAGAATTTTGATGAAGAAGGTTCCTTAAAAAATAGAGTTGAAGATGGACCTATCTTTTTCAAGGACATTACTTCTGAAAATTTAACTATAGAGTACCTTGAAAAAGGTGCCCCCATTAACCCCTTGAACATTGACATTGGTGATTACTTGCATATTGAAGAAGGGAAGCAAGAGAGAATTTGCCATTATTTTGACAAGTGTTGAAATTTCTAAGTCTGACACGTTAGAAATCCCTACTGCATTATCTGGTTTATTTTCTCCTACTTGTTCTTTTCATTAACAAGTTATTTATAAATATAAATACCGAAATAAGTACAAATGCAACCTTAACACATATACAGATCAGCACTTAAAATAACCGAGACAAACACACAAGGGACACCGTTATTTTTGGACAATCATGCCCAGAAAAACCCATTGCGGGAAAACAGATGTAGCAGATATGAGGGTTTACTATTATGCAGTTTTTGAATACAACTAGAGTGCCAGAAATGGCTCACCCAACAAAGAATGCCCTCGATAGAAGTACCTCTCCTTGGAGACAGATATTTCGGTTGATCAGTGACCGGATGATCGATCCCACAGCAACTATGGCAGCTCCTTAGCTGGACAGCGAAAGATGCTCCAGGCTTCTCCACTACGCTGTAGCACTCTACTAGGGACTGTATCACCCTCTCAGCTCACCAGCACCTAGTCTGCCCCAAGAAAATCACCCAACGCTGCCTCTTGGCCCTGCGTCAACTCTACTAGCCTCTGCATAGCTAGTGATGCCTCTGCGTTAGCCCCTTGGCTCTCCACGTCAGTCCCTTGGCTCTCTATGAAGCCCTTTGGCCCTCTGCGTCACTCATGCTTGCCTCCTCAGCTTCCGCGTAAGTCCCAGCCTGCGTCAACTTCTCCAGGCTCTACGCTATCTCTTTGGCACTATCTCTGCCTCTCTGCTATTCTTGGCCTCGTACCGAATTGCCCCTCGCTGCAACAGATCACTAGCTCGATTCTTTCAGTGAAACCCCGCTCCAGAAAATTGGACTGACTGATCAATATGGTGTCCCTCCAACTGACCCTTAAGCCTCCTCTTATACTTTTCGTGTTGAGTCTTCAATGGGCGAGATTAAGTCCCTAATCAACAACTAAGATTAGATTTTCTTGATCCATGTCATTTAGAACATTCTTACCCATTTTTATATTAATACCCATTAATATGTTAATTTTCCTAAGTTTAGACTTAGGAACCCTATTAAAAATATTAATTATTTTAATATCTCTCCAACCGGGTGGAATTTCCCCAAACAATTTGGTCTTGGAAATCTTTTGTGCATTAGCCTTTCCACAAATTTTCATGGCTAGATTACATCCGATGCTACCACAAATCAACACTTCCTATTAGCGAGGAATGTACTCTAGTAATGTTTCACCATGGAAGCATCACATTGATCCTCCGCACCGGTACCTGTGCTGATGCTTGGCCTGTTGCCTCACATCATCTACGTTGTTGCTTCCTATACTGCTACCCATGACATTTCCACTGCTACATCTGTACTGCAACTCCCTCTCAATATGCTGCCTATGCTGCCCCTAGCACTACCACTGCAAACTGTTGCACTGCAACTCAGTTACCGAGAAGTAGGTAATTGACTTCTCCCAAATATTGACATCCCAGTCAGTCTAGAAGCCTCGTGAAACTGAAGCTGCCTTTGCTGCTATTCTGGGCTCCCTCTACTGCCACTGTGCTACTGCATACACCTTTGTGCCTCTCGCACTGCTGCAACCTCCACTACACTGCTTTGCTGCTCCACTACATTTTGCTCCGTTCGACATCTGTCATTTTCCTACTGTCGTTAAGGGCTCCCGTAGCCGAATATGATCCAAGAGTTTGGGCACCTCAAGGATCCTGCCCCTATTTTGTAGTCCTCCTAACTACAACTCGATGTCTCCCCACCTCTTCTCTAGAGGTGCATGAGCATTCATGGCACAGTCGTCATCAGTCTCAACCTTTTTCTCCGCCTTAGCTGGAGTTTCCTTAGAATCAGAAGCTTCTCCCTTGTTTTTCTTCTTAGGACACTGGGATGCATAATGTCCCAACTCCCCATAATGGAAGCACTTTACCTTGGAGATATCCTTCTTCTTCCTCTTCCCTTGTTGTCCCACAGATGCTAGAGCCGCATCCTCCACCTCCTCTTTCTTGATTCGACTTCCCTTGCCACTACTCCCCACCTTGGTCAACCTCCTGATCTCTTCTTGGCGAAGAGCTACCCACATCTCCTCCCATCCTGGAAGAGTGGCCCTACCCAAAATACTTTGGACAAATGTCTCCCACTCCTCGGAGACTGCACTCAAGGCAGTCCTAACCATAAATTATGGATCCGGTGTAGACCCCACGGAAGTAAGTTGGTCGCAAATCTCCTGCAACCTCAGAAGGAATGGATGTATCTGCTCTCCCTTCTGCATCTGATACGACCGCGACTGATTTTCCAGTAGCATCTTTCGTTGCACAGAAGTGCCCTGATACAAGGTCGTCAAAGTATCCCACATCTCCGTTGCTGTGTTATTTCAGTAATATGTGGTATGAAATGATCTTTGACTCCGTCTAGGATGATGCACTTCGCCCTCGCCATTACGTCCTCATACTTCTCATTCTCAGCTGGGTCAACTGGGATAGCCACGACTTTCAAAGCAAAGTCCTTAATGCGAGGTTGATCCAGGACTGCCAGGATCTTGGCCTTCTAGATGACAAAGTTGGAAGCCCCATCCAACCTGTCTTGATCCCCCAGCTCATTCACTGCCATTTCAGCTCCTCTTCTGAACTCCCTCTAAGACTCGACTTCCCGCTTGAAAATTGTTGATTTGGGTTAGCATCGGATGTGCTCTAGCCACGAGATTTGGTGGAGAGGTTGGGGCACATGAGATCTCCAATACCCAGAAAGAGTTTGGGCAGATTCTAAACAGATCAGGAGATATTAAAATAATTAATATTTTTAATGAATTCCCAAGTCTAAACTTAGGGAAAATAAAATATTAATGTGTATTAATATGAATCTATGTTAGAATGGTCCAAAAGACATGCATCAAGCCAGATCTAATCTTAGCCGTTGTTTAGGGACTTAATCTCGGCTGTTGAGATGTCAACAGAAAAAGTATAAGACGAAGCTTAAGGGGCACTTGGAGAACACACTGAGGGAGACCAGTTAGTTCAATTTCTGGAGCAGGGTTTGCTGAGAAATTGAACCAATGGTCTAGAGAGCAGTCAGGAGGCAACAAGTACGGAATAGAGAGATGGGAGATCAGTGCAGAAGAGGTAGACGAAGAGCTAGAGGAAGCCATGTAGAGGCAGCAAAGACTGCACAGAGCCAGAAGGGCCTACGTCATCCACGCAGAGGTTGCAGGAGTGACGCAGAAGCCCAGCGAGCTTGCGCAAAGCCTCAGTAGGCTGACGTAGAGGGTTTCAGGCTGATGCAGAAGGTTTTAGGCTATAGCAGAGGTCAGTAGGGCCTACGTTGGGTTTAGGAAATTGTTAGAAGTTTGTCTATTTGTGGGTAAGCCAGTTTGACACCCTGTTGTACAAAAAAATTGCTGAATAATAAAATCATCCCTTGCTGCATCGGTTTTCCCACATTGGGTTTTTCCGAGAACATTAGTCCAAAATAACTGTGTCAATGTGTGCATATTTCTGTTTCTATATTACGATGTGATATCTGCAACAATATTTATTTTAATGTTTGTTGAAGTACTTTCATGAATAACCTATGACGAAATAAGTAGGAAAAATAAATCAGTTGATGCAGTGATGAATTTTCACATGGTATCAGAGGAAGTAATCAGAGACAGAAAGGGAAAATCAATTATGGGTCGAGACCATGATGCGGAGGCATCCACCTTAGGGACTCACGCAGATTTTCAGAAGATTGCACAAGAAAGAGAGATTTCGATTTCTCTATGTTGGCTTCTAGGTTGGAAGAAGAAGTGGCGTGCATGACTAATGATGCATCATCAGAAGTATGGTATATAGACAGTGGATCCTCGTGGCATATGACAGGAATTAGAGTGTTTCTTAGAATATCAAAAAGAGAAGATGAACTTTCAGATCACCATCGGGAACAAGACCAAGTGTACTCCAATAGGAAAGGGTACCATAGTTTTTTAGACAGAATTGGGAGAGCGGTTCCGTGCCACAAATGTGTTGCATGTGCCAGGATTGGGGATGAACTTACTTTCCGTGTCACGACTACAAGGCAAGGGCTATGACGTCTACTTCATCAAGGAAAAGGTATATGTCAAACACCCGAGTTGGAAAAAGAAAGTGCAGATTGGGATCAAAAGTAATCGGTTGTACAGATTACAACTAGAATCTCCAATGGCACTAATAGGCAGTCATGGGGACAAAGACCTGAACAAACTATGGCACAGAAGGATGGGTCACTTGCACCATGGAGCTCTGAGAATTCTCAGGAGCACTGTAATAGGAGTTCCGGATCTGAGTACAGAATGAGATGATGTATGCAGGGGATGCGCTCTAGGAAAGTATGCCAAGGCGACATTTCCTAGGAGAAACCACAAGGCCAAGAGTGTACTAGGATTGATATACTTAGATATCTGTTGACCTATTGTCTGTCAAAGCTCTCAGCGGTGCCAAGTATTTCCTTACTTTCATCAATGACCACTTGAGGAAAACATGGATCTATTTTTTGAAAACCAAGGATGAGGTTTTCTATCGATTCAAGGAGTTCAAGGCTCTAGTGGAGAATCCGACAGGTAAGAAAATAAAAGTCTTGCACTCAGATAATGGTGGAGAATATGTCGATAAGGACTTCATTGATTTTTGCGCTAAGGAGGGCATTAGAAGAGAGTGGATAGCTCCCTTCAATCTGGAGCAGAATGGGGTGGCGGAAAGGAAAAACAAGACTATTGTATAAGCAGCTAGGGCTATGCTGTATGATCAGGATATGTCGAAATTCCTGTGGGTAGAAGCATGCAACACAACTGTCTACGTTCAGAATAGGACTCCTCATCAGGAATTGGGCAAGATTACTCCAGAGAAAGCCTTCACTGGGAAGACACCTGAAGTCAGTCAGTTTAGGATATCTGGGAGTTTGGCATATTGTCGCATACCTGAAGAAAAGAGGAAGAAGCTGGATCAGATTGCAGAAAAGGGGTATCTAGCAGGATATAGCAAGAACGCTAAGGCATACATGATCTGTCTTCCAGGGAGAAGGAAGGTAGTAGTACGACAAGATGTAAAGTTCATGGAGGACAGAGCTTTTAGAAGATCTCGCGAAATACCTTCCAAGGAGTAGGAAAAATAGGATCCGTTGGTCATGCCTCTTTAACCAATGGAAGTGAAGAATCCTTCCTCAGATCAAGAAGATTCTTAGGATGAGGAAGAGGAGCAAACAGAAGCACCTGTTGGCAGAGGAAGAACTAGTAGGGAACTTCGTCAGATTCTGCGTGATGCAGAGAACTTCATCGGAGAGCCAAGGAATAGTAAAAGGGAGCGAAAATAGCCAGACAGGTATCAGGCGTTAGTAGCTCAGGATGGAGAGCCTGCCAGCTTCAAGGAGGCAGCTCAACATCAGGTCTGGCTAGATGCAATGGTGGAGGAGTATAACTCCATAATGGTAAACAATGTCTAGGAGGTGGTGTCATGGCCTCAAGACAAATCTGTGGTAGGTTCAAGATGGATCTACATGATCAAATATGCTGCGGACGACAGTATTGAAAAATACAAGGCCAAGTTCATGGCTAAGGTGTATGCTCAAAAGGAAGGGATTGACTATGAGGAAACCTTCACCCTAATAGCCAGGTATACATCTATTAGGACCGTGATATCTCTTGCAACCCAGAGGGGATGGGAGATCCATCAAATGGATGTTAAGACAACATTTTTGAACGGGGTAATAGAAGAAGTATACATTGAACAACCAGAGGGCTTTGAAACTCATGAGAAGAAGTCTCATGTATGTAGACTGAAGAAAGCCTTGTATGGCCTGAAGCAGGCACCAAGAACGTGGTATGGTCGTATAGATGGCTACTTGCGGAAGATGGGGTTCGTCAAGAGTGACGCGATCCGAATCTCTACTATGTGGTCGTAGAGAGCGAGCCACTTATCTTGGTATTATATGTGGATGACCTCTTCCTAACAGGATCATCCAGACTCATTGAAGACTGCAAGAAGAATCTAGCCATAGAGTTCGATATGAAGGATCTGGGACGAATGCACTATTTTCTAGGGTTGGAAGTTTGGCAGCAGAAAGGAGAAATCTTCCTTGGGCAAGGAAGGTATGCTACAGAAATTCTGAAAAGATTCGGGATGGGAGACTGTAGACCTATGGCTACACCAATGATCACCAACTAGAAGAAGATTGATGCATCAGAGGACAAGGATGTCGATCCCACCCTATACGCCACTTATCTTGGTATTATATGTGGATGACCTCTTCCTGACATGATCATCCAGACTCATTGAAGACTGCAAGAAGAATCTAGCCATAGAGTTCGATATGAAGGATCTGGGACGAATGCACTATTTTCTAGGGTTGGAAGTTTGGCAACAGAAAGGAGAAATCTTCCTTGGGCAAGGAAGGTATGCTACAAAAATTCTGAAAAGATTCGGGATGGGAGATTGTAGACCTATGGCTACACCAATGATCACCAACTAGAAGAAGATTGATGCATCAGAGGACAAGGATGTCGATCCCACCCTATACCGGTCCCTAATGTATCTAGTCAATACCAGGCCAGATATTGGCTACACTGTCAACACCCTCAGTCAGTTCATGGTGGAACCAAAGAGGGCTCACTGGGCAGGGGCCAAGCACGTTCTCAGGTATTTATAGGATACAGTTGATTATGGGCTCTTGTACAACAAGGGGAAGGATATCAGGTTGAGTGGATTTACTGATGCAGATTGGGAAGGAAGTTCAGTGGATTAGAAAAGTACCTCTGGGTGCTGTTTCAACATTAGATCAGGAATAACCTCCTGGTGCAGTAGGAAATAGAAGTCCGTGGCTCTGAGCTTGTATGAGGCAGAATTTATGGCAGCAAGCACAACTTCGTGTGAGGCCATATGGCTTAGAAAACTACTGGTAAACCTATTCAGAAGAAATATGGGGGCGACCAGGATCATGTGTGATAATCAAAGCTGGATCAAACTCTCTGAGAATCCAGTATTTCATGATAGGTCAAAGCATGTTGATATCTGGTGTCACTTTGTCAGAGATTGTGTCCAACATGGAGCTGTATAGTTGAGCTACACTCCTACAGGGGAACAAGTGGCAGATATCCTCACGAAGGTCCTTGGAAAGTCAAAATTTGACTACTTTCGAGAAAAGATGGTGATGGTAAAGGACCCCTTTCAGAAGTAGTGTGTTAGCAACACAAATGAAGAGGGAGTTGTAGTGTAGATGCAGTGTTAGGAGAAAGGACCAACAATAGCACAGATGTAGAGGGAGTTGCAGTGCAGATGCAGTGTTGGGAGAAAGGACCAACAACAGCACATATGCAGGGGAAGGTGCAGTGCGGATGCAGTGCTGGGAGAAAGGACCAACAGCAGCACGGATACAGAGGGAGTTGTCGTACAGCTGCAGCAGCGGCAGTGGCAGAACCATGAGCAGCAGTACAGGATGCAACAGTGCAGAGGATGTTGGGCAGGGAGACCTAGCATCAACACAGATACCGATGCCGAATGATCAGAGTAATACTCAGTAAGGAGCAGTGTTGATAATATCGGTTTCGGGAAAATATCGGCGAGGGTCCAGAAAATATCTTATCGGCAATATCGGCGAAAATATCGGCAAATATCGGCAAGCATAAAAAATGCATAATATATTCATTTTTTTTCAGATTTTTAAACATATAAAGCAATAACAACATGAAATAAACACATTGGCACATAAATATGAAGAAAACACTGATATATATGATGTCAAATAGAAATGATATATCAAAGGCGATACCAAATCGTGCTAATCCTTGATAATTGTCCATTCAAGGACTCAAATGTGGAGAACCAATACAAAATAACATCACATATAATAATAAAAGTATCTCATCATCATGAGTTACATGTAGCATAACAAATAAAACTAGCAGCTATCTATCTATTGCCCTCTCCCCCTTTTACGGGAAAACATGATGGGTTGTTTGCCAAGCCTGCCCCTAGTAGTAGAAGGCCCTGACACTGCCTCTGCACCTAACGTCAAATAATGAGTGCTAGGCATGGAGCTATGCTCTCCTATATCTATAGCAGATGGTGTTGATGCTGATGCTCCCGCAGTGTCCTCCTCCTCCTCCTCCTCCTGCTCCTCCTCTAAGTGCTGCTGCTCCTCTGACTCGGAGTCCTCCTCTTGCTGCCCCTGCTCTAATGGATCATCTGCCACTGGCTCTAACCATGAAGGTGACTCCTCCAATATGGGCTCCTGAGACTCCACCCTCCACGGAGACAATACATCAATATTGTCTAAGGAAATGGCATCTGGATCCACTGGTGATTCTATTTGCCTCACTCGAAGTCGGATGTTGTAATGCACATACACCAAATCGTTGAGGCGTGCGAACTCCAACCTGTAAGAGTGTCAAAAAAAGTAATGAGTCTTGACTCTTGACTCTTGACACTTGAAGGTCATAAATTAAAAATTAAAAATTACAATAAGTGTAATTGCTCAACTGAAGGCTTGAGTTCAAAGTTATACCTGTTGCGCTTTTTGGCGTGTATTTTCTCAAATACACTCCAATTGTGCTCACACCCTGAAGAGCTACATGTTTGACTCAAGATTCGTATAGCCAATTTTTGCAAATTTGGTGCCCTTGCACCATAGCTTCGCCACCAAAGATCTACAACAAAATAATGAAATAAAAAATTCAAAAACTTAAAAGTTAAAAGTTAAAAGTTAAAACATAATTAAATTCAAATTTCTAATTTCTAATGAGTGATGACTTGTCACTTACGTGGCATGAAGAGGGCCCTTTCCTTAATGGCATCATCAAAGCCAAATAGGCCAACACAATCCTGATAACACTGTACCTCGCGCTTGATTTTGCTACGAAGCTCAGAATCAGGTACCATCCTCTGAATACAGGAATGGAGCCCTTCCATCACCTCGCCATCAAAATCAAAGTTGCATTTGTATGCAAATGCAGGGTTGAGGAAGAGTGCTGCTGCATGAATGGGTCGATGAAGCATCCCTGTCCACCGACTATCGATCACATCCCATAACATCATCTGCCTATTAAGGCCAACAGAACCCTTGTCTGCATAATAGGAATGAATGGCCTCCTTGGCCCTATCCATGCCCTCATACAAATAAGGCATTGCAGGCTTCTCTCCATCCACCAATCTAAGAACCTTTACTATAGGTTCGCTAACTGCACATGCTTCTTGTACTCCACGCCAAAATGTCTCAGAGTACACCATTTTTGCAATGGCTCTCCCATCAGGTCTCCTGCTGTATCTACAATTACGCCAATCATCAGACAAACATTTGCTTCAACTCGAACTGACATCGAAGCAAAGACTGAAGAGTAATAAAGGTTCTGGCAAAACGTGTGATGGCAGGACGCCGCAACTCCTTGTTTCTAGTGAACCTCCTCATAAGGCTAAGAACAAAAGCATGGTTATAAATAAACTTGGGGATGCTCCTAGCCATATCAACTGCCTCCTTGATGAAGGAGAGTTTCCCCATATCCTCAAGCAACAAATCAAGACAATGTGCTGCACATGGAGTCCAAAACAATGTGGGATGCCTCTCCATAAGCATTCTGCCGGCAGACACATAATTAGCTGCATTGTCTGTTATGACTTGCACCACATTCTGCACACCAATCTCCTGAATGAACCCATCTAACAACTCACATATCGTTGCTGCATCTTTGATATGTTCTGATGCATCCAACGATTTAATAAACATGGTACCTTTAGGACAATGTACCAAGAAATTTAGAAGGGTCCTACCCTTCCTATCTGTCCAACCATCAGACATCACTGTGCATCCAGTGACTTCCCATGTCTTTTTCAACTCCGCCAATCTAGAGTTGATGTCCTGTTTTTCTGCTTGAAGAATTGGCCCCCGCAACTCCTCATATGTGGCACTTTTGTACCCTGGGCCCACAACAGCAATAGGATCACACATTGGTTGCCAAAATGGATTGGTTTTTGTGATGCTGAGAGGTAAGTCGCTCCAAAAAATACACCTCCCCATGACTCTATCTGCTTCTTGCTTCTCCTTTTTTTAACAAGCGATTTTATGCCAGGTTGTGCTCCAGCTCCTGTTCGTGGAACAAAAAATGATGACCTCGCATTCACACTAGCAGTAGCGCTAGCATGTGATGGTGTGCCAGTTGTGGAGCCCCTCCCACTAGGGCCAGTAGGGCCACTACAATCAACATCAAAATCAGGAGAAGATATCCCGAAAGATCTACCTGCACGTTCAGCTTTGTTTCTTTCCGCCTCTTCCTTCTTTCTATCCTTTTCTTCAATTGCCTCAAGAGCTTTTCGTATAAGCTCCGGACTAGAAACTTCACAAATGCCAACATCATGTCCAGTGAGTCTAGCAAGATGGTATTTCAGTCGTGTAACCCCACCTGTCATCTTGGTCCCACACAATTTGCATGCAAGATATGCACGATTTGTCCCACCATCAGGGATCCCATACTCCCAAAATGGGTCCAAGTTTTTTGGCATATTTGTATTTTGTAGTGGGCTAACTCAAAAGGAAACCTACAGCACCAAAAAAAATTTGGAATTAGTAACTTAATAAGTAATATATAACCCTTGTTTTTTTAATATATAAAATTCTTAAGAAAATGACAGTTAAAACTTAAAACTTAATTTGTTTAACTGTCAGTCCTTGCTGCCCAGACTTGTCAAGGTCTTGTTCAACACTGCTTAATTCAGTTATACGTTAAATCACAGCAAGGATAGCTTGCTGTAATTATGTTTTAACTTTTTAGTAGAGAAACTGTATATCTTTCTTGATTTCAGTGCATTTAAAATTTTAAAAAACTAAAAACATTAAAAATACACAAAATAAAAATAAAAAATAAAAACATTTAAAATTAGTCTAAAATTTAACCCATCACCATCAACAGTTAACTAGAGTACACGTACAAATATATCCATAATTTAAGGAAAATAGTGATAACTAATTTCTCCACATAAATCAGACAGATACCTGCTGCCAGAAAAATATGAATTCTCTGTCTGGAGACTTGATATGTAAAAATAGTAGCACAAAATTGCAGTGCTAAAGAAGAAACTATAAAGGTGCTAACAAAATGAATGCTGGATCAACACAGTACTCAGATAGCCAAAACAAACTATTATAGACTTCAAAAAAATATAGAGAGGTTACTTGCATTTTAGTTGGAGCAGTGAAAAGCAAAGATTAGATTGCAAGATTCAAGGATTCACTCATAGCGAAGTAGTCTATTGGGACTCTAAATGGCATAAAGATTCACAACTATGACGCTGTGATGAAAATCGCAGGTATAAGGCCTCAGATAATATGAGGGGTAACAGAACCCATTCACATCAATAAGCTGTCACCTTGTGTATGGAAATAGAAAGTACTGCCCCATACAAACGACACAATTTCCCATAGTCACTAAATTATCATACCACCCTACATTATTTATTAAAGACAACGATTACAGTCTTTTGGGGAAGCGTTCGTGGATTCCTGACGGTTATATAGTGGTAGCGGTGATTAAAACGAAAACTGGTAGTATTAAACGCATATGGTAGCGGATTGCAGAGACTGTAGGGCCACAGACAGCGTGGTATGAAGTTATGAACTATATGCAACAGAGCATAAATGATAAAAGTTAAAACACAGTTGTATGGAGGTGTTTTTGTAAACCAGCGTTTGTATATACAGTAAACGCAGCGGTATCACTGTGGAGCAGTGAAGACGATGTCGGATTCATACCTTTTCTTGGCAGCCAAACGGTAAACCCTCCTTCGCAGCGACCGACCGGTTCCGTCTCACTCTCCAGCTCTCACGAAAACAAAATGACGTGCATCAAAAACTCAAAAACCATTTTATAAGTCGATTTCAACCTAACCGGCGATATTTACCATCGTCTCGTGATATTTTCTAAAATATCACCGAAATATCGGAAATCGCGCGAGAAATTCAAAACATGAAAATATCGCGAGTTTTTGGGGGCGATATTTCGGCTTAGAGGAAATATCGCGATATTTGCGAATATCGCCGATATTTCGGCGATATTATCAACACTGGTAAGGAGTATTGCTAGAGCACAGTCCTCGCTTAGAGGGAGTGTTGATTTGGGGTAGCATCGGATGTGCTCTAGCCACAAAATTTGGTGGAGAGGTTGGGGCACATGAGATCTCCAATACTCAGAAAGAGTTTGGGTAGATTCTAAACAAATTAGGAGATATTAAAATAATTAGTATTTTTAATGGAGTCCCTAAGGCTAAACTTAGGGAAAATAAAATATTAATGTGTATTAATATGAATTTGTGTTAGAATGGTCCAAAAGACATGGATCAAGCCAGATCTAATCTTAGCCATTGATTAGGGACTTAATCTCGACCATTGAGATGTAAAAAAAAAAGTATAAGAGGAGGCTTGAGGGGCACTTCGAGAACACACTGAGGGAGACCAGTTAGTTCAATTTCTGGAGCGGGGTTTGCTGAAAAATTGAGCCAGTGGTCTTGCGAGAAGTCAGGAGGCAACAAGTACGGAACAAAGAGACGGGAGAACAGCGCAGAAGAGGCAGTCACAGAGCCAGAGGAATTCACGCAAAGGAAGCAGACACTGGCAGAACCAGAAGGGCATGCGTCATCCATGCAGAAGTGACGCAGAAGCCCAGAGAGGCTGCGCAGAGCCTCAATAGGCTGATGCAGAGGGTTTCAGGCTGTAGCAGAGGTCAGTAGGGCCTACGTTGGGTTTATGAAAGTGTTGGAAGTTTGTCTATCTGAAGGTAAGCCAGTTTGGCACCCTGTTGTATAAGAAAATTGCTGAATAATAAAATCCTCCCTTGCTGCACCAATTTTTCCACATTGGGTTCTTCTGGGGACATTAGTCCGAAATAATTGTGTCAAATGTGTGCATATTTTGTTTCTGTATTACGATGTGATATCTGCAGCAGTATTTATTTTAATGTTTGTTGAAGTAATTTCATGAAAAACTTATGATGAAATAAGTAGGAAAAGTAAATCAGTTGTTGCAGTGATAGAATTTTCACATACCCGTCGCAGAAGGAACCTATCTTGCTGACATTGTGACACTGTGGTCATGACTGACTGCATAGCATGCTCATACCAGAGCCTCCTCTCCCATAACTCTCAGCCATAATCTATGCAATGATCGAGGCTAGGCCAATCTTGCCAAAGCGACTCAACAATGCCAGCGCCTATCACTCCATGGCTAGCCCCAATCCTGAGCAACAATCTGCCTCGCCCTATGGTGAGGGCTTTGGTGATCCCCCATGTGTCCGCCTGTGAATGAATCAGTCTGCCAGTTATCCCGACCATGCTCACTGAGGAGTGGAGTATCCCACCAATCCACTGGATCCTTGGATCCCATAACCATACTGGAGGTCCACAACCCCCAATCCTCTCTGTCTGTCACTGTGACATGCTGCTAGCTATTGGGACCCCCTTGTGCGCCATTTGTGTCCCCTGTAGGTATCCAATAGGTAGACACCGAGCATCAAGAACTTGTGTCGCAAATAACCAACTGTTCTGCGCTTGCCAAATCACATAGCAAGATTTGTTATTCCAGTTCCTGATGATGTGTTCAGGTACTGCCGGAAGCCTTGGCATCATCCTACCGACAAGGACTACCATCCCCTGCGCCTCATTCTCCCCCAACACCTCGAGTTGTCCAATTGGAAAAGCAACACACAACTTCCTCTCAGTCACCTCCGCAAGTGTGAGCCCAGGGGTGGAACACATGCTACCTCGACAATTAACAATGCCATCCGTACGCATGTATCCGCTAGCTTGTGCATCTACTAAGTGTCTCAACTGGAGAGTCTCCTCCCAGCCCATGACACGTGGTGTCTCATCCAACTTTCTAGGGTGAGCCTCCCATGCCCTGCTGCCCAAATGGAGAGTGTCATGGGTTAACAACAAAACACTCTACGACTGTAAGCAACACTGGATGATGATGGGTGGGTATGTTCCAATGGGTATGATCAAGAATCTGCCGAAATACTCAAGAGTAATCCTGTGGATGACCCTCTCTCCACCTTGGATCTACTGATAACCCCCTCGAAGTCATGTCTCCACTAAACATGGTGTCCCCAA
The DNA here is from genome assembly GCA_031772625.1 of Pinus tabuliformis. Lineage (NCBI taxonomy): Eukaryota > Viridiplantae > Streptophyta > Pinopsida > Pinales > Pinaceae > Pinus > Pinus tabuliformis. The sequence continues at coordinate 494,009,059 of CM062812.1, read as the reverse complement.
ATGCTCAACAGTGTCATCATCGATCCTAGGTGAGTTGCATCCAATGGTACACCTAATGCCCCTGCCCATAGGCCTCCTTGGAGGCAACGCTCCAAGATCTCGCTACGTCGCCAAGCAACACCGCATTCCTCGACATGCCACTGTATGATGCAACCTGTCCCTGTACACCACTGGATACCCCAGCTACAGCTATGCCATCCTGTACCGTCCTGTGTCCCGCCTGTGTCACTGCACCAGTCACTCCTCGCATGTGCTCAATGTGATGTGAGGCACTCCCACTCCACAACACAGTCCAACATACTATGGCACACCCCCATGCGTCTCCATGCCCATCTGGAGACCACCTTTCCACGCTAGATGCTCCTACCCATCCTCGAATGAGATGGCCTAAAGTTGTTTCCCTATGCGTTGGCCCGCATCCAACCTATATCATCACCTCCACCCTCACATCACCATGCTCTTTGATGAGGGGACCTCCCCTCCAAATCCTCCCTGAGGGGCCCCAGAAGTGAATCTCTTTAGGCACCAGTAGTGATGCCACCACTTCTCTGCTCTTTTGTGTCCTCCGTGCCCTACGCAAGTGTGAGGAATCCCCAGCTCCATACAAGGCACTATCCAGTGGCCTGCCGATGCCACCTCCTTCGATAAGCTCTTGCCATAGTAGGCTGATCATCCTACGATCCCATGCACAATCCTCATACCAAGACAACCCAAGGAGTCTGCCCATGACCTGGTTGACCATTGGTGTCGACCTAAACTCCCCTAGCGAATGTACATGCTCAACTGCTAGGTCAACTATACTATCCAGGTTGTAGTCAACCGGTATACCTAGTAAATGATAGGTGGTCCCTCTCGGATCCCAATGTTAGTCGAGGCTTCCGACATCCTCAGTGCCTGGAAACTCCTGGTGAGCTCCACCTAGGTCCACTACCGTCTCCATAGCCCACTTCACCGGGTACCAACTTAGAATCTCTCGCCATCGAACCCCAAGAGAGGGATTGAATGTACAAACTCTTATACGTAGGACAAGCCCTCCATCCTACAAATGATGCACCCTACACTGCTTATGTCGCCTCACCTCATCAGCCTGGTCAACACATAAAATATGTCGAGGTGGCTCTGCTTCTCTCTCTCCAAGGTGCAGAGGTAAACTACTAACGCTACAGGCCCCATCTATGTATGTCTGAAGAGGGCTGCTCTGATGCTCTAAAGTGAACTCTAGTTGTACCATTAGGGAATCCAACCGTACCCCAACGCGAGTCTGTTTGGCCACTAAATCAGCACAAACCACTCTCATGCCCTCCAGCTCCTCATTTTGTTGTAGAATGGCCTCTTGTACTATCATGGCCTTCTCTCTCAATGCTAGAAGGCCGGCCTAGAACTGATGAATCTGCCGTGGGTATCTATCACCTGCAGACTCGGTCACAGCTGTGGTCATCTCATCAACTATCATCACCTCAACCATGGGTGGCACCTCTTCAAAAGATGGCTTTATGTGTGTAGGCTCTATCCTCTCCATGAAGGTGCCAACTAGGGCTATCAAAGTGGTCTTGAATAATGGCGACTCTTGTGCCACATCGAGTAGATCGATGTGCTCCTCACCATCCTATGGGCTCTCAGCATCATGCTCAACCTCCTCCTCAGCCTCCTGGTATCTAAATCCAAGTCTCCACTAGCAAAAATGTCCCCTGGTCTCACCCTCTAACTGTCCCTATCCTGCCTGCTCCTTTTCAGGAGATCTAGTGCCTTGATTCTGTCGACTTTCCCGAGATGATGTAGATGGCTGCACCCCCACGACCTGCTCACCTCTAGTGTCTCTGTTGTAAGGGTGAAGATGGGTCTGGTCTGTCACCCTCCTCAATTGGGCCAACCTCTCATTGTCCCAATGGATTCCACCCCAGAATTTATGCATACTGGATTTCCCTTGAGCCATGGGTTTGTCTTTGGTTTCACCTGTCCTTGTGCACTCATACCCAAAGCTTCCATGATCTTCTGGCTAATTTCCCACAGTTGGGCCAAGATCATGCTCTGATACCACTGTAATCTTCCTAACTTAAATAAATAGTGATATGCAAAGCAAAAACGATTTAAAACACATAAATTTTACACAATCAGCAAATGCTCATAAAAACTCCAGAAGTAAGAACCAATTGAGCCATTTTATTAATCAATGGAGCAAGTACAATAGTATGAAGGAATGAACCTGGGCTTGCCTCAATGGCAAGCATGACAGAACCCAGGTGTTAATACAATGATCTCAAATGCTGGAAATGATTGCTTCTTTAATGCTCTGCGCTGCCCAGAAAACTACACTGTTGGCTGGAAAGGTACTACAAGAAACTCCACCTTCGATGCTCAGAAAATGCTGCAAATTTAACCCCAAGCTCCTTGACCAAAACCCACAAAACCCAGAAATGGTTTGGCCCGATTTCGACCTCCCAAAATCGAACCCCAAAGGCACTGTGCAATCCCCAACAATTTTGCACTGTCTACTGCAAAGATATGACTGGAAACCCCACTTTCGGTGCTCAGAAAATTCTGAAAATTTATATCTGGGATCCTTGTCAAAAACCCAGAAAAACTCAGAAACGGTTTGGCTAGATTTTGACCTTCCAAATTCGGCCTCCAATAGGCCCTACGCCCTCCAAACTGCTCAAGGAATACGGTCTGCAAGGAACACCAACGAAATCCTCCTCCAAGCTCCAAAAATGCAGCAATCACCTCTCCAAATATTTCCCTTAACCTCCATGGTGAAGTTCAGCCTCAAATATTGATACTCTACCCTCCACGTGAGCACCCAGTGCTGCCTCTGCGCTGGCCTAGGAAGTGCGAAAATCACCCTGCAAGGTAGCACACTCCTCCACCTCCAAAACTCTCCCAAATGCCAACAATCCTCCGATGCCTCCTCTCCAGAAAATCTCTCACCCAAAATCCACTGCAAGACACCACAAGAAAAATCAACCTCCTCTTCACTGCGCCCTCCAGTAATACGCACCACCCAGAGATGAATGCAATCACTGGAAATCACAATGAGATCCTCCTCCTGAAGAAATGAAGAAAAACCTTCCTAGGGTGGCACTCGAAGTCCCCCGAAGAAAGGGTGAGCTCTTCGCTTGAAGAACTCTTGCTAAACAACAAGTGACTCGGCTAAGCAGCTCGAGCAACCAAAGGGAAATTCGATATTCCAAAGATGATGAAATGTGGAGATGCCTTCCTTATATAGATTTTGTGGAGAACTTTCCCCTCCATTTTCCCTCCATCGTGGGTCCCTCACTTAACTATCGATTTCCCCTCCATGCAAATCGAACTAGGGAATGCGTATTCTCTTAGTGTGGGTGGTCCTCACATATAACTTAACCACATCAAAATAACTTCTAGCCTCCTAATAAAATTGAATGGGCCCCATCACCTCCAAAATTGACCCCAAAATGTAGAAATTAATCATGTTCCAAAATAGTTTAGGAAGGGACATTACATTCTTCCACTGCAACTTCACACTTTTTCACGGCTTCTTCTAGGAGATCGAACTTGCGTGAGTGATTATCCTCCAAATGAATCAAATTGCTTCAATATATATGCCTCTGGTGAGGTTGAATTACCTTTCTTGAGGCCCACTTGGTGTGGAGGCGACATAAATAATTTTTTACTCAAAAATAATTCTTTTTACATGATTCAAAAGCCTAAGAAGGGTCTCTTTAAATGTACAATGACTCTATTGACTTAGAATAAATCCTAGAGGTCCTCAATGGGGACTTTGACCTAAAACATGATGACCCAAGCATGAATCACATGATTTAATAAGTCATAATAAAATTTCTTTTTCGTTTTTTCTCATAAGTACATTTTATTATGACTCAAATACAATTATGAAGATTGAACCTAGTTACATTTTTCAACACTCCCTCTTAACTAGGGAGGTATTCATCATATACAAGTACAAGGAAGATCTCCAACTATGTGAACTAGTTTAGGTACCGCAGTGCCATGGAATAGATTCCTGACCAGGGCAATCTATCCAAGGTCTCTCAACAATTTAGGCACTGCAATGCCACAGACTAGATTTCTGACCAGGGCAATCTATCCTAGTGGGACTAAGATGGACTAAAGCTAACCACCAGACTTACTTGCTAAACACCAACCCAAGGATCTAGGTGTGTATCTGAGGTCAAAGCTCTATGACCAACGCGACCCTCCCTACTTCGGGTTCTAGACATCAGCACATAGTGTCGGCCTAATGTCATCCCAGGCAATGATTCACTCACAAAGCCTCAACAAATCTGATTTTTACAATTAGTAGCAAATCCATCCCGATCCAATAGATCGGTAACAACAATTCTCTTCCGATCAAGCTGATCGATAACAACAAGCATGCAAAACTTCCGAGAGATTTACCTATACAAACAAAACCCCAATCAGTAACAATCTTTCAAATGTACATAAGTAAACACAAACCTCTGGGGTTTTTCAGACATCTTGATGTTGCTTCTCAACTTTTCACAGTAAGACTGAGATTTTCAAATGAATCTTGATAGAAGATTCCTCAACCAGATAGCTTCCTTCCCTACTTTACATGCAACTGCATATTCTGCAACCGAATCCTGCTTTCCTTCTTTCAGCAGCACCTCAAAATGCATTTTCCAATTTCTTCTTTCAAGGTAACCATCATGACTATAATATGCCCTCCCTCTTAACTAGGGACTTGTTTCCATGAAGACAAGAGTGATGTGTCCTTCTCTCACTCATGGCCTTCATTAGTCCTAGTCTAGTGCATGACACATGAAGTAGAGAACCATATCCATCACTCCCTCTTAACCAGGGAGGATCTAATCATTCCTATATAAGGAATATACCCAAGCTCCCTCTTAACCTAGGTGGATCAACTTCTTTTCTACGACATTGGAGAATCTTTCATGGCTTCCATCCTTATCATCAGAGTTATCATGACCATCATCGTCCATATAACTTTCTTCATCATGCTTATCAAATGAACATCTTCACCATCTTTAAGATTATGCACCTCCACAACGTAGATAGCAAGCACAGCCAAATCTATAGGAGCATGAAGTTAACCATATCAAAATCATATAATAATGGAAACATTAGACTTTACAAACATAATAAGCAAGAGTCTTTACTTCTATACTTCAACTTCTTGCCTAGCTTTTATTACAAACCCTAAATCACATCAAAAACTCAATCAAGTTATCAATCTCATTATATCAAGGGCTTCAATATTTATTTTAGAGATATGACAAACTCTTTTACAACATATAGCAAACACTCGAATCAATTCAAACAAGTATAATTTCAACAAAGCATCTAACAACTTTCAGAATTCATATGTTAGACTGTCTATTAGGATTTTGTGCAAACCCTAGATTTCAAACATGAACCATTAAGCTTCAACAATCAAAACCAATCACAACTCAATTTCAAATTTCAACAATCTTTCATAAATCTCAGATTGTCACACTAGTCATCACATATTAGAGAATTGTGCTTCTACTAAGGTTTAGTTACAAAACCCTAGAATTCACAAGTACTATCATCCTAGAGAATGAAACTTCGACTGGGGCTTAGTTCCAAACCCTAGGACGCATGACCATTAGGTCAACTCATATATCTAGGATTCCGTCATGATGCACAAGCATATCATAACATGTGTTAGTCAAACCAAATGACACAAATATCATTATATTAAAGTTAGATATATAACAAACTTGATCAGACTAGGGTTTGATCGGACAAACACACATATACCAAGGATTTCATTTCTAGGATATTATGAGTGTCTTTCTTATACACCTTACCAAACCCTAATGACTTAGGGTTTCAATACTAAACATAACAAACCCTAATCTATCAATACTTCAAAGGTTTGGGATTTTAGACATCACCATTCAACCTTAACAAGCCAAAACCCCAAACATGACATCATCAAAGCATTAAACATTTTTTTTAGACTTCATCAATAACCCTAAGTACTCTAGGGTTTCACACATTATCATTGACATACCCTTAAGTTAGGGTTTTATAGAGAAATTTTTTTAGGGTTCCACAAGAATAATCAAAGATGTGAGGAGGGTAGATTTATCTAATGATTAATCGCCCAATCAAGAATCTTTATGATTCAAGAGTGCTAGAAACAATAATGTTAGTAATGTAGAATAGATTATCAAAAAGAATGAATATACCTTTATCATGAAGAGAACAAAGCTTATGGTCTAAGGCATAACTCTGTTTCATAGCAAACCTTACAATCCCAATGATTTGTCTTATGAGGTCTTCTTTCATAATCCTTGAGTATTTAGTAAGTCTTTCCTAAATAAGGAAAATATGAATAGAAATGTGATTAATATTTAATATAAACAAACTTAGATAAGTAAGGGAAACCAAATATAAAATATAATACAAGGAGTAAGATACTTATCTTTGGAAAGTTGTGAGGGCTCCTTCTTAATTCAAACTTGAGGGATACGTAAGGGATAGAGTCCCTAACAAATAGGTCTTTGACTTTTGATCCTTCCATCTTGTTCTTCTTTGGTGAAACTTCTTTGGCAAAGTTTGCTTGATCCTTGTTCGTCCTTTTATTCCATTGCTCAACTTCTTGAGATTCCCTAGTCTTCTTTCAATAGATCTTCAACCTGCCTTTTTCTTTCTTATGTTCTTCTTTTATCTTAGATCATCAAGCAATTACCAAAACAATAGCAGGAAGATTAAGGACACCAGATGTAGGGGGACAACCAGGATAAAACCCCAATCTTGGGGAAAATCCAGTAAAAAAATCTTTCTTCAATAGTTTTCTTGAGATAATCCAAGACACTTGACTTAGACACAAACATCCTCCACACCAAGTCAACCCTTTCTTTTTTAGCAGATGATCACCGTCCAGTATTGTCTTCGACCTAGATGCAGCAGTAACAGAAGAAACACTTCGATGTAGTAGTATCTTCGACCTAGCAACTTCGATCTCAATGCAAGAACTTCGAGCTTGAAGCACTTAGCTCTTCAACCTTGAATCAACACTTCTACCTTGAAGCAACACTTCGACCTTGATGTCGTACTTCAACCTTGATCACGTAACAAAACTTCTTGATGTCGTAACAGAACCTCGACCTTGATGTCGTAGCCCAAAAAATCACATGTTTGAGAGAGAGAGATAACCCAAAACCTTTGATCTTGGAATTCTCCTTCTTCCATTGCAACTTCGCACTTTTTCACGGCTTCTTCTAGGAGATCAAACTTGTGTGAGTGATTATCCTCCAAATAAATCGAATTGCTTCAATATATAGGCTTCTGGTGAAGTTGATTTACCTTTCTTGAGGTCGACTTGGTGTGGAGGTGACATAATTCATTTTTGACTAAAAAATAATTCCTTTTACATGATTCAAAAGCCCAAGAAGGGTCTCTTTAAATTACAATGACTTTAATGACTTAGAATAAATCCTAGAAATTCTCAATGGAGACTTTGACCTAAAATATGATGACCCAAGCATGAAACCCATGCTTTAATAAGTCATAATAATAATAATAAAATTTCTTTTTCATTATTTTTCATAAGTACATTTTATTATGACTCAAATACAATTATGAAAACCGAACCTAGTTACATTTTTCAACAGATGCAACCTGTTTACTCTGATTCTGCTCTTTACTTTTCCTTTGATAAGTATAACCTTTACTTCTAGCAATCTCTAGAATTTGCTCTTGAGATGGACTTTCACCACAGATTTGAGTCATAGGATCATAGGATCTTTTTCGTCACTGAAGTTAGGGTGAAGTATGAGGAAATCATATATATGCAATGACCTTCCTTGGAAGAATTATGACTTACATTATTAATCTGTTCATTTGTTGTTTCATCCAAAATTTTCCTAGCAATAACACATGCACTCTCTTCATGGAAACCTTCGCATGGTCTACAAAATGGGATAGGATGGTCAACAACATTGGTAGACTCAAGTGGAGTGGAAGGTCTCTGATCATTAGGAGGATTCCCTCTTGACCATGGATTATTGTTTCCTCTATTGTTATTATTATTTATAGGCTAAACATTTTGATTCTGATTTCGTTCCATTTGAATCAACCTAGACTACATGGCACTTATTTCTCAAGTATGTTCAATTCTCGTTTCCTTAATCATTTGCATTAAATCTTTAATGGGATCATGCTCTACCTCTTTTATTTCTTTTCCTTTAAACTTGACCAAACCTCTCTCAAAACCAGAAATCCCTCATTTACCCGAAGCTTTCTTATCCTTCTCTAATTCTTCAACTACATTCTGAGCAACAACTAAATTGGAAGGTTTGGCACATCTTATCTCATATTGAGTGTCAACACAAAAGGCCTCGAGATATTGCTCCAACATTGTTTTGTCAGGTGGTCTGTAATCATGAGCCATATCTTTTAGGATACCATTGAATCTTTGATTAAATTTTCAATTGGTTCATTTTCTCTTTTCTTATTAGAGTTAAGTTCTTTGACCAAATATTTTCCCTCTTTTGTCCCCAAATTTATCTTTGAATACATCGGTGAGAGCTTGCAAAGAATCAAAAGCGTTATCAGGCTTGTCATGAAACCATTGCAATGCATCATCTTCTAATGAAAGGACAAAGAGCTTCATTCTAATGTCCTCATGATTGTACACAGTCGGATGAGCGTATCTTTGTACAAAAGTTGTGAACTCTCTTATGTGAGCGTTAGTGTTGACTGCATTGTTCCCCTTGAAAATTGGGAGCTTGTTCATATGTAGGGACCCAAATCAGAAAGTTTTGGAACAAGCACTTCATATAAAACTAACATGCATTTTCCAGAAGATTGCCATGTAAAACCAAAACCATAAATCTATAAATTGCACGAAATCTCATTAAAAGATCACAATACCAGGAACAATGAGAAATGCAGCAACCAAAATCCAACTTTATTATATATAGATAGATGCCAATACAATATCTGGGAATGACCCTCCGGTCTCTAAACTGAAATAGAAAAACAATCACTACACTTGTGGATTCTAAATGAATTCACCAAGGGGAGATGGGTGCTCTCCCAATCTCTCTATATCACCCGAGGGATTTCGTCCCGGGGCTACCAATGGAGTAGAGAACCGGGTCTTCAACTTATCATACAAGAAACAATATCGAAAACCAAGATGTCCTCCAATGACCTCGTCCCCTCTTTTATAGATATGATGGACCTCTCTAGAATCTTCTATTTTATTATATTTTAATCATGGAGCACTTTTCCCTCTTTTATTTAATTAAAATATTCTTTTAATACGAGAAAAGGGTAAATTGGCCACCATGTCTCCTTAGGTCACTGAAAATGCCATCCAAAAGTCCCATCATGTAGATCTTCTCGTTCCGGTTCCAACGAGCTATTACACTGAGGTGTTCTATCAATTAACCTCGGAATGCCACCTCGAGCATAATTAATTAAGTTATACCCAATAATAATGTTGATTTTTGAAAGTTGTTGGAATGCAACAGAACGAAAGGCAAATTGTGTTGATGATGGAATATGCCAAGAGAATTCCATCAAATTCCATAAAAACTCCTCCAAACTCCATCAGGGCACCTGATGACATAAACCTGCTCCACTGACCTGGCCATCCATTGTCCTGGAAATCCACCCTGTCTATACTATGAAGAAAAAATAAAAATGGGGACATGACAAACCTCCCGCCCCAAGATTGCTTGGCCTCAAGCAATCCAAACCTGTGGACCAATCTGGTGGCCCAACGCCACTGAGACCCAATGCCCAGATCCCATATGAACCACTAGTCCACGTCACGTCTCCAAGCTATTGAAATATGACTGGATCCTCCAATACTTGGATCCCATGTCTATCTTTGACTGAACTTGCTGCCAGTAGTTCAACCTGGATACCTGTAATATTCCTAATTAGCAATGGCTAATTGGAATATTCGATTTTGCTCAATTTTGCCTTCTATAGCTATTTATAAATAAAAAGGTGAGGAGAGGGGGACATACTCACTTCATGAATAAAGACACTCCCTAGTAGCACAATGTTGTAACTTAAAAGGTGAGCCAAGGGGGGCCAAAGAACCACGTAGAGGAGGGGCCCACGTAAACACTTGGAGTGACTGCGCAGATGGTGAGAAACACGTGGCAAGAGGAAAGCTACGTTGGAGGAGGTGAGCCTTGGGATTGAGAGAGGCCAACGCTATAAAGGAGAGAGGAGCCTCCTCATTTTGGGATGGGATTATGTGCATTTGAGCTAGTCACTTCGACTTAGAGCACGCTGGCTATTTAGCTAGTTTGCAGCGTTGTTTAGTGCATTGAGTGTCTTCGTTCGGAGATCTCACCCTTAGCCCCGGGGGACTTCGAGTACCTGCTCGGGCAAGGTATTTCCATCAGTATTTTTGCAGTAGTTTAATCAACATTTTGGTTGGAGGATTGAGCATCTTGGATGACTGTGCAGTGTTGAGAGGGATGACACAGTTCTTTCTGGCAGGAGTTTTGGATTGACATTTTGCAGGGGGATTTGTGTTGGGAGGTTGAGTAGGGGATCAACCCTTGCATATTGGAGGATTTTGGCTTGAGTTTTAGGCAGAGTTGTGGTGGGTTTATTTCAGTAGTAACGCAGAGCCTTGAGGGATTGCATGGGTCCTCAAGGGGGGCGATTTTCGGGGGTTGGCCATTTTAGAAAAACTTTCTGACATTTTCTGGGTTTCTTGAGTAGAATCCGATTCCAGAGTTTCAGCATTTTCTGTGGAGGGGAACAACTCCAAATCCTCATTTGATTTCCACCAGCAGCAGCAGCGCGACAGTTCTCTAGCAGCCTGGACGTAGTTCAGAGAGAGGCCATTCCTTTGCTATTCTGAGTGTATTTCTTCACTTGCCTTATGCAAGTCGAGGTGCCATCTATCTGATCACCTCCTGTACTCATTCTATTACTCAGTATAATAAAATGGTTTAGCATTGCTCTCTGCATTTCTTGAGTATCTGCTTATATTTCATACTTATAGTATTATATGTTACACCCCTGTTATTTTTATCATTTTGAGCTTCCCAGTTATTATATCATTTATACGTATTTGGTTGGAGTTTACTAGGGTTTGGGGAATATCTCGGAAACGGGATATTACAGTGGTATCAGAGCATAGATCTGGCTTAGCCTGTGGAGCTAGCAATCTATGACACTGGGGGAAAAGCCCTACATCTGTTACAGAGGTAGGAGATACAGAGACACTGGGCGTAGGTTGGAGAACACTTACGGAGAGGGAGACTGTGTTCTGGTGGTGGACGCAGAACAGGAGGAGCCTATGGTGGACGCAGAACAGAAGGAGCCTGTGGTGGACGCAGAGCAGGAGAATCTGATGGCAGATGATGACGAGAAGAGATTTGCGGACATGCTCCTCAAATCAGTACAGGATTTGTCGAGGCAGATTGAGGTGATGGGGCAGAGATTCACGACAGTAGAGGCTAGACAGCGTGAGAACCCACGGGTTTTCCAGGTTGGTGAGGGATTGGGTGCATCCCACCATTTGCCAGAGCAGCGTGATACTACACAGTAGGTGGCCTAACATGCCCCTACACGCTCTACCATGCCCACTTTCGTAGGAGCAGACACGGGGGACGGAGCGCAGCAGGAGGCAGAGTCCGGTCATATGGGCGATTATTTTGCAGAATACCAGGCCTATGGGTAGGAGTTCAGGGAGGCTCTCTCATTCAGAGACTTTGTTAAGCACCAGCGGGATAGTAGACCCTGCGACCATCATAGAGGGTACCGACATTATCACAATGGTGACACCCACCGTGAAGCTAGTAGATTCCACTTGCCTACGTTTGATAGTTCATCAAATAGTTTGGCAAAGTCTCTGGTGGAGAAGTTGGACATTTACTTCCAACTTAACTAGATGTCGGAGACAGAGGCCATCAAGGTGGCGACATTACATTTGGATGGTGAGGCCCAGGATTAGTGGTTCCATGGGATGGTTACACTTGGACACTCCACAGTGACGACATATGCCGAGTTCACCAAGAGATTGATGGAGAGGTTTGATCGGAGGGATCCCGAACAACACTTTGTGGAGCTAACGAGGCTCAAATAGACGGGGAGCCCAGAGACTTACATTTCAGATTTCTTGAGGGTTTCAGTGATGGTGCCAGATCTGTCCGCGGCATGGAGGATCTACATGTATGTTGAGGGGTTAGCAGAGCCACTTCGGGGTCTAGTCAGATCCGCTAGACCAACCACCCTTCAGGATGCTATTAGCAGGACCCGGGACTTCCCGGACACCTTACCCCAGCGATAAGCTTTTCAGCCTAAGGGGAAGGATGTGAGGATTCCGCCTCCGAAGGGGAATCTAGGACGAGTATAGATTGATGATGATGCCAGGAGGGAGTTGAAGAAGAAGCAGTTGTGCTTCACCTGTCAGGAGCCGTGGGCACCGGGACATAGATGTGCTGCTGGCAAAGCACATTTTATTGAGGTCTTCTCCGAGAGCAGCGGGGAAGAGGATGAGGAGGATGATGTGGAGGAAGAAGGTAGTTATGCCGCGTAGGATCGTTTTCCACCTCCACCACCAGTAGCGGGTGGTGCAGGGTTTGCACCTACCGAAGGGGCCCTTGCAGCATTGCGAGGAGTTCCCAAGTATTTGACGCTGCGCGTACGGGGGATAGTACGTGGCCAACGGGTATCAGTTTTGGTTGATAGTGGGGTAACCCACAACTTTATCGATGCACAGATGGTTGAGCGGAGAGGCATACAGACAAAGAGCTTCGATGGCTTTTCAGTTTTGGTCCCATGAGATCAGACCATGGTGTGTGCTCGTTATGTTCCAGAGTTATCAGTGACGATGGGCACCTACACACTGGGTGACCACTTTTTAGTGGTTGATATTCCGGACACCAACATGATATTGGGTGTTCAGTGGCTTCTCACTCTAAGGAAGGTCACGACAGATTGGAAGACCCTAGAGATGGAGTGGGATGATGAGAGGACAGGGAGGCATGAGAAGATACGGGGACAGCACACATATCCGCCTCAGACTGTTTCGGCTCATCAGATGGAGGCAGTCTTACGCAAGGGAGACGTAGAGTGGGCAGTGGAGCTACGTGCATCAGAGGCAAGGACTACAGAGCAGACAGTGCACCCAGAGATACCGTCCATCCTTGAACGGTATGCCATAGTATTTGGGGAGATTCCACCAGGACAGCCACCAGACCGGGGGTTTGAGAACACCATTGAGCTTGAGCAGGGCATACAGACATTGATTACTACCCTATAGGCATCCCAAGGCCTATCGGGATCAGATTGAGCGAGCCATTCAGGACTTGCTGGCTCTTGGGCACATTCGGCCAAGGACGAGTCCTTTTGCTTCTTCCGTGGCGTTGGTGAAGAAGGAGGACGACACATTGAGGATGTGCCTTGACTACAGGGCCCTGAACAAGAAGACCTTGAGGAACAGGTACCCCATACCCAGGATCGATGAGTTGATGGATGAATTGAGAGGAGCTCAGTTCTTCTCAAAGATTGATTTGAGTTCTGGGTACCATCAGATGCGCGTGAGGGAACAGGACATTCCCAACACTGCCTTCAGGTGTCACTATGGGCACTTTGAGTTTTTGGTGATGCCCTTCGGGCTAACCAACACCCCAGCTACATTCCAGTCTTGCATGAATCACATCTTCCACAGTCACTTGAGGAAGTGTGTTGGTATTCTTTGACGATATACTCATTTATAGCAAGACTTGGGAGGAGCATCTCGAGCACACTGAGACAGTATTACACATCTTGGAGGAGCAGCAGTTCTATGCCAAGCTCTCCAAATGTGAGTTCGGGTTGATGGAGATGTTATACTTGGCACACATCAAAGGAGTGGACGCAGTGAGGGTCCACGGGGAGAAGATCAGGGCCATCAGAGATTGGCCGGAGCCGAGAAACGTGACGAAACTTTGAGGATTCATTAGCATTTGTACTTACTACTGGAAGTTCGTCAAGGGTTTCTCACAACTCGCTGCACCCCTAATAGATTTGACGAGGAAGGGGGCATTCAGTTGGTCGGATACAGCGCAGCGAGCCTTCGACAGGCTTAAGGAGGTTATGAGCAGCTGTCCAGTGCTTGTGTTGCCAGATTTTACGCAGCCGTTTGTTTTGGAGTGTGATGCGTCAGGAGAGGGGATCGACGCAGTATTGATGCAGGGAGGTTTCCCTATAGCCTTTGAGAGCCGGAAGCTCCTTCCGCATGAGAGGTTGTATTCTAGATATGACAAGGAGATGCTGGCCATCATGCATACATTGGCCAAGTTCCAGCAGCATCTAGTGGGTAACAGGTTCAGGGTGAGGACTGATCACAACAGCCTCAGGTTCTTTTTGGAGCAGAAGCAACTACAGGAGAGGCAGTAGAAGTGGATCAGTAAGATCCAAGCATATGACTTTGACATTATGTCAAGGGTAAGAACAACGTGGTAGTGGATGCCCTTTCACGTAGACCAGCCACGTTGTCTCTTATGAGCTTGGACGCAGACTGGAGGGCTCGACTCTTGGTAGAGTACTCCAAGGACAGATTTGCATGTGAGGTTTTGGATGGGCAGGTGGCGGATGACAGGTACAGGGTGGTCGATGAGATCATCTACTACAGTGATCGGATCTTCTTGATTGAGAGATCTCAGCTCAGGAAGAAGATACTTCAGGGATCACATGATTCACCATTGGCAGACCATCAGGGGTTTACCAAAACCTACAGGGCCATTAGAGAGAGGTTCTCATGGAAGGGCCTCAAGGAGGACGTACTCTAGCATGTCGGGGAGTGCGATGTTTTCCAGAGGAACAAGGGAGAGATGAGCCATCCCGCAGGATTATTGCAGCCTCTTCCCATTCCGGAGGGGAAATGGGAGAGCATTTCGATGGACTTCATCACAGGGTTGCCCATGGTGCAGGGCAAGGATTGTATCTTTGTCAACGTTGATCGACTAACAAAGTACGCACATTTTTTCGCCATATCCGCACACTACACAACAGCACAGGTGGCCAAGCTGTTCTTCAGAGAGGTCTTCAGGCTACATGGTCTTCCTAAGACCATCATCAGTGACAGGGACAGCCGTTTCATAGGCAGGTTTTGGCAGGAGCTTTTCTGGTTGGTGGGGACGGAGTTGACACTGAGTACCAGTTATCACCCACAGATGGACGAGCAGACAGAGATAGTTAACAAGTGGCTGGAGGGCTACTTGCGTAACTATGTCAGTGGGCAGCAGAGAGCATGGCTGAAGTGGCTGCATCTGGGGGAGTACTGCTACAACGCTACCCATCACATGTCCATTGGTATGTCACCATTCTATGCTTTGTATGGATATCATCCTTTATCTTTTGCTGACGTGATGTTTGGTGCTAGCAAGGCTCCGAGAGCCAAGATTTGGATCCAAGAGAGTCAAGATATTCTCCGAGCTCACAAGGATAATATGGCTAAAGCGCAGAACCAACAGAAGTTGTATGCTGATAGGGGTTGGGTGGAGAGACAGTTTGAGGTAGGGGACCTGGTCTACCTACGATTACAACCATACCGACAGTTGTCACTGAAGCAGAAGGGGGTTGAGAAGCTCAAACCCCGCTTTTATGGGCCATACAGGGTGTTACACAGGATTGGACAGGTTGCATATGAGTTGGAGTTGCCCCAAGGCAACAAGATTCATAACATTTTTCATGCATCATGCCTGAAGAAGGCATTGGGGCAGCATGTGACAGTGACAGATGAGCTACCACCCACGGATGATGAGGGGCATTTGGTGTTGTAGCCAGAGGCTATTATTGATACCAGGGAGAGGCGGCTGCGGAGCAGGACAGTCTGGGAATTCTTGGTGAGGTGGAAGAATTTACTGGATGAGGATGCCAATTGGGAGAGTGAGAAGATCCTACAATATCCATCACTTCAGTTGCTTGAGGACAAGCAAAATTTTGCCGGGGGAGACTGTAATATTCGTAATTAGCCATGGCTAATTGGAATATTCGATTTTGCTCAATTTTGCCTTCTATAGCTATTTATAAATAAAAAGGTGAGGATAGGGGGACATACTCACTTCATGAATAAAGACACTCCCTAGTAGCACAACGTTGTAACTTAAAAGGTGAGCCAAGGGGGGCTAAAGAACCACGTAGAGGAGGGGCCCACGTAGACACTTGGAGTGACTGCGCAGATGGTGACAAACACGTGGTAAGAGGAAAGCTACGTTGGAGGAGGTGAGGCTTGGGATTCAGAGAGGCCAACACTATAAAGGAGAGAGGAGCCTCCTCATTTTGGCATGGGATTATGTGCATTTGAGCTAGTCACTTCGACTTAGAGCACGCTAGCTGTTTAGCAGTCTACAGCATTGTTTAGTGCATTGAGTGTCTCCGTTCGGAGATCTCACGCTAAGCCCCGGGGGACTTCAAGTGCCTGCTCAGGCAAGGTATTTCCATCAGTATTTTTGTAGTAGTTTCATCAGCGTTTTGGCAGGAGGATTGAGCATCTTGGATGACTGCGCAGTCTTGAGAGGGATGACACAGTTCTTTCTGGCAGGAGTTTTGGATTGACATTTTGCAGGGGGATTTGTGCTGGGAGGTTGAGCAGGGGATAAACCCTTGCATATTAGAGGATTTTTGCTGAGTTTTAGGCAGAGTTGTGGTGGGTTTATTTCAGTAGCAGCGCAGAGCCTTGAGGGATTGCGTGGGTCCTCAAGGGGGGCGATTTTCGGGGGTCGGCCATTTCAGAAAAGCTTTCTGGGGTTTTCTAGGATTCCTGAGTAGAATCCGATTCCAGAGTTTCAACATTTTTTGAGGAGGGGAACAACCCCAAATACTCATTTGATTTCCAGCAGCAACGCAACATGGCAGTTCTCCAACAGCTTGGATGCAGTTCAAAGAGAGGCCATTCCTTTGCTATTCTGAGTGTATTTCCTCACTTGCCTTGTGCAAGTTGAGGTGCCATCTATCTGATCACCTCCTGTACTCATTCTACTTTTTAGTATAATAAAATGGCTTAGCATTTCTCTCTGCATTTCTTGAATATCTGCTTATATTTCATGCTTATATTATTATATGTTACACCCCTGTTATTTTTATCATTTTGAGCTTCCCGGTTATTATATCATTTATACGTATTTGGTTGGAGTTTACTGGGGTTTGGGGAATATCTTGGAAACGGGATATTACAATACCAATGCCACCAAGAAGGAACATTATTGCTACATGGCTCCTGCTGTGTTGTAGCTTCGATTGTGAATGTTGCCCCACTAACCGTGTACCAGCTCATCAGCTTTCTCCAATCTAATCCTTGGAAAACCTTAAGGTCAGTCTCACCATACTGATGTTGCGCTGAGATACTAATAAGTGGCCAACGCACATTTTGCTGCCGACTAGAGCATGTAATATCCGCCACCTCTAAGGGCTCTTGCAATACATTGCTCCTAACTAAAAATGATACTCCATCAATAGCGTACCAGCTCATGATCTCTCGCCAATCCAATGCATGGACACTTGCAAGGAACCAGTCTATTGGACTGATATGGGTCCTTGCTCAACTGATGATGCTCTATTTGGTCAATCAACAATATCCATCGAGAAAGTCGTGCCTCTCCCTATAATGGGTACAAGTGGCCAAACCTATGTTGTAAGCCCTATCTATGTACTCCTGGAGAGGGCTGCTCCAAGAATGTCCTGAAGCTCTGCCAACTGCTTGTGCATCTACCAACACCTCATCAATGGGTTGGCCCAAAGATGGATGCGCCACCATCTCCAACAACTCCTTGTTGATTTGGGGTAGCATCAGATGTGCTCTAGCCTCAAAACTTGTTGGAGAGGCTAAGGAACATGAGATCTCCAATACCTAGAAATGGTTTGGGTAGATTCTAAACAGTTTGAGAGATATTAAAATAATTAATATTTTTAATGGAGTCCCTAAGTCTAAACTTAGGAAAAATAAAATATTAATGTGTATTAATATAAAACTATGTTAGAATGGTCCAAAAGTCATGGATCAAGCTAGAATTAATCTTAGCCGTTGATTAGAAACTTAATCTCGGTCGTTGAATTTTCAACGAAAAAAGTATAAAAGGAGGCTTGAGGGTCACTTGGAGAACACACCGAGTTGATCAAGATTTCGATTTTTTGGGGCAGGGTTTGTTGAGGAAGTCGAAAGAGTGATCAGAGCTGCAGCGGAGGGGCAGTGAATACAGAAGTAGAGAGGCAGAGTGAGTATTGGGAGGATCAACGCAGAAGCCGTGAAAGAGGGACGCAGAGCCAGCTAGAGGTTCACACAAAGCCAACCAGGGCTCACGCAGAGGCAGCCAGGTGTTGCGTAATGCCTCAGAGAGCCAGTGTGGGTGATGCAGAGGCTCTAAGGGCTGACGCAGTGCCTCCAAAGGCTGACGTAGGGCAAGCTAGCGTGACACTGGGCAGATGCTGGGCTAGAAAGGGCTGACGTAGTCCCCAGAGGCTAACGTTGGGTTTTTCGTGGGGCAGATTGGAGCTGGTAGCTGTCAGAGTGTTTATCCGGGGTTTCAGCCGGAACATCTGTCTCTGACTGAGAGGTACTACTGTCGAGATTATTCTCTATTGGGTGAGCCGGTTTTAGCACCCAGATTGTATTCTGAAACTGCTTAATAATACAAACCCTTAGATAGCTGCACCGATTTTCCCACATTGGGTTTTTCGGGGACATTGGTCCAAAAACAACAGTGTCACTTGTGTGCTTGTTTTGTTTCTTTCAGTTGATGATCTGTAATGTGCTGAGCATGTATTTGTATTTATTTTTAGTATTTACATGGTAAATAACTTGTTAATTAATCAGAACAAGTAGGCAGAAATAAATCAGAAAAGTACATGAAGGATTTCTAATAGTTAGACTTAGAAATTTCAACATGGTATCAAAGGCAGGTTGTAGATCACAAGAGAATTGAGGACATCAGCCGAGCAGAGCAACAGTAGTAGAAAACGGTTGTCCCTAGTGACAGAAGCTATTCCTAGCAAAGAAGCAGCAAGGAAGGGGTGACCCAGTGCCTGCGTCATCAAGTTTGAGTCGGGAAGAGGATTAGCGCAGTGGCAGAGGGGAGCAAACTCGACTTACATAGTGCCCGGTCATCTTTCTCAGTCAGGAAGGATTGACGGTTGTGGCCAGGAGGTGCGGATTTTGCTAGTGTCGGGATTGCGCAGAGCCTAGAAGCTCTAACCTTTAGGTTGCTAGGGCTTAGGAGGCTGTGGGTAAGTTGCAGAGTGAAGCTGGTGGGGTATTGTAGTCAGAAAAATACCTAACAAGGCAAGACCAAGAAGGAGGGAGTTGCTGCCGAGGATTTCTAGCCAAGAAATCCAGATTAGTGGTGCAGCTGCACTAAGGATCGGAGTGGGGGCATCTCGACATTGGCAGAGGGGTTTCCAGGAGAGAAATCGAGGCTCAGAGGGAGTCACACCGAGAACTTCTAGGAGGGAAGTAGAGGAGTAGTAAGATGGCAGTGAATGGGGTAAGAGACCAGGACAGACTGGACAAAGCCTCAAACTTCGTAGTTTGGAAGGCTAGAATCTTATCCGTTCTAGACATGAACTGTCTCAAGCACTTGGACTTGAGGACAAGACCTGTCCCAGTTGACCCGCCTGATAATGATAAGTACGAGGATGCCATGGCGAGGGCTAAGAGCATCATCCTTGACGGGGTCAAGGACCATGTAGTACCACATATTGGAGAGAAGAATACGGCAAATGAGATGTGGGAGGCCCTAAGGAAATTGTATCAACATACTTCCGTGTAGGGGAAGGTGCTACTAGAAAATCAGCTGCGGTCATACCAGATGTAGAAGGGAGAAAATATCGAAACCTTCCTCAGTTGATTGAAGGAGATCCGGGATCAGCTGACCTCCATAGGGATCAGCTGAGAACAACCCTGAACGCAGTCTCAGAAGACTGGGAGGTGTTTGTCCAGAGCATACTGGGTAGGGCGACCCTTCCAGATTGGGAGGAAATGTGTACGTCTCTTCTCCAAGAAGAGATCAAAAGGCTAAGAAAGGTAGGAAGCAACAACAAGGGGATCAGAATCAAGAAGGAGGAAGAAGAGGATGTTTCCCTAGCATCTGAGGGAAAGTAGGAGAAACAGAAGAAGAAGGACCTCTCCAAGGTCAAATGCTTCAACTGTGGGGAACTGGGTCACTATGCTAGCCAGTGGCCGAGGAAGAAAAGCGAGGGAGAGGTTTCCGAGACCAAGGTTGTACCAGCAAGGGCAGAGAAGGAAGTGGAGACAGATTATGACTGTGCCATGAGTGCTCACACGACACTTGATTGGAAGTGGGGAGACATCGAACTGTAGTCAGACAGACTACAGGCGATGAGGGGCAGGATCCTTGAGGTACCCAACCTCTCGAATTATACCTGGCTACGAGAGCCCCGAAGAGGAGTAGGAGTGCTGGCGGATGTCGGTAGAGACGGATGCGGATGGAGCGATAGAGGGAGCTACAATGCAGGAGTCCCAGGACAGCGTGAGGCAGTAGTGCGAGATGCACAGAGTTGATGCAGTAGTGTAGAGGTTAGAGAGGGAGCACTTGTCAGTGACAGAGGGAGCTTCAGCATCGGGAGTGCTTCTAGCCTGACAAGGATGTCACAAGTTGGGTGGATCAGTTACTTACTTCTCAGTAACTGAGTTGTAGTGTAGCAGTTAGCAGTGGCAGTGCTATGGGTAGCACGATGCAGCATGATGAGAGGGGTTGCAGTGCAAATGCAGCAGTGGGGCAGCATGTGACAGTGACAGATGAGCTACCACCCACAGATGATGAGGGGCATTTGGTGTTGCAGCCAGAAGCTATTATTAATACCAGGGAGAGGCGGCTGCGAAGCAGGACAGTCCGGGAATTCTTGGTGAGGTGGAAGAATTTACCGGATGAGGATGCCACTTACGAGAGTGAGAAGATCTTGCAACATCCATCACTTCAGTTGCTTGTGGACAAGCAAAATTTTGTCGGGGGATACTGTAATATTCCTAATTAGCCATGGCTGATTGGAATATTTGATTTTGCTCAATTTTGCCTTCTATAGCTATTTATAAATAAAAAGGTGAGGATAGGGCGACATACTCACTTCATGAATAAGGACACTCCCTAGTAGCACAACATTGTAACTTAAAAGGTGAGCCAAGGGGGGCCAAAGAACCACGTAGAGGAGGGGCCCACGTAGACACTTGGAGTGACTGCGCAGATGGTGAGAAACACGTGGCAAGAGGAAAGCTACGTTGGAGGAGGTGAGCCTTGGGATTGAGAGAGGCCAACGCTATAAAGGAGAGAGGAGCCTCCTCATTTTGGCATTAGATTATGTGCATTTGAGCTAGTCACTTCAACTTAGAGCACGCTGGCTGTTTAGCTAGTCTGCAGCACTGTTTAGTGCATTGAGTGTCTCCGTTCGGAGATCTCACCCTTAGCCCCGGGGGACTTCGAGTGCCTGCTCGGGCAAGGTATTTCCATCAGTATTTTTGCAGTAGTTTCATCAGCATTTTGGCAGGAGGATTGAGCATCTTGGATGACTGCGCAGTCTTGAGAGGGATGATGCAGTTCTTTCTGGCAGGAGTTCTGGATTGAGGTTTTGCAGGGGGATTTGTGCTGGGAGGTTGAGCAGGGGATCAGCCCTTGCATATTGGAGGATTTTTGCTGAGTTTCAGGCAGAGTTGTGGTGGGTTTATTTCAGTAGCAGCGCAGAGCCTTGAGGGATTGCGTGGGTCCTCAAGGGGGCGATTTTCAGGGGTTGGCCATTTCAGAAAAGCTTTCTGGGTTTTTCTGGGTTTCTTGAGTAGAATCCGATTCCAAAGTTTCAGCATTTTCTGAGGAGGGGAACAGCCCCAAATCCTCATTTGATTTCCAGTAGCAGCAGTAGCATGGCAGTTCTCCAACAGCTTGGACGTAGTTCAAAGAGAGGCCATTCCTTTGCTATTTTGAGTGTATTTCTTCACTTGCCTTGTGCAAGTTGAGGTGCCATCTATCTGATCACCTCCTGTACTCATTCTATTACTCAGTATAATAAAATGGCATAGCATTTCTCTCTGCATTTCTTGAGTATCTGCTTATATTATTATATGTTACACCCTTGTTATTTTTATCATTTTGAGCTACCTGGTTATTATATCATTTATATGTATTTGGTTGGAGTTTACTGAGGTTTGAGGAATATCTCGGAAACGGGATATTACAATACCAATGCCACCAAGAAGGAGCATTATTGCTACATGGCTCCTGCTGTATTGTAGCTTCGGTTGTGAATGTTGCCCCACTAACCGTGTACCAGCTCATCAGCTCTCTCTAATCCAATCCTTGGAAAACCCCAAGGTCAGTCTCACCATACTGATGCTGCGCTGAGATACTGATGAGTGGCCAACGCACATTTTGTTACTGACTAGAGCATGTAATATCCGCCACCTCTAAGGGCTCCTGCAATACATTGCTCCTAACTAAAAATGATACTCCATCAATAGGGTACCAGCTCATGATCTCTCGCCAATCCAATGCATGGACACATGTGCAAGGAACAAGTCTACTAGGCTGATATGGGTCCTTGCTCAACTGATGATGCTCTATTTCGTCAATCAACAATATCCATCGAGAAAGTCGTGCCTCTCCCTATAATGGGTACAAGTGGCCAAACCTATGCTGCAAGCCCTATCTATGTACTCCTAGAGAGGGCTGCTCCAAGAATGTCTTGCAGCTCAGCCAACTGTATATGCATCTACCAGCACCTCATCAATGGGTCGGCCCAAAGATGGATGCGCCACCATCTCTAACAACTCCTTGTTGATTTGGGGTAGCATCAGATGTGCTCTAGCCTCAAAACTTGGTGGAGAGGCTAAGGAACATGAGATCTCCAATACCTAGAAATGGTTTGGGTAGATTCTAAACAGTTTGAAAGATATTAAAATAATTAATATTTTTAATGGAGTCCCTAAGTCTAAACTTAGGAAAAATAAAATATTAATGTGTATTAATATAAAACTATGTTAGAATGGTCCAAAAGTCATGAATCAAGCCAGAATTAATCTTAGCCATTGATTAGGGACTTAATCTCGGTCGTTGAATTTTCAATGAGAAAAGTATAAAAGGAGGCTTGAGGGTCACTTGGAGAACACACCGAGTTGATCAAGATTTCGATTTTTTGGGGCATGGTTTGCTGAGGAAGTCGAAAGAGTGATCAGAGCTGCATCGGAGGGGCAGTGAATACAGAAGCAGAGAGGCAGAGTACTAGAAGGATCAACGCAAAAGCCGTGAGAGAGGGACGTAGAGCCAGCTAGAGGTTCACACAGAGCCAACCGGGGCTCACGCAGAGGCAACCAAGAGCTGCGTAGTGCCTTAGAGAGCCAGCGTGGGTGACGCAGAGGCTCTAAGGGCTGACGTAGTGCCTCTTGAGGCTGACGTAGGGCGAGCTAGGGTGACGCTGGGCAGATGCTGGGCTAGAAAGGGCTGACGCAGTCCCTAGAGGCTAACGTTGGGGTTTTCGTGGGGCAGATTGGAGCTGGTAGTTGTCAGAGTGTTTATCCGGGGTTTTAGCCGGAACATCTGTCTCCGACTGAGAGGTTCTACTGTGAAGATTATTCTCTATTGGGTGAGTCGGTTTGGGCACCCAGATTGTATTCTGACACTGCTTAATAATACAAACTCTTAGATAGCTACACCGATTTTCCCGTATTGGGCTTTTCAGGGACATTGGTCCAAAAACAACAGTGTCACTTGTGTGCTTGTTTTGTTTCCTTCAGTTGATGATCTGTAATGTGATGAGCATTATTTGTATTTATTTTCAATATTTACATGGTAAATAACTTGTTAATTAATCAGAACAAGTAGGCAGAAATAAATGAGAAAAGTACATGAAGGATTTCTAATAGTTAGACTTAGAAATTTCAACATGGTGTCAAAGGCAGGTTGCAGATCACAGGAGAACTGAAGACATCAGCAGAGCAGAGCAGCAGTAGCAGAAAACAGTTGTCCCTAGTGACAGAAGCTATTCCTAGCAGAGAAGCAGCAAGGAAGGGGTGACGCAGTGCCTGCATGATGAAGTTTGAGTCGGGAAGAGGATCAGCGCAGTGGCAGAGGGGAGCAAACTCGACTTACATAGTGCCCAGTCATTTTTCTCAGTCAGGAAGGATTGACAGCTGTGGCTAGGAGGTGCGGATTTTGCTAGTGTCGGGATTGTGCAGAGCCTATAAGCTCTAACCTTCAGGTTGCTGGGGCTTAGGAGGCTACGGGTAAGTTGCAGAGTGAAGCTGGTGGGGTATTGTAGTCAGAACAATACCTAACATGGCAAAACCAAGAAGGAGGGAGTTGCTGTTGAGGATTTCTAGCCAAGAAATCCAGATCAATGGTGCAACTACACTAAGGATCGGAGTGGGGGCATCTCCACATTGGCAGAGGGGTTTCTAGGAGAGAAATCGAGGCTCAGAGGGAGTCACACCGAGAAATTCTAGGAGGGAAGTAGAGGAGCAGTGAGATGGCAGTGAACGGGGTAAGAGACTAGGACAGACTAGACGAAGCCTCAAACTTCGTAGTCTGGAAGGCTAGAATCTTATCCGTTCTAGACAGGATCCGTCTCAGGCACTTGGCCTTGAGGACAAGATCGGTCCCAGTTGACTCGGCTGATAATGATAAGTACAAGGATGCCATGGCGAGGGCTAAGAGCATCATCCTTGATGGGGGCAAGGACCATGTAGTACCACATATTGGAGAGAAGAATACGGCAAATGAGATGTGGGAGACCCTAAGGAAATTGTATCAACATACTTCCGTGCAGGGGAAGATGCTACTAGAAAATCAACTGCGGTCATACCAGATGCAGAAGGGAGAAAATATCGAAACCTTCCTCGGTCGATTGAAGGAGATCCGGGATCAGATGACCTCCATAGGGGCCACGCTGGATCAAGAATTGATGCTGAGAACAGCCTTGAACGCAGTCTTAGAAGACTGGGAGATGTTTGTCCAGAGCATACTGGGCAGGGCGACCATTCTAGATTGGGAGGAAATGTGTGCGTCTCTTCTCCAAGAAGAGATCAAAAGGCTAAGGAAGGTAGGAAGCAGCGACAAGGGGATCAGAATCAAGAAGGAGAAAGAAGAGGATGTTTCCCTAGCATTTGAGGGAAAGTAGGAGAAACAGAAGAAGAAGGACCTCTCCAAGGTCAAATGCTTCAACTGTGGGGAACTGGGTCACTATGCTAGCCAGTGGCCAAGGAAGAAAAGCGAGGGAGAGGTTTCCAAGACCAAGGTTGTTCCAGCAAGGGCAGAGAAGGAAGTGGAGACAGATGATGACTGTGTCATGAGTGCTCACACGCCACTTGATCGGAAGTGGGGAGACATCAAACTGTAGTCAGACGGACTACAGGCGATGATGGGCAGGATCCTTGAGGTACCCAACCTCTTAGATTATACCTGGCTACGAGAGCCCCGAAGAGTAGGAGTGCTGGTGGATGTCGGTAGAGACGGATGCGGATGGAGCGACAGAGGGAGCTACAATGCAGAAGTCCCAGGACAACGTGAGCCAGTAGTGCGAGATGCACAGAGTTGATGCAACAACGTAGAGGTCAGAGAGGGAGCACTTGTCAGTGACAGAGGGAGCTTCAGCATCGGGAGTGCTTCTAGCCTGACAAGGATGTCATAAGTTGGGTGGATTAGTTACTTACTTCTCAGTAACTGAGTTGTAGTGTAGCAGTTAGCAGTGGCAGTGCTATGGGTAGCATGATGAGAGGGGTTGCAGTGCGAATGCAACAGTGATAGTGGCAGGGCGATGGGCAGCAGCACGGATGTAGAGGGGGCTGTCGTACAGATGCAACAGTGGCAGTGGTAGGGCCATTGGTAGCAGTACATGATGTAGCAATGCAGAGGATGTTGGGCAGTAGGCCCAACATCAGCGCAGGGACCGATGTCGGATGATCAGGGTGATGCTCAATGAGGAGTATTACTAGAGCATGGTCCTCGCTATGAGGGAGTGTTGATTTGGGGTATCATAGGATGTGCTCTAGCCTCAAAACTTGGTGGAGAGGCTAAGGCACATGAGATATCCAATACCCAGAAATGGTTTGGGCATATTCTAAACAGTTTGAGAGATATTAAAATAATTAATATTTTTAATGGAGTCCCTAAGTTTAAACTTAGAGAAAATAAAATATTAATGTGTATTAATATAAAACTATTTTAAAATGGTCCAAAAGTCATGGATCAATCCAATTAATCTTAGCCGTTGATTAGGGACTTGATCTCGGCCGTTGAATTGTCAACGAGAAAAGTATAAAAGGACGCTTGAGGGTCACTTGGAGAACACATCGAGTTGATCAAGATTTCGAATTTTTGGGGCAGGGTTTGCTGAAGAAGTCAAAAGAGTGATCAGAGCTGCAGCTGAGGGGCAGTGAATACAGAAGCAGAGAGGTAGAGATAGTACCAGGAGGATCAACGTAGAAGCCGGGAGAGAGGGACGCAGAGCCAGCCAGAGGTTCACGTAGAGCCAACCAGGGCTCACGCAGAGCCAACCAGTGTTGGAATATCTAAGTCTAACTGTTAGAAATCCTTCATGTACTTTCTGATTTATTTCTACCTACTTGTTCTGTTTAATTAACAAGTTATTTACCATGTAAATATTGCAAATAAATACAAGTACATGCTCAACACATTACATATCATCAATTGAAGGAAAAAAACAAGAACACAAGTGACACCGTTATTTTTGGATGAATGTCCCCGGAAAAACCCAATGCGAGAAAATTGGTGCAGCTATCTAAGGGTTTTATTATTAAGCAGTTTCAGAATGCAATCTGGGTGCCAAACCGGCTCACCCAACAGAGAATGATCTCGACAGTGGTACCTCTTATTCGGAGATAGATATTCCGGCTAAAACCCCGGATGAACAATCCCACAGCTCTCAGCTCCAATATGCCCCACGAAATCCCCAGCGCCTGCCTCTAGGGACTGCGTCAGCCTCTCTGTCCCAGCATCACCCCAACTCGCCCTGCGTCAGCATCTAGAGGCACTGCATCAGCCTCTAGATCCTCTGCGTCATCCACACTGGCT
The DNA here is from genome assembly GCA_031772625.1 of Pinus tabuliformis. Classification (NCBI taxonomy): domain Eukaryota; kingdom Viridiplantae; phylum Streptophyta; class Pinopsida; order Pinales; family Pinaceae; genus Pinus; species Pinus tabuliformis. The sequence goes on along the minus strand of CM062812.1, from coordinate 493,982,057 downwards.
CTCTCTGGCACTGCGCAGCTCCTAGCTACCTCTACGTGGGCCCTAACTGGCTCTGCATGGCCTCTAGCTGGCTCTACGTTCCTCTCTCCCGCCTTCTACGTTGATGCTCCCGGTACTCTCTTTGCTTCTCTGCTTTTGTATTCACTGCCCCTCAATTGCAACTTTGATCACTCTGATTTCCTCGGTAAGCCCTGCCCTAGAAAATTGAATTGTTGATCAACTCGTTGTATTCTCCAAGTGATCCTCAAACATCCTCTTATACTTTTCTCGTTGACAATTCAATGGCCAAGATTAAGTCCCTAATCAACGGCTAAGATTAACTCTGGCTTGATCCATGACTTTGGACCCTTCTAACACAATTTTATATTAATGCACATTAATATTTTATTTTCCCTGAGTTTAGACTTAGGGACTCCATTAAAAATATTAATTATTTTAATATCTCCCAAACTATTTAGAATCTGCCCAAACCATTTCTGGGTATTGGAGATGATCTGAAAATGGAGCACTTAGGCTTCTTGTCTAACTTACAAGAACCTCTCCCACTTCCAAAGCTTATTTATTCTCAAGTCTTTATGATTAACCAATGCGGAATTAATAATATGTGCTTGACAATAAGGTGTATGTTGGTCTGTTTTAAACTGCTTATGTTCTTTTAAGTTAATGTGCTTCAGCTGATATATAAATAAATATAACAATAAATAATGCAGCCATAAAACAAACACATAAGACAACAATATTAATTAGGAGTTCACCCAAAACTCTTGGGCTACGTCTCTGTGAGCTCTAATCAACTCAACTAGGCTCTCTAGGATTATGGCAAAGTCCTCTTTACAAGCTCTTGGCTCAACTCCACTGTTTTACACAGAAACAATGGGTTTAGACACCATTTTATCCTTGGCTCTTTAAGCTCTCGGCTTTCTAGCTCCCAACTCTAGCTCTGGCTCTTGGCAGTGGCTCTTGGCTCTGGCTGTGGCTCTTCGGCTCTGGCTCTGGCTCTTCAGCTCTGGCTCTGGCTCTTCAGCTTTGGCTCTGGCTCTAGCTCTTCGGCTCTGGCTCTTCAGCTCTGGCTCTAGCTCTTCGGCTCTGGCTCTTCAGCTCTGGCTCTAGCTCTTCGGCTCTGGCTTTGGCTCTGGCTTTTCGCCTTTGGCTTCTTTGGCTCTTTGCAACTTACAGCTCTTTGGCTTTTCACTTGACCTCCAAGTGACTCCCTCGGTTGCTCTGCGTAGTAGCTTTCGCTCTCTGCTTCTGCCTTCTGCATTAGGTGCTCTCAATTGAGCTCTTTGCCTCCTTTGAGGTATTTTTCCGGATTTTCGGCTACCTCAGCAGTTTATCTGCGATTCATTATCCTTCTGCGGCTCTGCGGCTTCTCTGCTCCCTGTCGGTTGGACTGGCCATCTGGCTCTGTGGCTCTATGGCTGCAAAATGCATCATTGCCTGTAAAAATGCCTACTTCATCGTGGCATGATGATTAGGAGCTATTACAGAAGGAATCACGGCTGTTTCATAGGCAAAAACCCGAAAACAGAGAAAAATCCATTACACAGAGAATGTCTGCAAAAACACTATCGGGCGGGACTTTCGAACTTGAAATCCCATTCAATCGCCCCTAAATCCCTATCAGGTTTTCCATAAGGCATTATATCCCATCGCATAAGCATATTGGGTGAAATCCCAATTACACGGGAAAACACTTAAAAACCCGTTAAAATCCTTTTTATCGGACTTGAAAATTTATCAAAATCGCCCTAATATCACATCGAGTCCGGCTTTGGCCGCTACCACAGTTCCACCATCAATCTGGGTGATCTCCAATCCAACGGTCATCATGCGATTTTGGGTGGCTTAGGAATACGGAGGTTACCCGCCCGAAAAGGCGATTTTCCTCTCTCCTTCGCCAGCCACGTGTTGACCAGTCTATGGGATCGGGCGAAGCCGGCCCAATACCATTTACCGCTTGAGGCCCACCCGAAATCCGCCTTTACAGAACTCAAATTTTTATGAATCGCGCCTAAATTCCCCTTCAGGTCTGGTTTTGTCGCTTTTGGGCGTTTTCCTTTGTATTTCGGTTTTTACACCGGAAAGCGTTAATACACAAAAAATCCCTTTTACCGGATTTCAATTTTATAAATTGTGCTTATGAAATCCGTCGGGTTCGGCAATCGCAGATCGCTGATTTAATCATGGCTGATACCGATTCGTCGATCTGATCATCGACAATTGGCATATCACATGATTGCAATCGCCAAGTCCAGGGTCTCGATATCGCATACATGTCTGCCTCCGATTCGATACATCGGATTGACGGATCAGGGATTCTTCTGCCTCCGCTTAAGCCCGGCCTTTTTCCTTTTTTCGATGCTATTTCCCTTTATAAGGGTCTTTTGCCATTTTTAGGGGATTTTGCCTCTTTTTCCAAAGAACAAAGGGCATCTTCTTTCTGCGATAACTTCTGCATCCTAAGTCCATTTTTTCTCATTCAAGTTGCAGTAGATTCAAAATGAAATGATCTCTGCAATGGGGCTATGTCCAGGAACTTCCTTGGACTTTCATTTTCCTCTGTGAGGAACACTTAGACTTAGGATTCTATCCAAAATCCATTTTGGATCACGCCTTGCCACTAAAAGAACTTTTGATCTCCAAAATACTGATATACTGATCCGAACAGTAAATGAGAGTAACAACACCCTCTTCTTTCAGCCTCCATACACTTGCCTTGCATAGTGCCTCGGAACCAAAGTCTCTGACCACTTCCCTTCCCGGATGGGTTGGTCTTCCTGAGAAGAACTGTCTTCCTCCTTGCCTTCCTGCAGAACTTTTGCTGAAATGGTCATAGAAGGTAGTTTGAACTTCTCTGCCTTGATCATTGATCCAAGGTGGCTCAAACCAATGTGAAGTTCATCTGCTTCGCAAAACTTTCATTTGTACCTGTTTGAAAAGCTGTTAACAAAAACCGTTAACAACAACTGAAATACAGAAACAACTGGATGGCCTAAACTCTTGCTTCAACAAAAGAAACAAATTTTCACATTTTGTGAACACCTCCATGTCTTACATTTGCATACAAATGTTGGACAAGATAACAAGCCCACAAAACATGCCTTTAAAACAAATGACCCTTCAAGTCAAGCATGTAGAAAAAGACCATTAAGAATTTTTTTCAAAAGATGAAACACTTCATCATCACATGCATGTCAAAGCAATCAACCCTATGAGTTAATTACACATACATGTTCAGATACAAGGACAACATCAACATCCTTGTGTTCATGCACAACATTCTCATGCATGCATTTCATCCTTCAACTTTCGCTTAAGCACATGGTACTTTTGAAGCTAAAATGAAATATAATGTTACAGCAACAAAGTGAGTCTCTTGCTCAACTTCTCCATTCATCTACTTGGTAAAATCCTGCAACTTGCATCTCATTAACAAAGAAATGCAAATAGATGCATCAATAGACATGCAATCTTAATTGAATAAGAACTCTAACCATTCCTCATCAATCCCTTCCAAAGGTGCTACCTTTGTCTGCACATCAGCATCAACATGTGAATCATCATGAAACACATCAGTCATGGAATCTTCCTTTCCATTTCTGCCATCTTCTCTTTCCATTTTCTTTAGCTTTTGTGGAAGCATTGCTGGATTCAAAGTCCAACACTTTTCAGCAAGATGCCCTTGCTTATGGCAGTAAGTGCACTGCATGTGCATCCTCTTGATAGCATGATTTGCCTTGTCTAATGGACCTTTGGCTTCTTGCTTCTTGTTCTTCAAAAGTTTCCTGTATGTGGCCATTCTCTTCCAACATCTAGAAACATTATGGTTATCCAAACCACAAAATGAACAAGCAATTCTTTTCCCATATCTATGTGGAAATCTATCATGCTTTGCAAAATCAAAAGGAATATGTTTAAAATCAGATTTATACCTTTCTCTTTCACCTTTATTGCCTTCATGAGGAGGTGAAGCAAATGAAGGAGTGGCTCCCTTTGGAACACCATCAATCTCTTCAAGGCTGTTAGAGTCTCCCGAACTCTCTGGTTCAAGTGTGTGCTTTTGAACACCTGCATCCTGCAAATGATGTTTCAAGCTATTGCATTCCTCCTGAACACAATATTCACACTCTTGAGGTGGAAGACCTGCAATACAACTCCTTGGAGTTGTTTCAATGGTTTTCATGGCAGCTTTGTAACTTTTTCCATAAGCTTGTCCCTAGCCAAGACCCAAATACTTAGGCCTTTCCTCGACCATTATTGGCTCAACAATACCTTGTGCATGTCTACCCAAGCCTTTTCCTTCATAGCCCATCTTGGACATTAGCTTGGAACCTATGCCTTTGATATGTTTTTAAAAAGAACCAATATAAGCATTCTTAGAGGAATTTGAAGACAAAATGGAATGGATTACCTCTTTTTCAAGCTGATACTTGATTAGGGCTTCTTGTGCAACAAAGAGTTGTGCCTCCAACTCATGCATCCTTTCCAGGTTCATATTTGCAATATGAAGTTGCCTCTCCATTTCCTGCAATCTATCAGAAAGCATCTGCTTCTCTTCCTCCACGGAATTCAACTGCTCTCTAAGTATGCTGCTCTTCCTTCCATCCTCATACATTTCTCTCACCATATCCATCATAGTGGCAAAATCTTCCTTCATGCCTTCATCAAAGACTCTTGTGAAGAAAGAAGAATTTGAGGAATCACTTGTAGGAGTTTTCATTATACCAAATGAACAAATGAACTTCTAACAAGATTAATAAAGAGCTTATTCAGCAATATTTTGCAACAAAATTCTTGTGCTTCAAGGATTGCCTTGAGGTCCTTTGGGATAGAAGAATGCCTTCAACCCTTCTTCCTTCTTGTCCTTTCTGGACTGAGCTATCAATAGCTTTCCCTTCACCTCTACAAACTCAGAAAATAGTCAGTGTGCAACAAGCATACAATCAATCAGACAATCAATCCTTGACTACCCAAACACCTTTCAAACAAGCAATCTTTGCTCTGTTAATCAAGCATTCTGATATAACCTTCTTTGAAGGTGTGGTTAACCAATCTCAAGCTCTGATACCACCTGATCTGAAAATGGGGCACTTAGGCTTCTTGTCTAACTTACAAGAACCTCTCCCACTTCCAAAGCTTATTTATTCCCAAGTCTTTATGATTAACCAATGCAGAATTAATAATATGTGCTTGACAATAAGGTGTATGCTAGTCTGTTTTAAACTGTTTATGTGCTTTTAAGTTAATGTGCTTCAGCTGATATATAAATACATATAACAGTAAATAATGTAGCCATAAAACAAACACATAAGACAACAATATTAATTAGGAGTTCACCCAAAACTCTTGGGCTACGTCTCCGTGAGCTCTAGTCAACTCAACTAGGCTCTCTGGGATTATGGCAAAGTCCTTTTTACAAGCTCTTGGCTCAACTCCACTGTTTTACACAGAAACAATGGGTTTAGACACCATTTTATCCCTGACTCTTGAAGCTCTTGGCGCTGGCTCTTGGCTCTGGCTCTGGCTCTTCGGCTCTGGCTCTAGCTCTGGCTCTGTGCCTCTAGCTTCTTTGGCTCTCTACAACTTACAACTCTCTGGCTTTTCACTTGACCTCCAAGTGACTCCCTCGGCTGCTCTGCGCAGTAGCTTTCACTCTCTGCTTCTGCCTTCTGCATTAGGTGCTCTCTGGCTCCTTTGAGGTATTTTTTTAGCTTTTCGGCTACCTCAGCCATTTCTCTGTGATTCATTATTCGTCTGCGGCTCTGCGGCTTCTCTGCTCCCTGTCGGTTTGACTGGCCATCTGGCTCTGCGGCTTCGTGGCTGCAAAATGCATCATTGCCTGTAAAAACGCCTGCTTTAGCGTGGCATGATGATCAGGAGCGGTTACAGAAGGAATCGGGGCTGTTTCATAGGAAAAAACCCGAAAGCAGAGAAAAATCCATTACACAGAGAATGTCTGCAAAAACACTATCGGGCGAGACTTTCGGACTTGAAATCCCATTCAATTGCCCCAAAATCCCTATCGGGTCCGCCATTAGGCGTTATATCGCATCGCATAAGCATATTGGATAAAATCCCAATTACATGGGAAAACACTTAAAAACCCGTTAAAATCCTTTTTATTGGACTTCAAAATTTATCAGAATCGCCCTAATATCGCATCGGGTCCGCCTTTGGCTGCTACTGCAGCTCCACTGTCGATCTGGGTGATCTCCGATCCAATGGTCATCATGCGATTTTCGGTGGCTTAGGAATACGGAGGTTACCCGCCCGAAAAGGCGGTTTTCCTCTCTGCTTCGCCAGCCATGTGTCGACCAGTCTATGGGATCGGGCGGAGTCGGCCCAATACCATTTGAGGCCTGCCCGAAATCCACCTTTACGAAACTCAAATTTTTATGAATCACGCCTAAATTCCCCTTTGGGTCCGGCGTTGTTGCTTTCGGGCGTTTTCCTTTGTATTTTGGTTTTTACACTGAAAAGCGTTAATATAGAGAAAATCACTTTTATCGGATTTCAAATTTTATAAATTGTGCTTATGAAATCTGTCGGGTCCGGTAATCGCCGATCGCCGATTTAATCCTAGCCGTCCATTCCTTTTCTGATCCTATGGCTGAGCTGCTCGTCGCGATCGCTATCGCACATCACATTTGCATATAGCCCAGGGGTTCTGTCCATCACCGATACTAATTCGCCGATCTGATCATCGGCAATCGACATATCGAATACATGTCTGCCTCTGATCCGATACATCGGATTGGCGGATCGGGGTTTCTTCTACCTCCACTTAAGCCTGACCTTTTTCCTTTTTCTAATGCGATTTCCCTTTATAAAGGGTTTATACCATTTTTAGGGGATTTTGCCTCTTTTTTCAAAGAACAAAGGGCATCTTCTTTCTACGATAACTTCTGCATCCTAAGTCCATTTTTGCCCATTCAAGTTGCAGTAGATTTAGAATGAAAAGATCTCTGCAATGGGGTTATGTCCAGGAACTTCCTTGGACTTCCATTTTCCTCTTTGAGGAACACTTAGACTTAGGAGTCTATCCAAAATCCATTTTGGATCAGGAGATCTCATGTGCTTTAGCCTCTCCACCATTTTCGTGGCTAGAGCACATCCGATGCTACCCCAAATCAACACTCCCTCTTAGCGAGGATTGTGCTCTAGTAATACTCCTCACTAAGCATCACCCTAATCATCCCGCATCAGTCCTGGTGTTGATGTTAGGCCTGCTGCCCAACATCATTGCTGCATCATGTACTGCTACCCATGGCCCGGCCATTGACACTGTTGCATCCGTACGGCAACCCCTCTCATCATGCTGCCCATAGCACTACCACTGCTAACTGCTGCAGTGCAACTCAGTCACTGAGAAGTAAGTAACTGATCTCCCAACTCTGACATCTCTGTCAGGCTAGAGACACCCTCCATGCTGAAACTCCCTCTGTCGTTGACAAGTGCCCCTTCTCTGACCTCTGCGCTGCTGCAACAACTCCATGTATCTCGCAATGCTGCCTCACGCTATCCTGGGAATCCAAATTGAAGCTCCCTTTGTCGCTCCATCTGCGTTCGTCTCTATTGACATCCGCCGGTACTGCTACTCCTCTTCGTGGCTCCCGTAGCAAGGTATAATCTAAGAGGCAGTTACCTCGAAGATCCTGCCCCTCATCGCCTATAGTCCATATGACTACAACTTGATGTCTCCCACTTCCTCTCAAGTGGCGTGTGAGCACCCATGGCAGAATCATCATCTGTCTCCACTTCCTTCTCCGCCCTTGCTGGTGCAGCCTTGGTCTCAGAAGCCTCTCCCTTGCTCTTCTTCCTCGGACACTGGCTCGCATAGTGACACAATTCCCCACAGTGGAAGCATTTGACCTTGGAGAGGTCCTTCTTCTTCCGTTTCTCCTGCTTTCCCTCAGATGCTATCGCATCATCCTCCTTTTCCTCCTTCTTGATTCTGACCCCTTTGTCGCTGCTTCTCGCCTTGGTGAGCCTTCTGATCTTTTCTTGGCGAAGAGATGCCCACAGTTCCTCCCAATCTAGAAGGGTTGATCTGCCTAGTATGCTCTGGACAAACACCTCCCAGTCTTTTGAGACTGCGTTCAAGGCTGTCCTAACCATCAATTCTTGATCCAGCGTGGCCCCTATGGAAGTTAGTTGATCCTAGATCTCCTTCAATCGACCGAGGAAGGTGTCGATCTGTTTTCCCTTCTACATCTGGTATCACTGCAACTGATTTTCTAGTAGCATCATCCCCTGCATGGAAGTATGTTGATACAATTTCTTTAGGGCCTCCCACATTTCATTTGCCGTATTCTTCTCGGCAATATATGGTACTACATGGTCCTTGACCCCATTAAGGATGATGCTCTTAGCCCTCGCCATGGCATCCTCGTACTTATTGTTATCAACCGGGTCAACTGGGACCGGTATTGTCCTCAAGGCGAAGTGCTTGAGACGGTTCCTGTCTAGAACATATAAGATTCTAGCCTTCCAGACTACGAAGTTTGAGGCAACAACTCGCTCCTCCTTGGTCTTGCCCTGTTAGGTACTGTTCTGAACACAGTACCCCACCAGCGTCACTCCGCAATTTACCCACAACCTCCTATGCCTCAACAAACTGAAGGTTAGAGCTTCTAGGCTTTACGCAATCCCGACACCAGCAAAATCTGCACCTCCTGGCCACGGGCGTCAATCCTTCCTGACTGATAAAGATGATCGGGCACTGCATAGGTCAGGTCTACTCCCTTCTTCCACTGCACTGATCCTCCTCCCGCCTCAAACTTGATGACGCAAGCACTGCGTCACCCCTTCCTTGTTGCTTCTCTGCTAGGAACAACCTCTTCACTCGGGACATCTGTTTCTATTGCTATTGCTCTGCTTGGCTGATGCCCTCAATTCTCCTGTGATTTGAAACCACGCTCTGATACCATGTTGGAATTTCTCAGTCTAACTGTTAGAAATCCTTCATGTACTTTCTGATTTATTTCTACCTACTTGTTATGTTTAATTAACAAGCTATTTACCATGTAAATACTGAAAATAAATAGAAGTACATGCTCTACACATTAGAGATCATCAACTGAAGGAAAAAAACAAAAACACAAGTGACACCATTATTTTTGGATGAATGTCCCCGGAAAAGCCAAATGCGGGAAAACCGGTGCAGCTATTTGAGGGTTTTATTATTAAGCAGTTTCAGAATACAATTTGGGTGCCAAACTGGCTCACCCAACAGAGAATGATCTCGGTAGTGGTACCTCTTAGTCGAAAACTGATATTCGGGCTAAAACCCCGGATGAACAATCCCACAGCTCTCAGCTCCAATCTTCCCCACGAAATCCCCAACGTCTGCCTCTAAGGATTGTGTCAGCCTCTCTAGCCCAACGTCACCCCAACTCGCCCTGCGTCAGCCTCTAGAGCCTCTATGTCACACACGCTGGATCCCTCTGGCACTGCGCAGCTCCTGGCTGCCTCTGCGTGGGCCCTGACTGGCTCTGCGTGGCCTCTAGCTAGCTCTGTGTCCCTCTCTCCCAGCTTCTGTGCTGATGCTTGCGGTACCCTCTCTGCCTCTCTGCTTTTGTATTCATTGCCCCTCAGCTGCAACTTTGATCACACCTTCGATTTCCTCAGCAAGCCCTGCCCCAGAAAATCGAATTGTTGATCAACTCGGTGTATTCTCCAAGTCACTGTCAAGCCTCCTCTTATACTTTTCTTGTTAACAATTCAACGGCCGAGATTAAGTCCCTAATCAACTACTAAGATTAACTTTGGCTTGATCCGTGACTTTTGGACCCTTCTAACACAGTTTTATATTAATTCACATTATTATTTTATTTCCCTAAGTTTAGACTTAGGGACTCCATTAAAAATATTAATTATTTTAATATCTCCCAAACTATTTAGAATATGCCCAAACCATTTCTGGGTATTGGAGATCTCATGTGCCTTAGCCTCTCCACCAATTTTCGTGGCTAGAGCACATCCGATGCTACCCGAAATCAACAGCTAGGTGCTGGGTAGTGCCTCAGAGAGCCAACGTGGGTGACGCAAAGGCTCTAAAGAGCTGACGCGGTGCCTCCAGAGGCTGACGCAGGGCGAGCTAGGGTGAGGCTAGGCCAGAAAGGGCTGACGTAGTCCCTAGAAGCTAATGCTGGTGTTTTCGTGGGGTAGATAGGAGCTGGGAGCTGTCAGAGTGTTTATCCGGGGTTTCAGTCGAAACATCGGTCTTTGAATGAGAGGTAGTACTGCCGAGATTATTCTTTGTTGGGTGAGCCGGTTTTGGCACCCAAAGTGTATACTAAAATTGCTTAATAATACAAACCCTCAGATAGCTGCACCGGTTTTTCCGCATTGAGTTTTTCCAGGGACATTGGTCCAAAAACAACGGTGTCACTTGTGTGCTTGTTTTGTTTCCTTAAGTTGATGATCTGTAATGTGTTGAGCATGTACTTGTATTTATTTTCAGTATTTACATGGTAAATAACTTGTTAATTAATCAGAATAAGTAGGCAGAAATAAGTCGGAAAAGTACGGGAAGGGTTTCTAACAGTTAGACTTAGAAATTCCAACACTCTAGCCATGAAAATTTGTGGAGAGGCTAAAGCACATGAGATATCCAAGAACCAGAAATGGTTTGGGCAGATTCTTCCTAGTTTAGGAGATGTTAAAATAATTAATATTTTTAATGGAGTTCCTAAGTCTAAACTTAGAAAAATAAATATTAATGGGTATTAATATACAACTGGGTTAGAAGGTTCCAAAAGACATGGGTCAAGCCAAATCTAATCTTAGTCGGTGATTAGAGATGTAATCTCGGCCTTTGAAGGACCAACAGGAAAAGTATAAAAACAGGCTTGAGGGTCAATTGGAGGAAACAGCAGAGTGATCAGTCATTCGATTTTTTAGAGCGGGGTTTACTAAAAAAAGTCGAATCCTACGATCAGTTTGCAGCAAGGGACAATGAGTATTGAACAAAGAGGCAGATGCAGAAGCCAGAGTAGGCCACGCAGTGGCTAGCTAAGACAACGCAGAGGCCAGAGGGCCTGCGTCATCCACGCAGAGGGCAGTAGGAGTGACGCAGAAGGCTGCAGAGGCTGTGCAGTGCCGCAGAGGGCTGACAAAGAGGGTTTTGAGGCGGACGCAGAGGCTAGGAGGGTTGACCCAGTGCTTTAGTTGTGCTGGAGAGGGCTTCGTGGGGTAGATTTTTTGAATATCTGCTTCCGAATAGAGAGGTATTATTGCCAGCTATTTTTCTCTATCGGGTGAGCCAGTTTGGCACTCAGTTGTACTCAAGGATAGACTGCATAATAATATAACCCTCAGAATTGTTGCATTGATTTTCCCGCATTGGGTTTTTTCTGGGGACGAGTTGTCCAAAAATAACTGTGTCACTTGTGTGTTTGCTATTTCTTTCAGCTGTTGATCTGTAGATGGTTGAGATTGTATTGTGTTTATTTCGATGTTTATATGTTTAAATAGCTTGTTCGTAATTAACATAAACCAGAGAACACAGATAAAATTTCTAACGGGTAATACTTAGAAATTTCAACATGGTATCAGAGCGTGGTTGCAGATCACAGGAGAGCTGAAGGCACCAATTAAAGCAGAGCATTTGTAGCAGAAACAACTGTCTTGAGTGACAGAAGTGGTTCCTTGCAGAAAGCGACAGAAGGAGGGTTGACGCAGAGGGACTGTGTCATCAGTTCGGGCTAGAGAGAGGCCAGCGTAGAGGCCGAGGACAGCAGGAAAAGGCCCACGCAAAGCCACACAGTTGGCCAGGGGAGCATTTCAACCAGTACCGGGATTGTGTAGAGCCTAGAGGCTCAATCCTTCAATTGTTGGGGCATAGGAAGTTGTGGGCAGATTGCGGGTAGTGAAGCTGGTGGGGTATTGTGGGCAGAACAGTACCTATCGGGGCAAAACCAAGGTAGAGGGAGTCGCTACCAAGGCAGATTTCTAGCCAAGGAATCTGGATTAGTGTTGCAGGTGCATAGGAGATCGGAGAGGGGCGACTCGATGGTTGGCAGGCGGATTTCCAGGAGGGAAATCAAGACTCAGGGAGTCTAGCATAGAAATTCCAGACGAGAAGTAGTGATTTAGAGGGAGTTGAAGAGAGAACTTCCAGAGGGAAGTAGAGACTCGAAGTAGAGAGGCCATGAATGGACCGAGGGATCAGGACAGGCTAGACGTGGCATCCAACTTTGTGGTATGGAAGGCCAGGATCCTGTCCATTCTAGATAGACATTGCATCAAGGCCTTTGCCTTGAGAACAATGGCTATCCCAATTGACCCGGCAGATAATGAGAAGTACGAGGAGGTAATGGCCAAGGCGAAATGCATCATCCTTGATGGGGTTAAGGATCATGTGGTCCAATATATTGCCGAGAAAGAGGTGACAAAGGAAATGTGGGACCCCTTGAAGACATTGTACCGGCATACTTCTGTGCAGAGGAAGATGTTACTTGAGAATCAGTTGCGGTCATACCAGATGTAGAAGGGGGAGTAGATAGATCACTTCCTCGACAGATTGAAGGACATCCGGGACCAACTAACTTCCATAGGGGCCACTCCGGATTAAGAGTTGATGGTGAGGACCGCCCTAAAGGTAGTCTCAAAGGAGTGGGAGACATTTGTCCAGAGCATTCTGGGTAGGGCGACTCTTCCAGATTGGGAAGAATTGTGGGTGGCTTTTTGTCAAGAAGAGATCAGACAGCTGTCCAAGACGGGAAGTAGCAGCAAAGGAGTCCGGATCAAGAAGGAAGAGGAAGGGGATGCAACTCTGGCATCTACGGGGGAGCAGGAGAAGAGGAAGAAAAAAGACCTTTGCAAGGTCAAGTGCTTCATCTATGGGGAACTGAGTCACTATGCGAACCAGTGTCCGAGGAAGAAGAACAAGGGAGAGTCGTTTGACTCCAAGGTAGCACCAGCGAAGGTGGAAAAGGAGGTAGAGGAGGATGACGATTGTGCCATGAGTGCTCATGTACCTCTAGAGAAGAGGTGGGGAGACATCAAACTGTAGTCAGGAGGACTACAGGCGATGAGGGGCAGGATCCTTAAGGTACCCAACTTCTTGGATTATACCTTGCTACGGGAGTCTCGAAGATAGAGTAGCAGGATTGGCGGATATCGGTAGAAACAGATGCAGATGAAACGACAAAGAGTGCTATAGTGCAAGAGTCCCAGGCAATGCAGAGCTAGCAGGCTGCAGCAGTGCAAGAGGCACAGAGGAGGTTGCAACAGTGCAGGATGACACATAGATGTTTGCAGCAGTGCGAGACACAGGGAGTTGTTGCAGCAGTGCAGGACCCACGTCGGTCTAATTCGGGCTTCGAATACTTCATATTAACAACCAGACCTCTTCACGACCACGATTTGCTGCTTCTGTTGACTTTCCCCTCTCAAACAAATGACTCGGACGCTTTTTGACTTGATTGATCTCCCATGCACATGGTGCTGCCAATATTTCTCCACATGATTTGACACACTGCAATTCACTGGCCTATCCTCTAACTATTGTCGATCATGATGACGTTGGGAGTTAGCTGGCTGCAAGCGTTGGCCACCAATGTAATAACACTTTCTCGATTCTGAGAGCGGTTAGGCAATGCGGCCATGATTCGCCCCTTCTGCCTTTGTGTTAATGCCACAACTCATCCCACGTTCTTTGTAGCAAGAAGCTACGAACACAGTTGGAACTCGACCACTGTTTCAGTGGCCATGTCCCCTTCAAAAATCTCCCAGCTTGGCGTTTGCAAAGCTTCTTTGATACCGCGTACAGTGCTCCTTCATATTCGTGGCCCATACCAATTATATCATGATTAGGCTTCTATTCAGGAGCAATAAACTATTTGCATGAGCGACTTAGTCTTATTGTGGCAATACGGTCAATGTGTTCACCCAATCGACAGAACAGAGTTGACGTGAAGAACTGTGATTGGTCATAATGCATTCACGCTCACCAAGCTACGCACATAACGCACAACACTTTGGTTGACAACGCTCAAACCCACATAACACCTTTGGCTACCCTCGCTCTTACACAGGGACGTATTCTGTTTGCATACCAACATAGTTGTTTTATTTGCAGAACATCTCCAAGCAGGCTGTCTTCAGTCATTTACTCAGTAAAACAAGAAATTTGCCCCACTAGCAATAATCACACCCAGGAAGGGTTGGGCTTCCTATGGAAATACCTTCTATATCGAATATTTTATGGCAAAAAGAAAATCACTAGCAACCATAATCTTCGCACTGGAAAATCTTATCTCAAAATCCATCTACAATGAACGCTCAGGCTGACCGGAAAAACCAGCTCTGATACCACTGTAGTGACCCAAATCAGAAATTTTTGGAACAAGCGCTTCATATAAAACTAACATGCATTTTCCAAAAGATTGCCATGTAAAACCAGAATCATAAATCTATAAATTGCAGGAAATCTCATTAAAAGATCACAACACCAAGAACAATGAGAAATGTAGCGACCAAAATCCAACTTTATTATATATAGATAGATGCCAATACAATAGCTGGGAATGACCTCCGGTCTCCAAACTGAAATAGAAAAACAGTTACTACACCTGTGGATTCTGAATGAATCCACCAAGGGGAGATGGCTGCTCGCCCAATCTCTCTATATCACCCGAGGGTTTTCGTCCTGAGGCTACCAATGGAGTAGAGAACCAGGTCCTCAACCTCTCATACAAGAAACAATATCAAAAACCAGGTTGTCCTCCAATGACCTCCTCCTCTTTTACAAATCTAATGGACCTCTCTAGAATCTTCTATTTTATTATATTTAATCATGGGGCACTTTCCCTCTTTTATTTTAATTAAAATATTATTTTTAATGCAGGAAAAGGGTAAATTGGCCACCATGTCTCCTCAGGTCACTGAAACTCCCATCCAAAAGTCCCATCATGTAGATCTTCTCGTTCTGGTTCCAACGAGCTATTACACTGAGGTGTTCCATCAATAAATCTCCTCGGAATGCCACCTCGAACATAATTAATTAAGTTATGCCCAATAATAATGCTGATTTTTGAAAGTTGTCGAAATGCAATGGAACGAAAGGCAAATTGTGCTGATGATGGAATATGCCAAGCGAATGCCATCAAATCCCATAAAAACTCTTCAAAACTCCATCGAGACACCTGATGACATAAACCTCCTCCACTGACCTCGCCATCCCCTGTCCTGGAAATCCACCCTGGCTATACTATGAAGAAGAAATAAAAACAGGGACATGACATCGTAGCATAATCATTTGGAAGGTTGTGAGGATATCCCTGATGTTGGCAGAGTTGCAAGGTCCAAATTAAGCCATGAAGTCCTCACTTACAGGATCAGGGAAAAGCGAGTGGATGTCAGAGAGGGCTTCCTGTCTGAGAAAGCATAAATTCTTATTAGAATGTAATTTGTTTAATCGGGCTCTTAAAGCCTTTTTAGGATAAGGAGCGGGCTTAACCAAGCCACCAAGATTTTTACTAGAGTAAGCTCTTGTAAATGAATGAATCAATGGGGTCACCACTCAAACATGAAACTAACTCGAATGTCCAGGTGCTAAAGGTGCAAATAGAAAGATGCTAAGAAGATTAGTGAATGAGGGATGAAAAGTTGACAAGATTGACGAAATATCAATGGTGCCAAAGAATGTTGTGGAGTCGCTAGATAAGATAAAAGATGAAAAATGGCGCCAGAAAATGTGGCGTTGACGAGATAACGAATGATGATGAAAAGGATGAGAAATCCAAAAATGAAAATGGTGTCAAGAAAGGATGTCGTGATAACACAGGACAGAAAAATTTGTTCCGAGAAACATTGCCAAAAAATGTTGTCGCTCAAAATGCGACAACTCAGGTCAAGGGCTGTCACTCTGATCCCCAACCTGTCCATTCTAGTTGTCTTCCAAAAATAGGTTATGGAGGGTAGTCCCTATGGAATATGAGAATGCAAGACCCGTTGGCAACTAGCAAGTCTGAGAGACACAATTGAATGGCTTAGCCACTTGGCTGATTTTAACAAGTTTTAAAGATTTGATTATATTTATATGTGAGACCAGTGCCTTATGGGGTAAACCACTTGATTTATATTAATTGAGGACCAAATGACTAGCTGAACAATCGTTGCTTTAAGGAATAATATCCTATATGAAATGCAAATCCTACAAACTAGGTGAAATGCAAGATCTTGGTTTATTTTAATTAAATGCCTAGCTAAGTAAATCCCTTAATTCCTAGTTATTTTGAGGCTAGTCTCAAAAGTAGGTGGTAGAGAGAAGTCAAGGTGAAGCAAGCAAAGACTTGGTTAATGATACCTCTCCTTGAAATCTAACGTATCTGATGCCTCTGGCGCTGTTCTTTAACCAAAGATAACGTTTTAACCATGAAACAATAATGACAATAGCTCAAGATGATTAATGTTCTTTAGAGTCTAGACAATTAGGAGCTTTAGGTAATGCCAAAATTGTAACTAGATTCTCAATGCCAACAAGAGATGCCAATATCCAATCAATTTGAGCAATATTAACCCATCAACAAGATATTAGATTTCAAGCTTATGTGCTTGTATGAGTGAGCTTATTAAGTGCAAGATTGAAACTTTGAAACTTATGAAACTCACTAGAAATAACAATATGTTAGTGCTTTTATTCACCAATTGTCAAATCACTTTAGGAAATAATGTACACAATTCCTTTCAACAATGAACAATTTTTCATCAATAGAGCATGAAAAATTGAAAACCTTTACGTTACTTATGCTCCAATGGCATTGAATGAGCAATAAATTAAACTTTTAGGAAAACAGTAAACAAACTATGACAGCAGTGAGCTAACCAATGAAAACCTAAAACCTTTACGTTACTTATGTTCCAATGGCATTCAATGAGCAATAAATTAAGCTTTTAGGAAAACGGTAAACAAACTATGACAGCAGTGCGCTAACCAATGCCAAATGTGTCAAAACAGTCCCAAAATATCTCTCTTTTGATTAGATAAAAGCACTTTGGATCATAGTTTTAAAAACCGTTTTTAAAAACCAGTTACTGGTCTAACCGGCCGGTTAGCAAGCCCGCCGGTCTAAACCGGCCAAAAAACCTGGTTTGAATGCCCATTTCTCCATTTTTTTGCCCTAACCGGTGAAAACCGGCCGGTTCCGTCCGGGTTTAGGACGAAACCGGCCGGTTTGTATCAAACTGGCCGGTTCTGTCTTAAACTGGTCGGTTTTAGGCACGCCCACCGTAAAGTTAAAAAAACATATTTTTGATTGTGTTTCAGGGGTTTTGGGGGGAAACTAAGGGTGTTTCAACCCTAATAATGTTGGCAATTAAAAGAAATATCACTTTTACTTAAAGTTTTAACATTACTATGAAATGAGTCAGGATGTTTGAGAGTGGTTTCGACCTCATTGGATTTCATATGGAGAAACTAGAATTTTAGATTTCGCTCAAAATTCAGCAGACTTAATGGTTTTCAGGATTTCATGGTTTGGGGGTAAACAATAAATGCAATCAGAGCTCCAAATGATGAGCAAAACCCCTGATCTAGATCCCATTGTGTTGGACGATATTGATCCAACATCAGAATGGGTGGAGGAGACTGAAGAACCTGTGTTCGAGGCTGATTTTGATATCGACATGGCTTTAGCGGGGGATGACGCAGATTATGTGGTGGCATCAAAACTAGGATCAATAGCAGCATCAAGGAAAGGCAAAGAACCAATGGAAGGCACTAGTCATGCAGGTCGACAAACTCGTGCTTCCATTAGGTCCACTTCTATTGTCATTGGTGGCATTGATACTGAGGTTGCAGATCAAGCTGAAGCATCCTCAGACTCTGAACCAGATGATGTCTATGTAGCTCCTGATGATGATCCTGTGTCTAGTAGTGGTGATGAACTTGATGATTGATCATGTGTACACTGTAGACTTGTAGTAGGCCAATGGCCTCATAGCTCGCAACATTGTTTTTGGACTTTATAGGCCATTTAGAGCCTCATTTATTATGTATTTTTCTATTTTGTCGATGATATGTATTGCACTCGGTGCCATTTTGATATATTCACCTTTACATGGTATATAAATGAGCAAAATTTGCATATTTTGTCTCTATTGGATTGGAATCTTGGTTTTACATCTTAAATATAGTTTTGTTTCATTAAAAATTAATTATTTAATGTATTTTTTTAAAACCGGTTCGTTTAGACCAAACCAGTCCCGGTTAGACCAGTTCCGGTCGGTAAACCGGTTCATTAGGTGGACCGGTCCAGTCACCGGTTCCGGTTTTAAAAACTATGCTTTGGATGAGGATGCAAATCACGATAAAATTCCTGTCACTGTTTATATCAGACCTTAGTATGCTTATGACAGTCAGCGATAAATCATAAAATGGTCCAAACAGTGAATATTTAATGAGTGCAAGTTAATTGTTAATGTGTTTAGGCAATTTATCAATTAATTTTATGCCACTTATATGGATATTTTACCACTGTTATTGAAAAATCAGATGGCTGTAAGTAAACAGTGAGGATATGAGGGTTTAGGGATCAAACCAATAGGCCTCTTAGCCAAGAAGGTCCCTGCCCTTTTTGCCCAAAATTTCTTCAGTGGGAACCCCACCTGCGACTACAAAAATCTGCCCAAAATCTTCTGCAAAAAACCCAATATTAGCTCAGAAATCAAATGACAGCTAAACAATAAAAGAGATGAGGCAAAAATGGCAAGGAAAGGGCTAGGATGAGGGGGCAGCAAGTTAACAAGGCCAAGATAGGCCTGTGCTGAGAGGAATAAGGCCTTTAGCCCTACGTTAGAGAAAGAGAAGGCCCAATAAGGGTTGTGGTTCCAAGGGAGGAGCATCTAAGGCTCATGGCAGGGGAAAATGGGCCACAACAAGGCTTGGAGTGGCTGTCTAGGCCAGCGGCTCACCAAGAGGAAGGAAAGAGTCCACAGCCAAGGGGAAAAGAGGCCAGCGCTAAGCCCATAAGGATTAAAAAAGCTCCAAAATTCTACAAAATTTGATTCCCACTTCAGATCTTCAAAATCACTGCAAAATTGTTGAATGTTGGACCTGCAAATAGAATTGAGACTAAATCTTACCCTCAAGGGCTTAGATCTAGCTCAAAAATCCATCAACTCTTCTTGAATAGCTTGAATCTCACTTGCACAAATGAAAACAAAATTTCTCAATATATACAAAAATAAAAAATAAGCCCCATACCCCAATAACTGGAAAACAAGCGTTAGAAAAAATATTTTACAAAAATAAATATTTGTACAAATATGCAATGCTTGTAGAATGTTTTTTTTTTTTTTGAGAAATAATTTTTTAAATAATGACAATGGGTCAACGTATTTCGAAAGATAGAGTATTAACCACAACTTTAGAGAAGTAAGAAAATCATATAAATTTCCTAGAGCCCAAACAAGGTCAGCCCATGCCCACAGTCTGTGAACTTGGACCCCAAGGGCTGGTGTACTTGCAAATATCTATATATTTCTTCAAGAAAACTTGTTAGATATATGGTGAATTAGATCATATAAGATAGACTCAAAATCTACCAATGGAATGTTCTTATCATCAACAAATGAAATAAAAAGTTTATATAAAATTTAGCAAAAATATAGGAAAGCCAACACGCACAACATCAATCAGACAAAGAAACCATGAACTGAACCCCAATATTTTTTATTATGATATTCAAACGTTCCCAGCAAAACAATGGATTAACACCAGCGTTACAAAATTACTTATCCAGAACCAAAGTCATCACCATTGTGACTTGAGAAGCAAAATGGCTTCTAATTTATAGATAATTCCTCCAAGTTGAAAATAACAGCTAGTTGGCTGGATCCTTGTCAAAATAATCTCGACCATTGATTAAAATTTGATTTTAATCATATATATCAAATCATATTTGATCAAATTTATCATAAAACCCATTTTTTATTCAAAAAATTGACTTTGACTTAACCACCAAAGTCCAAGAGTTTAATTTTCCTTAAAAACTCCATATTTTCCTTGGCGGGGGACCTTCAAAAATTGACTTCTTTTTGACCCACAAATTTTTTTGGTCATTTTCCACTTGGAGAAATTAATTTCCCTAAAATTAATTTTTTGGCTTAGGATTTAATTTTATTTTTGTCAGAAAAATTAATTAATTGACACAAGAGGGGATTATTTTTTTTTCTACTCTCAAATACTTTACTCATGGTGTCTGATTGCAAGGGACCATGCACCAAAATAATTTTTATATTAGATATTACAAATTCAACCATGAAAGGGGGAATATCGATTCATTATAGACCCTCATAATATTTACCCAATTCTGCGACACAGTATGATCTAGTAGACCAAGTGATCTGTAATAAAATAATTTAGCCAAATGGCTTAAATTATTCCCAAACCACTTTTACAAAGACTCGATATAACACTAGGATTCACCTAAGACCTTGTTAATGAATTATACCTTAGTTTTGGAGTTTAAGCTGGAGGGAAAAACTCTGTCGATTATTTGTGTTTAAAAACACACATAATGTTATGAGAGAAAAAACTTTCTAGAATGAAATTGATTGCCAAAATCAAAGGCTTACCTAGGTGTTGTTACATAATTAAACGGTCATACTAGCATCATTTATATTACAACTTGCAAAATTTGAGTTTACAATGACACAATGATTTGTTGGCTGATGATTCTGAACCTTGAAAAATTGTATCCAATTGCTTCCTTGGACCTTTGACAAAATTGGTGCAACAATTCCCAGGTTGACTTGTTCAAATGACAACTTTGAGCTCTAAGTCTTAGTATTAATTGGTCCTCTGAACCGGTTTTGCAGGCCATATAATTTTTCCAGGGACACTATACCTTTAGGCATAATATTGCCTCTCATTGCATCAGTTGCTTCCTCCAAAGCCTTGTTGTGCTCATCTTCTTCGATGGTCGCATCTTTGGACACGCCCGCATTATCTATAAAATGTAGTATCTATTGGTTGTCATTGAAAACATGAAAATTAGTTACCCTATCAGGCACAGATGGTTTATATATGATCTCTATAGAAAAAACCATTTCTCAAAGACGACATTCTAGCTGCTGCATTAGCTAATGTGTCTGTTGCAACATTTCTAATTCTAGGAACATAAATAATATTAAAAGCTTTGAAATAAATAATAAGTCGCCATACCTCCTATTAATATTTTTTTAAACTTGGTGAAACACAGTGGATAGTGTTCTGTATCTGATGAGTAACCACTTTTGAGTCACCAATTACCTTGAGTAGCTCTACCTTCAGGTCAATGGCTTTCTTTAACCCAAGAACAAGTGCTTTGTATTCAGCAGTATTATTTGTGCACTCAAACTCTAAACAACATGACAGTATGTACTTCTTGTTATGTGGGTTTATGAGAATGCAACCAGCTCCAGAGCCATCCTGAGTTTTTTGAACCATCAAAGTACAAAGTCCAAATATTGTCAGCTACTAAACTGGTTCCTACACTATTATTACTATGTACATCTATGTTACAAGATTCATTAGCACCAGTTGGAGTACAAGGAAGGAGCTCCAACTGTGTATCTGATGGGATAGGTGATGGTTGTGCTTGATAACACCTGTGATCAATTTCCAAGAAACAATTTCCAAATATTATGTCTGCAAAGCCAACAGGCTCATTATGACCCTCAAGTGGTGTCACAGTATATTTCATGTAGGGTTCACTTTCTACTCGAATTTGATTGCTTTTGCCCTTGTATGGAAGCCATAAGTGTGACCAATCTGTTGCAAAATACCCTTGTAATTTACTAGACTAGTCTCTACTCAAGAGTAAGCCATAGGCTTCAGGGATGTCCACAATTACAATGTTTATGCATTGGTGTACCCTTTGGTCTGATGACAAGTAGATAATAACATTCTTGAGTTCACCAATGGCCTGGATAATTTATCTGTCCAACTGAATGATTTATGCATCTGTTTTATTCCGTTTAGCATTAGTTTTCTTAGCAATAGATAATGGCATTACATTGACGGATGCACTTGAATCAACCAAACAATTATAGACATTGTAATTAAAGATTTCAAAAGTTAGCAAAAATGGGGGGAAGAGAGTGTTAGCATCTAAAGTTACATCGCTAACCACTGATTTGAAAGTTCCAAGAAACTTACCGAACACTGTTTGAGAAGTAGAAGCTTTGTCACCTGATGAAGGCTGTGAGAAGGCTTGGACAAGCAACTCGTGCTAGCCTGCTATCTTTGCAAGCTCAAAGATGGAAATG
Organism: Pinus tabuliformis; assembly: GCA_031772625.1. NCBI lineage: Eukaryota > Viridiplantae > Streptophyta > Pinopsida > Pinales > Pinaceae > Pinus > Pinus tabuliformis. The sequence continues at coordinate 493,959,797 of CM062812.1, read as the reverse complement.
TTGGCACAAGCTCTTTTCAAGTCCTCAATGATATTATAATCAATAGTTTCATTTTTAATAGGCAATGTTGTAGTGTCTAGAGGTGTAGCTTTGTTTGAAACTTCCGGAGTGATAGATTTGTTTTTGCTACTAATGAAAGTGTTCTTAGAAGCAGTAGCATTTCCAGACTTGTTTTGTGCATTTTGAGTAGGATTGGTTGGTGGTGAGATCCTTCTTAACAATTTCTTCTTCAACTCTTGTCTCATCACTTCCTGTTCAAAAATGGGCCCTTTGCTCGTCAAATTACAACGATCGGTTTGTTTTAGAGGGGGGGATTCACTTTCAGGTGGTCTTTCAACACTTTTCTTGTCAGTATTGAGAATGAAATCAAAGGTATTAACTGAGTGTCCAATACCTGTACTTTCCTCAGTTGTTGCAGGCTCATTTGTTTCTTCTGCTTGCTCAAACTACTCATCTACTAGTAAAGTATCAACAATATGGGATGCTAGAGCATTCACATTGTGGTTCCATTGTTGGCATGTTTTTTCTAAATGTCATCCTTGATGGAAGGAGCAATAGTTGTCCATGTCTATACTTCCAACATTCAACACAACGTTTGAGCTTTGGACAGATTTAGTTGGCAGATTATTGTTATTCCTTCTGAATAAGAAAGACTGTTGTCCATGCCTATACTTTCAACATTCAACACGGCGTTTGAGATTTGGACAGATTTAGTGGGCTGATTATTGTTATTCCTTTTGAATAAGAAAGAATTAGGGAGCTTTCTACTGGTAGAGGCCTTGCTTGACTTTCTCTTCAATTCAGAGACATCATTAGTAAGTGACTTTAAAGATTTAGTCAGGCTTTCAATATGAACAAAATCTTTTTCTTTAGCCATAAATGAAGAGGGTTGAGGCTTCTTGCCAGTCTCCTTGGAGTCTTTAGATTCTTCATCATCAGTAATAGCTCCAATAGCACGCAAGTCTTTCTCCACCGCGATTGCTTCTGCAAAGTTTAAAACCAATGTATCCTTTGCAGCTCTCTTAACAAAACCAAAAATGTTTATTGGTAAGGTAGTTGTATAATAATTTATAGTAATAGAATTGTGAGGTTGCATTTTCCAAGGGAATTTGTTCAATATACAGTTAAAATTTTGATTGAAATCTTTGACTTTCTCCTTTTCCCCCATCTTTGTGAAAATTTCTAATTGGAAATCCCACTGCAGTGATTAATATTATTTCTTCTACTTATTGACTCAGAAATAAGTTATTCACAGTGTTTCTACAACAAATATCAAAATAAATTCTATTGCAGCCTTCACAATTAAAATACTGCGGAAAGTGAATGAAAAGAAAAATACTAGGACAAATATAACCATGATGACACAGTTATTTTTGGACAGTTTTCCCGGGAAAAACCCAATGTGGGAAAACGGTGTAGTAGATGAGGATTTCTTTGTCATTCTTCAGCGAAAATCTCATATACAAGATACAACCAGCAGAATAGAAGAGGAATCTCTGTGAGAAATTTTACATACACTTCTCGACGAGTTTCTGATCCAGGATAGGACCTGCTACCCCCTCTGCTTCTCATTGTTTCAACCCCTATGCGAGAACTGCGCAGTCCTAGTGTCACAACTTCTGCGCTATCCCTCCTCTGCGTCACAGCTTCTACACTGTCCTCCCTCTGCTTTGCGTCTTCTGCTCCTGACCTCCATACTGATGTTGATACCCTCTCTCTCTCCTTCTCACATGAAACTCTCCCTCTGATTCGATTTTCTCTTGCCGAACTTTGACCAGTGAGAAAATCGATCTTACTCAGGTAACTGAGTATCTACCTTTGGTGTAGTTTTCCAAATACCCCTCGATGTCCTTCTTATAATCTTCAAGTTGAGAGCCAACAACCTAAATTAGATTCTAATCAATGGCTCAGATCATTTGGACTCGATCTTCATCTTCTTCTAGATGTTACACCCACTGTTTAGATTAATCCCCATTAATTATTTTAATTTCCTGAGTTTAGACTTAGGGTCCCATTAAAAATAATTAATTATTTTAATAAAACTACCTTTAGGTGAAATTTCCCAAAACGACTTCTGGGTATTGTGGAATACATATGTCTAAACCTCCCTGCAAAATTTGAGACTTAGAGCACATCCGATGCTACCAGAAATCAACAATATTATTATTTCCAAGCTCTTTTAATATATGGCGGGAGTTAATCGTTGGCAAATTTCTCAAAAACAATTTCGTAAACTCCCTCCAACCATGGATTGAATTAATAGGCAGACTATGATACCATAATGTTGCTCTACCTTCTAAAGTGAAAGGAAAGAGCCTACAAGCAATCTAGCATTCGTAGATGCATGTAGAAATCATCAAGATGGTCCTTTGCCCTAATCTTCTTATCAAGATCAAAATTTGATAGCTTCTCCAAATGTTTAGGCATTCTCTGAAGATTATCTAGAAGAGCAAGTGGTTTCTGGGCCATCTAGCCTAGGTCTTGATCGGCCACGCCTTCATCTCCTTCTTCCTCCTTTTCTAAGTCTGATGAGCCTTCTCCTTTACTGTTCAAGTCTTTGTGAAACTCAAAATCAACTATCGGCTGTTCTCCATTAGAAAGAACAAGATCTTCCTTGTACTCTTCATTAATAGGTGGAAGTGGCTCTTGCTGGACTGTTTTTTCTGAAGGCTACTAATTCCTCAAGAGTGGAAAAAACCAAATCTTCCACTGATGTAACCAATACACCAATATGCGTTGTTTCTTTTTTCCTAGGGTGATGGGGAAAATTATAAGCAATGAGAACAAAACCGATAGCTTTTGCAAACTGACAGGTAATAGGCCGAATTGTCGAGAGTTGATCGTAGGTACTTTGTAGGCTAACTTTTGACCAGGTTGAGAAGACCCTTCTACCTCAAGAATAGTTGGGGCGGAACTCAGGATATCACTGCCTTGACGAGAAGATGAATGATTGGGATGTGATGATTTAGTAGCCATAAAAAAATGTCAGCCCTCCTTCTAGTGCCAAGTTGTTGGCGATGTTGGATCTTGCCAACATACAGGGGATCTCCCCAATATGAGGTCCCAATTAGACCTCACACTGTTTGGTGTAGGTGTCCCATCCAGAAATATGGCTTGGTTGCCATTAACTTAGAGATTTTCCTTGGCTTAAGATTTTAGCATGAGAGAGTAGCGCGTATGTGCTTTTGAATGTGCAAGAGAGTGTACCTTGTGGAATGTTCAATTGTAAATGTATCAAGGTTACTTCATTGTAAGGAAGAAAATTGAGTCTCTAAAAGAGAAGTAATAGTACTAATATAGTAAAGACACATGCACATAAACAAGGAAGAATCGTTAGATATCAAGCGAAATAGTTCACATAGATGCAACGATCATTAAAATCATCACAACACATTTCCAACAAGTTTGGCACCAAAGTCACCAAAATAGTTCAATTACTTTAGTACATATGAAAGCCAAGGTGAAAAGTCGTTTGCTTGAGTAATGAGGCTCCATTTATAACTTGAGGCATGGCCTTTCCTACCCGCATGAATCTTGAGTTTCTCTTATGACTTTTCAATTTCTAGTGACCTTTGGACTTCGATATATCTCTTGGACTTCTAAATGACTCTTGGAATTACATATGAATTTTGAACTTCTTCATATGGCTTTTTTGTCCATACATGACTCTTGGACTTCCACTTCTTTGTCTTTACAATAATTTCATAATTACATCATGATTTCCACATCAAACATTGATGACTTGGACTCATAGTGACAAATGACATGGAATTTATTGATAGGTGACATGTTGCCACTTGTATCTTCGATCTTGCATGCAACTTCCATGTTGTTGATGCCTTCACCCTCCAAAGGGTCTTTGGTCATATGGAGTCTCTTGGGATGCTTCGATCATCAGTATTTCAATGTTCTTCATTTTGTCACATCATGTATTCTTCATTTTTGAATGCTTCCTTTGACTATCCTTTTTGTCAAATCTCTTCATGCATCTTAGCATGTTGTTCTTGAATACTAGGCTTCTGGGCGCAGGGCGCACTATCAAGGAGCGAAGACAAGTGCTTAAGGCTTTAAGGATGCGTTGTGCACTCAACTAGGAGAGAGGAAGCTCATGGGAGGGCGCAGGGCGTGTTGAAGAATGTAACATGTGTTGAGCTTCATAATTGTATTTGAATCATGATGTAATATATTTGTCAAAAGAAAAAAAGGATTTTATTATTAAAGAAATTGAGTTATTAAAGCATGGGTTTTATGCTTGGGTCAATGGTTTATAGGTCAAAGCCTCCATTGTAGGCTTCTAGGATTTATGTCAAGTGTCCTTGCCCATGTCATAATGTAATAGACCCTTCTTGGGCATTGTGAATCAAGAAACAAATTTATTTTGATGTAAATTAGGTCTTTTAGGCCTCCTCCACCAAATCGGCCTCAAACTGGACAAGTTAGCCTAATTGAGGGGCAAAATATCCTATAGAAAGGCAAAAACTTGACCTCATTTGGAGCATTCAGTCAACAAGTTCGATCTACAATTTCTAGGACAAGAAGAAAATTGCGAAATTCAAGGAACGAGGAGGAATGGGCTAGCAAAAAAGGAGGACTTTGTCAAGCACAACAAGTTGAAATTTTCTCTCTTTCTCTCACACGTGTGAAGTTGTTGAGCTGTTGGAAGGGCCAAAACTGCAGTCTTGAGGCTGGGCCAAAATTCTAAAGCTGGGGTTGAAGTTCTGAAGCTTGGAAGTCAAAATTCTGGGTTGAAGTTGCATTTGAGACGCTGGCACTTAATGATTTTGGGAGAGATCATCTATTGGAAGGAAGAGCTGACTTGGTGGAGGAGGAAGGTCTTTTGGTCTAAGGTCTTGGTCTATCTCAACTTGAATTCTCAAGTAGAAGATTTTCACTGGGTTTTCACCTATAGAGGGGTTCTAGCCCTCGCTGAATGCCTACATCTGGTGTCATTAATCTTCGTGTTTTTTTTTCATGATTGCTTGATGAAACATAGATAAAATAAGAACATAAGAAATTTAATAAGTGTTGATCAGTGGTTGTCATTAATGTCGACCCAAGTAGCACCAAGGGCTAACCCGATCTTGCATGGGCATTTTGACTTGACAAATTACTCTATTTTGAGTCAAGGATCTTCTAGATGGATTCTACTCGTTGAGATGTTTCCATTGATATATGGAACACCACGTAATTCTTCACGGTTTGAGAGATATTCGTGTTTGAAGTTAGTAACCCAAGTTAGTGGGCTAAAACCCTATGGGGTTGTGGCATGGCACTCATAACTGGTTGTGGTTATTGAATAGTCAATAATTAATAATGTGTTTTTTTGCTCCAAAATCCCTACAATGTTCACTTGTTGAGGACCCTCTCAAATCAAGACATTCATGTAAACAATGACCCTCATATCATCCTCTAGTAGGGATTTTGTGGTTTCAAACAGATCATTGTGGCATTTTCACTATAATTTTTCTGCGAAGCTTCAGAAGCTGAAATTAAAACCTATTTGAGCCGAAATCTTGATGAACCTCGTGACCGAATTTCAGATCTTGGTTCGCTACATTTTTGGAGATATTATCTGAGGAAGTTAGGGTTTTTGCAGGCTCTTGAATTCCATGTCAAACAGGTGATGTTGGGAAAATTGTCATAACTTTATCTCTAGGCATTGGATTCAAATTTTGTAAATAGTGACAGAAATATGACAAACTGCAATTTGTTGAGTATCGTTTTCAGTGTCGAAGGTCACAACAGTGACACATGGCGCTTCGTACAAGTTCGCTATAATAAACCAGTCTATAATGAGTTCATCGTGAGAGATTGGGAATAACTCTTTCTTGAAGAATCCAATCTTGATCAGACCCCTGGGTTTGGAAAGATGACTCAGAGGGCTACCATAGAACGAAATTTTAGACCCTAGAGATCCGAATTACATAGATACAACAGACTCAATATCGAGCTCCTAGAAGGCAAGAAAAAGCATGCATTCAAGGATCACTGCAGTAAGGACCACACATCAACAGTCAAGGGTAAGTCTCCTACAACAAGGTATGTATGGTTAGTGTTTACATTTGAATTTTGAGTATCATCTCTGACATATGTTTTTGCACAACAACGTAAGTATACATAGGGTCTCAGTTATATCTCTATGTGTTTATATGTCATAGTTAGTTTTGATACCACATTTCGGATGTCCTATTCTTCATACTACACATTTGATGCTACATATTCTTGATGCTACACCAAGTCTGCTAAATCTATATGATGTTTTAAGTTCATGTTACTTGTCTTGTCATAGTTGATAGAATGGTCTCTGTTGTTGTACTTAGAACTTGGTCCATCACAAGTCTAGGGTCTGTCATCAGTTTTTATTGTATATATCTTTAGGTCAGTTTTGGATATAGTCTTGTATAGAGTCCAAGCCTATATCAAGAGTGGAAGTCTTTGTCTACTGTTGCAACAAGTCAACAACAAAAGTGACAAGCACACTTCAGGTACACATTGTAATTTTAATTTGTATTTATTCATTATTATGCACTTACATGTGTTTTGCAGGCAGAGGTAAGTTGAAGGGTATTTTGTTTTGTTTTGGGATTGGTTTCGCTGGGCAAATTTTGCATGCAGGTAGAAGAAGATTCAAGTACAACTTCAAGCAAGAATTCAAGAGCAAAAGTATCAAATCAAAGGAAGCATTGCAGCGAGACATCCTTTGAAGACATGACAACCATCCGTATATTGTGAAGAAGTGTCAAGGCCAAGAGTCATCATTGTAAAGTTGTAAAAGAGTCATTTGTAAAAGGTCATCATTGAAGAGTCATTATTGTAAAAGAGTCAATCTGCCTAGAGTCGAAAGGGTATTATTGGGAGATATAGGAGTCTCTGTTGGGATGATGTCATGGTTGGGTTGCAGGTCATAGTGTGATTGGGTGTTCGGTCAAAATCATTGTAAATCATATTGTATCGTGGATTGTTGTCCTTGGTAGGGAATCCACACTCTTGTCTCATTTCAGTCATTATAGGGTGGCAGGGAGGTGCTAGGCTAGTGCATGAAGTCACCTACAGGTTGAAGCCTGTGAATACTTCAGGGTGGTAAGTTGGTCTAGGATGTTGGGGCATCCATTCAGTTGGCTACTGAAGAAACCAGGGCATCCTTCCAGTGGGAGTTGGAGAAGATTGATTTCTAGAATTCTAGGAAGTTGTTGCTTTCATTTCAGTTGGGGTTGAAGATTTAAAGAATTTATTAGAAAAGTGTTCGGTGGTTTTTGACCCAGAGGGGGTTTTCCATCTAAAATTCTTGTGTCTATTGTGTTCTTTTATTTACTGTTATTATTACATAAACATTAATAATAATTGAAGATTAACTAATTCTCTGAAAAAGATTTAAAAGTGTTAATTGGTAAGGAATACTGATTCACCCCCCTCTCAATATTTCCAACAATTGGTATTAGAGCTTGGTTCCTTCAGTAACAGCTTAACTGCTGGAAGTCAGTTTTCAGAGCATAGAGATGGGAAAGTCAAAGAAGCAGGTTACAAGGATTTCAAAGGAAGGTACAGGTACAACAAAATCTGAAGAAAGTGAGTATTGTGTACCAACCCCTGATTTTGATGCAGATAATTACTAGATATGGGAATCCAGGATGGAAGTACATTTGCAGGCATATGGAGTATGGGAATCAATTGTTTTTGGAGACCCGACGAAGCTAAAAGGTTCAATTCAAAGGTCAAGAATGTAATTTTGAATGTTTTTGCCAAATTCCGTGAAAACAAAAGTTGGTCAATGTTCAATAGCTAAAGCTCTTTGGGAAAAGCTTCATAATCTCTATTCAACAAAGCAATCAGGTCAAGATGTTATTGAAAATTTGGATCCTTCTGATTATGATGAAGAAATGGGAGAAATGAGTAAAACAGAGTTTCAAAATCAAGTGATCAAGGTGATAAAGGAACTCAAAAGTCAAAAGGAAAAGACAAGACTTTTGGAAACAGAATTGAAGACAGCAAAAGAACTCATCAAAGAAAATGAAGAGTCCCAGAAGATGATTAGTAGTCTTAGAACTCAATTGAAAGAAATCAAGAATACAATAGCATGAGACCTCAAGAGAGAAGTCCAAAAGAAGAAACAAGAACTCGACACAACGTTTGCAGAGATTAGCAGGATCACACAACAGATGTAGGAAGAAGAAATTGAAAGGAAGGAATCTGATCAAAGATACATATCCACTGTTGACCAAAATTAAAATGAATTAGAAACATCTTTAGTAGAAATAAGCAGGCTCAGGATTGAAAATGAAAAGCAGAAGGAACAAATACAGGTTCTCAACAGAGAAGTAGAGAAGACCACTCTTCTCAAGCTATAGGTTGAGGAGGCAGAAAAAAGAAGGAAGATCTTGAAAAGATGGTTTCAAGAAGATCTTGCTCAAAAGAAAGAATAACTTGATGAAACCCGTGATGAGATCAACAAACTCAAGGGATCGCAAAAAGAACACTTACAAGATAAGACAGATGAAGAAGCAAAAATGAAGGCAATTAAAGATGGTAAATCTCCAGTTGATGAAGGTACAAGCTCCACATCTTCACAGGATGATTCTAAGAAGGAAGTTGATCAAAGTGAAAAGCCAAAGAAGAATTTTGAAACTCCAAAGAACATGACCAAAGCAATCAAGAACAAAGGACCACAACAAACTACAACACCACCTCCAAAGAAGAATGAAAAATCTTCTAGGTATGTTCATTTATTTAATGGTTATTGTTTTTCATGCGCTAACTATGGACATATGGCCAAGGATTGTAAAGTTATTGACAGGTACAACTATCAAGGACCATCGCATCTGAATGAACCATTCATGTATGCACATTTATTTAATGGTTATTGCTTTTTATGTGCTAACTATGGACATATGGCTAGGGATTGTGAAGTTTTTAACAGGTACAATCATTATCTGCAAAACCATAGAAGCAAGTTTGCAAGATCACGCAATAGGTTCCACGATGATTTTGTTAGAAGAGAATACGTGCTAGATGGGCCAAACATTGAATGTTTCAAATGCCATAACTATGGCCATAGCACTCGCGCTTGCAGATATTAGATGGAATCACCTATGGACAACATTGAATGCTTCAAGTGTCATAACTATGGGAACATGGCTCGAGATTGCAGGAATAAGAAGGTGTGGAAAAGGAAACAGGTACATGAAGACAAAGTAGATAACAAGGTTTCAATAGTTGTGCTTTTAGGATTTGTAAACGCAAAAGGTCATGAGGAATTGATAGTTGCTTCAGATAATGACTCAAGTCAAGATGGCCCGTTAGGTGACTCACTATTTTGAACAATCTGGCTTGTTGACTCGTTAATGTTTGCAGAGGATTCGTCTATGCAGCGATATATGGCACAAGTCTACGATTGATAGGAAATTAGTTTAAATAAGATGGCAGTTTCATTACAGGTTCAGGGGGAGAAAAACAGTTGAAGGATTACAGGTTACCAGGAACAAGGCAAGATTAGTCTGCAAAGGTTATGTACAGGTTGATGGAATCGATTTTGAAGAAACATTTGTTCCCGTTGCAAGAATGGAAGCTATCAGGATGTTTCTCACTTATGCTTGCTCGAGAAAAATCAAGATCTACCAAATTGATGTTAAGTTAGCTTTTCTAAATGGTGAATTGGAGGAAGAAGTTTACATTGAACAACCCGTTTTCTGCTCTCTGACAAAGAAGAATATGTTTGCAGATTAAAGAAGGCTCTATATGGTCTCAAGCAAGCTCCTAGTGCTTGGTATGCTTGTCTTGACGGATATCTACATCAACAGGGATTCAAGAAAGGAAGTGCTGACAATCAATCTTTATGTGAAAGTGGATCGAGATAACCTAACAATTATTGAAGTATATGTGGATGCTATAATCTTTGGAAGCAGTTATGACAGATTAAGTAAAGACTTTGCCACAAAAATGCAAAGTGAGTTTGAAATGTCTATGATTGACGAACTGAAATACTTTTTAGGGCTTTAGATTTCTCAGCAAGATAAAGGAATATTCATATATCAAACCAAGTACATCAAAGAAATGCTCAAGAAATTCCAGATGGAAGATTGCAAGCCAGTCCTTACCCCCATGGTAACATGTTGCAAGTTAAGCTTAGAAAATTCAATGGATGTGGACCAAAGGTTGTATAGATCCATGATTGGTAGTCTCTTATATTTGACAGCTTCCCGGCCTGATGTGATGTAGGTAGTTGGACAAGTATCAAGATTCCAAGCAGCACCAAAAGAATCTCATATTATTGCCGTCAAAAGAATTCTTCGATATCTTAAGGGCAAAACGAAATATGGTCTATAGTATCCCAAAGGAAATGATTTGGTCATCCAAGCTTATACAAATTTAGATTGGGCAGGAAGTGTTGATTATCGTAAGAGTACCAGTGGAGCAACATTCTATCTAGGTGGTTGTCTTGTTTCATGGTTAAGTAAAAAGTAGTCTTCAATCTCGTTATCCATAGTAGAAGCAGAATATGTCGCAGCAACAACTTGTTGTACTCAATTTCTTTGGATGAAGCAAACTTTGCAAGATCTTCAAGTCAAGTTTGATGAGCCTATTCCCATCTTTTGCGATAACACCAGCGCCATTAGTATCTCCAAGAATCCTGTGATGCATTCCAAAACGAAGCACATTCCGATTAAATATCATTTCGTTAGAGAGCAGGTCGCTGAAAAGAATATCAAGCTTGAATATGTTGGCATAAAGGAACAAATTGATAACATCTTTACCAAACCATTACCTCATGAAGCATTTGAGTATCTTCGCCAAAAGCTTGGGATTCTCCCAGGTTTTCATTAGACTCTTTCTCTTATCTACTCAAGTAGAAAGGGGGAGTGGAGTTGTGTATAGGTCCGCAAAATGGCTGTTTTTCAGGGCGAGTTACCCTTTTCCATTGATGAGAAAGGAGGAGAGAAGTCAGTAGGAAGAGGTGTCATGATCGCAGGGGGAGTACTTATGTTGCCATCAATGCCAAGGGGGAGATTGTTGATCAGTGGATGTCATCGATGTCAACCCAAGCAGCACCAGGGGCTACCCTGATCTTGCATGAGAATTTTGACTTGACAACTTACTCTATTTTGAGTCAAGGATCTTCTAGATGGATTCTACTCGTCGAGATATTTCCGTTGATATATGGCACGCCAAGTAATTCTTCACGGTTTGAGAGATATTCATGTTTGAAGTTAGTAACCCCAATTAATGGGCTAAAACCCTATGGGGTTGTGGCATGGCACTCATAATTGGTTGTGGTCATTGAATAGTCAATAATTAATAATAAAAAAAAATTGCTCCTAAAATCCCTCCAACATTCACTTGTTGAGGACCCTCTCAACTCAAGACATTCATATAAATAATGACCCTCATATCCTCCTCTAGTAGGGATTTTGTGGCTTCAAATAGGTCATCGTGGCATTTTCGCTATAACTTTTTCTTCTGCGAAGCTTCAGAAGCTGAAATTAAAACCCATTTGAGCCAAAATCTTGATGAACCTCGTGACCGAATTTCAGATCTTTGTTCACTATATTTTCGAAGATATGATCTGAGGAAGTTAGGGTTTTTGCAGGCTCCTGAATTCCATGTCAAACAGGTGATGTTGAGAAAATCGTCATAACTTTCTCTCTGAGCATTGGATTCCAATTTTGTAAATAGTCACAGAAAGACGACGGACTATAGTTTGTTGAGTAGCGTTTTCAGGGCCGAAGGTCGCAACAGTGACACGTGGCACTTCGTACAAGTTATCTCTACTGAACTAGTCTATAATCAGGTCATCGTGGGAGATTGGACATAACTCTTTCTTGAAGAATCCAATCTTGATCATACCTCTGGGGTTGGAAAGAGGAGTCGGAGGTACCACAGGACGAAATTTCAGGCGCTAGAGATACGAATTACATAGATACAACAGATTCAATATCGAGCTCCTAGAAGGAAAGAAAAAGCATGCATTCAAGGTCACTGCAGTAAGGACCACACATCAACAGTCAAGGGTAAGTCTCTTACAACATGGTATGTATGATTAGTGTTATATTTGAAATATGAGTATAATCTCTGACAAATGTTTTTGCAGGACAACGTAAGTACATACAGGGTCTTGGTTATCTCTATGTCTCTGTATGTCACAGTTAGTTTTGATACCACATTTCGGATGTCCTATTCTTCATACTACACATTTGATGCTACACCAAGTCTACTAAATCTATATGATGCTGTAAGTTCATGTTACTTGTCTTGTCATAGTTGATAGAAAGGTCTCTATTGTTGTACTTACAGCTTGGTCCGTCACAAGTCTAGGGTCTGTCATCAGTTTTTATTGTATATATCTTTAGGTCAGTTTTGGATATAATCTTGCATAGAGTCCAAGCCTATATCAAGAATGGGAGTCTTTGTCTGCTATTGCAACAAGTCAACAATAAAAGTGACAAGCACACTCTAGGTACGCATTGTAATTTTAATTTGTATTTATTCATTATTATGCACTTACATGTGTTTTGCAGGCAAAGGTAAGTTGAAGGGTATTTTGTTTCGTTTTGGGATTGGTTTTGCCTGGCAAATTTTGCATGCAGGTAGAAGAAGATTCAAGTACAACTTCAAGCAAGAATTCAAGAGCAGAAGTATCAAATCAAAGGAAGCATTGCAATAGGACATCCTTTGAAGACATGACAACAATTGGAATAGCCAAGAGTCATCATTGTAAAGTTGTGAAAGTGTCATCATTGAAGAGACATTATTGTAAAAGAGTCAATCTACCTAGAGTCGAAAAGGCATTATTGGGAGGTATAGGAGTCTCTGTCGGGATGATGTCATGGTTGGGTTGCAGGTCATAGTGTGATTGGGTGTTCAGTCAAAATCATTGTAAATCATATTATATTGTGGATCATTGTCCCTGGTACGGGAATCCAAACTCTTGTCTCATTTTAGTCATTATAGGGTGGCAGGGAGGTGCTAGGCTGGTGCATGAAGTCGCCTACAGGTTGGAGCCTGTGAACACTTTAGGGTGGTAGGTTGGTCTAGGATGTTGGGGCATCCATTCAGTTGACTACTGAAGAAACCAGGGCATTGGGGCGTCCTTCCAGTGGGAGCTGGAGAAGAATGCTTTTCTAGAATTCTAGGAAGTTGTTGCTTTCATTTCAGTTGGGGCTAAATATTAAAGAATTTATTAGAAAAGCGTTCGGTGGTTTTTGACCCGGAGGGGGTTTTCCACCTAAAATTCTTGTGTCCCCTGTGTTTTTTATTTACTATTATTACTGCATAAACATTAATAATAATTGAAGATTAAATAATGCTCTGAAAAATATTTAAAAGTGTTAATTTCTAAGGAATATTGATTCACCCCCCTCTCAGTATTTCCAATAGATCCTTGAGAAGATGGTTGAAGAAACTATAGAAGTTCAAGAAAATCAATTCTCTTCTCTCTCAGTGGGAGAAAATGAAGTAGAAACACTTGAAGGAGAAGGGGATGATCTGGATGCCCCACTAGATGATGATGAGATAGATAGGTATTGCAAACCGTTTTTTGATTTTATGCAAGCCCAGTTGCATAGGAAATATGATTTCATATCTTCTAGGAAAAGGTCCAGGGGGCAAGATCAGGATGAAGAAACTCTTCATCCGAGTTCCCCTAAGCCAGTAGATAAAGGGAAGAAACCACTCAACCCTATCTCACCAACCAAAAAATAATCCTCCAATCCTATTCCAAATGAGGCTGGATCCTCCAAAATAAAGAAATTTCCCCCATAGATAAAACCAATCAGCGTTGAGAACGAAGAACCCGTAGATTTTGTTAAAATTCATAAGAATCCCTCTGCCTTCAGTCTTCGAAAAGAGTTGGAGAAAGTCAAGATATCTGTCACTTTGACGGAATTATTGAAACACCCTAGTTATAAAGCTCAAGTGTCTCCGTTTATGAGTTCACCCACCACTACCCCCCTACAAGACAGCCTTAACCTCTAGGAAGAGAGGCCCATGGTTGTGTTTGGACCACATGTGGAGGAGCGAGACTCTTCTGCTGCCCCATTCTATGTCACCTTGGTGATTCATGACCTGGTACTACATAATTGTATGCTTGACTCAAGAGCATCTCATAACTTAATGTCGTTATCTGTGATGGAATAGTTGGGACTGCAGATAAAAAAACCATACAAAGATCTATACTCCTTTGATTCAAAAAGAGTAAAGTGCCTGGATCTGATCAAGGGTCTAGTGGTCAACTTGGCTCAAATCCCTGTAAAAGGTGTAATAATGGATATTGTAGTTGCTGACATCCCTGCAAGATTTGGTATGCTTTTGTCCAGGTCATGGGGAATGAAAATTGGGGGGTCCATTAAACTAGATTTAACATATGTTATCATTCCTATGTTTAATGTAGAGGAGCGTCAGTTATATAGGGAATCTAGATTCGTGAAGACAATTATAAAGGAAAATTGTTCAAGAAATGCTCCTGTGTATGGTAAAGAGAAAGATTTCTCTTGTCTGTTACTGGAAGAAGATGATCAAATTATAAGAGACACCCAGGTCGACTGTTTTGCTCAGCTTAGTAAAAAATCATTGGAACGGGGTCAAATATAGAAATTATATTTTGATGGTGACTATTCTAAGGAAGGAAATGGGGAAGGTGTGTTGTTGGTATCTCCAGAAGGTAGCCTGATCCCTCTCTCTTTCAAGCTAGAACTCGAGGCTACAAACATTGTTTCTAAATATGAAGCTTTGTTGTTGGGGCTACAAGCTGCTAAAAACCTTAACATTGGGTGCTTGACTATGTTCAGGGATTCAGAGCTGGTGGTGAAGCAAATAAAAAATCAATGTCAAACCAAACATCGAAGGTTGAAGTCCTACAGGAACGAAGTATGGGATTTGGTTGAAAATTTCTTCTTAGCCTTCAATATTCAGTTCCTACCCAGAGAGCGAAATAAGATGGTTGACTCTTTGGCAATTGTTGCAAGTAATTTCAAACCCCCTCAAAACCCATTGCTCAAATACGAAGTTGAGGTTGGAACAGGCCTTCAGTACCAGATAATGTGAAGCATTGGTAGGTGTTTGAAGATGAGGAACAAATCAAACGCTTTATGGAGGTTGTTGAAGAATTCTCAAACTCAGTGATTAATCAGGAGGACGAAAAGATAACAGATGAACCACAGACTGTTTGGGGAGAATCTATTGTTGGCCACAAAATATTGCAACTAAATGGAAATACCATCCCCAAAGGGTTGGTTCCATTGGAAAGGCTTTTCAACTCAAATGATGTGGTTGTTAAGCCAATTGAACAAGAGCTTGAGGAAGAGGTGGAGGATTGTAATATTGGCACAGAAGAAGATCCTAGAATCATCAAATTAGCTAAAGGAGTTCTTAAAGAATACAAACAAAGATATCTTGACCTTTTCAAGGAGTACATGGATGTGTTTGCTTGGTCATATGATGATTTGAAGACTTTTGACACCAGTGTCATACAACACAAAATTCCTTTAAAAATTGGAGTGAAGCCATATAAGCAGAAGCTCAGGCAGATTAATCCTCTGTTACTCCCATCAATTGAAAAGGAGGTGAAGAAACTGTTACAGGCTAAGATTATTGTGCCTTTGAGGTACTCAGATTGGGTAGAAAATTTAGTTCCTGTCAGGAAGAAGAATGGGGAAATAAGGCTATGTGTAGATTTCAGAAATTTGAATAAGGCCTCGCTGAAAGATAACTATCCTCTACCTAAAATGGATTATATTATGCAGAAAGTGGTAGGGTCTTCCCGAATGTCCATGATGGATGGTTTCTCTGGATACAACCAAGTCGTTGTACACCCTGAGGATCAGAAGAAAACAACTTTTACTACACCATGGGGAACGTTTATGTATGCCAGAATGCCTTTTGGCCTCATAAATGCTGGAGCTACTTTCCAAAGAGAAATGGATATAGCATTTGTTGGAGAGCAGGATAAATTCATAGTAATCTATCTGGATGACATAACTATTTTCTCTAAATCAGATGAAGAGCACCTCAATCACTTGCAACTCACTTTTGCAAAATGCAGAAGGTATGGTTTGTCCTTAAACCCAAAGAAATCACAGTTTGCTTTAAGTGAAGGGAAGCTATTGGGCCACATTGTGGCAAAGGAAGGAGTGAAGATTGATCCCAAAAGGGTGGAGGCTATTAATAATATTCCATTACCAAGGAATAGAAAAGAAATTTAGGTTTTCTTGGGTAGGATAATTTTTTTAAGAAGATTTATACCAAACTATGTTGAAATTGTTAAAGAAATCACAAAAATGTTGAAGAAGGATAGGGAATTCAAGTGGATTATAGAAGCCCGAGAGTCATTCTCTAGAATTAAAAAAGCTTTTGCAGAAGCCCCAATCTTAGCTAGTCCATATTATCAGAGACCATTCCTCATTTTCTCTTTTGCCTCTCCTAACATGGTGGTAGTTGTTTTATTACAAAAAATAGCGAAGGACAGGAACAACCAATTGCATTTTTCAGCCATTTGTTGCGAGATGCAGAGATGAAGTATAATATCTTAGAGAAATAGAAATATGCCTTGGTCAAAGCCCTGAAGGTCCCTACAACTGTTGTGAATGATATTCTTGTGCAGGGTGACAGTGAAGGCAAGAGAGGCAAGTGGATTGCCAGGATTCAAGAATATGATATGGATATCAAACCCACTAAGTTGATCAAGGGGAAGGGATTAGCTAAAATATTGTCTAAGGCTAATTGCCAGGCCTTGGGCATAAATCTGTTGGAAAATAAGGACGGAGGAGAGGAACAGGACAATATTGAGACCTCAACACAAAAAATCTAGATGAAATACCTAGTCTCACAGTGGTATAAGTATCTTGTCCATTATTTACTTTTTCTGAAATGCCCATTGAATTTTGACAAATTTAAATACAGGGCCTTGAGGCTACAAGCCCAGAAGTTTGTTATCTCAAATGGCCAGCTGTACTGGAAGGACCCAGTGGGGATTTTGCTTTTATGTCTGGTAGAAGAAGAGATTCCTAAGGTGATTGATGAATTCCACAACTGTCTCTGTGGGGGACATTATAGCTGGAGATCCACACCCCATAAGATCCTCAAAGCAAGTTTCTATTGGCCCAAGTTGTTTGGTGAGGTTCATACTTATGTTAGGTCTTATGAAGAATGTTAGATTTTTGCTGAGAAGTAGAAGTTAGCACCCCTCCCCCTAATCCCTGTTTTTGTGGAGGAGCCCTTCAGGTAATGGGGGCTAGACTTCATAGGATAAATACACCCACCATCCAATAGTCAACACAAATGGATACTTACAACCACTAATTATTTCATGAAATGGGTAGAGGCCATCCCAACCAGAAATGCAACCGATGCAGTGGCCATTTAGTTTATGGAGGAGAATATCCTTGTTAGATTTCGCTGTCCAAGGAAGATTATCACTGACAATGCTCAAGTATTTAAGTTATCCAAGTTCCTTAGTTTCTTCCAAAAGTACAACATCATCGTGGGACACTCCACCACCTACTATCCGCAAGGAAATGGACTAGTTGTATCATCAAATAAAACTCTAGTGATGATTTTGAAAAAGACCATATTAGAAAAACTGGAACTCACAACTGAAATTTTCTCTATGGGCCAATAGAGTTACTACCAAGAGGTCAACTGGGAAGTCACCCTTTGAATTGGTATATGAAAAAGCTGCAATTTTCTCTGTCTAGCTAGCCATGCTAGTGGCTAAAATTATATAGGATGTTGTGTAGGAGCCCAATTCTCTGACCAGGAGAATAAATTAGCTGGTAGAACTGCAAGAAAACAGAGGACAAGTAACTCAGAATCTGATTAAATATTAGGAAAAGATGAAGGCTCTTTTTGACAAAAAGGCAAGGGACAGTATGAAAATTCGATGACCCGAATCACCATTGCAACAACTGATTAAGTTCCTCCTATTTGTTAATTACTGAACAAATTATTCACTGTTTCTTATAGTAAACAACAAAACTAATACATTGCAGCCTTCACCAGTTAAATTATAAGCAAAAACAAGAAACTAAGCAAGAAAGAAATCCACAACACGTTACACAGTTATTTTTGGACAAAAGTCCTTGGGAAAACCCAATTTGGGAAAATTGGTGCAGCGGTTGAGGGTTTTTATTATTATGCAGTAGTAATTCTTAGTACAATTCATTGGATGCCCAACTGGCTATCTGATTCAAAGAGAAACTAGACTAAACGAAATAGTGAGATGATCTCACCTTGTCACTAGAAGATCCGGCTCTGATCTACTGGAAGTGAGCCTCTGCGTCCCTTCTACATCAGCCTCTACGTAGAACTGCATCAACCCCACGCAGTCTCTACGTCACCTCTGCTGGGGACTGTGTTGCTCTTCCTTTTGACCCTTTGTTGGCTGGAAACTTCAGCTCTCAGCCTCCCGGTCTCACACCCCGGCTCCCGACTTTTGAAACTTGATTTCCTCAACAGGAATTCGATCTCCCTTTAGGCTCTGTGCTGCCACTGCGTCAGCTCTGCGTGGCCCAGCGTCAGCCTCTCTGGAAGTTGTTCTTCCCTCTCTGCCTTGTACTCTCCGACCCTAGAAAACTCCCCACTGGATACTATCCTTGCCCCTCACTATAAAAGATCACTTCGAATTCCTCTTCCGACAACTATTGTGCTTCAGAAATTTGATCTTCTGATCTCCACTCGATGTGTTCTCCAAGTGCCCACAGATGTCCTTATAATCCTCTAGTTGAGAACCAACGACCCAGATTAGATTCTAATCAATGGCTCAGATCATTTGGACTCTATCTCTGTCTTCTTCTAGAAGTTTCACCTATAGTTAGATTAATACCCTTTAATTATTTTAATTTACTAAGTTTAGACTTAAGCACCAATTAAAAATAATTAATTATTTTAATAAAATTGTCTTTGGGTGTAATTTACCAAAACGATTTCTAGCTATTGGAGAATGCATGTTTTCTAACCTCCCTGCAAATTTTGAGGCTAAGATCACATCCGATGCTACCAGAAATCAACATACAGATCCTTACAGCCAGGAGATTTGGCACTCAGATTGTATGCTAGGAGAGAGGACAAAGGAAAACATGGGAAATTTGATCTCTTGTTGTTTGAACTTTGGACCTTTCAAGATATTTGAAGCAAAAGGAAACAACACCTTCTTATTGGAAAACTTGGATCATGAGGTGCTTGAACTCCCTGTGAATGGGCAGTTTCTCAAGCTATATTTTCAACATTAGAGAGGTCCATTTTCACCCACTGTATATACCGGTGAGCCATTGTACATACCGGTAATTTTTTAAGTTCTTACTGCTTCTGTTTTTGTCTTTTATGCACCTAAATAAAATGACTCCATGCCCAATGCTGAAGGCTATGCAGGTCTCAATGCATTACTTACAATACATTGTCCCTAATTGGAGTCGATGATGCTATTTGTCATAGCATCTTGTATTTGTGTCAAATGCTCCTATTTTTCATCCTTGGTATATAGAAGGACAGGTGAAAATCTAGGTCTACGAAAGGGAAAGCCGAAAGGGAGAGCCGAAATGCGGAAGTTGGAAGCCGAAATGAAAATGGAAAGCCAAAATCTCGGGTGTCGATCATCAGAACGTTAGATATTGGCAAGGGCTAGAGTAGGCGGCATATGAGGAACCCGATATCGAAAGGTTTGTCATATCGAAACTCGATAACAGGAGGCTGAAAATCGGAGCAGGTGAGAACCTCGAAGGTTCGAAACATCGGAGATCGGAACCTCATAACTACTTAACAATTGAATTCCTTTCAAAGTGCTAAGTGTTGCAGAGAATAAGATTTATAAAGGAAATCATTCACAAAACCAAGGACCCCAGAGATCCTTTCTCTCACCTATGATTAGACACATGGCAACAGGTGATTGGCTTTGAGAAGCTGACAGGCAGATGACGTCAGCATGACGTGGCAGTATGGAGGGCACGTGGTAATCAGTTTCAGCATTTTTGGGTGTCCTAATGGGGGAAATCTGTGTGACACGTATAACCACTAAGGAGGCGCCACGTGGAGATGATGACATTAGGATGATGTCATCTCAAAGGTCGGTATATCAGAAGTCGAAGATCTCATAACTCCTGTGCAATTTATTTTTGAAAAGGTTCCGATGAAAGGGGCTTCGATGTTGAATGGCATTTGTTCATGAGGACCCAAAGAACCAAGGGCGCAGAGTAGGGTTGGGCACCCAAGTTCTATAGAGCATATCGGGGATGTAGATATTAGAACTCTAGTGTAAAAGCATCTTGAACAAGTTATGATGAAAGGTGCTTCTAAAACCAAAGGCGGGGAGCAAATACACTAACAAATAGGCCCCCGACAACATTCTAAAGGCCTTAGCACCTAAATACTAATCCGCTAGTCACGACATCTAGTCCTATGGTTGAAATGCGATAAGGGGATAAGCATAAAGAGGCTAAAGGCATCAGAATTTTGCAATTCCGTAACGTTTCTCTTCATAGAGTTACAATATGTTAAGGCTCTGATATTGCAATACAAAGGAGTATGGAGGATGTATGGGTCGGCAACTATCGGCTAGCGGTCAAATTCCACTTTGGACAACTCATATGATGGAGATAATAATTGCAATAGATTCCTCTTTTTGAGAATACCAAAATTGACCTAAAGATCACCTTATTTGGACAAGCAGAAGTGGGCTTTTGAATTTATTTATTTATTCATATATATTGGATAGGGTTGGCCCTAAGCACATGTTCAATTAGAAAGGTCGAGCTCAACATCAAGTGGACCCTCATGAAATCATATAAATAGAAGAGACCTCATGCTCATTTGGACACATTGATCAAGCCATCTTCTCTTCTCTTATTATCTTGGTTCGCACAGGTTTGACGAAGAAAAGCTCGTGCAAAGGGTTCGAAACTACAGGCGAAGCTTGCACGCGTCTAGGGTTTCTGGGTCTCGGACACTGGCTCGTAACTAAGGTTTTTCGTCCCTAAATGCTGGCACAATATGGTCTGGAGAGCGTTCAGGAAGTCTTGGATGCTGGCACAAAGTATCTAAGAGAGCGTCCGGGAGGTTAGGGTTTCCGCAGTTCAGTTTGGATCCTAGACGCACGCACAGAATGGTCTAGGGAGCGTCCGCACTGTCATAGACACTGGCACAGTTATCTAAAGGAAGCGTCCACGCTGCCATAGACGCTCACATAGAAGCCTCAAGGGAGCATCTAGGGTTTGAGGCAGATCTGGGTGAGTTTGGTCCTCGGACGCCTGCACACAGTTCACCTGGGAGCATCCAGATCAGTGCCAGACACACTCATCCAATTCTCCTCAAAGCTTCGAGATCTGTCTTAGGCACTCGCACACAGTGTCTCTGCATGCGTCCGCAACTTAAAGATGAGTTATCAGTATGCAGTAGTGTTCAACACAGTGACAACAATATCCAGCAGTTGACTACAATCAGTGACCGTAGATTACAGTCCTCAAGGTTTTGATTATAAGCATGATTAGATTAATTTCATGGATATCATAGTTGTTTTCTTGCATAGATAAAGTTATGGATCATTGTACTCTCTTTTGCTGAATCATTTGATGACGATCTAAGAAGAAGAAGATTTGCAAGGGTTTTCCCCATAGTGGGTTTTGCCTTGGTCTTGGACCAATCCTGGTGTCTTTATGTGTATGGATGCTTTTCTTTTATTGTTCCGTTATGTTCCGCTGCATTGATGATGATGATGTTGTTCTTTCTTCCTAATTTCATATGTTGATAAATAATGGTGTAGATCTGAATAATGTAATGATGATATGGGGTGAACTTAATGTATTGATGAAGAAATGCAATTATCAAAGCAAAGAACAATGTAGCCCTATAAAAAAATAAACATGGTATTAGAGCCAAGGTGAAGAAAAGCCATGGAGATCACCCCGATGATGAAACCACTGATGGAAGCAAGAAGAGGATGGTGGAAATCTAAAAGAATTCTAGGGTTTGAAGAAAACCCTAGACAACTTTATTATTACGATTAGGGTTTGAGAGAAACCTGGTTTATGGAAAAGTCACGAGATATAGCATGGTCAAAGGAGGCTCAAGCACTTGAGAGAGATTTGATGAAGCCCTAGATGGGGTAATCCTTAGTAGGTCTGGTTGGTTGATTAAAGGTAGTAGTGTTATGCAGACAATGGATGGTGATGGTTGGTTCTAGAGGGAGAGGATCACCTCTCATTGAAGATAAGTATTTCTTGACTTATGATGCCTCTTACTTTTGTTTAGACTTATGGATCTGATTATTATGTTTATTGTTTGTACTTCCTACATATGTATTTGAGTACATGGATGCTTCTAACCTCCTTGATGAGTTGTGATGGGTGAATCCTTCTTAAGGATCATTTGAAATGCATGAAGGATGGCTAGAGATGGAAAAGGTAAAGAGGCACTATATGAAAAGATGAAAAAGTACTTCAAGCTGCCTATGTCTAATGAAAAAGGTGCACAGGTATTTGAATACTACAAGGTATGCATGGTATACTGTATTTCAACTATAATATTGATGGCTAGGTAAGCCCTAAGGTATGATGTCTCTTTCTTTAATGGATCATACATGCATATGAAAGTGACTTGGATCTATGTTTCCTATGATGAATTGATGCACCTGGTATTGAACCTTTTGATATTCTTGAATTCTATGAGGCCATGTAATGTTGATACATTGATACACTGGATGTTTGGCTAACATCCATCTGTTGGACATCTTGATCCTATAAAGAAGGCTAGCACCTTGACCCTAGTAGATGATACTCTTGATACTTGTCATGCATAGGTCATGATAGATTTCATATAGAAGGATAGCTCATTGACTCTTATACATGATACTACTAATAATGATCTCAGTCACAAACACCATAATATCGCTTATGAGCATCAGACTCGTAAACATCAGGCTCTTCGGCGTAAGCAAGCATCCGACTCTTTCTTCCGATCACTAAACTTAAGCCCTTCCTTTCAATCTGGAAATGATAGCTATGGCTCATCAACTTGATCAACTGGATCATTTACTTATCTGATCTCGTAGCTTTCAAGGAAAGCTTCCCTGAGCGAATCAGAGTAGGTAAAGAGGGAGCAAGAAGGGAAGCATGGTCGTTTCTTCTTTTTTAGGGAACAATAACTACAAAAGGCCTAAGCTGGTCAGGTTGAGTGGGGAACCTGCATTAGGTTCCTCTGAGGATGCTCATGCATTCAAGGAGAAAGGATAGAGATAAGGATAAATAGGATAGCCTGCCCATGAGAACCAATCTGTTGGGGATAGTCTATTGGGGATAGAAGGTTGGGTAGGGCAGGAAAGTCAAGAATTATGTTGGGATGATTTAAAGGCTGTAAGAAAAGGTTGGGGATAGTAGAGGGCAGATGAAAGAAATAGGAATGGTGAATAGTCTTCTTTTTCAGGGGAATGTCTATCTTCGAGGGAAGAAAGAAAGTGGTTGTGGGGGATGGTGGGTGCGGGGAAAGGCTGTTGGGAAAGGTTGTTGGGGATAGAAGGCTATTCTTTGTGAATGGAAGGAAGGTGAAGTCGATACCTCCATTCATAAAGTGACCCATTCTATAATACAGATTTGCTATGCTCTACAACTATGGGTAGAAGGCGGGTGGTGGGTGTCGAGAAAGCTAGTGTGAGTTCTTGAAGGTGTGATAGTAGTTGTTGGGCATGAAAGGAAGAAGATCCGAGAAGATCAAGAGGATGATATAGTCAGTTATGAGCCTGTAGTCGAGGTATTATGAGCCAATAGTATGAACCGATATTATGAGCGAGTATCCTGTATTAGGAGCTTGTAGTAAGAGCCTGTATTATGAGGTATTATGAGCTGGTATTTATGAGGTAAGACCCTAAAAGTGCTTATTTTCCCGAGCTCAGGTAAGTAGTTTCCTTTCACCGGCACAGGACGAAAGGTAAGGAGAACCCACATTTCTGTCCCTCAATCCTTACGAAGGTAAGTGAAGTGATCACCCTTCGCTACGCTCACTCCAGTGAGTGAGACCCTGATCTTAGACAATGCATATATTATATATGTAATTACGCTTTCTTATAGGCGTACTTAGATATTTCCTTTGAGTTTCAGATATCAGAGCGAGCTTTGACCTGATCCCCAATGCTCATTATACATATGTAGGGTCAAACAACCAGCTCGTGCCTTCCACGCATTCCCAGCAGCCAGGTTAGTTCCGGATAGCTCATTTGACTCTTATACATGATACTACTAATAATGCTTGTGATAAGCATGATGAAAGCATATGGTAAGAGAGATTGACACTCTTGTTGTTTTGGTAAAGTTTTATTTAATGACCTAACTTGATCCTATTGGTCATGATAAGCACGATAACCTTGATGTTAGAGGTATAACTATGAAATTGATATTCTAGATCTCTTATCACCCATGGTCATGTCTTGATGGCATATGGTTAAATTGAATGCTCTAACTTGATGGAGTGACTTGATAGAAATGTGTTATTATGTTCATGATATGATGTCACATCTGTTTGTTGCCCTAATCTTTCAAGTCTAACTCTTGACAAATATTGATGACATGATGCCGATGAGCATGATCTAACAGATTTGTTCTTACATGACTCTAGTAAAGAAAAGGTGATGACATAAATGAACGTGAATGAAGTAGATTCGAAGTTAGAGGGGGAATCTCTTCTCAAGATTCTTACTCATGTTACTATTTGCATTCTGTGTTGTTGAAATATAATTTATGTGCATCTAACATTATTGAATTGCAACAAAGTCTCAGATATGAAGGCCATACAAAATTAGGGTTTTTGTCCTGGACGCAAGCACAGAACCGGGAGATTCCATCCTTGGACACACGCATGCTATGGCCTATATAGCATCCAGAAAGCTAAAGACACTCCCATACTAACCTGAAGGGAGCATCCAGGATTTTGACTTCAGTTGACCATCATCCAAAGTTTTCTAAAGCTGTCTGAACTCTGAATCTCGGTGTCTCTGACATATTCTGCCACTGTAAATTGATTTTTGAAGTTGTTGGGTAAATTGTTGATCGCAAAAAATGAATTACTGTGCATGAAATCAGATATTCACCTGGAAGATGTCAATACTACAGATGTGTTGCAGATAACCGTAAGATCTGCAAGTAAGAAAAGCTTAAATGTTTGTCATAATATGAACATGAAGACTGAAGTTGTGTTTGCAGGTGGCCGAGACATGTGTTTAGAGCTTTGACATGATGCTTGACAATGACTTAGAACTTTGAATTGATGATTGGGCTATGCTTTGGACTATAGATCTCTCTGCGATAACAAATTTGGATTTGACCTGACTAATGACTTGACTTGATGATTGTTGATTTGCCCTGATATCAATGCTATGTGGGCATAGTAATGACTCATGTGAGTATTCAAAATAATGGTTTTGTATTTGCCTCCTTATTCCTAGCACAATGGTTGAAGTATTGACAGTTGTGATTCAACATGAAAATGGAACCTGCATGACTCATCCTTGGTGTATGCATTTGCACCTAGTGACAGAAATGACTTGTATTATGATTATGAGAATGACTTGATGAAGTTTTGAATTGATATTGCATGGTTGATTACAACTTGTTGGCATGATAATAAATGAAGTCAAGACTTGATATGAGCTCTACCTATCCCCCGATTGAAAGAATTGATACTGTGATATTGATGACTTTGATAATAGTTTTGATCTGACTTCTAAACTTTGATTAGCTGACTTTGTTGATACAACATTGGTTTATGTAAGGAATTGTGCTTGCAGAGAGAACAACATGAAGCAAGCTCCCTGATCCAGATATGTCCACAATTGACAGTTATCTGATGAATTCAAGATGATGAATTCCAAGGTATGGCCTCGATTTTGATTATGGTTTTGGTTTTACATACTGATGATCTACTCTTGACAGGTGGTGAGCCTCTGATGAAGTAAGGAAGAGGGAGATGCCTTTTGAAGCTCGAAATGATGTATCATGGCATGATGAATCGATTTCTAGAGCAACAAAGGAGGTTGAATCAAGAAAAAGGAGGAAGATGCAGCTTTGGCATTTGCAGGACAGTAGGGTAAGAGGCAGAAGAAGGACATATCCAAGGTAAAGTTCTTCCATTATGGGGCGTTGGGTCATTACGCAACCCAGTGTCCCAGGAAGAAGAATAAGGGAGAGGCTTCTTGCTCCAAGGCAGCTCCGACTAAGGCTGAGAAAGAAGTCGAGAGTCGAGACTAATGATGACTGTGCCATGAGTGATCATGCACCTCTAGAGAAGAGGTGGGGAGACATCGAGCTGTAGTCAGGAGAACTACAGATGATGAGGGGCAGGATCATTGAGGTATCCAAACTCTTGGATCATATCTGGCTACGGGAGCCCTGAATAACAATAGCAGGATAACGGATGTCGATAGAAGCAAGATGCGGATGGAGTGACAAGGCAGTGCTAGAGTGGAAAGGTCTATGGCAGCGCAATGGGGGTTGCAGCAATGTGAGAGGCACAAAGATGATTGCAACAGTGTAGAGAGGCACATAGGTGTTTGCAGTAGCGCAGAGGCAGCAGAGGGAGCACAAGATAGCAGCATATGTAGCTTCAACATCAGGGGGCTTCCGAACTAACAAGGATGTCAGTAGTTGGGTAGATCAGTTACTTACTTCTCGGTAACTGAGTTGCAGTGCAACAATTAGCAGTGGTAGTGCTATGGGCAACATGATGCTGCGTGTTGAGAGATAGTTGCAGTGTAGATGCAGTGTTGGGAGGGAAGGACCAACAACATCACAGATGCAGAGGGAGTTGCAGTACAGATGTAGCAGTGGTAGTGGCAGAGCCATGGGTAGCAATACAAGAGGCAACAGTGTAGTGGATGTAGGGCAGTAGGCCCAGCATTAGCACAGGTACCGGTGCTGGAGGATCAGTGTGATGTTCAATGGTGGAACATTACTAGAGCACATTCCTCGCTAAGAGGGAGTGTTGATTTGTGGTAGCATCAGATGTGCTCTAGCCATGAAAATTGGTGGGGAGGCTAAAGCACATGAGATCTCCAAGACCCAGAAATGGTTTGGGGAAATTCCACCTGGTTAGATAGATATTAAAATATTTAATATTTTTAATGGGGTTCCTAAGTCTAAACTTAGGAAAATTAAAATATTAATGGGTATTAATATAAAACTAGGTGAGAATGTTCTAAATGACATGGATAAATCCAAATCTGATCTTAGCTGTTGATTAGGGACTTAATCTCGATCATTGAAGACTCAACAGGAAAAGTATAAGAGGAGGCTTGAGGGTCAGTTGGAGACACACCAAGATTGATCAGTCAGTTCGATTTTCTGGAGCGGGGTTTACTGAGAAAATTCGAACAAGTGATCTGAGTTGCAGCGAGGGGCAGTGAGTACATAGCAGAGAGGCAGAGATAGTGCCAGAGGGCCAGCACAGTGATTGAGGAGGCTACGCAGAGCCAGCAGGAGCCACACAGAGCCAACTAGAGACTGCGCAGAGGCTAGCAAGACCTGTGTGGGTGAAGCAAAAGGACAGAGAGCTAACGCAGAGAGGCAAAGGGCTGACACAGGGGATTCCAGAGCTACGCAGAGGCTAGCAAGGCTGACGCAAAGCCTTGGAGAAGCGCGGGAAGGTTTTTTGTGGGGCAGACTAGTGCTGAGAAGCTAAATATCGCTTCCGAGAAAAGGTATTACTGCCATATATAAATCTCTGTTGGGTGAGCCAGTTTGGCACCCTAGTTGTACTCAATAAAGCTGCTTAATAGTAAAACCCTCAGAACTGCTGCAACGGTTTTCCCGAGTTGGGTTTTTTTGGGGACGATTGTCCAAAAATAACAATGTCCCTTGTGTGTTTGTCTATTATTTCAGTTGATGATCTGTAGATGAGTTGAGACTGCATTTGTGTTTATTTTCAATATTTATATGGTTAAATAACATTTTAAGGAATAAACAAGTAGATGAAATAAACCAGATAATGCAGGAAGAATTTCTGACGTGTTAGACTTAGAAATTTCAACATAGCTCCCCCATGATATTCCGGGTCAAGATGTGGTTATAGGTCGAGATGTGTTACCTGATGTGGTTACAAGTTGAGATGTGCTCCTTAATGATATGCTCTCTGATGATGATTGATGATGATATTCCGGGTAGTAGCACGCTGGTAGAGATTCTGAGTAGTAGCCTGATGGATAGAGGGTGGTAGCTTAAGCTCCCCTCCATTAACAAATTCTTCTTCTTCTAGATTCGAGAATGTTCAGCATACGAGCAGGAACAATCAAGAGATAAGTAGGAATAAGCAAGGGATAGATCAAGATGTACATTGATGATTTGTGATGATGAGATACTTGAGGTGGTCATTGCATGATGACTACATGATAGAGATGATCAGTGATGATACGTGATGATACTTGAAGATACCAGAATGGCATATTGATCAATGGACAGATATTGGCAGGTGGAATTCTCCCTAGTTGAGAGGGAGTGTTAATATTATGCAACTGCGGTCAAATTACACTTTGGACAACTCATATGATGAAGATAATAATTGCAATAGATTCCTCTTTTTGAGAGGACCAAAATTGTAAGAGCCCTAAATTCAAAATACCAGAATATGTAATTTAAATAAAGAATTTAAACAATTTATCTAATGAATACCATCCTATCTGCTCTGCTGCAAATCTGTCTTCTCTGCTGCAATTCTTGTTCTGGCTGCGTTACCAAAACGGCCAAAACCTCCGTGCCGAACTGGGTACAACCTAAGTACTCAGTCTCAAAACGCTTTCCAACCAAGGCAATCTGATCCTCCATGCCCAAAAACTCCAGTACAATCAGGACTCCTTCCTCTCTATACCTCTATGTTAAAATTGTTCTCTTTCCTCCTTTTAATTCCTCGTCCACCGCCTTCCTCCCATCTTCGTGTCATTGTTTTGTTACATATAACTTTTATAAAATCAAATCTCATTTGATTTTGTTGATTTTATTTGGATACGTAGATTTGATTTGATTAAATTTTATTATTATTTTAATAAATTAATTTGATTTATTTAGTTTATAATTTTAATTAATTTATATTATTATTTTATTATTTTATTAATTTTAAATTTAAATTTAATTTGTAAATTAAAATTAACATTTTCTTTTAGTTTAAGTATATAGATATATATATATATATAAGGTGGTATACGTATTACTTACCTAATTTGATATACATGATATTATGGTGAGGTATTAAGTACTCAGTCTCAAAATGCTTTCCAATCAAAGCAATCTGATCCCCATGCCCAAAAACTCTAGTACAATCAAGACTCCTTCCTTTCTATACCTCTGTGTTAAAATTGTTCTCCTTCCTCCTTTTAATTCCTCGTCCACCGCCTTCCTCCCATCTCCGTGTCATTGTTTTGTTACGTGTAACTTTTATAAAATCAAATCTCATTTGATTTTGTTGATTTTATTTGGATA
The DNA here is from genome assembly GCA_031772625.1 of Pinus tabuliformis. NCBI lineage: Eukaryota > Viridiplantae > Streptophyta > Pinopsida > Pinales > Pinaceae > Pinus > Pinus tabuliformis. Next base: position 493,930,371 of record CM062812.1, on the reverse strand, counting down.
CGTAGATTTGATTTGATTAAAGTTTATTATTATTTTAATAAATTAATTTGATTTATTTAGTTTATAATTTTAATTAATTTATATTATTATTTTATTAATTTTAATTTTAAATTTAATTTGTAAATTAAAATTAACATTTTCTTTTAGTTTAAGGATATATATATATATATATATATATATATAAGGTGGTATACGTATTACTTACCTAATTTGATATACATGATATTATGGTGAGGTATTAATTCATTACCTTAATTTATATCTCCTCCTGTAGCAATGTTTTTAAAACCGGAACCGGGTGACCGGACCGGTCCACCTAATGAACCGGTTTACCGACCGGAATCGGTCTAATCGGGACTGGTTTGGTCTAAACGAACCGGTTTTAGAAAAATACATTAAATAATTATTTTTTAATGAAAAAATCTATTTTTAAGATTTAAAACCATGATTCCAAGCCAATAGAGACAAAATATGCAAAGATTGCTCATTTATATACCATGTAAAGGTGAATATATCAAAATGGCACCGAGTGCAATACATATCATCGACAAAATACATAAGCAATGAGGCTCTAAATGGCCTCTAGAGTGCAAAAACAAAGCCTACAAACTATGGGGCCAGTGGCCTACTACAAGACTTCAGTCTAGACTCTACATATATGATAATAGTAAATACTATAATAGTGATCAACATTATCACTTGAAATTGAAACTTCTCATGAGTCTCAGTCATCATGATCAAACTCAGTTGGTTGAGTCTCGACTCCCAAACTTTGCAGTGACAAACTTCTCTATTGGTTCAGTGACTTGAGTCTCAAACTTCTGAAGGTATTCTGCACTAATATGCCCTATTATTTCATTTGGTGCTCCACTTGGCTTTACATGGCCTCCTATCCCAGCCAAGTGTTGCTTGAACCTGTTAATACCCCCTCCTTGAATGGATTTTTGTCAATATTTGCAGATCATTTTGCCATCAATCATATCACAATGAGCCCATGCAGTATCTCTGGCTTTTGGAGGCATGATGACTCCCTGGATGTTAGATCATAGAAGTGAGAAGTTTATAACACATAAAAAAAATTAATTCATGGACAACAGTCAAATAAGGAATTTTCAAGTGCAAATCCTTACCTGGAAATGCAAACTAGCTTCCTTAGCCTCCTCTTCAAGATGGCAAATCCACCAATGTTGCACGAAGCGGGAGCGAAGCGGAAGCGGAAGCGGGAGCGCGGAAGCGTCATTTTCCAAAAATCTAGGAAGCGAAGCGTCCGCGGAAGCGTCTGCTATATATATATTTTTTTTTATATTTTTTTGCATTTATACTCAAAACAAACATCCCAAATACCAAATTAATTGTAGAAGACATGAAAACATGCATATTTTTGCATAAATCAAGATAGATATGGGCCTATGGCATCCATGATTCCATTGTAGTTACTAGTATGTACAACAATCATCTATATTTTAGCTATTACAAACATACATCAAATTTTTAAGCATATTATAAAACATAAAACATTTAAGCATATTATAAAACATAAAACATAGAGCATATTATGATTTATCTAGCAAGTGAGAAACTGTCAACATTTGTCATGTCCAAAATTCAAATAATAATGTTTACAAAATATGTCACTTGGTCACCGCCAAGCCAAAAAGGTTCAAAATTCAAATTCACAAGTCTACAAGTCTAATGAGTAATCTATGACAAAAAGTAGTAGATTGTGAATATATCTACTAATCTCTCCTCCTTCCACCACGAATAGAACGTGATGGCGGGCCTCCACGTGGTGGCAATGAAGAAGATGGTCCCTGTGTAAGTCGTGGCACTGAAATTGATGAAGAAGAACCCCCTGCTGTTGGTGTTGAACCATGGAACCTAGGAACCAAGGGACCAGATGGGGGTGGGGGTGGTGGCATATCAACACGGTCATCATCATCCTAGAATCGCTCAAAAAATTCATGCAAAAAAAAAAAACACTAGTTAACAAAAAAATTAAAAACATGAATTAGAGAAATGCTTTATAAGGGAAAATTGGAAAATTCATACCACAATGGACATACCTGGATAAGAGCATCCTCTAATTGCTCTAGTCGCAACACTCCATCCTCCAAATTGGGCTCCTCTGGATTCTTGTCCCAAATCAACAAGTCTTTATTAGACTTTGCATCTTCACAGTAATGGGACAACAATCGCAAGTTGTAATGAACATAAACCAAGCTCTTTGCCCGGTCTAAATTCAACCTGTTCCTTTTAACACTGTGGATGAAAGAATAAGAGCTCCAACACCTCTCTGCAGAAGAAGTGTTTACCACATGTGATAGCACCCGCAATGCCAAACTCTGTAGAAGTGGAGTACCCCCTCCATGCATGTTCCACCACTCAAGAGCAGAAAAAGTCTCTCGATCTTGAATTGCATGCATGCTCCCAAATGGACCAGTGTTGAGCGTATAGTTGCTCACCTGTCTCCGTACCAATGCAGCCTCCTCCTCATCAGGGATTAATTTACTCAATGCAGCCATATATTTTTCGTGAACCTCTCTATCTTGGTGTGGTTTTTTCCTGCTTACCCCCCCAGGTGCTGGTGTTGAAAGCCATGATGGATGATAGTATTTAGGTGTCAAAACATATGCTAATGCATGCAATGGAATATTTAGCATTTCCCATCGGTTTTGCACCTCTACACGAATATAATTGTACAAGGTGGTATCTCTAGGCTCAACAATGTCTTTAATCTGCCCCAACATGCTATCCATTTGCTCATACACCTCCCCAATTACTGGTTGATCTGAATCTGCAAACTTGATCATGTAATAAATTGGTTTGGTGAATTGCAAAACATATTTAACCTGTGACCAAAAGTAACTGTCAAGAACAGTGTCCTTGACTGCATTAGCACCATCTGTGTCAGTGTTAATTTCATCCCATGTTTCAGCACACACCAGATTAGTTAAAGCTTGTCTCACCCTCACTAGCCGCCTAAAGGTGAGGTAATAACTAGCAAATCTTGTCTTTGCAATTTTAAGCAATTGCAACTTGGAGTAAGTGCCATAGAGGTAGTTTACCCTTGTATGCCCTGTGATGAATTTAATGAGCTGCTTCCCTTTCCTGTAAACCTCAACAATCCACCCACAATCTTTGTGTTTCACAATATCATGCATCAAAAGGTTCAATGTGTGAACCAGGCACCCAGACCAAAAGATGTGTGGATGAGTACGCTCAATAATTTTTCCTGCTGCCTTACAATTAGCTGCATTATCTGTGATCACTTGAACCACATTATTCGGACCAACATCTTTGATTGATTTCAATAGGAGATCTGCAATGTTTTGTGCAGTTGCACTGATGGAGGAGGAATCATGACATGCAATAAATACTGCACCACTAGAAGAAACACCAAGAACGTTTATCAAATGTTGGTTTCTAATATTTGTCCACCCATCTGATACAATGGATACCCCAGAATCCACCCACTCATGTGTAAAACGTGTCAAAGCTCTTTGAACCTTAGCTTTTTCTCTTTCTAATAACACTGTTCTAGCTTTATCATAGTTGGGGGCCTTGTATCCTTTTGGGGCTTCATTGATGGCCTTTACCATGTCATGCCAATAGGGAGAGCGAAGCACATTGAATGGTACACTGCAAGCACAAAGAAAACGGACTATCTTTCCATCCACATCATCCCTCCCAGCAACATTAAGGAAATCCCCTATTGTTCTTCTACCTCCAGAGGTTGCAGAAGTACCATGAGGAGATGGGCAACTACCAAATTTAGAGGTTGCACTTGATTCAGAATGAGTTTTTTGTTTCTTGTTTTTTTGTTGTGCATCCATCTCTATTTGGATGTATTTTCTTCTTTCTTCAGTTGAAATGTTTGGGCAAATTTGTACCCCCACAGAACCCTTTTTTTCATCACTGTCCAGCACCCCACAAAGATGCCTCCTCAGACGGGTATATGAACCCGTATATGGTTTTCCTCCATGACAACCATGAGGGCACACAAATTTGTAAGATCCACCACCCTTTCCCCCATCAAGTTTGGTCACATAGTTCCACAAGGGTGTTGATGTACCTTTCCCATCTTGTGCTTTAGTGTCCCCTTCAAGTTCATCCCCTTCCTCTTCAAACCCTTCCTCCTCATCATACATTGGGTCACTACTATTAGGACCAAGTTCATCCCCTTCCTCTTCCCCTCTATTCCTCACCCTTGCCATCATTAAAACCAAGAGTGGAATGATACATAGAAGCCAAAAGAACACCATCTTGGAATATGGATATAGGTGGTGGACAACCTGTAAATAAAGGAGCAAGTAGAAACAATGGGAAAGAGTAGGAGAGGGAGGAGAAAAATACAATTTTTTTTTCAAAAAAACAAGGGAGTTTGGGGTTTGAACTTACCTCTTTAGCTCTTGTAGATGAAGTCCTCCAAGCTCTTGCTCCAAGCTCCTCCTCCTTCTCCTAGCTCCTCCTTCTTCACTCCTCCAAGCTCTCCTCTCTTCTCCTCTCATTTCCTCTCTTCTCTTCTCCTCTCCTCTCTTCTCTTCTCCAACTCTCATAAACTCAAAGTGAGAAAATGAGGAATGAATGGGAGCTTTATGCTTTTCATTCCTCACCTAAACTCACCCTAACCCACCCCCTCATTGCAAGTTAAGTTAACTTTTAAAAAAAATTTAAGTTTAAAACCTTGCCCGCGCGGAAATTTCCGGAAGCGCTCCGAAGCGCTCGTGAAGCGTGCGCTTCCGGGCCCGAAGCGTGGCGCTTCCGGAGGCCCGAAGCGCCCTCCGAAGTGCGCTTCGGGGGCAACGCAACCCAAAAACCATGAATCGTTCCAAAAATGCGGAATCGCGCTTCATGAAAACTGGAATCGCGCTTCGGCTGGCGCTTCCGGAACGCTTCCGTACGGGATGCGATTCCGGCCTAGGATTTGGGGGGGGGGGGGGCGCTTCCTGCAACTATGAAATCCATTGACAGCTACACACTATCTCCAAAATAGCTCCAACTCCAACTCCAAGATGACTACTTCAGCAAAAGCTCAACACTCTCCAAGCTCACAAACAAACTCACAAACAAACTCACAAACACTCACAAACACTCCAAATCAGTTGTGTGAGACAAATGAGAGTGAGAGGGGCCTCTTATAGCTTGGAGAGGGTGTTTTTGGAGGGAAAACACCCTTAGTTCCCCCCCAAAACCCCAAAACCACAGTTAGAAATCCGCTTTTTGCAAGTTATGGTGGGCATGCCTAAAACCGGCCGGTTTAGGACGGAACCGGCCGGTTTGTATCAAACTGGCCGGTTCCGTCCTAAACCGGCTGGTTTGTATCAAACTGGCCGGTTCCGTCCTAAACCGGCTGGTTTTCACCGGTTAGGGCCAAAAATTGGAGGAACTGCCTTCCAAACCGGGTTTTTTGGCTGGTTCGGACCGGCCAGCTTGCTAACCGGCTGGTTTGACCGGTAACCGGTTTTTGAAAACGGTTTTTAAAACATTGTCCTGTAGTAACCAGCCTATATATAGTGTGATACATGCGGGTCCGTGCATACGTAGCTATCGTATGGAGTTCTCGTATGTATGCTAATATTTGTATTTTATTTATAGTTGTAGGTGGGTCATTACAAAAATCGACCTAAAGATCACCTTATTTAGACAAGCAAAAGTTGGTTTTTTAATTAATTTATTTATTCATGTATATTGGATTGGGTCGTCCCTAAGCACATGTTCAATTAGACAAGTTGGCCTCAACATCAAGTGGACCCTCATGAAAGCCTATAAATAGAAGAGGCCTCAAGCTCATTTGGACATATTGATCAAGCCATCATCTCCTCTTATTATCTTGGTTTGCACAGGTCTGACGAAGAAAAGCTCACGCAAAGGGTTCGAAACTACAGGGTCGAAGCTTGCACACATTTAAGGTTTTTGGGTCTCGGACGTTGGCTCGTAACTAAGGTTTTTCGTCCCTGGACACTGGCACAGTATGGTCTGGAGAGTGTCTGGGAAGTCTTGAATGTTGGCACAAAGTGTCTAAGGGAGTGTCCGAGAAGTTAGGGTTTCCACAGTCTAGTTTGGATCCCAGACACACGCACATAATGGTCTAGGGAGCGTCCAGGCTGTCATAGATGCTGGCACATTTACCTGAAGGAAGTGTCTGGGTTGCTACAAATGCTCACATAGAAGCCTCAAGGGAGCGTCCAGGCTGTCATAGATGCTGGCACATTTACCTGAAGGAAGTGTCTGGGTTGCTACAAATGCTCACATAGAAGCCTCAAGGGAGCGTCCAGGCTGTCATAGATGCTGGCACATTTACCTGAAGGAAGTGTCTGGGTTGCTACAAATGCTCACATAGAAGCCTCAAGGGAGCGTCCAGGGTTTGAGGCAAATTTGGTTGAGTTTGGTCCCTGGACGCCCGCACACAGTTCACTTGGGAGTGTCCAGATCAGTCCCAAACGCACTCATCCAGTTCTCCTGAGAGCGTCCAGATCTGTCTTAGACGCTCGCACACAGTATCTCTGCATGCATTTGCGGCCTAAAGATGAGTTATTAGTATGCAATAGTGTTCAACATAGTGACAACAGTATCCAGCAGTTGACTACAGTGAGTGACAACACATTACAGTCCTCAGAATCAGGGTTTTGATTATAAGCATGATTAGATTCATTTCATGGATATCATAATTGTTTTGTTGCATAGATAAAGTTATGGATCATTGTACTCTCTTTTGCTGAATCATTTGATGATGATCTAAGAAGAAGAAGATTTGCAAGGGTTTTGACCGTAGAGGGTTTTGCCCTAGTCTCAGACCAATCCTGGTGTCTCTATGTGTGTGCATTCTTTTCTTCTATTGTTCCATTATGTTTCGGTGCATTGATGATGATGATGTTGTTCTTTCTACCTAATTGCATATGTTGATGAATAATGGTGTAGATCTGAATAATGTAATGATGATATGGTGTGAACTTAACGTATTAATGAAGAAATGTAATTATCAAAGCAAAGAACAACGTAGCCCTATAAAATATTAACACAGAGCACCTTCAATGTCACCACGCCAAAGCATGACCAGTTCCAAAAAGGGGCAATTTAAGCAATTAGAGGGAGAAAATGACAGGTGAATTGGCAGGTAACTGTGGGAGGAATATAATGGCAGAGGCATGGCAAGAACACCAATGCACCATGAACCTAGATAATGGAGCCTGAATCCAACTCAGGAAATTAGAGGTATCAATAAGGGAGATATTTTGCTGTGGCAATTATGACACCTCTTGTTTTTCATGTTTTGTTAATATTGCATTTTCAAGAAAAGAATCAAGTCTATTATGTAATCATTAGGACAGTTAGGCTAATCATACGCTTAGACAGGTGTGTAGTCCAGAAAGTGGTAGCACTTTAAGATATTTTGCAGGTTGTTCTTATTTTGGTTCTCCCTATAAAAAGGGAGGAAAAATTCATTAAAAGTGTTCTAAATTCTGTTTTCAGATAGAGGTTCCATGGTTCTATTTTCTTGTTCCTAAGGTTGTAATTGTTTTGTAAATTTTTGCAAGTTTGGTCCTGTGAGATGTATTCTATTCTTGAAGATTAATGGAGAAGTTTTTGGTGATTCCAAGCATCGAGATGTGTATATGTGTTCTACGTTTGTGTGTCATTTCATGTGTAATTTTCTTCTTTAGAAATTGTGTAATTGTAGCTGTTGGATTCGCTCTTAAGCCACAGATTTACTTACATTATGTGATATTAGTCGGTACCTATGAGATTGTAGATTTATCTATGTTATCTAATAGAAAACGGTACCTGTGAGATTGCAGATTTACCTACATTATGATATAGAAAATTATTGATTTCTGGTAGCATCGGATGTGCTCTAAGTCTCAAATTTTATAGTGAGACTTAGACACATGTATACTCCAATTCCCAGAAATCATTTTGGGAATTTCCACCTAAAGACAGTTTTATTAAAATAATTAATTATTCTTAATGGGTCCCTAAGTCTAAACTTAGGAAATTAAAATAACTAATGGGTATTAATCTAAACTCTGGGTGTGTTCTAGACAAAGGCGGAAATCAAGTCAATATGATCCTAGCCATTGATTAGAATCTAATCTGGGTCATTGATTGATCAATGAGAGGATTATAGGAGAAGGCTTGATGGGCACTTGAAGGATACACAGGGAGAGTTCAAAAGATCAAATTTATGAAGCAGAGCAACTGCCAGAAAGAAATTCGAAATGAGATTTTGCAGTGAGGGGCAGAGATAATATCCGAAAGATGGGAGTTTTCCTGGGCTGGAGAGTACAAGGCAGAGAGGGCAGAACGACGTCTAGAGAGACGTTGACGCTGGCCCATGCAGAGCTAACATAGTGGCAGTGCATAGCCTAGAGGAAGATCGAATTCCTGCTAAGGAAATCGAGTTTCAAAAGCCGAGAGCCGGGGTGTGAGACCGGGAAGCTGAAAATCAATGTTTCTGGGCAATAGAGGATCCAGAGGAAGAGCGACGCAGTCCCCAAGAGAGGTGACGCAGAGACTGCGCAGGGTTGACGCAGATCTACGCAGAGGCTAATGCAAAAGGGATGCAGAGCCTCCTTCCAATGAGATCAGGGTCAGATTCTTCAATTGACAGGGTGAGATCGTCTCACTATTTGTTTTGTCTAGTTTCTCTCTATATCGAATAGCCAGTTGGGCTTCCAACGAATTGTACTTAGATTTACTACTACATAATAATAAAACCCTCAGAGCTGTTGCACCGGTTTTACCGCATTGGGGTTTTTTGGGGACATTTGTCCAAACATAACTGTCATTGTGTTGTATCTTTTTCCTGTTCAATGTCTTGTTTCGGCGTATTATTTTAAGTAGTGTATGTTGCAGTTGTATTTACTTCGATATTTACCATAAAATATAGTAAATAACCTGTATGGATTAACAAGTAGGAGAAGTAACATTAGTTTGCTACAGTAGGGATTCCGGGTATAGGAATTTTCACATGGTATCAGAGTTGCAGGTGAAGCAAGAAGAACAGAGCCGGAAGACCTAGCGCTGAAGGAAGAAGGGAATTCAAAATTCCTATAGAGGCAAAAATTCGAATCCCCACAGGTTTGTTGCAGTTCAGGCCAGGAGGGATAGATTTTCGAGGGAGGTCTCTCTCTGAGTGAGTCGACAGAGAGGTAAGACTTCCAGATCGAAGTTTGCCAGTGTCAGAGGGAGTAGCACAACAGCTTTAGTGAAGAGGGTTTTTTCTGGTGGGACATAGTTTTCTGCAGGCAGTTGCTCAGTAGAAAGTTGTCAGAGGGAAGAGAGAGACACAATTGAGGGAATTCTTCCTCAGAGGACTTCCAACCAAGGAGTTCGAATTCTTACTAGCTAAGCAGCAACAGAGAGGAGCAGATCTACAAGCTCCGAAAAGGAGTGTGTAGGTCAATCCAGTGTTTTGCAGAGGAGAGAAAAGGCTATTCGACATTTTTCTATTTGGCAGAGATGGCAGCCAGTGGACTGAGAGATCAGGATAGGTTGGATGGGGCATCCAACTATGTGATCTGGAAGACAAGATGTCATGCCTTCTGGATGAGCATTTTCTCAAAGTCTATGTCTACAGTGTGGTAGCTGAGCCCACAGATCTAGATCAGCTCAAGAGGTACAAGGGAGAAATGGTGAAGACAAAAAGAATGATCCTCGATAGAGTGAAGGATCGTATAGTTTGTCACATAGCTAGCAAAAACACTTCCAAGGAGATGTGGAATGCATTGTCGATGTTGTATGAAGGATCTTCCAAGAAGCGGAAGATGTACTTGGAGCAGAAGATGAGATCTATGCAGATGTAGAAGGGGGAATGCATTGATCCGTTCCTCACAAAGCTTAAGGAGACCCGAGATGAATTGGCAGTTGTGGATTCAACACCTCAATGTTCTAAGATGGTAAGACTAGCCCTAAATTCAGTGTCTGAAGAGTCTCAAGTCTTTGTCCAGAGCATGCTGGGCAAGGCGACTTTGCCAAACTGGGATGAGATGTGGGCAGCTCTTATACTAGAGGAGCTGAGGAGGGACTTGGTCAAGTGTAAACTTGACAGAAGCAGCAACAGTGGGTTGAATCTCAAGGAGGAGGAAGAGAATGCGACCCTCGCATCCAAGGGGCAGCAAGAGCAACGAAGGCAGAAGAAGGACGTTTCGAAGATTAAATGCTTCAGGTGTCGTGAACTCGGTCACTACGCAACACAATGTCCTCTCAGGAAGAAGGACAAAGATGAGAAGCATGATCTGAAGGTTGCAACTGCGAAGATCGAGGAGGGAGGTGGGTTGATTTAGAACTGTAGTTCGAAAGAGCTACAGATGGGCAGAATCCTTGAGGAGCCCACCTCTCGGATCAATACCTTGCTATGGGGGCCCAGATCAGAATTAGCAAGATGGACTAGTGTGATTTGGTGCAGAGGAGCGCCAAAGTGATAGTTGTAGTGGCTAGTAGCGCCAAAGAATGAGCGGCGTAGAGCAGAGTTAGCAGCAGTGTAGAGTTGGCAGCAGTGCAGATAGCACAGAGTACAGATCAGCAACAGCGCAAAGGCTTCAGAGGGTCAGCGCAGAGACTAGCAATAGTCAGACTCCAGCAGCGAGATGCATCATACTGAACACCAGTTCAGTAATTTGGGATGCTTTTCCATTGTTGATGCAATAGCAACAACAATTGGAGAAGGTTACAGTGCAGATGCAGTTGGAAGTGGCAGTGCCAACGACAACACAATTGTAGAATTAAGAGGGAGTTAGTACGGATTCGGGGGTTACAGTGGCAGGGTCAGCAGCAATACAGATATAGCATTTACGTAGTAGTTGGTGGACAGGATGTCAGACATCAATAGTGCATAACGAGATGTTACAGAACATAGTGATGCTTCAGCGGGTTGCATTGCTAGAGCACATTTCTCGCTAAGAGGAAATGTTTATTTCTGGTAGCATTGGATGTACTCTAAGTCTCAAATTTTGTAGGGAGGCTTAGACACATATATTCTCCAATACCCAGAAATCGTTTTTGGAAATTCCACCCAGAGACAATTTTATTAAATAATTAATTATTTTTAATGGGTCCCTAAGTCTAAACTTAGGAAATTAAAATAATTAATGGGTATTAATCTAAACTGTGGGTGAAACTTCTAGAAGAAGGCAGAGATCAAGTCAATATGATCCTAGCCATTGATTAGAATCTAATCTGGGTCGTTGATTGATCAACGAGAGGATTATAAGAGAAGGTTTGATGGGCACTTGGAGGACACACATGGAGAGTTTAGAAGATCGAATTTCTGAAGCAGAGTAGTTGCCGGAGAGAAATTCGAAGTGAGATTTTGCAGTGAGGGGCAGAGATAGTATCCAGAAGAGGGAAGTTTTCTTGGGCCAGAGAGTACAAGGCAGAGAGGGCAGAACGACGTCCAGAGAGAGGCTGACGCTGGCCCATGCAGAGCTGACATAGTGGTAGTGCAGAGCCTAGAGGAAGATCGAATTCCTGCTGAGGAAATTGAGTTTCAGAAGCCGAGAGTCGAGGTGTGAGACCGGGAGGCAGAAAATCGAAGTTTTTGGGCAGTAGAGGATCTAGAGGAAGAGCAGCGTAGTCCCTAGTAGAGGTGACGCAGAGACTGCGTAGGGTTGACGTAGATCTGCGCAGAGGCTGGTGCAAAAGGGACGCAAACCCTCCTTCCAGTGAGATCAGGGTCAAATTCTTCCAGTGACAAGGTGAGATCATCTCACTATTTGTTTTGTCCAGTTTCTCTCTGTATCAGATAGCTAGTTGGGCTTCTAATGAATTGTACTCAGATTTACTACTGCATAATAATAAAACCCTCAAAGCTACTGCACCAGTTTTCCTGCATTTGTTTTTTTCGGGGACATTTGTCCAAAAATAATTGTCATTGTGTTGTATCTTTTTCCTGTTCAGATTCTTGTTTCGGCATATTATTTTAAATAATGAATGTTGTAGTTGTATTTACTTCGATATATACCGTATAACACAGTAAATAACTTGTATGTATTAACAAGTAGGAGAAGTCGGTTTGTTGCAGTAGGGATTCAGGGTTTAGGAATTTTCACACAAATAGTACCAGTGAGATATTTAGTTGAAAGCCTTAAAACGCATTGCATAATTTTTGCACTTCATTTCCTTTATCTTTCATGATTCTACTGGGATTTATTCCATAGCATTTTCTGTCTACCCAACCCTCGGCACTAGGTTCCTATCTTATTTTTCTCCTTTCCATCTTTACTGCAACAACCAATCAATTTGCATTCTCTATGTGTAGGCCACCAGACTTGAACATTTACTCTTGGGAATGAAATATTGTTTATGTGTATATTGAATCTGCCTTTGAGAAGGGTAATTGAGCCAATTTTAAATCATTTTACATTTATCTCTTGAGTAGCACTAATTCATCTTCAAGAGAGACTATGATGTCCTAAGCATTGACCTCTCTTCAACCCAGGGGTTGTCTGTAGGAGCTACAACAGGCAGTCTCAAGAATAAGTTGTGGAGAGAAAGCAAGGGGAAGCAAGTTGAGGCTTCATTAACAATCCTTCCCCTTGAGATCTAACCACCCACTGCCTCTGGCACAATAGAGACTGTGGATCTAATGACTGCAAGGTCGCCGTGTTAACTATTAACGAGGATCTATCCTTCGCAAGCTAAGTGAAAAGGGTTGTCCTACCTTTCATCAACCAAGCTTATGCTTGGAGGTTAATTAATTAATGTAGGATGCTAGTCCTAAAATGCTAATGCAAAGTATGAGTGCTCTTAAGATGAGATTTTTAAGTTTCTTAAGTACTTAATTGCAATGATCTTCAATTACGAACAATGAAGTACTTAAACAATAGATGAATGACAATCTCAACCACGAGAGAAGGTGCTCAAACTTAACGGTGCCATAAAATGTGGCCGGTAACACCAAGAGACAATTGCTTAAGAGATAAACAAGATCAAAATTGACAAGATCAATGATCCTTAACACAATTAACAATCTTCAAGATTATAAAAATGAATTACCAATATGCCAATTAGCTCTCAATTAAGATTGAATTCGATTAATGTGCTTTAAGAGTGACTTAGATTCACAAAATCCACAAGAGACATCCAATTCAGTAATGGGCAATGTATCCAATTATCTAATGATTACAATAGCAATGAGAAACAAGATCATTGAATTAGAATGTCAATTAAAGAAATTAGCCAATCTCATTAAACACTTATCAACTTGATTAAAGCACTTATATGTGTGAATGAAAGAGTGATAGATGCCAATGACCAAAATTTTAAGCCCAAATCACTTCAACCATAAATGATTATGAATTATAAGAGTTCTATAACCAATTTTAGAGACTTGTATGTAATTTATTACTGCTGCAACCTTCTTTTAAGAGGTCTGCAAATTTATATTTGTGATCAAGAAATAATATAAGATGTCAAATATAAGGTAGAAAATCAATGCATTAAACTTCCAATTATATCCAGTTGGTTATGAGACTGCCTAGAAGCTATAAATCAAACTTTTAATATCCATATCAGACCTCAAAAGAGCGTATATCATACTTGTAATAACCTAGAAAATCAGTGATTCAGTCTTCCATAAGCCAACAAGATGCCAAACTATCAATACCAAATAAGCTCCAATGATTAACCAATTGAATTAAGTGATTTATTAGATGATCTTTGGTCAATTTTTATGGTTTTTATTTGATTTATATGACTGCATAAACGATTATAGCAAAATAGAGAAAATAATGAGAGGAAAAGATGCAAACCAAGAGGCCTAAAGGCCTAGTTGATGACTAGTTTGACTTCTAATTAGCTTGGCTACTTGCAACCACCAAGTTAGCTCTAATACTATTTCAAAAAGTAAAAAACACAATGTTAGTCTACTCAAACAATGTCAAAACCAGAGACGACTGAATACAAGGCTATGGAAATGCTTTAAGGCTAGGAAAACCCCAAGACTAGGGCTAGAAGAGGCACAAGACAAGGCTAGAGGCCAAATAAGGGAAAATATAAGACAAATGAAGCCAGAAAAGGGGTTAATAAGCAGAGATGAGCCCACAAGGGCTGACGTCAAGCCCTTAGAGGTTGATGCAGGGCTAGGAAAGGCCATAGAATGGCCAACGACTAGGGTTTAAGTGCTTTTGGCGCTGTGGCAAGGAGCTTGAGGGGGGCCGAGAGCCTTAGGAAGCTCCCCAAGGCCATGACCAAGGGAAACCAAGGGGGTTGAGGCCTTTTTAGGCCTGAGACTAGCCAAATAAACGGGGTCAAGGACCTAAGGAGGTCTCTAAGGGCTATGACTAGCCCTTAAAGGGATAGCGCCTCAAGTTGAGGACCTAATAAGCCCTTCGGGGCTCACTACTAAGGGAAAAGAGGCTAGAATGCTAGGCCTTAAGGCCAAAAGAAAAATTCGAAACCCTGCAAACAAAAAAATTTCCACAAATTTCCTACAAAAAAGGTTGTATGTCTTCTTTCTTTGGCTGGATGTTGAGCTTGGAGGCCAAATTTTGCCTTCCTAGGCCTAGATCTACATCAAACCCCTAACAAAATTCTCTTGATCAACTTGAAATCCACTTGCACAAATGAGTCAAAGAATGCCAAAACCCCAAATATATGCATAAAATATAAAATGCCAAAAAATATAAAACCCCAAGTGCTTGCAAAACAAATTGGTGAGAAATAATTTACAAATTATTTGCAAATTTACAATAGTTACAAAATAGTAATTTTTTTGAAGAAATAATTTTGGATAAAAAAACAATGGATGAAGATATTTTGAAAAAAAAGATAGATATTGGCCAAATCCTCCTGTAAAATTAAATACCATAAAAAAATCTCAGATCCCAAACATAGTTAGCTATTCCCCATAGTTTGTGAACTTGGAGCCCAAGGGCTAGCGTACGTGTAAATCTCTATAATATTCTCAAAGATAATTGTTAGATCATGTGATGAATCAAATCACCTAAGATAACATGAACCAATAGAATGTTCTTATCACCGACAATTGAAATAACAATTATTTAGCAATATCCGACACAATATAGAATCACACATAGCTAACACATACCATAGATCAATAGAAAAAAAAACACTATGAACTGAACCCCAAAGTCTTTTTGTTATGATACAAAATGTTCCCAATAGAGGAGCAACTCAATACCAGTGTTCAAGAATTACATCATCCATAGATATTCGATAGAAGCAAAATGATTTCTTTATATAGAGAAACCCCTCCAAGTGGAAATAATAGCTAGTTGGCGTGATCCTCGTCAAAATAATCTTGACCATTGAAAATAGCTTGATCATCTTTTAATCTCCACCGTCAAAATTTTTATTTTGAGGAAAAATTCGAATTTTTCTTAAAACCCACTTTTAATTAATCTAGAAATAAATATCTTGGATTAATTTCCTAAAAAACTTGACTTTGACTTAACCACCAAGGTTAAAAGGCTCAAATTTTCTTAAAATATTAATTTTTCCGTTGGTGGGGACCCGTAAAAGTAGACTTCTCTTTGACCCACGAATTTTTTGATTATTTTCCACTTGGAGAGAAATTAATTTCTCTATAATCATTTTTGACTCAAATTTAATTAATTTTCTTGCTTAAGATTTTTATTTAATCTAGCTAGAAAATTTAATTAATTGACACTAGAGGGGATTAACAAAATTTTCACCCTCAAATATCTTAGCCATAGTGTCTAAATATGAGGGACCATGCACCAAAATATTTTTTACATCAAATTATTACAATGTCAACCCTTGAAAGGTGAAAACACATTTAGACTCAGACCCTCAATAATTGAACCAATTTTGTGACACAAAATCATCTATTATAGACCAAGTATATTTGTAATAAAATAATTTAGCCAAATGTGCTTAAATTATTCCCAAACACACTTTTAGAAAGACTCAATATAACATTAGGACTCACCTAAGACCTTCTCAATGAATTCCACCCTAGCTTTGGGGTTTTGTTGATTTGGGGTAGCATCGAATGTGCTCTAGCTACGAAATTTGGTGGAGAGGTTGGGGCACATGAGATCTCCAATACCCAGAAAGGGTTTGGGTAGATTCTAAACAATTCAGGAGATATTAAAATAATTAATATTTTTAATGGAGTCCCTAAGTCTAAACTTAGGGAAATTAAAATATAATGTGGATTAATATAAAACTGTGTTAGAATGGCCCAAAAGACACGGATCAAACCAGATCTAATCATAGCCATTGATTAGGGACTTAATCTCGGCTGTTGGTATGCCAACGAGAAAAGTATAAGAGGGGACTTGAGGGTCACTTGGAGAACACACCAGAGTGATCAGTCATTCTATTATCTAGAGCGGGGTTTGCTAAGAGAGATAGAATCAATGATCGAAGTTGCAGCTGAGGGGCATTGAGTACAGATAGGCAAAGATAGTGCCCAGAGATTAGTGTAGGAGCAAGAGAGAGCGACACAGTCACTGCCAGGGCTCACGTAGGGCCACACAGAGGTAGCCAGGAGCTATGTAGTGCTTCAAAGAGGCTAGCGTTGCTGACGCATAGGGCCAGAAGGCTGATTCAGGGCCTCCTGAGGCTGTTGCAGGCCCTTTCAGGGTGATGTAGGGCCAGTGCTAGGCAGAGAGAGCCTTACGCAGTCCACAGAGGCAGACGTTGGGGTTTATAGGGAAGATTGGAGCTAAGGAACTGCCAGAGGGTTTATCCGGGGTTTCAGCCGGGACATTTGTCTCAGACTGAGAGGTACTACTGCCAAGGAAATTATTTGTTGGGTAAGTCGGATTTGGCACCCAGATTGTACTCTGAAATTGCTTAATAAGAAAACCCTCAGATAGTTGAACCGGTTTTCCCGCATTGGGATTTTCTAGGGACATTGGTCCAAAAATAACGGTATCATTTGGTGTGATTGTTTCTGTTTCCTTTAGTTGATGATCTGTAATATGTTGAGCATGCACTAGTGTTTATTTTCAGTATTTACATTGTAAATAACTTGTTAAGTAACGAAACAAGTAGGTAGGAATAAATCAGTAAAAGTGCATGGAGGGTTTCTAACTGGTAGACTTAGAAACTTTAATATGGTATCGGACCATGGTTGCAGATCACAGGAGAACTGAGGAAATCAGCCGAGCGGAGCAATAGTAGCAGAAAACAGTTGTCCCAAGTGACAGAAGTTGTTTCTCGCAGAGCAGCAAGGGAAGGGTGATGCAGTGCCTACGTCATCAAGGGTGAGCTAGGAAGAGGCAGCGCAGAGGCTAAGGGAGGCAAAGGGAGACTCACGCAAAGCCACATAGAAGCTAGGAGGGCTGACACAGTTGGCTGAGGAGGCCAAGTTGCTGGTGCCAGGATTGCACAGAGCCTAGGAGCTCTCACCTTTAGGTTGTTGGGGTTTAGGAGGCTGTGGGAAAGTTGCAGAGTGGAGCTGGTGAGGTACTGTAGTCAGAACAGTACCTAATAGGGCAAGGTCAAGAGGAGGGAGTTGCTACCGAGGGTTTTCGGCCGAGAAATCCAGATTAGTGGTGCGGTTGCACAGACGATCAGAGTAGTGGGCATCTCGACATCAAAAAAAGGATTTCCAGAAGGGAAATCAAGACTCAGAGGGAGTCTCATCGAGAACTTCCAGGAGGGAAGTAGAAGAGAATCATGGCACTACACGGAGTAAGAGACCAGGACAGGTTGGACGGAGCATCAAACTTCGGAGTCTGGAAGGCAAGAATCTTATTCGTACTTGACAGAAATCGTGTAAAGCACTTTTCCTTGAAGACGATAGCTATCCCAATCGACCCAGCTGAGAACAACAAGTACGAAGAGGCAATGGCGAGGGCCAAGAGCATCATCCTTGACGGGGTCAAGGACCATGTAGTACCACACATTGCCGAGAAGGAAACGTCATATGAGATGTGGGAGGCCATAAAGAAATTGTACCAGCATACTTCTGTGCAGAGAAGGATGTTACTAGAGAATCAGCTGAGGTCATATCAGATGAAGAAGGGAGAACCGATTGACACCTTCCTCGGAGAACTGAATGAGATCCGAGATCAGTTGACTGCTATAGAAGCCACGCCGGATCAGGAATTAATGGTGAGGACAACCCTGAATGCAGTCTTAGAAGACTGGGAGGTATTTGTTGAGAGTATACTAGGAAGAGGGAGACTTCCACCTTGGGATGAGATGTGGACGGCTCTTCGTCAAGAAGAGATCAGACGGCAATCAAAGGCGGCAAGCAGCAGTAAGGGGATCAGAGTCAAAAAGGAAGAGGGGGAAGATGTTGCCTTAGCATCTTGAGGGAAAGCAAGAAAAGCGGATGAAGAAGGATCTCTCCAAGATCAAGTGCTTCCATTATGGGGAGGTGGGTCATTATGCGACCCAGTTTCCAAGGAAAAAGAGTAAGGGAGAGTCTTTCGAGACTAAGGTAGCGCCAGCAAGGGCAGAGAAGGAAGTGGAGAGAGACGTTGACTGTGCCATGAGTGCACACACACCACTTTAGCGGAAGTGAGGAGACATCAAGTTGTAGTCAGGCAAACTACAAGCAATGAGGGGCAGGATCCTCGAGGTACCTGGCCTCCTGGATTAGACCTTGTTGCGGGAGCCCTGAAGAGGAGTCGCAGGACTGGCTGATGTGGGTAGAGATGGATGCGGATGGAGCAGCAGAGAGAGCTATAGTGCAGAAGTCCTAAGACAGCGCGAGGCTAGCAGGCTACAACAGTGCGAGAGGCACAGGAGTGTTGCACCAGTGCAATATGGAATAGAGTGGTGTGCAAAAGTGCGAGATGCAAGGAGTTGTTACAGCAGCGCAGAGGTCAGAGAGGGAGCACTTGTCAGTGACAGAGGGAGCTTCAGCATCAGGAGGGTCTCTAGCCCAAAAGAGACGTCAAAGTTGGGAGATCAGTTACTTACTTCTCAGTAGTTGAGTTGCAGTGCAACAGTGGGGAGCATGATGCAACATGATGAGAGGAGTTGCAGTGCGGATGCAGTGTAGGGAGAAAGGACCAGCAGCAACATGGATGCAGAGGGAGTTGTCGTACAGATGCAGTAGTGGCAGTGGCAGAACCATGGGCAACCGTATAGGATAGAGCAGTGCAGAGGATGGTGGGCAGCAGGCGTAGCATCAACACAGGGACCGATGTCGGATGATCAGGGTAATACTCAGTGAGGAGTATTGCTAGATCACAGTCCTCGCTAAGAGGGAGTGTTGATTTTGGGTAGCATCGGATGTGATCTAGCCACGAAATTTGGTGAAGAGGTTGGGGCACATGAGATATCCAATGCCCAGAAAGGGTTTGGGAAGATTCTAAATAGTTCAAGAGATATTAAAATAATTAATAATTTTTAATGGAGTCCCTAAGTCTAAACTTAGGGAAATTAAAATATTAATGTGGATTGATATAAATTGTGTTAGAATGGTCCAAAAGACATGGATCAAGCCAGATCTAATCTTAGCCGTTGATTAGGGATTTAATCTCAGTCGTTGATATCTCAACGAGAAAAGTATAAGAGGGGGCTTGAGGGTCACTTGGAGAACACACCAGAGTGATCAATCATTCTATTCTCTAGAGCGAGGTTTGCTAAGAGAGATAGAATTAGTGATTGGAGTTGCAGCTGAGGGGCATTGAGTACAGAGAGACAGAGAGGCAGAGATAGTGCCGGGATATCAGCGCAAGAGCCAGAGAGAGTGATGCAATGGCAGCAAGGGCTCACGTAGGGCCATGCAGAGGCAGCCAGGAGTTGCTCAATGCTTCAGAGAGGCCAGCGTTGCTGACGTAGAGGGCCAGAAGGCTGACACAGGGCCTCCTGAGGCTATCGCAGGCCCATTCAGGGTGACACGGGGCCAACGCTGGGCAGAGAGAGGCTTATGCGGTCCAGAGAGGCAGACGTTGGGGTTTCTGGTGCAGATTGGCGCTGAGGAGCTGCCGGAGGGTTTATCCGTGGTTTCAGCCGGGACATTTGTCTTAGACTGAGGTACTACTGCCAAGGAAATTCTCTATTGGGTAACCCAGATTTGGCACCGAGATTGTACTCTGAAATTTCTTAGTAAGAAAACCATCACATAGTTGCACTGGTTTTCCCGCATTGGGTTTTTCTGGGGACATTGGTCCAAAAATAACGGTGTCATTTGGTGTGATTGTTTCTGTTTCCTTCAGTTGATGATCTGTAATATGTTGAGCATGCACTAGTGTTTATTTTTCAGTATTTACATTGTAAATAACTTGTTAAGTAACAGAACAAGTAGGTGGGAATAAATTAGCAAAAGTGCATGGAGGGTTTCTAATTGGTAGACTTAGAAAATTCAACAAGTTTAAGCCGGAAGAAAAACTCTGTCAATTGTCCATGTTTAGAAACACAATTCGGTGAGGTTAAAAAAATTCCTAGGATGAAATTCGTTGTCAAAATCAATGGCTTACCTATGTGTTGTTACATAATTAAACAATTATACTAGCGTCATTTACAATATAATTTGCAACAATTGGGTTTACAATGATACAATAGTGTTCGATGATGACTTCACGTCTTTGCATTCTGCTTCCTTGAATTGTTGACAAAGTGTGGTCAACATCTGGATCCATATAGACACATTGCTTCGTCGAAGGAATGCAAGAATCCAGAATCCTGTATCCAAGAAAATAGAAGTCTATCAAATAGACATCCATTCAAAATCGAAATCATCATGTATATATAGAACATCTACTAGAATAAAAATAATCTACTCTAACATATCAAAACATAAAGGCATAAAATATAGATGCATGAAAGAAAACTAACTAATGACATAAATAAAATCCTAACTAAGAGTGTAGGGTTAGAAATACAATACAGAGGATGCCCTATGGCATCATATGTCATCCTATGGCACAATCTGAAACACCTGTTTGCTTATGGATAAATCGATTAGCTGCTTGTCAGATGTCCCTTGTCGAATCTTGATCCTTTGTGGTTGATGTGAACTTTCATCACCGCGTTGCATGTCTTTGTCAAAATCAAGCCTTCTTCTTTTCTTGTTTGGAAGATGAGATGAAGAAAAATGATATATAGGCTGCAAGAACTTAGTCACAACTGTATTATGCTTTGAAAGATGACCCTGTGGTTCAATCTCCTCATCATTGTTTGGTCTCTTCAGACTTTCAACACGATACCTTCTTTCCACCTCTCTATACAATCTGATCATACCACCTGCTGTTGTGGGAATAGTAGCATACATCCTCCTAAATCAACTACAAACTTTCTTGATAGGAGCATTCCCCATACATCTGGTAAATCAATGATTGCTATATCCACGGTGATTATTTTGTACGAGTAATTTGCTAAGGCATGTTGCAAATCTTTAACCACACCAAGGACTTCAATTTTCTTAGAATCCATAGAGAAAATGTTGTGATAGGCCCTTGAAATTCTCAGATTCAGTTGATCCGTAACCTTCTTAGTCATGACATTAGTTGAGGCCCCTGAATCCAACATACAATTGTAAAGCAAGTGGTCATTAACTTCTAAACTAAGGAAGGAAGGTTGATTATCTTCGTTATTCATGTAACAATTCAGATCCTTTAACTTAATTTCTTCGTCTTTTGGGTGCGTATCAATCTTATCCTATTGAGCCTTACCTAGAGCTTTGAAGAACGCTGCTCTTTGGGAAGGAAACTTTAGAAGCTCTAGCACTGGGACAGAAATTGATAACTTCTAGATGCAACCTGTTGCTTACTTTGATTATGATCTTTGCCCTTCTTTTGATATGTGTAACCTTTATTTTTAGCAATTTCCAGAATCTTCTCCTGAGATGGAGTCTCACCATACATCTGGGTGATAGGATCCTTTCACCATTGAAATTGTTGATGGTGAAAGACAAAGGAATCATGTCTGTGCAGCGACTTTCTTTTGAAGAATTGACATTATTTATTTGTTAACCGGTTCCCTCATCTAGGATTCTTCTAGCAAAAGAACATGAACTTTCCTCATGGAATCCTTCACAAGGCTTGCAGAAAGGTATAGGCTAATCGACGACATTAGCCAATTCAAGTGGAGTAGAAGGCCTTTGATCATTAGAAGGATTCCTTCTTGGCCATGGATTATTATTATTATTTCTAGGCTGAAAATTTTGAGCTTGATTTCGTTCCATCTGAATCAACCTAGACTACATGGCACTCATTTTTCTTACATGGTCAACTCTCATTTCCTTAATCATTTGAGTTATTAATTGGGTCATGCTCTACCTATTGGAAATACTGAGAGGGGGGGTGAATCAATATTTCTTTTCAATTGTTACTTTTACTAGTTAGATCACTTATATTTAGAACACAAAATGAACAATAGGAATAAATTCTTTTATTAATATAATCTTTACAATGAATCAAGTACAATATAGGTAGGGCTCCAACCCTAGATGAAGACACCCAGGCTCCAACCTGGGATGTGCCAAGCACCTACTTGGACTTTCCAAGGCACCGACCTTGTCAATTCTGAGGCACCGACCCCAAGGACTCCAATCCTATATCTTCTTCTTCAGGCACCGACCCCAAGGACTCCAATCCTATATCTTCTTCTTCAGGCACCGACCTAGATTCTTGAGGACTCTGATCCTCTAGGGCTCCAACCCTATCCTTCAAGGCACCAACCTTGTTTGTTCAAGGCTCCAACCTTCCGGGCACCAACCCTCTGGGCTCCAACCCACTGTTGTACTTTGTCTAGATATGTTTGATAGAAAAATCACGACTCCCAAAGTCTTCTTCACGGATCCTTGTCAATCTTCAATTATAGTATCCATGTTATGTCATCAATAACAACCTTGTCATTGTTGATTTGGGGTAGCATCAGATGTGCTCTAGCCACGAAAATTGGTGGAGAGGCTAAGGCACATGAGATCTCCAATACCCAGAAAGGGTTTGGGCAGATTCTAAAACTCTTTATCAAATATGTCTACAAGATGTAACTGTGCACTACTCCAGATCTACTCAAAAGTTCCTTTTGAATCTGCTTCAAAAGTCTCTTCTGTCCAGAACGCTTTCTTCACTAAGACTGCTTTCAATGATAGTCTCAAGGTCTTCAATAATGTTTCAAAGAAACTGTTTCAATGCCTTCAACAGGTATGTTCCACTGTTATGCAATGTATACACTAGAATTCTTCCTTCAGTGTATATCCAACCAAGTTCACAAGTATATTCTCTTGAAACAAGTCTTGTAAGAGTATGATGCTCTTTAAATCTGCAAGATTATGATTATAACACAAAAAGGTCGCAGAGATATACAATACTGAAGTCACCGAGAGATACAGGTCTGGAAGGTATCCACAAATTTAGGTCTGCAATTCACTCATTCTAGAAAATATCCACCACAGGTTCGAACCTTTGTTGTCACTGGTATCATCATAGCTTTGGCTCACTCCACAAATTATTTGTTGTAGAGAATATCATTGTCCAAAAGATATAATACAGGTCTGCTTATTCAAAAAACTTTGTTGGTCCCAAAAATTGCAGGTTCGATGGTATCTTTTTTTTTTTAACTCACGAGTTGAATGATAATCTTCAAGTTTTTCTCGCTTAACCTTCTGCAATACAAGCTACTGTACTTCTTTTGTAATATTGACCGAAAATATTGTTTGTGAAATGAAATTTGAAGCCCTTATAAATAGTGATTTTTGTGAGATCAAATGAAGAGACACGTCACTATAATTTGGCCGACATAAATTGGCTTAACACAGGTCGACTCACTGTCAGAATTATACCATTAACTTGTAAAATCAATAACTTTTAAACCGCTTGGAGTTTCAGGCTGGGTAATAGCTCGTTGGAAAGGAAAACTTATTCTCTTCAAGATGGTGTAGGTGCCATAAATGTATTTTTCCTCCAAGGTAGTGTTGAAGCCCTGAAAATCGGGTTGACAGCAAGGGGGATACCCACCCGGTCCGGACCTTGGTTGGCAGCTCCTTATCCGTTTGGTATAGCGGGTCCGACTGGGGATAATGGGGCCAGTTTCCCAATCTAAGGGTGTATGTGTGTGTGTGCAGAGTTGGATGTTGCTGATCTAAGAATACTTAAAGCTAATTTAATTCAAACTTTTAAACTAACTCTATGCTATTGTAATCTAATGAGAAACAACACATCTAATCTACGCTAACCCGGGGTGTATTTATTCTATTATGCGATCTAAAGAGATTTCAAACAATAACTGGTAATAAAGATCATTCAGCTATCATAAGAATAGAAATCAATTAAGATAAACCACTTTGCATAAAAATTTAGGCAAAACAGTTGTGAACAGCATATCGCATAATAAGTTATTCATATATCAAACATAAATAAATGACTCCACCGTACAAAAGTGCCAAATGGTAACTCACACATTCATGCAGTAACATATAAACAACTAAAAACTGTATATCACTTTAAGAATATAAGCAGAAATGGCCAAGAGATAAAAGTACCATTTATGACTAATCCTACTCATAAGCTTCAAGCAAAAAACGATTTATCTCTACTTGTTCTAACATCTACTAAGAGTACAAAAGTGCAACATCAGTAGCAGACATCAAATGCAAACATTAATAAATCTCGATCCATCCATTCATCAAAACCTCCTCTGAGGGTGCAGAAGTGCATGTTCCAAGGACAAGTTTTTGACAAATTTCTGGACCCTTCTCCTAATACCTGAGAAGGGTTTAAATACTGCTAACTAATTAACTTAATTACATAAATTTAGGATACGGTTTTAAATGACCGCCCTTCTGCTAAAGCAAAACTATTTCTAAAAATTGAATCTAATTCCTAACCATTTCTGTATTTGCTCCTTAGTGCTGCAAGCATGCAACATTCGCCTGGGAAGAGTCGGTTGGTCGCCTTCTGCTTTTGTTTGAGCCATGAAAATAGAAATAACAAGCGTTGGCACCACTTTCTGGTAAACTAGAAGATATTTTCGAGAATCTTCCTTTGGCTGGGTGTATTCACTGCGTGTATACTTGGTAATAACCCAAATTTCTCTCAAACTGATTCTGCTTTTGCTATTTCGGTTTCCGGCCTTGCGAATGACTGAATAAGTTAGGGACTTTGCTCTCTGAACAATTTTCTGCATCGAAAACTGCCTCCGTTCTTTGTTCCGGGCTTTTCTGGTGCGTTTTCCTTCTTTAGCGCCTTTTTTCCTTTACCGGGCATAAGCTTCAGGATCTTTTGTAAACATGCTGCTTTTGTGTGCTTTTGACTCTGAGCGTTGGATGGCCTATTGACATCAGCATCTGTTGAG
The DNA here is from genome assembly GCA_031772625.1 of Pinus tabuliformis. NCBI lineage: Eukaryota > Viridiplantae > Streptophyta > Pinopsida > Pinales > Pinaceae > Pinus > Pinus tabuliformis. The sequence goes on along the minus strand of CM062812.1, from coordinate 493,905,183 downwards.
TGATACTCTGGAATCTGTGGTCCTGTTGCATGCGACATCCGTTTATGAAGGCATCTCTTCTCTGTTCTCCAAGCATTGACGCTTTCCCCTTTTCCTTAGATGTTTCCTGCACATTGCTTCATGTTATTTCCTGTCTTACAGTTTACGCAAAGGAAAAGAGTAATGACAATAAAGATTGACATGAAAGCTTTAAGCTCTTATGAATGTATAAAATCATGACACCTATAGCGAACTGACTCTTCGAAAAACACAAAACTGTCCTTCTTGAATACTTTGGCGTACATTCATTAATTTCTTTTAAGGCGCGCGCCCAATTTTGGTTTACGGATAGCTTTCCTTGAATACTGTGCCGAGGAAAATTTGCGATGGGTGATTTCTGCGACTTGCATCGCAGCATCGCGGATCGCGTCGTCAAGATGTGTCATCACAGAAATTCATGATCGCATTTATCGCAAATCGCATTCATCGCAGATCGCACTTAGTCATTCAATCATTGTGTGCTACTTACGCGATGTTGCGATATGCGACGTCGCATATTGGTCGTCGGAGATTTCTTAAGATTTTTCATTTAAGAGCGCTTCATAATGTATGCGATGCGATGAATTTCGCGTCGCTTCTTCGCAATTTATTATGCTCATAAGAAAATGTTTTATTCGCTTCTCGCGATGCGATACAGTTTTAAGGAGTCGAATACAAAAATTTTCATAAAATGTTTTTTTGGATTTTTTATTAAGGGTCCCCATTTGCTTGGTGTTATTGCTAATACCAAACAAAGAGGGGGGTTGTTGGTGGCCACAACAATGGCGATTCACTGGAAGAACCAGCTATCTCTGCTTTTCTATTGAATTTTAACTTCCAAAGCAGAAAAATTTTCATAAGTCTAAATTTTGTTATGGACAGATAGAGTACATTATGCCTTATCCTATCAATGATATTTTGTTTCAACCTTTTTCTATTCCAATTGTTTGCTTCCTCAGGCTTTGTCCTTGTATTTACATCAACCATTACTTGGTCTTTTAAAGATAAAATAAGGTCTTCTTTGTGTGCTGGCTTTTAAAATATGCTCATTTGTCGTAGGTAGAGCCTCTGCTGCCAGCAGACGTCCATAGCCTCGACAGGGTTACCTATTACCCAGCAATGATCCTTTATCCTGCTTAAGGCTATTTACAACTTTTCAGAGAAAAACCCATTTTGACACTTTTTTCCTTTTTTATTCTCTAAAGAACAATGTCTTGGTTTGGTGGCCAAATTATGACACAGTCATTCACTTGATTTACACTTTTGCTGAACAAGCTGGCTCGTGATGAGACCCCTTGTCTTTTGATTGCAACAATCTTGAGTCGTTGCTCTGTTTTGGTGGACAGTATTGGCAAAGTCAGCAAGTTATAATATCTGTGATCATGATAAGCCGGCTCGTGATGAGACCTCTTATTCTTTGAGATATAGTGTTTTCTCGGATTGTTCCTCTGAATGCCGTGATTTCCTTTAGCAGGGAGGAAATCATTGTTTTTCCTTAAGAAAGCTCTGGACGACAATAATAGAGTTTGAATACAGCAGTTTTACAGAGAATCTTTATTTTATTATTGATACCTTTCATTGTGCTGATATAAAACAATTTTTTTTTGCCAAAGGTTGCTTTCATCAAATTTTTTGAAGTTGAAACTAGTATCATATCTAGGCTAAAGGTTGCTTTCATCATTTTTTTTTTTAATTCTATCTGTCAATAATAAAGATCAGATTTTTCGGAAAATTTTACTATTTGTACAAGCGGAAAAAATCAAAATCTGATAGAGAATTGGTGTCTTTTTCGTGAACCCCTGTAGTAACCATCTACAACTGGTTTTATTTATAAGAAAGAAAAGAAAAAACTAAAACCATCCTACAAAATAGAAGAATAATCTTCTATGGAAAATATATTTTAAGGATCTGTCCATTAAAAGGCAAAGAATCCCTTCTACCTGCTAAATCCTGCAACACAAACGTTGATGGGCCTATGACTTGTACAATCTGAAAAGGACCAAGCCACATCTTCTGAAATTTTGTGTGTTTGCCCTTTTCTTCATGAGCCTTATCCCATTTCAAAACTAGATCTCCCATCTGAAAAAAATTTCTAGTCATTATGCTTGAATCAAAAGAGGATTTTATTAGCGCTTGGTGATGAGCATGGGTTTTCTTAGCTTGTTCTCGTCGTTCTTCTAATGTAATTATTTCCATTTGTCTTAATTGTAAGGAGGAAGTAGATACTTCATCGATGTATTGTACTAAAGACAAGGAGGGGATCACTAAGTGAGTTGGGAAAACCACTTCCTTCCCATAAACTAAATTAAAGGGAGAAGTGTTGATTGAAGCTTTCTTCGTTATTCTATCTGCCCATAAAGCATTTACCAAAGTTTTGTGCCAATTCTTTTGGTTATGGTCAATTGTTCTTTTAATGATCCTGATTAGGTTTTTATTTGTTGACTCAGCTAATCCATTACTTTGCGGATAGTAGTTGGCCGAATATTTCAGTTTGAACCCTCTTTAAAGTGCAAACTCAGTCATTGCATTCCCAGAAAAGTATGAGGCATTATCAAACATTAAAGCCGTTGGCAATCCAAACCTAGTGATTATAAATTGATCTATGAATTCAATGATGTTTTCAGAATTAGCTGTCTTGAGAGGAACTGCTTCTACCCATTTAGTAAAATAATCTGTTGCCGTGAGGATGTATCTATGCTGCTTAGAAGAGTGAGGAACGATCTCACCTATTATGTCCAAGCCCCACTGACTGAATGGTTGCTCGATGTTTACAGCTGTAGTGGCATGGACGGCTTCTTTTGTCTCCCTGCAGTAGTTTGGCAGACTTGGCATTTCCTCACGTAACTGTGTGAGTCTTTGAACAGCGTGGGCCAATAATATCTTACACGTAAGATTTTATGTGCAGTAGCATCTCCAGCATAGTGTCTGCCTGCTGGTCCATCGTGGAGTTCCTGCAAAACCTTTTCGGCTTCAGTTTTCTCAAGACACCTAACAAGAACAGAATCATAATTCCTTTTAAACAGAACATCATTTATGAGCTGATATTGTTTAGCTTTCAATCTCAGAGCTCTTTTCTTGGTGTGATCCAGGTGTGATGGAGCATACCCGTTCTTAAGATAATAAATGGTGTCAGCATATAATGATTCTGCATCGTTTAGGTTTACCTCATACATTTGTACCTCTTCAGATGAATTTTCAGGAATTTGCGATGCTCCAGCCAACATTTTGCAGAAGCCTTGACCTCTTACAATGCTTGCTGGTTTGATCTCAAGGTCGTATTCTTGTAAAGCAGTGATCCAATTTGCTCTTTTTTCACCCACATCCTTCTGTAATAGAAGATTTCTTACCGCTGGAAACGGTATTATGACCTTAGTATGGGTTTTAAGTAAGAAAGGTCTGAAATATTTGACCACTTTGAAAACAGCATATGCCTGTTTCTCCACGTCTGAATAGTTGAGTTCAACACCTTGTAAATTCGAGCTAAAAAATGCGATTGGAGCTTCCGCTTTCTCTTGATTTGCTTGAGTTAGAATCGCAGCATATGATTTCTCTGAGGCAAATGTGTATAAGATAAAAGATTCTGAAAAATTCAGGGTTGCTAAAGATGGAGCGTTAATGATAGTTTGTTTGATCAGGTTGAATGCTTCATGCTCATCTTGACCCCATTTAAAATTTGAATTCTTTTTAATCATGGTTTGCAAAGGAGAAACAATGCGTGAAAAATCTGGGACAAATCTCTTCACAAAATTGATTTGACCAAGGAAATATTGCATGGCTTTTTTATTATGAGGTAGGGATATTTCAGAAATTTCTTTGATTCTGTCAGGCTCAATGTGAATACCAGATTTTGACACTATGAATCCTAGAAGTTTTCCTTCACTTAATGCGAAAAAAGATTTCTTTGGGTTAAGTGAAATTCCATACCTTAAACATTGTTGAAAGATTTGTTTCAAGTCTTTAAGATGGTCGCTTCGCTTCTTGGAGTACACTGTTATATCATCCAAATAAATTACTACAGATTTATTGACTAAACCCTTGAATGCGATGTCCATGGTTCTCTGAAATGTAGCGCCGACATTGATCAAACCAAATGGCATCTTTCGATATGCGTATGTGCCCCATTTAGTTCGGAATGTGGTTTTTAACTGATCATCGGGATGTACCAGCACTTGATTGTATCCTGAAAATCCATCCAAAAAAGACATTAGTTCTGAGCCTGCTACTGCCTGTAATATCTGCTCCATAGGTGGGAGGGGAAAATTGTCTTTTTGACAGGCTTTGTTGAGATTCCAAAAATCGATACAGATTCTAATATCTCCGTTTTTCTTTCTAACGGGCACCATATTGGAGACCCATTTGGAATGTCTGACGGGGAAAATTATTCTGGCTCTTAATAACTTATTTAGCTCAGTTTTTATCTGATTTTCTAAATTGGGGTGGATTTTTCTGAGTTTCTGTTGGACAGGTTTTTCGTTGTCAATCATAGGGATAGTGTGTTGAATGATAGAAGTGTCGTATGTCTTCAGTTCATCGTAATTCCAGGCAAAAAAATTTTTGTATTGTCTCAAAAGACGAATATACGCTAGTTTTTCTTCAGGGGCTAGGCCGTGGCCTAGATTAACGTTTTGTGGTTTATCATCGGTTCCTAGGTTTACTAATTAGTAGTTCAGAGTTGAACTGTAGATCTTAGAATTGGTAGACCTTTTAAACTGACTTTTCAAATCGTATAAGTCTTCCAACTTAACCACCGATTTAGGTATAACATTATCAGTGCTATCTTGTTGTATTTGTCGATCGTGATGGTCTTCGTCAATTATTTGATTGGAGTAGGATCCTTCAGAAGTGAGGAAATTTACAATATCAGGATCGTCATTGAATACTCTCCAATTTGTAATGTTGTCAGGGATGGACGGTCTAAAGATTAATTCTATTGAGAATCTATCTGGACTAAAATCTTCGGAGGGAATAAGTCTAGAGGCTACGTTAGCTAAAAGGTCTGTGCTCGCGTTTTGGAGTCTTGGGATTGACGAAATATTGAATGCTATGAAATGCTCAGTCAGATCTTGTACTAAAGATTGATAGTGTTTCAAATGACCTGATAGGCAATGTATGGTGTTACGTACCTATTTGACGACAATCTTAGAGTCTCCGAAGACTTGAAGATACTTGACGTTCAACCCGATTGCTTTGTATAGGCCTTGCACCAAGGCCTCATATTCCGCTGTATTGTTTGTGCAATCGAATTCAAGTCTGCACGTAAGCATGGTCTTATTTCCTTCTGGACTAATCAGAACGCATCCTGCTCCTGCTCCTTCGTTAGATTTAGAGCCATCAAAATATAATTTCCAAAACAAAGATGTATTTACAGGTTTATCTACAAAATTAACACACTTTGAATTATCAGTTTGGGAAAAAATTTCGACTTGGGACAAAACTGAATTTTCTAAGTAAGGTGATGTATGAGCATTGAAATTGTCGAGGAAAGAATCTACCGAGTAATTGCCTATGATACTGCTGTTATATGCTATTGCTTCATTTTCTTCCTCCAATTCCGTTACTATGTACTTCTGGTGTAACTCTCGTTCAACCTTTATTTGATTCGGTTTACCATTGTAGGGTAACCACATGTGCGACCAGTCGGTTGAGAAGTATTCATGGAGTTTTTCAGACCAATCCCTGCTGAGAATCAAGCCATAGAATTCTGGGATATCAGCTACTAGAATGTCAATAACCTGACATACCTTCGGGTTGGACGACAATCTTATGGTTACTTGATTAAGTTCACCAATCACTTCGACTTGAGATCGATCAAGCTGAACTATGCGCACTACGGATTTTTATGGTTGAACATTCAACTTGGCACATATTGATCTGGGTAAAATATTCGTTGAAACACCAGAATCTACCAAACAATTGTGCACATTTTTATTGAAAATTTCATAAGTGAGAAGAAAAGGGGGAGTGTGAGACCTTGATCTTCCTCCAATCAAGGCGATGTCATTTGGATCAATCTTATTGATCGTGTTGGTTGGAGGTCTTCCCATGTTGTGGGAAGCTACAGCTGTAGGCAAAGATGTAGTAGGCACGGCATGTAATTCTTTCATCATTATCTTCTGTTGATGTTTCAATTTGCTCAATTCATAAAGGGTGATATTAGCCCTAGTCTTTTTCATGTCATCAATAATATTGTATTCCATTTCATCCGACACTATCACTGTTCTTGATGGAGGTGTTTGATCTGGTTGGACTGGGCTAGATTGAGTCGCTTTAGCGGTCGTTTTCTTTGTTGCGACTTTATCTTTTGCTGTAGGGCTTGCGCCCTTCTGCTTAGGGGTAGTTTGGGGAGGATCAAGTTGATTTTTGCTTCGTGTGCTAACCGGAAATGCTTCTTGATCTTCTTCTTGTGGGAGGATGAAATCCCACATTCCTTGTAGTTCCACAACTTCTTCGTCATCGGTCTGCCCTTCAGTGGTACTCTCTTCTTCTTCCTCTTTTTCGGATTTGACATTTGAGATAGCGTTGGGTGGTTTCACATCCATTGAAGGGCCTCTTTTAAAAGCTCTGTAGGGCTTTTTTGAAGAAGTTTCTGCTACTTGTTTTTTTATGTCAATCATCTCATTGGACATGGTATTTAACACTTTTTGCAATCTTTCCAAATCGAAAGGGTCTTTCGTTTGTTTCTTCTTGGAGTCTTCCTTGAAGGTGACTTTTTTAGATTTGCGTTCCTCTATCGCAGATCTCTTTTCCAGGGCTATTACGCGTTTCTCTACTGCTATCGCCTCTGTCAGGTTTTCAACTAAGGTTGTTTTATTTGCCCTATCCACAAAGATTTCTAAGTTTGATGGTAAGGCCGTAATATACCATTCACATCGTACTTCTTCGCTGGGTTGGGAAGCAATGGGAATTTTGTTGAGGATTTTATTGACGTAAATTGAAATCTTTGATGGGTTCTCTAGCCTCGGCTTTAAGATTGGATAGGTCATTGATTAACGTTGTCGTTAATCTGTCATCACCAAACTTGGTAAGGAATTGACTTTGAAAAATGTCCCAACTTGTGATAGACCCGGAGGGTAATGAAAAGTACCATGACCCGGCTGTTCCTTGCATTGTATAGGGAAAAAGCCGGACAACAGCATCCTCGTTGGTAACTCCGTTGAGATTGACAGAAAGCATGAAATTGTTAATGTGCTCTTCAGCTAGCATGCCTGCTTCTGGATTGAATTTGGGTAGCCATTTCTCAGGATGGGCCGGTATTTGGCTCAGGGGTGGAGGCATTAAAACTGCCCCAGGATTGTTCCATGGAGACTGGGCCATCGTTGAGCTGCTAGTAAATGAAAGTGCAGAGGATGATCCCTGAGGCTGGGAAGATGAAGATATTATGATCTTAGATGATTGAAGAAGAGGGGTTGTGGAGAATGGATGGATGGTTTGGAATGAAGATGTGGGTGGCTGACTTTGCGGTGAGGGAGTTGAAATGGACGATGTAGATGAAAGAGTCTCACTGTCAGACTCTTGTGGTGTTTTCCTTGCTCTTTTCCTGGTGGGGAGAGGGAATTCAGTTGGCTGGATGCCAAATTTTTCACTCTTTAATCTGGTCAGGGGATGAGCAGGATTGTACTGCGAAGTCACGCTGCTTTGAGATTTATCAGACCTCTGTGTAGAAATAGAAAATCCCTGGAGTTTGCGAATCAGAGTTTGAACTTCAGGGGGTTCAATGGTAGATTGGTCTGAAATATTAGGGTATGTAGCAGCGGTTAATACTCGAGCGACTTCTGACTCTGGATTTAAACGTACTGGGGAAGTCGGGGGAGTTGATGAGGGCGATTTACTCTCAGAATGGTATTTAGATTTTGATTTAGGTGCCATTCATAGTTCGGGCCCTCCTTCTAGTGCCAAATATGTTGAAGCCCCGAAAATCGGGTTGACAACAAGGGGGATACCCACCCGGTCCGGACCTTGGTTGGCAGCTCCTTATCCGTTTGGTATAGCGGGTCCGACTGGGGATAATGGGACCAGTTTCCCAATCTAAGGGTGTATGTGTGTGTGTGCAGAGTTGGATGTTGCTGATCTAAGAATACTTAAAGCTAATTTAATTCAAACTTTTAAACTAACTCTATGCTATTGTAATCTAATGAGAAACAACACATCTAATCTACGCTAACCCGGGGTGTATTTATTCTATTATGCGATCTAAAGAGATTTCAAACAATAACTGGTAATAAAGATCATTCAGCTATCATAAGAATAGAAATCAATTAAGATAAACCACTTTGCATAAAAAGTTAGGCAAAACAGTTGTGAACAACATATCGCATAATAAGTTATTCATATATCAAACATAAACAAATGACTCCACCGTACAAAAGTGCCAAATGGTAACTCACACATTCATGCAATAACATATAAACAACTAAAAACTGTATATCACTTTAAGAATATAAGCAGAAATGGCCAAGAGATAAAAGTACCATTTATGACTAATCCTACTCATAAGCTTCAAGCAAAAAACGATTTATCTCTACTTGTTCTAAGTTCTAACATCTACTAAGAGTACAAAAGTGCAACATCAGTAGCAGACATCAAATGCAAACATTAATAAATCTCGATCCATCCATTCATCAAAACCTCCTCTGAGGGTTCAGAAGTGCATGTTCCGAGGACAAGTTTTTGACAAATTTCTGGACCCTTTTCCTAATGCCTGAGAAGGGTTTAAATACTGTTAACTAATTAACTTAATTACATAAATTTAGGATACGGTTTTAAATGACCGCCCTTCTGCTAAAGCAAAACTATTTCTAAAAATTGAATCTAATTCCTAACCATTTCTGTATTTGCTCCTTAGTGCTGCAAGCATGCAACATTCACCTGGGAAGAGTCAGTTGGTCGCCTTCTGCTTTCGTTTGAGCCATGAAAATAGAAATAACAAGCGCTGGCACCACTTTCTGGTAAACTAAAAGATATTTTCGAGAATCTTCCTCTCGCTGGGTGTATTCACTGCGTGTATACTTGGTAATAACCCAAATTTCTCTCAAACTGATTCTGCTTTTGCTATTTCGGTTTCCGGCCTTGCGAATGATTGAATAAGTTAGGGACTTTGCTCTCTGAACAATTTTCTGCATCGAACACTGCCTCCGTTCTTTGTTCCGGGCTTTTCTGGTGCGTTTTCCTTCTTTAGCGCCTTTTTTCCTTTACCGGGCATAAGCTTCAGGATCTTTTGTAAACATGCTGCTTTTGTGCGCTTTTGACTCTGAGCGTTGGATGACCTATTGACATCAACATTTGTTGAGTGATACTCTGGAATCTGTGGTCCTGTTGCATGCGACATCCGTTTATGAAGGCATCTCTTCTCTGTTCTCCGAGCATTGACGCTTTCCCCTTTTCCTTAGATGTTTCCTGCACATTGCTTCATGTTATTTCCTGTCTTACAGTTTACGCAAAGGAAAAGAGTAATGATAATAAAGATTGACATGAAAGCTTTAAGCTCTTATGAATGTATAAAATCATGACACCCATAGCGAACTGACTCTTCGAAAAACACAAAACTGTCCTTCTTGAATACTTTGGCGTACATTCATTAATTTCTTTTAAGGCGCACGCCCAATTTTGGTTTACGGATAGCTTTCCTTGAATACTGCGCTGAGGAAAATTTGCGATGGGTGATTTCTGCGACTCGCATCGCAGCATCGCGGATCGCGTCGTCAAGATGTGTCATCGCAGAAATTCATGATCGCATTTATCGCAAATCGCATTCATCGCAGATCGCAGATCGCGCTTAGTCATTCAATCATTGTGTGCTGCTTACGCGATGTTGCGATATGCGACGTCGCATATCGGTCGTCGGAGATTTCTTAATATTTTTCATTTAATAGTGCTTCATAATGTATGCGATGCGATGAATTTCGCGTCGCTTCTTCGCAGTTTATTATGCTCATAAGAAAATGTTTTATTCTCTTCTCGCGATGCGATACAGCTTTAAGGAGTCGAATACAAAAATTTTCATAAAATGTTTTTTTGGATTTTTTATTAAGGGTCCCCATTTGCTTGGTGTTATTGCTAATACCAAACAAAGAGGGGGGTTGTTGGTGGCCACAACAGGTAGCAAAATATATTCTTTAATGTGACTAATTATTTATTAGTGCAAAAATGGAGGCAGGGCAGAATGCCTTTGAGTGTTGGGCTTCTTCGTGGGTTGAATTCTTCATTGCTTGTCTTCATAATCATGTACTTGCTTTCTTCTTCATAGAGTCACCATCATCATGTCCTTGATTTCCTTCTTCATCACCTTGTCTTCTTCAACATATGGTCACCATCATTATGTAGTCTTCATTATTAGGATCACTGGAGGTAAGGACATCAAGCTTCACATCATTGGAGGTTTGTCATCAAATCATCGGAGGTAGGACATGTCATCATGTGTATTTCTTCTAGGCCTTCATCAAGTATAGTGATATGGTAGTCTTTCATTATGATCAAGATACATGATTGACACTTCATTTGTGTCTTGACAACTTAAACAAGAGTTGTAGTCATCCTCTGGCATCTTCAAGAATATTTTCCATCCCAGTCACTGCCATATCAACGATTGACATCAACTATTGACATCAATGACAACCTAGATTAACAATCTCCCCCTTTGTCATTGATGGCAATATTCTTGCCCTTTCAACATTCTCTCCCCCTTTGACATCAATGGAAAATGGGGTGCCCGAGTACTCCCCCTGTCATGGTGCTCTTTCTTTCTGGCAATGTGGTCCATGATAGATGTGCTTACATTCCTTCATGTGATGAACCAACTCCCCCTGTCTACACAACCTCTTCTAGCTCAGGAAAGATTACCTGCTAAAAGTCCATCAGATGAATAAGGAGTATGTTCTTCAATGGAGTGTTCCCGAGAGATGATCTATCAAAGAATGAATGTCCAAGTGGCTCATCAAGGATTTTGTAAGCCTCATTCACGGATGGATTCTGCAAGAATGCTTAATCATCATAAGCTCCCCCTTATTGTATGCATGGTCTTACTTTTGGCAGAGTCTCCCCATTAAATACTTGGAATATCAAGGATAACTTCATCAGGTCAATACCATGTGTTGCTGGCTGGAGTGGTCAAGAGACTTCTGTATTCAGTTTGCTTCCTTCTCCATACTTGTGTAACTTTCTTCTTTGGCACGGTTCTAGCTTGTGTAGGGGCCCAAGTCAAGTTACAATCACGTGCCATATGTCCAATGTTATGACACTTGAAGCACTCTATGTTGTTCATGAATAAGAATTCATGACTTCTTGCAAAATTGCTTCTCGAAGATTGACGGGGACCATTAAATATGTCTTTGTGATATGCCCTACAATCTTTTGCCATGTGCCCAAAGTTTGTACAAGAATAGCAATAACCAAGAAATATACTTTGGTACCTGGGAGAAGAAGGTTTCCTTGATGTACTTCTGAAGTCTTTTTGCCTTGGGATCCTTTGATGATAACCATTACTTCTTGCATCCTTAACACCATCTGAATTTCTTCTTGGAATAGGATTTCTTCCATTGTTGTCTTGACTCTTATCCTTACCTTTGTTGGCACTGGGAGCATCAATATTTATTCCAAGTTTCTCCAGATCCTTGTTGTTTGAAGCATTAGGGTTTGCATCATTCTTGTTTGAGGGTTGACCTTCATAGCCAAGACTTGATTTATCAAGGGGAGACCTTTGATGACATAGGATGTCATCTAGGGTTTGAGAACTTTTCAAGTTCTTATTCAGCAAGTCAACTTCCTCTTTAATAGAGACAATTTCTTCCTTCATTTCCTTGCATTCTTCATCCTTCTTTGATAGAATGATCTCCATTTCTTCCTTCATCTTGGTTGCTTCACATGATTGGGCCTTAAGAGAATTGATTTATGATCTTAACTTGGTGATGTCATCATCATTTTCTTCTGTTTGGAATATCATGGTGTTTCTCTCCTTTTCTGCTTCATAAACATGTTCTTCTATGAATGCCAAAGCTTCTGTCACCTTCTCAGCTCCTTGTGCTTGTTTCCTTGCTTCTTCTAGTTGAGATCTAAGGGAGGAGACCTCTTCCTTGTATAGATCTGCTTCAAGTTTGTTCAAGCTCTTGTGCCTTTGTTCAAGGTGGCTTGACAAGGTATCTTCCCATTTCTTTGCCTTATCCAATTTATTTGTCATGGATATGACTTCTTCGTGATGCTTTCTCTTGTTTTTATGAAATTCTTCATTTATCTTGGCGAGCTCCTCATCTCTTTCTTGTACTTGAAGCTTGACAAGGTCAACTTCCTTCCTTGTCTTGTCCTGGTCACCAACTAGCGCTTTCTTCTTAAGTTCCTCATTTTCGTTTTTCAAATCGTTCATCTCTTCTATGGCATCCATAAGTTTAGAGAGGAGATCTTCTTCAAAATCTTCTTTGCTTTCTTCTTCTTCTAGGTCTTCTTTGGCCTTGATGTCATCATTCTTATTTTCAGCTTCCTTGATGGGTTATGGATTTCCTTCTTGCTTTCAATCATTTTCTTGACTAGTGGTCATGGTCAATGCTCCTTTTGAGTGAAGGTCATGAAGTTCGTCGCATAACTTTTGCTGACAAACATTTTTCCAAATTGGCCTTTATAGAATTTGGTAGCCCATTCAAAATTGTCTTCATTGCTCTTGTATTGTACTCCTTGGATTCATCATCCATCGTGCTACCAGTGATCATTGATTCCCAGACTTCAATGCCTTGAGTCTTTAAGAAATTTCTCATTCTTGCCTCCCATATATCCAAAGTTTCCATTGAACAATGGAGCCTTCCCAAATTGATTGACTTCAAATTCGGTGGTTGAGGGAGACACATATTTAGGAGGATTGGAGACTTTCTATCTTGTCTTCGCCATTTGTGTTCTAATGATCAACCTTCAAGCTGTGAGGCTTTGAGTGAAAGTACTGGCTCTGATTCCAATTGTTGGAAATATTGAGAGGGTGGGTGAATCGGTGTTTCTTTTCAATTGTTACTTTTACTAGTTAGATCACTTATATTTAGAACACAAAATGGACAATAGGAATAAATTCTTTTATTAATATAATCTTTACAATGAATCAAGTACAATATAGGTAGGGCTCCAACCCTAGATGAAGACACCAAGGCTCCAACTTGGCATATGCCAAGCACCTACTTGGACTTTCCAAGGCACCGACCCAAAGGACTCCAATCCTATATCTTCTTCTTCAGGCACCAACCTAGATTCTTGAGGACTCCGATCCTCTAGGGCTCCAACCCTATCCTTCAAGGCACCAACCTTGTTTGTTCGAGGCTCCAACCTTCTAAGCACCAACCCTCTGGGCTCCAACCCATTGTTGTACGTTGTCTAGATATGTTTGATAGAAAAATCACGACTCCCAAAGTCTTCTTCACAGATCCTTGTCAAACTTCACTTATAGTATCCATGTTATGTCATCAATGACAACCTTGTCATATAGAAGGTGTCTCCACAACTCTTCATATTACCCAAACAATTTCTCCAAGGTCACCTCATGATGACTAGCACTGTTGATAATATCGGCGATATATCGCCGAATATCGGAAATATCGCGATATTTTCGGCGAATCGATATATCGCCCCGAAAATATATATCACCGGGCGTGTTTTTCTGCGGCTACAAAAACGAAAATTGGTTTTTTTTTTCTTCATTTCTGTTTCTGAGTGTTGGAGAAGAAAGAGAAAGAGTTTTGTGGTGCTTGTCAAGGAGGGTTTGAAGATCAAACGACGATTATCACCACCAATTAAGATTTTTTTGTGGATCAAAGATTGAAGAATAGTGAGACAAACTTCATATCTTCCATTAGCAGGTATGTTCTTTAAAACCCCTATGTTAATGATTTTTTAATAGATTTAGGGTTATGCTTGCTTGCCTCTTTGCCTACCAACATTTTGTTTCTTTGTTTTTTTCCATTTGCTATGATTTTCATGCCCATGAACCAATGCAAGGGTTTTCTCCATATTTGGGCAGCAAGCTTCATTTTTTTTTTTCAACTTTCTTATGCACCCTCTTATTTCCATTTTTCATTCACATTGCAAAATGCAAATAATGTAGTAATTTTTTTGAATGAGGTTGTTATTACTTATTATTTTTTCATTTTGTGTTGGGGGGTTTAATGCCAATTTTTTATTTTTTTTGTGCCCCAGGTTTGAATTAGTTCACTACAAATGTCAAATATGCCAAAAGTCGTGGACCCATTTTGGGAGTATGGGGAGGCTGTTGGTGGGGCAAATCAGGCATATATATCATGCAACTTGTGTGGGACCAAGATGTCAGGAGGGATTACACGATTGAAATACCATCTGGCTAAACTCTCTGCATATGATGCAGATGTGATGCCTTGTATGGTTTCTAGTGCAGAGGTTATACAAAAAGCTCGTGAAGCAATTGCTGAACAAGACAGAAAGAAAGCTGCTAGGGAGAGGCCAATGGTCTCAGATAGATAGCTGCTAGTTTTATTTGTTTTGCAACTTTTGCTACATATAAGTTTATAACTCATGATGATGAAATACTTTTAAAGTTTTATATATGTGATGTTGTTTTGTTTGAGTCCTTGATTGGACAATTATCAATTTATCACTATCAGGGATCAGTAGGATATGTGATGTTATTTTGTTTGAGTCCTTGATTGGACAATTATCAGGGATCAGCAGGATTTGGTATCGCCTTTGAAGTTTGATGTATCATTTCTATTTGACATCATATATATCAATGCCTTCTTCATATTTATGTGCCAATGTGTTTAGTTCATGTTGTTATTGCTTTATATGTTTAGAAATCTGAAAAAAAAAAGAATATATTATGCATTTTTTATGCTTGCCGATATTTGCCGATATTTTGCCGATATTTTCGGCGATATTGCCAATAAGATATTTTCTGGACCCTCGCCGATATTTTCCGGATACCGATATTATCAACACTGCCCCAGAGAAAGGGTGAGCTATTCGCTTGAAGAACTCTTGCTAAACAACAAGTGACTCGGCTAAGCAGCTCGAACAACCAAAGGGAAATTTGATATTCCAAAGATGATGAAATGTGGAGAGTTGCCTTCCTTGTATAGATTTTGTGGAGAACTTTTCCCTCCATTTTCCCTCCATCGTGGGTCCCTCACTTAACATCGATTTCCCCTCCATGCAAATCGAACTAGGGAATGCATATTCTCCTAGTGTGGGTGGTCCCCACATATAACTTAACCACATCAAAATAACTTCTAGCCTCCTAATAAAATTGAATGGGCCCCATCACCTCCAAAATTGACCCCAAAATGTAGAAATTAATCATGTTCCAAAATAGTTGAGGAAGGGACATTACATTCTTCCACTGCAACTTCGCACTTTTTCACGGCTTCTTCTAGGAGATCAAACTTGTGTGAGTGATTATCCTCCAAATGAATCAAATTGCTTCAATATATATGCCTCTAGTGAGGTTGAATTACCTTTCTTGAGGCCGACTTAGTGTGGAGGCGACATAAATAATTTTTTACTCAAAAATAATTCTTTTTACATGATTCAAAAGCCTAAGAAGGGTCTCTTTAAATGTACAATGACTCTATTGACTTAGAATAAATCCTAGAGGTCCTCAATGGGGACTTTGACCTAAAACATGATGACCCAAGCATGAAACACATGATTTAATAAGTCATAATAATAATAATAAAATTTATTTTTCGTTCTTTCTCATAAGTACATTTTATTATGACTCAAATACAATTATGAAGATCGAACCTAGTTACATTTTTCAACACTCCCTCTTAACTAGGGAGGTATTCATCATATACAAGTACAAGGAAGATCTCCAACTATGTGAACTATGAAGAGTTTAGGCACCGCAATGCCATGGAATAGATTCCTGACCAGGGCAATCTATCCAAGGTCTCTCAACAATTTAGGCACCGCAATGCCACAGACTAGATTTCTGACCAGTGCAATCTATCCTAGTCGGACTAAGATGGACT
Source organism: Pinus tabuliformis (assembly GCA_031772625.1). Taxonomy (NCBI): domain Eukaryota; kingdom Viridiplantae; phylum Streptophyta; class Pinopsida; order Pinales; family Pinaceae; genus Pinus; species Pinus tabuliformis. The sequence goes on along the minus strand of CM062812.1, from coordinate 493,889,200 downwards.
AAAGCTAACCACCAGACTTACTTGCTAACCATCAACCCAAGGATCTAGGTGTGTATCTGAGGTCAAAGCTCTACGACCAACGCCACCCTCCCTACTTCGAGTTCTAGACATCAGCACATAGTGTTGGCCTGATGTCATCCCAGGAAATGATTCACTCACAAAGCCTCAACAAATCTGATTTTTACAATTAGTAGCAAATCCATCCTGATCAAATAGATTGGTAACAACAAATCTCTTCCAATCAAGCTGATCGATAACAACAAGCATGCAAAACTTCCGAGAGATTTACCTATACAAACACAACCCCAATCAATAACAATCTTTCAAATGTACATAAGTAAACACAAACCTCTGGGGTTTTTCAGACATCTTGATGTTGCTTCTCAACTTTTCACAGTAAGACTGAGATTTTCAAATGAATCTTGATAGAAGATTCCTCAACCATATAGCTTCCTTCCCTACTTTACATGCAACTACATATTCTGCAACCGGATCTTGCTTTCCTTCTTTCAGTAGCACCTCAAAATGCATTCTCCAATTTCTTCTTTCAAGGTAACCATCATGACTATAATATGCCCTCCCTCTTAACTAGGGACTTATTTCCATGAAGACAAGAGTGATGTGTCCTTCTCTCACTCATGGCCTTCACTAAGACTTACGGTTGTTAGTCCTAGTCTAGTGCATGACACATGAAGTAGAGAACCATATCCATCACTCCCTCTTAACTATGGAGGATCTAATCATTCCTATATAAGGAATATACCCAAGCTCCCTATTAACCTAGGGAGATCAACTTCTTTTTTACGACATTAGAGAATCTTTCATGGCTTCCATCCTTCTCATCAAAGTTATCATGACCATCATCGTCCATATAACTTTCTTCATCATGCTTATCAAATGAACATCTTCACCATCTTTAAGATTATGCACCTCCACAACTTAGATAGCAAGCACAACCAAATCTATAGGAGCATGAAGTTAACCATATCAAAATCATATAATAATGGAAACATTAGACTTTACAAACATAATAAGCAAGAGCCTTTACTTCTATACTTCAACTTCTTGCCTAGCTTTTATTACAAACCCTAAATCACATTAAAAACTCAATCAAGTTATCAATCTCATTATATCAAGGGCTTCAATATTTATTTCAGAGATATGACAAACTCTTTTACAACATATAGCAAACGCTCGAATCAATTCAAACAAGTATAATTCAACAAAGCATCTAACAACTTTCAGAATTCATATGTTAGACTTCCTACTAGGATTTTGTGCAAACCCTAGATTTCAAACATGAGCCATTAAGCTTCAACAATCAAAACCAATCACAACTCAATTTCAAATTTCAACAATCTTTCATAAATCTCAGATTGTCACACTAGTCATCACATATAAGAGAATTGAGCTTCTACTAAGGTTTAGTTACAAAACCCTAGAATTCACAAGTACTATCATCCTAGAGAATGAAACTTTGACTGGGGCTTAGTTCCAAACCCTAGGACGCATGACCATTAGGTCAACTCATATATCTAGGATTCCATCATGATGCACAAGCATATCATAACATGTGTTAGTCAAACCCAATGACACAAATATCAATATATTAAAGTTAGACATATAACAAACTTGATTAGACTAGGGTTTGATTGGACAAACACACATATACCAAGGATTTCATTTCTAGGATATTATAAGGGTCTTTCTTATACACCTTACCAAACCCTAATGATTTAGGGTTTCAATACTAAACATAACAAACCCTAATTTATCAATACTTCAAAGGTTTGGGATTTCAGACATCACCATTCAACCCTAACAAGTTAGGGTTTTCATTACCATACCAAAACCCCAAACATGACGTCATCAAAGCATCAATAACCCTAAGTAGTCTAGGGTTTCACACATTATCATTGACATACCCTTAAGTCAGGGTTTTATAGAGAACCTTTTTTAGGGTTCCACAAGAATAATCAAAGATGTGAGGAGGGTAGATTTATCTAATGATGAATTGCTCAATCAAGAATCTTTATGATTCAAGAGTGCTAGAAACAATAATGTTAGTAATGTAGAATAGATTATCAAAAAGAATGAATATACCTTTATCATGAAGAGAACAAAGCTTATGGTCTAAGGCATAACTCTGTTTCTTAGCAAACGTTGCAATCCCAATGATTTGTCTTATGAGGTCTTCTTTCATAATCCTTGAGTATTTAGTAAGTCTTTCCTAAATAAGGAAAATATGAATAGAAATGTGATTAATATTTAATATAAACAAACTTAGATAAGTAAGGAAAACCAAATATAAAATATAATACGAGTAAGATACTTATCTTTGGAAAGTGGTGAGGGCTCCCTCTTAATTCAAACTTGAGGGATACGTAAGGGATAGAGTGGCTAACAAATAGGTCTTTGACTTTTGATCCTTCCATCTTGTTCTTCTTTGGTGAAACTTCTTTAGCAAAGTTTGCTTGATCCCTGTTCCTCCTTTTATTCCGTTGCTCAACTTCTTGAGATTCCTTAGTCTTCTTTCAATAGATCTTCAACCTGCCTTTTTCTTTCTTATGTTCTTCTTTTATCTTAGTTCATCAAGCAATTACCAAAACAATAGCAGGAAGATCAAGGACACCAGATGTAGGGGGACAACCAGGGTAAAACCCCAATCTTGGGGAAAATCCAGTCAAAAAATCTTTCTTCAATAGTTTTCTTGAGATAATCCAAGACACTTGACTTAGACGCAAACATCCTCCACACCAAGTCAACCCTTTCTTTTTTCAGCAGATGATCATCGTCCAGTATTGTCTTCGACCTAGATGGAGCAGTAACAGAAGAAACACTTCGATGCAGTAGTATCTTCGACCTAGCAACTTCGATCTTAATGCAACAACTTCGACCTTGAAGCACTTAGCTCTTCAACCTTGAAGCAGCACTTCCACCTTGAAGCAGCACTTCGACCTTGATGTCGTACTTCAACCTTGATCCCGTAACAAAACTTCTTGATGTCGTAACAGAACTTCGACCTTGATGTTGTAGCCCAAAAAATCACATGTTTGAGAGAGAGAGATAACCCAAAACCTTTGATCTTGGAATTCTCCTTCCATTGCAACTTCACACTTTTTCACGACTTCTTCTAGGAGATCAAATTTGTGTGAGTGATTATCCTCCAAATAAATCGAACTGCTTCAATATATAGGCTTCTGGTGAGGTTGATTTACCTTTCTTGAGGTTGACTTGGTGTGGAGGTGACATAATTCATTTTTGACTCAAAAATAATTCCTTTTACATGATTCAAAAGCCCAAGAAGGGTCTCTTTAAATTACAATGACTTTAATGACTTAGAATAAATCCTAGAAATCCTCAATGGAGACTTTGACCTAAAATATGATGACCCAAGCATGAAACCCATGCTTTAATAAGTCATAATAATAATAATACAATTTATTTTTCATAAGTACATTTTATTATGACTCAAATACAATTTTGAAGACCAAACCTGGTTACATTTTTCAACAGATGCAACCTGTTTACTTTGATTCTGCTCTTTACTTTTCTTTGATAAGTATAACCTTTACTTCTAGCAATCTCTAGAATTTGCTCTTGAGATGGAGTTTCACCATAGATTTGAGTCATAGTATCATAGGATCTTTTTCGTCACTGAAGTTAGGGTGAAGCATGAGGAAATCATATATATGCAATGACCTTCCTTGGAAGAATTATGACTTACATTATTAATCTGTTCATTTGTTGTTTCATCCAAAATTTTCCTAGCAATAACACATGCACTCTCTTCATGGAAACCTTCGCATGGTCTACAAAATGGGATAGGATGGTCAACAACAATGGTAGACTCAAGTGGAGTGGGAGGTCTCTGATCATTAGGAGGATTCCCTCTTGACCATGGATTATTGTTTCCTCTATTGTTATTATAGGTTAAACATTTTGATTCTGATTTCGTTCCATTTGAATCAACCTAGACTACATGAAACTTATTTCTCAAGCATGTTCAATTCTCATTTCCTTAATCATTTGCATTAACTCTTTAATGGGATCATGCTCTACCTCTTTTGTTTCTTTTCCTTTAAACTTGACCAAACCTCTCTCAAAACCAGAAATCCCTCATTTACCCAAAGCTTTCTTATCCTTCTCTAATTCTTCAACTACATTCTGAGCAACAACTAAATTGGAAGGTTTGGCACATCTTATCTCATATTGAGTGTCAACACAAAAGGCCTCGAGATATTGCTCCAACATTGTTTTGTCAGGTGGCTTGTAATCTTGAGTCATATCTTTTAGGATACCATTGAATCTTTGATTAAATTCTTCAATTGTTTCATTTTCTCTTTTCTTAATAGAGTTAAGTTCTTTGACCAAATATTTTCTGTCTTTTCTCCCCAAAGTTATATTTGAATACATCAGTGAGAGCTTGCAAAGAATCAAAAGCGTTATCAGGCTTGTCATGAAACCATTGCAATGCATCATCTTCTAATGAAAGGACAAAGAGCTTCATTCTAATGTCCTCATGATTGTATGCAGTCGCATGAGCATATCTTTGTAAAAAAGTTGTGAACTTTCTTATGTGAGCGTCAGTGTTGACTACATTATTCCCCTTGAAAATTGGGAGCACAATCTAGATACCTGAAATTGGCAATCCACAGCAATAAAATCTGGGCAAAATTATTCAAGGGAATTATCGTTCCCCCACAAGCAATCCTGGCACAACCTTCCTACAGAGAAATCAGCCTCTTGAAGCCTCTGCGTCAGCCTCTGCACAATCTCTATGACGTCAAGCCTCTAACTGGTCTCTGATGAAGTCGTTCTGCTTGCCTCTACTGAGGAAATCATCTCTCCGACACTTTGGAACCTCTACCTGGTCTCTAGATCTGAGAACGAATTTCTCTCCAACAAATTGAACTTCCCTCTCTGAAGCAATTGCGCAACCCTCTTGCTGCTACCTCTCTGGATCTAGAAAACTTCCTCCGGACTCACTGCCGCTGCCCCTCACTCACTGCTTCGTTCTCTAGCTCTCTTTGGCGATTGACTGCTGCTACTCAGGAAATCAATCTGCCAAGGAAATCAAACTGCTCAAGTGTTTCCTCCATCACTACATCGATCTCTTCTTATAATCCATTTATTGGAGCACCAACGACCAAGATTAAAACTCAATCAATGGAAAGCATCATCTTTGGATCTATCAGTGTGAGTTTCTAGATTAATTAACCATATTCCCTAAGTTTAGACTTAGGAAATATTTAAAAATCAGTTAATAATCTAATTGAGACACTTCTAGGCGGAATTTCAAGAAACAATTTATGGGTTTTGGAGATTTCATGTATTCTAGCCTCTCCACCAAATTTTGTGGCTAGAACATACCTAATGCTACAAAAACTAATAGATGTATCAACACAAAAGGCTTCAAGATACTACTCTAACAAAGACTTGTCTGGAGGCTTATAATCTTGAGTCATCTCTTTGATAATACCATTAAATCTTTGATTGAATTCTTCAAATCTTCCATTCTCATTCTTCTTAATGTTGTTGATGGCTTTAAACAAGTATCTTCCTTCTTTTCTGTCCCCATATTTCCCTTTAAAAGCATTGATGATAGCTTGCAGAGAATCAAAAGAGTTGTCATCATTGTCTTAGTTTGAAAATTCTATCACTGTAACATCTGATTTATTTTTCCTACTTATTTGCCAATAAGTTATTTACGAAAACCCTTCAGTAAACATTAAAATAAATTCTACTGCAGATATCACACCATAATACATAAACAAACACATGCACAAGAATCAACACATCAACACAGATATTTTGGACAAATGTCCCTGGAAAAAACCAATGCGGGAAAACTGGTGTAGCAGAGGAGGATTTTATTATTCAACAATTCTTCAGTACAATTGGGTGCCAAACTAGCTTACCCAACAGAGAACAAATTCTCCAGCACTTCTCCCAACCTCAGCGTTAGGCTTACTGGCCTCTACACAACTCCCAGACCTACTGCGTCAGCTCCTGCCTCTTTGCGTCAGCACTGGGCCTCTCTGCATCACCCACGCAGGCCTTCCAGTGACTGCGCAGTCTGCTGCCTCTGCGTCTGCCTCTCCAACCTCTGCGCTGGTCTTCTGGTGCTGATCCCGACTCTTTGTTTCGTACCCGCTGCCTCCTGCTGCTCTCCATACCACTAGTTCGAATTTCTCAGCTAACCCTGCTCCAAAAATTGAACTCACTGGTCTCCCTCAGCATGTTCTCCAACTAACCCTCAAGCCTCTTCTTATAATTTTCCTGTTGGTCCTTCAACGGTCGAGATTAAATCTCTAATCAACAGTTAATATTAGATTTGGCTTGATCCATGACTTTTGGAACCTTCTAACCCATTTTTATATTAATACCCATTAATATTTTATTTTTCCTAAGTTAGACTTAGGAACTCCATTAAAATATTAATTATTTTAATATCTCCCAAATCGGTGAGAATCTGCCCAAACCATTTCTGGGTCTTGGAGATCTCACGTGCTTTAAACTCCCACCAATTTTCATGGCTAGAGCACATCCGATGCTACCCCAAATCAACACTCCCTCTTAGCGAGCACTGTGCTCTAGTAATACTCCACACTGAGCATTACTTTGATCATACGACATCGGTACCTGTGTTGATGGTAAGCCTCCCTGCCCAACATCCTCTACACTGTTGCATCATGTACTATTGCCCATGGCTCTATCACTGCCACTACTACATCTGTACTTCAGTTCCCTCTGCATCCATGTTGTTGCTGGTCCATCTTCCCAACATTGCATCTGCACTGCAACTCCCTCTACATCCATGTTGCTGCTGGTGCTTCTTCCCAACACTGCATCTACACTGCAAACTCCTCCTTATCATATTGCATCGTGCTACTGCTGACTGCCACTGCACTGCAACATCATACCCAATTCTGCTACTGAAATGGATTCTTTATCATCCCCATCTTCTCCCTAAAATAATCAAACTTCGTCCTTCCAAGGGCCTTGGTAAGGATGTTTGCCACCTGTTCTCCTATAGGATTGTAGCTCAACTGTACAGCTTGTTGTTGGACACAGTCTTTGAGAAAGTGACACCAGATATCAATATGCTTTGACTGATCGTGAAACACTAGATTCTCAGAGAGCTTGATGCAACTTTGATTATCACAAGATCCTAGTCGCCTCCATCTTCACAAGCAGTTTTCTAAGCCATATGGCCTCGCACGAAGTTATGCTTGCAGCCATATTTTCTGTCTCTGCTGAGCTCAGAGTGACAGATTTCTGTTTCCTACTACACCAGGAGGTCATTCCTGATCCAATGTTGAAACAGTACCAAGAGGTACTTTTCCGATCCACTGAACTTCTTGCCCAATCTGCATCAGTAAATCCACTCAATCTAATATCCTTACTCCTGGTGTACTAGAGTCTGTAATCAACTGTTCCCTGTATATATCTGAGAACATGTTTGGTTGTTGCCCAATGCGCCCTCTTTGGTTCCACCATTAACTGATTGAGGGTGTTGACATCGTAACAAATGACAGGCCTGGTATTGACTAGATACATCAGGGACCCTATGAGCTGTCTGTATAAAGTGGGATCAACATCCTTGTCTTCTGATGCATCAATCTTCTTCCAGTTGGTGATCATTAGAGTAGCCATGTGTAATATTCCTAATTAGCCATGGCTAACTGGAATATTCGATTTTGCTCAATTTTGTCTTCTATAGTTATTTATAAATAAAAAGGTGAGGAAAAGGGGGACATAACTCACCTTTAGAATAAAGTCACTTCCTAGTAGCACAACGTTGTGACTTAAAGGGGGAGCCAAGGGGGGCCAAAGGACCATGCAGAGATGGGGCCCACACAGACACTCAGAGGGACTGTGCAGATGGAAAGGAACACACGACAAGAAAGGGACTGCATTGGAGGAGGTGGGCCTTGGGATTGAGAGAGGCCAACGCTATAAAGGAGAGGGGAGCCTCCTCATTTTGTCATTCGATTATGTGCATTTGAGCTAGTCACTTCGACTTAGAGCACGCTGGCTGTTTAGCTGGTCTGCAGCACTGTTTAGTGCATCGAGTGTCTCCATTCGGAGATCTCACCCTTAGCCCCGGGGGACTTCGAGTGCCTGCTCGGGCAAGGTAGTTTTCAGCAGTCTTTTGCAGGAGGATTGATCTTTGGAGGGAGGAGGAACTGAGCATTTTGGATAACTGCGCAGTCTTGAGAGAGGGACGCAGTTCTTTTGGTGGGAGTTCCGGATTGAGGGTTTTGTGGAGGATTTGAGCTGGGAGATTGAGCAGGGGATCAGCCCTTGCATATTGGAGGATTTTGGCAGAGTTTCAGGTGGAGTTTTGGAGGATTCTATTCAGTGGCAGCGCAGAGCCTTGAGGGACAGCATAGATCCCCAAGGGGGTGATTTTCGGGGGTCGGTTATCTTGGAAAAGTTTTTTGGGTTTTTCTGGGTTCTCGAGTAGAGTCTGATTCCAGAGTTTCAGCATTTTCTGTGGAGGGAAACAACCCCAAATCCTCATTTGGTTTCCAGAAGTGGTAGCAGCACGACAGTTCTCCAACAGCTTGGACGCAGTTCAGAGAGAGGCCATTCCTTTGCTATTCTGAGTGTATTTCTTCACTTGCCTTGTGCAAGTCAAGGTGCTACCTATCTGATCACCTTTTGTACTCTTTCCATTACTCAGTATGATAAAATGGCTTAGCATTTCTCTCTGCATTTCTAGAGTATCTGCTTATATTTCATGTTCACATTATTTTATGTTGTACCACTGTTATTTTTATCACTTTGAGTTTCCCGGTCACTATATCATTTGGACGTGTTTGGGTTGGAGTTTGCTTGGGTTTGAGGGATATCCCGAAAACGGGATATCACAGTGGTATCAAAGCATAGATATGGCTCAGCCTGTGGAGCTAGCAATCTATGACACCGGGGGAAAAGCCCTACATCTGTGACAGAGGTAGGAGATACAGAGACACTGGGCGTAGGTTGGAGAACATTTACGGAGAGGGAGACGTGTTCTAGTAGTGGACGCAGAATAGGAGGAGCCTGTGGTGGATGCAGGACAGGAGGAGCCTGTGGTGGACGCAGAGCAGGAGGATCCGATGGCAGATGATGACGAGAAGAAATTCGCGGACATGCTCCTCAAATCAATGCAGGATCTGTCGAGGCAGATGGAGGTAATGGGGCAAAGGTTCACGGCAGTGGAGGCTAGACAGCGTGAGAGCCCGCAGGTTTTCTAGGTCGGAGAGGGATCAGGTGCATATCACCATTTGCTAGAGCAGGGTACCACTTAGCGTGATACTACTCAGCAGGTGGCCTCACATGCCCATATACATTCTACCATGCTCCCTTTCCTAGGAGCAGATACGGGGGCCGGAGCATAGCAGGTGGCAGAGCCCGGTCATATGGGCGATTATTTTGCGGAGTACCAGGCCTATGGGTAAGAGTTCAGGGATGCTTTCTCATTCAAAGACTTTGTTCAGCTCCAGCGGGATAGTAGACCCCGCGACCATCACAGAGGATTCTGGCATTATCATGATGGAGACACCCACCGCACAGCCAGTAGATTTCACTTGCCTACGTTTGATGGCTCATCAAACAGTTCGGCAAAGTCTTGGGTGGAGAAGCTGGACATCTATTTCCAGCTTAACCAGATGTCGGAGACGGAGGCCATCAAGGTGGCGACATTACATTTGGATGGTGAGGCCCAGGACTGGTGGTTCCATGGGTTTGTTACACTTGGACACTCCACAATGACGACATATGCTGAGTTCACCAAGAGACTGATAGAGAGGTTCGACCAGAGGGATCCGGAACAACATTTTGTTGAGCTGATGAGGCTCAAACAGACCGGAAACCCAGAGACCTACATTGCAGACTTCTTGAGGGTTTCAGTGATGGTACTCGATCTATCCACGGCACGGAGGATCTACATGTATGTTGAGGGGTTAGCAGAGCCACTTCGGGGTCTAGTCAGGTCCACTAGACCAGCCACACTCCAGGATGCTATTAGCAGGACCCGGGACTTACAGGATGCCTTACCCAGGACCCGGACACCTTACCCCCAGAGACAGGCTTTCCAGCCTAAGGGGAAGGGTGTGAGGATTCCGCCTCCAAAGGGGAATCTAGGACGAGCACAGATTGATGATGATGCCAGGAGGGAGTTGAAGAAGAAGCGGTTGTGTTGTACCTGTCAGGAGCCGTGGGCACCGGGACATAGATGTGCTGCTGGCAAAGCACATTTTATTGAGGTCTTCTCCAAGAGCGGAAGGGAAGAGGATGAGGAGGATGATGTGGAGGCAGGAGGTAGTCATGCCATGCAGGATTGTTTGCCACCTCCACCACCAGTAGCAGGTGGTGCAACTTTTACACCTACCGGAGGGGCCCTTGCAGCATTACGAGGAGTTCCCAAGTATTTGATGCTATGCGTACGGGGGACAGTACGTGGCCAGCGGGTATCAGTCTTGGTTGACAGTGGGGCAACCCACAACTTCATCGATGCACAGATGGTTGAGTAGAGAGGTATACAAACAGAGAGCTTCGATGGCTTTTCAGTTTTGGTCCCAGGAGACCAGACCATGGTGTGTGCTCGTTATGTTCCAGAGTTATCAATGACGATGGGCACCTACACACTGACTGACCACTTTTTCGTGGTCGATATTCCAGACACCAACATGATATTGGGTGTTCAGTGGCTTATCACTCTAGGGAAGGTCACGACAGATTGGAAGACACTAGAGATGGAGTGGGATGATGAGAAGACAGGGAAGCATGAGAAGATACGGGGACAACACACATATCTGCCTCAGACTGTCTCGGCTCATCGGATGGAGGCAGTCTTCCGAAAGGGAGACGTAGAGTGGGTAGTGGAGCTGCGTGCATCAGAGGCAAGGACTACAGGGCAGACAGTGCACCTAGAGATATAGTCCATCCTTGACCAATATGCCACAGTATTTGGGGAGATTCCGCCAGGACAGCCACCGAACCGGGGGTTTGAGCACACCATTGAGCTTGAGCAGGGCATACAGGCAGTGATTACTACCCCCTATAGGCATCCCAAGGCCTATCAGGATGAGATTGAGCGGGCCATTTAGGAGTTGCTGGCTCTTGGGCACATTCGGCCGAGCACGAGTCCTTTTGCTTCTTCCGTGGTGTTGGTGAAGAAGGATGGCACATTGAGGATGTGCATTGACTATAGGGCCCTGAACAAGAAGACCCTGAAGAACAGGTACCCCATACTCAGGATCGATGAGTTGATGGATGAGTTGAGAGGAGCCCGGTTCTTCTCAAAGATTGATTTGAGATCTGGTTACCATCAGATTCGCGTGAGGGAACAGGACATTCCCAAGACCGCCTTTAGGTGTCACTATGGGCACTTTGAGTTTTTGGTGATGCCCTTCGGGCTAACCAACGCCCCAGCTACATTCCAGTCTTGCATGAGTCACATCTTCCGCAGTCACTTGAGGAAGTTTGTGTTAGTATTCTTTGATGATATACTCATTTACAGCAGGACTTGGGAGGAGCATCTCTAGCACATTGAGACAATGTTGCGCATCTTGGAGGAGCAGCAGTTCTATGCCAAGCTCTCCAAGTGTGAGTTTGGATTGACGGAGATGTTGTACTTGGTACACATCATAGAGGTGGACGGAGTGAGAGTCCATGAAGAGAAGATTAGGGCCATCAGAGATTGACCGGAGCTGAGGAACGTGACGGAACTTCGGGGATTCATTGGTATTTGTACTTACTCCCGGAAGTTCGTCAAGATTTTCTCATAGCTTGCTGCACCCCTGACAGATTTGACGAGGAAGGGGGCATTCAGTTGGTCGGATACAGCGTAGCGAGCCTTTGACAGGCTCAAGGAGGTGATGAGCAGCTGCCTAGTGCTTGTATTGCCAGCTTTTTCGCAGCCATTTGTTTTGGAGTGTGATGCATCGGGAGAGGGGATCGACGTAGTATTGATGCAGGGAGGTCACCCTATAGCTTTTGAGAGCCAAAATCTCCTTCCGCACGAGAGGTTGTATTCTATATACGACAAGGAGATGCTAGCCATCATGCATGCATTGGCCAAGTTCCGACAGTATTTAGTGGACAACAGGTTCAGGGTGAGGACTGATCACAACAGCCTCAGGTTCTTTTTGGAGCAGAAGCAGCTACAGGAGAGGCAGCAGAAGTGGATCAGTAAGATCCAAGCATATGACTTTGACATTGAGTATGTCAAGGGTAAGAACAATGTGGTAGCAGATGCCCTTTCATGTAGACTAGCCACGTTGTCTCTTATGAGCTTGGACACAGACTGGAGGGCTCGACTCTTAGTAGAGTACTCCAAGGACAGATTTGCATGTGAGGTTCTGGATGGGCAGGTGGCAGATGACAGGTACAGGGTGATCGATGAGATCATTTACTATAGGGACTAGATCTTCTTGACTGAGGGATCTCAGCTCAAGAAGAAGATACTCCAGGCATCACATGATTCACCTTTGGCCGGCCATCAGGGGTTTACCAAAACCTACAGGGCCATTAGAGAGAGGTTCTCATGGAAGGGCCTCAAGGAGGACGTACTCCAACATATCCGAGAGTGCGAAGTTTTCCAGAGGAACAAGGGGGAGATGAGCCATCCCGCAGGATTATTGCAGCCTCTTCCCATTCCGGAGGGGAAATGGGAGTGTATTTCGATGGACTTCATCACAGGGTTGTCCATAGTACAGGGCAAGGATTGCATCTTTATCGTCATTGATCGACTGACGAAGTACTCACACTTTTTCGCCATATCCGCACCTTACACAGCAGCACAGGTGGCCGAGCTGTTCTTCAGAGAGATCTTCAGGTTACATGGTCTTCCCAAGACCATCACCAGTGACAGGGACAACCGTTTCATGGGTGGATTTTGGTAAGAGCTTTTCTGGTTGGTGGGGACGGAGTTGACACCGAGTACCAGTTATCACCCTCAGACAGACGGGCAGACAGAAATAGTTAACAAGTGGCTGGAGGGCTACTTGCATAACTATGTCAGTGGGCAGCAGAGAGCATGGCTGAAGTGGCTGCATCTAGGGGAGTACTGCTACAACACTACACATCACATGTCCATCGGTATGTCACCATTCTATGCTTTGTATGGATATCATCCTTTATCTTTTGCTGACGTGATGTTTGGTGCTAGCAAGGCTCCGAGAGCCAAGATTTGGATCTAAGAGAGTCAGGATATTCTCCGAGCTCTCAAGGATAATATGGCTATAGCGCAGAACCAACAAAAGTTGTATGCTGACAGGGGTCAGTTGGAGAGACAGTTTGAGGTAGGGGACTTGGTCTACCTATTACAGCCATACCGACAGTCGTCACTAAAGCAGAAGGGGCCTGAAAAGCTCAAGCCCCGCTTTTATAGGCCATATAGGGTGATACGCAGGATTGGACAGGTTGCATATGAGTTGGAGCTGCCCCAAGGCAGTAAGATTCATAACGTCTTTCATGTATCATGCCTGAAGAAGGCATTGGGACAGCATGTGACAGTGACAGATGAGCTACCACCCACGGATGATGAGGGGCATTTGGTGTTGCAGCCAGAGGCTATTATTCATACCAGGGAGAGGCAGCTACGAAGCAGGACAGTCCAGGAATTCTTGGTGAGGTGGAAAAATTTACTGGACGAGGATGCAACTTGGGAGAGTGAGAAAATTTTGCAGCATCCATCACTTCAATTGCTTGAGGACAAGCAACATTTTGCTGGGGGAGACTGAAATATTCCTAATTAGCCATGGCTAGTTGGAATATTCGATTTTGCTCAATTTTGCCTTCTATAGTTATTTATAATTTAAAAGGTGAGGAAAAGGGGGACACAACTCACCTTTAGAATAAAGTCACTTCCTAGTAGCACAACGTTGTGACTTAAAGGGGGAGCCAAGGGGACCAAAGTACCACGCAGAGATGGGGCCCACGCAGACACTCGAAGGGACTGCGCAGATGGAAAGTAACACGTGGCAAGAAAGGGACTGCATTGGAGGAGGTGGGCCTTGGGATTGAGAGAGGCCAACGCTATAAGGGAGAGGGGAGCCTCCTCATTTTGTCATTTGATTATGTGCATTTGAGCTAGTCACTTCGACTTAGAGCACGCTGGCTGTTTAGCTGGTCTGCAACACTGTTTAGTGCATCGAGTGTCTCCGTTCGGAGATCTCACCCTTAGCCCCGGGGGACTTCGAGTGCCTGCTCGGGCAAGGTAGTTTTCAGCAGTCTTTTGTAGGAAGATTGATCTTTGGAGGGAGGAGGAACTGAGCATTTTAGATAACTTCGTAGTCTTGAGAGAGGGACACAGTGCTTTTGGTGGGAGTTCCGGATTGAGGGTTTTGCGGAGGATTTGAGCTGGGAGATTGAGCAAGGGATCAGCCCTTGCATATTGGAGGATTTTGGCAGAGTTTCAGGTGGAGTTTTGGAGGATTCTATTCAATGGTAGTGCAGAGCCTTGAGGGACAGCGTAGATCCCCAAGGGGGTGATTTTCGGGGGTCAGCTATCTCAGAAAAGATTTCTGGGTTTTTCTGGGTTTCTCGAGTAGAGTCTGATTCCAAAGTTTCAGCATTTTCTGAGGAGGGGAACAACCCCAAATCCTCATTTGATTTCCAGAAGTGGTAGCACCACGACAGTTCTCCAGCAGCTTGGACGCAGTTCAGAGAGAGGCCCTTCCTTTGCTATTCTGAGTGTATTTCTTCACTTGCCTTGTGCAAGTCGAGGTGCTACCTGTGTGATCACCTCTTGTACTCTTTCCATTACTCAGTATAATAAAATGGCTTAGCATATCTCTCTGCATTTCTTGAGTATCTACTTATATTTCATGTTCATATATGATGTACCACTGTTATTTTTATCACTTTGAGTTTCCCGATCACTATATCATTTGGACGTGCTTGGGTTGGAGTTTGCTTGGGTTTGAGGGATATCCCGGAAACGGGATATTACACCATGGGTCTATAGTCCTCCATCCTGATTCTCTTCAGGATTTCTGTAGCATATCTCCCCTGCCCAAGGAAGATCTCCCCCTTTTGCTACCAGACTTCCAACCCGAGGAAATAATGCATTCGTGCCAAATCCTTCATATCGAATTCCATGGCTAGATTCTTCTTGCAGTCCCCGATGAGCCTGGATGATCCTGTCAGGAAGAGATCACCCACATACAATACTAAGATTAGAGGCTCATTCTCTACAACCAGATAGTAAAGATTTGGATATGTGTCACTCTTGACAAATCCCATCTTCTGCAAGTAGCCATCGATTCGACCATACCATGCTCTAGGTGCATGTTTCAGCCCATACAAGGCTTTCTTCAATCTGCATATATGAGATTTCTTCTCATGTGTCTCAAAGCCCTCTGCTTGTTCAATGTATATCTCTTCTTCTATCACCCCATTCAGAAATGCCGTTTTGACATCCATCTGATGAATCTCCCACCCCATTTGTGCTGCAAGAGATATCACAGTTCTAATAGATGTATACCTAATTATCGGGGCGAAGGTCTTTTCATAGTCAATTCCTTCATTTTGAGCATACCCCTTAGCCACAAACCTGGCCTTGTATTTCTCAATACTGTCGTCTACAGCGTATTTGATCTTGTAGATCCATCTGATGATCTGATATTCACCCTATGAGTGACATCAGTTAAAGATTTATTAAACTAAGGTATTACAGACTCGTGTTGGTGTGTGTTCTGTGTTATTGAAGCAACAGATCGATCAGATTGCCAATACACAGACAATAAATTGGAAAGACAACAGAGAAATACAGTAAGCAAACATAAAGACACAAGAAGTTTTAATAAGGAGTTCACCCTATTCTCGAGGGCTACATCTCCGTCCAACTTTCAGTGGTGGCGTTGTTTTATTATGTCTTAAGTAGAGAAATTACAATACAGGGACTCAATGTGAGTTCTCCTGAAGCAGGTTTGCTTGGTAGGGTGGTTATTGGATTCCCCAAGCCACTGGAGTGCATAGACTCTTCTTCTTCCTACCAGCTCTGTGACCTTTTGGTCTACAATGGAAAGAGCCAAATGTGATGCTCAGTCCGGACAGATTCCTCTATGGGATGGCTTGAATCTTCAAGCTTTCTGGTGCTGATGCTACCTCTAGTCAGCTCGGCCCTCTGTCCCTTCTGCTTTGCTTTACTGTTCTCTGTGTTCAGTCCTCCTTCTGGGCTCACTGTTCCACTTCTTCGTCTCTCGACTCTTCTCTCTATGTCTAACTTCGTTGATTTGACTGTCTCTGTTCATGGCTTTTAGCCATTCGTCCCCTATGCCTGTTCGGTTCCTCTTCCGCCTCTGTCAATTCACCTTCTGCAGCTGTGCTTGGAGTTCCTTGTTCGACGTCATCATGCACGCTCAAGGAGTGGCCAGTTGTCCTCCTCTAAACGGCGCCAGCGTGCTTCATCGGTTCATTTCTTCAGTTACGTCGTGGATGCGTTCTTCCTCCACCGTGGCGGTCAAACGAATTCCAAATCCCTTCTAAAATGCGGCTTAATTCTCTGTCGGTTCTGCTTCCTCCATTGGGTGCGATCTTAGTCGTTTGATCTGTGCCCTCTAGATCCGACGCCATAAGCACGTTTCGCATGATTTACTTGCTCGACCGATAGCGCGTGATCAACAACGGTTTTCTCTCACCTCCGCCTGCCATGCGTCGATCGATGTATGGAATCGCTCCGCTCTCGTCCAAAATCTCTTACCATTTAAGGGTGCCCTGATCAAAATCGTCGGTTTCCAGAGAGCGGGTCCTGATGTTGTGTTTTAGCACTTTTTCCTTTTCTGCCTGTGGTCCTCCGGTTCCCCACGCGACTGAGTGCTTGGGCTTTTCCTTCATGGCCTTGTTCGCCCAGTGATGCGTGATTAGCGCTAATCGCGCATCAAAAATCACCTCTTTTTCCCATTGTGAGGCTCCCAGGGCCTACTTTAGCCTCTTACGCAGTCTCCATGGGCCTCGGTCAGTGCGCTTTGACCGAGGTCCTCGTCATTCCACGTTGGCTGCCACTGCCACTGGTTCAGGGTGTTTTTGATCGTTGTTTTGGATTTCTTTTGGAGATTTGTTCGACTTGATACAGTCATGGTTCTTTGACAGTCTTCTATGGATCCAATTTAGATCATGGCCTTCCCACTGAAAAAGCTTTTGGACCACCAAAAGTTGGTTTTCAAGCATCAACTAAGTGAGGGTACTGTTTCTTCACTTGTCCAATCTCAATCCACTTTGCACTGCTTGGCTTTGAACCTTTGAGCCCAATCTTGAGGTACTCAACATCTCCCCTATGCATTGTCCTCACCTTCCTATCCAGCACTATGTCCTTCTGCAACTCATTGAGGTATTCAAGTAGCAGGTCATCAATAGAAGGCAATTGACTTTGCTCTTCATGGTCCTCAATCATTGAAGGTTCAAACAATCTCAAGAAATTTGCATTTACGATTGAGTAGATGTGCATGTAAGCTGGTAAATCAAGGTGAAAAGCATTTTCACCAATTTTCTCAAGTATTCTAAAAGGTCCATACTTGATAGGTTTTAGCTTTTTACCTTCACCTTGCATCATGTCCTTGCTAATATACAACCAAACTTGGTCTCCAACCTGAAAACTATGCTCCATCCGATGCTTATCATGCCTAGCCTTGTACTTGGCCTGGCTCTTTTCCAGCTGTTCCTATACTGCCTGGTGGATCTCCTAGATCTGTTCAATGAACCTAGTTGCCTTGTCCACATCACTGTGTCCATCAACCATGGTATCTTTACCAAAGACAAAATCCAAAGGAGACCTTGGTGTGAAACCAAAGCAAGTCTCAAAAGGAGATCTCTGTGTAGAAGAGTGTTTGGCTCTGTTGTAAGCATGCTATACATAACACAAGTGTTCATCCCAAAGCTTAGAATGTTTGCTGCAATATCCTCTCAGTAACTGGATCATTGTCTTGTTTACTACTTCTATCTGGCCATCTATTTGTGGATGAAAAGTTGTGCTTTTCTTCAGCTTGGTGTCTATCAGTTCCCACATACTAGACTAAAACTTCCCCACAAATCGGGTGTCTCGATCAGATACAATGGAAGTGGGTAATCCAAAATGAACCCAGACATGTTCAAAGAACAATTTTGCAGTCTATTCAACTGTGATCTGTTTACTACAAGGTATCAAAATACACATTTTGTTGAACCTATCCACAACAACATATAGATAATCATGACCTTTCCTAGATTTAGGCAGTCCTCCAACAAAATCCATGGAAACACTTTCCCAAGGGTGAGAAGGAACTGGCAATGGAGTGTACAAGCCTAGTTTTCTATTGTTGGGCTTGCTTTTAGCACACATGGCACACCCTCTTACATATCTAGAAACTGTCTCATTCATTTTCGGCTAATAGCAGAATCTTTGCAGCTGTGCAACTGTTTTACTTACCCCAAAGTGACCTGATATTAGAGAAGTGTGTGCTTCCCTAATTATCTTTATCCTCTCAGTTTGTGGAATGCAGAGTTTCCCACAATGGTATAAGAGTCGGTCCTTCATATGATAGTCCAATTCTTCTACTCTTTTGCCTTGACTCAAAGTTGCATATACATCTTTGAAGTCCATATCCTGAGCATATTGTTCTATGTAGCTTTCATGTAGCATAGAATTACGCTTAAGTATGGTAGATGCATTTATAATGGGTCTAGATAACATGTCTGCAACCTTGTTATGTATGCCCTTTTTATATCTGATGACTAAATGATGGGTTTACCGTGCTGTGTCAACACTGCTCCCATGGCATAGTCACTGGCATCAGTTTGAATCTCAAATGGTCTTTGTAGATCTGGCAGTGCTAGTACAGGTGTTGTACTAATTTTCTCTTTCAAGGTGTCGAAGGCTTTCTGATGTTTGCCTCCCCACTGAAACACCTTATTCAATCCTGTTAAAGCATGTAAGGGAGCTGCAATCGAGGAGAAGTTAGAAATGAACTTCCTCCAATATTTTGCTGCTCCTAAGAAGCTTCTCACTTCTATAGCAAACCTGGGCTCAGGGCAGTTCACAATGACTGCCACTTTAGAGGGATCTATTTTCAATTCACGTCCCCCTACTATATGACCCAAGTAGTTTAGAAATGTTTTGCCAAATTCACATTTTGAGTGTTTAACTTAGAGTTTTTCTCTTTTCAAAACATCTAATGTCTGCTTAACATGATTTATATGTTCTTCCCACGTTTTACTAAAAATCAGAATGTCATCCAGATACACAATAACAAAATCATCAAGAAAAGGTCTGAGTACATCATTCATTAATCTCATGAAAGTAGCAGGAGCATTAGTTAAGCCAAAAGGCATAACCAGCCATTCATACAATCCCTGCTTTGTTTTGAAAGCAGTCTTCCATGCATCTTGCTCTGCAACTCTGACCTGATGGTATCCACTGTGCAAATCCAGCTTGGTGAAATAAACAGCTTCTTTCAATTGATCTAAAAGATCATCTATGCGAGGAAGGGGATAACGATTTTTTATTGTTATCTTATTCAGTGCTCAGTAATCAATGCACATTCTCCATGAGCCATCTTTCTTTCTCACCAAAACGATTGGTGACCCACATGGTGATGTGCTAGGCCTGATGAAGCCCTTCTCAGACAACTCCTGCACCTGCTTCTTGATTTCAACATTCTTTAAAGCAGACAACCTGTACATCCCAATGTTAAGCAAAGGAACATCTTGCTGCAAAATAATATCATGTACTATTCCCTTTCTGGGTGGCAGACCTTTAGGTTCCTAAAATAAAACATCATACTCTGAAACAACCTTTTCTATATCAGTGCGTTGTCCAGCATTACAGCCCTCAAATACATTGATTTTATTAGGTTTCTTTTCCTTTACAACCATCAGTAAGAATTGTTTGCATGAATTTATCATTCTTTTCATCTGTCCTAAATTTATGAGAATATAATTATTCTTGAGCTTATGAACTCTTAAAAAGTATTCGATTCCATCTTTAACAAGAAGATACTTGTTCTCAGCTCTATAGAAAATAGCCTTTCTATCATACAAGTAAGGACTTCCTAAAACAATTCCACATATATCTAAGGGAATTATGTGTAACTCAACCTCATATACAAATGCTGGCCCAAAAGAAAACTTGAGTTTACACTGTCTAGTCACTTGTAGTTGTGCTTTATCATTCAACCATCCTAATGGGTATGGTTTCTTGTGAGGTTGCTACTCCCAATTTCTTTACAATTGATTCAGAAATCAAATTTACTTGTGAGCCACAATCAAACAAAGTATCAATCTTTTGATTTTTGAAAATAACTCAAATATGGAAAAGCTCATGTCTTTTTCTCTCATTTTCTTCATCAATAACAGATTGAGCAGAATTACTAGTAGATGCTTCAGAATTCTTACCTTTTATACCTATGGCTGCTATAGTTGTTTCATCTCCCGAGTCTAACCCCAAATCTCTCTGAATAGCTGCAGCTGTCTTCTTCTTCTTGCCCTCAGACTTCTTAGGTCTCAGCTCTGGATGCAGAATCCAACAATGCTCATCATCATGCCCCTCCTTTTTATAGTGAGTGCATGAAGCTTTGGCTTTCTGTGCAGTGTTAGCCTTCCTTACTTTCCACTTCTGCTTTCTTTTCTCCTTGCTCTTGCTTACAGTGGGTTGGGATGGTCCCCCAACTTCTGGATTGCCATTCTTTCCTCAAGCTTTTAGATGAGTAGCTTGTACAGATACCTCATCTATAATAGTGGGATTAAACATGAAGATGGTACGCCTCATGTAGCTGTGTAGACCAATGTTGTTAAAATCGCGATCGGGATTTATTCGGCGCCGGGAAAAAAGCAGAAAAAATCGTAAAAATCGGGAAAAAAGCGGAAAAAATCGGGAAAAAATCGTTTGGCACAAAAATATTCATTTTTTTTCATTTTTTTTCAATTTTTTTAATATCTAAACCATCTACAACATAAAATAAATACATTGACACATAAATATGATAAAAAAACTAATATATAAGATGTTGAATATCATTTCTAGCGCTAAAATCACACATAACATTGAATCATGTCCTGAATAGTAAGTCCTGAGTCCCAACTCAGCCTCAAAATATCAACAAAAAATATGATAATGTATCTCATCATGTCATAATGTCATATACAATAAAATGAAAGTCTAAGACTCTAATCCTATTGATTTCCTCTGCCCCTCTTGCGAGAAAATGTCACTGCTTTCACTGATGTCCTCCGCGCGGACAGCCAAATGAATAAAAAAAAAAATCGATTTTTGCATATAAAAGCCCGCTGCCCGCGCCAGTAGGGATTTTTTCACAAAAAATCCCGATTTTTTCGAAAAAATCCCGATTTTTTCGAAAAAAATCGGGTATAAAAAAAATTGGCGATTTTTATGGATAAAAATCGCGATTTGATCGGGTTATGGATAAAATCGCGATTTTTTGAAAAAATCGCGATTTTATCGGGATTTTAACAACACTGGTGTAGACCACCAATGTACTTCAAAAGAGTCTCTAGTGAGTCTAATGAGATACCCAATATCAATGCTCTTTTCCTGAACTCTTGAGTATACCCTTGCACACTTTTCATCATGGCTTGTTGCATGTAGGCCAATGGATAGAACTACTTTTTGATTGTAGCAACAAATTTACTCCAGACAGAGATGGTCTTGCCATGTCTTTTCATATCAGCTTGGGTTCTGCCTTCCCACCAAACCAAGGCAGTGCCTCCTAGGCATAGGCTTGCCAGCTGAATCTTACTGTTGCCTGAGTTTATGTTCTATACTCTGCAATGCACATCAATTTGTCTAATCCAATTGTCCAACTTTTCAGCATTTAGCTCTCCATCATATATAGGCAAATCAAATTTAACATCTAGCTTAATCAAAGATGCTTTCTTATTATGCACATGGCTATTAGGAGGTGTGAAAAAGCTTTCCTCTTTCCCCTTTCCTTTGGAGTGGTCATGGAAGTGAGACTCATCTTCTTCTTTATCTTGTTTAGAGCCTGATGAATTTTCCACCTTTTGCTTTCTAAAGTCTCTGTACATTTCTTCAACCATAGACTTTATAGCTAGGAAACTCTCTATAAATTGAGGATCTGGCCCTACAAAACCTTCCTCTGACATTGTCTTCCAGAATAGACTCTCCCAATTTCAAGATTAGTTTCCACCAACTCTCCTTCTCCTAATTTGAGCTTTGATCTTATGAGCATTCACAGCTAAACCAACACAAGCTTGTCTAACCTCACAGCCTAGAGCTCTGATACCACTTGATCTGATATTCACCCTATGAGTGACATCAATTAAAGATTTATTAAACTAAGGTATTACAGACTCATGTGCTGGTGTGTGTTTTGTGTATTTGAAGCAACGGATCGATCAAATTGCCAATACACAGACAATAAAATGGAAAAACAACAGAGAAATACAGTAAGCAAACATAAAGACACAAAAAGTTTTAATAAGGAGTTCACCCTATTCTCCAGGGCTACATCTCTGGTCCAGCTTTCAGTGGTGGCCTTGTTTTATTGTGTCTTAAGCAAAGAAATTACAATATAGGGACTCAATGTGAGTTCTCCTGAAGCAGGTTTGCTTGGCAGGGTGGTTCTTGGATTCCCCAAGCCACTGGAGTGCACAAACTCTTCTTCTTCCTACCAGCTCTGTGACCTTCTGGTCTACAGTGGAAAGAGCCAAATGTGATGCTCAGTCCGGACAGATTCCTCTATGGGATGGCTTGAATCTTCAAGCTCTCTAGTGCTTGATGCTGCCTCTGGTCAGCTCGGCCCTCTGTCTCTTCTGCTTTGCTTTACTGTTCTCTGTGTTCAGTCCTCCTCTCTGGGTTCACTGTTCCACTTCTTCGTCTCTCGACTCTTCTCTCTGTGTCTAACTTCACTGATTCGACTGTCTTTGTTCATGGCTTTTAGCCATTCGTCCCCTATGCTTGTTCGGTTCCTCTTCCGCCTCTGTCGATTCACCTTTTGCAGCTGCGCTTGGAGTTCCCTGTTCGGCGTCATCATGAACGCTCAGGGAGTGGCCACTTGTCCTCCTCTAAACGGCACCAGCCTGCTTCGTCGGTTCATTTCTTCAGTTACGTTGTGGATGTGTTCTTCCTCCACCATGGCGGTCAAACGGATTCCAAATCCCTTCTAAAACGCGGCTTAATGCCCTGTCGGTTCCGCTTCCTCCATCAAGCGCGATCTCAGCCGTCCGATCTGGGCCCTCCAGATACGATGCCATACACACGTTTTGCGCGGTTGACTTGCTCGAACAGTAGCGCGCGATCAACGGCGGTTTTCTCTCACCTCCGCCTGCCACACATCGATCGATGTATGGAATCACTCCGCTCTCGTCCAAAACCTCTTACCGTTTAAGGGCGCCCTGATCAAAATCGTCGGTTTCCAGAGCACGGGTCTCGCCGTTGTGTTTTAGCACTTTTTCCTTTTCCGCCCGTGATCCTCCGGTTCCCCCATGCGACCGAGTGCTCGGGCTTTTCTTTAACGGCTAATCGCGCATTAAAAATCACCTCTTTTTCCCATTTTGGGGCTCCCAGGGGTTACTTTGGCCTCCTGCGCAGTCTCCATGGGCCTCGGTCAGCGTTCTTTGACCAAGGTCCTTGTCGTTCCATGTTGGCTACCACTGCCACTGGTTCAGGGTGTTTTTGATCGCTCTTTTGGATTTCTTTTGGAGATTTGTTCGACCTGATACAGTCATGGTTCTTTAACAGGCTTCTATGGATCCAATTCGGATCAACTGATCTGTCTTGAGGCCTTTGCACTACCTCCCAGACATCATGCACCATTATGGAGTTGTACTCCTCTACCATCACATCTAGCCAAACCTGATGTTGAGCTACCTCCTGAAAACTGGCAGGCTCCCCATCCTGAGCTACTAATCCCTGATATCTATCTGGCTGTTTTCGCTCCCTCTTATTGTTCCTTGGTGCACCGATGAAGTCCTCTGCATCTCGCAGAATCTGACGAAGTTCCTTGCTCGTTCTTCCTTTGCCAGTAGGTGCTTCTGTTAGCTCCTCCTCATCCTATGATTCTTCCTGATCCAAGGAAGAATTCTTTACTTTCGTTGGTTGAAGAGGTTTGACCAACGACTCCTCTTTTGACTGCTCCTCAGAAGGCATTTCTCGAGATTTTCTGAAAGCCCTGTCCTCCATGAACTTCACATCTCGTCGAACTACTACCTTCTTGCTCCCTGGAAGATAGATTCTGTATGCCTTAGTGTTCTTGCTATATCCCACTAGATATCGTTTCTCTGTAGTTTGATGCAGCTTCTTCCTATTTTCCTCAGGTATGCGGCAATATGCTAAGCTCCCAAATATCCTGAAATGACTGACTTCAGGCGTCTTCCTTGTGAAGACTTTCTTTGGAGTAATCTTGCCCAATGCCCGATGAGGAGTTCTATTCTGAACATAGACTGTTGTGTTGCATGCTTCTGCCCACAGGAATTTTGGCATATCCTGATCATACATCATGGCCCTAGCTGCTTCTACAATAGTCATGTTCTTCCTTTCTGCTACTCCATTCTGCTTCGGATTGTAAGGAGTTGTCCACTCGCTTCTAATGCCATCCTTAGCACAAAAATTAGTGAAGTCCTTATCGACATACTCTCCACCATTATCTGAGCACAAAACTTTTATTTTCTTCCCAGTCAGATTCTCTACTAGAGCCTTTAACTCTTTGAGTCGACAGAAAACCTCGTCTTTGGTTTTCAGAAAATAAATCCAAGTTTTCCTTGAGTGGTCATCAATGAAGGTAAGTAAGTACTCAACACCACTAAGAGCTTTAGTGGACATAGGTTGACAAATATCTGTGTATCAATCCTAGTACACTCTTAGCTCTGTTCTTACTTCTAGGAAATGTTGCTTTAGCATACTTTCCCAAAGCACATCCTCTGCATACATCATCTCGTTCCGTGCTAAGATCGAGAACTCCTGTTACAGTGTTTCTGAGAATTCTCAGAGCCCCGTGGTGCAAATGTCCCATTCTTTTGTGCCATAGTTCGTTCAAATCCTTGTCTCCATGACTACTTATTAGTGCCATTGGTGATACTAGTTGTAGTCTGTACAACCTGTTACTTTTGATCCCGATTTGCACTTTCTTTTTCCAGCTTGGGTGTTTGACGTATACTTTCTCCTTGATGAAAAAAACGTCATAGCCTTTGCCTTGAAGTTGCGACACAGAAAGTAAATTCATCCGCAATCTTGGTATATGTAGCACATTGGTAGCATGGAACCGCTCCCCTGTTTCTGTTTGAAAAACAATGGTACCCCTCCCTACTGGAGTACACTTTTCCTTGTTCCCCATGGTGATCTGAAAGTTCATCCTCTCCTCCTGATAATTTGAGAAACATTCCTAGATTACCATCATATTCCAAGAGGCTCCACTGTCTATATACCGTACCTTTGATGATGCAGAGCTAGTGACACAAGCCACTTCTTCTTCCAGCCTGGAAGCCAACATAGAGAAATCAAAGTTAATGTCTCTTGTGCAATTTTCTGAAAATCTGTGCAAGTCTCCTGACGTAAATGCCTCTGCATCATGGTCTCGACCCATAATTGATTTTCCTTTCCTGTCTCTGATTACTTGCTCTGATACCATGTGAAAATTCTATCACTGCAACAACTGATTTATTTTTCCTACTTATTTGCGAATAAGTTATTTACGAAAACCCTTCAGTAAACATTAAAATAAATTCTGCTACAGATATCACACCATAATACAGAAACAAACACATGCACAAGAATCAACACATCAACACAGATATTTTGGACAAATGTCCACAGAAAAACCCAATGCCGGAAAACCGGCGCAGCATAGGAGGATTTTATTATTCAAGAATTCTTCAGTACAATTGGGTGCCAAACTGGCTTACCCAACAAAGAACAAATTCTCTTGCCCTTCTCCCAACCTCAGTGTCAGGCTTGCTAGCCTCTACACAGCTCCTAGACCTACTGTGTCAGCTCTTACCTCTCTGCGTCAGCACTGGGCCTCTCTGTGTCACCCACGCAGGCCTTCCAGTGACCCCGCAGTCTATTGCCTTCGCATTTTCGTGAGAGGCTCTGCGTCTACCTCTCCAACCTCTGCGCTAGTCTTCTAGTGCTGATCCCGACTCTTTGTTTTGTACCGTTGCCTCCTGCTGCTCTCTAGACCACTAGTTCGAATTTCTCAGCTAAACTCGCTCTAGAAATCGAATTGACTGGTCTCCCTCAGTATGTTCTCCAACTGACCCTCAAGTCCCTTCTTATACTTTTCCTGTTGGTCCTTCAACGGCCGAGATTAAATCTCTAATCAACGGCTAAGATTAGATTTGGCTTGATCCATGACTTTTGTAACCTTCTAACCCAGTTTTATACTAATACCCATTAATATTTTATTTTTCCTAAGTTTAGACTTAGGAACTCCATTAAAAATATTAATTATTTTAATATCTCCCAAACCGTTTAGAATCTGCCCAAACCATTTCTGGGTCTTGGAGATCTCATGTGCTTTAGCCTCTCCACCAATTTTCATGGCTAGAGAACATCCGATGCTACACTAAATCAACACTAAGTACCACTGCAACGCATCATCTTCTAATGAGAGGATAAAGAGCTTCATTCTAACATCTTCTTGATTGTAGGCAATGGCGTGAGCATGTCTTTGCAGAAAATATGTGAACTTCCTAATGTGAGCATCAACAGTGATTGCATTGTACCCTTGAAACATAGGAATCTTTTCCAAACCAACATCTAGAATATTATGAGGATACCCCCAGATATTGGCAAAGTTGCAAGGCCTGTAAAAATGCATGATGTCTCAACTGACGGGATGAAGGAAAAGCAAGTGGATATCAGGGAGGACTTCCAATCCTAGAAAGATTAAATTCTTACTAGAATGTAATTTGTTTAACCGAGCTCTTAGAGCCTTTTCAGGATCGGGAGTGAGGTTAACCAAGCTACCAGAATTGCTTCTAGTATAAGCTCTTGTGAATGGATGAATAAGTGGAGTCACCACACAAACAGGAAAATAACCCAAATGTCTAGGTGCTAAGGTGCAAAGAGAAAAGGTGATGGTGAACAAGGTGATGAGAATATTAATGAGATGTTAAAGCGCCAAGAAATGTGTCGCTTGATGGATTAATGAAAAAATAAAAAATGAGAATGATGATATGAGTAGATGTTGAAACACCGAGAACAAGAAATGGATTCCCGACAATGCCACCAGAAAATGTGGCGTTGTCGGCTTAAACAAAAAAGATCAAAAATGAAGGATGAAGAACCAAAATGATGTGAAGAAAAGAATGTTGTGAATGCCAAGGACCAACAGATTAGTTCCTGGCAATGGTGCCATAAAATGTTGTCGCCCAAACTATACAGATAAACTTGCGACAATGCTCAGGACGAGGGCTTCCACTCTGATCCCCACCCTCTCCATTCTAGATGTCTCCATACAACAAGCTATGGGGGGTAGTCCCTATGAAATGTGAGCATGAGAGACTTGTTGGCAACCAAAAAGTTAGTGAGACACAACTAAATGGCCTAGCAACTTGGTTGAATTAGCAAGTTAAATGATTTTGATTAAATTATCGTGGAAGACCAGTGCCTTAAATGGATTCAATTACTTGCTTAAGACAAATTATTTACTAAGTCACCGAATGAACAGTTGTTGCTCGAGGATGTTTCAATATCCTATATGAAATGCAAAGCCCATAATCTAGGTGAGAAGTAAAATCTTGGTTTATTTTAGTTTATATGCTTAACTAGGTAAATCCCTTATCCCAACTGTTTTGAGGGTAGTCTCGCGAATAAGTTGTGGAGAGAAGGCAAGGGGAAGCAAGTTGAGGCTTGATTAACGGTCCCTCCCCTTGAGATCTAACCACCCGATGCCTCCAGCGCTGCAGAGACTGTGGCTTTGATGATTGCAAGGTCATCGTGTTAACTACTAATGAGGGTCTATCCTTCGCAAGCTAATTGAAAAGGGTGGTCCTACCTTTCTATCAACCAAGCTTACGCTTGGGGGTTAATTACTTAATGCAAAATGCTAGTCCTAAAATGCTAATGCAAAGTATGAGTGCTCTTAAGGTGAGATAATTAAGTTTTTTAAGTACGTAATTACAATGATTTTCGATTACAAAAAATAAAGTACTTAAACAATAGATGAATCAATGTTGCAAACATCGGCATCATGATAAAATTGGCAAGGGTTTAGAAAACCAAAAAATTGTAAAAAACAGGAAAATATTGGTAAAAATCGTAAATTTTGGCTAAGCCAAAAAATTGTGATTTCGCAATCAAATCAGTGTGTTATCAAGATGTTCAGAACACTAAGATGAATGACAATCTCCACCATAGTAGAAGTGCTCAAACTTAACGCTGCCAGAAAAAGTGGCCGGTAATACCAAGGGACAATTGCTTAAGAGATAAACAAGATCAAAATGGACAAGATCAATCCTCCTTGACACAATTAGCAATCTTCAAGATCATAACAATGAATTACCAATATGCCAATTATCTCTCAATTAAGATTGAATTCAATTAATGTGCTTTGAGAGAGACTTAAATTCATAAAATCCACAAGAGACATCCAATTTTGTAATGAGAAATGTATCCAATGATTACAATAGCAATGAGAAACAAGATCATTAATCACAATGTCATTTGGAACAATCAACCAATCTCATTAAACACTTATCAACTTGATTAGAGTACTTATATGTGTGAATGCAAGAGTGCAAATAGAGGCCCATGACCAAAATTTTAATCCCAAATCACTTCAACCATAAATGATTATGAATTATAACAACTCCTTAACTAATTTTAGAGACTTATATGTGATTTATTACTACTGCAAATTTATATCAATAGTCAAGAAACAGTGTATGGTGTCAAATATAAGCTAGAAAATCAATGCATTAAACTTCCAATTATATCCAGTTGGTTATGAGACTTGTTAGAAGCTATAGATCATACTTTTAATATTCAGATCAGACCTCAAAAGAGCATATATCAGACTTGTAATAACTCAGAAAATCAGTGATTCAATCTTCCATAAACCAACAGGATGCCAAAAAGATCCAATGATTAACCAATTAAATTAAGTGATTTATTAGATGACCTTTGTTCAATTTTTATGGTTTTTATTTGATTTATATGACTACATAAATTGTTGTAGCAAAAAAGAGAAAATAATGAGAGGAAGAGATGCAAACCAAGAGGCCTAAAGGCCTAGTTGAGGGCTAGTTTGACTTCCAATGAGCTTGGCTACCTGCAACCACCAAGTTAGCTCTAATATTGCTGCAAAACCACAATGTTAGTCTACTCAAACAATGTCAAAACCAGAGATGACTAAATACAGGGCTAGGGCAAGGCTTCAAGGTTAGGAAAACCCCAAGACTAGGGGTAGAAGAGACACAAGACAAGGCTAGAGGCCAAAGCAGGGAACATATAGGACAAATGAAGCCGAAAAAGGAGTGAATGAGCAGATATGAGCCCACTAGGGCTAATGTCAAGCCCTTAGAGGTTGGCACAAGGCTAGGAAAGGCACTAGAAGGGCCAATAGCTAGGGTTTAAGCCCTTCTGTGGTTGCAGCAAGGGGCTTGAGGGGGCGTGAAAGACCTATGAGGCTCCCCAAGGCCACGACCAAGGGAAACCAAGGGGGTCGAGGCTTTTCAGGCCCGCGACTAGCCAAATCAAGGGGGTCAAGGCCTTGGAGGGGTCTCTAAGGGTTGCGGCTAGCCCTTAAACGGCCAGCGGCTCAATTAAGAGCCGAGGGCCGAATAGGCCCTTTGGGGGCTCACAACTAAGGGAAAATATGCTAGACGACTAGGCCTTAAGGCCAATAAAAAAATTGAAACCCTGCAAACAAAATTGTCCACAAATTTGCTACAAAAAAGGTTGGACAACTTCCTTCTATGGTTGGACGTTAAGCTTGGAGGCCATATCTTACCTTCCTAAGCCTAGATCTTGCCTTAAAACCCCAACAAAATTATATTGATCAACTTGAAATCCACCTGCACAAATGAATCAAAGAATCCCAAAACCCCAAATATAAACACAAAATATAAAACCCCAAAAATTATAAATCCCCAAGTGCGTGCAAAACAAATGGGTTAAAACCTAAGTCACCTGACATGGGGATTCCGGATTCGTAGAATACGGGGATTCGAGTGTCAAATTCGGACACGTTGACCCCGCCGAAACAAGACACGTAGGATTCGTTATATATATATATATATATATATATATATATTAAAAATTAGATATTTCTTACACAAATTCTCATTAATGATACAAATTCATTGATTTCAAACATAGATCTTCATCTAGATGTTAGTTTTACTGTTTACAAAGTAAGTTAGTAACATTATAGCATGCATAGTACATAAAAAATTCAAATACATGTCAGTGGTCACATAAATCATGATTCATAAATGAAAGACAACTTATAACTACAAGATAGTAAGATAAAGACACTGACAGTTGTAGTTTTCTCTTTAAGTCATCAAATCAAAATGTGTTACATAGGTAGTGCCATGCCAGTGGCAAATAGAAATAGAAAATATAAAACAACTATAGGTATACAAGCCTCAAGGCAATAGGTAGCCCATGACTCATGAGTCATCAATCCTCATAGTCATCGTCAGAATCAGCATCAATGTCCTCATCATCATGGTCACCACTACTCTCCTCTGCATCCTCCTCCTCCCCTGTATCCATAGTCGCCTTTGCATCTGCTAGTGTGGAGGATGACCCCTCTAAAATATCACTGTCATCAAATCTAACAAGCTCTAGCACTGGATCATTGAGATCCATGTTGGCCAATGCCAACTCAACACTACTGTCCAGACCCATATCATCAGGAAAGGCATCCCACATCTTTGTCTTTCCCCTCAACCACTCTTCCCTCTGCCTGTAAATAAGATGAAGGTTGGTGTGCACATACACCATTGTCTCTGCGCTGGACTGCTCAAGCCTGCTCTTCTTCACACTATACAAATTCCCATATGTGCTCCAATTCCTCTTGCAATAAGAAGATGAAGTCACCTGAGAGAGGAGCCTCATGGCTAACTACTGAAGAGGAGGGCTTGTTGCCCCATGATTTGCCCACCAAGAATAGGGCTTCTTAGCCCCCTGTCTCTAATCACATCATATCCTGCAAATCGACCAGTGCTAGTGGAAAACTTTGCAAAGGCATCCTCCACCTCATCAAGCAATGTTCTATCCTGAAAACCCCGCCTAAATGCCTCTTTCCTCCCCTATGAGATTTCACCATCCATGTGAGGAGGGAATCTGCAGGAAGGTCCACCATTCAACCACTCATGGCTGTAGTATTTTGGGTTCAATGAGTGAGCCAAACAATGTAAAGATGTACAATTCTTGTCCCATCTGCTGACAAGAATATCCTGTATAGTACCACAGAAAGCTTCTGGTGATGTCTCATACTTAGGGCACTCACTCTGTAGAATAATGCTCCTCACAGACTCAATCATGGAATCCTATCCCTCATAAACCTCTCCTAGGATGGGTTTGTCTGTATTTTCAAATCGAAGCAAAGAAATGATAGGGTCCATGATCTGAATAATTAGATCTACCCTCTCCCACCAAGCATCATCTAGCACTGTGTCCTTCACTCTTTTAGAGGCTACTTGATCTGTCTTTCTCCAAAAAGACCAAAACTCAGAAATAACCATGGCCCCAAGAGTGGTCTTGACCTCCCTCAACCTCTTCAACATCATGAATGAAGAGACAAACTGTGTATCAACAATCTTCAACAATGATAGATTGTTGTACTCCTTGTAGATAGTGAGGGCATTTGTATGATTTTGCATAAAGTTACAGATATGTCGTGCATCCTCAATAATGTTACCAATCCAAAGCACATCAAAAGCAATGGATTTCAGTGCTAAGTTCAATGAATGGACAATGCGAGGTGTCCAAAACACTTGTGGATATTTAGCTTCCACAATCATGCTAGCAGCCTTGCAAACAGGTGCATTATCTGTAATGATTTGCACATAAGAATCAACGCCTACATCTTCAATAACTTTAATAAAGAACTCACCAATAAATTGTACATCCTTGTATTCTCCAAGTGTATCCACTGCTTTCAAGAAAACTGGACCATTCAAGGAAGACACCATGAAGTTGATGATTGGGTGTCGTGCTGGATCTGTCCATCCATCAGAAACAACACTAACCCTAGATGTTGGCCATGATGCTACAATAGGCTCAAGCATTTTTTGCACCTCTTTTTTTGCCTTCGTCAACAATGTGGTTCTAAGCTTCTCTGAACCAAGAGGCACATACCATGATGGAGACCCGTGAGTTAGAGCTCGACACATCTCAATAAATAGAGGTGAGCATGTAAGATTAAATGATATGAAGTTTTGATAGAAAAAGAAGGCAATGGTGAGATCAAGCTCTTCCCGTTTCTCTTTTTGAAAAATCTTGTCCATTGGACCAAGCGTAATTGCTCTTCTTTTTGCTACTTGTCCCCCAATAGAACTCTCAAATGGAAATTTAGTGGTGCCTTTCCTCAAAAATGGAAGGGGGTCTTCATTCTTGGTTTTTCTTGCTTTTATAGCCACATTTTCCATACCAACAGTGAACTTCTTTTCCATTTCTTTCCTCTTTTGTAAAGGAACAACTTTTCAAGCTCCAATTCCACAACCTGGTAAAGCCAACAAATGGCCTTTTACACGGTAATATGTGCTTTTGAAAGAAATGTGGCAAAAGTTGCATCTCCATTGCACATTGCCTCCTCCCTTCCCCTTGGTGCTTGTCCCATCCTCTCTTGTGACATATTTCCACAAGGGATATTTCTCAATGGTGTTTTTTGGTCCTCCTCTTCCCTCAACATTACTTGCAGCAGACTCTGATGATATTGGGGGAGGAGGAGCATCTTCAATGGAGACATTCTTTCCCTTCCTTTGCCCCCTAACTGCTGCCCTTGATTGAGCCATGAATACTGTAAAAAAAAACAAAACATGCACATATTTGTAAAAAAAAATCATATACAAACTATTGTAATAGAAATGCAAAAAATAGAGATGAAATGCACTTACCTGGTGCTTGAATCTCCTTGCCGAACGCTCCACACCCTTAGCTCCTGGCTCCAAACCCTTAGTTCCTTGCCCACAGCTAAAAGTATGCAAAACTGAAAGAGAGAAATGGTAAAAACATAAAAACAACGTCTTTTATATCCCTGTGGGTTTCATTTTTGGGGATTCGAATCCCAGAATCGGGACACGTTGTGTCCTAATGGGACACATACGGGATTCGTACGTGTCCTGTTAGGACACGACGTGTCCCCTTCTGGGATTCGAATCCCCAGCGAATCATGTCCAATTCGCAGGATTCGGACACGTGGCCCCTTTTTAACGAATCCGGTTACTTAGGTTAGAACTAATTTACAATATTTACAAAATAATAATTTTTTTTTGGAGAAACGATTTTGGATAAATAACAATGGATGCAGATATTTTGAAAAAAAGAAGATAGACATTAGCCAAACCCTCCTACAAAATTAAATACGGTAAAGAAATCTCAGAGCTCAAACATAGTCAGCTCTTCCCACAATCTATGAACTTGGAGCCCAAGTGCTAGCATACCTGTAAATCTCTATAATATTCTCAAAGAAAATTGTTAGATTATATGGTGAATAACCTAAGATAACATGTACGAATAGAATGTTCTTATCACTGACAAATGAAATAACAATTATTTAGCAATATTCAGCACAATATAGGATCACACATAACTAACACATACCACAGATCAACGAAAGAAAAACACCATGAACTAAACCCCAAAGTCTTTCTGTTATGATAGAAAATGTTCCCAACAGAGCAACAACTCAATACCGACATTCAAGAATTACATCATCCAAAGATATTCAATAGAAGCAAAATGACTTCTTTATATAGAGAAACCCCTCCAAGTGGTAAATAACAGTTAGTTGGCTTGATCCTCATCAAAATAATCTCAACTGTTGAAACTAGTTTGATCATATTTTAATCTCCATCATCGAATTTTTTATTTTGAGGAAAAAATCGATTTTTTCTTAAAGCCCAGTTTTAATTAATCCAAAAAAAAAAATTGATTAATTTCATCAAAATTTTGACTTTGAATTAACCACCAAGGTCCAAGGGCTCAATGTTTCTTAAAATATCCATTTTTCTCTTGGTGGGGGACCTCCAAAAATAGACTCATCTTTGACCCACAAATTTTTTGAGTATTTTCTACTTGGAGAGATTAATTTCTCTATAATTATTTTTTACTCAAAATTAATCAATTTTCTAGCTTAAGATTTTTATTTATCTTAGCCAAAAAAATTAATTAATGGACACTAGAGGGGATTAATAATTTTTCCACCTTCAAATATTTTAGTCATGGTGTCTAAATGTGAGGGACCATGCACCAAAATATTTTTCACATCAAATTATTAGAATATCAACCTTGAAAGGGGAAAACACATTTAGACTCAAACCCTCAATAATTTACCCAATTTTGCGACACAGCATGATCTAGTATAGACCAAATATGTTTGTAATAAAGTAAGTTAGCCAGATGTACTTTAATTATTTTCAAACACACTTTTACAAAACTCAATATAACATTAGGACTCACCTAATACCTTGTTGATAAATTCCACCCTAGCTTTGGGGTTTAAACTGGAAGAAAAATTTTGTCAATTATCCGTGTTTAGAATCACACATAATTCGACGAGGTTAAAAAACTTCCTACGATGAAATTTGTTGCCAAAATTAAAGGCTTAACTATGTGTTGTTACATAATTAAACGGTCATACTAGCATCATTTACAATATAACTTGCAAAAATTGGGTTTACAATGATACAATAATGTTGGTTGATGACTTTGAATTTTGAAAAAAAAATCTTCACATCTTTGCATTCTGCTTCCTTGAATTGTTGACAAAGTGTGGTAAACATGTTTAACATGTCATGTTAGAAAATTTGTGAATTATTTTGATAAGTTATAGGTGTCCCTCAGAAAGATTGAATTAAGAGGGAACATCCACCATTTTACCAAAAGATAAGTATTTTGTTCTTTGTTTCATATTTTTATGTTTGGTTTCCTCCTCACATCAAGGCTTGTTTGTATTGTATGTTAATAACCTTTCTTTATATTTTCCTTGGTAGGAAAGATTATAGAATACACAAAGGTTATGGAAGAGACTTGAAGCATGGAAGAAGTTCTGTTGCAAAGGAAGCCCTTCAAGAATTGATGTCCTACAAGGTTTGTTAAAGAACAATTCAAGATATGTCTTAAACTATAGGTTTTATTACAAGGTTCTCTTCATAGAAAGGTATGTTCATTCTCTTTTGGAATTTGCTTTACATTACTGACATCGTTATGTCTAGGGTTTTGAATCTTAAATATTCTTGTTAGGTTGATTAATCATTAGATTGAATCGACCCTAGTTATACTATTTAATCATTCTTGTGAAACCCTAACCTTTAGGGTTCACTATAAAACCCTAGCCTCTTGATGCTAAGGGTACGTCAATGTTGATTATAAAACCCTAGTCTTCTTAAGGGTTTATTCTATAACATATGATGAAATCCTATGCTTTTGAAGTTTAGGGCTTTGATAATGTTATAGCCCTTTAGGGTTTGTTGTTAATGTCTGAACGAAACCCTAGATATTTAGGGTTTGGTGGATTAGGTTTTATGAACAAAACCCTTGTAATAACTAAAGTAAGATCCTAGGAATGAAATCCTAGGTGTATATTCATCCATATGATCGAAACCCTAACCTAGTAAAAATTGTTGTATATCTAACTTCTATATATTGATGTTTGTATTTTGGGTTTACCTAATACATATTGATGTGAAATATATATGTATATGCAATTATGCTAACTTAATGTTTTAAAAATCTAGGGTTTGTAACAAAAACCCTAGTAGAGATTGATATGCTAGGGCATGATGGTATTGATATGATTTAGCTTTGATGTAGGGTTTGCAACAAACGCTGGTAGAGTCTGACATGTAATTCTAAAAACATATTGTTGAAACCTTAGATGTATAATTATTATTTGATTGAATTTTTGATCTCCAAGGCTTTGTGTCTCAAAGATAGAGTCTAAGGTTTATAACAAAACCCTAGCAAGAAGTTAAAGTCTAGTATGTAAAAAGATGTGACCCTTGTTGAATTTAAACCTAACTAGGTTTAGGTGTTGATTGTCTGATTTGATGCTTCCATTGTAATGACATGATTTTGATATAGTTAACCTCATGCTTCGATTTGTTTTTGGTCGTACTTGCTATTAAAGTGTTGCAGGTACATGATCTTCAAGATATTGAAGATGTTCATAATGTTGACCATGATGAAGGAATCTATAAGAATGGTGATGATCAAGATGAACTTGATGCCATGATAAACAAATGAAGCCTTGAAAAAGTGAAGTTTCTTCGTTGTTTTGAAGTTGTTGATCTCCCTAAGTTGAGAGGGAGCTTGGATAGAAGAAAAAGGTATATCTCCCTAGCTTAGAGGGAGATATATAGTCATAGTGAATACCTTGAAGAAAGAATGAAACTGAAGATTGAATGAAAGTTCTACAGATGGATTTGCAAAAGGCTTAAAGAGTAATGAAACTATCTTTTGTTGTTGAAAAAGTGAAAGAAGAAGAAAACTTCTGAAAAAATTGTATTTGAATAACTTGATGACGATATAAGTAGCATGAGGATGATTGAGGACCCCGAAGGTTTGTGTTTACTTGTATATATATTTGAAAGTTTATTACTGATTAGGGTTGTGATTGTGCAGGATCTCTCCATAAATAAATTTAACATTTGCAGCATGCTTGGATTGATGGATATATATCTGGTAAGGAGAGGTGAAGCATCTTATGGCAAGATGCTTGGGAGGACATCTAGCCAACCTATGAGTTGATGTCTAGATCCCGAAGTAGGGAGGGTGGCGTTGGTCATGGAGCTCCGACCTTAGATACACAGCTAGATCCTTGGGTTGGTGATAGAGCTTAAAAGCCCGATGGTACCTAGAGTCGCTAAAGCTTGAGTTCACCTTTGTCCCACCCGATTAGAGTACCCTGGTCAGATATCTAATCTGTAGCACTGCGTGTGCTAAAACTCTTCATAGTTCATATCATTTTGAGATCTTCCATGTACCTTTATATATATGCAATTATGAACATCTCCATAGTTAAGAGGGAGTGTTGAAGAATGTAACTAGTGTAGGTCTTCATAATTGTATTTGAGTCACGATGTAATGTATATTTCAAAAGAAATAAAAAATA
Source organism: Pinus tabuliformis (assembly GCA_031772625.1). Classification (NCBI taxonomy): domain Eukaryota; kingdom Viridiplantae; phylum Streptophyta; class Pinopsida; order Pinales; family Pinaceae; genus Pinus; species Pinus tabuliformis. The sequence goes on along the minus strand of CM062812.1, from coordinate 493,851,962 downwards.
ATTTTATTATTAAAGAAATTGACTTACTAAAGGATGGGTTTCATGCTTGGGTCAATGGTTTATAGGTCAAAGCCTCCATTGTAGGCTTGTAGGGTTTATGTCAAGTGTCTTTGTCCATGTCATAATGTAATAGACCCTTCTTGGGCATTTTCAATCAAGAAACAAATTTATTTTGATGTAAATTAAGTCTTCTAGGCCTCCTCCACCATGTCAGCCTCAAACTGGACAAGTCAACCTAATTGAGGGGCAAAATATCCTATATAAAGGCAACAACTTGACCTCACTTGGAGCACCCACTTAACAAGTTCGGTCTGCGATTACCGAGACAAAAAAAAAAGGTGCAACATTCAAGGAACAAGGAGGAAAGGGCTAGCGAAAAAGGAGGACTTTTTCAAGCACAAGAAGTGAAAATTTTCTCTTTTTCTCTCACACGTGTGAAGTTGTTGAGCTGCTGGAAGGGTCTAAACTGTAGTCTTGAAGTTGGGCCAAAATTCTGAAGCTGGGAAGCCAAAATTCTGGGTTGAAGTTGCATTTGAGAAGGTGACACTTGGTGACTTTGGGAGAGATCATCTATTGAAAGGAAGAGTTGACTTGGTGGAGGAGGAAGGTCTTTTGGTCTAGGGCATTGGTCTATCTCAATTTGAATTTGCTAGTGGAAGAGTTTGACTAGGTTTTCCCCTAAGAGTGGTTTTATCCCTGGCTGAGTGCCTACATCTAGTGTCATTGATCTTCGTGTTTTGTTTTTGATGATTGCTTGATGGAACAAAGATAAAAGAAGAAGTTAAGAACATAAGAAAGTTAATAAGAACACAATGATATCGCAAGTAATTATCAACATAATAAAATTGTTTTTCCTTTCTGATTTTCTAACAGGGCGCGAGTCTGAAGGGTGAAGGAAGGCCACTGAGGCTTGGAAGTGCGCTATGCGCTCAAGGGAGTCAATGAGGGCACAGGGTGCAAGTTTGAAGGTTGAAGGATCAGGCTTAGGCATTCTCAAGTGCGCAATTCGGAAAAGGAAGGAGAGGATGATGCTTGGAAGTGCACTATGCGCTCTTAGAGGGTGTAGGACGCACTTTGGAACAAGGAAGGGGTCCTGAGTAAGCTTCAAGGGTGTGCCATGCGCCTTCCTAGCCGTAGTGGGCTAACTTGTGCAACCAAATTTGTCTAAGTCTGAAAGATAAAAGAAGGGGCAAACACAAGGTTACTTGGGAGCGGGAGCGACATTTTCAGAAGCTCCCAGTTTGGGAGCGAATCCCGTGGCATTTTTTATATAATATATATATATTTTATATTTTGATGCATATGTGTCAACAAAAACATGTAGAATGATGAATTAGATATAGAAAAACATAGATTGAACAATATAACAACAATCATCTAGAAGTTATAATCTTCATCAACCACATCCACAAGTTAGTAACGTACAACATATTGAGTCTCATGAATCATGATTCATCAATCTTAAAGTTTCAAGCTTTCAAAATTCAATATATAACATTTATCATTATTGATCACCAAAGTTGTACTTGTAAGCTAAGTGTAACCATTACAACAAATAATATCTAATATGAAATGAAATGTTATAAAATGAAATGAAATGAAACAACTTTCAACTTTCACGAAGCATCATATTCATAATTCATTATCAATGAGTTATAATTTCCAACTTCAAACTTCAAACTTAAATTGTCATATATTGTTTACAAAAAATATCATAATAAATATGAAAGAGTCAACAGTTATAAAAACTACTAGAAACTAGAAAAGACAAGTAAATCTATTATCTATTGCTAATGCTTGGGTCTCTTGCCGCCGCGAGAAATGTCTAATTTTTTAGTCTTGTTGGAAAATCAAGATCTTTGTCATTAATATCACCCTCATTAACATAAGATAGAAAAAACATAGCATGTCAAGTCAAGATTTTGTTCGAGTGATGGTTACATTTTTAGTAGGGTCATGATAGAGGAGTTCGACAACCAATGTCACTAACATCAAGGTACATAGAGGGATTGGTGCTCTTCATTAAATACGAGTTCCATACCCTAATACATGACAAAATCCAATGGAAATGTTGCAATCCCCCCAATCTTGAAATCCTAAAAAACTGATAAGTCTATTGGATTTTGAATGAGATTTAAAATTCTACTTTCTCCATATGAAATCCAATGAGATCGGAACCACTCTCAAACATCCCAAGTCATTTCATGGTAATGTTAGAAATTTAAGTAAAAGGATGAAAATGAAGATTAAGGAGAATGTCACTTTTACTTTAAAAATTTAACATCACCATGAATTGCGTATCAATACTAGGGACATAGACTTGATAATTAGGTTGCCCCACTGAAAAATTATTTATTCCTTTGAAAAAAATTGCATTTCAAATGTTACTACAAAAAAAAAAATTGCAAAAAAGGCTAGGAAGCGAAAATTTCACTCCCGAAATTCGCTCCCATGCAGGAGCGATTTCGGGAGCGCGATTCGGGAGCGGGTTCGAGGGGCAGGGAGCCGCTCCCCCACAACCCTGGGCGAACATAATGAGTTTAGACATAAATCAAGTGTGACACATACCAACTCATCAATAAAACTTTGACAGGAGAAAAGAATGAAAAATACACATCAAAATGCCAGTTTACAAACACTCTCCAAGGACAATAAACAAAGTTTGTGCGACTGGGATCAAAAGTGTCGTTTTATAACAAACAAATATAGTATAACCAAGAAGTGCACTAAAGGTGTTCTAAAAATGTGACGACACTTAGGAATGATCAAGAACACTTGAAACATGTGGAATGACTTGAAACAACACTTGATGACCAAAGCGACACTTGATATGACAGTTTGGTAGGCTCCAAAGTTTGAATGTAGTGAAGTTTTGGAGAATGTTGTAGCGGTGACAATAGGTCCCCTATTCCACAAGAAGGGGGTTTCATATATTGATTTTGACTCTACTTCAGTTGAGTTTCTACTACCGTGTTCAAAATTAATGTCCATTGGGTTTGACTAAAATCTAAATTCCCTTTTAGAGGTATAACCCCATGTCCTTCTAAAAAATGTTTTAGTAAAAGATTTACATTCTTGTGACTGAGTTAAAAGTAAGTTTGAAAACTCGGTCACATTTTAAGTTCATAATTCAATATTTTAAGCTAATGTTTAACCCTGTGTTTAGGGCCACTTTGCACTTATTTTTCTATCTGAGGCTAGCTTTATTTTCTCTTCTTATTTACACACCCTAGGGCTTGGTTATAGCATTATTATTATCTGATCTGAATTTATGCAACTATTGTCAAAATTCGTGCCCTACAATTCAATCAGAGCCTGAGTTATTTTCGCTAGATGTAATTTTATGTAATCTTATGTCCTGCTTGACAAATTCCAATGCTTGAGAAGAAGGAAATTCATAAAACTTGTTCACAATATAAGGTCTTCATAGTTGAGCACCACATTAAAATGATAATCACGAGCCTATATTTAGGGCCACTTTACACTACCATTTAAAGTAAAGAAAAATAACTAAAGAATGATTTGGGGAATTTGTGGTTTGTACCTTAAATTTATGTCTAATTAGATACATTATTTTTATCCTATTCAAGTTCAGATACCAATATTGGAAGGCTAGCTTTAATCTAATTTTCTTATTTCCACATTGTTGGGCTTAATTATAGAATTATTTTTGGAGCCATGTTTCTTCTAGTATTTTCAAAATTCACATTCTAGGGATCAATTACAAGATAAGTTTTCTTCCCTAGATATGCTTCGATGTTTTTCAAGATAACAATTCAGAGTTAGATTGACAATGTAATGTTCGAGCCAAAATAAAATGCTTAAAATGAGGCCACAATAGCACTTCATACTTTGTGTTTTATTACAAGACTTTAATGCCTAGTTTGAGGGCCATTTCCAACTGTTATTTAAAATAAGATAAAAGTTAAGAGCAGGTACTTAAAGGACTTTATGCTTTGTATTTAAAATATATGTATTATGAGATATTGTATTTACCAACTTGTGAAAAGTGGTCATAAATACTGTTTGTTAAAAAATTAACATTTTATTCCTTTATCCTAGACTTAATTATTCTTCTACGTAGTCTTTTTTGAGACTGATGATGTTATTTACATTGGTAGTCTGTTCACTTCATTACTTGATAACTTGCCTCTAATAGCAAACTAGGTGCTATCATCAGTTTTGGTTGCAACATATTCTCCTCCTGCTGTACAAAATGCTAAAATTATGCTTGGAGGCTTGAAATCAAGTATGCGTTATGAGATGGAGAAATTATTATTAATTCTCATTGCTTTTGACAACCTGAGACTTCAGGTTATTTGCTACTGCTCTTCAAACGTTTTGGTACAAATTGGCAATGGAAGTCTTGGCCAATGCACACATTCTTACAGCACACACTCGAAATTCTATAACAGATATCATAAAGATGGATAAAACCCAAGCCTGAGGCTGGAAACTTAAATTGTTGACCCTTCTGTATTTTGCAAATTAGCTTAAAATTTCTTTCACGCTAACTTCTGCTTTAAAATGTATATAACTTGTACGTGGCTGCTTTCTAGAATCTGAATTTCGTGATGTGACATGACACTGCCACTTTTTAAGTTTAGCATCAAATTCCATAGTATTCCTCTTAATTAAGTTCAAAAAACTAGACTGATTCAAACTTCTTGAACCTTCATCTTGTCTTCTTAGGCTGCCATATATCCTGGTAATGTTATTTCGTTGCATATGACCAAGCCTCTGGGATACTTTGGTTCATGACATCTTTGTAAGTAAATAGAGAAGACAATAGATATGTAGTCTAAATGTAATTTTGTTGATGTATAAAACTAAATAGGCCTCTATTTTAGGGTTCACCTTTCAAGGCATCCCTGGTAAAAAAATGTGATTTTTCAGAGATCAAGAAGCCTGAATGAAACTCAAATGTGACTTTTTCAGAAAAGACCCCTGTAACACCTCTTTAAACCAAGGCCATCGACCTACTATAGATAATACTCTTGATAATAAGATTGGACCCAGGGTATTATGCTATGCACGTACCGTTCCACTGGTTTTTTTGTTTATTGATAGATAACAGTTTTTTCCTAATTGGTACAAAGTCTTTTTCCTTCTTACTGGAAAATGTTCAAACTGACTTGAACCTTATTTTTCATAATTGCATTATACCAGTGATATTGAAACCTTGCATTCTTCATAATTGCATTATACCCAACTGTGATATTACTGTGCTGTATAAATGATCTGTTATGACAACCTCATACAAGTCGTCGAGTTTCGAAGGCATCTTGGGTAATCCATGTGGATTTTCACAACCAGATTCTGTTTCTCTGCGTATCTTCGGGCCATATATATTCACCATGGGGATATATTGTCCGTGATTCATCATGTAGGGGAATGTATTACTCATTCTTCCATTGGAGTGAGTCCTGTAGTTCAATAGCTGGGTCTGTCTCCAATGTTCGATGGCACAAGCGATATCTCGTTCATGCTGGAGAGAGAAAAATAAGAGACTTGCAACGTGCTATGTCCAAGGATCTAGCGAAGGGTTGAATTGTATTAAGAGTATGTGATGATGGCAACCCATATTCCATTTCATTTTCTTATGTTTCCCCTTTTTTCTGCAATTTAGTGTCACTAGATCATGCGAATGAGAGGATGAATGTATATGTTTGTATCCACTTGTATCTAACTAGATATACTAAGTCCTAATGATAGGATTAACCCTTTTATTGGTCTCTAATCAAAAGAATGGAACGTATATGTTTGTATACACTTGTATCTAACTAGCTATACTAAGTCCTAATTATAGGATAAAGCCTATATTTCGTCTCTAATCAAAAGAATTGTTAGCTACTATTACGTTATTTTCCCCTTTTATGCCAGAACTTTGATTTGGGCCCACATTTGTAGGAATAGGATGGCTTTGGGCCCACATTTGTAGGAATAGGATGGAGAGCTGAATTGAATTGAATTATTTAGAATAACAATTGCTATTGCTATGTGGGTGTCATTCTATTTTCATTGAATATTATTGGAATTGCTTATTCGGAAAATAACATCTATTTTATCTGAATTTTTGTTGTTATATTGAGGATTTGTTTATGTGTTGGTCAAAATTAGAAAGCAGAGATCGTGCTCGTGAATGTTGGTTGCCAGAATTGTCTACACTTTGTTTCTCCACTTTTGGTGAGCAACCTTGCTTCTGTGTTAATGTTAAGCAATAGGGAGCTCATGAAGGGATGAAAATCATAGTAAGGTGAACCTAAAACCCACAGAAAGTCTTGAAAAGAGGTTCAACTCTTTTCTATATGTTTATTGTTTTTTTAATTCTCCGAGAGTTGGATAATTCATGAACGGATTAAAGGTGTGCTTTGGAGCTCTTTATTCATTCGTTTTCTTCTAGAAAGAACAATAAAAAAAGGCAGTGGCCAATGCCCACTACGTAGTTAGTGGCTATTCCAAATGTATGCGGTTTTTTAAATAGGCATTACACTTCCCCCGATCGGGGTGTGAGACCGCTGGAGCCCTGCTTGGGCTTGATTGACATGACAGGGCTTTTAATGTTTTGGGATGGTGGGTGGTATCCCGCATGTCCTCACACGCGTATTCACTATAATAATCTGCAGCGTCGTAGATCTTGGCAAATCCATGAGGTGAAAGTTGGTAATCCTCGGCGTCTACAGGTAGTGGGAACAAAGGTGGAGTTAAGACCATATATCCGTCATATAAACTCGGGTCCTCAGCTTCTTCAGGAGCATAAGTTTGTTGGTTACAGGTTCACAGCACTGAGAACGCGAAAGGAATACCCAACTGCTGCCTATCTCTGCTTGTGGTTGGCATTTAAACTAGTATGTTATAATGCTATCTATCTTGGGTGGGGGGCGGCTACTCGGGTTACACTTCGCGCCTGGAGGGGAAAGGAAACACTGGTTAAATTAGAAGTTTCTGTGACTGGAAATATAGGCCTTCTTGATTATGTAATGTCGATTTCTATATTTTTTGGCAATATTCTTTCTCGCATGGGCATGTTTACTGGTTTCCAGTTTTTTATCATGATGTTTTCTCTGCATGTTGATAATTGGGTTTCCCGATTTAAGCCTGAATTGTTGGGGCAAGCGCTGTGGAGAACAAGGGTTTTGGAAAATGATCAGGGCCAAGTCTACGGACTCAAGGCTCAGGGGAGTTATGGGGGACACCATTCTTATTCTTGTGATACCTCCCACCTCCATAGGGGTATTAATTATATATGCTTGTTGGCTCGAGTTGTGGAATTCTGAAGGGACGCAGTGTTGTCCGGCGTTGCGTTTGTTTTTCCTACCATTCATTAAGTTGATGCTTGTTTTCGGGTGGTTCTCCATACAAATTATATTCTAGGTCCGCCTACACTGTCTTTACTTCTAGCCTCTGTACAGTGGGCTGGGTCACGAGCACGGGAAAGATAAGTTGTTGGAAATGCCAAGCTACCACCCCAGAAATGACGTTCTCCATTTCGAATCTAGATTTCGGTACGAAACGCATTACAAATGGGTCGAATACGTTTTTGGGCAGCTTTTCTTCTGGAAACAACGGATGTGGATCTGAAATGTTTTTTTGGCGTTTTTGATGAAAAACGACTTGTTTCCATGAACAATGAATACGTTTTAGGTTTTTATGAAACGGATCCAACTCAACAAAAAACATTTCACGATTTGTCGAACCGGATAGGAAAACATCTTACCATCTCTGGCTGCCAGGAACGGATTTGAACATTTTTGCCTTTTAATTTTTTAATTGAGTCGGGCCCGGAATGTAACCTATTTACAAATTACGGTTTGCCTTTATTTACATTTATCATTTTTGCTAACTTTTATCATTTTAGCTGAGTGCCGACTGCCAAGCCAATCCAACTGCCAAGTCGCCAACTGTGAGTGCCGACTACCAAGCCGCCAACTGTGAGACTGGAGTGCCAAGTGTCGCCGCTGCTGACTGGAGTGTCGAGTGTCACCGCCGCTGACTGGATTGCCGAGTGTCGCCGCCGTTGACTGGAGTGTCGAGTCACTGTGAGTGGAAAAACGAAAACCATTTTTACCAAACCATTTCTGCAAGTGCTCTAAACAAATATTGTATTTTGTTACTTTATTTTTTTCATTTTTCAATGAAGGAGTCCTGCACAATGCCTCATTCGGTAGAACAACCCTTTGTTGCAAATCTATGTAGTGTTCACTTGGATGGCTTGGAGGCATTTTGTGTAGTTCTCCAATATTTCACGCCACTATCTTTGCACCCCTGATTTTTCCTATCACATAGTATTTATGCAGAATGAAGCCTCAACGTCCTTCCACACTTGTTTGAGAATGTCACTCTTGTTGTGGTCATAAAACTAACATAGAAAACTATCATTAGAGTATAATTCAACCGTTCAAGATGCTGCAAGATTGTGGGAAGGTTATATTTATTTATTGTCATTGGCCACTAGTATCAAATATTGCACAGTGCAATCATAAGATCCTTCTTGATCTATATCTTAATGGCAAATAATTTGAAAATTTCATGTCTTTGCACATTCACAATGCACAATTTCCATCAAAGAAATGCCTTGAGGCACTATCAAGTAGTGTTATATCTCTCTCCCTACCTTGGCATATTCTACTTCTAACATTTCTCACAATGTAGCCCCCAACGTTCATCCTTGGCCTTTGGGATGTCCAATGTACTTACAATAATTGTAGCATTAAACATCACTCTTTTTCTTCATCATGTTCTATGATTTTTGTAGTGTTTTATATGCTTTTCTATAAGTAATGCTTTGTAGAGCATAATTCAGTAGTTGGAATATCTTATTTGTGATTCTTGACTAAACTAAGTAACCTATAAACTTCACAAAGACTAATCTAAATATTCAATCTGGTGGTAAAGACCCTCAGTGCCTCACCTAGCTACCACAGTAACTTAAAAGTTGATAGATCTGATGAGAATTTCAATGGACAGAACATGATAAAGTAATAAAGTATATGTGATATTCTAAATCAACTTTAGTTTGCGCCGTGAAATAAATACTCTAAAGTTTAAACAAGTTAGTTGAGATACGCACCACCATTGAAATAGAAAATAGAAACCATTAGTTTGTGTCATATAGGAAATGAGTCCAACTTGATCTTATCTATATATTAGACACAAGTCCAATCACGGGTTTTAATAATGATTGTTCTTTTTCAAGGCTTGTAAGTTTGTAACTTGTTTTGAAATACATAATTTCATTTTGCAGTTTCATTTACAAAATTACATCATCATCATCATTCATGGCAACTTCAAGTTCAACCATTCGTGAGGCAAAGGAAGTAGAACATGAAATTGAATCTACCCCTAAAGTTGATCCAAAGTCACCACTTTGGAAATATGTAACTACTGTTGGGAAGATCCAAGGAGGAGGATCATTGGCATGGGTTTGCAGTGAGTGTAAAAAGGAGTATAAGGGATCATACACACGAGTTAAAGCACATTTTCTTGGGTTAAAAGGCAATGGGGTTCGTGTGAAAATTCCTAATCCTCAAGGAACCCCTACTACAAAAAATCTGAATCTAATTCACCTACTTGATTTTAATTACATTTATCAAGTTATTCTTCTAAATACTGAAGCAAATTACTTCTGCAGCCTACACTACTTAAATTTGATTTCCATGAAACAAGGAAACTGAGCAAATTACAAGATACATAGGACACAATTACTTTTGGACAAAATACTCCCCAAAAAAACCCAATGCCGGAAAACTGGAGCAACAGCTTTGAGGGTTTTCTATTATTAAGCAGTAATTCTGAATACAAATGTTGGTATCCCTCCCGACAAATCAGTGACAAAGAAATACAATGGCGAAAAATCTGAGTGATTTTTACCTCACTTCACCCAGTAGATTCTGGTTGATCCGACAGCAAGATTGGCTAACCCCGGCTACTTCTGTGCTGGCCCTACATAGGCCCTACGTCAGTCTTTCAGGTTCTGCATCAACCCTGCGTTGTCACTTCTTCCCACCGCATCAGCTTTCCAGGCTGTTCCGGCAGTTCCAGCTTTTTGCATGGAAGGCAACTTTCTCCTCTGCGTTTGCCCTTCTGGCTCTGCGTCAATGCTGTGTGGGCCCAAACTAGCCTAGCGTCAGTCCTCCTGGTTGTTGTGCTGCCTCCACAAGCTTCTCTCTGCCTGTCCGTCAGTATTCCCAAACTATCCCTACCCCTTTGCTGTAAGATCTCCCCAATCGATTTTCCTCCTGAGAACTTCTCACCTCAGAAAATCGATTTCCTCAATCTCTATGTGTGTCTCTAAATGAACCCCAAGCCTCCTTCTTATACTTTTCATGTTGAAACTTCAACGGATGAGCTTAAGTCTCTAATCAATGGCTAAGATTAAAACATGACTTGATCTGCCTTCTAGATCAGCCTCACCCATATTTTGAATAATACCCATTAATATTTTAATTTTCCTAAGTTTAGAATTAGGAACCCCATTAAAAATATTAATTGTTTTAATAAAATACAATTCGGATGGAGAATTTCACCAAACGATTTATGGGTTCTTTAGCACTCATGTGCCTTAGCCTCTCCACCAATTTTCATGGCTAGAGCACATCCAATGCTACCAAAAACTAGCACTCCCTATTAGTGAGTAATGTGCTCTAGAAACAATGCCCAGTTGCATGCTGCTATGTCTTTGAACCACCTCCTTTCCGCTCTGTTGCTGCCACCAACACTGTGTTGCTGCTACTACTGTACTGTTGCTCATGACACTGCCACTGCCACTATTGCATCTATACTACAGCGCCCTCTCAAATGTTTCATCTGCTATGCTGCTAGCACTACAACTGCTAACATTGCATTCGTACTGCAACTCAATTGCTGAGAGAAGCAATTAAAAAACAACCAAAATTAGCTGAACTTAACTGTGTTCAACATAATGAATGTTGGCATCTCACTGCTACTAGTCTTTGACCCTCTGAATCTTCTGCGCTACCACTGACTTTTGCACTATGACATCTGCACTGTTGCCAACCTTGCTCTACATTGATCAGTCTCTGGTCCCAAGCTACTACATTCGTCTCTCCAAACAATCCAGTACATCATCTGACACTAAGTTCATCTCGCTATTGCTGAATCTCAGGCTCCCGTAGCAAGGAATTGATCCAAGAGGTGGACTCCTCAAGGATCTTGCCCACATGTAGTCATCCGTCTATAGCTCAATATTGCCCCATCTCCCTCCTAGAGATGCATGGGCACTCATGGCAATCTCATCTTTGTCAATCTTTGCTGGAGAAACCTTAGGATCATGTTTCTCATCGTTATCCTTTTGCTTCAAAGGACATTGGGATGCAAAGTGGCCCATCTCACCGCAACTGAAACATTTCACCTTCAAAATGTCATGTTTTCGCTTATTCTTTTGTTGTCCCTTTGATGCTAGAGTTGCATTCTCCTCCTCCTCCCTGTTGCCATTGAGGTTGACCTTAACTAGGTCCCTCATTAATTCCTCTTGTTGAAGAGCTACCCACATCTCCTCCCATGAAGGTAGTCTTTCCCTGCCCAATATACTTTGGACGAAGACTTGCCATTCATCTGAGACTCTATTCAGGGTTATCCTTACCATCGTGGTAGACTGAGGAGTAGACCCCACTGCAACGAGATGGTCTCTGGTGTTCTGAAGACGTTGAAGATAGGAGTTGACTCCTTCTCCCTTCTGCATCAATGTCTACTGCAACTTCTATTCTAGGTACATCTTCCGTTGTTCGGAAGAGCCTTCATACAAAGAACAAAAAGCTTCCCACATCTCTAGGGTTGTAGCCTTGCCCTGTAAGTGTGAGACCACATGATCTCGAACTCCATCGAGAATGAGACTCTTCACCTTCCCTTGCTCAGCCTTGTACTTTTTCCTTTGATCATTGTCAGCAGAAACAACTACAACACTTTTGACGTAGGCTACGAGATCGTATTCTCCAGAACAACTAAGATTATGGTTTTTCATATGACATAGTTGGAAGCTCCTTCGAACCTGTCCTGATCTCTGAGCCCATGCGATGCCATCTCACCCAAACTATCGAACTAACTCCTCTAGTCACTACTCAGCACTGCTCAGCTGCCCAACAAGTGAGAAATTCAAACTTTTTGGCAAAACATTCTTTGAGGAGAAAATTCCCTGCTCTTTTCTGACGGATTTCTTCTCTAGCAGAAACTGCGTCCTTCAAGAACTACGTTGAGGCTCTGCGTCACTCCCTCTTCCTCTGCAAACTCATGAACTGGAAATCGTACCTCCCTGTTGACTCTCTCAGAGAGAGATCTCCACGGAATCTCTGCTTCCCTGCAAGGATTGTGCAATCCCTTCAAGGGGATACGAATTGCTGCCAAGTGCAGCTTTCAGCCTCTCTGCTCAGTGCTAGATCTGCTCTTCTTGTTTCAAAATCAATGCTCTGATACCATGTGAAAATTCCTAATCCTCAAGGAACTCCTACTACAACAAATATGAATCTACTTCACCTACTTGATTTTAATTACATTCATCAAGTTATTCTTCTGAATACTGTAGCAAATTACTTCTGTAGCCTACACTACTTAAATTTGATTTGCATGAAACAAGGAAACTAAGCAAAGAACAAGATACATAGGAAACAATTATTTTTTGACAAAATAGTCGTCGGAAAAACCCAATGCAGGAAAACCGGTGCAACAGCTCTGAGGGTTTTCTATTATTAATCATTAATTCTGAATACAAATGTTGGTACCCCTCCGAGCAAACCAATTATAGAGAAATACAATGGTGAAAAATCTGAGAGAGTTTTACCTCACTTCACCTGGCAGATTTCGGCTGATCCGACAACAAGACTGGCTAACCCGGCTACTTCTACGCTGGCCCTCCATAGGCCCTGTGTCAGCCTTTCAGGCTCTGCGTCAGCCCTGCACTGTCACTTTTGCCCATTGTGCCAGCTTGCCCGGCTGTTAGGCAGTTCCCTGATTGTTCCAACTTTCTGTATGGAAGACAACTTTCTCCTCTCTGTTGACCCTTCTGGCTCTATGTCAAGGCTGCATGGGCCCAAACTGGCCCAACGTAAGTAGTTCTGGTTGTTACGTTACCTCCACAAGCGTCTCTTTGCCTCTCTGTCAGTATTCCCTAACTATCCCTGCCCCTCTGCTGCAAGATCTCCCCAATGAATTTTCCTCATGAGAACTTTTCACCTCAGAAAATCGATTTCCTCAATCTCTCTGTGTGTCTCTAAATAAACCCCAAGCCTCCTTCTTATACTTTTCCTATTGAGACTTCGACGGTCGAGATTAAGTCTCTAATCAACAGCTAAGATTAAAACATGACTTGGTCTGCCTTCTAGATCATTCTCACGCATATTTTGATTAATACCCGATATTTTAATTTTCCTAAGTTTAGACCTTGGAACCCCATTTAAAATATTAATTATTTTAATAAAGTACAATCCGGTTGGAGATCACCAAACAGTTTCTGAGTTTTTTAGAACTCATGTGCCTTAGCCTCTCCACCAATTTTCATGGCTAGAGCACATCCGATGCTACAAAAAAATAACAATTCGAATATGTAGTGGCCCACATAAAAAGAACAGGACAAATGGAAATGGTTTAAGCAAGGCAAAACTTGCAAAATATCAGAAAGAACAAGGCAAGGTAGATGTTAAAGTAAATGAGGAAAATCTTGCCTCCCATTTAAACACCCAACAGGGTTGGGTATCTTCATCAAAGCCTCCACTTCATTCTCATGGAATTGTTTGTTCAAAGTAGTGTAATTTGGGGCCGCTTGAGAGGAGTTTTAATAATGATGCCCGAGAGATAGCAAATGCAGCTATAGGTCAATGCATTTATGCAAATGGTCTTCCCTTTAACCTTGTGTGATCTCCTTACTGGGCAAAGATGATAAAAACAGTGAATGAAGCCCCAAGAGGGTTCAAGAGCCCTAAATATGAGAAGGTACGTGTTGGGCCTGTTGGACACCTAATCCTAAAGGGTTAGTGTGGAAGTCGAAAAGACTAAGCAGTCCAAGAGACCTTGGGATCTGAAACCCAAGAGTCACAACATTGTATTATAAATGTACATCTTCTGTTAATAAAAAAATGAACTCACATGATTTATCTTTCACATCTTTTGTGCTGTCCATGTGTGCTTAACATGGTATCAGAGCAAGTTCGTTCATAATCTGCTCAATCCTTTATGAGCCACTTGTTTTTTGTGGCCTGTGTAAACCTACGCATCGATTATACACTGGTTGTATATGTAAGATGGTGATGGCAAATATATTTTGAAGACCGATTATATGCTGGTATATATGTTCGTTGGAATGCTTTTGAATAATAACATTTGAATGGTTGATGCTTGATATTGCCTTGTTTTTAAATAATTTGAATGGTATATGGTGCGGTTCATGAGTGTAATCGTGCGTTATGCTGCTGGAGACCATTCAGTGGCTGTTGTAATCAAAACATTCTGTTAGTTCTAGAATCGAAACGTTCTCTCCCATAAATTCCAGCGCTCTGTCCTCTACCTCTGCCAGCGCTCTGTCCTCTGCGTGATTCTCTGCACCTCCTAGCGCTCTGTCCTCTGCCTGATTCTCTGCACCTCATTGAATCTCTGCGCATCCGTTTTCTGCTGCGACAGAGGTGTCATGAAGATGTGTTTTCTGCTGCGCTCAGTCATCAGGACAGAGGTGTCATGAAGACTGCGCACTATACATCCGTTGAAGCCTTTGAACACTATTTTCGGGTTACATGCATCTGAACGTGTTTTGCTCAGCCGAGAAGATTCAAATTGTCGTTAAAAGAAAATCCTTTGCCCAGGTTTAAAGTTTTGTGCAGAGAAAATCCATCTTCCCATTAATGCTCTTATCGAAAGGTTTTTCGTTAATTTGTGGAAGGGAAGGAAAGTTTCAGAACATAATGTCAACCCTGGGGCCACCATATGAAGCTCCACTCGTCCACTCCACCAGGAATTGATTTACGGAATGCATCTGCCCCACGCGGTTATGAGGTATGCTCAACGGTATTGTTAAGTAGAGGCAGATTCAACTACTCAAAGTAAGGTTATTCGGTCGCTGTTACGTAATTTTCTCCGTGTATTTTTCTTGTCTGGAACGCTGAGCTACATATCTGTCATAACGCATCATTTCCAAATAGTCAATAAGCATAGGCTCGAATTGAATTGCTCTTGGGAGGATCGATCTTCCTCAACGTAGCGCCGTGGGGATTGTGATTGGAGACTCGCATATGGATCTTGAGATTGCAGAGCCGCCTAAGGAATATAATCCCTTCCAGCTCCATATAGTAATAGCTCCCTCTCAGCTATAGCAGGATCAACACCATAACCAGTTAAAGGAGCCTGAGGATAATCAGTACGTGCTGCACGTCTTGCTTCCTCCTAATAGCGTAGCATATCTTCTCTCAGCAATTCCTCTCGGCGAATTTCTTCTCGACGCAGTTCCGCAGGGAGTTTATCTCTTTCACTCGAATTGTAGTCTTGTTGGTGTTTCAGTGCGTGATTGGCACATATGTAAAGCGTTGATGCGCGGCTTTATATGAGACACATTAAATCGATTTTATGCAGATATAGCGCGAGAGCGCACCTGTCTTCATTAACCTCTTGGCTCATCTCTGTATTAATAGTTTGATGTCCGTCGTGTGCTTTCAATGACAGTTTGCTGCTGATATACATCAGAGTTGCCTGAAGCGGAAGCGTGGGTGGTCCTCGCATTTGTGCTTGTAGAAGAGAAAGGTCCCGTAGAATTTCAATATTTTCTGGATCAATCTTAAGAGCATTCCTATAGCTTTTGATTGCATCACTGTACTCCCTATCTGAACGGTACAGAAGGCCATAAACATGCCAACAGACGTGACTTTTCACATCATTCTTTAAGCCATGCCGAACAAGCTCATAAGCTTCTGTCTTGCAGTCCATGCAATTATAAATCAAACCCTTCATTGACAATGTCTCTCCATGCTCTGGACATTTTTTAAGTATAGAATCTGCAGCTTTTACACCCTTTGTGGTGACTTATCAAAAGGGAGGTCTAGGATCTCGAGAAGCAGCGTTCTGCTAGGCTTTGTGCTGCATGAGATTTATGATTAGAATTGTACTACTACTGCGGAAAAGGTTGGCAAGTATATGCAATAGTGGGTAGGCACCAAGTGCATTTTTTTTGGTTACATTTTTCTCGTACACACAAGGTTTTGTAAAATTCAATTGCAAATACCCGACAAGCAGGGATTAGTTTGCTATGTAAAGTAATAGTTTCTGGCAGTGATGGTTTTATGATTTACTTATATAAAAATCCACAGGATGAGGCACATGACCTTTGGAATTGTCTCTCGTTAACATAGGTAGTTTGACTTTTATGTGATGAAGAAAATGAGAAATTTGCTATAGTCAGAGTATCCTTGGGTCAGCAGTAAGCTTTTGAAGATCTATAAATGCTGATTAAGGAATAGAACAGCGTGGTGACTTGTTCTTCCATGGACCTAAATTGACATTGTTCTTCCTAACATTTGCTGGTATTTGCGGATTTTTTATTCTTTTTGCATTCCTGAGCTTCCAGAAGGGATATAGAGGCAAGTTTTATAAAGTTTGAAGGAATCGGCTACAAAGTCTAGTCAGATGTGAAATTTCTACAGAATTTAAAGAACAGAATCTCTGAAAGACTGGTATTGGACAATGTATTTTTCAAACTGATATTCTTAATTTTTTGAAATCTTCAATAGCTGGGGTTTGTCTAGACTTGCTGAGTGTTCATTTCTTTGTTGAGACAATGGCTAGATTTGATGATGTATTAGAGTTACTGAATACACTAATACACTCCACTATTGGTGGGAAGGTAAATGTTAGCAAAGACACTCTTTGTGGCATTCAGACCTGCCTGCATGATGCACAAGAAAAGATCGATTTTTTGCAGCTTGAATCACAGCTACAACAAGAAGAGCTACATCAAAATAGACACCATTCTGAACCTGTTTCTGTTCAGAACATTGAGACAACCACCCATCAGTAGCATGTTAATAATGGTACAGTTCAATCAAATAAAGCAGCAGTTGTATATGCAAATGCAGAAACTCAGTCTGCACTTCCCAAGCCCATCATCAGACCTTGGGAACAGCTTGTCCACAACAAGCACAAAACTGGTCTTCGATATGACAAGGACTTGTCCTTTCATATTCCAGACTATGCCAAGCCCATTCAGTGTCAGAGTGCTGGATTCATTCATGACAGTTCACCTGCTCCTTATGACAGTTCAGTTTCAGCTGTTCCAGATTCTACTCCTCTTCCACAGCAGCAACAACAACAACAACAACAGATTGTGAAATGCCAACACTGTGATCGAGTTGGCCATCTGAAATATCACTGTTTTGATCTTCATCCATGTAAGCACTGTCATAAAACCAGCCATTCTTCACACAGATGCTTCAAAAACAAACGTCCTGCAAGAACAAAGATTCATCTTGGATGGATCGCTTCTTGGCAATGGGCATCAACAGCCAAGAAGATATTCCAAACACATGTCAGAACTTGTTCCAGAGTATTGAACAGTCTTGCAGTTGAGTTTTCTCCATCTTCTCACCTTGTATCTGACAGGGGGGGAAATGATGGTCATCCACAAGCTTCAAAGTCACATCAAGCGAGCTTGAGCCACAACCTGCCACACCAGTTTCAGAGTTGTAGCCAGAGACAAGATGCCTGAACATGCCTTCAGTTGGCAATCTGGGACTTCCTCTAGCAGAAGACTCCAGCTTCTTGCCAGTTTTGGAAGAGTTCCAGCAGAGTTGTTGGTCATCCTTAAACCATCACAGATTAAGGACACTTCCTCTAGCAGAAGACACCAGCTTCTTGCCAGTTTTGGAAGAGTTCCAGGAATTGCATTAAGCTTTCCAGAATTGTTGGTCATCCTTAAACCATCACAGATTGAGAACACTTCCTCTAGCAGAAAACTTCAGTTTCTTGCCAGTTTTGGAAGAGTTCCGGGAACTGCACTAAGCGTTCCAGTGTTGGTGGTCATCCTTAAACCACCGCCCTTTTTTACCAACATTTCATAGAGCACATTCAGCCTAGTGCTGCCATGCATTTTTGCACATTTTGTATTACAGCTCTCTTCTTGGACTCATACATAACCCTTTGGATTAAGGGGGGGAATGTTGGACACCTAATCCTAAAGGGTTAGTGTGGAAGCCGAAGAGACTAAGCAGTCCAAGAGACCTTGGAATCTGAAACCCAAGAGTCACAACATTGTATTATAAATGTACATCTTTTGTTAATAAAAAAATGAACTCACATGATTTATCTTTCACATCTTTTGTGCTGTCCATGTGTGCTTAACAGGGCCACTAATTTGTCATTATTATTATCACTTTTTAACGTCTCTTTCATCCATTTCTATCATTCTTTATCACGTCATTTATCATAATTTATCATATAATTCCATTTTATAATTATTTATACTCTTATGGATAAACATTATTTTTTATCCTTTATTTTTAATATATTGAAGATTATTATGCATTATTTTTCCAATGATGGTTTATTAATGAATTTTTATCACTCACTATTTTAGCTTCCAAGATCTCTTCCAGATTGCAAATTTGATTTTCAACTCATAATCAAATATTCCAACTCAAAAATTTGTTGGAATAAGAAGTGACAGTTTGCATTGGACATTTCGGACAAATGAAGATGAATCTTGAAAATCCGAGACACGAGTTTTGTGCATAATGGACCAAATTAGTTTTGTTATGAGCAGTTTCCAAAATTCAGTTTGGATTGAGAGAAACGCAAGGTTCTTCGAAGATGATTTTCTCAGATTTGTTGTTGTGGTCGTTTTCCAAATTTTTTCTAATTGCAATACCAGTTTCGACTTGTTCCTGTTGAATGATGATGGGAAGATCTTTTAGATCTGATCTTGTTTATTGAGATTATGTAATCAATCCAAAATTGTAATGGAAATCATTTTGTAATCAACTTTGTTGTAACTTCCATTTTCTCTTTGTGTATTTAAATGAAAACAAAGATCAAAGAATGGATGGATAATTAGGAGATAAGAGATGGACAATTATTAGATAGGATGTAGGAGAAGAGATAAGAGATGAGAGATGGGAGATGAACAATTATTGAATTTGAGGCAAAGCTAAGAGCTTCATTATGTTGTAATTATTTCTCTCATATATTTTAATGAAGGAAGCTATCCACTGAGTTCTACATCTGTTACTTGTAATCTGATCTGAATTATTTCTCTAGGCATAACGGAGTCTTGGGTAGTTTGGCCTTGAACATGTAAATTAGTGTAGTTATGTGTTTGTTTATTTGAATTTCAATTGTCATTCCTTAAAGTAGATTTCCTTTCTTTTAACTAATTTGTTGTTTGTTGCATTTTCCAGATTTGTTATTTCATCCAATTTCTAGATTTCATTTAATTTACTGCTCTAGATTAGCATTTGAATTATGTTGGGTGCAATAGATTAAATTTCCAATTCAACAATGTGTGGTTTAATTTAGCAATGATTCAAGTTGTGTGATTAGCATAATTGTTTTTCTTGTCATTTACTTTCTTCTTTTTAATTTTAGTTTTATTATTCAAGTCTTACATTTTATTTCTTGTTGAATGAGCTTGATAGTATAGAACACAATCATATAGAATCAATGTTAGTTGTTGGTATTTGTTATGCATATATTTTGTCGATTTCCTTGAAATAAAAAGACGCTCCTCGGGTTGATAATTAATGTTCAAGTGATTAGTTATTTTTATTAAGCAATTAATTTTCCCCAACAGTACGCACCACAATGTTGTGTGCTGAAAATTTAGATTTGGAGGCTAAATTAAGCCCCATTTGTAATTCATGGTGCATTGTAGGGGTGTCCATCATTTTTTATGGATGGAAAGATCAAAGAAATAGGCCTTTGATCAATGTGATTTCTCAGAGCCCACATGGGACAATGTTTTTGAAGACAGTGGATTGTGAAGGGTAGATGAAAGATTTTCAATTCATTGTTGACATCTTAATTGAAGCAATTGAATTGGTGGGGCCTGAAAATGTTGTCCAAATAATAATTGGCAACGCAACGGTGTGTAGAGCAGTGGGCCTGATTATTGAAGGCAAATATCAGCACATCTTTTGGACCCCTTGTGTTGTACATTCATTGAACCTCATGTTGAGCAAGATGGGGAAGCCAATTGAGTGGATTCGAGTTATTTTTGAAGAGTCAAAAGAAATTCAAGCCTTTATCACAAACCACCACATGTCCCAAGGCATCTATAGGGATTTGCGAAGTTGGAGCTCCTTAAGGTACTTATACTTTAAATTTTATTTCATAAATTTTAATTTCTGACTCTAAATTCAAATATCTAAATTGGATTCTCAAATGTCATGATTCGTAAATCATAATAGTTATTCAATCAAAATTATGGTTTTAAATTTGTTGAAATTTGTAACATTGGCAATTTGGCACCTGCAGGTTGCCGTGACTCAATTTTCTTCTCACATCATAGTCTTAACAAGGCTTATGCAGGTGAAAGATGCATTACGACCAATGGTATGCAGTTCTCTTTGGAATCAATGGAGGCAATCCCAATCTGATAGAGCACAAGCACTGAAACGGTTGGTTGTTGATGATGAATGTTGGGATAGGGTGGAGTACCTCTTGGCATTTACTAAGCCAATTGTGGATTTGCTCTGTATGTTTGACATAGACATGCCTAATTTGGGAGAGGCATATGAGGGCATTGATTCCATGATAGAGAAGATAAGGTTGGTTATAAATGCCAAGGAGAATGACCCAGATGAATTCTTTTACAGAGAAGTAAAAGATATATTGACCAAAAGGTGGAACAAGATGAGCACCCCATTGCACTTTTTGGCCGATGTAGTGAATCCAAAATATTATGCTGCGAAGTTGCTAAGTGATCCAGAAAGAACCGCACCAAACAAAGGCCCAGAAGTCGCAGAAGGATTTAAAAATGTTTTTAGAAAGCTTTTTGTAGATTTCGAAATTGGGCTTCGGATTTGTGCAAATTTTTCTCATTTTGTGGGATCAGAGGGTGGGGTTGTGTTATTGATTGTATGTGGGACTAGACCAGATTAAGTCCAATTGATTGGTGGGCCTTCTATGGTGGGGTACTTCCACATATCCAAAAATTGGCCATCATGATCTTGTCACAGGTTGCTAGTTCCTCTTCAGCAGAAAGGAACTGGAGTACATACGACTTCATTCATTCAGTGAATCGAAAAAGATTGGGCTCTAAGAAGGATGAGGAACTAGTGTATGTTCATTCAAACCTTCGTCTTATGTTACACAAGAGAGATGAATACAAATTTGGGGCCACCAATTATGGGACGTGGAACTAGAGTTGCCTGACTTGGATCTGACATTGAATGCCATATCTCATATGAATTTGTTTGATGTGAAGTCACTAATAGGTGGATCTTCAAGTTCCCAGTCCCACTTCTGGAGAGGATGTGGAACTTCTTAGTGACATGAATGAAGACATATTTGATTATATGTAAATATAATTTATGATGGTGTTTTAACTTCTAAATTTTTGAACAACCATATGAATGATGAATAATGATAGTAGACTGCCAATCATAGTTCATTTTGTACTTTGTACTATGTAGTATGCATTATTAATTTTGGTAATGATGTTGTAACTTGTCATGTTGATAACTTGATGATTGAAATTTGAAACAAAAGCTTGATGATATGTTGAATCAATGAATGTTATAATAATCATTAATGATGATGACAATGTTTATGCTGAATTGATGATGATGAATCATGGTAGATCATAGATGATAATTGATTATGTATTTTTAGTCTTTAGATCTAATCTAGATTCTAAAATATGAATGGTAATATATATATATATATATATATATATATATATATATATCGTTTCCTTCTGTATCGTATCCATCTTTTTTGAAAATTTGTCATATCTGTTTCAATGCAACTTAGCGGGAAAGTGGGAGAGGGTGAAGAAAGGGGGCTCGACCTTGGCAAATATGGTGAAGGCTTAGCCTCACGTTGGAGCCTGAGTCGAGGCAGAAGAGGCAAAAGACAACGGGAAGATAAAGGAAAATATGTAGATCCATCTTTCGATCAGACTGAGCGGCAGAGGACCGCGCGACAGAGGACTGAGTAGCAGGAGACTGTGCAACAGGGAATTGCACGGCAGGCACGGTAGGGGACTATGCGGGAAGGGACAATGCAGAGGGGGACTGCACAACATATGGGTTGAGAAACAAACTCTGAGAATCTGTAGGCCATAGTCAAGGCTTACTGGAAAGGGACCATGAAGGTGAAACAATTGATTACGAAGTGGGAGGCAGAGTTGAATTCGCAAGCTGAGCTTGAACCTCCAACGGAAGACTGGGGGAAACTAATCATGGACCCTGGGTACACACGTGACCATCTCACCTTGTTTAGACCGTCCATTCATCTTTACCGATTAATGAAGTGCATAATAGCCAAAGCAATGGCTACGACCACCAAAACAACGACGTATAGTGAGGTCAGGCCAAGTCTACAAGACATTCAAAACGAGATCCAGCGTATCCAACATCAGTTGCAGAATCAGAACGCCTATATTGGCCGCATTGAGCGACATATCTCATGTATGTTGCAATCTAAATTACCAGGATCAAGTGCTAAAGATCCTGCTCCGGTGGAATCATCAGATGATTAATGGGTCGAAGCTATGAATGTTAATTTTGGCTTATTTTTTTTGTTTAGGTCGGGTAGAATTTATGTTTTCAGTTTGATGTTTATTAGTTGGTTTCCAGACTATCAGATTTATAAGGCTTGGCTAAAAAGACTAAAACTATCTATGTTTTGGATGGCTTATAATGTGATTCAGTGACCAACAGACTTGGTTTCCCACTGGGCAAGTTGAGGGCCACCAAACGACCCATATATTTTTAACCTGCCTGCTTATAGATGAATGAATGAAAGGTACTGCTAAGCTTACAAAAAATAATATTCAATGGTTGTTAACATAAATATGGATAGCCTATATAGGAGTGTGGAGGATTTGCATCTATCCATTTTCTAGGTTTACATGATTTGAAAATTTGTTGCCAAGCACTGAGAAGGCTTTTAGAATTTTTGTAATTTTTATGGTATGGGCTTTTTTATTTGAGTGGGTTCTGCTCAATATAGATATTTCATAAATCCAAAATAATTTTTAGTTAGAAAGATTGAGGACTGTTGTTGACTATTGTGTGCTTTGTGTTGTATGGACTTTGGTCACAGAAGCTTGTTTTAGCCCAAGGAGACTTTAAAGTTTTGTTTGTTTAGTTCAGATCTGAGTAGAGAACACACATTCAACATTGGCTCTAGTAGAGGAACTCATACATTCATTTACTTCAACTGAAAATTTCCTTGTAGCATTCACCAAATCAAGATCCAGGAGAAGGTCCATATTCATTCATTCAACAAGTATCTGACCAAAGGTCGTTTGTCTTTCTACTTTTCCCCGTTTGATTGCCAGAAATACCTTCAGGCTTGCATTTGCAAGTAAAAAAATCAAATTGTTCTTAAGGCGACAATCACCTAGTAAAATTTTATAGGGTTGTTATTGCCTTTGCCTCTTTTAAATAACACCCGTGAAGGTACTGTCCTCTTCAATTTTAGTGTGGCATACACAATTTTTAGTTTGTTACAATACTCTTTTTCCAACCTGGTTAGAGTGATAAGTTCATAAAACTAGTTGGAATTCGCCCTGGAAGTTATTTTTTCTTGCCTTGTATTTATAGTATCACTACATAGTTAAAGGTGAATGTCTATGAGTTGTATATCACCTGAAATAATTTCTGAGAAAAGAAAAATCTTGGGAGGTCTTCTTAGCAGAATTTATGTAATGAGATTGGAACTTGACCAATTACACATGTGAAAAAGGTTTTGGTCAGAGTAATCATGAAATTGGTGAGGTGTAGTTTCTGATTGGTCCTTTCATTGTTTCTTTGATAAACACTATATCTTGCATTTTATCATTCAAAATAACCTAATGTGGCATGAACAATATTTTATTTTATAGTAGTTTGTACATATCTGCACTAACATGCTTTGACAATATAAAATAAGCTTCTTAGTATTAAAATCATGAAGAAATCTTACCATGTTGCATTGCTATCTTTCTTTTATTTCTAGTAGTAGGACCCTCACCATTTTTCATGGAAACAATTCATGTCGGAAGTGTTGATAGGTGCTCAACCATTTTTGCTGCAGGCAACCTTGAAGTGGTTTGCCAAAGTTAATACTTTTTTGAATGCATAGACCTGGTATATCTCTTGATGTGGATATTATACATCCCATGCTTTCTCAAGACTGCTTCTGCAATTCTGCAAATACGAACATAGTGACCATAAACGAGAGACCCAACAAGAGGATAAGAAACATGATCCATGGATACATGTAGAGAACCATCATTGATGCCTTGACAGTGAGGAATGACTCAGTATTCTCAATCCTTAACACTTGTTGATGGAGTGGTACAAAATCTGGTGTTATCGCTAGAATTCCCTCTAGTTATAAATATGACCCCAAAAAATGCAGTAACAAAATGTGGCAAACTAACATGTTATAATCGCAGGAAAACTAAACAAAAGGATTGTCTTGAAGGAAATTTGTGTAGGTTTTTAGGAAACTATTCATCCAATTGTGTGCTTGAGTGATGGTAATTTTCTTTATGGGTGGTTGAATTTTAGTTCCATATCCATATACCTTGAATTTTCAAGAATAAGGAATCTTAAAGGGTAGTATTAGATCCATGGAAGTAACCATTTTTTTTCCCAATTCAGATATGGAAATGAATGAATGTTTGAAAAATAATGGTGATTGCTAGAAAGATAAGAAGGAAAGTATAACTTCCTTCAAGGTATACTGTCATGTTTCTGTTGCAGGGTTGTTTGATCCATTAGATTATGGGTTTATGGAAATGAAATATTTGTCATTTCTTGCAGGATACGTTTTGGGGAAGGGTTTGTCAATGCCGCTTGGTTGACAATGTTTAATTTAAGGGAGATGGTTATTCTAACTATGAAGGTAAACCCAATATTAATTTTTTCTTTTTTAATTATTATCTCTCAACAGATAATTCACAATTCACATTTTGAAAACTAACAAATCAAAATCCACCCCCATCAAGAGGCTAAGGAGACAAGAGTCCTTTAGTTGACTAAATCGATACCACTGAGTGTGATATGCTCTATCCACTCTTTCTGGTGCAAGGCTAGAGCTGAAAGTCCTTAGGAGATAAAGTATAGCGCTCTAGATGATCCTAAACCAGTTGATCAATTATCTCTACCAGTTGTTCGTTAACCAGTTTAAGCACTAATTTTAGAACTAATCCCGGTTTAAGTAAATCCAGCAGTCTCAAATCCAGATCTTGTGATAGTTGACCTAATTAACTGAGCAAAAGCATCAAAAGAAAACAGGGTTGGAGATACGATTTAAGATCCTCCAGTTGCAGTTGGAGTTAGTCCTCCCATAAATGATCCTACTTTTGACCATGATAAAGAAGTGGTTCCTAATACAGTTTGAAATAGAGCAACAATCCCACTAGTTATAGTTCCTAATCCAGTTGGAGTTCTAGTTCTAGAGCTTGTCTTCGGGTACTCTCAAAAGAATAAGGAAACTTCACGTATCTGTCATATACTATGCTTGCTTGAGCTCCAACTCCAAGCCACTAATATGTCACCTTCTAGAGAAATTCCAATTGTTCCGAGTGTGACTTATAATGCTCTCCATTCTTATGACCTCATTCTTTAGCATGTTTTTGTGTGAAGGGCTCCAACGTTGCAATGACATAATTCCTTATCTTTGAGTTTTAACAAGTCTAACAACTTAGATTGTACCATAGCCTCAGTTGTATGAATAAATTCTGATATTCCTTTACCTTCTTGTCCCCTCCTTCATTCTTCTTGTAAAATCTGCAAAGGATCACAAGAATCCATTGGTTGAACGATAACATCCCGTGTTAAGGGATGCCCTGTTTCTTATGAAGGACTAGTATCAGATGTACTAGGAATTTCACTTGTGGCAATTGTTAAGACATGATGATTTGAGGTAGCATTAGATGTGCTCTAGCCATGAAAATTGGTGGAGAGGCTAAAGCACATGAGATCTCTAAGACCCAGAAATGTTTTGGGCAGATTCTACCCGGTTAAGGAGATATTAAAATAATTAATATTTTTAATGGAGTTTCTAAGTCTAAACTTAGGAAAAATAAAATATTAATGGGTATTAATATAAAACTGGGTTAGAAGGTTCCAAATGACATGGATCAAGCCAAATCTAATCTTAGTTGTTGATTAGAGATGTAATCTGGGCCGTTGAAAGGCCAACAGGAAAAGTATAAGAGGAGGCTTGAAGGTTAGTTGAAGAACACACCAGAGTGATCATTCATTTGATTTTCTAAAGCGGGGTTTGCTAAGAAAAGTCGAATCAGTGATCAGTTTGCAGCGAGGGGCAGTGAGTACTGGACAGGGAGGCAAAGATAGTGTCGAGAGACCAGCGCAGAAGAAGAGAGAGACAGACGTTGAGGCAAAGGGAACACATAGAGCCCAACAGAGACAACGCAGAGCCAGAAGGGCTTGCGTCATCCACGCATAGGGCAGCATGAGTGACGCAGAAGGTTATAGAGGTTGCGCAGTGCCTCAGAGGGCTGATGCAGAGGGGTTTGAGGTTGACGTAGAGGCCAGGAGGGCTAACGCAGTGCCTCAAAGGGCTTATGCAGAGGGGTTTGAGGCTGACACAGAGGCCAGGAGGGTTGACGCAGCGCTTCAGTGGTGTTGTAGAGCGTTTCGTGGGGCAAATTTTCTGAATATCTACTTCTGAATAGAATGGTATTACTTTCGGTTATTTTTCTTTGTTGGGTGAGCCATTTTGGCACCCAATTGTATTCAAGGATAGACTACATAATAAAATAAACCCTCATAATTGTTGCACCGGTTTTCCCGCATTAGGTTTTTCCGGGGACGAGTTATCCAAAAATAACGATGCCACTTGTGTGTTTGCTATTTATTTCAGCTGTTGATCTGTAGATGGTTGAGACTGTATTGTGCTTATTTCGATGTTTATATGTTTAAATAACTTGTTTGTAATTAACAAGTAGGAGAAATAAACTAGAAGAATACAGATAAAATTTCTAACGGTTAGACATAGAAATTTCAACATGGTATCAGAGCGTGGTTGCAAATCACAAGAGAGTTGAAGGCATCATGTGAAGCAGAGCACTTGTAATAGAAATAGTTGTCCAGAGTGACAGAAGTTGTTCCTTGCAGAAAGCGACAGAAGAAGGGTTGACGCAGAGGGACTGCGTTATTAGTCCAGGCCAGAGAGAGGCCAGCGCAGAGGCTGAGGAAGGCAAAAAAAGGCTCACACAAAGCCATGCAGAGACCAAGAGGGTTGACGCAGTTGGCTGAGGGAGCATTTTAGCCAGTGTTGGGATTGTGCAGAGCCTAGAGGCTCAGTCCTTTAGTTGTTGGGGCATAGGAAGCTGTGGGCAGGTTGCGGGGAGTGAAGCTAGTGGAGTGTTGTGGGCAGAATAGTACCTAACGGGGCAAAACCAAGGTAGAGGGAGTCACTACCAAGGCAGATTTCCAGCCAAGGAATCTGGATCAGTGTTGCATGTTCATAGGAAATCAGAGAGGTGCGACTCTACGATTGGCAGGCGGATTTCCAGGATGAAAATCGAGACTCAGAGGGATTCTAGAAAAGAACTTCCAGATGGGAAGTAGAGACTCAGAGGAGTCGAAAAGAAGTGTAGAGAGATGGCCATGAATGGACTGATGGTCCAACTTTGTCATCTAGAAGGCCACGATCCTATCTGTTTTGTGTGCCATGAGTGCTCATGTACCTTTAGAGAAGAGGTGGGGAGACATCGAGCTGTAGTCAGGAGGACTACAGGCGATGAGGGGCAGGATCCTTGAGGTACCCAAACTCTTGGATTATACCTTGTTACGGGAGCCCCGAATAGAGAGTAGCATGTCTGGCAGATGTCGATAGAGACGAATGCGGATGAAGCGGCAGAGAGTGCTACATTGCAGTAGTCCCGAGCAACGTAGAGCTAGTAGGCTGCAGCAGTGCAAGAGGCACAAAGGAGTTTGCAACAGTGCAGAATGGCACATAGAGGTTTGCAGCGGTGTGACAGGCAAGGAGTTGTTGCAACAGCGCAAAGGTAGTAGAGGGAGCACTTGTTAGCGGCAGAGAGAGCTTCTACATCGAGAGTGTTTCTAGCCTGACATGGATGTCAGTAGTTGGGTGGACCAATTACTTACTTCTCAGTAACTGAGTTGCAGTGCAGTAGCAGTTAGCAGTAGCACGATGCAGCATGATGAGAAGGGGTTGCAGTGCAGATGTAGCGTTGGGAGAAAGGACCAACAACAGCACGGATGCAGAGAAATTTGTCGTACAGATGCAGCAGTGGCAGTGGCAGGGCCATGGGCAGCAGTACAAGATGCAGCAATGCAGAGGATGTTGGGCAGGGAGGCCTAGCATCAGCATAGGTACCGGTGCCATATAATCAAGATGATACTCAGTGTGGAGTATTACTAGAGCACAGTCCTAGCTAAGAGGGAGTGTTGATTTGGGGTAGCATCGGATGTGCTCTAGCCATGAAAATTGGTGGAGAGGCTAAAGCACATGAGATCTCCAAGACCCAGGGTTTGGGCAGATTCTACCCGATTAAGGAGATATTAAAATAATTGATATTTTTAATGGAGTTCCTAAGTCTATACTTAGGAAAAATAAAATATTAATGGGTATTAATATAAAAATGGGTTAGAAGGTTCCAAATTACACAGATCAAGCCAAATATAATCTTAGTCGTTGATTAGAGATCCTCAAGCCTCATCTTATATTAATGGGTATTAATATAAAAATGGGTTAGAAGGTTCCAAATTACATGGATCAAACCAAATCTAATCTTAGTCGTTGATTAGAGATCTAATCTCGACCGTTGAAGTACCAACAAGAAAAGTATAAGATGAGGCTTGAGGGTCAGTTGGAGAACACACCAGAGTGATCAATCATTCAATTTTCTAATGCGAGCTTTGATAAGAAAAGTCGAATCAGTGATCATTTTGCAACGAGGAGCAGTGAGTATTGGATAGAGAGGCAGAGATAGTGCCGAGAGACCAGCGTAAAAGAAGAGAGAGGTAGGCGCTAAGCCAGAGGGAACACGCAGAGGCCAACAGAGACAGTGTAGAGCCAGAAGGGCATGCGTCATCCACGCAGAAGGTAATAGGAGTGACGCAGAAGGTCGTAGAGGCTACGCAGTGCCTCAGAGGGCTGACACAGAGGGGTTTGAGGCTAACGCAAAGGCCAGGAGCGCTGACACAATGCTTCAATGGTGCTGGAGAGGGTTTCGTGGGGCAGATTTTCTGAATATCTGCTTCTGAATAGAGAGGTATTACTGTCGGTTATTTTTCTCTATCGGGTGAGCCAGTTTGGCACCTTTTTGTACTCAAGGATAAACTGCATAATAAAATAAACCCTAAAAATTGTTGCACCGATTTTCCCACTTTGGGATTTTCCAGGGACGAGTTGTCCAAAAATAACGGTGTCACTTGTGTGTTTGCTATTTCTTTCAACTATTGATCTATAGATGGTTGAAACTTGAGACTGTATTGTGTTTATTTCGATGTTTATATGTTTAAATAACTTGTTCGTAATTAACAAGTAGGAGAAATAAACCAGAAGAATACAGATAAAATTTCTAATGGACAGACTTAGAAATTTCAACAAGACATGCAAACCTTGGGAGGGGGATGAGAAGATAATACCCAAGGAAAAATTGTCTTGCCTTAGAGGGTTGTACTTGGCTTTTGAATTTTCATTTTAGAACCTTCTTCCACCCCTGTTTTTTCAATCCCTCTCCTACTCTTTTCTATTCAAATTCCCCTTACATAGTCTCACTTTTTTTCTTCCTTTGCTTCATTTGTGGTGGATTATCTTGTTCATTGAATGTTTCTATTGACCTTATCTTTTTTCGACCTGATCCTTATCTATGCTCTTTTCCTTGTCATCCTTTCCTCCAGTGTTGACATATTTTGTAGTTTATGTTGATTTATTCGTTTTTGTATTTTGCTAGTCCTTTTGGCCATGGTCAAATTTCCACTCATCAACTCAAATTATTGGGGGTTCTGTTTGGACCTCAAGAAGGAAAACCTGGAACATTGATATGGATTCTAGAGCTTTCAAGGACTCAAATTGCAAGACTACAAAATTTTCTTGGTAGTGCAAGCCACAAGATGGCAAATTTGGAGTTTTAGGTAGTGCAAGCCACACACCTGCAAATTTGGAGTTTCAAATGTGTTTTTTGGTATGTTGCAATGTTGGTCATTCATGGATAATGGAATCACTGTGTTTTATATGCAATTGTGAAATTTCATGTAGTACTTGTATATGTTATGTGGTTGCTTCAAGTTTTTAGTGAATAAGAAAAATCATCAAAGTAGTAAAACTGCTTTATTTTCTACTAAATAATCCCATGAGATTCTCATGTTGATATGCTGAAGGGAATTTTGATTCTTTATGCTCATGTTGATATTTTCAAGGAAAAATTGATTCTTTGAGTACTAATTGTGTTTGTCCATAAGTATGGATGGAAGATTTATCAGAAATAAATAGTCTGCTTAATATAAGATTATTGTTGGTGCACACTTCTCTAATTAATGTGAAAGAAGACTAACCTACTGAATTAACTCCAGAGATATATGTTTGTGCATTTAGAGGTGAACTTTATAGTCGAGGAGATCAAAAGGACTACAGACTTGAAACATAATATTCATTAACATGTTTGTGATTTCCTACGTTGACCATGTATCGTTCTCTATTTCTAGGATAGTTTTAACTTTTCTTCTGGCATAGAATTATCTCTGCTTTTGTTCCACAACACCCATATAACATACAGTGCATCATCACATCTGCGACATATAGAGAGAGTATTGAAAGGACTACAATTCTCACCCCCTAAAAGTAGTTTCTTGGTAACATTATTGCCACAAAGGAATTCTCTTTGGCAGTGGCATTTTTACAGAAACTCTTTTACTTGCTAATAAGTTTTGACTTATAAGAAATCAAGTCTACAATAAAATCCTTATATTCTTTGTGTTTGTGAAAATTCGGAAACCCGAATCCTATTGCAACAACTGAAAATAATTCTCCTAATTGTTAAATTAATTTTTAACAAATTATTTACTATTTGCTACAACAAATATTGAATCAATCACACTACAACTTACACAAATAAACTGCGGAAGATATAAATGCTGGAAGAAATACTAGCACACACATATAAATTCATTGTGTTTATGAAAATTCAGAACCCTGAATCCTATTGCAGCAACTGGAAATAATTTTTCTAATTGTTAAATTAGTTTTTAACAATTTATTTATTATTTGCTACAACAAATATTGAATCAATCACACTGTAACCTACACAAATAAACTGCGGAAAATATAAATGCTGGAAGAAATACTAGCACACACACACATAAATTTACACAGTTATTTTTGGGCCAATGTCTCCAGAAAAAATCCAACTTGGGAAAACCAGTGCAATAACTGAGGGTTTTATTATTATGCAACAGTGAAATAATCTTAGTACAATTGGATGCCAAAACTGGCAATCCTATAGAGAAAAAATGAAAAGAGAAATCTAGTGCAGAATTTCTTCACTCCACAGGGAAATCTGGGCTCTGATCTTAGGTCAAGTTGAGCCATCCAAACTATTTGTGCAACTACTGTGTAACCCTAGCGCGGTGACTTCTGCACTCAGCTCAAACTAGCTTCTCCTCAATCATTCTGGTTTGCTACTGTCTGGGAAAATGTCTCTCATGGCCTCCAAAACCTTTCCTGGCTTTTGGAACTGAAACTCTGTTTTCCCCAACAGATTCGAAATTGCCTCAAGGCTACTACATTGCTTTGCGTCAGCCTCACTATGGCTTCTCTGCCTCTTTGCAAATGCACTCACCGAATCTGGAATCCTTCCTCCAGCTTCACTGTCTTTGCCCCTCTCTCACTGCTTCAATCTCACTGGCTCTCTCTCCGGCAACTGACTGTTTTTATTCAGGAAATTGATCTGCCAAGGAAATCGAGCTGCTCAAATGATTTCTCCAAGCCCCGTTGACTTCTTCTTATAATCCTCTGTTGAGACTTCAACAACCAAGATTAGATCTTAATCGATGGCTAGGATTAACTTGAAGTCGATCCGTGTGAGTTTCTAGAACATTCACACCTTAACTAATTCTGATTAATTAGTCATATTCCCTAAGTTTAGACTTAGGAAATATTTAAAAAATGACTAATAATCAATTTAATTCATCTCTAGGTGGAATTTCTAGAAACAATTTATGGGTTTTGGAGATCTCATGTATTCTAGCCTCTCCACAAAATTTTAAAGCTAAAACACATCTGATGCTACAAAACTAGCACTCCCTCTTAGCGAGGAATGTGTTCTAATGTTGTTGCTCCCTACAGCAACACCTTGTTTATGCATCATCTCCTGTCATGTTGTTGATGTCTGGCACTGTTGTCCACCAACCACTGTGCAACTCTGATATTCATTGCATCTGTGTTGTTGTTGACCTTGCTGAACTGCTGCCAACACTGCAACTCCCTCTGATATGTTCTTGTTGCAACTACAACATCTGCAACTGAAAAGCATCCTATATATTGAATCAATTGTGATTAATATGATGCATCTGTCACCTAAGTCTCTAACTGCTGCTAGTATCTACATTGTCACTAAAGAATCTGCACTGCTACTGACTCTGCATCACGCTCCCCAGCATCTCACTGCTACTAGTCTCTGCAATTGTCTCTTTGGCACCTAACTGCATCAAATGTTGTTGATCCATCTTGTTACTGAATATTGTGGACCCTCATAGTAAGGTATTGATCCATGAGGTGGACCTCCTCAAGGATCATGCCCATCTATAGCACTCAGGGGCTACAACACCAAGTCTCCCCACCTCACTCCTGGAGGCATATCGAAAAACATAGCAAAATATGATCTACTCATACTGTTGCTGCTATTGCTTTGCTAATGCTTCTGCATTACTACTACAAACCCTGAAATAATGAGTCTGATATCCCCAGATCCTGAAGCACTAGCTTCCATAAGGATGCTCCCTCTGAATCTTGATCTCCCAATGGGAAACCCCTCTGCTCCCTCCTAGCAACTCGCACTGTCCTCCTGTACTGGAAACTAGATTGTGTAGCTCTGCCCTAGGAATCTTTTGGTTGGAACTGCACCTGCATCCTACAACTAGGCAATTTTCACTGCCTGTATCACTGCATCTAGCTCTGCAATTGTCTCTCGACTACTGACTGCAACTAGATTTGCAATTGTATAATGACAGATTGCGTCTGCTGACACTGAACCTGCTATAATGATACTATGGGCTCTTGTAGCAAAGGTGATGGTCCCGTTGCAACAATATGGAACTGATCTGGTTGATCTCCTTATTGCAATTGTGCTAGACCCTACCCATCTGGCACACTAGAGTCTCATACTCCTCCTCCACTTGGATCTAGTGCCCCACTATCTCCTTTCGAGCCTAGTCCCTACATGGGACCCTTCCTTTCTTTGCAACTCACACTAGACAGATTGCACTTCCTCCGGCATCTGCCTCCAGCGACTCGAAGTCAATTTGTTGCTCAGATCTGCACTATGGCTAACTCACACAACCTCTTCTGGCAATCTCGTACGACAATTCCTACAGAGCTGGAAACTCAAAACTGGAGAAATAAACCTTTAAAACTCCCTCTCTCCCTCTACTCAGTTGTTGCTCATATTCGCACTCCCTTCTGGAATGAGAAACTCTACACACAACGATTGTTGATCTATAAGGGAAATCGAACTTCTTGAGACTAGAAGTTCCCTGAGGAAAATATTCCCTTAGTGTGTGCTCTTCTTCCACCCGATGCTAGCTTTGTTCTAGAAAACTGCTACAAAACTGTTGCGTCTAGCTAGAGATCTGCTTTGCAAAAAAATTTGGTTGCTTTGTAATGACCCACCTACAATTACAAATAGAATGTGAATATTAGCATGCATACAGGCCGCCCATATGATAACTACATATGCATGACCTGCATGTATTGCAATAGTATACATACCAACTAATATTGGAAAATATCTAAGCTTAAGTTAATAAATCAATCATTGAAGTAAATTTTTAACTTATTGAAATATAATGAATATATCAAGTTGGGTACTTGATATGTATACCACCCCTATATACATGTATATGATAAATCCTTAATCAAAAGAAAATATAATTTAAATTACGAATTATATTTGTTCAGATAAATAAAATTATAATTTTATTTAATTAAAATTATAAAGTAAATTAAATTAATTAAATATTTAAATAAAGTTAATAATAAATACAAAAAAAAACTACGTAGCCTACCCTCAAATGGAGTAAATCTACTCAATCAAATCTACATAAAAGCTCAATCAAATCTATATAAAGGCTCAATCTAAATAAAGGATCAATAAAGCATGCATAGCTCCACGCAACCAGGACAAAGACGCAGAGACAGAAAAGAGAAGAAAGACGGTGATTTGGAGAAATATAAAAGGAAAGGGACATGACTGGGAGAACGAGCATACCTTGCAGGAAGGAGGAAAATTACAGCAAAGAGCCACAGACAGAGGAGGTTGAAGCCTTAATTTTTCTTGGTATTATTTTTGGGCACAGAGGCATAGTACTTCAATTGTGAAGTACTTTGGAGCTGGGCACCGAGAATGTGCCTAGTTTGGCTGGGAGGTTTTGATCATTTTGGTAACGAGAGCAGGAGTAACAACAGGTAACAACACCATCAAGCGAAAGTTCCAAGTAAGTACTTGCAATTGTATTTTTAAATTCCATCTAAAATTCATTGTCTGGTTAAATTGGGTATAAGTCTTAAATTTAAGTTATGTTAATTATTTAACTTAGGGCATTATATCAGACAATATCGCACTTGAGTTTCCCATATGGATTTTAGATAAGTATCTTTCACACAAGTTGCACAGTAAATTGTTAGTTTACACAGTTAAATGGACTCCTAGGTAATAGAAGAAAGGCTACAGTTCATAACTTGGATCCATATTAACTATATATATGCGTGAAATCCTTTATGTTGTGAATATAATACTGTCAAAACAATGATCATAAACATGAATTAACATTAACTATACATGCCTAATGCCTATTTTAATTACTATATGTATGCTGATTGTAATTACTATCCCTAATCATGTGATGCAGGAACACATAAACATACACACACAAATATAAAGTTAAATTTAAATTCTGTTAATTGTTGAACTTAGGGCATTATATGCTCCCTTTGCCTCTGGAATCCTTCGATATGGAGAGAATGAATTTTTCTGCCTCTCACTCAAAAAAATCGAATCTCCTCAAGAATTTCAGCCTCTTGGCCAAGGTGACTACGTTGCCTCTGGGGTTTCAATCTGTTGCCCCTCAATGAACAAAGAAACTCCCTCTTCCTTCATTACTGAGCTCTTTGGCTGATAACCTCGCTCTAATACCATGTGAAAACTCAAAAACCTGAATCCTATTACAACAATTGGAAATAATTCTCCTAATTGTTAAATTAATTTTTAATAATTTATTTATTGTTAAATAGAGAATCCATACAGGTGAGAATGGTTTTAGATAGAGGAGGAATGACCTGTTGTAGAGTTTTGTGAACCCAACGTTTCGGACTACGAAGTGAGTCCATCATCAGGGGATGCGGAAATAGATGATCTTTAAAATTAATGATGTATCACAGAGCTATGATAATTTTTAGCTCTGGATAATCTTAATTTTTCGAAATCTGATGCGTTGTCCATCATATCCCTTCCATGGTAGGACTTGATGTTGTTAAATAGAGAATCCATACAGGTGAGAATGGTTTTAGATAGAGGAGGAATGACCTGTTGTAGAGTTTTGTGAACCCAACGTTTCGGACTACGAAGTGAGTCCATCATCAGGGGATGCGGCAATAGATGATCTTTAAAATTAATGATGTATCACAGAGCTATGATCATTTTTAGCTCTGGATAATCTTAATTTTTCGAAATCTGATGCGCTGTCCATCATATCCCTTCCATGGTAGGACTTGATGTTGTTAAATAGAGAATCCATACAGGTGAGAATGGTTTTAGATAGAGGACTGGATAATCTTAATTTTTTGAAATCTGATGCGCTGTCCATCATATCACTTCCATGGTAGGACTTGATGTTGTTAAATAGAGAATCCATACAGGTGAGAATGGTTTTAGATAGAGGACTGGATAATCTTAATTTTTCGAAATCTGATGCGTTGTCCATCATATCCCTTCCATGGTAGGACTTGATGTTGTTAAATAGAGAATCTATACAGGTGAGAATGGTTTTAGATAGAGGACTGGATAATCTTAATTTTTCGAAATCTGATACGCTGTCCATCATATCCCTTCCATGGTAGGACTTGATGATGGACTCACTTCGTAGTCCGAAACGTTGGTTTTAAAGATCATCTATTGCCGCATCCCCTGATGATGGACTCACTTCGTAGTCCGAAACGTTGGTTTTAAAGATCATCTATTGCCGCATCCCTGATGATGGACTCACTTCGTAGTCCGAAACGTTGGTTTTAAAGATCATCTATTGCCGCATCCCCTGATGATGGACTCACTTCGTAGTCCGAAACGTTGGTTTTAAAGATCATCTATTGCCGCATCCCCTGATGATGGACTCACTTCGTAGTCCGAAACGTTGGTTTTAAAGATCATCTATTGCCGCATCCCCTGATGATGGACTCACTTCGTAGTCCGAAACGTTGGTTTTAAATATCATCTATTGCCGCATCCCCTGATGATGGACTCACTTCGTAGTCCGAAACGTTGGTTTTAAAGATCATCTATTGCCGCATCCCTGATGATGGACTCACTTCGTAGTCCGAAACGTTGGTTTTAAAGATCATCTATTGCCGCATCCCCTGATGATGGACTCACTTCGTAGTCCGAAACGTTGGTTTTAAAGATCATCTATTGCCGCATCCCCTGATGATGGACTCACTTCGTAGTCCGAAACGTTGGTTTTAAAGATCATCTATTGCCGCATCCCCTGATGATGGACTCACTTCGTAGTCCGAAACGTTGGTTTTAAAGATCATCTATTGCCGCATCCCCTGATGATGGACTCACTTCGTAGTCCGAAACGTTGGTTTTAAAGATCATCTATTGCCGCATCCCCTGATGATGGACTCACTTCGTAGTCCGAAACGTTGGTTTTAAAGATCATCTATTGCCGCATCCCCTGATGATTGACTCACTTCATAGTCCGAAACGTTGGTTTTAAAGATCATCTATTGCCGCATCCCCTGATGATGGACTCACTTCGTAGTCCGAAACGTTGGTTTTAAAGATCATCTATTGCCGCATCCCCTGATGATGGACTCACTTCGTAGTCCGAAACGTTGGTTTTAAAGATCATCTATTGCCGCATCCCCTGATGATGGACTCACTTCGTAGTCCGAAACGTTGGTTTTAAAGATCATCTATTGCCGCATCCCCTGATGATGGACTCACTTCGTAGTCCGAAACATTGGTTTTAAAGATCATCTATTGCCGCATCCCCTGATGATGGACTCACTTCGTAGTCTGAAACGTTGGTTTTAAAGATCATCTATTGCCGCATCCCCTTATGATGGACTCACTTCGTAGTCCGAAACGTTGGTTTTAAATATCATCTATTGCCGCATCCCCTGATGATGTCTCACTTCGTAGTCCGAAACGTTGGTTTTAAAGATCATCTATTGCCGCATCCCTGATGATGGACTCACTTCGTAGTCCGAAACGTTGGTTTTAAAGATCATCTATTGCCGCATCCCCTGATGATGGACTCACTTCGTAGTCCGAAACGTTGGTTTTAAAGATCATCTATTGCCGCATCCCCTGATGATGGACTCACTTCGTAGTCCGAAACGTTGGTTTTAAAGATCATCTATTGCCGCATCCCCTGATGATGGACTCACTTCGTAGTCCGAAACGTTGGTTTTAAAGATCATCTATTGCCGCATCCCCTGATGATGGACTCACTTCGTAGTCCGAAACATTGGTTTTAAAGATCATCTATTGCCGCATCCCCTGATGATGGACTCACTTCGTAGTCCGAAACGTTGGTTTTAAAGATCATCTATTGCCGCATCCCCTTATGATGGACTCACTTCGTAGTCCGAAACGTTGGTTTTAAATATCATCTATTGCCGCATCCCCTGATGATGTCTCACTTCGTAGTCCGAAACGTTGGTTTTAAAGATCATCTATTGCCGCATCCCCTGATGATGGACTCACTTCGTAGTCCGAAACGTTGGGTTCACAAAGCTCTACAACAGGTCATTCCTCCTCTATCTAAAACCATTCTCACCTGTATGGATTCTCTATTTAACAACATCAAGTCCTACCATGGAAGGGATATGATGGACAGCGCATCAGATTTCGAAAAATTAAGATTATCCAGAGCTAAAAATGATCATAGCTCTGTGATACATCATTAATTTTAAAGATCATCTATTGCCGCATCCCCTGATGATGGACTCACTTCGTAGTCCGAAACGTTGGGTTCACAAAACTCTACAACAGGTCATTCCTCCTCTATCTAAAACCATTCTCACCTGTATGGATTCTCTATTTAACAACATCAAGTCCTACCATGGAAGGGATATGATGGACAGCGCATCAGATTTCGAAAAATTAAGATTATCCAGAGCTAAAAATGATCATAGCTCTGTGATACATCATTAATTTTAAAGATCATCTATTGCCGCATCCCCTGATGATGGACTCACTTTGTAGTCCGAAACGTTAGGTTCACAAAACTCTACAACAGGTCATTCCTCCTCTATCTAAAATTTATTTATTGTTTGCTACAACAAAAACTAAATCAATTACACTGCAACCTACACAAATACGCTGCAAAAGAAATAAGTGTTGGAAGAAATACTAACACACACACATAAGTTTACACAATTATTTTTGGACCAATGTCCCCAGAAAAGCCCAACTTGGGAAAACTGGTGTAGCAGCTGAGGGTTATATTATTATGCAACATTGAAATAATCTAAGTACAACTGCAAATCCTACAGAGAAAAACTGGCAAGAGAAATCTAGTGAGGAATTTCCTCACTCCACACACAAATCCAGGCTCTGACCTCAACTCAAGTTGAGTCATCCAAACTAGCTCTACATAGCTACTGCGTCACCCTAGCGTAGCCACTTCTGCACTCAGTCGAACCAACTTCTCCTCAAGCTTTCTAGTCTGCTGTTGTTTAGGAAAACGTCTCTCCTGGCCTCTAGAACCTCTTCCCGGCTTCTGGCACTGAAACTCTGTTTTTACCCAACATATTCGAAATTGCCTCTCGAGGCTACTGCACTACTCTGCGTCAACCTCACCGTGGTTTCTCTGCCTCTCTGCAAATGCACTCACCGGATCTGGAATCCTTCCTTTGGCTTCACTATTTTTTCCCCTCTCTCACTTCTTCGATCTCACTGGCTCTCTCGCCGGCAACTGACTGCTGCAATTCAGGAAATCGATTTGCCAAGGAAATCAAACTACTCAAGTGATTTCTCCAAGCCCCATCGACTTCTTATAATCCTTTGTTGAGACTTCAACGACCAAGATTAGATCTTAATCGATGGCTATGATTAATTTGATGTCAATCTGTGTGAGTTTCTATAACATTCACACTTTAACTTGAATTAATTCTGATTAATTAGTCATATTCCCCTAAGTTTAGACTTAGGAAATATTTAAAAATTGACTAGTAATCTAATTAAGTCATTTTAGGTGCTAAACTTAGGAAATATTAAAAAAATGACTAATAATCTAATTAAGTCATTTCTAGGCAGAATTTCCAGAAATGATTTCTGGGTTTTGGAGATCTCATGTATTCTAGCCTCTCCACGAAATTTCAAGGCTAGAACACATCTGATGCTACAAAAACTAACAGTGTTTACTTGTATGTTTCTCATCTTGCAAAGAGTCAACCTTTGAAACTATGGTATTTGAAAATAAACCTGGATGTTACTCACTAGGATCTTGCATCAATGAATCAAAACAAACTATGATGGAATATGGTTTTGATCAACAAGGTGTCTTTCAACATTAGGAGCAACATTATAAACTACTATAATTTTGATGTTATGAATATGATCATCTGGTTGATTTGGGCTCTTGCAGCCTACATTCACCAAGATGGCATGCGATTAGGCCAAGTGAACAATATTTCTTAGTTTCTTTAGGCTTGGGATCCATCCTTGTTTCACAGTCCATGTGTATGCCAATATCACCATTTTTTAGCAAGAAAGTCACCATAGTAATGCAGAGACACAAGGATATACAAAACTAACAGTGTTTACTTGTATGTTTCTCATCTTGCAAGATTCAACCTTTGAAACTATGGTATTTCAAAATAATCTTGGATGTTGCTCATTAGGATATTGCGTCAATGAATCAAAACAAACTATGATGGAATATGGTTTTCATCAACAGGGTGTATTTCACCATTACGCGCAATATTATAATCTCCTATAATTTTGTTGTTATGAATATGATCATCTGGTTGATTTGGGTAACACTTGTATGTTTCTCATCTTGCAAGAGTTAACCTTTGAAACTATGGTATTTCAAAATAATCATGGATGTTGCTCACTAGGATCTTGCATCAATGAATCAAAACAAACTATGATGGAATATGGTTTTGATCAATAGGGTGTATTTCAACATTAGGAGCAACATTATAAAATCCTACAATTGTGTTGTTATGAATACGATCATCTGGTTGATTTGGGTTCTTGCAGCCTACATTATCCAAGATGGCATGTGATTAGGCCAAGTGAACAATATTTCCTAGTTTCTTTAGGATTGGGATCCATTCATGTTTCATAGTCCACGTGTATGCCAATATCACCATTTTTTAGCAAGGAAGTCACCATAGTAATGCAAAGACACAAATATCATAACTATCATGTAATATGTTACCTAAAATCCAAAGCAGGTATCAAATTTCCAGAACTAATGTGTGTTTTGCAGCCTCACAGGAATCTATGTTCCAAGTAGGAAAATTTATGGGATAGGCCTGCTCTATTTCGCCATATATGTATGCACTTGAAAATTTGAATCCAACAAATGCTTCTCATACCTTGGCTAGGTTGGACAATCTCGCTCCTCATTTGATGTCCTCTCGAAGATACTGCTTCATCTGAAACGCCTTAAAGAGTGTTGTTCCCTCGATTTTATGCTCTACAATGCACTTGCACATGGAAAGATAGTAGTGTATTGGTAGCAAAGGTTCTATAATATATTGAGTTGTCACCGACCTGATTGAACCTAATTGACTAGTATGAGGGGAACAACTAGTTCTTGGGACCTAGTTCTCTTCAATTCATCTATGAGCTTGACAAATTCTCTATGTTAAATCCCTTTTCATGGCCTATTCCCATTATGACCACAAGGAAATCTTGCAATGGCCTTTCCCATATCTCGAAGATAAGGGACAAACCCTCCTTTCTCTTGTGGCAGTTTTTCTTAAAGCTTTGAGATATCATAGTAAGGAATAAGAGCACTATCCATTGATATCTCATAGTATTTTATCATATAGCTCTGAGCTAATGGTGGACCAATCAAATGTGAAGAACCTTACGGTAATGTTCCTCTTGCATATACATATCTTTAGAAAAAAAAAACAATTAGCATGAAGAGGGGGCACGTGCAGCCCATGCAAAACTAGCATATATAAAATAAATAATGATATTTTATATAAAAACATACTAACTAAAATATGCATTGTCGATGCATTCAGCACAGGTGTCGATGAACTCCAGCAAATGTTTGTAACCCTCTACCTCTGTTACTAGATGGCTAAGGCTATGTATATGTAGGAGAAACACTAACCCAAGGTTCTTCACCTTGGATTGGTCCACCCTTTCATCAATGTAGAGGTCAGATCTATATGGAAAAATACCTTGAGATCGCAATCACCAATGCTCTTATTCCTTACTATGAGATCTCAAGCCTCGAGAAAAAGCAAAAATCATTTTTAGCATAGAAAAGTATGTTTTTTTCCTTGCCTTTTTATCCTTGGACACCGAAATATACCTCCATTTGGCCAAACCAATCATTGATATTATCAGCATTAATGTGTCCATCATAAGTAGATATATCAATCTTGCTTTAAATGGTGTAATAAAAGGTAAAGAGGAAGTCACACCATTAATGGATGTTTAAGGTTTCTTACCTTTGGTGTTCTCATGGTGAGGATTCACATGTTCAGCGCATGAGGACCATGCAAATCACAAGGACTCCTCTCCTTCTCTTTTGTCCATCGTTTAACGAGGATGAGTGTGTGTAGAAAATTATGTTGATAGCATGAAGAAATGCCATAAGGCTATTTATTACATTGCTGCAAACAACATCACCAGTGTGAGAAATGCACCCTTCTTAGAAAAGCGTATAGAGAAATACTACGAGGTAATACATCAGTGAATAATTTCCACCTTTTGTTATGGGTACCCATGGCTCGTGGTTGTCTTACTAGATATCATGATTTTTCAGGTATTGTTCCTTATTTATCCAATTGATGAGGTTGACATTAAAAACCTTAAGTCCCATAAGGACCAGCAGTTTTTGGATATCACCAAACAAGACTTAGATTTGAGTAATTGATTATTTTATGTTTATATGCATTCTTTAGGCACAATGTCATTGTCCTTTGTAGTATAGTTCAATGTCATTGTTTGGGGAATTAGTTAGTTAACGAGTGGAGTTGTTGTTTATTTACTCTTGTAGGTTGGAATGCTATTCTCTCATCAATTAATGGTTGTTCCTCTTGAAGTGCAAAGAGAGAGAAAAAATATAGAAGTGGATGAGCAAGCAATTGTTGAATAACTTGGTCACAAAGGTAACTTTGGTTTTTTGTGTATCGTTTGCATTCCAATTTAGTTCAATATTACTTATATCAATGCTAGAAGATTCTTGGCTATACAAATTGTGTGGTGAGCTTACTATCCTATCTATTTTATTTGGTATAGTTGGGTACATGGCAACATGCTCAGAAGAATCAAATAATATTGATACCAATAGTTATGCTACTTTGTTTGTGTTAGGATATTCCGACACATAGGAAATAGTTAAGTTCAACTTGGTCTAGTTTAGAGTTAGGTAAAGTGTGTTTCTTTACCGTTGTACATTTTGTAACTTACAATCTGACGGTCACGATATGTAGTGATCCGATGGTTCACTCTCTCCTCGGTATTACCGACACTTGATCCGTGGCTTGACACCTGATTGGTCCATGAGTTCTATTTAAAGCGCATGGAGGGTCATTGTTCGGGTAATCCGTGCATGAGAGAAGCTTATGTAAATTTTCATTCTTTGATTAATAAATTGCTTGTAGTAGCCATGTTGGCGCAGGCCGTGGACTATTTCCCTCTTTGAGGGTTTTAACCACGTCAAAAATACTGGTGTATTGATCTGTGAGCGGTGTCCTTTTGGTGTTCTTTCTGAGGAACTTACCCTGTAAATTCCTACATGGTATCAGAGCTATTTGAGGGCCGCGTCCGTTGGTGATCCAAATCTGAAGCCGGTAGAACTGCATGCGGCTGTCGTTTCCTAGATCTGTTGTTTCTGACTGCTTTCGGGCCGAGAGGACTGCTCTGTTGCATTCGGAGCATCTGTTCCAGTGAG
Organism: Pinus tabuliformis; assembly: GCA_031772625.1. NCBI lineage: Eukaryota > Viridiplantae > Streptophyta > Pinopsida > Pinales > Pinaceae > Pinus > Pinus tabuliformis. The sequence continues at coordinate 493,808,235 of CM062812.1, read as the reverse complement.
GAACCCCTTTCGTTTCACGCGAAAAGGTTTCCGGTAGCCCTAGCTGCGTCATTTTTCAGATCGGGAGGTATACAGTGTTTTTGCAATTTACTGTTATTTTCTCTCTGCTTATTTCGGTTTCGGTTTATTTAGCCTTTTTTTTAATCGGATCTATACCTTTCATTTCTGCATATGCTCTTTGCCCTGCGACTCTGTGCGATCTGGGCAAATCAGAAACAGAAAGGAAGGATTTTTCTCATGCGTATGCTCTTTTCCCTGCACCTTAGTGTGATCTCGGAAAATCAGAAACATTGAGAAAAATATTTAGTTTTTCGGCTAAAGCTAACTTTGAGCCGCAAGGTACATTTTTTTCTAAATATCTAGTTTTTTGGCTAAAGCTAACTTCGAGCTGCAAGGTTCGTTTTTCTTTGCATATTCGTGTTGGGTTTTGTGTTTTGTGTTTTGTAGGGAAAAAGAGCTTTCTCAAGGCAAGCACGCAAACCAAGGCCAACCCCCCCCCCCCCCCCCCCCCTCTCTCTCTCTCTCTCTCTCTCAAATTTTTTGTATAGATCAATTGGTTCAAAGCTATTTTAAGAGAGTAGAGGTCTTGGGTTCAAGTCTCCATTTTGTGGGGGCGGATTTTTTCATTCACGCACATTCGCGCACTTTGCTGGCAACTTCAACAATTTTTTTCAAAAAGCCATAACTTCTTCATCCGGAAGCCTTTTTCAGAGCCGTTTTTTTTAAAACAGCCTAATTTTTCGAGATCTATCCATTGAAACACTTACTTTCAACATCTTCAGCTTCAATTTTAAAAAAAAAATGGAAAGTCCATGCCAAGTCATTCTTGACAGCACTAACTACTTCCAATGGATAGCCTACATGGAAGATTTACTTAGAAGTAAAGGTCTCTACAGAATAGCCACAAACCAAGAGAAGAAACCAAAAGATGAAGACAAAGATGCAAAATGGGAAAATAGACAAGATCAAGCACGTGGTTTGATAGGGATGTCTATTTCTCCTGATCTTAGATTCCATATTGCAGAACTTGAGACTCCTCATGAAGCATTGGAAAAAATCGCTAAATTTTTTGGGATTAAAAATGAAATTAGAGCCCATCAACTTGAAAATGAGTTGCTTACTTTGGATCCTAATAATTTTTCTTGCATTGAAGATTTCTTGTCCAAATTCAAGACCCTTAGATATCTCTTGGAAGGTGTTAAGGTTAAGAAAGAAGATGGTAACCTTATTTATTCCATCCTTACTAAGTTGGGACCAGCCTACTCTGTATTTGTTTCCACTATCCATTCTACAAGGGAAGCTTTCATTTGTCAAGGAAAAGACTACAAGGCTCCTTCCTTTGACTCCTTTTGTGATTCCTTAATAAGAGAACAAGAAAAACTCTTACACCTTGGTCTTCTTAATCTTGGAAACTCTTCCAAGAAAGCGTTAGCCGTCCAGCAGCAACCAAATTCAAAGAATCCTAAGAAGTCATATCCTAAAAAGAATGGTCCTAAACCAAACAAGGGTCCTAAGCAAACTCAGCCTCAAAATGAAAGATCATTTCAGCAAAATGATAAGCCCAATAAAAACAAATGGAAGAAGACTGATAGACATTGTAACTTTTGTAATCGAGATGGCCACTTAGAATCTAAATGCTTTAAGAAGATGGAAGCCTTGGAAGCTGCAATGAAGAAACATAACATCCATGTGGAGCATAGTTCAACTTCAACTTCCGGAATGGCACTTTCTGCATGTCGTTGTCAATCATCTCAGTCTGGTTATGCATTAAATGTATCTTCTTCTTCTCCTTCTCATGAGTGGCTCATTGATTCTGGAGCCTCTTATCACATGGCCAAAAACCAAGCCATGTTTTCTTCTTTAAATGATTGTAACACCAAAAATATATATGTTAGTGATGATAGATCTCTTAATGTTGTAGGGACTGGAACTGTTCATCTAGACAATGGTCAGTTTAATGATGTATTATGTGTTCCAACCTTATCCTGCAACCTTCTATCTGTATATCAGATCACTCATTCAGGTGAAGGTAAAATTGTTGAATTTTCACCTCATGATGTTGTAATCAAGGATCTAAGAGATCCTAAACAGATTCTAGCTACTGGTATTGCTGATGATTCCACAAGGTTGTATAAGTTTCACAACTTTGGGTCATCAAATCTTCCCTCAGTATTTGTTGCTCATAATGATGAAGTGAGCAAACTTTGGCATGAGCGATTTGGTCACTTAAACTATCGCTCCCTTCAGCATCTATGTAAAGAAAATATGGTGACAGGTCTTCCTATGGTATCTTGCAGAGATGGTGTTTGTTCCGGATGTGTACTCGGAAAACATCATCGGGACAGTTTTGAAAAACGTGCCTCTTGGCACGCCTCAGCCCCTTTACAGCTTGTGCACAGTGATTTATGTGGTCCACTTTCTGTTGCTTCATTCTCTGGCTGCAAGTATTTCTTAACTTTCATTGATGATTTCTCCAGACGCACTTGGGTATACTTCTTAAACTCAAGAGCGAAGTATTTAACACATTTTTGGCCTTCAAAGCCTTTGTTGAAAAACAATCTGGACATCAAATTCTTAAGCTAAGAACTGATAATGGTGGAGAATATGTTAAAAACACATTCATCAACTTTTGCACCGAAAATGGAATTCAAATGCAACATACTGTTCCATACACTCCACAACAAAATGGTGTAGCTGAAAGGAAAAATCGCACCTTAAAGGAAATGGCTAATTGTATGCTGCAATCTAAAGGACTCAGTCTTAGTTTTTGGGCCGAAGCAATTAATTGTGCAAATTATATAATCAATCGCACTCCTACTAAGGTTCTAAAGAATATCACTCCAGAAGAAGCTTGGAGTTCCATTAAACCAGATGTAAGTCACTTTCGTGTTTTTGGAAGTGAAGCATGGGCCCATATTCCAGATGAAAAGCATAAAGCTTTAGAACCTAAGAGTGAGAAATGTACTTTTGTTGGATATTCTGAAGATGTAAAAGGTTATAGACTTATTCCATTTAAGTCCAAAAATGTTATCATTAGAAGAGATGTAAAATTTGATAAATCGGCCTGCGAGCCTAGTCCGGCGGATGTGCCACCTCTTCCTATCTCTTCTACTTTTGAAAACATTTCTTCTTCAGATGATGAAAGTGAGGATGATAATCCTCCCCCACCTTCTCAGGATCCTCAACTTCCAAGATGGGTCCGTGCTACTCGGGATGCAGCAGGTGATCTTGCCGGTGATCCTACAGATCAGCGACGTACACGTTCTCAGTTTGAAAGAGCCTCTTCTTTACTGGCTCAAGCTCCAGTAAATCATGATCCTGACACTTTTGCAGAAGCTTCAGGCCATCCACATTGGGAAGCAGCTATGAATGAAGAATATCATTCATTGTTGGCAAATGATACATGGGATCTTGTTCCTCTATCAAAGGGACGCAAACTTGTTAGATGTAAATGGGTTTACAGAACCAAGTATGGACCAGATGGGAAAGTTGATAAACATAAAGCTCGTCTTGTTGCTAAGGGCTTTTCACAGGTTGAAGGCATTGACTACACTGAAACCTTCTCCCCTGTTGCCAAAATGAACTCTATCCGCCTTGTTCTTTCCCTTGCTGCCTCTTTAAAATGGGAAGTCCATCAGATGGATGTTAAATCTGCCTTCTTGCATGGGGACTTGCAGGAAGAAATCTATATGGAACAACCCATTGGCTTCATACAAACAGACTCTAGCCTTGTTTGTCGACTTAAGAAATCCCTTTATGGTCTCAAGCAAGCTCCTCGGGCTTGGTATGCCAAAATGGATAGCTTTATTTTAGAATCTGGCTTTTCTAGGTGTCATTCTGACAATACTGTCTACACCAAGAAAGTGGGCAACTCTCTTATCATCCTTATTCTTTATGTGGATGATCTTATCCTTACTGGTAGTGATCCCAACCTTATAAACCATGTGAAGTCTAGCCTCAAAAGGAAATTTGAAATGACAGACTTAGGACACTTACACTATTTTCTCGGTCTTCAAGTCTTGCAATCCAAGGAGGGTATTTCCCTTTCCGAGTCCAAGTATGCTTGTGATATTCTTCGTCATTTTCACATGGAAGACTGTAAGCCAACCCCTTCTCCCTTTCAGTCTGGAGTCAAACTTTCAGTCTCTTGTACTTCTCCTGAAGTTGATGCTACCTTATACCGTCAACTTGTAGGAAAACTCTTGTATTTAACCCATACTCGTCCTGATCTTTCCTTTGCTGTTGGCCTTGTTGCTCGTTTTATGCAAAACCCCTGTGAAAGTCATTGGAAAGCAGCCAAAAGAATACTTCGTTATGTTCGAGGTACAGTACAGTTTGGGATTCATTACAGTGCCAAAGCAGCTCCTCTATTAGTTGGTTTCACTGATTCTGATTGGGCTGGTGACCTTGATGATCGGAAGTCTACTGTCGGTTATGTCTTCACTCTTGGTTCAGGACCTATTACATGGGCTTGTAAGAATCAGGCTGCCATTTCTCTTTCGTCAGCAGAAGCAGAGTATCGTGGTGCCATGGAAGTTAGTAAGGAAGCCTTGTGGCTTCGTCAGATCCTATCAGAGTTTGGCTTTGAGCAGCAGCATCCAACCACACTTTGGTGTGATAATCAAAGTGTCATTCAGCTATGCAAAGATCCAGTCCAGCATCAGCGCAGCAAACACATTGAACTACACATGCACTTCATCAGAAAGCTCATTCATGACCATGTTCTTGAAGTGCAATATTGTTCAACAGATGATCAGGTTGCAGACATCTTCACAAAGGCTCTCACAGAGGCGAAGTTCACTAAACTTCGATATATGCTTGGAGTTCAGGAAGTTGTCACTATGGGGGGATAGGCTCTAGTGCCTCCTTCCTTCTCCTATTGTGTCATATTTGTAAATCCTTCAATCCTATCCCAAGTTGTTCTTAAGGGGGGATGTTAGGATATTCTGACACATAGGAAATAGTTAAGTTCAACTTGGTCTAGTTTAGAGTTAGGTATAGAGTTAGGTAAAGTGTGTTTCTTTACCGTTGTACATTTTGTAACTTACAATCCGACGGTCACGATATGTAGTGATCCGACGGTTCACTCTCTCCTCGGTATTACCGACACTTGATCCGTGGCTTGACACCGATTGGTCCATGAGTTCTATTTAAAGCGCATGGAGGGTCATTGTTCGGGTAATCAGTGCATGAGAGAAGCTTATGTAAATTTTCATTCTTTGATTAATAAATTGCCTGTAGTAGCCACGTTGGCGCAAGCCGTGGACTGTTTCCCTCTTTGAGGGTTTTAACCACGTCAAAAATACTGGTGTATTGATCTGTGATCTGGTTGTGAGCGGTGTTCTTTCTGAGGAACTTACCCTGTAAATTCCTACAGTTTGAAGCTGCATGTTCACCAACAACAAGAAATTGTGGAAAATACTCTTTGCAGAGATTTTATGTCATAATGTTCTAGTTTCAAATACGGTACCTCAAAATGGCTTCTTTCAAAGATGTCCAAATTAAAGAAAATCGGTGTGTTCATCTGAAAGTGCAGAATCTGTCGAAGCTTACAATTGCATAGCGAGGGTATCAAGGTAATTACAATCATGTACAAGCAATGCGAGCCTTTGAAGACAATTGCTTTGATTATGGTAATGTGCATGAAAATTCCATCAATAATTTTGCACCACAAGAAATCTTCACAATCAATGCATCAAAATCTTTTAGCTGCAATGGAAGAAATTTTAGTCATATGACCAATTCCTTAATGCAAAGGAGTAATACATTTTTCCTTCATTGTCAATCCTTTTTTCTGGTAGCAGACTATAGAGATATAACTATTCAGAGTCAATCCTTTTTTCTGGTAGCAGACTACAAAGATATAACTATTCCCTGTTACTTCCAATTAACAAAATAACAACATAAGTGAAATCATATTCAACTTGACTTGCATCACGGACTTTTGAGAAATATAAGAGTGTATTTTTTCCAGTAGTTTGATGTATTATTGCGTGATGGTGCAGTCCTTATACAAGTGATGTGCACCCTCTTCTTGATCTGCACCCTCTTCTTGAACCAATTGGGAGCATCCAAGCTACCCCATATTATTGTCAAGGAGTTAATGCCCTCCTCAAATATGCCAAACATTCCTCCTCTAATGTAGGGGCATTCTCCAAGAAACCAACCATCTGATGCCAAACATTCCTCCTCTAATGTATGGGCATTCTCCAAGCAACCAACCATCCACATTTGGCCAACATGTAGAATGTCACCAATCTATTTGAAGATCTCCAACACCCTATAGAAGCTTGTCTTGCAAGCACCCGACTGAGGTTAAGAAAGCATTGAATAATCCATCTCTAATGTGCAAATATATCGTAATCAAGGAGTTGATCATACACCATGTACTTCAAATCCCTTGAAACACCCCATAAACCATGTACCCCAAATCCCATGAAACACCCCCAAACATAGTGTAAACACTTTTGGAGTAAACCCCCAAAGTTAACACACTGCTAGCTAGTTATTGATGGGTAATTGCTTTACTTTATCTAGGCATTATATGTGCAATGTTAACTTTTGAATTTCCCCATGCAACAACACTAGTACATGATGATAAAGAAATCATAAATTTGAACAAACAAAGCAAGCCAATCTTGACAACCCTTTTCTTATGTGTGTTTCCCTCTTATAGAACCCCCAAAGTTAACACACTGCTAGTATTGATGGGTAGTTTCTTTACTGTATCTAGGCATTATATGTGCAGTGTTAACTTTTGAAGTTCCCCGTGCAACAACACTAGTACATGATGATAAATAAATCACAAATTTTAACAAACAAAGCAAACCAATCCTGACAACCCATTTCTGCTATGTTTCCCTCTTACAGACTTTGTTACTATGAGTTTGAACTTTTTCTCATGCAATTTTGGTTAGCTTCATGGCCTTGTTGTTGATGTATCCTCGACCACAACCTTTTAATGGTTTTAGGGGTGTGCATAGCCCATAGTTCCCTCAGGAGCCACGGCTTGAACCATAATAACTCCTTAACTTTGTCCACTACAACTCGCAAGTGACCATGACCATGCATTTTTTCTCTACTCTTTCAAATATAATAGAACTGCTATTCTTCATTATCGCTTTATATCTTAACATAAGCCAATGTTGCCTCTATTAACCAATTTATCAAGAGCAAGTGTGATTTTTGTTAAATGGTCTTTTAGTGGTACACTATCTTTTCTAATTGTTTAGGTAATTTGGCATGTATACCATATGCATTGTGTCCTTGCTTGTCATACAACAATCTTCATAAAGAGTGGCTCCCCCTAATAAATAAGAAAAAAAAAAAAACCAACACATGCACTAAATGACAATGTGGTTTACTTCATAATAACCTAAATAATAAAATCTTTAAATCATTGCAAACACTTTGTATGAATCATTTATCATATAACATTCTCATAAAAGTGAACATTTCGGAAGAAATGTAAAACTTATGAATTGAACTATCATAAATTTAATTTATATAAAAAATATAATAATTCATAAAATTAATTTTATAAAAAATATAATTGATAAAATATTTTTATTTAATTTTAGAAGTTTCAAAATAGATGAATTATATATATATATATATATATATATATTAAAACCTATTTGTTAGGGTGGTTCGAGTAAACATGACTCAGTCAAATTATCAGTGGTTTCCTGGCTAAAGGTTTGTATGAGCCCATGGCTTTACCCATGATATATGTGTAGAATATAGTCTATTTGCAAGAGGAAAGAATCAAGGTAAATTGATCCTCGTGACCAGTGGAATCCCATCCATAGTGTCTTTAGACACCACCACTTCTCTTAGTGTTTCCTAATCCTAACAACTAGTATCATAGCCTAGTGAATATCAAAGAAAAAAGATGAGATGTCTGCTACAAGTAGTGACAATAATGGTAGTGGTTTTAATGTTCACCACAATGATGGCCCTAGTTGTGCAAAGTTCACTAATTTGTTTGAGAAAAAGGTGCGCATGAAAAAGTAGGATCATAGGAAAGAGAGACAATGCATGAAAGAGATGTTTATGTCCATTTTGAGGGAGTATATAAAGCACATGACAAAGTAGATGTTCATGACATAACAAATGTCCATGCCCATGGAGCAAGGAAAGTCGAGAGAACGAGCTTTGTTGTATGTGAGAGGTGGAGTAGATGGGTATAGCTCCAAAAAGAGATTTGTTGCAGTTGATGAAAGAATAAGTGAAAGAAATGAGTAGAACCATTCGAGGAATCTATAGAAAAGTGCATGAAATATTGTGCATGACCAATGGAGATTACAAGGAGTGTAGTAATCTTTGGATGGAATTTGAGCCAAGAGAGAGGCTTGTTAGCTTGGCAGTGTGACAATGTGAGAAATGCATCAAAAGGTGTGACATAGGCTTGCACGGGGAGGCAAAGTAGGCTTGGCACTGAGAAAAACTTGTGGAGAAGAAGCCCACTCCGAAGGGTGAGAAGAAGTTATCGAGAGAAGCCCGCGATGATTAGTTGCAGGAACTAGAGAAACAACAAGACCCATGAAAAGGAGACTAATTAGAACAACCTATGAGAAATATTGTTGATATAATGAAGACATCTAAGAATTATCACATTTCTAAGCCGTCGTAGTAGGCCATGCACTGGGACTAGCAGGTTTGGGAGGCCGTGGAGAAGTTGCTGGGAAAATATTGCATATGTGTAGCGCAAGGCTATAGTGGTAGTGATAAAAGTGAATGAAGCCAATTAAAAGGGTGCAAGTTGTGCTAAGGAGAGATTGCATGGATATTCTGAGTGCAAATGATGTTGGAATGCTAGGTAAATATATTGATCAACAAAGCTTAGAGATGTAGTAAGAGAGTGGTCATATGGACGAAAAATTGGAGTTAGAGTCAATTGTGTTTGAGGATAGTGAAGGAGCTAGTATGTAAAGAGAGTCGCAATGGTGTGATAACAACAGTGGTGTGTGAACACCCTAAGGGTTTTAGTCCAAGGCAGGTGTATTTCCCCAGGAAATTGTAAGACCTATTGTTCAAGCATACATGTTGCACAAGAGCATGGATTGTTGTAAGGCCTTAAGACTTTGATCAGGCATACATGTAGTGCAGTGGCACATGGAATCATCAAGTTGTGGAATGGACCACTTGGATAGATACTAGGGTGCTAGATGTATTTGAATCCTAGCTTGGGGGGAATGTGAGATCTTAGGTGAGATTGTTAATGAATGATTGAGATTGGGTTAATCTCCCTTAGTTAAGTTTAAAGGTGGGATTGTTAGGGTAGTTTGGATAAACTTGAATCAGGTCAAGCAAGCTACTATCAATTTTTGGGCTCCTGGTTTATGATAACATATGGTTTTTTCCATGGTATTCATCTCTTATGTAGCATATTTAAAGGTGTAAAGACTCTATGTTAATTGGTCCATGTTAGAAAAATAATTTCTATGATCCCACTAGTCATCAATGCCAATTTACTGAGTCTTTCTAGCTTTAAATAAGCTATATTCCACACACATACCATGGGAGAAACCATCGGTTGTCACAAAATTGGAGTCGGGAAACCACTAGTTACTTGACCAAGTCAAGTGTACCCGAACCACACTCACATTGTTTTCATAAATTTATTAATTAACATTTTTAAATTTGTTGATTATCATGTTTTTTTGGTGAAATTATGAAAATTTCCCGTAATTATTGTTCTTAACATGTCACTCACTCATTTTGAATTTATATTTCTTTTGAAGGTATTTCTTGATACATGTATATTGGTTACATTACTTATAAATTGTTTTGTGAATAATCTTGAAACACAATTGATTTATATTACCTCCATCATGGTAGATTTATAGAATATGTTTGGGTGTTCCTCAATCAACTCCAAATTTAATGACTGTAACTTCATTTTTGGAATGTAAAGGTGTTTTTATTTCTATATTTCATTTGTTTTATTATTTATCAATTTAGATTCTTAATAAAAAATTTCACTCCCACAGCCATGTTAATTTTACTTTCTATCTCCGCTGATTTATATTTAATTTAATATATTGCGTAAAAATGTTTTTGACAAGCTCTTTATTTAAAAACTATGACTTAATAATGTTCCCTTGAATTGCAAATCCATAATAAGTAAACACAAGCTTCGTCTTCATCATATATGTCCCTCCATTAGGTCTCACTTACACTCAATTTACAAAAAAATATATATATATATAATACCTTTGTTATTAAGCAAGTTGGATTATTACGCCGTAAGGCGTTCCCTTTGAAATGAATTGCCCCAGCTGTCACCGTGTCCTATTGTTCACCGTGGATCTGTGATGTTAGACGATTGAAGGAAATTTGATCGTTGATCAAAAACTGATCATTGCAGTGTTTTTGTTGGGTTTTCAAGAATTATTGGAGCGTGCGGCTATCGGCTTACCTGCGCAATGACAATCCATGCCTGGTTTCTCATGACGTGATCAGCAAGAATCGATCCCTGGACCTGATGACAGTGGCGTCGCGCGGAGCTTCAGAGCGTATTTGTCCCTCCATGCCCTCGAGATCTCAAAAGAATAACAAACACCTGTGAATTGAAAGGCACCTTCGGCTTCAGTCCTTCCTCTGCAGGCAGAACAGAGGAGAGAAGCAAAGCGCAGTGCGAGACACACGAGGGCGGATAATAGTTGGGCTCAACTTTGACCTCTGTGTAAGGTGTTCTCTTCATTCAATTCCAATTAATTACTTTATCAATTATGTTCCAAATGGCGATTGAAACACCATTTTCTGGTCTTCTGGTTCATGCCCTTCCTCCACAAGTGCTTCGGCTGAACTTCTTGATTATTTTAAAATTGTATTTTTTAAAATTGAAATCAAATCATGGAACTTAGTCCAAGAATCTACTGCCTCAGCTGTTAGATCTCTAAACCATCTCCTTACCTCTCCATCGAGAGATTGAGTGAACAATCTCATGAAAACATCATTGTGTTGAATCTCAAAGGAATCTGTGAAGTTTTGAAAAGCTTTCCTATGCTGTTCTGCTGAAATATTATCCTCTCCATTAAACTTGGGAAGATACTTGAGATACTTCAAGGGCAAATCATGAAGAACATATGGTAGTTTAAGAGGCCCATATCTTTTTAAAACCCATGGATGAAAATTTGCAGAATGATTACAGGATGAATTATTAATTGTTGGGGCAAAAATAACATTATTTTGTTCAAGATGACTTATAGAAAGATCATCATTATTTTTAGAATATGAAGAGGAATTTTCTTACCAAAGGATATGAGAAGAAATGAAAATTTCCTTTTCTGACAATGGGAATAAGTTTCTGAGTATGGTACTCTTTATTTGTACAACATAGAAGAAAACTCTCATCAACTGGATAGGAAGAACCAACAATGAGCCAAGTAATAGAATCAAAATTTCTTGGAAATCTTGATCAAAATTTTATTAGCAGAATTTACTGACGAGAGAAATCTTGAAAACCAGTGAAGTGGCCAGGTGAAAATACAAACAACCTATACCTGATTCTTGTTCACCTTCAAAAATTAGATCTGAAAATTTAAGAATCCCATGGAAAATTTTCAAACTTTCGCTCCTCGGCAAAGACGCCAAATTTGATGTTGTTTCATGGAGACAATTCCTGGCTAGGGAATCAGTGCCCAGGCATCAAAATGTTTTATCAACCTGTGAAATGTGAATAGGTATTTGATAAATTAGTGAGACTGTAATAAGTCTTCAAAACCCTAAAAGCTCCTTTCTTTCCATCAAATAGGCTAATTTATCAAAAGATGCAGACTTAATCAGCCATTAAAGAGTGATAGAAGAATGAAGGATAATGGCTAATCCCTCAATTTATGTCCACCGTCGATTTATGTTGAGTGGTTTGGGCTTATATCCCCACTGCCCCCCTGTTAAAAGTCAAAAACACCGAGGGGTCCATAATTAACTTGGTCTGATAGATCTCTGCTGCTCTGTGGCCACAGTACACACTGAACTTCTTCTTGATAGAGTTGTCAATCTCACCTGCATATTGTAGGCCTGCCCCAGAGTTCCTCTGTCTTTCTTCCTTTTTGCATCACGATAATGATCACCATTGGTTGATTTTGTAATAGTATCACTGCCATTCCTATTACGAGGTAGTGTTTGAAAATTGACACGCAGGTGAGGCATCTCAGGTAGAAGCACGATGTGGTGCAGGCTATGCATCTTATTTTTTACAGTCCATTTTCCTATGTTGTTCTGCTGAAATATTATCCTCTCCATTAAACTTGGGACGATACTTGAGATACTTCAAGGGCAAATCATGAAGAACATATGGTAGTTTAAGAGGCCCATATCTTTTTAAAACCCATGGATGAAAACTTGCAGAATGATTACAGGATGAATTACTAATTGTTGGGGCAGAAATAACATTATTTTGTTCAAGATGACTTATAGAAAGATCATCATTATTTTTAGAATATGAAGAGGAATTTTCTGACCAAAGGATATGAGAAGAAATGAAAATTTCCTTTTCTGAGAATGGGAATAACTTTCTGAGTATGCTACTCTTTATTTGTACAAGATAGAAGAAAACTCTCATCAACTGGATAGGAAGAACCAACAATGAGCCAAGTAACAAAATCAAAATTTCTTGGAAAATGGATGTTATCTATACCTGTTTTCTCTTGAAAGAATACTCCTTTTTTTATCAGCAGAATTTAGAAATCTTGAAAACCAGTGAAGTGGCCAGGTGAAAATACAAACAGCCTATACCTGATTCTTGTTCACCTTCAAAAATTAGATCTGAAAATTCAAGAATCCCATGGAAAATTTTCAAACTTTTGCTCCTCCGCAAAGACGCCAAATTTGATGTTGTTTCATGGAGACAATTCCTGGCTAGGGAATCAGTGCCGAGGCATCAAAATGTTTTATCAACCTGTGAAATGTGAATAGGTATTTGATAAATTAGTGAGACTCTAATAAGTCTTCAAAACCCTAAAATCTCCTTTCTTTCCATCAAATAGGCCAATTTATCAAAATTTGCAGACTTAATCAGCCATTAAAGAGTGATAGAAGAATGAAGGATAATGGCTAATCCCTCAATTTATGTCCATCGTCGATTTATGTTGAGTGGTTTGGGCTTATATCCCCACTGCCCCCCTATCAAAAGTCAAAAACACCGAGGGGTCCATAATTAACTTGGTCTGATAGATCTCTTCTGCGATGTGGCCTCAGTACACACTGAACTTCTTCTTGATAGAGTTGTCAATCTCACCTTCATATTGTAGGCCTACCCCAGAGTTCCTCTGCGTTTCTTCCTTTTTGCATCACGATAATGATCACCATTGGTTGATTTTGTAATAGTATCACTGCCATTCCTATTACGAGGTAGTGTTTGAAAATTGACACGCAGGTGAGGCATCTCGGGTAGAAGCACGATGTGGTGCAGGCTAGCGAAAGGACATAGATAAAGCAGTTTTAATTGATGGTGGCCTTCGGCTAGTGTCATCTAATCCATGGCGATTACTATTACCAGTTACTCCTGCATGCCAAGTAGGAAGATTCATTCATTCCAAATGAGCGGTAATTTGACGCATGATAGGTACCATTATGTAAGGAAAAAGTGTATCAAAATAGTACTGCCATAGAAATAAAACACGAACATAAACACCCATTGTGGTCATCCTTCCATTTGATCCTACTCATCTTTAACATAAGGCTCAAGCAATCCCATAATGTCTTAAGATTTGCAACATAATGCAAGTACAAGGAACCAATACATCTCATGTATGGAAAATCCTCGTGCATTTGCGCCATTGTTAACTTGATGATAAAAATTTGTAGGGAAGGCAAAATGCTGTAGAGGGACCCCTACAATTCCCTGTCGTCTATAGTTCTACAATGACCAACTTGACAACTTGTCCTCCTAAATAGAGACCCTAGACATGCTTGTACACACTGGTTTCATAATGGGTAAAGTCCTCATAAATAGAAAATGAGACCTCTATCGGACCTCTTTTGAAACCTTAGCCATTATATTATATGGCTCTGACTTGATTTTGCATGCATTTGCATTGTAGTGGTTGGAGTGTGACCACTTCTGATTATACACTGAGGCGTTGTGTATGAAGGCTCACATCCAAGATGATTACAACTATTGTTGTCAAAGTAGGGATCACATTGATCGGTTATAACACCCCTTCAACTGAAATAACGTCATGTAGATACTAGAAAATCACCATTGCACCCCGCTCCACATCTAAATCCACAGCATGCCACTACATCGTTTTCTAAGAGAGTGGCATTCATTTGAAAGTGAATGCAAAATCGTGACGATTTCAGTGTATGTAAATGAAAAATTAATAGATCAATTTAATCTTAATTTTGACGGATTTGATTATTTTTAATAATGAAATATTTTTTAATTATTTTTAATAATGAAATTTTTTTAAATTTAAATTTAAATAAAATTTATATTTTCATAATATATATTTTCACACATAAAGGTTGAAATAAAAATATTTTAATTAAAATAGAAATTATAATATTTTATTATTATTATTATTATTATTATTTTTATTAATATTTATAGATATTCTATTTAAATTTCATATTAACATTAAAATAATTATACATGTTTCTTTTTATGATAGAAATTATTTTATTATTTATATAGAATTATGAAGGAATTATATATTTCTTTTATATTAGGTTATAAAAAATATATTTCAATACAATAAATAGTTAAAAGAATTAATTGATCATTCTCAATAAAATATCTACTTCTCTCCTATCAAATAGTGTAAAGTTAGTTAAAAGAATTAATTAATCATTCTCAATAAAATATCTACTTCTCTCCTATCAAATAGTGTAAAGTTGCTAAGCTACTGAGTAGCTTTATTGATATATCTATTTTGTAGCTTTACTTTATACTAGTTCATCCAATGGTAATTTTTGAATTTGTCATTTTGGAAAAAAAAAAAAAAAAACATTGTCACAAACTAATCCGAATGCTCAAAAGAAGTTAAGCTAAAACAAGCAAGGAAAATCCAATCACGTTAACAAGTGGTAAAATACTATAAGAAACTTAATGATGTGAAAGTCATTAAAATTCATTCATTCAAGTATGTTGTGGCATAACTCATCGAGCTTTAGTTAACTATGCTGCCATACAACTCATTCACCCATCCATTCCTAGATCCTATTAAAGTAGCACAAGTCTACGAAGTTGTCATGCAAGAACAATCAATGCACAACTATTTTATTATTGTAAAAGTTACCGAAAACTTAATGATGTAATACTAAAGTTCTGGAAAACATTTTATCACTCCTCACATGTGATCCACATGGGCATGTTGACTTGCTTCACAGTAGATGGTGTGAAGGATAAGTGTTTTACTCCAAGCTTCGATGGCTCCAACAATTTTTCATGCATTTTCAAATATGGAACGACAACCATGATGTTGTTCACAATGTCGTATCGTTTCTTTCACCTCTTCCATTACAATCTAATAATATTTTCTAATAACACCATAAATAGGTAGCATATGGAAAAATTACATCTCGGAAGACAAAAACAAAAACAAAAACAAAAAAACTTTAAAATAATGTACAAAAACATGTTCACATCAACAAAAACAATTACATGGATAATGGATAACCTCTACATGACATCACCACCAACGGTAGTTTTTCACTCAACTTGGAAGAATAGACAAACTTCAATTTCGCTTCCTAGAGTAATTTTGATTTTCATACTTATCGGGTGTTGAGCTACAGCTGTCATCAACTAGTAAGTTGGTAGGGCTTAGAAAAGAAACACAGCCAAAATCTGGATCTGAACATTTTTTATGAACAACTCTCAGCTCATTATAACAAATTTCCTGCTTATAATTGATTAAGAAACCTATGATGTCTAGGAGTAGGCAACCTTTAGAAGGTTAAACTCCTTAAAAGCATGATGCCTTAAAAATTAGAAGACTTACTTGAGGCTTGCTTCACAGTAGATGGTGTGAAACCTATGATGTCTAGGAGTAGGCAACCTTTAGAAGGTTAAACTCATTAAAAGCATGATGCCTTAAAAACTAGAAGAAACCTATGATGTCTAGGAGTAGGCAAGCTTTAGAAGGTTAAACTCATTAAAAGCATGATGCCTTAAAAACTAGAAGACTTACTTGAGGCCTGCTTCACAGTAGATTGTGTGAAACCTATGATGTCTAGGAGTAGGCAACCTTTAGAAGGTTAAACTCATTAAAAGCATGATGCCTTAAAAACTAGAAGACTTACTTGAGGCCTGCTTCATAGTAGATGGTGTGAAGGATAAGTGTTTTACTCCAAGCTTCGATGGCTCCAACAATTTTTCATGCATTTTCAAATATGGAAAGACAACCATGATGTTGTTCACAATGTCGTATCGTTTCTTTCACCTCTTCCATTACAATCTACTAGTATTTTCTAATAACACCATAAATATGTAGCATATGGAAAAATTACATCTCGGAAGACAAAAAAACAAAAAAAAACTTTAAAATAATGTACAAAAACATGTTCACATAAACAAAAACAACTACATGGATAATGGATAACCTCTACATGACATTACTATTATTTACAAAATAGCCATATTCAAATACACATAACTAATCATTTCAGGCATAACTCATTATCATCCACCCTAGCTTTCAACAATGTCCATTCACATGTTGCTATTTTTCCACACACTACTATTATTTACAAAATATCCATATTCAAAATACACATAACTAATACTTTCAACTGTAACTCATTATCATCCACCCTTTCTTTCAACAATGTCCATTCACATGTCGCTATTCTTCCACAAACTATTATTATTTATAAAATATCCATTTTCAGAATACACATAACTAACTATTGCAATTGTAACTCATTATCATCCACCCTTGCTTTCAACAATGTCCATTCACATGTCCCTTTTCTTCCCCGCTCTATGATATTCTTCCCCACTCTATGCCTTACGGCGTTTCCTTTGCAACATAAGGTGCAAACGCTAGTTTAAAGATCAACCAACACAATTTGAAACACTTTGATGAAAATACATTATAAAACCAAAAAAAGATATAAAGTGTTCCATAAGTAAACTTTGAGGACAAGATTTTCTAAAGGGGAAGACAGTGTTATGAACATAAGATATAATTAATAACCAGTATATTGAAAAGACATGTCCTAAAAGACATGACTATTCGTGAAGGGGCACCTTTCCTAGTATATAAACATGGCCCTCATTTGTAGCTAAGGTATCTTTTGTACAATCAACATTCTTATATATAAATATTACTTGTCCTATGATGGATAATTACATATTCAAGATATTTTGAATATTAATGAGTATACAAAATTTGTTAGTTACATTAGCAATCACAAAGTAAAGCATATAACAATACTTAAGATATAAAAGCTACTGTAATTTATTATATATACACCTCCTCCCAACAAAACTTGCATACTTGTAACATGATTAAACTTTAGCCTAGGTACAATATTGATACATATTAGCATGATATTTATAGTGGGGAAAAAACTCAAAAAGATAGCACACACTAAGGGATTGGCATAGTGGAACAACCTATTTGGTGAAGGCTTCATCAATTTAGGTAATAAATTTATCATGAAAAGTTAGAAGACAAGCTAGGGTGATTGTTTCCTAATGGATTACAAACACTATTCACTTGATTGGTAATGTTATTCAATAATGTAAATTAGCAAGCTATCCCCATGTATTATTGTAATTTACAATTTGTATTTTATGTTTTGTATTTTTCCTAACATATGTAATTTGGTGTCTCCCAATTGGGTGCAAGGGTTGTGATAATCTCCATGAGTAAGGCTTGCAATGGTCAATATAGTGAATCCATTTGCCCCTCTCATTTTCACTGTGACAAATGGCAATAGAACAATGTAGGATTTGCATGCCATCATTAGGGTGGCGGTGGATCGAAGTTATGTGCCATAATGGTTGTTCTTGGTATACATGTGACAACCATCTATTTGGTACAAGTGATCTGGAAGTTGTCTTTGTAACCTTGCTATGTCATATTTGCACACTTTGGAAAATGACGCCATACCACAAGAGAATTATGGGACCTTAACTCTCATCTTATTTCATAGGAATAGGATTTATGAAGCTTAAGTTTGCACTATGCCTCCATGGGGTTCATGCTCCATGCTATACTTAGGTTTCTAGTACTACTCTCTACATTTCCATTTCCTTTGATTCTTTGCTCCTCTGCATTTTTTTGGTTGCTACCTTTGGTTTTGGAAACTCAGATCCCATCATTTCCGGGCTCCCTTGCATTTCACTGGTAATACTAATATTATGTCTCTTAGTCTATCCTATGTTATCATGTAGTGTGGGACGATAGGATGTATGGGATGTTGTGGTTGTATAGGCCCCTATGGATCTCACATTTAGGATTGTAGCTAGGAAGTTGCCAATGTCTATTGGAATACTCACCCTGCTACACATTCATGGGTAGATTTCAACACTAGAGGTGGAAACTCCATTGGATAATGATGCAATGCATGATTGAAATATTGTCCAATTGATAATGGGGTACTTGATTTAAGGAATTCTAGCACCAGAGACATAAAATATTGGAAGAATGTGAAGTTATATTGACACATCAAGACCTTGGAGGGGAAAATCTTATAGGAAAAATATGAAATCAGGGAGGAAGTATTATTATTGTTGGATGAGGTCATGCTCTAACTTAAAGATGTAAGCTCTAAGTTCCATTTCTCCTTTGTTCAAACTCTTCCGGCAAGCATGTTGCTACTCATTAAAGTATCCATATTTCTCCAAGTGCTAATTTTCACATTATAGAATGATATATTAATATTTAGGCATGTAGTTTTTTTTTTTTTTTAATAATCTATCAAAGCTTATCTACTTTTACTTCCATAGAGATAAACATGGTAGCTATATGCATATTTTTGTTTTTTTGCTAGCTTGGATGCTCTGCTTCTTTTGAATTTATCTCAAACTCTATGGATATAAATTCTATACTTTTGATATTGGTTGGATTTTTGAAGTGATAGACAAAAGAAAAACTTGTTATATTTTTAAGAATTTCCAGTTAATTAATAGAAAAACTCAAACTCACTAAAAAAAAATGTATAATTTGGTTGGTATTCATTTATTTATTTTCTGAATATTAGCTTCTTTTTTTTACTTTAAGTGACTTAATTTTTATGTAGATAAACTACATTTTATTATATTATTATTAAAATAAATATATTTATATAGATAAACTACATTTTATTATTATTAAAATAAATAAAATTTAGATGGAGTGGTCTAGATTTTCTTTTATAAAACTTAATCATATAAAATTATAATTTCACAGGGCGTTCAAAGAAACAACAAAAACAAAACAACTTTTCTCACTTACATAACCTGCCGAATGAAACATAGTTTTCCTTTGACCTGGACATAAGTCTATTAACCCAAACCTTAATTTGAAATCTAAACATCCATTCATGAGATGTATACACAATGAAATTTCCATAAATTTGACACTAATAAATAATAGAATAACCAAAGATCCTTCATCCAGCTCTACCATGGTTGAGAACAGTGACAACGATATTGAATGCACAATCATATAGCCATCTACGATAGTTCACAAGGAGGATCACAACAATAGGGAAGGCACAAATGAGGCTGGGACTCTATGCCAACAATATGTGAAATGGTAATAAAAAAGATTTTCTGAATATCGATTACTGATTTTATCTATCATCAATATTCCCTCCTTCCACTCTGGGCCATGACCTACTTCCTCGATATATTAACACAATTACAGGGCCGTAATTAGCCTTGTGAACTCATATCTAGTCTGCTTCTCCATCGAGATAAGTTTGACTGATCAGAACATAGTGCTTGACAACATCCTCTATGGTTTGATCCGAGGGGTTAGGATCACTGTGAACCAACCACATCACGTGTTGGAAGCTCTGCACATCGCAAGGGATGGTGAGAACCCCACTCTGATCCATTCCAAACTCCTCCGCCGATCTCTCCATGAGAGCGCGTATAAGTGGGTGATTTAAACAAGAGATGGGCAAAGAGAATCGTATTCTCTCCTTCCCTACATCGACAGAAAAACATCCTTCTGCGGTAACAAAACCATCCTCAGAATTAGAATAATCAGAAACAAAGTGAGGCAACGTTCCAGGCTGGGACTTTAGCGAGATATAGGCTATATTCGACTTACGCGGTCGCAATAATAACTTTGATACCATTCTTCTGATGCCCCCCATTTTCATAAAGGAGGTTGCTGCCAACAAATATAAATCCCAAAACCGTGGTGAGACAACCAATGCTCTAAAAATGAAATCGGAAAATCCCTTCGAGATGGTCTACAGACCTACAGGAATTTACTGCCCTGATCTCTCCATTGCACACGCAAAAACGACATTTCCTCTACTGCACGGGACCGTACTCTGTTCCCCCTGATCTCTCCATCGCACACGCTAAAACGACATTTCATTGACTGAACGGGACCGTACTCCATTCCAGTCATGATTGGTGTACGTTGTTTGGTGAACAGTGTGAAAGCACAGACAGATTTTCAACGCCTGATTTATAATATTAGATACCCGCTCTAATATTGGTGGTGAGTTATGGCACCATTGTCAAAGGATTAGCTGAATACGGCCAGCAACCCTTCTTTTGGGCCCAAGTGCAGTTAACGTAAGGCTTCTTTATATCAAAAGCAAATAATAAAAATCAACGATTGCGTGATCATGTGATATTAATTACATATTAATAACGGAGTAAGTAGGAAAGAAATTTAGGGAATAAAATTATGTATTCTAGAAGATATTTTTTTATTTGTTTTCCGAAGTTGATTAAGTTAAAACCTACCTTTTATTTTAGAATTTGTTGGGTGTGCTGACTATCCATTTGTAAATAGTAAGCCATCCATACCCCTTTTCTAAATTACAGTTTGTCCATAATCTTCACTGAGGGTAAGATTCATTTGTACGTGCGTTATATTGTGTTATATTGTGGTTGTGTGCATATGGGGTGTAATTTTTTTGATTTAATTTATTTATAAATATGATAAAAGTTGAATTTAAATATTATACAAATATATACCCAACGGATTTTTAAAATGGGTAAGAAAAGTAAGATATTCACTCAACAAAATCTCAATCCAACTCTAAATTTAAGCATTGTTTTCAAGTCTTTCATTTAATGCTTACATGTCAAAATTAATATCACAAAGATTAATACAAAAATGACAAATTAGCACTTGTGGGCATTTTGAAATCTCACCGACCATGCTCTTTCTCCACCACAATCTTCAAACTTCCCACTTGACTCATTTAATGTGCAATTGTCTCCGACTATCGAGCTTGCATGATCAACACTATTGACATTATTTTAAATCTAAAAAACAAAAACTAGATATTAGATTATGTATTTAAAACCAATAACTAAAACAATGACTAAATTAATAATAAACAATTATAAAGCAAAATTACATCATCTAACATGTCGGCTATTATTCATTCCCATCCCAACCCTAGCCTTATTTAAACCTCATTGAGTTTTGACTTATTTCACTCATGGATCTAGTCCTGATGATGAACCACAGAGGTTGGTTCGAAATGTCGATTCCAATCAAACATGAATGCGATGACTCCAAAGATAGTACTACAAAGAATATAGATCGCAGAAGCCTCAAATCAATAACTATTGACATACTTTATTATGACAAGTTACATAGCTCATTGCAGTTGTTAGAAAATATAGCGAAGTAACCGAACCATCCTATGGACAAACTCTCATATGTTAGATGACATAGCTTGTTGTATCTGAGAATCTCTCTAGCACACTTAGCAACATATAAGGAGAACATGTAGTTGATGTTCCTGGATTTATTCGACCCATCAACTTTATAACAAACGGTAGACGTAACCAAATCAATGATATGTTCTCGTTGCACCATATATAATGAAAACCGCTTATTTAAATTATATTATTGTATTTTATTATTGGTTCTTCATAACGTAAAATTTTACAAACTCAATTATAACTATATATATCACCCAAAAACTCCTAATCACCCATTACTGAAGCTTGTCTGTCAATATTAACATGGAAATCCATATGAATATTAAGATGGAAATGTGGCTACAACGATCTATTTCCTTTTACAAGTAAGGTATATTAAAATATTCTACACAATGATTGTAATGATATTGTCCATGTTTGTGAATATCATGGATGAAAACCAATGTGCAGCTGAAAATCGTAGATCGTCATTCTTCACATTCTTGGGGATGGGTGCACAAAATGGATCAGGGGAAGCACTGTGGAACACAAGTTCCTACGGACCAAGCTAGCAAGCATGTAGGGGTTGAGATACTTCTCAGGTTTCATTATCTGTTTTGACCAACATCCATTTGATAACATTTATGGTTGGTTTGATCCCGTGAATCAATGAATTCACAATGAGGTTGATCGCTCGTCATCTGTAGACACAAACACTAATGTACATGCTTATGAATGAGTGGTAATGAGAGTGATTTTTAATTTGCAACACTCAAAGAAAGCTCATAATGGCTATTGGTTGGCTCTGCAAGTATATGTACATGCCCACCAAAATGGATGTGTCGAGGGCATCATAAGACCATCATTATCTTTCTAGGCTAAATCAATGCACAGCACATCAAACTTAATAGACAAAACCTGCAACAATAACCAACATGCCCTAATGATATTGACAATACAGTAATGGAGTCTTACTAGTGTCTTACTAGTCTTACACCTGAATCAGAGCCGAGATGTTCAGTAACTGCAACATGCCTAATACCTTCATCTATGATCCAAACATTTGTCTTAGTATTGACAATATAATGAGCTTCGAGAGCAAGGTGGATCTAAGCGGGATGAAGTTTAATTGTAACATATCACATCTAGGTAAGTTGGGCGCACTCTCTGTATATCAACAAGTTGTCTCACTACCAAATTCACCTATATCAAGTTAATGCCCAAATGCCTCAGCATAACCACCTTTACTTATTACCGTCAGTTTTCTCCGTGAGGATGTTGTGTTTACCTGATGGCAAATCTCTTTAAAAAATAACTAACTTGCTATGACATTATGCTCTTAAAACAAATACGTACACTCTCCATTTTTTTCGGCCCGAAGGGGCTGAGAGCCAGCGCATATGGGCTCATGCATACCAATTATTTTATTTTTCACTTAATTCATTCACAAATATTATACAAATATATAGTTGGATTGAGATCCCACTGATTTTAAATATAGATAAAGAATTTGAAATATTCTCTCAACAAAATATCAAACCAACTCGAAACTTTCATATAAACATTATCTCCAAATTTTATATATATAACATTTTATTGAAATAAATATATATTATAAAACTATTTTAAACTGTAACAATAATCCTATAACCAAATACATAATTTTCCAACAAAATATATAGTATGATTTAACAATTTATAAATATCCCATAAACTATAAAATATAAATTTGATTTAACAACTTATATAAATTCTTAAGCTTTGATTTCAAATCAGCTAAAATATGAAAACCATTTAAACTTTGATTTCAAATCATAAGCTAAAATATAAAAACCATTTTGTTAGACCCAAACTTCCAGCAAAGTTCCTATTTCCTTTTAAGAATTCTTTAATGAGATCTTTGATCCCACGTATAATTTTTAAGTCATAAAAATATTAGACAAGCCATTCATCATTTTTAACTTAATCTATCATTTTGAGATTCAGAATAAAATAAATGATTATATAATTGTATATATATGAATATAAAAATTTATATTATTATAAATATTTTTAAGTCATAAATTCTTTTATGAGATCTTTGATTCCACCTATATTAGATAACACAATTCATCATTTTTAACTTAATCTATCATTTTGAGAGTCAAAATAAAATAAATGATTATGTAATCATATATATATATATATGAATATTAAAAATTTATATTATTATAAATAAAATTTATATTTTTCTTACACATTAAAATACTTTAAATTTCATGATTTATTATATAATTTTAAATATAAAAATAAAGCTTAATTCATAAACCATGATTTGAGTCATGAACACCATCCCTATCATAACTAAATATTTCTATAAACCATGAACGAGGTCATTAAAACCATTTCTACTATAAAGAAATATCAGATATGTTATTTCTTTTCATACACTAGAAAGTCGACCGAATTTATAAATCTTACCTACCCTTTGAAAGTTAATTAAATCTCTATTCCTAAATATTAGCTTTACTCCATCTGATCCCTTCTTGATTTCCTCCATCCTCAAAATTAAGAGTGTCGAATGGTCTGTATTGGTGGTCGGTTGGAAAGTGGTTGGAAAGTGAGTTCCTACGACAAAGTACAAGACATGTAATTTCAAGGATTAGATAGGGGAGAGATTCCTATTCTTGTGCAGGGACCAGTAGTTGATATAATACTGGTCCCACCAAACCACCAGTGATTAAGACTTTTGAAACCAATATTTAAACAGAAATAAATAACATTGTGTTTAAATAAGTTTTAAATTATGTCCAAAAATCACCCATATATTGACTGGGCCCACAACTGTCCATAAATAGTATTTAACTATTTAATATTGCAAAACATATTGACCCAAGTAGAAAACAGCTAGAGCCATAAAGGCTTCCAAACTGGTCTATTCCAGAAGTACAAAACAGCAGTCACTTCAACCCCCACTCATCAGAACTGCAACTTTGCATCCCAAATAAATATGCCTACCTGCACATAACAAAAGGAATGTATGTCAGCCATAACTGCTGTGTTGTTCAACAACTAAACACCCTATGTTCAATAAATGACACCCAACCCAACAACAATTAAATCCAATTTGTTCAATAAATGACACCCAACCCAATAACAATTAAATCCACTTTGTTCAATAAATGACACCCAGACCCAATAACTGCAATAAATGACAACCAACTCACTCTATTTCTCATTAAAACAGATCAAAGCACATGGATCAACAAATAAACAATTCCCAACCATTAGATCACAGCAAATTAAATCCATACCACACATTCAAAATGAAGCCATTGCAATCCATGTGCATCCATGTCCACCAATTAAAATCAAGTCCCCAAAACTATAAAAGAAGTCCACCCACTGTTGAAGTTGCATCTTATGCTTTCAAACTATTCAGCAAACTTCAAGACAACATCACAGAACAGTAGCCAATATATTCAAGTCAGTTATATGAATTACAACTCATTCTTCTTACAGTTCTGTTTTTATTGTTTTCATTTATCAAATTTCTTACATTACAGTTCTTTCCATTCATTTATCAGATTTCTTACATTACAGTTCTGTCCATAGGGTGGTGACAGTTAACCTATACAGTTACAGTTAACTTTTTTTATACAGAGTTTATGTATGTGTTCTAGCTTATAGAGTTAAGCTATCGAATACAGTCGTATCCATCTAATCAATGTCACAGGTTGCTTACCTTACAGGAATTGAAGGTTAGCTTACACGAATTATTCGATCATCAACTTCATAGGGATTACAACTTACATATCACAAATGTTACGTATGTCCAAATGTTACGTATGTCGTGCTAGTACTGTAGTCATAGCTTGTTTACCTAACAGGAATTGAACCTTCAACCTTAGCTTACAGGAATTGAACCTTGAACCTTAGCTTACAGGAATTTAGCGATAGCTTGTTTACCTAACAGGAATTGAACCTTGAACCTTAGCTTACAGGAATTGAACCTTTATTATGGCTTGGGTTCTATGGTTCCTCCATAAGAACACTGAACGCCTAGCTTCGCAGAGCAGCTCTCCCCCAGCCCACAACATAGTGTGGAATCTGGATCGTTTCATCGAGCACCATTTCTTTTAGATATAAAGGTGTTCTGACTCTATTGGATCAAGTCATAATCTACGCCTTTTACTAGTATACTACTATGGGGAGAGACTAAGCTCTATTTCAGAGATTGGACTCTCTTATTTTGATTAGCCCCTACTAGTAAGAAGCTGTTCCCGAGCCAGGTTCCCTGGATCCACTCCTAGTCGGGCCTAAATGAATGAATGAAGAAGGGGGCGGGCAGCACTCTAAAGAAAGAAGCCTTTGCTCGTTGGACAGCTACCGAACTGGCTTGCTTGACTTACTTTACTGGTCGACAACTATATTATTATAAGACCTCCTGTCAGAAAGAAGGAAAGGTTATTGTAAAAGAAAGAATGCCAGCCGATGTCAAACTGTACTCCTAGTGTGAACCATCCGATTTTGGGCAATTCAGAAGTGACAAGATCCGAGTGAACATGGATGAGTTAAAACATAGAACATAAACGAATTGTAACTTTAATGACTCTGATAAACTTAGTAATTTTTCACATATTTTCAGAAGCATGAAGCTATTGAGAAAGCAAACATTTTGATATTGAGTCGAAAGACTGCAAATAAGTGAATTTATACTACTGATGAATGGACCATAGAACTGGGGAATGGTATCTTAGAATGGAAACCCGAGCAGATGACCATTTCTCTTTATTGGATTAGATGACTGTAAGATTTTAGATAATGAGAAAACACAATTATAAGTAACATATCAGATGACAGTCTTATTGGCCTTCATATCTTTTCACCTCGTTGAGCTCGAGACCTTAGGGTATGGAGAGCCCGAGCCATACGGAGTTGTAAAAGTTGGACCAAAGGAATGGGGATTTACATAATTCAGCACTGTAAATTAAGTCACAGATAATGGAGAGAAATCTTGGAGCAGAGATTGTTCTTCACAATATTCAAAATAAGTAAATAAATTATATGAGAAAATATAAAAAAATAAATGACTGCAATGAAACTCAATTAAACTGAAGTAAAACCATTTGTCTATGACACCTGGGAGACCATAGAATCATAATGTAACAAGCTCTGTATCCAAAATGTTTTGTCCTTACTGAAAAAATGAAAAATGTGGGTAACATAATTTTCAATTGGTAATAGAATTTGATCATGGGTAAACAAGTAGAAGGAATCAAAGACCAAGATTTTTTAATTCCAAAAATGTAGAGAAAATTAGGAATAGCATTAAATATCCTCAAATTGTTAGCAACTATAGAATAATATTTGTTCTGAAATATTTCATCTCTTATCAAATTGAAATTCAACACACAATCTCAGTGAAATATTCATGGCCAAAAAAGTTACAAATTCGATCCTTGTTAAATATCAAAAAACTGAGTCTTTCTTTGACAGCTGAAAACAAATGCTCTATCAGGACAAAATCAACAAATTGAGTCTTTCTTTGACAACGTTGAAAAAAAATGCTTTGTTAGGACAAATTGTTGCATGAATCTGTGACCTAAAGGCCTAAGCTCATTGTGTCCATGGGAAAATTTGCACTTCAACCCATTTGAATAGGTTCCCTTTTTCTCATAATGCATGGACAACTTGATTTTATAATTATTTACCTCGTCATAAATGTTGGAACTTATTGCATTGCCATAAATTGTTTCTAGTTTCTGACCAAAAATAGAAAGTTCGGGCTGACCCTTTTGAAGTTCTTCTTCTGAGTGAGCAAACTGACAATCAGTTCCCCACCCACACTTCTTTTTAGCCTAATAAAAATGGAAAATAACATATTTGTATGGAGGAAGTGTAACTATTTTAGTAGCACGTATCTCCTTCACATTTGATAATTTCCTGTAACAAGCTCTGTATCCAAAATGTTTTGATAATTTCCTGTAATAGAGGAAAAGTAATTTTTGTAGAAGTAATAAAGCATAATTTAACATATATTCTAATGTCTAAATGCATGCAATAATTTTACAGGTTGTTGCATCTATGGCAAAAGGAAGTTACTCTGCTCGTACAAGGAGAAGTGGCAGGAGAGTGACAAGGGGTGCGCAGCTGCGATGCACATCGTCTGATGATGACAGGCCAGCTGATGTCGATGCCAGCAATGCACCAGGGAACATTGTTGAAGATGACCATGTGACAGCCGCTGATGTTAACACACCATCAGCCACAGAACCACCATCAACAACAGTCCAAGGGGCAAGCTCAACTAAAAAGATCAGTGCTATAAGAGGATGGACAAAAGAACAAATGTTAGTTGCAATTGACGACATAGAGTTTAATGGATACTCAGTTCGGGCATCTGCAAAAAAACATGGTATTCCTCCCTCGTCAATACATTATTGGATAAATGGACTGACTCATACAAAACGTAGAGGGCCTCTTACAGTTATGACTGAGGATGAGGAGGCCGAGGTGGTTGAGTGGTGTAAAGAGATGGCCCAACTGGGACATGGGCTAGAGTTGATACAACTCAAATCAACAGTTGCTCAAATCTGTCAAGGGAGGCCAAACCCATTCAAAGATGGGTTTCCTGGTAAATCATGGTGGTTTGGGTTTAAAACAAGGCATCCAGAACTTGTATTGCGTACTGCTGAGGGCCTTGACAGAGACAGAGCATTAAATTTGCGCCCTGCAGTTGTGCAAAAATTCTATGACACACTTTCTAGTGCTTATGATAAACATTCTTATGGAGCAGACCATATATGGAACTGTGATGAAACAGGTTTACAGGCAGGGAGGAATTGTGGCATGCGGGTAATTGCCAAGAGAGGGAGCCGAAATGTGCCAAAGATTTTGCCCAAGAGCAGGGAGTGGATAACTATTTTATGTTGTGTTAATGCAATTGGTACTTCAATCCCAGGATTTTATCTATTCAAAGGTAAAAATCAACTGAAAAACTATATACAGAACTGTGAACCAGGTGCATGCATGGCTGCACATCCCCATGCATGGATGACTAAAGAACTGTTTCTAAGTTGGCTTTTTCACTTTGCTGCATCGGTACCAGGTGGCGTCTCGCCTAATAACAGACACCTTTTGATATTAGATGGCCATGGGAGCCACATGGCTGTACAAACAATTGAGGAAGCAAACAATTTAGGCATCGACCTGTTGACATTGCCCGCTCATACCACTCATAGGCTGCAACCCCTTGATGTTAGTGTGTTTGGCCCTTTCAAGAACTATTTCAGGTCGGAGCGTGCTGCATGGATGGCAAAGAATCCAGGGGTTGAGGTGAAAAGGTTTGAGCTAGCAGAGCTTGCAAGTAAAGCTTTTAAAAGGGCTTTGACACCATCAAATATCAAGGCTGGCTTTAGGAGGACAGGAATCTGGCCACTGAACTATGATGCTCTTATGCATGACACTGGTTGTAGCCAAGCGTTTCATGTGGATGGTCAGGAAGAAGGGAATGTCCAAACATGTGTTGAAGTGCAAGAAGTAGATGACCAAGATGATGTTGTTGCAGCTGGTAATATGATTTCCCTGTCTCAAGGACAGTTATATGCTGAAGATGATGAAACTGTGTGTGAAACACAATATAACAATGAACAAATTCCTAGTAACATGGAGATTGTTCCACCAACTCAAGAACATCAAATTCCTGTCGCTGATATTGCTAATGATATTGTTGAACATGCAGTTGACAATGACCAATTGACATTGCCAAGCCAAGTAACCCCACCTTCATGGCTAGCAGAAGCAATGATCAATTTGAATGCACATAGTGTCTCAGCAACCAATGAAGAAAGCATGAACATGCCCTCACAACCAGCAGAATTGAACAGTGAAATTGTTCATTTTTTTGTGGACAATAGATCAATGGAAGAAGATGAAGGACATAATGAGGCATCAAATGAAGATAATGATATGGTTCAATCAGTTCCAACAGATACTGAAAGGGAAGTACCAAGCAATGACATGCAGGTGGAAGGGGTGGAGAAGACACTTGGACGGTTCCTAAAGCTACCAGTAGAGAGAGTATCAATGAGAAAAACGCAAGGTGCACCGGGTAGTCTTCGTCTGGGCCGAAGCTCACAGCTACTCACCTCAGAGGACTATATAAACCTGTTAGTTGAGTCAGAAAAAAAGAAACTTGAAATGCAAGAATTAAAACAGAAAAAGAAGGATATGGTCAAGGAGAAGAAGGCAGCAAGGATTGTTGCAGCACAACAGCGAGCAGAAGAAAGGATTGAAAGAGATAAAGCAAGGCAAGTTAAGGACCAACAAAAGCAAATGGCAAGACAGGAAAAGGAAAAACGAAAGGCACAACAAATGCTTGAAAAGGAACAAGGGATGATCAACGATACAAGAATAGATGATGAAACTAGGATTATTTCAAACTCATTGGACTCCATTGCAGATAATACACCATTATTCCAAGATCTCATAAACATTCAAGTGCCCCACTATCAAACCGAGGGTTTACCCACTTGCCTTGTTCCTACCAGAGCTGGTGTCAATTATCTGTATGCTCATTACACACCTCCACTTAATGCAGGGGTCAGTAGTGCAAATGTGAGGTATGGGTACTCAATACCTCCATGGTTGGAAGCTGCAAATTGGAATCAATCATATGGCAACAATCGACCATTTCCTAATCAGCCCTTGACTGGTAGGCCAACCTACCTGGCTCAAGAAGGTAACTCAGGGAGTTTTGGCACTCAAGATTCTCAGGGCCATAAAGAATAGGGGTGTCATATGTTTTCGGTTCTAACCACATTATGATGTGGATTTTGGATGGATTGTATCTTTTTCTTGGCACAGCAACATTTTGGCTTACAACCTAGTAGTGATTTCTTGTGGCAACCTAACTGTGTGTTGATAAGAAATTTTCAATGGAATATGTCTTTCTGTAAAATATTAATTATGATAAAACTATTTCTATAAGTTATTCTGTGCGCACTGTACAAAGCTCTAAACTCACTTATGGCTCCAATAAGTGGACCGTTATAATGTGATGACAGTGCTGGGCAAGTTTACAATCACTTAACACTGAATAGAAGTCTACACTCACAATTAGAAACACCTCCTGCTCGCTTCTAATGTACGAGGCACTAGTAGTAAGGAACTCTATACTTAGCATGTTATTGATTGAATTAGAATGAATAAGAACTTTACATTGCTGGAAACTAGAAATACAATAAAGAACATAGTTATGATTTTTATCAATCACCTAGGGGAGGGTCGCCAATACATGTGCGCCCTCCCCGCCACGTCATAATACCACGCGTCAACCCACATGGCTCCGGTACGACACCTGTCCACCGTGGAGTATGCCCAACTTATAAAGAGCATGTGTTTTTATATGTGTCAGTAAAAATGATGGAAGTATCTAAATTAATCAAATCAGTTGATGAACAACTATGAGAATCATATTGTTCCATCTTGTTACATCAACTTTCCAAAAGCAATTGAGAAATTTGGGTGCACAGTAACCTAATCAGCTATATGACGAATTGTGGCTTAGTCATTAATTCTTTTCTAAGCACCTATTCACCTTTTTCATTTTCCTTCATGAGTAGATCAATTGTTTGACAATTACAATAATTTATAAATCTACAAAATATAAACCAGCGTAGACCCATCTTAAGATGGGATCTTTTAAGCATCAAGAGAATCATGTCTCTGTTTCTTTAGATCCCTTTTTACACTTATGAGTTATGGGGTTAATATTGATCTATAACAGTGTATTACGGTACAGAAAAATTATGAATTGCCTCTAATACATGTAAGAAGGAAATTCCAAAGCAGTAGGTATACAAAAATCCCACAAAATTGCTTCAGAGCTCAAAATCTACAGCATGTTAAGCTTTCCTGTAATTTAAACTTCCCTGCACAAAACTAGGCATTGCAAAAATAAGAGAGATTCAAAGGAAATCAGTGTACCGAAAGGAAATCCAGGGTAACTGCAATTGTGGGTCTTGTCATCAACGCTGGAGATAAATAATGTTTAAAATTTGAATGAACCTTAGGAAAGATCAACAATCAGGCAGAAGCACATGCCATTCTTAAAGGGATTGAATTGGCTCTTGATAAGAGTGTTCACAGTATCTAATGCATGGCAACTAAGCAACAATAATTATGTTTTTTGGAATAGAGATTATACCGACTCCATAAATTTAAAATTTCAGTAGGTCATGTGCTATATACGGGTCAAGGAGGGTTTTGATTCAATATTCTTTTCACATATTACAAGAAATTTACATTCAGAGGTACACAATCTAGACAATTCAACAGCTACAATGGACACCAGCACCCTACAAATATATCACTATTATCAACACATTCTCCTCTCCCGATAGCTCTGCACTCCTTATATCCCTGTTCCCCAAGCAACTAGGAAGAAAAGTTTCAAAAGTGCATAGAAATCTGTTTGCAGAATCAAATATTCCAACTTAGCACAATTCCTACACATCCCTTGGAAGTACAAAGGTTGTCTCCAACACAAATGGCAGACCACCAAAGAAATGGACTCTCCTATAATTGTGATGAAAAATATGCTCCAGGTCATAGGTGTAAAAAACAGAAATTGTTCCAAATTGATATGCCCACTCAAGACCTGACCGAAGACATAACTACTGAGAGACACTGGAGTTACAGGTTGAAAACACCAACACTCTGACTCAAGCAGATATCGAACCTATTTCTTCATGAAGAACGGTCAATCTCTCTGCATGCATTATCGGGCATTTCAACTCTAACAAAACCCTGACAAGGAAACTCTAACAAAACCCTGACAAAACTCTAACAAAACCCTGACAAGGATTTAATCCTATAAAGTTTGCTAGTAAAAGCTGAGCGATATTAAAAGGAAATAAAAGAGTAGAAGCTTTGTTCATAAAACAGTAAACCCTACCCATTTCTGGACTATATAAACTCATCAGCTGTAAAAACAAAATAACCTTCAAATAGAGATGCACCGTCACAAGTGAAAACGATCTCAAAAACTTAGCACTATGCAAGGTTTTACAGCATAAGGAAATCATAATATTCTACAATGAGTAAATCAAGAATAGTAGCGTTCAAACAGTATCCAGAGAAGTCAATTTAAATAATAGAGAATGCAACTTGTGTGTAAAATTCGGAATAAGACTTTCATAGAAGGAAACAAGCTAACAGTTATGACTTCAAGAAACCATAAATAAATTAACAGTATAACTGTGATTAAGGTCGTAAAATGTCCACGGCTTCCATACAAATGTCCACGGCTTCCATACAACACTGTAGCCCAAGTCAATTTAAATAATAGAGAATGCAACTTGTGTGTAAAATTCAGAATAAGACTTTCATAGAAGGAAACAAGATAACAGTTATGACTTCAAGAAACCATAAATAAATTAACAGTATAACTGTGATTAAGGTCGTAAAATGTCCACGGCTTCCATACAAAGTCCATACAAATGGCCACGGCTTCCATACAACACTGTAGCCCAAGTCTGCGAAGAAGCTTCATAAGGGTTTAGTGAGGCTTTAGAAGAGCCTTCCCCTCCGAGCAGTCGAATATAAAACAAACAATAGCACGAAGCAGAGCACTCAGAACTCAAGCAGAGCACTCAGAACTCTATGAAAGAAAAGAGAAACCCTCATATCCCAAATGAAAAAGATAAAATAGCAGGGACAATAAAAATGCAGCGTTTTTATCTATAAAGCAAACACAGTAACAAGGCAATTGAGAGCAGCTACAGAGAGTTTCGAAAGTTGGTCTGGGCTCATTTCCGCGATGTTCCATTTTCCCTTTGTCTTTCTGCTCGAGGCCGGCTATGCAAGTCAGGGGAGAGCAGCTACAGAGCGTTTTGAGGGCTAAAACAGGCTAAAACAGCCAAAACAGACAGAATGCCATAGAATGCCTAAAACCCTAAACCCTAAAACAGCAAAAATGCCATAGAATGCCTAAAACCCTAAACCCTCAAAAAATTGCTCAAAATACTGCCATAAAATGCCATAGAAAGTTCACAAAATATCCTGTTAGAGATGCTTGTGTTGAAAAACACAGAGTAAAGCTGGTAGGATTAAAAATCCTACCGGTTACAGGCCATGGATGGTCGCCGACCTCCCCACCTTCCCCACAGCTCGCCAGAC
Organism: Pinus tabuliformis; assembly: GCA_031772625.1. Taxonomy (NCBI): domain Eukaryota; kingdom Viridiplantae; phylum Streptophyta; class Pinopsida; order Pinales; family Pinaceae; genus Pinus; species Pinus tabuliformis. The sequence goes on along the minus strand of CM062812.1, from coordinate 493,774,280 downwards.
CTTCTCCACACCTGCAACGTCCTTTTCCACACCTGCAACACCTGCAACAGGAAGAAAAAAGCCATTAGAAGCCATTAGAGATCACAAAAACAACAAAAACAGCAGAGCTAAACCCTAAAAATGTTATGTTACCTCAAGCTCAGTAGAATGGCGACCGACTCCTCCCCAAACAACAAAATCGCCGAATAAGACCACCACCAGAGAAATGCTAAACAACCGGCATTCCATGTTAAACAACTTGCATTCCAGAACGACCAAGAAATCCAGGCGGAAAAGCACAAGAAAAGCAGAACCGCTGTCCCAGCCAGAAACCCAGAAACTCCATCAAACCTTCGCACCAGCACACGAATAAACGACTCTGCGCGCAACAATACAAACCCTGTCAACCGAACACAGCATTCCCCCAACACAGGTTCTAACCACCATGCGCGCAGGTTACAGGGCCGTCCCGCGCCATCTTCGGCGGGGGGCTTCGCCCAACTACCGGCCCCGAGCAGAAAGACAAAGGGAAAATGGAACATGGTCGAAATGAGCCCAGACCAACCATGTAAATGGCGCCAAGTTCGTGTTTTAATGTTGGAGGTGATAGCCCACACGGCCAGCTCCACGGTGGACAGGTGTCGTACCGGAGCCATGTGGGTTGACGCGTGGTATTACGACGTGGCATTCTCTATTATTTAAATTGACTTGGGCTACAGTGTTGTATGGAAGCCGTGGCCATTTGTATGGACTTTGTATGGAAGCCGTGGACATTTTACGACCTTAATCACAGTTATACTGTTAATTTATTTATGGTTTCTTGAAGTCATAACTGTTATCTTGTTTCCTTATATGAAAGTCTTATTCCGAATTTTACACACAAGTTGCATTCTCTATTATTTAAATTGACTTGGGCTACAGTGTTGTATGGAAGCCGTGGACATTTGTATGGACTTTGTATGGAAGCCGTGGACATTTTACGACCTTAATCACAGTTATACTGTTAATTTATTTATGGTTTCTTGAAGTCATAACTGTTATCTTGTTTCCTTCTATGAAAGTCTTATTCCGAATTTTACACACAAGTTGCATTCTCTATTATTTAAATTGACTTGGGCTACAGTGTTGTATGGAAGCCGTGGCCATTTGTATGGACTTTGTATGGAAGCCGTGGACATTTTACGACCTTAATCACAGTTATACTGTTAATTTATTTATGGTTTCTTGAAGTCATAACTGTTATCTTGTTTCCTTCTATGAAAGTCTTATTCCGAATTTTACACACAAGTTGCATTCTCTATTATTTAAATTGACTTGGGCTACAGTGTTGTATGGAAGCCGTGGACATTTGTATGGACATTTGTATGGAAGCCGTGGACATTTTACGACCTTAATCACAGTTACACTGTTAATTTATTTATGGTTTCTTGAAGTCATAACTGTTAGCTTGTTTCCTTCTATGAAAGTCTTATTCCGAATTTTACACACAAGTTGCATTCTCTATTATTTAAATTGACTTCTCTGGATACTATTTGAACGCTACTATTCTTGATTTACTCATTGTAGAATATTATGATTTCCTTATGCTGTAAAACCTTGCATAGTGCTAAGTTTTTGAGATCGTTTTCACTTGTGACGGTGCATCTCTATTTGAAGGTTATTTTGTTTTTACAGCTGATGAGTTTATATAGTCCAGAAATGGGTAGGGTTTACTGTTTTATGAACAAAGCTTCTACTCTTTTATTTCCTTTTAATATCGCTCAGCTTTTACTAGCAAACTTTATAGGATTAAATCCTTGTCAGGGTTTTGTTAGAGTTTTGTCAGGGTTTTGTTAGAGTTTCCTTGTCAGGGTTTTGTTAGAGTTGAAATGCCCGATAATGCATGCAGAGAGATTGACCGTTCTTCATGAAGAAATAGGTTCGATATCTGCTTGAGTCAGAGTGTTGGTGTTTTCAACCTGTAACTCCAGTGTCTCTCAGTGGTTATGTCTTCGGTCAGGTCTTGAGTGGGCATATCAATTTGGAACAATTTCTGTTTTTTACACCTATGACCTGGAGCATATTTTTCATCACAATTATAGGAGAGTCCATTTCTTTGGTGGTCTGCCATTTGTGTTGGAGACAACCTTTGTACTTCCAAGGGATGTGTAGGAATTGTGCTAAGTTGGAATATTTGATTCTGCAAACAGATTTCTATGCACTTTTGAAACTTTTCTTCCTAGTTGCTTGGGGAACAGGGATATAAGGAGTGCAGAGCTATCGGGAGAGGAGAATGTGTTGATAATAGTGATATATTTGTAGGGTGCTGGTGTCCATTGTAGCTGTTGAATTGTCTAGATTGTGTACCTCTGAATGTAAATTTCTTGTAATATGTGAAAAGAATATTGAATCAAAACCCTCCTTGACCCGTATATAGCACATGACCTACTGAAATTTTAAATTTATGGAGTCGGTATAATCTCTATTCCAAAAAACATAATTATTGTTGCTTAGTTGCCATGCATTAGATACTGTGAACACTCTTATCAAGAGCCAATTCAATCCCTTTAAGAATGGCATGTGCTTCTGCCTGATTGTTGATCTTTCCTAAGGTTCATTCAAATTTTAAACATTATTTATCTCCAGCGTTGATGACAAGACCCACAATTGCAGTTACCCTGGATTTCCTTTCGGTACACTGATTTCCTTTGAATCTCTCTTATTTTTGCAATGCCTAGTTTTGTGCAGGGAAGTTTAAATTACAGGAAAGCTTAACATGCTGTAGATTTTGAGCTCTGAAGCAATTTTGTGGGATTTTTGTATATCTACTGCTTTGGAATTTCCTTCTTACATGTATTAGAGGCAATTCATAATTTTTCTGTACCGTAATACACTGTTATAGATCAATATTAACCCCAGAACTCATAAGTGTAAAAAGGGATCTAAAGAAACAGAGACATGATTCTCTTGATGCTTAAAAGATCCCATCTTAAGATGGGTCTACGCTGGTTTATATTTTGTAGATTTATAAATTATTGTAATTGTCAAACAATTGATCTACTCATGAAGGAAAATGAAAAAGGTGAATAGGTGCTTAGAAAAGAATTAATGACTAAGCCACAATTCGTCATATAGCTGATTAGGTTACTGTGCACCCAAATTTCTCAATTGCTTTTGGAAAGTTGATGTAACAAGATGGAACAATATGATTCTCATAGTTGTTCATCAACTGATTTGATTAATTTAGATACTTCCATCATTTTTACTGACACATATAAAAACACATGCTCTTTATAAGTTGGGCATACTCCACGGTGGACAGGTGTCGTACCGGAGCCATGTGGGTTGACGCGTGGTATTATGACGTGGCGGGGAGGGCGCACATGTATTGGCGACCCTCCCCTAGGTGATTGATAAAAATCATAACTATGTTCTTTATTGTATTTCTAGTTTCCAGCAATGTAAAGTTCTTATTCATTCTAATTCAATCAATAACATGCTAAGTATAGAGTTCCTTACTACTAGTGCCTCGTACATTAGAAGCGAGCAGGAGGTGTTTCTAATTGTGAGTGTAGACTTCTATTCAGTGTTAAGTGATTGTAAACTTGCCCAGCACTGTCATCACATTATAACGGTCCACTTATTGGAGCCATAAGTGAGTTTAGAGCTTTGTACAGTGCGCACAGAATAACTTATAGAAATAGTTTTATCATAATTAATATTTTACAGAAAGACATATTCCATTGAAAATTTCTTATCAACACACAGTTAGGTTGCCACAAGAAATCACTACTAGGTTGTAAGCCAAAATGTTGCTGTGCCAAGAAAAAGATACAATCCATCCAAAATCCACATCATAATGTGGTTAGAACCGAAAACATATGACACCCCTATTCTTTATGGCCCTGAGAATCTTGAGTGCCAAAACTCCCTGAGTTACCTTCTTGAGCCAGGTAGGTTGGCCTACCAGTCAAGGGCTGATTAGGAAATGGTCGATTGTTGCCATATGATTGATTCCAATTTGCAGCTTCCAACCATGGAGGTATTGAGTACCCATACCTCACATTTGCACTACTGACCCCTGCATTAAGTGGAGGTGTGTAATGAGCATACAGAGAATTGACACCAGCTCTGGTAGGAACAAGGCAAGTGGGTAAACCCTCGGTTTGATAGTGGGGCACTTGAATGTTTATGAGATCTTGGAATAATGGTGTATTATCTGCAATGGAGTCCAATGAGTTTGAAATAATCCTAGTTTCATCAGCTATTCTTGTATCGTTGATCATCCCTTGTTCCTTTTCAAGCATTTGTTGTGCCTTTCGTTTTTCCTTTTCCTGTCTTGCCATTTGCTTTTGTTGGTCCTTAACTTGCCTTGCTTTATCTCTTTCAATCCTTTCTTCTGCTCGCTGTTGTGCTGCAACAATCCTTGCTGCCTTCTTCTCCTTGACCATATCCTTCTTTTTCTGTTTTAATTCTTGCATTTCAAGTTTCTTTTTTTCTGACTCAACTAACAGGTTTATATAGTCCTCTGAGGTGAGTAGCTGTGAGCTTCGGCCCAGACGAAGACTACCCGGTGCACCTTGCGTTTTTCTCATTGATACTCTCTCTACTGGTAGCTTTAGGAACCGTCCAAGTGTCTTCTCCACCCCTTCCACCTGCATGTCATTGCTTGGTACTTCCCTTTCAGTATCTGTTGGAACTGATTGAACCATATCATTATCTTCATTTGATGCCTCATTATGTCCTTCATCTTCTTCCATTGATCTATTGTCCACAAAAAAATGAACAATTTCACTGTTCAATTCTGCTGGTTGTGAGGGCATGTTCATGCTTTCTTCATTGGTTGCTGAGACACTATGTGCATTCAAATTGATCATTGCTTCTGCTAGCCATGAAGGTGGGGTTACTTGGCTTGGCAATGTCAATTGGTCATTGTCAACTGCATGTTCAACAATATCATTAGCAATATCAGCGACAGGAATTTGATGTTCTTGAGTTGGTGGAACAATCTCCATGTTACTAGGAATTTGTTCATTGTTATATTGTGTTTCACACACAGTTTCATCATCTTCAGCATATAACTGTCCTTGAGACAGGGAAATCATATTACCAGCTGCAACAACATCATCTTGGTCATCTACTTCTTGCACTTCAACACATGTTTGGACATTCCCTTCTTCCTGACCATCCACATGAAACGCTTGGCTACAACCAGTGTCATGCATAAGAGCATCATAGTTCAGTGGCCAGATTCCTGTCCTCCTAAAGCCAGCCTTGATATTTGATGGTGTCAAAGCCCTTTTAAAAGCTTTACTTGCAAGCTCTGCTAGCTCAAACCTTTTCACCTCAACCCCTGGATTCTTTGCCATCCATGCAGCACGCTCCGACCTGAAATAGTTCTTGAAAGGGCCAAACACACTAACATCAAGGGGTTGCAGCCTATGAGTGGTATGAGCGGGCAATGTCAACAGGTCGATGCCTAAATTGTTTGCTTCCTCAATTGTTTGTACAGCCATGTGGCTCCCATGGCCATCTAATATCAAAAGGTGTCTGTTATTAGGCGAGACGCCACCTGGTACCGATGCAGCAAAGTGAAAAAGCCAACTTAGAAACAGTTCTTTAGTCATCCATGCATGGGGATGTGCAGCCATGCATGCACCTGGTTCACAGTTCTGTATATAGTTTTTCAGTTGATTTTTACCTTTGAATAGATAAAATCCTGGGATTGAAGTACCAATTGCATTAACACAACATAAAATAGTTATCCACTCCCTGCTCTTGGGCAAAATCTTTGGCACATTTCGGCTCCCTCTCTTGGCAATTACCCGCATGCCACAATTCCTCCCTGCCTGTAAACCTGTTTCATCACAGTTCCATATATGGTCTGCTCCATAAGAATGTTTATCATAAGCACTAGAAAGTGTGTCATAGAATTTTTGCACAACTGCAGGGCGCAAATTTAATGCTCTGTCTCTGTCAAGGCCCTCAGCAGTACGCAATACAAGTTCTGGATGCCTTGTTTTAAACCCAAACCACCATGATTTACCAGGAAACCCATCTTTGAATGGGTTTGGCCTCCCTTGACAGATTTGAGCAACTGTTGATTTGAGTTGTATCAACTCTAGCCCATGTCCCAGTTGGGCCATCTCTTTACACCACTCAACCACCTCGGCCTCCTCATCCTCAGTCATAACTGTAAGAGGCCCTCTACGTTTTGTATGAGTCAGTCCATTTATCCAATAATGTATTGACGAGGGAGGAATACCATGTTTTTTTGCAGATGCCCGAACTGAGTATCCATTAAACTCTATGTCGTCAATTGCAACTAACATTTGTTCTTTTGTCCATCCTCTTATAGCACTGATCTTTTTAGTTGAGCTTGCCCCTTGCACTGTTGTTGATGGTGGTTCTGTGGCTGATGGTGTGTTAACATCAGCGGCTGTCACATGGTCATCTTCAACAATGTTCCCTGGTGCATCGCTGGCATCGACATCAGCTGGCCTGTCATCATCAGACGATGTGCATCGCAGCTGCGCACCCCTTGTCACTCTCCTGCCACTTCTCCTTGTACGAGCAGAGTAACTTCCTTTTGCCATAGATGCAACAACCTGTAAAATTATTGCATGCATTTAGACATTAGAATATATGTTAAATTATGCTTTATTACTTCTGCAAAAATTACTTTTCCTCTATTACAGGAAATTATCAAAACATTTTGGATACAGAGCTTGTTACAGGAAATTATCAAATGTGAAGGAGATACGTGCTACTAAAATAGTTACACTTCCTCCATACAAATATGTTATTTTCCATTTTTATTAGGCTAAAAAGAAGTGTGGGTGGGGAACTGATTGTCAGTTTGCTCACTCAGAAGAAGAACTTCAAAAGGGTCAGCCCGAACTTTCTATTTTTGGTCAGAAACTAGAAACAATTTATGGCAATGCAATAAGTTCCAACATTTATGACGAGGTAAATAATTATAAAATCAAGTTGTCCATGCATTATGAGAAAAAGGGAACCTATTCAAATGGGTTGAAGTGCAAATTTTCCCATGGACACAATGAGCTTAGGCCTTTAGGTCACAGATTCATGCAACAATTTGTCCTAACAAAGCATTTTTTTTCAACGTTGTCAAAGAAAGACTCAATTTGTTGATTTTGTCCTGATAGAGCATTTGTTTTCAGCTGTCAAAGAAAGACTCAGTTTTTTGATATTTAACAAGGATCGAATTTGTAACTTTTTTGGCCATGAATATTTCACTGAGATTGTGTGTTGAATTTCAATTTGATAAGAGATGAAATATTTCAGAACAAATATTATTCTATAGTTGCTAACAATTTGAGGATATTTAATGCTATTCCTAATTTTCTCTACATTTTTTGAATTAAAAAATCTTGGTCTTTGATTCCTTCTACTTGTTTACCCATGATCAAATTCTATTACCAATTGAAAATTATGTTACCCACATTTTTCATTTTTTCAGTAAGGACAAAACATTTTGGATACAGAGCTTGTTACATTATGATTCTATGGTCTCCCAGGTGTCATAGACAAATGGTTTTACTTCAGTTTAATTGAGTTTCATTGCAGTCATTTATTTTTTTATATTTTTTCATATAATTTATTTACTTATTTTGAATATTGTGAAGAACAATCTCTGCTCCAAGATTTCTCTCCATTATCTGTGACTTAATTTACAGTGCTGAATTATGTAAATCCCCATTCCTTTGGTCCAACTTTTACAACTCCGTATGGCTCGGGCTCTCCATACCCTAAGGTCTCGAGCTCAACGAGGTGAAAAGATATGAAGGCCAATAAGACTGTCATCTGATATGTTACTTATAATTGTGTTTTCTCATTATCTAAAATCTTACAGTCATCTAATCCAATAAAGAGAAATGGTCATCTGCTCGGGTTTCCATTCTAAGATACCATTCCCCAGTTCTATGGTCCATTCATCAGTAGTATAAATTCACTTATTTGCAGTCTTTCGACTCAATATCAAAATGTTTGCTTTCTCAATAGCTTCATGCTTCTGAAAATATGTGAAAAATTACTAAGTTTATCAGAGTCATTAAAGTTACAATTCGTTTATGTTCTATGTTTTAACTCATCCATGTTCACTCGGATCTTGTCACTTCTGAATTGCCCAAAATCGGATGGTTCACACTAGGAGTACAGTTTGACATCGGCTGGCATTCTTTCTTTTACAATAACCTTTCCTTCTTTCTGACAGGAGGTCTTATAATAATATAGTTGTCGACCAGTAAAGTAAGTCAAGCAAGCCAGTTCGGTAGCTGTCCAACGAGCAAAGGCTTCTTTCTTTAGAGTGCTGCCCGCCCCCTTCTTCATTCATTCATTTAGGCCCGACTAGGAGTGGATCCAGGGAACCTGGCTCGGGAACAGCTTCTTACTAGTAGGGACTAATCAAAATAAGAGAGTCCAATCTCTGAAATAGAGCTTAGTCTCTCCCCATAGTAGTATACTAGTAAAAGGCGTAGATTATGACTTGATCCAATAGAGTCAGAACACCTTTATATCTAAAAGAAATGGTGCTCGATGAAACGATCCAGATTCCACACTATGTTGTGGGCTGGGGGAGAGCTGCTCTGCGAAGCTAGGCGTTCAGTGTTCTTATGGAGGAACCATAGAACCCAAGCCATAATAAAGGTTCAATTCCTGTAAGCTAAGGTTCAAGGTTCAATTCCTGTTAGGTAAACAAGCTATCGCTAAATTCCTGTAAGCTAAGGTTCAAGGTTCAATTCCTGTAAGCTAAGGTTGAAGGTTCAATTCCTGTTAGGTAAACAAGCTATGACTACAGTACTAGCACGACATACGTAACATTTGGACATACGTAACATTTGTGATATGTAAGTTGTAATCCCTATGAAGTTGATGATCGAATAATTCGTGTAAGCTAACCTTCAATTCCTGTAAGGTAAGCAACCTGTGACATTGATTAGATGGATACGATTGTATTCGATAGCTTAACTCTATAAGCTAGAACACATACATAAACTCTGTATAAAAAAAGTTAACTGTAACTATATAGGTTAACTGTCACCACCCTATGGACAGAACTGTAATGTAAGAAATCTGATAAATGAATGGAAAGAACTGTAATGTAAGAAATTTGATAAATGAAAACAATAAAAACAGAACTGTAAGAAGAATGAGTTGTAATTCATATAACTGACTTGAATATATTGGCTACTGTTCTGTGATGTTGTCTTGAAGTTTGCTGAATAGTTTGAAAGCATAAGATGCAACTTCAACAGTGGGTGGACTTCTTTTATAGTTTTGGGGACTTGATTTTAATTGGTGGACATGGATGCACATGGATTGCAATGGCTTCATTTTGAATGTGTGGTATGGATTTAATTTGCTGTGATCTAATGGTTGGGAATTGTTTATTTGTTGATCCATGTGCTTTGATCTGTTTTAATGAGAAATAGAGTGAGTTGGGTGTCATTTATTGCAGTTATTGGGTCTGGGTGTCATTTATTGAACAAAGTGGATTTAATTGTTATTGGGTTGGGTGTCATTTATTGAACAAATTGGATTTAATTGTTGTTGGGTTGGGTGTCATTTATTGAACATAGGGTGTTTAGTTGTTGAACAACACAGCAGTTATGGCTGACATACATTCCTTTTGTTATGTGCAGGTAGGCATATTTATTTGGGATGCAAAGTTGCAGTTCTGATGAGTGGGGGTTGAAGTGACTGCTGTTTTGTACTTCTGGAATAGACCAGTTTGGAAGCCTTTATGGCTCTAGCTGTTTTCTACTTGGGTCAATATGTTTTGCAATATTAAATAGTTAAATACTATTTATGGACAGTTGTGGGCCCAGTCAATATATGGGTGATTTTTGGACATAATTTAAAACTTATTTAAACATAATGTTATTTATTTCTGTTTAAATATTGGTTTCAAAAGTCTTAATCACTGGTGGTTTGGTGGGACCAGTATTATATCAACTACTGGTCCCTGCACAAGAATAGGAATCTCTCCCCTAGTCAAATTGATTACAAATTTGAAACAGAAGTAATTTGGTATTCAATTTATTCTAAAGATGGATTTTTTGGAACTGGTAAAGCATGCACGTATGATGTGGTGGTTGGGGCGGTTGGTTTTCGCACCCCTAAGGCACGTTCGATTCTTGTGGGAGCTGCGGCTGCAACACATTTGATCCGTTAATGACTTTTCGCTATGCCGATATCTGTTTCGGCTATGACTTAATCGCCACAGCACATTTGATCCGTGGATGACCTCTCGCTATGGCGATATTTGTTTCGGCTATGACTTAATCTGCTCGCTTCGGCAATTTGTAAAAATCTGCTTTCTTCGGCGATATATGATATATGTTGAATCGGCTATGACTTAATCGCCGCAGCACATTTGATCCGTTGATGAACTCTCGCTATGGCGATATCTGTTTCGGCTATGACTTAATCTGCTCGCTTCAGCGATTTGTAAAAATCTGCTCACTTCGACGATATATGATATATGTTGATTCTTCAAAGGGGATGCTTCTCTCCCCACTGGAAAAAAAAAAAGCAGCTGAATTTGACAATGCTCAACTGTTAAATAGGTTGGCTAGAGTTATACTGTACGCAGCTCTACGTTTAGTTATACCACAGGGAGCTAAAGCCTGCGCGGGCAAGCTCCGCTGAAGAGTTGCAGGAGGCTTTGTGTTTAACCAGAAATTTCATTGACTCATGTCTGATTGATTGTTCTCTTCAACATCTGGCACTCATCGAGTGAAAACCTTTTGCACTAAGCCAGAGCTGAGAGATTTGTCACTGTGACATTGGCTAGTGATAATGACGATTTCTATGACATCATTTCTTCTCACCTACTACTGTTGTGTGGCAGCGACTAACTACTAAGATAGCTTTGCAGCCAATTGAACAAAGTTTGGGCAGTGAATTTCTGCTAAATCTGCGTCTTTAAATCTTGAGTCGGATACTTAAATTGTGAAAAGTTACTGTAACAACACATACCTATGAGCGAGCTAAAGTAAACTGGTTGGACAGCAAAGAAAGGACTGTTTATCACCTGAACATCTATGGATTCCTCTTAATTTGTTAAGAAGTTTCTTTTTAATTTCTTTGGTCAGCAAATAAAAGTTTCTTTTTAATTTCTTTGGTCAGCAACTAAAGGACGGTTGATCATGTGAATATCATAATATTAATTTGGATTCCCCTTAATTGGTTAAAAAAAAAATATTTTCAATTCTTAGATATCTATTTTAGTTTAAACGCAAGGCACATTAGATGATAGAATGTAGCTCACTTTTTGGGGAGTGATTTAACAATGTGGACATCGATAACAAGAACAAAGGTTTGGGTTTATTTTTGAAACATGAGAGTGTAGATTGTGATAAGATAATTTGGTAAAGTGATATCATGGGTTGTAGAGTTTAGTGAAAAAGTTATTGAGTGTAGAGATTCATTTTACAATTTTATAGTGTATGCAGGCAATGTGTAACTATGTTTTTGTTCAACTTGGAGTTGATACTTGTATTTCTTAAAATAAAAATAAAATATTTTCTAAATAGAAAGAAATATCAGCTATAATAAAAAAGAAAAAAGAATATGTCATGTATATTTAAGTAGTTGTCTCAAAAGTACAATTATACATTGAAAATTTACATGGTGTGTTTTGCACTCTAAAATAAGTTTGCACAAAAATTTGATCTTGGGCTCAGATAGATCCATGCTTAAGGTGTATCTATGTTGGTTATTATTTTGATTTACTGTAAATTGTGGATGTTTGTTGGTTATTTAAATTAGTATATAAGTTATATAAATTAAATTGTATCGACACTATATGTGCAGCATACAATTTGTCCTTCCTTTGTTGTCATGATGTAATGGAGTGTGTGTACTGAAGTCAAATCCTAAACTAATTACAGAGAATGAAATGTTCGAAGTAGAACCTTAACCTATTGCAAGAAAGAAAGTACAAGGAAAGAGACGGAAATTCAAAGCTAAATCACACAATTTTCTAATTAACTGCCAAGAAACTATTCTTTGCAATAATGCTAAATTATCATGAATCAAATGTTACTATCTAAGCATGGAAGTAAGAAGCACCAAACATCACTAATGTGCAAGTAAAGAGACTGAACTAAATCTTTTCTTTTTTCTTTTTTGTCTTTTTTATGCAAAATCAAGTATGCAAACTAATTGCTTTTGTGGATGTGGCAAGTGAATTAAGGATGTTGGAGATTAGATGGAAGGGTTAAGAGATGGTTGGATGGTGTGGGAGACTCTTGGGAGGCTTTTGGTGACTTCCTAGAGGTTTTCCATCAATTCGACCTGAAAACAGGTTGTTTCAGGAAATCCGAAGACTCTTGGGAGGCTTTTGGTGACTTCCTAGAGGTTTTCCATCAATTCGGCCTGAAAACAGGCTGTTTCAGGAAAACCTACAGGATGATCCTGTAGGAATTACAAGAAACCTATAGGATACAGCCGAGAGAAAAATGTGAGGTGTTGGAGGTGATGGTAGGTCTAGGAAAGGTGTTTGATGGGTGGAATGGAGTGGGAAAATTCCTAAGATCACTCAGAACTCAAAACGAAAGTCGGAAGATGGATGGATTCGCTCAAAAAACTTGGAGAAGTTTCCTTGTGAAATGATGAAATTGTTGAGGGTTTAATGACCAAACAAATCAAATCCAAATTGGATGGAACAATTTTTTTTATTAACTAGGATGTCTTAGGTCCCTATTCCAAGTGGAATCACTCAAAAATACCTATGTTAACCCATGCAAAAAAAAACAATATTAGTCAAAAATCCATAAATTTGAGAACTAGTGAGCTAGTAAATCTAAGAAATGTTTAACCAAATCAAGTGCAAATGCAATGGGGTAATTTTTGTTATGAACTAAAATGTTTTTGTGATCTAATGCAAGTGGAATCAATTTGATTGAAGCTTGTTAGGATGTTCTAAAAAATAGCAGAAATTTATTGTTCTTTGCTAAAAATGAGGTCCATCAATCTAAATTTGAGAATAAGAAGATTAATCCAAGGAACTCAATGATTACTATGAACTTCCAAAGATTTTCTAAGGATGAAATAAGGCTCGTGATCGTGAAAAAGAACTTTCATTAACCATTTAACTCAATCCTACAACAATAAATCATTAATACTAAATGTAGAAGTAGAAAGAAATAAAAACTAGAGATGCATGTGAATAAACAATGAAAAGGAGGAAAGAAAATGATACAAAAGGACTTTGAGGTTCCTGGGATGGCCAAGCCCAAGGAAACTCAGAGACCTATGTAGGAGAACAAGATTTAGAAGTTGAACATGACACCAATCTTCATTATTTCCATCAATAAAATTACATCCCTGCAAGAAAATACAACGGAGCTGCAAGAATACGAGCTCTCTCCACAATAACACTAATGAAAATCTCCCCTTGAAGACAAATTTTACTTGGTACTTATACAAAATAATTGGGAATCATTCCCCATGAATGGAGGAAGTTTTCCCCACCAAAATCCCTTGATTAGTAGATCTAGTCTCAAATACTATGAATTTGCATTAAATGGCAAGAACGCATTCCTAGATTTTCTCAATCATTCCCTAGAGGCAAATTCGACTTGGTACTTATACAAAATAATTAAGAATCATTCTCCATGAATAGAGGAAGTTTTCCCCATCGAAATCCCTTGATTAATGGATCACATTCTTAGATTTTCTCAATCACTGGAGTTCCACAATTTGTGCCATAATTCCATAATATCTTGTTGACTTATTATTTATTATTGATCCTCCAGTAGTAGGGAACAAATCCATAAATTATCCTCCTCCAACTCTTCATAATCTACCCAATATTCTCATAATATTCCACAAAAAATAAATAATATTAGGCACAAATATTCAATTATTCATAAACCTTCTTAACGAATATATTAAAGTTAAAAATAAATTATCTAATGCAAAAAGAGAGGTTTAATGTGCTGAAGGATGGTCATGGGTCTTAATTTATGTTTTAAATTAGAGGCATGGGCCTTAATTTATGTCTAATTTAGAGGCCCATCAAGCCACATCCTCATCTGTGAGTGCTTTGATGGGATGATCACCATGCAATCTCTGACTTGGCATGTCTTAGTCATTCAATCTAGGGGGGATTCATATTTGTAAGTATGACATTTCAAAATTTTATATTTAATTAATTAATAAACATATAATAAACTAATACTTACAATAAATTCTTTTTCTAAATATGTGCGCACTCCCTCTCTATATATACTCTATATTATGCATATTACATTAAAAATTAACTAAAAATAATAACAAAACATGTCTAAAAAAGTTCTCTTTACATGTATGTAGTTATATGTATTATGATGATTATAATAAAATTAATATTAAGATTTTTTATAGATAAAGGTATTAAATTTATATATACTATAAATAATATTATAAAGAAAAAGCATATGCCCATCTTAATTATGAATCTACTAAGTGTCGAGAGGGATCACATCTTTTCTCAAAATTTTCACTCAAAATGAGTTTGCATCTCGAGAGATTTGATTCCTCTGCATTTGATAACACCAACAAAGATCTATCTTAATTCCAAACTTAAGAGGGATCAAATCTCTAAAGGTGCAAATCTTTTTTCAAGTTTTTCACTCAAAAAGAGATTTACATCACTAGAAATTTAATCCTTCTCTATGCTTGGTAGATTCAGAGTAAATATAAACATTTTAATCAATACAATACCTTTTTGTATTTTACAAATTTAGAATAACCTAAATTAATATTAATTTTACCCTACTCTACTTCTATATTTTAGAAAAATAGAATATACCTTCAACCTAAATTAATATAGATTTTTGTATTTTAGAGAATAAGAATGTACCTTCAACCAAAATTAATATAAAATTTATATTTTACGGATGAAAAATTATGCAGACATCAAAATTAAATATTAATATAATCCAAAATATTTTTTAAGAGAATCACAACTATATTTTTTGGGTCTAACTTTTCAAACTCATCATCATGTCGTAGATGGAGGAAATAAAGATCCAGAAAAATCAAATAAAATTAATGTCAACATTAATTAGTCAAAAACCAATAAAATAAAATAAACATATTTAAACATATGAAAACGTAAAAATAATAAAAAACAACATAAAGAAAAATATAAGTATTTAAAAATATAAATATTTATAAATATGAATATATTAAAAGTATATTATTAGAAGTTATTATGTATTAAAAATATAAAGAAATCATTTTTTTGAATTAAATAATTAATACTTAAATTTTCTCCCCATTCTGTTTTTTGCCTCATTTGTTTTATTTATTTTTGGATTTCCTTATATTATTGTTTTTTTCTCATTTTTTATTGTTAAATTTCCTTCTTACTCTCTTTTTTCCCTCCTTATATATCTATATACTATCAATATATCTATCTATTTTTGTTTATAACAACTTCATAACTAAGGAGCAGAAGAAGCATCTAGGCTTTCACAACTAGAGGGTTATTATTACTGTGGAATGCATATCCATTTGCTACATCTAGTTCGTTGATAGAGGGGTTTAATAGATCCAATTTGCTAATACAAATATTTGCTAGAAGGGTGTGCTAGATCTAGTTGACATATACAGGTGTTTTCTAGAAGAGTTTGTTTGATCTAGTTCATTGATACATGGGCTTGCTAGATCTAATTCGTTGATACAAGTGATTTCTATATCTAGTTCATTGACATGGGGGCTTTAGATAGAGGATTTTTATTGTTCTAGAATGCATATATCCATAGCTAGATCTATTTCCCTGATATACAAGTTTTGATAATGTAGGTATACCAGCATTACTACATGCATTTTGATAAAAATATTTTATTGTCGTGAGATTCGTATATCCATAGCTATATCTACTGCGTTGATACATGGGTTTTGATAATGCAGGTATAACAATGATAAGAGCTCCATTACTTAGAAGCAGAAGAAACATTAAGGTTTGAGCACCAAGTTTTATCCTATTAATCCAGTTACTTCAAATAATAGAGGGATTTTATTGTCATGAAATGTATATGTCCATAGTATCTATAGTTCCCTAAACAGGTGTTTTAATAAAAATAGGTTTGCATCTACGGAGTTGTAGCCACACTGACTAATTAACCTATGCTTTTGCCACATTCTAAACATATAGCCTCATTTCCGCCAAAACCTTCCTCCACGAATTTTAAACAAGGGTTTTAAACTAAAAGTGAAAAAAGGTGCAACACTAGACACAGAAGAGAACAAAGCAGGGCATAGAAAAGGATACCATACTGGGTGCAAACAAGGATGCAAAAATGGACACTAAACTAGATGCAAAAAAGGAAAAACAACTAGACACAAAATTGAATGCAAAAGGGCATGCCAAGTTTGGTGCTAAAAATAAACAAAAAAGGAAGCAAATTTAGATGCCAAATGAGTATGCAAAGAATGGTGTAAAATTGGGATACAAAATTGAGCATAAAAAAGGGTGAAACCAAGGACACCATATTGGATGCCAAAAATGATGTATAACTAGATGCAAATTCATACGCAAACCTAGGCACAAAATGAGATGAAAATGTGGACACAAAATGAGAAAGAAAAATGATGAAAATTTGGATGTCAAAAATAGTGCAAAAATAGGCACAAAACTGGCGCAAAACTAGCTCAAAACCAAATGCAAAAATAGGTACAAAATTAGAAGAAAAAACTAGCATAAGATTAGATGCAAAACTTGACACGAATTAGATGTAAAAAAAGACCTTAAATTATATGAAAAAGATGGTGTAAAACTTGATACAAATGATGGCATAAAACTGAAAGCAAAGAATGGCACAAAATAGGAAGCAAAAAATTATGAAAAAACATATGCAAAAAGTGGCACAAAACCATAAGCGAACTTGTCATAAAAATAGATGCAAATCTTGATGCAAAATCTGATGTAAAAAAAGACGCAAAATATGGCGTAAAAAAAGACGCAGTTTTAAAAAATTTACAATAGAGTCAATTTTAGCGTTAGGTTGCTCATCCTAATTAGAAGAAAAAAATGCACTAAAATTTGGTGCTAAATCTAGAGCAAATTTCCTGTTTTGTTGTAAAGTATTTTGTCCCATAGTTACCACAATTGTGAAGCACTTCTCTCCAGCAGTAATTGTTATTATGGCACCAAAGAGAGTTGCTTCAAAAGAGACCACTGAAATCAGTACTGGGAAGCAGTTGAGAAAACATCAGTAGACTTTCCAATGCATATTGTCACTCAGTTGTTTATAGAAAAGGGGTCAACACTAACACGGTAGCAAGTTAATGAAGCTCTTTCAGCTAAGAGCCTTGAGGCAGATCTAGAGGACAACTCTGGAAGCAACACTAGAAGAAGGCAACAATCAGGTATAAGATAAGGGAAAGAGAAAGGTTGCTGACAGAAAAGAGGGAGAACAATGCTGCAAAGTGAAAGCGAATTCAATCCTTATGCAACATCTTTGGTAACGGAAGCAAAGAGGAAGCAGGAGATATAGAGAGAACAGTGGAGGAAGAGAGAAAATAGAGCTTGCAAGAAGCAAAATTGAGGGAACATAAAAAAAAACAAGAACTGAGGGAAGAACGAGAATAAAGAAGGAGAGAACAAGAAGAGAAGCATAAGCAGGAAGAAGAATAAAGGAAAGGCACAATGGCAGAAGCAACAACACCGATTCAAGTTAAAGAGAAAGAATAAAACCAGCGAGCAGCAGAGGGAGAGAGCGAACATATGTAGGACTGGGAGCTTGCTTAGCTGCTCAAAGATTTGATTGAAGTTGCGAACATGGAGTTGGGATCGGAGTTGTAGGATGAAAATATTGATCTGATGGTTATTACAACATAGGACATCATTCAGTCTCCACGACCTCTAGCCACAGAGTTAGCCCCAAGCGAGGAAGGGGGCATACTTCCCCTTGATGATGATCCGGTAATGGATGTGTAAAACCTGTCATATAATGAACTTCAGGGGAGAATTGTACAAATGCAAAGAATTTTTTTTCCAGATGATCATGCATCACCTGCATTCACTAGATAAAGGGTGATAGTGGAAAACACCAACAAGAATCCAAATGCCATTGCCGAGGCCAACTTAGCCTTTGTAGGTGCAGCGAGATCAAACACTCAATATTTTACGACCTACAGGCTACCCAGCAAGAGATAAAACAACTTCATGCAGCAGCACAGGACGCAGTCTCTGCTCATGTCTGCTTAGAGGAAATGAGAGAAACAATACTTGGTGAAGTATCAACACATGGAGAAACTATGCGAGACCTCTATGAGGAGGTGTACATAAGGTAGTTGTCCGCTTTCATAGCTTGCAGCAGTAGAGAAGGAATTTGTTAAGACTCTTAGGAATGTGCAAAATACCATCACCACCATGCAAGAATGGACAATGTGATACAAAGGGGCACCACTTACTTTGGTAAATAAGATGAAGCCACAGGCAAAGCTGGAGAAAGAAAGAGTTCAAATGTTGATTCAGATTAACAAGCAACTCGCCTCATTCATTGGAAACATTCAGGCCTCATATGTAAAATTATGCAACAGTTTGGATTTCATGGTGAGAAACCACAAGATCCCATTAGTTAGCTCACTCACCGAAGCTAAGCACAAACATCAAGTTAGGCAGGAGATTGAAAAGTATTTGGAGCAACTGAAGAAAAGTGCCACAAAGGAGGATTTGGAGCTGAACAGACAAAACATGAAAAACTAAATTGGTGGCCCTATTCATATCAGAACAATGTTTCCCTTGGTTGAGAAAGAGGTTAAGGCTGTCCCCAAGTCATAGTACCCTAATGCTATGGAGGCTAGATTCCACTTCCAGCCAGACACCATCACGCAATTTGGGGACATCATCACATAGTACGGAGCTTGGCACCAATATGTGACCAAGAAGTAGCAAGTGGAGGTTGTTGAGCTAGAGTTTTCCCAAAATCAAGCATCATAGTGTTCTGTCTTGTTAGGTTGTCATGTTTTGTCTACCCTATTTTATCTTACATGGGTATAAATGTAAAATGTAATATTATTTGTAATTATGTTGTAAGTGAAATTGCAAGTGTCAATATTGGAATGCGAAGAGTCATGATGTAATGTAATGAGTCATTTTGTGAATAAGTTTAAGAGTCGTGAGGGTATTCCAAAGGTCACAAAGGGGATTTGAAGGGTCACGCCCTCTTGTTATAAATAGAACCTCATAACTCATGTAACGAGCTTTTGGGAGCCAAGATTTTGAGTAGCTTAGGCTTAGAAGGAGCTTGGGAGTATTGTGAAGAACCTTGGCTTCTCCGCAGAGTAGAGCGGTATATGTCTTTGGAGGAGCAAGAGTTCTTGAATTTAATGTTCCACTATTGGTGCTAATGGTCTATAAATGGTGTATGTATGAATGGAACTTTCACTTATAATAAAATCAGAGCCAACACACTTTCATGCATATGTTGTGGATATAGTAGGATTATTCGTATTGTATTTATAATGTACGTTATTTAACTTACACTTATGCTTATGAAATATTTAATTTGTATTTGTATGAATCTTGTTGAATATGTGTTGTTGTGTTAATTCATCACATTAACTTGTGGAATATTCTACATGTTAGCTTGTGATGTTATTACGCTTGTGTGTTCCTTTCAAGCTACGCACTATTACAAACTTCCAAGAGGCGCACTTCCTTTTCCCTTCGTGTGTTGGAATATTCATGCATCACACTTGACTCTCCGCAGGGTCACACACTTGCTCTCACCCAAAGTTATCATACTTCACTCTACGCGTTTTCACAGTCAAGGCATAACATTACTACCCACTGTTGGGATTCCTACTCCAAATGGTGTGAGATCTAGTTGGGACTTCATATCAAGGAGATCTCTTGAATGTTCGTGGGTCTGGTCAACATTTCTAGCACAAACATCTGTACATACTACAAACTCTTTATTTGGATTTCCAATCTTTAACACTGGAGTATTTTTCAACCACTGCTCAAATCTGGCTACACACTCCTCTATCCATTAAACTTCTTACCTTTCCTCTGTAATGATGTAATAGGATATGCAATGCGCGAGAAGCTCCTGATAACCTCCTTTAGTGACCTACTAAGCCCATAAATGATCTAACTTCCTCCACATTTCTAGGAGCTGCCCACTCCATGATAACCTTTATCTTTTCTGGGTCTACTGCTATGTCATTCTTGGAAACAACAAGTCCCAAGTAGTGTACTTATGTTTGAAAGCAATTGTACTTGTTAATCTTAGCATACAATTGATGCTCTCTTAGAATCTCAACATTGTTGCTAAATGCTCTGCATGCTCTTCCTCATTCTTATAGTATAATCAATATTTCGTTAATGAATACAATAAAAAACTTGTCCAGCTAAGGATGCAACACAATATTCATCAAACACATAAAATTAGCTGGAGTATTAGTCAAACCAAATGGAACTACAACAAACTCATAATGTTCATACCTAGTCCTAAAGGCAGTATTGTAGATGTCCTCTTCTTTGATTTGTACCTGATGGTATCCTAATCGCAGATCTATCTTTGCGAACGTTGTTTCTCCTTTAAAATTATCAAACAAGTCGTCAATCCTCGGAAATGGGTACCCGCTCTTGATCGTCACCTTGTTCAGTTTCATGTACTCAATGCACAATCTAAGAGTACCATCCTTCTTCTTCACAAATAATATTGGTGCACCCAAGGTGGTACACTTGGCCTAAGGTATCCTTGTCAAGCATTTCCTTCAGCTACAACTTTAACTCTACTTATTCTGGAGTGCTCATCCTATAAGGTTCCTTTGATCCTGGTGTTTCCCCTGGTACCAACTCAATAGAAAAGTTTTCTTCCTTGTGTGGAGGAAACTTTGGAATCTCTACTGGAAACACATTCTGAAACAACTGCAATACAAGGTACCTATTGAATATTTTTGCATCCTCAACATCCTTACCCTTGTCATTGGAAATATGAACTGCAAACATCACACACCCTTTCCTGCAACTATGTTTAGCCTGCATAGCTATGACCATCCTCACTAATGTAGGATTCTTCTTCCCCTGCAAGATTCTCTTCTCTCCATTATCATCTAGGCACTCAATAGCCTTATCATAGAAATCTACTTTGGTCATATGAAGATATAGCCAATCCATACCCAAATGCATACTATACGATCCCAATGGAAGTACATTCAAATGTGTTGTTGTAGGTATACAATTCAACTCAAATGCACAAGCTCTTACCCAATGATGAAATCTCTTCTTCGTACCTATAGCCAATTGCACCAACCAAGACTCTGCATGCACTCCTTTTCTCAAGCCACACTTATCCACCAGGTTAGGATTAACATAACTACAATTAGATCTAGCATAATTCAAAATAGAAATAACTTAATCACAAAGCTTATCATCCATATGAATGATAGATGCGTGGTGATTTGAATGCCTATTGTCCACAACCGCATAAATCCGAGGAATATTATGACCAACATCCCCAACTATCTGCATCTCCTGAACACTATAGATATGAGGCCTACCTCGCTGGTACAATGGACAATCCTTCTTACGGTGATCTTTGCCACATATCCAACATTGCAACAGTGCTCTACTATCACCTCTAGTCTGTTTCTCTTCAGGCTGTGACACATGTCCCTTCTCAACTGTAATGAAATTCTTGTAAGGAGAAACATTTTCTTTCTCACCTACATCTTGAGGTCTTCAATACTTCGGTGGCCATTTTCCTTTTACTTTCTCATTCCCTTCAAGTCATGTTTAGGCTCAACATTTTACTTTGACTGCTCATAACAATGCTTCAATTTATAGATGGATTAGTCTAACAATCTAGGCTCATCAAACTCAATATGGTCTCTATATGTTGTTGGAAATCCACTGATGAATCTATGAATCGTGGCCTTCTCCTCCTTAAGATATGGAAAATACCTCAATAATTCCAAGAATCTGCTAGTATACTCATCATCTGTCATAGAACCCACCCGTAGATCATAAAAATCCTTAGCTCTATCATCATAGTACCTCTCTGATAAGTACTTTTTCCTGAAGTGCCTCTCGAACTCATCCCAAATCAAGTCTTCTTCCTGAATAACCTTGACATTCTTTACATCCTCCCACCAGATATCCGCCTTCCCTTTAAGACTGAAAGTGGCTATCTTAGCTTTCACATTCTTTGAATAAATATGCAATCTGAAGAATTTCTTCATTCCAAGCAACCATGCCTCTGCATCTTTTAGCTTCTTCATCTCTTCATCAAATGTAGGAGTCTTGACTTTCTTGAACTCCTCACGAAAATACTCCCTCCTCCTACAAGGATGATGACAATGATGACTGTGATGATGTCTCCTGGATGAGGAACTAGAATGATGCACATACATAGCATTCCTCCTGTCAGGTGTATCCAAGGATCTACAACCTCTAATTGTGTCCCCTCTATCCAACCTATATCTGGAACGAAACATGCCATCATAGGATCCATTAGTTTTCTCTTCCTGCTCTTGACTGATCCTCAGTTTTCCCTTTTTCTATAACTATGCCAAGCTCTAAAGGATTGTTGCATTAACCTCTACCTGCTTCCCATGAGTCATTGCAAGTCTTTACTGAGCCTCAACCAACCTGTCATTGTCTTCTTTGCAACTTTTGATCCCTGCCCTTAAGCTCCTTAATGTATCTGTTATACTAGGAGAATACTCTTCTCCTTGTTGCCCAATTGATCTGTAGGGAGAGTCATGGGAACTATAGTCTACCATTTTTCTTATCATCTTGAATGCTCTTCTTCCTACAAGTATACCATGTCAAGTAAACCAAATATATAAAAAATCAAATCCATACCTTAGTGATTTCCATGGGAGTCTTATCTCATCTACAAGATCAATCCACATTAGCATGTACATGTATAATCGTAACCATATCCATATAATAAAATAACATCACAACAACATCGTGCATGATCATACCAACTGTATACCCCAATCCCATGCATTACAACCATAACCTTGACAACATCAAACTTACCCAAAGAGAGCGAAACCAACTCTAATACCACCTTGTGGTATCAGATATGACCCAAAGAGAGTGCAACCCACTCTGATACTACCCTGTAACGTCACCTCCTCTCACATCTACCTTCGTTCACCAATTTACTTGGGGTAAACATGAGATGAGGGATTACTATGACATGACTCAACCTCCTAGATGACCTTAAGGAAATGGAGTCGACACAACAAGACTTTATTGACTTCCCTCAGGTGCCATAGGACCTCCAAGAGTAACGCAACCCCTCCAGGTATCCAACCCCTTAGACAACGCATCTTTTCTCTAACCTAGAGCCCCAGACGCTCCCTTGCCAAGGCCGCCATGCGACTATGGCTTCTGAGTTGCTCCCATAGGCCTGTATTAGTGCAATTGTGGCCTTTTTTTCAGTGTTGTGCTAGCAACTACGAGAATTAAGGCTACCTTCTAGGGATGGGGTTTGGCCTCTGCCCATAAAGCTAAGAAACTTCAAGGACTCATAAAAGACATGACTACAATGCTTGTAAACAAAAACCCCATTAAGTCCACCCAAGTGTGTGTCATGTCATATTTTTGTTCAGTGTGTCATTCCTTCCTTCTTTCCATGATTCATGTCAGACACTTAGCCAAATCTTCATTCGGCTAAGCATGACTCACCCATCACATAAGTTCATCACCTTCCACCCTTGTCTCGGGAATTCGCACCTTTTTCCCTAAAGTTGAATACCGTTCAAACAAGTCTTGTAAACATCAAAATAATCCATTGCATAACTAAATGCAAACTCACCTCAACCTTTCAAGTGAAAGTCATCTGTCTCACGCTCCTCTCGATTAACACAAAAGGAACCACCATACGAATTCCACTAATAACTTCCTTCCATTTTTGTGATATGCATGAATCTGGCCAAAATTCAACAAGATTCATCTCACCAAGTTCTCCCTCTTTCATCAACACTTATTTCTTCATACTTGTACCCATATTGAACTTCTTCCTTCAAAGGTTGCAACATGCCCAAATCTGGTTCAGCAATGGTAGGTTTCATCCCACCAAACTATTCCTCTTTCAACACCATGTTCATAGCACTTACATCAGACTTGACCATTGGGCTACCTTCCTCTTCATAAATCATGGCTTCTTCTTCTTTATCATGACCAACAACTTTAACCTGCCAAACTGACCAAGCAAGGTTAAAAAGCTCCCTTCCAACCTCTTCTTCCAAAATTTCAAGTTCGTCTCGCAATATTGTCCTCTCTTCCTTCATTCGACCCAACATGTCTATCACAACCCTATTGTAAACCTGCCATCATACTGCCCAACTTTCAACAAGTTCACAACCTTGATCTCAACTTTCAATGGTAACAGGCATTGTGCCACTGCCTTCAACTTCTTCCAAATGCTCACCTTTGCAAAGTAGGCACATATATCATCTATCACGGCCCCATGTTGTGGTTTCCTTAAGACCACCATGGGCGACGTGCATCACTGATGATATTTTGTTGCAAGTTCAACTACTTTAACCCACACTACGCCTACCTCCTAACACTTGACACTTAGTTAATTTTCCAATTCAATTTCAACTTGCTTCTTATTCAATTAATTCATTCAACATTCAATATCGCAATTCAATATAATCAGCAGAAGCCATAAGTACACAATAGTATACACGGGAGGGGTAACTACCGACAATTTCCCAAAACTTATTTTATTAAGTTTCAAAGTATTTTACAATAATTTAGAAAGAACGGGCTAGTCATTGGCTAGACCAACCCATTGCCAAAACTTCCAAGCCACACAACCCAATGCATGCCGAACTTGAAGGTGGGCACCTTTCTCAAACCACAAACCCAAAACTTAGCACCCTTCAGAAATTAAAAAAAATAAAAATCCAACTCTCCGATATGCCTAGAAATTCGGCCCGCATGGGTGAGCCCTTCTTCTTTTTATGATGTTCACCTAGCTGTGATACTCCTTCTTGCAATCTATTGTTGATTTGGGGTAGCATCGGATGTTCTCTAGACATGAAAATTGGTGGAGAGGCTAAAGCAAATGAGATATCCATGACCCAGAAATGGTTTGGGGAAATTCTACCCGGTTAAGGAGATATTAAAATAATGAATATTTTTAATGGAGTTCCTAAGTCTAAACTTAGGAAAAATAAAATGTTAATGGGTATTAATATAAAACTAGGTTAGAAGGTTATAAATGACATGGATCAAGCCAAATCTAATCTTTGTCGTTGATTAGAGATCTAATCTCGGTCGTTGAAGACTCAAAAGAAAAAGTATAAGAGGAGGCTTGAGGGTCAGTTGGAGAACACACTAGAGTGATCAGTCATTCGATTTTCTAGAGCAGGGTTTGCTAAGAGAAATCGAATCAGTGATAAGAGTTGTAGCAAGCGGTAGTGAGTACGAGGCAGAGATAGTGTCGGAAGACCAGCACAGAGGTAGAGAGGCAGGTGCAGAGCCAGAGGGAGCCATGTAGAGGCGAGCAATGACTGTGCAGAAGCCAGAAGGGCCTGTGTCATCCATGCAGAGGCTGCATGAGTGACACAGAGAGCCAGAGAGGTTGCGCAGAGGCCAGGAGGGCTGACGCAATGCTTTAAATTATGCTGGACAGGGTTTCGTGGGGCAGACTTTCAGAATATCTGCTTCCGAAGAGAGGTATTACTGTTGGATTTGTTTATCTCTTTCGAGTGAGCCAGTTTAGCACCCAATGTACTCAAGAAAATTGCTTAATAATAAAAACCCTTAGAACTGTTGCACTAGTTTTCCCAAGTTGGGTTTTTCTGGGGACCATTATCCAAAAATAATGGTGTCCCTTGTGTGTTTGTATGTTTCTTTCAGTTGTTGATCTACAGATGGTTGAGACTGTATTGTATTTATTTCAGTGTTTATATGGTTAAATAACTTGTTGGTAATTAAACAAGCAGGCAAAATAAACAAGAGAATACAGATAAAATTTCTAATGGGTAATACTTAGAAATTTCAACATGGTATCGGAGCTTTGTAGATCATAGGAGAGCTGAAGGCACCAGTTGAATTAGAGAATTTGAAGCAGAAACAACTGTCTCGAGTGACAGAAGTTGTTCCTAGGCAGAAAGCAGCAGAGAAGGGTTGACGCAGAGGGCCTGCGCAATCAGTTGGAGCTAGAGAGAGGCCAATGTAGAGGCATAAGAAGGCAGAAGAGGCTCACGAAGAGCCACGCAGAGACCGAGAGGGTTCACGCAATTGACCAAGGGAGAAAATCAACCTTCCCGGGATTGCGCAGAGCCTAGAGGCTCAGTTCTTCAGTTGTTGGGGCATAGGAAGATGATGCAGGAGCATGAGGCTTGAAGACAAAAGACTTCGAGTTTTACTCCAAAAATACAAAAATAGTTTACAAGCAAAGGAGTGGATCCTTTATTTGTCACTTTACAAAGCTTTCTACATAGGATTTGAGCTAGAATTCATGGATTTGAATTATCTTGTAATCAATTCAAGTATTTAGGCTTAGTTGAGATTCTTGAGGAGAATATCATGCACATGCAAATTAGATTCAATCCATTGATTCAGGATCTGATTGTTGTATCTACAGGTACTTACGTAAGTTTTGAATTAGTAGAATGGGATTTTGACAGATTTTGGCTGGACTTTGGCTGAGGAGGATTGGCATGTAAAATTTGGAATCTCTATATCTCTGTGAATATTGTGCATGATTGGTCAAATCCCGGAGGTTTTAATTTCCTTCAAAATATTTCTGAGTATTGTTGAGTTTTGTATAATCTTTTGTTGTCGCATCTAAATCTTCATTCACTATGTATTAAATAAACTTGGCGGAATTGCTAAGTATGGCGAGGAAACCTGATAAATTCACGAGAAACCCAGGAGAAGATTTGAATCATCCGATCAGATAGATCCAACAGATCTAATGGTCATCGCATGCCAAAAAGTGCAGATGTTAATCATAATAGTAGAGCGGTCTTTGTAGGTTTAAGCAGTATCTCGCGCGGTCAAAAGGTGGTAAGTTGTATTCTACAATTTCACGCAATTACCCTTAGCAAGTGACACGTAGCACGAGAAAACTACTTTTCTTGCATGCCCTTGACCTGATATCGGTCGTGCAAGAATCCACGTGAGATTACGTGATAGTCGTTGGATCAAGCAGGATTGATCGACGGTGGAGATCGGCCAAGCTAGTTGGTGAGCAGGTGACGCGATAACCATCAGATTGAGGAATGAGATCAACGACAGAGATTTAATGCTCTAAAGGTTTGTGGAATGGCGGACGCGATAAGGTTATGAACTGGGTTTTTTTATTCCTTTTGGTTCCGTGGAAAAATTGAATTTTTGCTATATACTGGGTAAATTAAATAGTTCTACTATTTTAGCAGAATAACTAAAATTGGAGGTTGATGACTGATACTCCAAAGGAAAACCGAGAAGAAGTTCCACCTGAACTTGAAGAAATAGTTTCTAGTTTTGAACGATTATCCTTAACACCTGCAACCAGCCCACCATTAATGGTATCAGAGCAGCCTACTGACACTAAGCAGGATCTCAAAGATTAGAAAAAGAAATCCAACATGGCTTTCATAGTTGGAGGAAGATGTGGTGCTGGTCGAAGAAGAGGAAGACCCGTTGCAAATGTTGAAGTGTTGGAAGCTATGCAATAGATACAAGCTAGATTAGAAGCAGTGGAAATGGGAATCAAAGAGATGTAGATGCTGGAGATGTCAGTGAGCCTGACTTGAAGCTATAGAAGAAGAGGAACCTGCAGAAGTTACTCCTGAAATGAGATTCTTTAAATCAGTGTTGGGATCTACATTTAATCCCAGACTTGAGGTTTCAATTTATACAGGAGGTTTAAACCCTGAGGAGTTGATACACTGGATTAATGACATGGCTAAATTCTTTGATTATGAAGAAATGGAAGAAGGAAAGAGAGAAATTTTCTGTCACAAAATTGAAAGGACATGCAGCACTTTGGTGGGATGGAGTGCAGGCAGAAAGAAGGAGACTTGGTAAGCAGACAATTAAAAATTGGAACAGGATGGTGGCAAAGTTGAGAGGTAAGTTTTTTCCAAGTGATTATCAATAGTCATTATTTAGATAGATGCAGAATCTTAGACAGAGGTCTCTGACAGTGAAAGAATACACAGAGGAATTTTACAAAGTGAGCATAAGAGCTGGACAAATTCAAGATACAGACGAGAAGGTTGCAAGATATATAAATGGTCTCAGAATGGAGATCCAAGATGAGATAAGTGTGTTGTCTCCTAAAATAGTAGAAGAGGCTTATGAGATGGTATTGAAGGCTGAAGAAAAACTCATGAGGAAACAATCTGCCAAAAGTAGAGGTACTTTCCGAGGAAGAGGAAGTCAAGGAGGTAGAGGAAGATCTACAACACCTAAAGATGGAGCTAGCAGCAACTCGAATAATCACACACCCACAAAAGGTTATGCAAGTTGCAGAAGGAGTTTTTGAGAGGAAGAGGAGGCAGAGGCAAAGGAAGAGAAATCAGATGTTACAGATGGAACAAGCTGGGACACAGAGCCTATGAGTGCCCAGAAAATGCAGGGAGAAATCAGAGAAATGTAATTGTTGCTCAAACTGAAGAGGAAGCAGCAAAGGTGCCAGAAGAAGAAAATGTACCAGAGAAAGGGGAATCTTTGGTAGTTAACAAAGTTTTGTTAAAGCTAGCAAAGGAAGTTGTTGAACCAGCACAAAGAAAGACTTTGTTCAGGACTGTGTGCAAGGTTCAAGGAAAATGTTTTCAAATGGTAATTGATAGTGGCAACATCGATAATTTGGTCTCTACAGAAGTGGTGGAAAAGTTGAAATTAAAGACAAAGAAGCATCCAACACCTTACAAGGTGTCATGGATTCAAAAAGGACATCAGTTGTTAGTGAAGGAACAATGTGAAGTGGAGTTGCAGTTGGGTAGATACAAAGACAAAATTCTATGTAATGTGATGCCTATGGATGTGTGTCACATATTTCTGGGAAGACCTTGGTAGTATGACAAAGGAGCTATGCATGATTGGAAAAAAAACACATATAAATTTGGTAAAGATGGTGTCAATCATACATTGCTACCTATGGACGAAGAGGATGCATCAAGAAAATCTGATCCAAAGACTCTATTGCTGAGTGGAAAAGAATACTTGTAGCAGATTGAAGAGGGTGAGGTAAATTTTGCATTGATTTGAAAACCCAAGGTAATAATTACTTCCACTAAAATTTCTGATTTTCCAATTGAAATTCAATAGATGCTGGAAAATTATTGTGATATCATTGTAAATGATTTGCCTAATGAGTTACCACCCATTAGAAAAAGCAGTGATCATATAGATTTGATTCCAGGGGAAAATCTACCAAATAAAGCAGCTTACAGGATGACTCCTACAAAAAATGAAGAAATCAGAAAACAGGTTCAGGAATTGTTAGATAAAGGACTGATTAGAGAGAGTTTGAGTCCTTGTGCAGTGCCAACAGTGTTGAGTCCAAATAAAGATGGAGGCTGGAGAATGTGTACTGATTCAAGAGCAATCAACAAAATAACAATCCGGTACAGATTTCCTTTACCTAGAATTGAAGATTTGATGGATTGTTTAAGTGGAGCAAGATATTTTACAAAGCTGGATTTAAAAAGTGGTTATCATCAAATAAGGATTAGAGAAGGAGATGAATGGAAAACTGCTTTTACAACAAATGAAGGACTGTATGAATGGATGGTAATACCTTTTGGGTTATCAAATGCTCCTAGTACATTTATGAGGCTTATGAATAAAGTGCTGAAAGAATTTATTGGTAAATTTGTAATAGTATATCTGGATGATATATTAGTTTAAAGCAGATCTAAAGAGGAGCATATGAGACATCTGAATTATGTCTTACAGAAGCTACAACAAGAAAAGTTACTTCTAAATTTAAAGAAATGTTCATTCATGAAGGAAGAGCTGGTATATTTGGGTTTCGTTGTTTCCGTTGAAGGATTAAAGATGGATCCAGAGAAGATAAAGGCAATAATACAGTGGCCTTCACCGAAAAGTGTTTTTGAGGTAAGAAGTTTCCATGGTCTTGCTAGTTTTTATAGAAAATTCATAAGGAATTTTAGTAGGATCAATGCTTCTATTATTGAAACTATAAAGAAGGATAAACAACCATTTAAATGGACCGTTGAAGGAGAAAAGAACTTCCAGCTGTTGAAAATAAAGATCATTGAAAAACTTATTTTAATTTTGCTTGATTTTAATAAACCTTTTCAAGTGAAATGTGATGCTAGTGGAGAAGCTATTGGCACTGTTTTAAGTCAGGAGGACATACCTATAGCTTATTTCAGTGAAAAATTGAATGAATCAAAGAAGAAATATTCTTCTTATGATAAGGAATTTTATGCAATTGTACAGTCATTGAAAAAGTGGAGACATTACTTGATGTCTAAGGAGTTTATACTTTATTCAGACAATCATGCATTACAGTACATTATGCAACAGCCAAAGCTTAATCAGAAACATGCAAAATGGGTAGAATATCTT
The DNA here is from genome assembly GCA_031772625.1 of Pinus tabuliformis. NCBI lineage: Eukaryota > Viridiplantae > Streptophyta > Pinopsida > Pinales > Pinaceae > Pinus > Pinus tabuliformis. Next base: position 493,743,784 of record CM062812.1, on the reverse strand, counting down.
CAAGGTTTTACTTTTGTATTACAATATATAACTGGCCAATCAAAAGAAGTGGTAGATGCCTTAAGCAGAAAAAGTATTTTAGTTCAGGAAAGTCAAATTCAAGTGTTGGATTTTGATTTTCTTAAAGAATTATATGAGAAAGATTTAGATTTTAAAGAGGCATTTGAAGATTGTAAAAATCTTGTTTTGTTAGATAGAAGTAAGTGGCTGGACTTTTTCTTGCAAGAAGGATTGTTGTTTAAAAGAAATCAGATGTGCATACCAAATTGTTCTACAAGAGAAAATTTAATCAAGGAGAAACATAGTGGTGGACTTGGAGGGCAATTTGGTGCAGACAAGACTTATGAGCTGTTGAATCGATTTTATTTCTGGCCAAAGATGAGATCTGAAGTGGAGAAGTATGTAAAAAATTGTAAAGTTTGTCAGTATGCGAAAGGAAGGAGCCAAAACACAAGTTTGTATGTTCCATTACCTATTCCAGATAGACCTTGGGATATGGTAAGTATGGATTTTGTTTTGGGTTTACCAAAAACTCAAAGAGGAAATGATTTAATTTATGTTGTGGTTGACAGATTTTCTAAAATGGCACATTTTATTCCATGTTATAAAACCAGTGATGCTACTCACATTGCTAATCTGTTTTTAAGGAGATTGTAAGGTTGCATGGGTTACCTAAGAGCATTGTTTCAGACAGAGACCAGATTTGTTGGTCATTTCTGGAGGACCTTGTGGAAGAAACTTGTTACTAAACTGAGTTTCAGTTCATCTTATCATCCTCAGACTGATGGACAGACTGAAGTTGTAAACAAAATCTTGGGTAATTTTCTAAGAAGTCTTGCAGGTGAACATCCAAAACAATGGGATCAAATTTTGGCACAGGCTGAATATGCTTATAATGATTTTCCTAACAGGAGTACAGGGCAGAGTCCATTCCATATAGTTTATGGGATGCACCCAAGAGGAGTGTCTGAATTAAGAGACTTGGGAAAAGCTGAAATGAGAAGTGCTAAAGGAGAATATTTTGCTTCAGACATTCAAGCAATACATGAACAGGTAAAACCACAGTTACAGGATAGCAATATAAACTACAAGAGCAGAGAATATTTAAAGAAGAGAGAAGTTAATTTTGAGGTTGGAGATTTGGTTTTATCACACCTGAGGAAGAAAACATTTCCAAAAATGGAGTATAACAGTTAAAATTTAAGAAAATTGGACCATGTAGAGTCTTGAGGAAATTTTTTGCAAATTCATATGAAATTGAATTACCCCCTGACATTGGAATATCTTCAATTTTCAATGTTGCTGATTTGTACATGTATGAAAATGGAAATGCAGATGATATAGCAGAGGATAAAGAAGAACAAGAAGTTGATTGGGTAAAACAGTTACCTACAGAAAAGGCATTGCAGCCAGAAAAGATTTTAGACAAGAGATTGTTTAAAAAGACAATAGGACAAGAGTATTTTCAGTATTTGATCAAGTGGAAGGATCAACCAATCACTGATGCTACCTGGATGGTAGATGTCATGCTACTGAAGTTGGGCAGTTCTGTAGAAGAGCTCATGGACAAGAGGCCGTGAAGAATTTTGTTCTCAGGAGTCTGATGTAGGAGCATGAGGCTTGAAGACAAAAGACTTCGAATTTTATTCCAAAAATACAAAAAAAAATTACAAGCAAAGGAGTGGGATCCTTTAGCTGTCACTTTACAAAGCTTTCTAGATAGGATTTGAGATAGAATTCAGGGATTTGAATTATCTTGTAATCAATTCAAGTATTTAGGCTTAGTTGAGATTCTTGAGGAGAATATCATGCAGATTGGATATTATCTAGGATTAGGCAGATTCGATACATTGATTCAGGATCTGATTGTTGTATCTACAGGTACTTACGTAAGTTTTGAATTAGTAGAATGGGATTTTGACAGATTTTGGCTGGACATTGGATGAGGAGGATTGGCATGTAAAATTTGGAAACTCTGTATCTCTATGAATACTGTGCATGATTGGTCAAAGCCTAGAGGTTTTAATTTCCTTCGAAATATTTCTTAGTTTTGTATAATCTTTTGTTGTCGCATCTAAATCTTCATTCATTGTGTATTTAAATAAACTTGGCGGAATTGCTAAGTATGGTGAGGAAACCTGATAAATTCGAGAGAAACCCAGGAGAAGATCTGAATCGTCCGATCAGATAGATCCAACAGATCTAATGGTCATCGTATGCCAACAAGTGCAGATGTTAGTTAGAATAGTAGAGCGGTCTTCGTAGGTGTAAGCAGTATCTCGCGCAGTCAAAAGGTGGTAAGTGGTATTCTACAATTTCACGTGATTACCCTTAGCGGGTGACACGTAGCATGAGAAAACTACTTTTCTCACACACCCTTGACCTGATATCGGTTGTGCAAGAATCCATGCAAGATTACGTGATAGCCGTTGGATCAAGCAGGATTGATCGATGGTGGGGATCGGCCAAGCTAGTTGGTGAGCAGGTGACGCAATAACCGTCAGATTGAGGAATGAGATCGATGTCGGAGATTTAATGCTCTAAAGGTTTGTGGAATGGCGGACGTGATAAGGTTATGAAATGGGTTTTTTTATTCCTTTTGGTTTCGTGGAAAAATTGAATTTTTTCTATATACCGGGTAAATTAAACAGTTCTGCTATTTTAGTAGAATAACTAAAATTGGAGGTTGATGATTGATACTCCAAAGGAAAACTGAGAAGAAGTTCCACCTGAACTTGAAGAAATAGTTTCTAGTTTGAACGATTATCCTTAACACCTGCAACCAACCACCAGAAGCTGTGGGTAGATTACAAGGAGTGAAGCTGGTGGGGTGTTGTTGCTGCCGAGACGGAACAATACCTAACGGGGAAAAACCGTGGTAGAGGGAGTTGCTACCTAGGCAGATTTCTAGCCAATAAATCCAAATCAATGTTGCAAGTGCATAGGAGATCGGAGAAGTGCGATTCGACGTTGGTTGGAGGATTTCTAGAAGGGAAATCGAGACTCAGAGGGAGTCTAGTAGAGAAATTCTAGGAGGGAAGAAGGGACTTAGAGGAGTCGAAAAGAAGAGGAGAGAGATGGCCATGAATGGACTGAGGGATCAAGACACGCTGGACGAGACGTCAAAATTTGTCATCTGGAAGGCCAGGATCTTGTCCGTTCTAGATATACATCGCATCAAGGCCTTCTCTTTGAGAACCGTGGCTATCCCAGTCGACCCAGATGACAGTGAAAGGTATGAGTATGCGATGGCCAAGGAAAAATTAATAATCCTTAATGGGGTCAAGGATCATTTAGTCCAGCATATTGCCAAGAAGGAGACGGCAAAGGAAATGTGGGATAACTTGAAGACATTGTATCAAGGCACTTTCGTGTAGAGGAAGATGCTACAAGAGAATCAATTGTGGTCAAACCAAATGCAGAAGGGGGAGCAGATAGATCACTTCCACCGCAGGTTGTAGGAGATCCGGGACCAACTGACTTCCATAGGGGCCATGCTGGATCAATAGTTAATGGTGAGGACAGCCCTGAACGCAGTCTCTGAGGAGTGGGAGACATTCTTCCAAAACATTTTGGGCAGATCGAATCTTCCAATATGGGAAGAATTATGGACAGCTCTTTGTCAAGAAGAGATCAGACGATTGACCAAGACGGGAAGCAACAGTAAAGGAGCCCGGGTCAAGAAAGAGGAGGAAGAAGATGCAGCTGTGGCATCTGTGGGGAAGCAGGAGAAGAGGAATTAAAAGGACCTCTCCAAGTTAAAGTGCTTCAGCTATGGGGAACTGGGGCATTATGCAAACCAGTGTCCGAGGAAGAAGAATAAGGGAGAGGTGTTTGATTCCAAGGCAGTGCCAACGAAGGTAGAAAAGGAGGTAGAGGATGATGACGATTGTGCCATGAGTGCTCATGTACCTCTAGAGAAGACTACAAGCGATGAGGGGCAGGATCCTTGAGGTACCCAAACTCTTGGATCATACCTGGCTACGGGAGCCCCGAAGTGAGAGTAGCAGGATGATAGATGTCGGTAGAAACGGATGTAGATGAAGCGGTAGAGAGTTCTAGAAGTGAAGTAGTCCCAGGTAGTGCGAAGAGGGTTGTAGCAGTGCGAGAGGAATAGAGGAGGTTGCAACAGTTCAGGATGGTACAAAGAGGTTTGTAGCAGTGCAAGCGGCACAAATTTGTTGTAGCAGTGCAGAGATAACAGAGGGAGCACGAGATAGCGACAGAGAGAGCTTCAACATCAGGAGTGTTTCTAGCCTAATAGGGATGTCAATAGTTGGGTGGATCAATTACTTACTTCTTAGTAACTGAGTTGCAGTGCAGTAGCAGTAGCATGATGCAGTATGATGAGAGAGAACTACAATGTAGATGCAGTGTTGGGAGAAAGGATCAGCAACAACACAGATGCAAAAGGAGTTGTCATACAAATGTAATAGTGGCACTAGCAGAGTCATGGGAAGCAGTACAAGATGCAGCAGTGTAGAGGATGTTGGGCGGGGAGGCCTAGCATCAACACGGGTACTGATGTCGTATACTCAGTGTGGAGTATTACTAGAGCACAATCCTCGCTAATAGGGAGTGTTGATTTGGGGTAGCATAGGATGTACTCTAGCCATGAAATTTGGTGGAGAGGCTAAAGCACATGAGATATCCAAGACCCATAAATAATTTTGGGAAATTCTACCCAGTTAAGGAGATATTAAAATAATTAATATTTCTAATGGAGTTCCTAAGTCTAAACTTTGGAAAAATAAAATATTAATGGGTATTAATATAAAACTAGTTTAGAAGGTTCTAAATGACATGGATCAAGCCAAATCTAATCTTTGTCATTTATTAGAGACGTAATCTCAGTTGTTGAAGACTCAACAAAAAAATTATAAGAGGAGGCTTGAGGGTCAGTTGGAGAACGCACTAGAGTGATTAGTCATTCAATTTTCTAGAGTGGGGTTTGCTAAGAGAAATTGAATCATTGATCAGAGTTGCAGCGAGGGGCAGTGAGTATGAGGTAGAGGCAGAGCTGAAAGACCAACGCAGTGGTAGAGAGGTAGATGCAGAGCTAGAGGGAGCCACGCAGAGGCGAGTAGTGACTGCGTAGAGGCCAGAAGGGCTTGTGTCATCCATACAGAGGTTGCAGGAGTGACGCAGAGAGCCAGAAAGGTTGCGCAGAGCCTCAGAGGGCTGACATAGAGGGTTTTAGGCTGACACAGAGGCCGGGAGGGCTGACGCAGTGCTTAGATTGTGCTGGAGAGGGTTTCGTGGGGCAGAATTTCAGAATATCTGCTTACAAAGAGAGATATTACTGCTGGATTTTTTTATCTGTGTCGGGTGAGCGAGTTCGGCACCCAATGTTAGGATATTCCGACACATAGGAAATAGTTAAGTACAACTTGGTCTAGTGTAGAGTTAGGTATAGAGTTAGGTAAAGTGTGTTTCTTTACCGTTGTACATTTTGTAACTTACAATCTGACGGTTCATTCTCTCCTCGGTATTACCGACACTTGATTTGTGGCTTGACACCCGATTGGTCCATGAATTCTATTTAAAGCGCATGGAGGGTCATTTGTAGGGTAATCCGTGCATGAGAGAAACATATGTAAATTTTCATTCTTTTATTAATAAATTGCCTGAAGTGGCCGCGTTGGCTCAGGCCATGGACTGTTTCCCTCTTTGAGGGTTTTAACCACGTCAAAATACTGGTGTATTGATCTGTGATCTGGTTGTGAGCGGTGTCCTTTTGGTGTTCTGTCTGAGGAACTTACCCTGTAAATTCCTACATGGTATCAGAGCTATTTGAGGGCCGCGTCCGTTGGTGATCCAAATCTGAAGCCGGTAGAACTGCATCCGACTGCCGTTTCCTAGATCTGATGTTTCTGACTGCTTTCGGTCCGAGAGGACTGCTCTGTTGTGTTGGGAGCATCTGTTCCAGTGAGGAACCCCTTTCGTTTCACGCGAAAAGGTTTCCGGTAGCCCTAGCTGCGTCATTTTTAAGATCTGGAGGTATACAGTGTTTATTTGCAGTTTACTGTTATTTTCTCTCTGTTTATTTCGGTTTCGATTTATTTAGTCTTTTTATTACCGGATCTATACCTTTCATTTCTTCATATACTCTTTGCCCTGTGACTCTGTGCGACCTGGGCAAATCAGAAACAGAAAGGAAGGATTTTTCTCATGCGTATGCTCTTTTCCCTACGCCTTAGGGTGATCTCGGAAAATCAAAAACATTGAGGAAAATATTTAGTTTCCGGCCAAAGCTAACTTTGAGCCGCAAGGTTCATTTTTGAAAATATTTAGTTTTTCGGCTAAAGCTAACTTCGAGCCATAAGGTTCGTTTTCTTTGCATGTCCGTGTTGGGTTTTGTGTTTTTTGTTTTGTAGGGAAAAAGAGCTTTCTCAAAGCAAGCACGCAACCCAAAGCCCCCCCCCCCCCCCCGCTCTCTCTCTCTCTCTCTCTCAACTTTTTTGTATAGATCAATTGGTTCAAAGCTATTTTAAGAGAGTAGAGGTCTTGGGTTCAAGTCTCCATTTTGTGGGGGCGGACTTTTTCATTTCCGCACATTCCCGCACTTTGTCGGCAACTTCAACAACTTTTTTTCAAAAAGCCATAACTTCTTCATCCGGAAGCCGTTTTCAGAGCCGTTTTTTTTAAACCAGCCTAATTTTTCGAGATCTATCCATTGGAACACTTATTTTCAGCATCTTTAGCTTCAGTTTCCATTGAAATGGAAAGTCAATACCAAGTTACCCTTGACAGCACCAACTACTTCCAATGGTTGGCTTACATTGAGGATTTACTTAGAAGTAAAGGTCTCTACAGAATAGCCTCAGGTCAAGAAAAGAAACCAAAGGATGAAGATAAGGCTGCTAAATGGGAAAATAGGCAAGATCAAGCACGTGGATTGATAGGGATGTCTAATTCTCCAGATCTTAGATTTCATATTACAGAAATTGATACTCCTGATTAAGCAATGAAACAAATCAATAAAGTTTTTGGGATTAAAATTGAAATTAGAGCCCATCAACTTGAAAATGAGTTGCTTACATTGGACCCTAATAATTTTTCTTGCATTGAAGATTTCTTGTCCAAGTTCAAGACCCTTAGATATCTTTTGGAAGGTGTTAAAGTTAAGAAAGAAGATAGTAACCTTATCTATTCCATTCTTACAAAGTTGGGACCAGCCTACTCTGTGTTTGTTTCCACCTTCCATTCTACAACAGAAGCCTTCATTTCTCAAGGAACAGACTACAAGTTCCCTTCCTTTGACTCTTTTTGTGATTCTTTAATAAGAGAACAAGAAAAACTCTTACACCTTGGTCTTCTTAATCTTGGAAACTCTTCCAAGAAAGCGTTAGCCGCCCAGCAGCAACTAAATTCAAAGAATCCTAAGAAGTCATATCCTAAAAAGAATGGTCCTAAACCAAACAAGGGTCCTAAGCAATTTCAACCCCAAAATGAAAAATCATTTCAACAAAATGATAAGACAAATAAAAACAAAGGGAAGAAGACTGATAGACATTGCAATTTTTGTAATCGAGATGGCCACTTAGAATCAAAATTCTTTAAGAAGATGAAAGCCTTGGAAGCAGCAAGGAAGAAGCATAACATCCATTTGGGGCAATCTTCAACTTCAACTTCATCTTCAGGAATGGCACTTTCTGCATGTGGTTGTCAAGCATCTCGGTTTGGCTATGCATTAAATGTATCTTCTTCTTCTCATTCTCATGAGTGGCTCATTGATTCTGGAGCTTCTTATCACATGGCCAAAAACAAATCCATTTTTTCTTCTTTAAATGATTGTAACACCAAAAATATATATGTTGGTGATGATAGATCTCTTAATGTTGTAGGGACTGGAACTGTTCATCTAGACAATGGTCAGTTTAATGATGTATTATGTGTTCCAACCTTATCCTGCAACCTTCTATCTGTATATCAGATAACTCATTCAGGTGAAGGTAAAATCATTGAATTTTCACCTCATGATGTTGTAATCAAGGACTTAAGAGATCCTAGACAGATTTTGGCTACTGGCATTGCTGATGATTCTACAAGGTTGTATAAGTTTCACAACTTTGGGTCATCAAATATTCCCTCAGTATTTGTTGCTCATAACGATGAAGTGAGCAAACTTTGGCATGAGCGATTTGGTCACTTAAACTATCGCTCCCTTCAGCATCTATGTAAAGAAAATATGGTGACAGGTCTTCCTATGGTATCTTGCAGAGATGGTGTTTGTTTCGGATGTGTACTCGGAAAACATCATCGGGAAAGTTTTGAAAAACGTGCCTCTTGGCACGCCTCAGCCCCTTTACAGCTTGTGCATAGTGATTTATGTGGTCCACTTCCAGTTGTTTCATTCTCTGGCTGCAAGTATTTCTTAACTTTCATTGATGATTTCTCCAGACGCACTTGGGTATACTTCTTAAAACTCAAGAGTGAAGTATTTAACACTTTTTTGGCCTTCAAGGCCTTTGTTGAAAAACAATCTGGACATCAAATTCTTAAGTTAAGATCTGATAATGGCGAAGAATATGTTAAAAACACATTCATCAACTATTGCACTGAGAATGGAATTCAAATGCAACATATTGTTCCATATACTCCACAACAAAATGGTGTAGCTGAAAGGAAGAATCGCACCTTAAAGGAAATGGCTAATTGTATGCTACAATCTAAAGGACTTGGTCTTAGTTTTTGGGCAGAAGCAATTAACTGTGCAAATTACATAATAAATCGCACTCCTACTAAGGCTTTAAAGAATATCACTCCAAAAGAAGCATGGAGCTCAATCAAACCAGATGTAAGTCACTTTCGTGTTTTTGGAAGTGAAGCGTTGGCCCATATTCCAGATGAAAAGCATAAAGCTTTAGAACCTAAGAGTGAAAAATGTACTTTTGTTGGATATTCTGAAGATGTCAAAGGCTATAGACTTATTCCATTTAATTCCAAAAATGTTATCATTAGAAGAGATGTAAAATTTGATGAAAATATATCGGCTTGTGAGCCTAGTCCGGCGGATGTGCCACCTCTCCCTATCTCTTCTACCTTTGAAAACATTTCTTCTTCAAATGATTAAAGTGAGGATGACAATCCTCCCCCACCATCTCAGGATCCTCCTCCAGCTCCTGAGCTTCCAAAATGGGTTCGTGCTACTCGAGATGCAGCAGGTGATCTTGCCGGTGATCCTACAGATCAGCGACGTACACGTTCTCAGTTCGAGAGAGCCTCTTCTTTACTGGCTCAAGCTCCAGTAAATTATGATCCTGACACCTTTGCAGAAGCTTCAGGCCATCCAGATTGGGAAGCAGCTATGAATGAAGAATATCATTCATTGTTGGCAAATGATACATGGGATCTTGTTCCTCTACCAAAGGGACGAAAACTTGTTAGATGCAAATGGGTTTACAGAACCAAGTATGGACCAGATGGGAAAGTTGATAAACATAAAGTTCGTCTTGTTGCTAAGGGTTTTTCACAGGTTGAAGGCATTGACTACACTGAAACCTTCTCCCCTGTTGCCAAAATGAACTCTATCCGCCTTGTTCTTTCCCTTGCTGCCTCTTTCAAATGGGAAGTCCATCAGATGGATGTTAAATCTGCCTTCTTGCATGGAGACTTGCATGAAGAAATCTATATGGAACAACCCATTGGCTTCATACAAACAGACTCCAGCCTTGTATGTCGACTTAAGAAATCCCTTTATGGTCTCAAGCAAGCTCCTCGGGCTTGGTATGCCAAAATGGATAGCTTTCTTTTAGAATCTGGCTTTTCTAGGTGTCATTCTGACAATACTGTCTACACCAAGAAAGTGGGCAACTCTCTTATCATCCTTGTTCTTTATGCTGATGATCTTATCCTTACTGGTAGTGATCCCAACCTTATAAACCATGTGAAGTCTAGCCTTAAAAGGAAATTTGAAATGACAGACTTAGGACACTTACACTATTTTCTCGGTCTTCAAGTCTTGCAATCCAAGGAGGGTATTTCCCTTTCCCAGTCCAAGTATGCTTGTGATATTCTACGTCATTTTCACATGGAAGATTGTAAGCCAGCCCCTTCTCCCTTTCAGTCTGGAGTCAAACTTTCAGTCACTTGTAATTCTCTTGAAGTTGATGCTACCTTATACCGTCAACTTGTAGGAAAACTTTTGTATCTAACCCATACTCATCCTGACCTTTCCTTTGTTGTTGGCCTTGTTGCTCGGTTCATGCAAAACCCCCGTGAAAGTCATTGGAAAGCAGCTAAAAGAATACTTCGTTATGTTCGAGGTACAGTTCAGTTTGGGATTCATTACAGTGCCGAAGCAGCTCCTCTATTGGTTGGTTTCACTGATTCTGATTGAGCTGGTGACCTTGATGATCGGAAGTCTACTGACGGTTATGTGTTCACTCTTGGTTCAGGACCTATTACATGGGCTTGTAAGAAACAAGATGCCATTTCTCTTTCATCAGCATAAGCAGAGTATCGTGGTGTCGTAGAAGCTAGTAAGGAAGCCTTGTGGCTTCGTCAGATCCTGTCAGAGTTTGGCTTTCAGCAGCAGCATCCGACTACACTTTGGTGTGATAATCAAAGTGTCATTCAGCTATGCAAAGATCCAGTCCAACATCAGCGCAGCAAACACATTGAAATGCACATGCACTTCATCAGAAAGCTCATTCATGACCATGTTCTTGAAGTGCAATATTGTTCAACAGATGATCAAGTGGCAGACATCTTTACAAAGGCCCTCACAGAGGCGAAGTTCACTAAACTTCGATTTCTGGTTGGAGTTCAGGAAGTTGTCATTAAGGGGGGATAGGCTCTAGTGCCTCCTTCCTTCTCCTATTGTGTCATATTTGTAAATCCTTCAATCCTATCCCAAGTTGTTCTTAAGGGGGGATGTTAGGATATTCCGACACATAGGAAATAGTTAAGTACAACTTGGTCTAGTGTAGAGTTAGGTAAAGTGTGTTTCTTTACCGTTGTACATTTTGTAACTTACAATCCGACGGTTCATTCTCTCCTCGGTATTACCGACACTTGATCTGTGGCTTGACACTCGATTGGTCCATGAATTCTATTTAAAGCGCATGGAGGGTCATTTGTAGGGTAATCCGTGCATGAGAGAAACATATGTAAATTTTCATTCTTTTATTAATAAATTTCCTGAAGTGGCCGCGTTGGCTCAAGCCGTGGACTGTTTCCCTCTTTGAGGGTTTTAACCACGTCAAAATACTGGTGTATTGATCTGCGATCTGCTTGTGAGCGGTGTCCTTTTGGTGTTCTGTCTGAGGAACTTACCCTGTAAATTCCTACATGGGGTTTGCTAAGAGAAATTGAATCATTGATCAGAGTTGCAGCGAGGGGCAGTGAGTATGAGGTAGAGGCAGAGCTGAAAGACCAGCGCAGCGGTAGATAGGTAGATGCAGAGCTAGAGGGATCCACGCAGAGGCGAGTAGTGACTGCGTAGAGGCCAGAAGGGCTTGTGTCATCCATACAGAGGCTGCAGGAGTGACGCAGAGAGCCAGAAAGGTTGCGCAGAGCCTCAAAGAGCTGACATAGAGGGTTTTAGGCTGACACAGAGGCCGGGAGGGCTGACGCAGTGCTTAGATTGTGCTGGAGAGGGTTTCGTGGGGCAGAATTTCAGAATATCTGCTTCCAAAGAGAGATATTACTGCTAGATTTTTTTATCTGTGTCGGGTGAGTGAGTTTGGCACCCAATGTACTCAAGAAAAGCTGCTTAATAATAAAAACCCTTAGAACTACTACACCGATTTTCCCATGTTGGGTTTTTCCAGGGACGATTGTCCAAAAATAATAGTGTCCCTTGTGTGTTTGTCTGTTTCTTTCAGTTGTTGATCTGTAGATGGTTGAGACTATATTGTGTTTATTTCAGTGTTTATATGGTTAAATAACTTCTTGGTAATTAAACAAGTAGGTGAAATAAACGAGAGAATATAGATAAAATTTCTAACAGGTAATACTTAGAAATTTCAACATCTACACCCTTTATTTTGTGGTTCTGCGATCTTGTTGTGCGAAATTACATTTCTGCGATCTTGCTTGTATAAATTACGATGTAGATTTGGAACTGCTCATGAAGTTTTAATCAAAATCACAAGACACAAACCTATTCTACTTCTCTGCATAAAATAATTCACAATTTAGAACAAGAATATCAGACATGTAATAATAAATCACACACATGCAAATAATATTTTTCCTGGGAAAGAAAACTGTTAAAGTCCTAATTCCTGCTTGCATTAATCTTATGAATAGATGTATTACAATTTATTTGCTCAACTAAGTACACCCTGCAAGTGTATAACCTATCTCTCTGCTCATTGAGAAGTCCTGACCTAGACTTAGTCAAATTTTTCCTCTTCTTGAGCCCCTATTTCCTTGAACAATTCCTTGAGAAATTATGCCCCTATTATTTAGGAATTTCTCCAAAATGGATTGCGCAATTCCTCAGGTTGATCATCAAGTTGCATGCAACACCTGTACACTCCAGAATAATCTACAACTGATGTTACACTACCTTGGAATCTCCACCTCAACTGGGTAATTTGAATTCTCTACATGCACTAGCTATTTTGGGTTGATTGATCAATTAATTGGATGAACGTTGAGTTTGATTGAAGTCCCACTACACAACTGGCCTTCCACTAGTTCTCCCAACAATTGGAACTAGTTTAACTGAAAACAACTTGATATAACTGAATTTGATTACTACAAATTAGAAATCAAACATGCTTAATGGAACTTTAACTCCTTCAACTCAAATTTATTGAGTAAACTAGGTGACATACGCCATGTCACACAATTTAACTGCATCCAAGTTGTTTGTTGACGTGGAAATTTGAATTTTCTCAATTTAATCAAGGAAAAATAAAATTGAGAATTTCTTGTTACATTTTTCAACGCTCCTTCTCAGCAAGAAAAGGATTAACAACCACCCCTATCCTACACCTGTGGAACTTGAGCTTCCCTCTTGACAAGGCCTTTGCCAAAATGTTAGCATCTTGTCCCTCTGTCAAAATGTATTGCAAAAACATTATCCACCTTTGCACACAGTCTCATAAATGGTGATACTGAATATCTATATGCTTGGATCGATCGTGAAATACAGGATTCTCAAAGAGCTTGATGCAACTCTGATTATCACAGGATATCACAGTTGGATCCATCATATAACCAAACAATCCAACCAGTATCTTTCTCATCCAGATCACCTCACATGTTGCTGGACTTTCAACCATGTATTCTACTTCTGTCGAGCTGAGAGCCACAAATCTTTGCTTCATGCTGTACTAGGAAAATGTTGCATACCCAACACTGAAAATTACACCTAATGTACTCTTTTGGTCTCATGGACTCCCTGCCCAATCTGCATCTGTGAAGCCACAGAACTTCACTCCCTTTGTTCGTTTGTACCATAGTCCAAATTGGGTAGTGCCTCTGAGGTACCGTAAAACATGCTTAGTTGCCTTCCAAAATAATTCAGTTGACCTAACCATAGCTTGGCTTAGTTGGTTGACTGCATAACACATATCTAGTCATGTGTTCACAAGGTACATCAATGAACCCACTAGTTGTCGATAAATGGTAACATCCACTTCCTCACCTGAAGTGGAATCCTCCTTCCTCTAGTTGGTCTCTAGAGGTGTCTCCATGTGTTTGAAACTCTCCATGCAGAACCACTGTAGTATTTAATTTGCATATTTGCCTCGAGTGACAAATAGTTCCCCATTTCCTTTCCACACTTCCAACTAGAGGAAGTAGTGCATGAGACCCATGCCCTTCATTTCAAACTCCCTCACAAGGCTCTCCTTGCAAGATATGATCAACTGCTCATCGGCAATTAAAATTAAATCATCAAGATATAAGACAATAATGATAAATTAACCTTCTACCAAAATATGATAGAGGTTTTCACCTTCCTCACTTTTGGTGAATCCCAAATTAGTGAGATAGTTATCGATCATGGTGTACCAATCATGGGATGTTTGTTTGAGATCGCACAACGATTTCTTGAGTCCACACACATGAGACTCTCAATCAAAAGTCTCAAATCCTTCTAGTTGCTTGATGTACACCTCCTCCTCAATAAATCCATTGAGGAATGTTGTGTTTACATCAATCTGGTGGATATTCCAGCCCATCTACATGACCAAAGCAAGAATTGACCTAATGGATGAGTACCTTGCTACAAGGGCAAAGATATCCTCATAGTCAATCCCCTCAATTTGAGAGTACCCCTTGGCCACAAATATGGCCTTATACTTCTATATTCTTTTGTATGCTATCTACTTCACCTTGAAGATCCATCTTGAACCCACAACTGATTTATCTATTGGTCTTGGGACCACTTTCCAAACACTTTTCTTTACAATGGATTCATATTCCTCCACCATTGTATCAACCCATACAGGTTGCTCTATTGTTTCCTTGAAAGAGGATGGATCAGTCTCTACAAGCTTAGTCATTAGAGGCATGTAGCCATTGTATCGATCATTTGAACTTCTTTGCCTGTGCTGATTTGAAGGAGAACCCACAATCTCCCTCACATATTGCACAAGTCTCTAGCTTTCCTAGTTCTTTTTTCGCCTTCTCTAGATGGTTTTTCTTGAGTGGATATCTCCACTCTCTTCTCCTCAATTTGTGGCTGCTCCACAACTTCCTATGGTTCCTCCTTTGGAGAAAAAATCTCCTCTTTAGATGGGATCTGAAGCTCCCTCTAAAGAGAGCACTGCATCACTTTCTCCTCATCAAATTTTACATCCCTTCACACAACTATCATTCTAAGGGATAGAAAGTACACATGGTAATTGTGGGGAGTTTTTGTGTAACCCACAAATACCCCAAATTGTGTTGTCGACTCTAACTTATTCCTTGATTGTTTGGAGACATGTTAGTAAACATAGGCTCCAAAATCTTGAAGTGTGACACATTAGGCTTCTGCCTTGTGAAAACCTCCTCTAGTGTAATCATTCCTATAGTCGAATGAGGACTCCAGCTTCTCAAATAGATTGTTGTCTTGCATGCCTCATTCCACAAATGTAGAGGTAGGCCTTGTCATGCAATATTTCCTCACTGCTCCCACAATTATATGGTTCTTTCTCTCAGCCACCCCATTCTATTGTGGGTTGTGGGGTGTTGTCAACTCTTGTTGAATGCCTCCTTTTTCACACTTCCTGGCATAGTGCGGGAATTCATGAAAATGGAAGCATTTAATTTTGGACAAATCTTTCTTCTTTCCCCTTTGAATGGATTCTGGTTTGGATTGAGATTTATTCCCTTTTCCCTCCTTTTCCTTTCTAGCCAATGCAATGTTTTCTTCATCCTCGCCCTTGGATGAAGTCCCATCTCTGGTTTTCTACCTTATATCCTCCTCTACCAAATTGGACCATAATTGCTCCCAATTTGGTAGCTTCTCCCTCCCATTCACCGAATATTGATAACTATGCTTGCTCTTGGGAAGGCCCAGAAGGTCTAGGCTAACCAAATCTTCTTCAGGAACATTAACACTGACCCTGCCAAGTTCATCACAACATTGTGTGAACTTGCTCAGATATTGCAGAATAGTGTCATTCTTCTGCATCTTGATTCTTCGAAGTTTATCCTTGAGTGCCATCTTCCTGTGGTCATTATTATTCTTGAACAATTATGTCAGTGATTTCCATATTGTGAATGAAGTTTATTTTTCATGGATATTTGAGATAATGTGATCATGTATTCCCTCCAAGATTAGTCTCCTCACCTTGGCTACATCTTTCTTCCATTGAGCAAGGTTCTGGGCATCAGAATATTGTGATTTTGCAACATCTGTCTTGATGTATTCTAGTAATATATTATCATCCAATACCACCCCCATGTGATCCTTCCGTGCAACCAAATTAGAGGTGCCTTCCAAGGCATACTCTAGCCTTAGTCCATTGAAGGCCATCTTCTCAACTCTAAAGAAAGCTTAATTCATTGAACTCCAAATTCAAACATCCTAAGAAACAAATTCGAAATTCATGATCTAATGTGAACCGGGTCTGATACCATGTAGAAATTACGATGTATGTTTACAATTTCTTGTGAAGTTTTAATCAAAATCACAAGACACAAACCTACTCTACTGCTCTATGGAAATTAATTCACAATTTAAAACAAAAATCTCAAACATGCAATAAGAAATCACACACATGAAAATAGTAGTTTTCCAGGGGAAAGTAAACTGCTAAAAACCCCAATGCTTGCTTGCATTAATCTGATGAATACATATGTATTACAATTGATTTACTCAACTGAGCACAACCTGCAAGTGCATAACCTATCTCTCTACTCACTAAGAAGCTCTCACCCAAACTTAGTCAAATTCTGCTTCTGCTTGAGCCCATATTTCCTTGTGCAATTCCTTGAGAAATTATGCCCCTATTATTTAGGAATTTCTCCAAAATGGATTGCGCAATTCCTCAGGTTGATAATCAGGCTGCATGCAATGCCTTTACACTCCATAATAGTCTACAATTGATGTTACACTACCTTGGAATTTCCACCTCAACTCGGTAACTCAAATTGTTTGCATGCACTAGCTATTTTGGGCTGATTTACCAGTTAACTAAATGATCACCGAGTTTCACTGAAGTCCCACTGCACAACTGACCTTCCACTAGTTCCTCCAACAGTTGGAACTAGTTTAACTGAAAACAACTTGAGATAATTGACTTTGATTGCTACAAATTAGCAATTAAACATGCTCAACTGAACTCTAACTCCTCCAACTCGAGTTTACTAAGTAAACTAGGTGACACAAGCCATGTCACACAATTTAAATGTATCCAAGTTGTCTACTAATGTGGAATTTTGAATTTTCTCAATTTAATCAAGGAAAAATCAAATTGAGAATTTCTTGTTGCATTTTCAACATTTCTTGATCGTGTCCCCTCTCCAACGCATTTGAACATCTTACTTATACCCGTTCTAACGATCCTTCATTTCAATCGACGTATCATTTCATCCTTCAAGCAAACTTTTCGTTTGGTCATGTGGGTGCCGAGCTGACCCATCGCTTGGTTGTGTGGGCACCCCTGCCATGCATGCGTGCTGACATGAATTACACGAAACATCCACTCGAGTGGCTGGGCACCCCTCTGCCGTGTGGGCATGCCCAGGGTGCAGGCATTTACTTGCTGTGCACCACACGCTAAACGCTCAGCCATTGTTTCCTTCACTCACATGTCTCATACTTTGCTCGCACATCGTGCCAATCGATGCCCTCGTATTGGTCGTGTCACACCTCGCCCTTGTCGTTCGGTCCACACTTGTGCATGCCTTACTTGGTCTACTCATTATGTCATCTAACTCACCTGTCATTGTGTCTACAAGTCACATTTGGGTGCCTCGGCGCCACACTCTCATGTGGGCATGCCCAAGGTGCGTGCCTCATGTCATGCACATGACACCCTCAGGTCCAATTCCATTTGTTTCATTTGGTTCACCCAATCGCGTCACCCTACTGTGCACGCCACATTTTCCCATGGGCGCCCAGGCGCTTGCCTCTGTGTTTTTCATGCGACGCTCCCATGGTCCCACTTCAGTTTTTTGTCACTTCAAGTGGGCATGGGCAATTATGGGCACCCGCTTGGCCTTGGTGCCAACTCGGGGCCTTGAAAATTCTTATTTGACTTTGATGCTAACTCAGGTTGCTAACACCCTCCCCAAATTCAAAATGGTTGTCATCCTCGACAACTACTCCATCTAGCAAACATCTTCCCCAAGTCTAAATAATCATCATCATAACAATGGGATAATTTTTCGCCTTTGACGAAACTCATATAACCAAACTCATCATAAATCTGCAAGAATGACGTGTTGGATCCCCTCTTGTTGTCAACTATTCAGGTAGTTAATCTAACCATAACGTCTCCTCTACAAGAATGCATGCATCCAAAAATATTGGAACTAGCGTCACATCCTTCTATCTCACAATCTCTCATCCACTCTACTTCTTTGCTCTACCCATTGCTTCAAATGGTATCACCATCCTGAGTAGATGATAGCGAGCCCATCCTCATCACATGCTCAAAAAGATGGTAGAATGGGGAAGGCTTGCAACCCTCTAACTAAACACTCATCCTAATCCTAATCCAACATCTAAATCCATCAGTCCATGTCTTCTTCTTCCAATATTCTCATGTATGCACCACAATCCTCATCACTTCTGTAAGTGGTAGAACTTTGGGTATCCACTCTCTCTACTTCAGAAACCTTGCACTCCATCATGCAAGTCCCCATCGTATTTAGTCTGTCTATTAATCGTAGAACATTGTTTAACAATGTTTCCATCACTTTTGCCTATTCCGTGAGAATGATCTTCGTTGGACCCAACCTCTCATGAACCTCTTCTTCATGTTGATTCACACTCATCACTATTATTTTACATGTGCTTGTAGTGGCTCCAATAATAGGAATGCTCAACGGTTCATCTCTCTCATCATGTATAAATAGTTTATGCAAATGTGAGACATGCATGAACTCCATACCAAGTGTGGCCTCATAATCGTCCAAATGAATGATGGTCAAATCGATGTTCCCTTATCACTCTCCAATATTCACTTGCAAATATTCCGTATCTCCAAAGATGTTGTCTCCCTGTGAATTGAATGCCTTCATGGATGTTTGAGATGGGGGAACTTCAGTCCCAACCTCATAGCAACTTCTTCCCTCATAAAGTTGTGACCAACATGATCAACAATGGTTTCCCATCAACAATCGACTCAACATACATCAACTTATGTATTCCTAGATCATTTTTTTGGGTCGCCTCCCTCACAACAACAACTCCCAAAACTTACATAACACCCACAAAACCATGAGAAGCTTGAGAACTCTTTGGTTTCTCCTTCTCCTCTTCTTGTACCAAAACTACAACCTTTTGTCTTAATGCGCAACTCTTCAATACATGATCTCCATCGCATAGCCCACACATCAACGACATCTTTCCCTTCAAATGTACACTTTCCCTCGACCCATCCTCCCTAGAAGACTTCTCTTTACCTTTGTTATACTTATTCTTCTTGTCTCCCTACTCTTTTCCTCCCGCCTTACCCTCATGGTAGTCTAGAAGTTTTTCAGCCACTGTAAATGCTTCTTCAAGATTTTGAATATTTTTCCTCTTCAATTCAACTTGTGCCCAAGGTTTAAGTCTATTCACAAAGTTAAATGCTCTGTCATTCTTTGCCGTGTTTGGAAGCTCTAACATCAAGCTCACATAATCACGGATGTAAGCCTAAATGCTTCCCATTTTCTTAATTTTCTTGACCTTCATTCTTGCATCCCATGTATAATCTTGTGGGCTAAAATGAGCCATCAATTATTCCTTCATTTCTTCCCATGTGGTGACTTCAGTAGCATTGCCAAGAATAACCTACTCCATTCATCTTCTCTACCAAATATTTGCTTCTTTCACAAAAAACAGAGTAACATTCTTAATATTTGTTTCCTTAGAAGTATTCCCAAAACAATCAAGATATTGATCCATGTCCCAAATGAAGTTCCCAAGTACCTTTGCATTCCTCATACCTTCATACGATTATGGGTCCTTCACTTTTGTATGGATCGAGTTGCCAAAAGAACCTTTCCCAACCACCTTCTTCAAGATCACATGTTCATCCTTCAACTCGGCCAAGATCTTTTCCATCTTCCTAACTCATCCAATGCCTTCATCCTTCACTGAATCGAGGTCTCTAATGTTGTATCCCACTTGATCAACATTTTCTTCCAAGTATTCTACTCGGAACTTGAAGTCAAGTTGTTGAGTTTTCTACTCATCCTGATGTTATGTCACCTCAACAACCTTCACTTCAAGCTTGTTTTCCTGTCACATCACTCTTTGAAGCATTTGCCAAAATAAGTTCGAAGAATCACTCGCTTGTCCTATCTATTGTGAGAGCACATCTTCAATTACTTGCGACACTTCTTCAACATTCTCCATTTGATGGCTTTGTTGTCTAGTCTTGGCCATACACCACAAACTTAGGCTTTTCCAACCTACCAACCAACTGTTTACTTCAGCGAAATGTAGCCCTATCTTCAACAAGGCTTTGATACGAAATGTCACAGAGTGGCAATCTTATCACGAGCTTCGACTTCCAGTTCAACCAAACGTGGTTCTGATACCAACTCTCACGACCCCATGATGGTCGCACCATTTAAACCATCATGGGCATGTGGCATCAACGAGATTTTGTAGCAAGGTGCTCAACTACTTTCTCTTGGACTACACCTCTAGCCTATGTGGCTTAGTGAATTCACCTATCAACTTTGTTGAATTAAGTGTTCTAAACAAATCCATCACAATAGATCTTCTTATCATTCAACACTTAGTCAATTATTCACTTCAATCTTACTTCATTTACATTCATTCACAATGTACATTGAACAACAACAACAATAAACATCATCGGAAATAAACTTCAATTATAAAACAATGCACAATAAGCATCAACAACATATACAGTGGGAGGGGGAACTCACAAACATAAACTTCTCCCATTTTATATTAAATTCAATACTTCAGAAATATAATATGTCAACTTAATACGAAGAGTGGGACAAACCCAACGTACTTGCTAATATTCCAAGTCCCACAACCAAGGGATGCACAGTCCAAGGAATTGCACCTTTTTCCAAATAAAAAACCCAAAATTTTGTGCACTTTACAAACTAGAAATCCAACTCTATGACTTGCCCAGAAAACTTGGCTTGGTTAGGTAGTCCCACCTCTTCCTATGACTTGCCTTCGCAATGATTTCCTTGGTTGTGACCTGCGCCATTTACTTTTGTGTTTTCCTTTTTCTTGTGCAAAATTGCTTGATGCCTCCAATTGTGTGCTCCTCTACTTATATGAGTCGGTGCCCGATCATTTGTTTGGACAAGCATCCTTTCTCAAGTCAAGTTGACCCACCATGTCGTGCATGCATGCCCCTTCGTTCGGGTGCCCCAATGTGCCCGGAATGGAATGGAATGTCCAAGCATCCCACCATCGTGTGAGCGCACCCAAAGCACTGGCACCCACACCGTCATGTGCTGCATGTTATCCTTGCTGAACATTTCACTTCATTTCTTCACTCACCCACACACATTGTGCCAACCACTCGCTCACCCATTTCATCTATCACATGTCTTTCCTCGCCCACACCTGTTATGTGTGTGTTGCTGACACACTTCACTCGACTCGCCTGAGCTCACCCACCCGTTGCCTACTTGTGCACACTATCTCACCTGTGGGGCATGAGTACCCCACCTTCATGCAGGTGTGCCCAGGGCGCTTGCCTTTTTTCTATGCACTCTATGCAATGTCCCATGGGTTCGCTTTGTTCACCCAACACTTGGGTCCATATGCCCAACGTGTCGTGGCCATGCTCCATGCTCGTCAGATCACATAACTTGGGCGTGCAACCTTTAAGTCACCAAGGATCGTCATGGGTGCCCGTTTGACCTCGGTGCGAACTCAGGGCCTTGACAGTTGGATGCACATGAGTTCCGCCATCGCATCCTCAACTTCAGTCAAGTGGCGTCCTCAATTTCCCTCCCACATATTGTCATCGCGTCCCTTCCTTCATTGTTGTCTTCCCCACTAAAGAGAGACCAAGACTATCCCTTGGGTCCAACGAGACTTCAATGAAAAAGTCCACCTAAATCATGTTGTGTCCCTCTCCAATGTACCCTTCTCTCCATTCCACGAGTCTTGCCAGACACTTGGCCAAATCTTCATTTGACCAAACATGACTCGTCCATCGTATAAAGTTCAACATCCACCACTCTTGTCTTAGGCATTCACACCATTTTTCATGAGGTCAAATACCGCTCGAACAAGTCCGACATTAATTAAAACCATCCATCACATAACTAAATACAAACTCACCTTGACCTTCCAAGGGAAAGTCATCAATCACATTAACAAACAAAATCTCCTCTTGATCAACACAAGGGGAGTCATCACACAACTTTCATCAACAACTTATGTGTAGGGTCTTTGTGTGATAGACGCCATTCCTTCCTTCATAACCGAAGTTACTGCATGACTTACTTTATCTACACGAGGTCTCTCTAAGGGAGAAAATTCTTCTTCCTTCCATGGTTGCGATATGCATGAATCTGGTTCAACTTCGGGAGGCTTCGTCCTACCAATCTATTCCTCTTTCGACTGCACGTTTGCAACACTTACATCACACTAGACCATAGGGCCAACTTCTTCTTCACCACAGTTAGCAACTCCAACCTACTCAATTAAACAACCAACGCTAAGAAACTCCCTCTTCACCTTGTCTTCTAAAACTTCAAGTTCATCATGCAACCTCGAATTCTCTTCCTTCATGCGACTCAACTTGTCCATGAGCTGCATAAGTCTTTCATGAGCCCATTGCAAACCTGTCATCACGCTGCCCAACTTCCAACCAGTTCACAACCTTGATCATAGCTCTCCATGGTAACGACCATCGTGCCACTACCTTCAACTTTTGCCAAATTTAGCCTTGCCTTTGACAAGGCTTTGATACCATTTTCTCATGAGGTGGACAGATGTATCATTGTGACATCTACTTTAGTCAAATTCCACTTTTGTCAAAGTAGGCTTTGATACCATCTGTCACAACCCCACGATGGTCGCACCACTTAGACTATTGTGGGTGTGCAACATTGACAATATATCGTATCAAGGAACTCAACTACTTTCTCTCGGACTACGCCTCTAGCCTACGGGCCTTAGCTCTCCAGTTCTTGCCTTCTTGTTGTGCCAACTTTGCTTGATGTCCTCCAACTCGTGTGACCATCCTTTACTTATATGTGTTGTTCCCCGTTCATCAGTTTGGGCAGGCACCCCTTCACAAGTCGGGCCAACCCACATGTCATGTGGGCACGCCCCTTGTCATTTGGGTGCCCCGACATGCCCCGTCAGGCACCCAAGAACCCCGTTGCTTCATTTCTTCATTCTTCCATTGCATGTCATACTGATCGTCGCGCCCATGTTTGTCATGTTGACTTCCCGCTCATGCTGCTTAGTCCATGCCCTTCGCATGTCTCACATGGTCTATGCCCATCGTGCCTAACTCTTATGCCACAGTTGCCCTTCGCTGACTCACCCATGGCGCCTGTCATGTGATCATGTCCCCTAATGCCTCTCCCTAAGTCTGTGCCCTGTTATCAAGTCGCGCACTCAACTCTACCCATGGGCGCCTAGGCACCCCACCTTCGTACCGTGTACGTGATGTCTACGGGCCCGCTCCTACAACCAAGTCACCAAGTATCATCGTCGACACCCGTTTGACCATGGTGCCAACTTGGGGCCTGACATGATTTGTGACATGGACCATAATGCTAGGTTATAAAAAAGGTTTGGCTCTTACCTAATGGTTTTAGCCTTTATAAATTATTTTAAAAGTCCACGTATCAATTACGGAATTACGGACTTTCACGTGGACCCATTCTAAAGTTTAGTTGGAAGACGTATGACTTTCCTAACGTAATCCATCATTCAAAATAAAAAATCAACCATTCATTCTAATTTGCAAAGAAGAATTTGGGTTGTTTGATAAAAAAAAAAAACTTTAATCCATCATTCAAAATAAAAAATCAGCAATTCACAAAAGATATTTATAAATAAAGAGGCATATCAACGTACCTAACCAAATTTCTTATTTGAACAGAAGAATTTGGGTTGTTTTATAAAAAAAATAACTTCATATAAATAATTTTAAATAAAAAAGAATATGAACCTACTGAACCAGGTATATCAACGTACCTAACCAAATTTCTTATTTGCACAGAAGAATTTGGGTTGGTTTATAAAAAAACTAACTTTATATAAATAATTTTAAATAAAAAAGATTATGAACCTACTGAACCGATGTCTAACTTTGGAAGATTTATATCGACTGTTCCCTACGTTACAAGAATAGTTAGAAATTCGAGACAATTTAATTACATTTTGCAAACAACTGAGTCTTTCGTATACGCAAATTTTGCATTTTTTCTACTCGTTTAAAATAAAATAAGCCTTATGTTCAGTACAATTAGGCGCAGAAAAAGAGTTGCTAGTTTTTCTCAACAAATTCTTTGACAATTCCATGCCATAAGTACTCGATACTTGATTGGATTTTTAATATCATAAATCTGTCGATCTTCTGAAAATCTGTTCACGATGCACGTACATCAATCATGAACGGAATGACGTACGGCCCCGTTCAGTGCATGAAATGTGGTTTTCACGTGTGCAATAGGTCAGTGATGATTTCTATTAGCAATGGACGTATTTAGGGGAGAGATTCCTAATATTGTGCAGGGACCAGTGATTGATATAGTACTGGTACTACCATAAATTGAGACTTTTGAAACCAATATTTAAACAAAAATAAATAACATTAAGTATAAATAAGTATTAATTTATGTCCAAAATTTCCCCATACATTGACTGGGCCCACAACTGTCCATAAATAATATCTTAATACTTAAGACTGCAAATCATATTGATCCAACTAGAAAACAACGAAAACCATAAAAGCTTTCAAAATGGTTTATTCCAGAAGTACAAAGTATCAGTCACTTCAACCCCTACTCATCAGAACTGAAGTTTTGCATCCCAAATAAATATGCCTACCTGCACATAACAAAAGGGAATGTATGTCAGCGATAACTGTTGTGTTGTTCAACAACTAAACACCCTATGTTCAATAAATGACACCCAACCCAATAATATTTAAACCCACTTTGTTCAATAAATGACACCTAGACCCAATAACTGTAATAAATGACACCCAACTCACTCTATTTCTCATTAAAATAGATCAAAGCACATAGATCAACAAATAACCAATTCTCAACCATTAGATCACATCAAATTAAACCCAGACCACACATTCAGAATGAAGCCATTGCAATCCATGTGCATCCATGTCTACCAATTAAATTCAAGTGCCAAAAACTATAAAAGAAGTCCACCCATTGTTGAAGTTGCATCTTATGCTTTCAAACTATTCAGCAAACTTGAAGACATCACAAAACAGTTGCCAATATATCCAGGTTAGTTATATCAATTACAACTCATTCTTCTTACAGTTCTGTTTTCATTGTTTTCATTTATCAGATTTCTTACATGATCTGTCTGGCCATAACTGCTAGAAGGATACCTGGATGGTTTCACAAACAACCATTGAAAGTCATTCTTCTTACAGTTCTGTTTTCATTGTTTTCATTTATCAGAGTTTTTACATGATCTGTCTGGCCATAACTGCTAAAAGGATAACTGGATGGTTTCACAAACAACGATTGAATAAAAAGTAGGTTCTAAATACAGCGATTTAGAAAATTTAAAACCATTCCTTAAAATAAAAAAAATGAATGCCTTCAACATACTTAATTTTTTCAGTTCAATTTTCTAAAACTTTTTATGACTGATAAGTCCATTCCAAGGCTGATCATAGCTGCAAGTTGTTCCCAACATAGAATTTATGCCCAACCTTACTGTGATTATGACAGGCATAGCACTCTTCTGGAGCATATGACCATATTTTGTTTGAGTTTCCAAACTAATTACTATGCCTGGAATGGTGGCCATGGACTGCAATGGAGAAGTTGCAGTACTGAGACATTTTTGGCAATGCCAAACAGCAAAAAAAATGGAAAATGATATTTGAAACAAAATATATGTGCACATTTCACTTGCTTATGCCTTAGCTAGTTCCTATCCTTACATTAAGGAAGCAGTCATGGAAATGCATCCTTATAAGCCCAGCTTGCTATAAGGGAATTCTGAGCAAAAGCCTTGGAAACTGATTGCTGAATAATGCCTTCAACTGCACTGCAACTTCTATCATAGAATCCTACTTGAATCCATATAAAAGTTGCTAAACTGATGAATAGGCAGGCAATTGAGAGACTACGAAGTAATGCAATTCGATTTCCTATAACATACATGTTGATAATTTCATGTAATGAAGCAGAAGTATTTTTGCCTTGTATGAAAGCATAATTTACAAATATTCTAATGTCTAAATGTATGCAATAATTTTACAGGTTGTTGCATCTATGGCAAAAGGAAGTTACTATGCTCGTACAAGGAGAAGTGGCAGGAGAGTGACAAGGGGTGCGCAACTACGATGCACATCGTCTGATGAGGACATGACAACTGATGTCAATGCCAACAATGCACCAGGGAACATTGTTGAGGATGACCATGTGACACCAGCTGATGTTAACACACCATCAGCCACATAACCACCATCAACAACAGTGCAAGGAGCAAGCTCAACTAAAAAGATCAATGCTATAAGAGGATGGACAAAAGAACAAATGTTAGTTGCAATTGACGACATAGAGTTTAATGGATACTCAATTCGGGCATCTGCAAAAAAACATGGTATTCCTCCCTCATCAATACATTATTGGATAAATGGACTGACTCATACAAAACGTAGAGGGCCTCTTACAGTTATGACTGAGGAGGAGGAGACCGAGGTGGTTGAGTGGTGTAAAGAGATGACCCAATTGGGACATGGGCCAGAGTTGATACAACTCAAATCAACAGTTCATCAAATCTGTCAAGGGAGGCCAAACCCATTCAAAGATGGGTTCCCTGGTAAATCATGGTGGTTTGGGTTTAAAAAAAGGCATCCAAAACTTGTATTGCGTACTGCTGAGGGCCTTGACAGAGACAGAGCATTATATTTGCGCCCTGTAGTTGTGCAAAAGTTCTATGACACACTTTCTAGTGCTTACGATAAACATTCTTATGGAGCAGACCATATATGGAACTGTGATGAAACAGGTTTACAGGCAGGGAGGAATTGTGGCATGCGGGTAATTTCCAAGAGAGGGAGCCGAAATGTGCCAAAGATTTTGCCCAAGAGCAGGGAGTGGATAACTATTTTATGTTGTGTCAATGCAATTGGTACTTCAATCCCAGGATTTTATCTATTCAAAGGTAAAATTCAACTAAAAAACTATATACAGAATTGTGAACCAGGTGCATGCATGGCTGCACATCCCCATGCATGGATGACTAAAGAACTGTTTCTAGGTTGGCTTTTTCACTTTGTTGCATCGGTACCAGGTGGTGTCTCGCCTAATAACATACACCTTTTGATATTAGATGGCCATGGGAGCCACATGGCTGTACAAAAAATTGAGGAAGCAAACAATTTAGGCATCGACCTGTTGACATTGCCTGCTCATACCACTCGCAGACTACTACCCCTTGATGTTAGTATGTTTGGCCCTTTCAAGAACTATTTCAAGCCAGAGTGCGCTGCATGGATGGCAAAGAATCTAGGGGTTGAGGTGAAAAGGTTCGAGCTAGCAGAGCTTGCAAGTAAAGCTTTGAAAAGGGCTTTGACACCATCAAATATCAAGGCTGGCTTTAGGAGGACATGAATCTGGCCACTGAACTATGATGTTCTTATGCATGATACTGGTTGTAGCCAAGCGTTTCATGTGGATGGTCAGGAAGAAGGGAATGCCCAAACAGGTGTTGAAGTGCAAGAAGTAGATGACCAAGACGATGATGTTGCAGCTGGTAATATGATTTCCCTATCTCAAGGACACTTATATGCTGAAGATGATGAAACTGTATGTGAAACACAATATAACCATGAACAAATTCGTAGTAACATGGAGATCGTTCCACCAACTCAAGAACATGAAATTCCTATTGCTGATATTGTTAATGACATTGTTGAACATGCAGTTGACAATGACCAATTGACATTGCCAAGCCAAGTAACCCCACCTTCATGGCTAGCAGAAGCAATGATCAATATGAATGCACATAGTGTCTCAGAAACCAATGAAGAAAGCATGAACATGCCCTCACAACCAGCAGAATTGAACAGTGAAATTGTTCATTTTTTTGTGGACAATAGATCAATGGAAGAAGATGAAGGACATAATGAGGCATCAAATGAAGATAATGATATAGTTCAATCAGTTCCAACAGAGACTGAAAGGGAAGTACCAAGCAATGACATGCAGGTGGGAGGGGTGGAGAAGACACTTGGACGGTTCCTAAAGCTACTAGTAGAGAGTATCAATGAAAAAAAAGCAAGGTGCACCGGGTAGTCTTCATCGGGGCCGAAGCTCACAGTTACTCACCTCAGAGGACTATATAAACCTGTTAGTTGAGTCTGAAAAAAAGAAATTTGAAATGCAAGAATTAAAACAGAAAAAGAAGGATCTAGTCAAGGAGAAGAAGGCAACAAGGATTGTTGCAGCGCAATGTCGAGCAGATGAAAGGCTTGAAAGAGTTAAAGCAAGGCAAGTTAAGGACCAACAAAAGCAAATGTCAAGACAGGAAAAGGAAAAACGAAAGGCACAACAAATGCTTGAAACGGAACAAGGGATGATCAACGATACAAGAATAGTTGATGAAACTAGGATTATTTCAAACTCATTGGACTCCATTGCAGATAATACACCATTATTCCAAGATCTCATAAACATTCAAGTGCCTCACTATCAAACTAAGGGTTTACCCACTTGCCTTGTTCCTACCAGAGTTGGTGTCAATTCTATGTATGCTCATTACACACCTCCACTTAATGCAGGGGTCAGTATTGCAAATGTGAGGTATGGGTACTCAGTACCTCCATGGTTGGAAGCTGCAAATTGGAATCAATCATATGGCATCAATCAACCATTTCCAAATCAACCCTTGACTGGTAAGCCAACCTACCTGGCTCAAGAAGGTAACTCAGGGAGTTTTGGCACTCAAGATTCTCAGAGCCATAAAGAATAGGGGTGTCATATCTTTTTGGTTCTAACCACATTATGATGTGGATTTTGGATGGATTGTATATTTTTGTTGGCACAGAAACATTTTGGCTTACAACACTAGATTGTATCTTTTTCTTGTCACAGAAACATTTTGGCTTACAACCTAGTAGTGATTTCTTGTAGCAACCTAACTATGTATGTTGAAAAGAAATTTTCAATGGAATATGTCTTTCTGTAAAATATTAATTATGATAAAACTATTTCTATAAGTTATTCTGTGAACTTTGTGTGGCTAGCTTAGAGGAATAAAGGAAGGAAACAGATAAGTATTGAAAAATAGTTTCCTTCATTGCTGGTTAATTAGTTATACTCGAAGCGGCTGGGTTAAACTGTGTAACTGTGGTTGTGTTGAAATAAAGTTTCTAGAACTAAATTAAGTTGTTGCAGATTAGCAAAACTATTTATGGCTTCTATTAAACTCGAACTGAAAACTATTATTTTAGTGGTTGTAGCTAAAAGAGAAAAGGAAATTAATGAAAGAGGAATCCATGAGTAACTTTGTGAGATAACTGGGGTTAGTTTCCGGGCCAAGTCGATAGGGTCAACAGGTTAGAACCGATCCCCGTCTCCTTGAAGGCTCATTCAAGAGGATAGAGCCTTCAAGAGGATAACTATTGTCCGGGTAAATCTCAGTCAAGCACTTCAAGATTATTGATAACTGATAGACCATGTTGCACTGAAATAGACCTTGGTAAAATCCCATCAGTCGCAGTAACCAAGATTCATAACAAAATAATCATTGGTCTATTGATATCGTAAGGAATTCAATAATAACATTCCATTCCAACTCTGGACAAGAGATAATGGCCAAAGGCTTAGGAAAAAGGCTAAATACAAAAATCAAATGACCAAACAGTCTCAAATGAGGAGGCAATCTACCTCATAATAAATTTTATTAAATGTCAAAAATCCACTGATAATTTTATTCATTGAGGGGACACTTGAGAAATTGAGATCACTCATTATCAAGTTGCATATGAAAAAGGCTAAATACAAAAATCAATTGACTAGACAGTCTTATCTCATAATAAGTTTTTGAGAGCACTCATTGTTAAGTAGAGTAGGAAAAAAGCTAAATATGGAAATAGAAACCTAAACCAGAGTCCAATAATATAATGTTTGTAGGAGTTACTAGAGCCAAGCAGCAAATAAAGGGGAAGCATTTTACCTCCATAGTCCACAACAATTGACAAGGAGGAAGCATTACATGAAACTAGCCAACTCTAGACATTTCATTCCAACTTTGGACAAGAGATAATGGCCAAAGGTATAGGAAAAAGGCTAAATACAAAAATCAAATGACCAAACAGTCTCAAATGAGGAGGCAATCTACCTCATAATAAATTTTATTAAATGTCAAAAAGCCACTGATAATTTTATTCATTGAGGGGACACTTGAGAAATTGAGAGCACTCATTATCAAGTTGCATATGAAAAAGGTTAAAACAGAGATCAAATGATCAAACAGTCTTATCTCATAATAAGTTTTTGAGAGCACTCATTATTAAGTAGAGTAGGAAAAAAGCTAAATATGGCAATAAAAACCTAAACCAGAGTCCAATAATATAATGTTTGTAGGAGTTACTAGAGCCAAGCAGCAGATAAAGAAATGTGATGATGTAATTTCTCAATGCCTGAAGATGTTGAGTCTTCCACCTGAATGATTGTTACCACATGCCAGTCGAGGACATTAATATTTTCCTCAACCATAGGATGAGGATAGGACCATGCTAGAAGGGAAACAAAAGAAATAATCTCTCTATCCAGAATTTGAAGGAAAGGCCTAGACTGGTTCCAGACATATAGACACTAGGCTTCTTCTTTACACCAACTAGGTTTTGAAATGCAAGTCCTAAAATCAAACAGCCAAATACAGATCTATGCTATTAAATTGAACAAAAGGGTGGAAAATTTTACCTCCATAGTCCACACAATTGACAAGGAGGAAGCATTACATGAAACTAGCCAACTCTGGACAAGAGATAATGGCCAAAGGTATAGGAAAAAGGCTAAATACAAAAATCAAATGACCAAACAGTCTCAAATGAGGAGGCAATCTACCTCATAATAAATTTTATTAAATGTCAAAAAGCCACTTATAATTTTATTCATTAAGGGGACACTTGAGAAATTGAGAGCACTCATTATCAAGTTGCATATGAAAAAGGCTAAAAACAGAAATCAAATGACCAGACAGTCTTATCTCATAATAAGTTTTTGAGAGCACTCATTATTAGGTAGAGTAGGAAAAAAGCTAAATATGGCAATAAAAACCTAAACCAGAGTCCAATAATATAATGTTTGTAGGAGTTACTAGAGCCAAGCAGCAGATAAGGAAATGTGATGATGTAATTTCTCAATGCCTGAAGATGTTGAGTCTTCCACCTGAATGATTGTTACCACATGCCAGTCGAGGACATTAATATTTTCCTCAACCATATAATGAGGATAGGACCATGCTAGAAGGGAAACAAAAGAAATAATCTCTCTATCCAGAATTTGAAGGAAAGGCCTATATTGGTTCCAGACATATAGACACTAGGCTTATTCTTTACACCAACTAGGTTTTGAAATGCAAGTCCTAAAATCAATCAGCCAAATACAGATCTATGCTATTAAATTGAAAAAAAGGGTGGAAAATTTTACCTCCATAGTCCACATAATTGACAAGGAGGAAGCATTACATGAAACTAGCCAATATAAATACGAGTTAGTAGAAGAAATACAAAGAGAAGAGGCTTAGGTGTAGGATAACAGAGAGCCTTGAATTCCATGAAAAATCCTAGCAAACAAATATAAATCAGAGTCGACCCATATTTAACCACCAAATTTCAGTGCACCATTGAGGCACCCAGTACCCATCCTAAGATCTTTGTCGAGCACGTAGCAATAAGAGAATTGGATATTCCCCCCAACTATAAAAAACACACCAACCGAGCATTCCACCAAAGAAACCTTCAAAGAATCTATCCAAGGGAAAAAAACACTAGTAGTGGAAGAATCAAAAAAGAAATACCATTGCAACAACTAAAACTCAGGACCCAAAAGGAGAAAAATTTAGTAGTCTATGAAAACGGGAAATTAAGTCATACCAAAAGTCAAGAGGGTTTTGAGGGTTTGTTTGGGGTCATTACTGCAATGTTCCATTTTCCCTTTGTCTTTCTGCTCAGGGCCGGTTGTTGGGCGAAGCCCTCCGCCGAGGATGGCACGGGACGGCCCCAGACAACAGCGAATAAGCACGATAACAACGAAAATTTCACAAATACCATCATGAAAAGCCACAAACAACATCAAAATATCCACAAAAAATGGATGACATCCCTGTAACCCTAAACCCTCAAAACCTGCCATAGAAAGTTTACAAAAAATCCAAATAGAGTTGTTTGTGTTGAAAAACACAAAGAAATTGCTGGTAGGATTAAAATCCTACCGGATACAGGCCATGGATGGTCACCAACCTTCCCCGGAGCTCACCAGACCTTCTCCACACCTGCAACGACCTTTTCCACACCTGCAACGAGAAGAAAAAGCCATTAGACAACAGAAAACAACAAAAAAAACCAGCACAGAACAACAAATTAAGCAATTACCTCTTAAAAAAGACCTTCGACCTCGAACTCGATAAAACTGCAACCTGCTCCTCCCCAAACAACAAAAACTGCAAATAATACCACCACCAAAGAATCCCTAAACAACCGGCGGTCTAGAACAACCAACAAATCCAGGCGGAAAACCACAAGAAAGCCAAAAGCGATGTTCCAACCACAAACCCTAAACCTTGAACAAACATTTGCATTAGCACCTGCATACCAGACAAAGCGCGTAGGTCCACAAACCCTAAACCTCGAACAAATGTTTGCATTAGCACCTGCATACCAGACAAAGCGCGCAGGTTCTGGGGCCGTCCTGCGCCATCTTCGATGGAGGGCTTTGCCCAACAACTGGCCCTGAGCAGAAAGACAAAGGGAAAATGGAACATCGCAGCAATGACCCTAAACAAACGGAGGAAATGGCGTGGAAAGACATTTTTATTTTATGACACGATGCCCAACACGTGGACCTCCATGGTGGACATGTGTCGTACCACTTCCATGCGCGTTCACATGTCGTTTAGCGACGTGGCGGGGAGGGTGCACAAGTAATGGTGACCCTCCCCTAGCAGTGGTATGAAAAGGGCAAGAGCTAACCAGCTTGCTATCGGGCCTTTAATGCACCCGATATCGGCTTCACCATACATACATGCCATGTAATAACGTGACAGGACTCCAGCCATGAAAGGTCTCGAGTCTCCACCGGGAAATGCTGACGAGACGTGCCTTGATGTTGTTTGCATGCAATGACAATACGTCTAATTTATTATTGCAGATTCCCATTTATCTTCCTCACTCGGGAAGGACATTTGAAATTCAAATTTGATTTCCCACTTTGTTTTGAAATATCTTGTTGCGCCTTGTTATCATACAACATGCTCTCTTTCATCTAGAGTTTCAGGTTTTTGTTGGTGTTGGCCTGTGTCTGCAGTGCCATCATAGTAGAAGAGGAGGATTTATTACTATTTCTATGGAGACTACAACGTAAAGAACCTAGATGATTCGTTAGTGAACACATGCATGACCTTTTAGGTGGACCATAGGAAATGGACTTCACAGAGGCATCGATCTTCCAGCAGTTTGTCGATAGTGTAAAAGTAGCAAGAAAGCTTTATCGAATAGTATTATTTCGAGTGATGAAACTAATTTTATTGGCCTTTCTATACTAGGACTGGCTCTTTGATTGCGTTGTTGTTTGCTGATTGGGAAACTGAAAAGAAATCAAAGCGTTTTGACCAGCTGTTTTGGTTTCACCTTCTGAAATGCTAAGCATTTAGGGGGGCATTATTTTGGATTTTGAATTGTCCAGAGTATCTTATTGACTCTTCAAATAAATATTTGGTAATCAGTCATTTTGGAGTTTTGTGGGCCAAGATCCGAACGGTTCCTTGAGTGATACGTTCTCTTCAAATTTCTTCAGATCCTTAAAAGATGTTCGTTTCTCTCGAAATCAATGTAGGCATGGTGACTTTTCAAGGCGGATTAAGCTGTTCCTATAACCCGATAAGAACGATGGGCGACTGAGTATGGTTTTCAATGTTTGCCGACATGGGGTATATATGCAGAAAGATAGACGGTAGGGTTTGCCACATGAAATATATCGACTCCACACATTTCGTTCATATTCAGCTCTTTTCAATAATAAAAATTATGTGATGACATTGCTTTAAAAATAGCTTAGTGTAAACTTGTAACAATTTTGCTCCAAAATAATAGATTTTTTTTTTTTTTTTTTTTTTTTATGATTTTGAGAAAATTTGAAAATCTAGCATCAAGATTTTAGTACTCCAGAAATTCTAGATAGTATTAAATTCATTTTCGATAACACTTTCACAGTCAAAATTCTTGAAAACAATTTAGCCAAATTCCAACCAGAAATTCCTGACAAAAAGTGACAGTGATGACATTGCTATTGCTTTTTCCATGTTAAAATATGTCTATGAACTTACAATTTATGCATGTACATAATAAAACCAATGTCTAATCGAATATGACAAGAGGACCATTGATAGTTACTTTAATTCCGGAGTATCAACTGGAGAAGATGGAGGAAAGCTTCGGGAGGGCGCGCAGCTAGGGTTTCTGAGAGTTACAGAGCTTGATCCTAATGGAGGGCCGCAGAGGAGGGAGCTCCACTCCCTCCTACAAGGACGTCGTTGCCAGCAGAGGTAAGTCACCACTGGGTAATGTCAGAGGATCTGCAGAGGAAGGAAAAAGAAATAATGAAAAGGAGATAGATGGGGCCAAGACCAAGGAAAACAATAGCACAAAGGACAAGGAGGAAGAAGACAAAAGCCAGGGAACAAGAGAAAAAAAACAAAAGGGACCTTGCAGACCCAAAACGGAGATCACTCCTAGAGTAGTGTTAAATGATCCTGCACTGCAGGTGCATAGGGAACACATGGGGAATTATGCTATTATTTGTAAATTCATGGGATTATGTGATCCAGGTGGATATTGGTGGCCACCTGCTAATTCCACTTGGATCCCCTCTAGTGCTTCTTACATTTTTTATCAGTTTCCTTAATTATAGCCAGTGATTTTTCTGATAAAAATCGTCTTTTCCGTCGCATTCATCGGAGAGATCTTTCCAACGGGCTATCATGCACGTCAAACGGAGATAGTATGACCAATTCGCGACCCCGGGAAGTTGATGTACCAACTTACCCGAAAACGGGGCCCACAATTTGGCGTTTCATCTTCTAGGGTTAGGTTTTGGAATGTGAAGGGTTTTCCATTGTTTCTCAACAATAAATAGGCCCTCGAGCCTCATTGTAACGGAGTTCAAAACAATTCAGAGGCATGTAGCCGACACATCTCTTCTCAGAGATAAGCTATCATCGCCCTAGCTGGGTTATTTCTATTTGTAAGCATATTTCAGTATTCTCCATTAATGAAATGAAGTATTATTTCCGCGGCATCTCTGTTTTTATGGTTATCGCATATTATTATTTCTGTTGCATCTCTGTTTTTATGGTTATCGCATCTCTGTATTTATGGTTATCTATGTAATCTATTACGTTCCTGCTTAAATCCGGATCAGTGGTATCAGAGCGGTCTGCTTTTTCTCTGTTTTTCTTTGCATGTCCCCAACGAGGTCGGGATATAAGGAGTTAGGGCTTGAACTGGTCGAACCTTTGCAAGACCAGCCTCGCAAATCTCGACATCCTCCCATGGCGGATGAGAAGAAAGACGAGGGGGCAAGAGATCCTATCAAAATCTTGCTCGAAGAAGCGCTCGAGCGGCAAAGGAACGCGATGATGGATAGCTTTGCGCAGATCCTTCAGCGGCTACCCAGAGGCGACGCATCGGCTTCCAACAGCTACTCTGGAAATGCCACACCGTTTAAGGTACAAGTTAATTTTGAAATCCCCATCTTCGAGGGTCAAATAGACGCAGATGCCGTAGATAAATGGTTAAATCTGCTAGATGGGTATTTTTCTGTTCACGAATTTTCAAGTCGGGAGAAGATTGTTTTCGCTCTTCTCAAAGCAGCCCCCCACGTCAAGGACTGGTGGGAAACCTATTGCAAGCAGAAGGATGAAAGTACAGGCTCACTATTTTCAATCGCACCCACTTGGAATGACTTCCAGGATGCCATCAAGGAGCAGTACTACCCCGTCGGAAGCTATGAGGACAAATACATCAAATGGACCACACTGCGGCAGGGACGAGACCAAGATGTGCTGGAGTTCACAAACATTTTTCATACCCTTCGCACACAGTTGGGTACTCAAATACCGCGGCTGCATCTGGTACTCAAATACCACGGCTGCCTACACAGATACATCTAGGAAGAGATGGAGTTCTTGAACATCTCCTCACTCGGCACAACATACCGATACGCTGTCAAAATCGAGCAAAAGTTCAAACAGAAGAAGCGAGACTTTGGATCTGCAAATCCAAAGCCCAAAGGACAAAGCCAAGGCGGGGTGACCCACGACAACCCGTCGAAGCTGCAAGAAAAGAACAACACCACGAAGCCGAAGAAGGACACAGGAAAGTGGTGTGAGTTCCACAAGAGTCCCACTCATAACACAAGTGAGTGTCGGACCAAGCAGTGGCTGGTGGCCGAGTTGAAGGCTTCCGAATCAGATGCATGTTCCAACTCTGAGTCAGAACCCAACAAGGGGAATGACAAAGGGAAGCAGATTATTGATGCGGATCCCAGCGCCACTGTTGCTACTGCCAAGATCCAGAAAAATGAGCCCGAAGATCCAGAGGAGGGGGAATGTCTTTTCCACTCACAGATGTGGGTGAAGGGTTCACCGCTGCAATTCATTGTCGACGGTGGCAGCCAAAAGAACCTCATTTCAGCAGAGGTCGTGAAGCGGTTGGGCCTACCAACTACACCACACCCACAGCCGTACAGTATCGGTTGGCTTCACGAAGGACGAGATCTCAAAGTTCTCCAGCAGTGCCGCCTTCCCTACAGCATCAAACCCTTCACAGACGAGGTATTGTGTGATGTTACACCTCTGGATGTTTGTGATGTACTATTAGGCCAGCCATACTTGTGGAGGCGACATGCTGTGTATGAGTCAAGGCCTCGCGCTGTCATCATTTCTTTGGATAATTCATTATACAGGATACCAGAGGTAGCCCCACCTACCGCCACCTCTTTGATCACTGCTAAGAAAGGCAGCAAGCTCATCTCACAGACTAGGAAATTTATTTTCTGTCTGGTTCGTTCCCAAAGTAAGGGGAAGATCGTTGCTACATCCATGACCCCCGCGAAGGGTTCCTCCACACAGCAGCAGCAACAGAGGGATACAGTCATGACAGAACACAGGAACAACTTCTCGTTACCTGGAGGGGTACCACACAAGTTTCAGGTGGGCGACAAAGTTTGGTTACATCTGCAGAGGGAGCGCCTTACCAGAACCCATCAGAAACTCATACCACTTCGACATGGTCCTTACACCATTACCAAAGCTATGGGAGACAATGCATTTGAGCTCAACATTCCCCCATTCCTTGGCCTGCACCCGGTGTTCAATGTCGACCGCCTTCGGCCATACTTTCCACCATTACTAGACACGTCCGACATTACAGAACAACTCACACCCACAGAGTTAAATCCAGCTTGCATGGAACAAGTTGCAACTGATCGGATCATGGACACACAGATCAAGCACACTCGCCAGCAGAATATCCAACTGTATCAAGTTGTCAAAGCAGGACAACTCCTTCACCAGGGCAAGTGGCTCACCAGGGACCAAGTGCAGCAGAAGTTCCCTCATCTCATGGAGGAACTCAACGCAATGGGGACCATTGCTTCCTAAGGGGGGAGGAATGATCCAGGTGGATATTGGTGGCCACCCGCTAATTCCACTTGGATTCCCTCTAGTGCTTCTTACAATTTTTATCAGTTTCCTTAATTATAGCACAGTTTACTATTTTTAGCAGTTTTTCGGGTCCTAAACTTCCAGAGCCGTTTTGAGGCCGTAAACGACGTTTTTTGGGAAATCCACCGCTAGTGATTTTTCTGATAAAAATCGTCTTTTCCGTCGTAGTCATCGGAGAGATCTTTCCAACGGGCTATCATGCACGTCAAACGGAGATAGTATGACCAATTCGCGACCCCGGGAAGTTGATGTACCAACTTACTCGAAAACGGGGCCCACAATTTGGCGTTTCATCTTCTAGGGTTAGGTTTTGGAATGTGAAGGGTTTTCCATTGTTTCTCAACAATAAATAGGCCCTCGAGCCTCATTGTAACGGAGTTCAAAACAGTTCAGAGGCATGTAGCCGACACATCTCTTCTCAGAGATAAGCTACCATCGCCCTAGCTGGGTTATTTCTATTTGTAAGCATATTTCAGTATTCTCCATTAATGAAATGAAGTATTATTTCCGCGGCATCTCTGTTTTTATGGTTATCGCATATTATTATTTATGTTGCATCTCTGTTTTTATGGTTATCGCATCTCTGTATTTATGGTTATCTATGTAATCTATTGCGTTCCTGCTTAAATCCGGATCATTATGGCCCACTGAAAGGCTTTACAGACATGGATCAAGTATCACTGGAAACTCAAAGGAAGCATCGATCTCCATCTTTGGTCAAAGGGATTTTTCACCATGGTGTTCACAGAATATTCGAAGGAGGATCCTACTTTTATGCAGCAGCTAGCCTCTATATGCGGCCTTGGATGATGAACTTTGTTCCAAAGCGGGAGACTTTCACTTCGATACCTGTCTGGGTAAGGCTTTATTCCTTACCTCTTGATTACTGGCAAACTGAATCGCTTGCTGCCATAGGCAACAAACTAGGTCGTTTTGTCAAAGCTTCGGAAGCCACAAGAAGGGGCAAATATACTTCCTTTGCAAGGATTTGTGTGGAAATGGATCTATGAGGAGCTCTTCTGGATGAAGTTATCTTGGAAATTTTAGGTGAGGAATGGGTGCAAACTGTGGACTATGAGCATATCCCATTCAGATGCCGTAGATGCCACGAACATGGACACTTGTTCAAAGACTGCCCTCTTAGTAAAGCAGACAACAAGAGCAAACCTAATACAATGAAGGACACAGAAAGCTTTCAGAAAGTGGCAAGTAGAGGAAAAGGAGGAAAAAAAGGACCAAAGCAACAACATAATGAGGGGCAAAAGGTCAGTCAGAATAAGTTTCAAGCACTGGAAGAGAATGAAGAAATTACAAAAGAAGACCAATCTATGGAGGAAGGCCCTAATGAAAAGGAGAAGGAAGAAGACTACAACCCAACACAAGATATTGGTAATAAGAAAGAGACTATGACGAGTGAAACAGAACTAGAGATGGATTAGGAAATGACCCAGAGTGAAATAGATCTAGAGGACCATGAACTTCAGGAAATTCTAGATAAGGAACACCTAAATTGGAAGGGTTCTTGATGCAGGGAGCCACAGGAGGGATAGATTCATTACCTCAAGAAGAATGCAACAGAATACAGCAGTTGTTTTTATGGAAAACTTAGGAAAGGGGGTTTGATAAAGGAAAAACCATTGACAAGCAGGAGTACAAAGGTGTGAAAACAATGAAATCAACTCCAGGATTAGCTACTAGAAATCCAGGAAAGAAGAGGGGCAGGAAAAAGCAGAATGAGCTCTTGATGGAGTGTGGAAAGCTAATGATAGATTCGGGTAAGATGAAAGACCTAACCAGCTACTCCTTTACAAATCTTTAATAATGAAGTTCACATCTTGGAATATCAGAGGTCTAGGTAGTAAAAGAAAACAAAGAATGCTTAGTTATAGAATGAAACAAGAAATGTCGGATATGATCTTCATCCAGGAAACGAAATGCTCCATTCAGAAATTAAAACAAATCCATAGCAAATGGCTCAATAGATTTGAGTTTCTAGAAGTTAAAGCAGAGAACACAGTAGGGGGCATTCTCACTCTTTGGAACCCCCAAAAAGTTAGCATAATAGATGCAGAGGCATCTAGAAATTATTTATCAGTGGTTATTCAACCAGTGGGGTTTTGGAAACCTTCCTGGTCACAAATGTTTACAGTCCTCAAAGAATAGATGATAAACTCAGATTGCTAGAATCCCTTATGGATCTCAGGAACAGACATGCTGGAATTCCTTGGATCATGGGAGGGGATTTTAACATGATCAAATCTCTTTCAGAAAAAAAAGGAGGTACCAGAGCACTAAACAAAGACTCCTTAGCGTTCCAATCATTCACAGATAATATGAAACTGGTTGACTCAGAAACGAGCAATGGCCTTTTTACTTGGAACAACAAAAGAGGAGGTGAGGCACAGGTAGCCTCTAAGTTAGACAGGTTTATGATATCAGAGGAGCTTATGCTTATAGATAAAGAAATAACAGCAAGAGTTCTTCCCTTTGGAGGCTCAGATCACTGGCCGATTCAATTGGAAATCAAGGGTATAGATTCTCCCAGGAATAGACCCTTCAGATTTGAGAATATCTGGCTCTCCCACCTGGATTTCATCAGTAACATTGAAAAATGGTGGTCAGAAGACATGCAATTCCAGGGATCAAAAATGTATCTCCTTCATAAAATACTAAAGCACATTAAGTTCGGGCTCAAAGAATGGAACAAGAAGGATTTTGGTAACATTTTTGTGAACAAAAAATAAGTGGAAATCAAAATTCAGGAACTCAACCAGGCACTGATCAAATATGGCTTTGACAAATTCAAAAGTGATCAGGCTGATAAACACCATCAAGAATGGGAGAATTTATGCAAACAAGAGGAAATATTTTGGAGGCAAAAGTCTAGAGTTCAATGGCTCAAAGAAGGAGAGCGTAATACAAGATTTTTCCACAGATCCACTATGGCTAATAGAGCATACAACAGAATCTCTACGATAAAGGATGAGGATGGGGAGCTTCAGATCACTCATAAGGATATTGAAGTTGTGTTTGTTCAGCATTTCCGAGGCATCACTCGGGAAAACAATTCAGACAGGGAACAATCCATCAGGGAAATTACAAGTCATATCCCTAAGCTGGTGTCTAGAGAGGACAATTTTAACCTAAATAAACCAGTAACTGAAGAGGAGGTCAGCGAGGTTCTCAAAGATATGTAGAATGGCAAAGCACCAGGCCCGGATGGTTTCAATGTGGATTTTTTTAAAGCTTGTTGGAATATAGTCAAACAGGATATTTTGAATGTTGTGGAGGATTCCAGGAGAAACAAAACTATTCTAAAAGCCCTCAACACCTCCTTCATTTCCCTAATCCCCAAACAGGACTCAGCTCAAATTGCAGATAAGTACAGACCCATAGCTTTATGTAATGTGGTATACAAGATAATATCCAAGGTAGTGGCTAACAGACTCAAACCTCTACTTCCTTCTTTAGTGTCAGAGGAACAATCAGGTTATGTGGAGGGCAGACAAATTTTAAATAATATTATTCAAGCCCATGAGGTGGTTCACACGCTAACCAGCAAAAGGCAGGCTGGGATGATCATGCAATTGGATATTGCCAAAGCGTATGACAAGGTGAATTGGATTTACATCAAGAAGGTTCTCACTGCTTTTGGGTTCGATCACAACTGGGTCAGATGGGTTATGGCTCTGGTGACTTCTTCCAGCTTTTCAATTTTGGTGAATGGCTCTCCCTCAGAGATCTTCATTCCTTCTAGAGGCCTCAGGCAGGGAGACCCACTCTCTCCCTTTCTCTTCATCCTCATGATGGAAGGACTTGGTCGGTCCATTAAGCATGCCAAGGCCACGGGAAAAATCAAGGGCCTTCAATTAACTGAGAATGTTCAAGCGCTCACTCACTAACAATTGTAGATGATACCATGCTGCAGGGAATCCCCACAGTCAAAGAAGCTTCAGCCTAAAATCAAATCCTTAATGAATTTTCCATGGCTATAGGTATGGAAGTCAATCTCTCTAAATAAAAAATCTTCTTCTTAAACACTAACATTGCTATTCAGAGAAATATCTCCAGAATTCTTGGCTTCCAAAGGGATTCCCTCCCCTCAAAGTATTTGGGAGTTCCTCTCATGGCTAGACCAATGCACAAGAGTATCTGGGAACCGATGCTTAATAAGATGCAGGACAAAGTCAAAAAATGGACCATCAGAGCCTTGAACCTGGCTGGCAGGTTGGTGCTGACAAAGGCTGTTCTGCAATCAATCCCGGTATTCATGTTATCAGCCCTCCCAGCTCCCAAAGGTGTCTTAGAGCAATTCAGGAATATTCAAAGAGATTTCCTTTAGGGTAAGGAGGAAACAAGGAAGAAATGGGCCCTGGTTTCTTGGGATAAAATCTGTAAACCCAAGAGCCATGGGGGTCTAGGCTTAGATGATCAGGAGATTCTTAGTAAAGTTCTAGGAGCCAAGCTTTGGTGGCGATGGGTACAAGAACCAAAAGCCCATTGGGAAAGGATCTGGAAAGAAAAATATGCCAGCTCCTGGCACACTAGTGACCTCATAAGAATGTCTGGAAACATAAAGGGCTCATACATCTGGAATAAAGCCTGGGAAAACAAAAGCCTAGTACAAAAAAATAGTTTCTGGGAAATCAGAGCAGGAGATATAACACTCTTTTGGGAGGACAAATGGCAACAAGAACCAACGCTGTTAAAAGAGGATTTTTTAAGCCTCAAGCAGGAAACAGATTCCCAAGGGTTAAACAAAGTAAAGGATTTCTGGGATCTTTCTCATAACTCGGGAAAGTGGAGAAGTTGGAGAAACATTGGCTGCAGAGATGAAAGCCCCATCAAAATAAAAACATAGGCACTTAGGAGCTTGTTAAAACAAAGGATGATCTTGGTAACAGAGGGGCAGGATCAGTTGAGATGGGGCAACAACAATAAAGGCACCTTTAATCTTAAGGAAGCAAAAGGTATTCTCCTTGAGCTAGATTCCAGTGTTCTGAACAAGACCTGGCAGCACCTTTGGAGACACCAAGGGTGGATGAAGATCAAGCTTTTCATGTGGTTGGTTCATCATAAGAAAATCTTGACTTGGGACAACATTAGGAAGAGGGGTGTTATGGGGCCTTCTAGATGCCAGCTATGTGAAGAGCAGGAGGAGACAATGGAGCACATTCTCAACAACTGCACTTACACCACCTGGCTGTGGGATTCTTTCGCTACCATTTTCCAACAGACAGATAGGGATAGAGGAAGTATCATAAATACCCTAAACAAGTGGAGAAGAAACTTTATGGAGAATGAGTTCCTTAATTTGGCCTGGGCCTTCACGCCAAGCTTCATTATCTGGAATGTTTGGAAAGAAAGGAATAAAAGAATTTTCAAGG
This sequence comes from Pinus tabuliformis, assembly GCA_031772625.1. Classification (NCBI taxonomy): domain Eukaryota; kingdom Viridiplantae; phylum Streptophyta; class Pinopsida; order Pinales; family Pinaceae; genus Pinus; species Pinus tabuliformis. The sequence continues at coordinate 493,700,665 of CM062812.1, read as the reverse complement.
ATGAAAAGTCTATCCCTCATCGACTATTTGATCTGATCTTGAAACAGCTCAAGGAGACAGTTAGCACCACAGTTCGCAATCACCCCAAGAATCCCCCCTCAGAGACTGAGTTGAGAACTCTCAGGCAACTGGGAATGCAAGGGATTATTCCCCAAGGCCTAAACAGGAAGGAAATAGCAATGGATACAGAGAAGGATTTCTGGCAACCTCCACCGAAAGGCTATCTGAAATACAACATTGATGGTGCTTCAAAAGGCAACCCGGGAATAGTTGGTTTTGGAGGAGTGTTAAGAGATGAAGAGGGAGGTATTATCTTTATCTTCCACTGCCATTTAGGAAGAGCCACCAACAATATGGCTGAATTAATGGCTCTGGAGCAATGCCTAGAGTTTCTGATTCAGAACCATGGCTCAAATGTCATTATAGAAGCGGACTCAGAGATAACCATTAACTCTGTGAAAAGAATCAGTTGTGGTACTAGGCCGGAGAAAGTCTCAAATCACTGGAGACTAATCCAGGTTTACCAAAGAATTCAAGTACACCTCTAGGGACTTCGAATTGTTAGTTTCAACCATGTTCGACAAAATGCCAATAAGCTAGCGGACATACTGGCCAACCAAGGTGTGAACAATGCAGATTGCGGGATTGCGATGAAGTGGCAGGAGATGCCTCAGAGCCGATTAAAAGCTCTATGTGACGAACAAGCTGCAGAGGACAGAGAAGTTTTTCGATATCGGGCCAGGGTGACCAACACGAATTGATTTTTCCCTGCAAGAGCAACCACAGCCTTTCAGTATGTACTTGGAAGGAGGGCATGCAAAGTTCGGCCTCAATTCTCCCCGGAGTAAGTTGACCGGTGTCCTCAGTTTTTCGGACGACAACATGATGGGTCAAATCTCAGACAGGCACAGTCTCGGGTTCAAGTTCCGAAGAAAGAATAGGCGGGACGGGAGGTTGGTTTTTACCGGCAGCTGGAATTTACCCCCATTCCGCTTTCGGGCAGGAAAACCATGCCCAAGTTGGTTTTCCGGCGATCGCACGACTCTTGAGTGGTTAACGGTTTTGTAGTTTTGGAAGTGATTCCATTTGGCTTCCAACACGTGGCAGGGTGGTGGATTTGGATACCGCCCTCCATCGCACACTATTGTTCGGTTGTTTTAGGTTGTGCGATATGGCTCATGGCCATTGGATCCAGCCACCCAGATCTACGGTTAGGATTGACCATGTTGTTTTGTGGGGCCAGGTGGGTTATCTCCACTCGTCCTGTTGGCGCGTTTTTTCCCTCTTCCGTTGTTTGTGTGTATTGCGAGGTCGGGGTGACTTTTGTAGTTTGTCTGCTCAGAGGGGAGTGAAATTTCCAGAGCTTCCCTAGTGGTTGGGGGATCTTGTAGCCTTTTAGAGTGTGTATCTCATGGGTTTGGTGATTTCTGGTGTAGGGTGGGGGGGTCTTGTCTTTGGCAGGGAAACCCTTTTTCCTGAGTCCATGTAAATGGATTTTTTTTGTACATTATGTAACTTTTCTTTTGGATTAATGAAATAGAAGGATCAGCTCTTGCTTCAACGAAAAAAAAAAAAAAAAAAACCAATGTCTAATCTAGTTTTACAATACAACAACAATTGAATAACAGTAAAATATGTACCATAAATCCCGTGTTTATCTTTAATTTTTTCAGTTTTGTACAAATTTAACACAACAATATAGTGTAGAACAAGAAGAGCCCAATGACTTTGAATCAGAATTGTTAGCGAGGATAACGATTACGCTCTTATATCGTCGTCCCTGTCAGTTTCGCATTGTGTAATTATCTACGTCCCCATACCTGCATTCTATTATAATTTTTGTACTCTAAATGTGATATAATCCTCATCAATATAAATCAATTTATTCATATGTGATTTAATCTCATCATGTGTGAAAATAAATAAGTGTTCTAACCCAACCTACGGTCAACCTAATTGAAAGAAATAAACTTTTAAATCTGTTAAGCTTAAGCAAATTTTGAATTTTAGAGAAAACATAAACTCTATACATAGTGGATCTCCACAATTTATGTTTTCATGGAATGAATTTTTTTGGATGAAAAAGAGTCTCAAATTTATTTATTATATTATATTTATGTTGATAGTTGTGTTTATTTTAAAAGTAAGATTTTTAATTTTAATTTATTTATCAATAATTATTAGGTGAATAGCAAGAATTCAATCTTTATAAAATATTCTATAATATTTTTATTAGTATACACAAATCAAAGGATGAGATTTATTTCCAAAATAGTTATAGCTTTTTAGAATGTGGTATTAATAAGGCATGGTATTTTAACTAAGTCTATTTATATATTAAAAGTCTCCATAATTAAGAATATTCTTAGATGTTTTTTTAATGTGTTTGTGTATATAATCATTAATCTTTTTAATCATAAGCTTAGATCCATATGAACTCGGATCTACCAAGCATCGAGAGGGATCAAATCCCTTGATATGTAAACAACATTTAGAGTGAAAAGAGATTTGATGTCTCTGGGTGCTTGGTCTATCATCAGCTTAGATCCATATGAACTCAGGATCTACCAAGCATCGAGAGGGATCAACTCCCTTAAGATGTAAACAACTTTTAGAGTGAAAGGAGATTTGATTTCTGTGGGTGCTTGGTCTATTTGGAGTTATGATGGCCCTAGTCTGGTTTTACAACAAATAGGGAGGGCAAAATATCTAGCATAAGTACCCATTTGTGAAAATTGGGGTTAATACATGGTTGTAGCTGCAAATTTTGGAAGGTAAATTTATTTATTTTCCCTTTCCCTCAAAATAAGGTTAGGCTAACATCCATTCCTTATATATATATAAAATCCATTCCTTTTTTATATATATAAAATAAATTTGGGGTTATTGATAATAATAATTTGCGATTCAATTTTTTTAAAAATTTGATACCCCTAAAAATTTCCATGCTACAATATCTATATAGAAACGAATTGTAGTTTTAAATTATTTTTATGAACATAGTAATTTGATAATGGAAAACTAATTATATCAATGTTATTTGATTTAATGAAAAATAATTAAATAATAATTTAAATTTTAATAAAAGTTCAAAAATATTAAATTTGATTATTTTTTTCAAACTTATATAATTGTCAAGTCTCACTAACACAACCGGTTGAGGATGGGCCTTGTCATTGAGGCGACCCAAGATCAAACCTCACGAGAGGTGGTTGTGCCCTGTGCTAGGGGGAGGAGACATGCTAAAAAATTCCCATCAACTGAAGGGTACGTGTGGCTTGGGCCGGGCACCATCCCCAGGTGACTTTGAGAGGGTTTGTGTGGCTCAGGCCGGGTGCCATCCTCGGGTGACTTTGAGGGATTAGATGCGCCTGGGTTGCGGCTCCTCAAGCCACAGGTAAGCCTTGAGGATCAAAGACAACTTGACAAACAAAAACAAAAACCTTATATAATTAATTTTGAAAATTAAAAAGATAAAACTATTAAAAGTAATAATTTATAGATCATTTTGGCTTGCATTCATTTTCCATTTAAAAAAAAAAATATTATATTTTTGAAATTTTTACATTGTAATGATCAATTATTGAGATTGTTTTTCCTTTATTTTAAAAGTTTATTAATTTTCCATATTTTCACATTTTGATAATAAATTGTTTAAAAACATTAATTTTGAGGTTTTTCGTTTTTTCTTTACCTTTAAATTCAAAATTTTCAATTACTTGAAAGACTAAGGAGTAATTTTGGTTTAAAATTTTTTCTCATCTTTCTCAATTCTTTCAAATTTTAGATGATGTAATTGGATCGTGAACATATGATTCACTAAGATTTTTTCTTTCAAAATTGTTGTTGTTTTAGCTGTGATGTTCAGGGAACTCTCTAGGAGATAAGGGAAAATACCTTCAATTCTAATTTAACAATGTTTACGTTAAATGTTAAATTCTACAAACATTTAAAACAATGAAGTCTTTGTGTGCATGCTTCATAATAAATCTCACGAAACCACATAGATCTTAAACTAAAAAAGTGTAACACATAAGAATCAAGTCAAGGTATAGTTATCCATGGGTAAGCAATCTCTAATGTGCATGTCCACCATAATACGATCAAGTTAGTTTACACACCATGCACCTCATATCACATGAAATATCCCCAAACATGGTGTAAATGTGTTTGGAGTAACCCAAATGGATAACGCTCCATCTTTATAAGGAAAGTGTTTTTAGCAACACTAATCTCATCCTTCAACATCTCAACGAAGCTTGACAAGATACTTCACCAAGTTGGATCAATTTACTTCACCAAGTTGGATCTTCGTTCAGGATATCATCAAATCAGAATGAAGACGGAAGACATTCTGAAAACAACATTTAGAACTCATGAGGGTCATTATGAATTTTTGGTCATGCCTTTTGGCCTTACCAATGCACCTTCTACATTTCAAGGTTTGATGAATTCCATTTTCAAACCCTTCCTTAGAAAATTTGTGTTAGTATTTTTTGATGATATACTAATCTACAGCAAGTCTTGGAAGGATCATGTTGAAAATGTTGACAGGGTGCTACAACTATTGGAGGAGAAACAATTATATGCAAAAAAAATCCAAATGTTTCTTTGGAATACAAGAGGTGGAATATCGGGTCATATTGTATCTCATGAAGGAGTTAAGGTAGACCCTAGCAAAATTAAAGCCATTAAGGAATGGAAAATCCCCACATCCATAAAGCATCTGCGAGGATTTCTCGGGTTGACAGGTACTATCGCAAGTTTGTTAAGAATTATGGGAGAATAGCAGCACCTATAACAACATTATTGAAGAAAGATGCATTTTCATGGACACCAGAAGCAACAAAGGCCTTCGAACATCTTAAAGAGGCAATGTGCCAATAACCGGTCTTAGCTACTCCGGACTTCACAAAAACCTTTATTGTGGAATGTGATGCTTCAGGAAATGGAATTGGTGTTGTTTTAATGCAAGATGAAAGACCCATTGCTTTTGAAATTCATCCAATCAAGGGAAAGTTTTTACACAAAGATATTTATGAGAAGGAAATGTTGGCAATACTACATGCACTTAAGAAATGGCGACCCTACCTAATGGGAAGACACTTCAAGGTAAAAACGGATCATGATAGCCTTAAATACTTTTTAGAACAAAGATTATCCTCTGAAGAGCAATAAAAATGGGTCACAAAGATGTTGGGTTATGACTTTGAAATCGTCTACAAAAAAGGGAAGCAAAATGTTGTGGCAGATGCACTCCCAAGAAAGGATGAGGATGTAGAAGCATTGTTGTGCACCATTTCTATTATCCAACTAGATTAGATAAACGAAGCAAGGGAGGAATGGAAGAATGACGAAGAAGTGTGGGAACTTATTCGAAAGTTACAACAAGATTCCAGTACATCTGATACATTTAGCTGGAAAAATGATTCGTTATGGTACAAAGATCGCTTATACCTCTATAAGAATTCCCAACTCAAACAAAAGATTATGATGGAATTGCACACTTCTCCCTTAGGAGGGAATTCAGGGTTTTTAAAGACTTACCACAGGGTTAAGAAGGATTTTTTTTGGGATGGCCTTAAAGCGGATATTCAAAAGTTTGTGGCAGAATGTTTGGTTTGCCAACAAAATAAAGTTGAAACAATTAAGACCCCAGGGCTATTACAACCTTTATCCATTCCAAGCCAATGTTGGGAGGAGGTTTCAATGGATTTTATCACAGGTTTACCCAAGTCTGAGGGAAAGAGTGTCATCATGGTGGTAGTTGACAAACTTACCAAGTATGCACACTTTTGTGCATTATCACATCCATTTAAAGCCAATACAGTTTCTACTGCATTTATGGAAACAATTCAAAAGCTACATGGAAACCCAAAGATTATTGTAAGTGACAGAGATCCCATTTTCACTGGAAATTTTTGGACAGAATTATTTTCTTGTCTTGGTACTCAGTTAGCTCATAGCTCATCTTATCATCCTCAATCTGATGGGAAAAATGAGATAGTAATAAATGTTTGGAAGGATATCTTCGTTGCTTTGTATTTGATAAACAAACACAATGGGTCAAATGGTTGCCTCTGGCTAAATGGTGGTATAACACTTCCTACCATACTGCAACAAAAATGACCACATTTATGGCACTTTATGGATATCAGCCACCATCCATCACATCATATTTAAGAGAAAATTCTTAGGTTCAAGCAGTGGAACATCACGTCGAGCATCAACAACAAGTTCTCCAACTCTTAAAGGATAACCTCTTGTTGGCGCAAAATAGAATGAAGCAACAGGCATATCAACATCGCAGCGAAAGAAGTTTTGATGTAGGTGACTGGGTATTCCTACGGCTACAACCATATAAACAAATGTCCCTCAAGAAAGCTAAGAAGGATAATAAATTATCACCAAAGTATTATGGTCCATACAAGGTGTTGCAAAAGATTGGTACTATGGCATACAAATTGGAGCTTCCTGCAGCTTCTTGAGTGCACCCAGTTTTCCATGTTTCATGTTTAAAGAAGGTTATAGGCAACAAGCTCCCAGTTCAAACAATATTGCCAGAACTTGACGAGGAAGGAAAAATTATATTAGAACCGGAAGCAGTCATAGACACAAGAACTCGACAGCTACGAAATTGATCAATTTCGGAGTATCTCATCAAATGGAAGAACTTATCCGCTGAAGATTCCACATGGGAGGATGAGAATTTTATACAGAAGCATCCAGATTTACTCAAGCGTTGAGGACAACACTTTTTTAAAGGAGAGGGGCATGTTAGGTCCCTATAATACTAGTGACTAACCCATTACTATTGTAGTTGTATCCTTAATAATATTGTTGTGCCCCTATTGTCCCCATATTGTTATTATTGTGCCCCATAAAATCCCTCTATTGTTATTTTTGTGCCTTTATATTATTATTGTTAGGCCGGCTTGGTTATATTGTGATCCCTTAGACTCCTATATATAAAAAGGAGGTTTTGTCGTTTGTATCATCAAATTATTGTTCATTTATGTAATGTAAAGGAAGTTGCCCCCTCGAAGAGGCTGAACTCTAAGGTGTTCATCTATCTTTTCTATCTTTTTGTGAGCTGGTTTCATAACAGAGGGAATAATAAAAGCACAATTGACGAACCACCAAATTAAAAATTGGTTAACCAATATATTCAATATATCTCCTTAGTTAACCACTAGCAATTATTTAGTTTCAAGGAAAAATAATGTTGTATTATGGTATAAACGAGAAGACACATATGTACAAAGTCAACAAATAGTTTTTTAAAACATTACATGAGCATACATCAATCCATCCATAATTGATTTAGATAGTTGACAATAGGCTAGGATTCATCCTTTCACAATGCTTCTACAAAAATTTGAAACCACAATCACCATGATTCCAAGAAATCTTATTCCCGCTCAAATGTCTGCAATCTTGTGATGAGGAGAGCTATACGAAATATATTTTTGGTCTATTGAAGTAAGGGTAAGGTTTTATTTAGAAATTGGATTTGAACAACCTAACATATGATCAATGTCATTAGCAACATTATTAACTACTAGAACAACTAACTCATCAATCATTTCATTACAATTAGTAGTGGTTTCCTCTTCATTCTAAACCCCACCTACAACAAATATCACGTCCTTGGGTTTTATTAAAGTTATATATAGAGAATAAGGCATCAACAACGTTATCTCCAAGTTCTACTCTAGATGTATGTATCTTGGGAACAATAGGGGCAACGATACCCATTCCATTCTTTCCCAGTTTGCCACCAATATATCCCATTTTACTTAGAAATTGGGATCCAATATTTTTCATTTTTTATTAATAATTTGGAGAAACATCGTCAATGACTAGTAATTCCTGATATGAATCAAAAGGAGAGACATGAGTTGTCTCACAAATAGTTAAATTGCAAATAGGTAAGCATGGCATCTAATCAACAACCTTCTTCTGAACATGAAATAGTCGATAAATTGTGTCATCATTCTTTGCGAGGTGCAACACTAAGGCAACATGATCTTCTTTCAAATATTCATATGCATAAAACATGTGGTTTTTATCTATTAGAAGTGGAGCATATTCTTCACGAAACTCATCACTAGTTGCTTGAAAATGGGAAACCTTATTATTTAGCTTTTAATTGGTCAATTCTAGCTAGTGAGTGGTGGTCTTCAAGTCACTTATTTTAGTATTGATTTCAAACTTTAAGCTTATATTCGATTGAGAATTATTTTTCGTTAGTGATAGGCTATAGCTTACACAATGACTTGCTTCATATGATTTCATTATTATGGTATGACAGGGTTTTCCCATGTACCATATGTGAGGCAAGTATTGAAATGTGTCATTGCAACCTTTGGAATCTTTGACAGAGATGTTTGTGTCTTTGTGTGAGCGATTGTACATTATTTTCATGCATTCCACTGAACAAATAACTAATATATCCTCGACCTGTCCACAATGGGTCAGAGAATCATGGTAATAGTGAACTCCTTGGAAATATACATGTTAAGTCCATTGGGTGGAATCCCGCTCATAATATTTATAGTTATCCTAAGATTGATATGTGTTTTGAAAATTATAATTTTACACCCTTTTGTACACAACCTTTGCAATTTGGGCTTCTTTGCAATCATTGTCAACTATTGAAATTCGTGGTTCAAATTTGGTATTTCCCTTTGATGGAATTTGGGTTTCATAGTTGGTATTACCACTTGATGGAAATCAAGGTTCATATGCCAACTTTTGTAGCTTAGAATTCATGATTTATATAGCTAGTCTTTATATAGCAAGCAAGAGATCAAAATAATAATCGCCCCTTCAGCATCCCGAAACACTGACAGCTCGTAAACTTTCTTCAATAGCCCATTCTTGCAGTTAAAAAACATAACCTAGTGTTGGTCTTCATCTGGGTTTTCACCCTCACAATTCTCGTCCTCTCATTTTTGCAATCCACAAACAGCCAATTACAGAATTTCATGTAGACCAAACCCCAACACTTAGTAGAAAACCAGGGTGGAGTCTAAACATTTGATTTTTTTGCTTTTCATCGGAATACAGCCAGAGAAATGCTAATTTCCTGTCATTTATATTTCACTATTAAATGCATATAAGCATCTTGAAATTTTCAAATTTCTAATTAACATATAATTGTTACACAATACAAATGTAAGTGAGGATGGTTGGCCATGTTATGAAGTAGTATTAAATCTATATGGCTAAAACCGACCAAAAAAAGGGAAAAAAACAAACACTATAAATTTAAACCTAATAATGGTAACCAAAAAAACGCTGAACCAGCTTTTGAATCTGGAAGTGGAGAATCCAAGTATAGAAAGGCCAATAAAAATAGTTTTATCACTCGAAATAATACTATTCGATAAAGCCTTCTTGCTACTTCTACACGATCGACATACTGTGGGAAGATCGATGCCTCTGTGAAGTCCATTTCCTGTGCTCTGCCTAAAAGGTCGTGCATGTGTTCACCAACGAATCATCCAGGCTCTTTCCGTTGTAGTCTCCATAGAAATAGTAATAAATCCTCCTCCTATACTATGATGGCGTTGCAGACACAGGCCAACGCCAACACAAACTTGAAACTCTGTGGATGAAAGAGAGCATGTCGTCCTAAAACTCTGTGGATGAAAGACAACACGTTGTTCGATAACAAGGCGCAACAAGATATTTCAAAACAAAGCGGGAAATCAAATTTGAAATTCAAATGGCCTTCCCGAGTGAGGAAGATAAATGGGAATATGCAATAATAAATTAGACGTACTGTCATTGCGTGCAAACAATATCAAGGCATGTCTCGTCAGCATTTCCCATGGAGACTCGAGACCTTTCCCGGCCTGAGCGCTGTCACGTTATTACATGGCATGTATGTATGGTGAAGCCGATATCGGGTGCATTAAAGGCCCGATAGCAGGCTGGTTAGCTCTTGCCGTATCAAAAGGTGCTGTCTAACAATTCCACAATTTAGTATTTTCAAGAATTTTGATTAAATTGTTTTTATTGGCTGAAATGGGTTTTGTTTTTATTTTTAGCACGAAAAAACATAATATGTCATCATATAGGATCAAAATACAAATATAGATATCATCTATCCTTATCTAGTTATAGCATAAAAACTATCTGGGAAAGCATCACATGCTTCCCAGTCCAAAAAAATCATATAACGCTAAATACATCATATGAATACATATTTCCGATAAGCAGAATGGTTCATAATTTTAGAAGAAAGATAATAAGAAGTAAATCAACCAGCAATGCGGCCAATGAGAATATACATAGTGTATCAAAATATCTCCTCATATCTTTCCATCTAATCTAGGTGGCCAACAGATTCAAAAAAAGAAAATGTACACAAAATTATACAAAAAAGGGAAGATAGGAATTACCGAGGGAAAGGAAATTCCCCAACATCTAGAACATTGTGTCCCAAAATTATTTCAATGTGCATATCACCAAGATTACCTTGTAGGCCCCTCTTTGAAAGTTCATCAGCTACTTGGTTATGTTCTCTGCCTATGTGCATAATTGTTGAATTATTGAACTGAGTCCATAGATGGTCAATTCTCCATAACCATCCAAGGAGCGGTGGATTGTTGATTTTTGCACAACCATTTACCTGATCAATAATAATCTTAGAATCCCCAAAAATATGTATATCAGGAATATTGAGGAAGTTTGTGAACCATAAAAGACCCCACAAGGCCATTGCTTCAGCCCTGGTATTTGTGCCGCTTCCCGCATTCCAGTGAATCCTGTATTCCAATTCTTTTGATATGGCTATCCAAAATCCACAACCACAAATGTTCCTTTGCGTTGCGCCATCGAAGAAGCTTGCTAGATACTCCAACAGGGGATCAGTTGCTCGTGTTGTGTTTTTTTATTGCAAGAGTCAAGAGAAGTGATCATAGAGAGATTAGATATTGTGCGCTCATATACCAAAATGTAGTCTTCAATGGAATTCTCAAAAATGCACTTGTTCCGCCATTTCCATATAACCCAAAATAGAAAAAGTGGAATGATCCTCCATGATAGCTTCTGTGTACTTGTTTAGTCAATTTAGTGTTCCTAAATTGATGTCATTAATTGTCAACCCGGGGCTCGTAAGTTGATGAAGTGAAGGTGTACTATATGTACTTAAGCAACCTCTTAGAGCTTTTTGTCGTTTGGGGTGTTGTTTGTGGTTAATTTATCTTCCTAAGATGGAGTGGTGATTTATAAACAGATGAGTGATGGTGTGTGTAAGGTGAATTCTAGATGAGTGAGGGTGTGTGATCAGTGGTTTCTAACTACTTGCTGAAAAGGAAAAGCTTGAAAGAAATAAATAACTTGAAATGACTTGAAAGCAAAGAACCACTTTCTAATGGCATTAGACACCATTCATGCTGCTGCAAATAAAAGGTAAGAAAATCGCTTTAAAAACCAATGATAATGTTTATCTCTTCCTAACTCCCCGCTTCTAACACATAGTACTGTGTAAAACACGATTAGGAAGTAGCTAAAGATGAGTTAGAAAAGTGATCAAAAATGAGAAAAATCTACTTTAAAGACTAGTTATAATGTTTTGCTCCCTCTAACTCTCTGCTTCTATCATATGGTACTATGTAAAGCACGATTAGAAAGTAGTTAAAGATTAGTCTAAAAAGTACTCAAAGCCAGCTGTAAGTTATTAGTATTCTGATCTCTAAAAGATAAACAATTTGTGATAAAGAGACCATTCATATGTTACCTGACAACTTTGAGAAATTAAACTAAAAATCAGCTATGAAAGTAAAGGCAGCAACTTTGAATCTGTCAACTGAAAATACCATCAGTTATAAAGCAAATACATAAACACAAAAACAATCCCGGGTTAAAAACCTGCAAAAGAACAATACTGATCAGCTTAAAATAAAGGCTGGAAATGAAATAACATGAAAGTGAATCAAGCTGTACATGTTTCAAAGAAAAGAAATGCTGAATGGAAAATAAGGAAATGCTGAACATAAAATACTATACAAGGGCTAACATGAACAGGGGCCCTCCATTCATATAACCCAAATAAGACTCAAGGAATTGAAAACTTCAGAACAACACTGCTTCTATTACTCCATGTGCAGAAAATTACAGTCAAGAGTGCTAGAACAACACTATTAAAACAGAGTCTCAGAATGCACTAAAATGATAACAAGTTCATAAAACACAACAATTAAAAAGTAACATTAAGCGTATGCAAACGCTAGTTTTTATAGGCATCTGAAAGATGGCCTAATGCGTACAGCTAAAACTTGAAAAATAAACTAACTGTCATGCGTAATTAAGGTTCAATAACACGTCATAAGCCTCGTGGATGAGCTGGAGGTTCTGGTCGTTATGGGCATTGAATCCAGAGTTGGATTATGTCCCCCACAGCCTGCGTAAGACGGACAAATCACCGTTTGAACTGACGTGACCCAACAGCTTACGCATCACCGTTAAGCTGCCTTTGTTGACCGTAACTTGACCCTCGTTGACCGGAGGTACAGATGACGTGGCTGGCTGAACCAATAGCACAGGAACCTCGAGCACCTTGATTCCTAAGTGCCCATGTGGCTCGTTTGGCAAAATGACACGTGGAACCTTGAGATTAACAAAAAGGCTGCGGAATCATCAAACGGCTGCGGAATCATCAGATGGCTGCGGAATCATCAGATGGCTGCGGAATTCCTGTAAATATGTCAAAATCTAAAGAAAACAGTCACACATTAGCAAAATTCCTTAATCATGCTTAAAGACATTAAATGTAATGATCTGGGTTGGTTTGCAAGGAAAATGAGGCAAAAGAGAGAGATGAGTGAGGGAAAACTGTAGGTAATGATGAATAATCAAGTGCAAAGTAGAGGCTCTACAGTACTCCACCACGTCATACAGTCCACAATGTTGTCATATTGAATATAAGGAAAATCGAATTGAGATGCCAGTTTTTTCCATACCTGAACCGTGCGATGGCACTTGAGAAACATATGATTGTTGTTTTCCACTTCCATTTTGTAGATTGTACAGATACTAGGACCATGCCACTGTCGCTTTTGCAGATTTTCCCAAGTGAGATTTTTGTTTTGATAAACCAGCCAGGAGAATAGGATGATTTTGATAGGAATTTTGGTCTTCCAGAGAGCGTATAATACATGATTTTCCCCATGCTGAGCCTCCCTACCACAGAGGGTATTATAAATATCAGCAACTATGATATTCCCTGCCTTCATCTTCCCCGTCCATACAAGATTGTCATATTGCCCCTCACGGCATATACCGAGAAGTTTCATGCCTGCACTAATCCGGTTCCACTCCAGCTCCATTTGCCCCTCCAGTCCCATCTCTTGAGCGCTTTTCCAAACAGGACAAGGACCCCGCCAATATGATAAAACTTGACTCCAGAAATATATACCGCACCCATTTAAACAATGGATGAGCGCCTCAGATATGTTGCATTCAATTCCAACACCCAGAATATGGTCAGCGCCAATGAGGATTCTATGGCCCGACCCCATAGACCAGGCAAGATGTTGTAGAAAAATTTTACCAATCTTTTGGAAGCTAAGCTAGATTGCCGAGCCATTTGGGGAACCTATAGTGCCTTTCCGATACCAAAACAGAAAGTCGTGTTCCTTTAGATATTTGTGTCTGATCACCCTACTCCAAGTACCAACCCCAAATATACCTCTCCATAAAGATTTGATTCAGTAAAGACCATCCAAAGCATCGAAGATTCATAATCCCCTAGCCTCCCATGCGCTTTGGAAAAGTAATGTGGGACATCTTAACCAAATGAAATTTATTTTGGCCACTACTCCCCCCCCCCCCATATGAAATTTTCCATGATTCGATTAAGACTGTTAATAATGGAGAGTGGGATATGAAAAAGGTGAGCCCAGTATACCCCTAGTTGCGTGAGAATAGCTTGGGTAAGGATAACGCGACCTCCCAGTGACAGACATCTAAATTCCCATCCGAATATCCTTTTGTAGAAACAGTCCACGAGTCATTGCCAATCGACAATCCTGTAACTGCATGGTTTGATATGGTAACCAAGATACTTCATACCATTTCTCATCAACTCCGCCTCTATACCAAATAGGCTTTTTATATAGACAATAGTCTCCATATCACACAATCCATGATAAACAATAGACTTTTGTAGATTCATATGCAAACCAGTGGCGTTAGCAAATTTTTTAAAAACATGAAAAAGAGTCAGCCATGCAAATCGATTTAACATACCCATAATAAGCACATCATCGACGAAGAAACCATGAGAAATTTTGATGTTGTTTCCCATGTGCAAAGCCTGGAACTGATCATTCACCACCGCTTTATTGATGTGCAGACTCAACCCATCCATCGCCAAAATAAATAAGAGTGGGGAAAGTGAGCAACCTTGACGAAGTCCCCGTCCAGCCCTGAAGAAATGTGTTGGATATCCATTGATGATCACCGCATAATTTACATTTGTAACACATGCCATAATCCAAGCCACACATTTGGGTTGTAAACCAATCTTATGAAGAACCAGTCTGAGGTATCCCCAGTCTAGACAATCATAAGCCTTCTGTAAATCCACCTTCATAATGGCAGCATTTAGATGTTTTGTATGAATCAAATGCATACATTCTTGGGCAATAGCAATAGCATCATGTATTTGTCTGTCCTGAAGAAAGCCATATTGTTCTGGTGAGATATAGCGTGATAATGTACTCCGCATACGGCTTGCAATAGTTTTTTATATGACTTTGTAGATGAGATTACAAAGTGATATGGGCCTATAATCCGAGAAACTTGAAGATGGGCGCCGCTTTGGGATGAGAGCAATATAAGTGGAATTTATATGCTGGTGAATGGCCCCCGTGACCCTCGACTCCTCCACCATGTCCAAGAGGTCACTTTTAAAGAGATCAAAGAAGTGTGTAAATAGTTCCACCGTCCACCCGTCCGGTCCCAGACTCTTATCGCCTTTGAAGGATTTTAGTACCTCATGGAGCTCATCTTCAGTGACCATTTTATACAGCATAGCATTTGAATCATCATCATACATAGTGGGATATGGATCAACCCCCCATAAAATATCCTCCACTTCAATCCCCTCATTACAACCATAAGCCATCTGAAAATGGGTGACAACAGCTTTACAAATATCCTCCTGCAACTGAATACAATGTCCATCAACATCCTTTATTTCCCAGATAGAATTTATTTTGCGCCTGTGATTTGCATAACAATGAAAAAATTTAGTGTTTCGGTCCCCTTCATTGATCCATAAAGCCCTGCTCTTCAAGCACCAGGTGGCTTCTTCAATAGATAAAATCTGCTTCTTCTTGAGTTCTAATTCCTGAATACGATTCCGGGTAGATTCAAGTAGACAATTAGAAATCATCTAGGGGTGTAGAGCATCCAGTTCATGTTGTATGTCATTTAATTCCTTATGTAATTTCTTAGTCTTCTGTTTCTGCCATGTTTTTACCTCCCCACGAAGGATATCCAGCTTATCCAGGATGTGAACCATGGGAGATGGCCCCCGGTCACTGTCACGGGTCCATACAGAATGCACCAATGTGTTGAAATCTCGGTCATCCAACCAAGTCCGGTTGAATTTAAAAGGCATGCCATGTCTAAAATCCGCCCTCCTCCATTGTAAAGTAATGGGTCGATGATCAGATAGAAAATTACTGATAACCCCAGCATGTACTTCACCTAGACGCTCCACCATCTGCTCATGCAGTAAGAACCGATCCAGCCGCTTTGCAACATATGCCATCCCCACTCTACCATTATCCCATGTAGGAGCCATTGTTGTTGGACATATATCAACAAAATTGTGATCCATTATCGCGTCACGAATCATCCCCGCCAGTGGGTCAATTTTCCTGGACCGACCCCAAACTTCATCCAAACCAATAGTGCAATTTAAGTCCCCCACAATGATGAGAGAAACCAACTCCATAATCCCAGATGAGATTAGCTTGTCCCAAAATACAGCCCTATCCCTATAGGGAGCCCTATAAGGAGCATACATATTCAGGATGTGGATATGACCACCCAATCCATGGATATATCCTTCAAGCAGGATACCAGCAAAACATTTGAAGGCCTTGACCTTAACCCATCGAGGGTCCCATAAGGCCACGAGACCACCAAATAGACCAGCAACAGTCGTGGCAGCGATATGCCAATCCGGGAACATTTTCCGGAAATATTGAATAACATGAGGAACATAATGCATGGTTTCCTGTAGGAGAATTATATAAGGATGTACAGAGAGGAAGAGTTGCTTGAGAGCCAGAAATTTCGGGGCAGCCCCCAAACCCCGAATGTTGAGAGAGAGGATGAAAGTCATGACAAACCCTGTTCGGGCATCCATGCTCCAAGGGCCCGTGAAGAAGGAATATCAGCAATAGGAACGTCAACAAGAAAATGGTCAATAGGAGAATTAAGAGGGATAGGTCTGGGTTGTCCCATGAAATGTCCACTGCCACGGTTCTGCTTACGTCGGACAGTTATATTTCCAGCGGAGGTAGGGCTTATGTGGGGAGATGAGGAGCCAGATGGTTTATGGATAGTGAGCGTGCGTAAGTCCAAAGTCTTCCTCTGAAGAAGGAAATCCAGATCACTACCAATAGAATTTGTGGGGGAAGCAAGTGGCGAGTTTGGCGAAGTAAGACTGTTTCTAGACCCCTGTGCCTAATTAGTAAAACGAGAGGGTGACAGAGCAGGTACGTAGGTAATATGAGATGTTGATGGAACGTCATGTAATGTAAAAGGGGCCAGCATGTCATGACAGGGAGGAGTGGTTCCCGGGTGAGATTTGTGGATATGCTGGTCAAGACAAGTAGCGACAGGGATGTTTGACTTCGTTGAGGACAAAGGGGATGATGGAATAGTGATGGGCGAGGAGCCATATTTCGAGGAACCATTAACAGGGGGACAAAAAGAATATGGGCCATGAAAAATACTTGTGTTACGACGCGCAACACCCCCCCTATTGCCTAGGATGACCCCCGCCATATTGAGATTTCGACGACGCGCCAAAACAGTTCCATCCATGATAACGACCTCCCGGTCGGCGAGGGCAATGAGTCAGGAGGTGCCCAGTATGATGACAATTTGAACATCTGAAAGGAACGCCCCAGAAATCTAGACACTGAGATAAGTGAGTCTCCCCCCAGTGTAATTCAATGTGATCCGGAAAGCCACCCTGGTACTCCTTCTCAATCAAAATCCAGGCGTCTCTTATCTGGTGCCCCCAAACACCGTGGATCAACAAAAACAAACTTGCCAATGGCATTTCCGATGTCCATTAGGACCTGCTTTGTCTAGAGTTCGATAGGCAACCCGGGCAATTTCACCCAAATAAGTTTGTTCTGCGGCGTATTGTTAAGAGGGTTGAACCCAATGTACCAGGAGTGGAGCACCAAGAAGCTCCTGCCATTTATCCATGGAATTGCTTTGATTTTCACCAAATCCTCCTTGCTGAGAAAATGAAAGCTATACCAACCCCGAAGCAACTGCATGACAATTGGCATATACCCCAGTAAGGATTTCCATTTTTTATCCACCCAAATTCTCATCTCAAAATCACTACGCTTCATAAAATGTCACCAGCCAACTAGTGCACGCTTCTGTAAACTGGAGATATGGTCGATCAAAACTTCATTGTCGAAAATCAGTGCAGGGGGCGGGGTAGTAGTCTTGATGGAACATTTCCTATGTCTGGATCGACGTTCAAAGCCTATATGTTCGACACCCCGCAGATTAAGGGACGCATGACTACCATCTGGCACATGAGCATCGCCTAGGATAGTGTGCCAAGCATCCAGAGACCAAATGCCACCTCGGTGATCAACCCCTAATGATTGAAGCAGGTGTGACTTAGTGTCCATGGTAGCCCGAATGAATGCCTCTTGGACTGATGTGTCAAAATCAAGTACGTCCATACTCCCAAATAGAAATGTAGTTCTACAATGAAATATCGCGAGTGGAGAGTCTCGACGGTGATAATGGATATGTCATACTGGTAAATAAGAACAATTAGGAAAAATGTACCGATGTACCCATCCAAATCTAGGGATTATGAAAATCTGAGATTACGAGGGTGTGTAGCGTACAGTGAAATAATACCCACATCCAGCATAAGAAAGGACCACCGCCAGTTAAAAGTCCAAAACGGGAAAAAAGGTGGTGAATAGAATATAAAAATAAAGAGCGAGATAAGGGGCGGATTAGGAGGTCCCCAATTCACATGGAATATTGTCAGGACGGCATCTGTAATTAAATGGCAAGCGATCCAAGACCGATGCGGAGAGATTATGCCATCAACCACCCTGGAAAAATTGATATCACCCACGTGTACTGGATTTCGGCACTGGGAAGACAATCGAGAACCAGAACCGAAGGCCAGCAAAAACCAGTGAACCAGAAGGGAAAACAAAGGAAAGACCAACCACGAATCATGTATGAGAAGGGAAACTAAAGACCTTCACAACAACAATAGCATCCCATGCAGGTCAACCAGAAATTGCAAATATGAAAAGGCGGAAATGGGTTGAGTATCAAGAATTTTCAAAAAAAATCGCCAAAATTTTCTATTGTTTTCCGAACAAAATCGTTACCAGTTTAGAGTCTAGACTACACGGTATGAAAATCAACGGAACCAAACTTTGTGATTAGGAGAAGCATGCGTGGCCATTGATTAGGACAGAAACAATTTTCTGTAGCTTAGTAGACTATTTCAAATTCATCGTTGAAGGAAGCAAGAGGTGATAATAATGGAGGAAATCAGGGATTTTTCGATTTCATTTTGAGAGCACTGGCTCTCTAGTGGGTTGTTTTGGGCTTTATATTTGCAATCAGCAACCTCCATCCTCACCGAAATGGGGGGCATTAGAAGGATGGTATCCAAGCTATTATTGCGACCGCGTAAGTCGAATATAGCCTATATCTCGCTAAAGTCCCAGCCTTGAACGTTGCCTCAGTCTGTTTGTGATTGTTCTAATATCGAGGATGGTTTTGTTACCGCAGAAGGATGTCTTTCTGTCGATGTAGGGAAGGAGAGAATACGATTTTCTTTGCCCATCTCTTGTTTAAATCACCCACTTATACGCGTTCTCATGGAGAGATCGGTGGATGACTTTGGAATGGATCAGAGTGGCGTTCTCACCATCCTTTGCGATGTGTAGAGCTTCCAACATGTGATGTCGTTGGTTCACAACGATCTGTGCCCATCTGATCAAACCATCAAGGATGTTGTCAAGTACTATGTTCTAATGAGTCGATCTTATGGCACAGTAATTATATTGATATATCTGGCATCATCTGGTTGAAATAAAATTAGGATACAACAAACGATATTTTAGGTAATCATTTTTTTTTTGTAATTTCAAGTGGTACGTTGCGTTTGGGCTGAGGTCAGCTATTTTTCCATTAGTGTTGTAAACAGGATTTTTGGCAAAATGAAAAACAATTATTCCAGTAGTATGATAATTGTATACTATTATCAAAATTGTGAGAAACAAAAATTTGTTTAGTATGTTATTTATCCGGATTGTGAGAAAATCTGATCGAACTTTGATACCTTTAAAACAGTGTAACTCTACAATTTACTCCCATCCTTAACTACTCCTATACAATTTATGCCAGTTAAACCTGAAATATGATCTTATAAGTAGATCATTTTATTTTATTCAGCCTGAAATCTGATCTTACAAGTCTCAAGGGTGACTTTAGGGTAATGAGGTACTGGTTCATCGAGAATAATATTTCACAGAGTTCACAGAGTAGGGTTTGTTTCGCTTTCCATAGTTTCTGAATGTTTCTATGGTTTTTTTTTTTCCAATTTCTATTGTGGTTTTTTGGATTACGCATATCATGCTTTTGCACTATATTGGACACATGGCTTAACACCACCTATCTAGATAGATATTTTGAATACATTTGCTACTGAACATATATATGTATATGATCTGTATCTACTCACTATATGTACTAGATTTATTTTCTCTAATATAAATCTAAAACAAGTCATTTTATTTTATCCTTTACACGTTTCAGATCATCGTTTCGCTTTATCATTTTACATATTTAAGATCATATTTTTCTCTATCATTTCGCATTTGGTTGGCATAAAATTCTAACCTCTATTTGCTCCTTCACTATTAATGGCACCCTTCACTATTGTTGTCACCGTTGTGAACTATGATAGATAGTTATAGGAAGTATTCTGTGTGTTATGTGACGAAAGTCCTTTATGATGCAACAATGCTATATATTTCGTTTAATCTTTTAGATACAAAGGATGTGTTTCTCTAAAGCATGCATGAATTTAATGGGTGGAGTCAACAACTTTCCTTTTTAAAATCTAAAATTAAATTATAATTATGTTGACAAATATTTATTTTGAAATATGATTTTTAAAAATTGTGTGACATACATTAAACTTTTTTTTAACCTATTGACGAATACCATTCATAATGATCTCATTGATCTGAAGGGAACACAATCGTATTTAACCTATAAGTCACAATGGTTATTAAATTAGTAAATCATGTATTCATACATTTCCACTTCCACTTAAGGATGGTTGGCATTATTTTTACCTATTGACGAATACCATTCATAATGATCTGAATGATCTAAAGGGAACACAATTGTATTTAACCTATAAGCCACAATGGTTATTAAATTCGTAAATCATGTATTCATACATTTCCACTTCCGCTTAAGGATGGTTGGCATTTCGAGGTTAATATGAAAACTAAGGTTATTCCTGATGTTAACTACCAACAGATTTCCACGGTAGTTTAAGGACACAACATAACCTACAGTGGGTAAAATGTTTTCATCTCGGGTAACCTTCAGCAGGACTCTTGCGACCGGTAGATAGTTCTTAATTGAGTCGTTGACCGATTTTTTTTTTGGCTCTATTGTTGTTTAACCAAGGTTTTATAGTAGCCATTCATCGTTATTCATCTAAATTTTAACGAAAGTTTCATGCATAAAGGAAATCGACTTCTTATTGCAAGTTTGGTTCATCCCACTGTGAAATATTGTGACAATTTATATTTATCCAAAGTCCAGGTCCAAGAATATATTGTATGTAGTTTTTGTATATTATGACAACTTATTTATGTCCAAAGTTTTTTTAGCGTGATACCAGATTTTCCATCGATGCATATGTTACTTCACGACAATCCTACTACTTCCTCCCCTTGTATTACATGTTAATGGACACTTGTAGTACATGTTTGCTTGTATTACATGTTAATGGACACTTGTAGTACATGCTATTGGACATGTTACTTCTTGACAATCCTCGTGTAGCTAATTTTTGTATATTTGTAGGTAAAGGAGACAGAAGCTGGTACAGGGACAAAAACAAAGAACGTTATTCCTGAGAAACAAAGAACTCTATTCATGACGTTCACGAATGTTGCTCAGGTCCAGGTGCATTTTAAAAACTTGTTTGCTTCTCAGAATGCTATTCCTGAGGTTCACGAACGTCGCTCAGGTCCAGGTGCATTTTAAAAACTTTTCTACATTTCAGTGGTTCCTTTTCTGCAGGTCCAAGTGCCTTTTAAAAACTTGTTTGCTTCTCAGAATGCTATTCCTGAGGTTCACGAACGTCGCTCAGGTCCAGGTGCATTTTAAAAACTTGCTTTCTACATTTCAGTGGTTACTTTTCTGCAGGCATGCTCTGGTTACTTGACTTTTCTGCAGACAGGCTCTGGTTACTTGACTGCTGGTGGTGGTTCTTTTTCTGCAGTCGGGCTCTGGTTACTTGACTGCGGATGCTCTGGGTAGCTACTTGACTACGGATTCTCTAGGAAGCAAGGCCATGAACCCCACTAATTACTAAATATTGCAAAGACATAATATTTACAAATGATGGATCATTTTTTTGGAATAGTTGGAAGCCCAAGGAGGAGGGGAATGTTTTTAATAACCTTAAGCCCAAGAACAACATTTGCGAGATGAGGTCCAGAAGCCCAGGAGACCACCCAGGGGTATTGAAATAACAAGAACCAGCTCAGAAACTTCTCATATTGCACCATCATTTGTGTTGTCTACTGCTCGAATTGCATATCAACGTAAGTAAGCATCATAATTCCTTCCCCGTCCATTCGTGGTGGGAACTATGTAGGAAATTTATGTAGAGATGGAGAGGTTGTTTGGAAAATGAAGCAGGTTCTAGCTTTTATCCTATATTTAGTTCCTTGGGTATGCTTAGAAAGTGCTGAAATGATGCCTTTCTTTAAAATATGATATAACTTCTCCCTGTTTATTTATTATGTTTTTTTTCTATGAAAGCTTGAAGTTTTGAATTGTAGAAAAACATTCACAGTGTGATCTTTTAGTATTTTCTGGATCTTTCGTGTCCATGAACCCTAACTTTCTCTGTCCAGCCTACTTCTTGTTTTAATTCCTCTGCACCCAAATCTGGTCATGTACACTGCAGACTTATTGTTTTAAGTCCTCTGCACCCAAACCTGGTCATCTACATTCTCTGTCCAATAGACTTCTTGTTCTAAGTCCTCTGCACCCAAACCTAGTCATCTACATTCTCTGTCCAACAGACTTCTTGTTTTAAGTCCTCTGCACCCATCACCACATGATCAGAGTATTTGGTTGCTTGGTCCTTCATCGTTTGGGTGCTGGCCACTGGTGGAATTCGTTAATTTTTTGTGCAAGACCTTTGGCATAAAGCCTTTCAGGCTCCCAGATCATTGAAGTGGAGCACAATGTCTTTGACCCAAGACCTGGTGTCTCTAGACAAAGAGCTTCTGTTCATCCTATTGCAGTTTCTAAATAAAAAAAAGTACACAGAAGCAGCCCACATGTGAGTCTCTGCACGTTGGCCTTGAATATTTTCTTTCAATCTATTAATCGCTTTTGAAAATGTCACATGTGAATAATGGCCTAATTTTCCTTGGCATGCATTACCAAGGTTGGAGAAAGAATCTGGTATTTATTTCAACCTAGATTTCTTTAAAGAACTTTTGATAACTGGAAAATTCGACGAGGCCGAGAACAAGATGGAGAAAGAATCGGGTATTTACTTTAACCTGGATTTCTTTAAAGAACTTTTGATAACTGGAAAATTCGATGAGGCCGAGAACTACTTATTGGGCTTTACCGAATTGGGGGAGAACTATCATTCTGTTAAGATAATCTTTGAGATAAGGAAACATAAGTATCTAGAAGCACTGGATAGGTATGAACTCTTTTTTCCTTTTCCCGGTATACAGTGACGATTCAGAGACCGACCTTGGTTTCTGGTACAAGTGAATTTTGGGTTATTACATTTATGGCTATTTCATCTTTGTGAATGTCGCGTTATTATTGGGTTTCTGGCATTTTTAATGGTTTTTGAATCACTGGGGATCAGTTTAATAAGTTTCTGGTATTTTTGTTGGGTTTATGCTTTTGTTGTATTTGTTAATGGCATTGCTTGGTTCGGGTTTGTGCTTAAAACTTCCATAACCGTAGATGTGTTTGATCTATTTGGTTACATACACATAAAATGAACAGTACACTATTTGTTGCAAATTTCAATCCTTCATATGTCACAAAAATCAGGTCTATGATGAATTTCGAGTCCTTCTGGTTTTAGGAATTTTGGGATATTAGCTTTGTTCATGGTTCGACTTTTTTAATGTGTGAATGCTGCTCTTTGTGTCTTTTCCTTATATTTGTGAATATGAATCTATTGTGTATCAGCAGTTCAATCTCAGAGGTTAACTTCTTGTGGTATCGACAGTTCAATCTCAGAGGTTAGGTTGTTGGGCTGTTGGAGTTTTTGTATTAAATATAGTTATGTTCTATCACAGAGTTTGATTTTGTTGGGTGATACAGAGTCATACTTGATCATTAGCAACTGTCATGATCTTTGTCCACAGGGTTCTTAGCCTTTCAATGCTTGTCTTGCCTTTCATGTTTATTTCATGTTTGTGGGGTAATTTATTTTTGTTTCTAATCCTTTTCATATTTGTTAATATTAGATTTTCTCTTATCTCACATTTATTAATACTCGGTTAATAATGGGTTATTGATTTCTCAGCTGATTAAATACTCCATTAATAATGGGTTATTGATTTCTTAGCCGATTTCTTGTTTGGGATTTTGAGTATCTCTCTTTTTCAACGTTTGTCAATATCTAGTTTTTTTTTGTTTTCTACAGGGTTATTTGTTTGTCTATATCTGAGTTTGGGTGTTTTACGTCTAAAGAATGTGTACCATGTGCAAATCCAAGGACGGATTTATTAATACTCGGTTAATAATGGGTTATTGATTTCTCAGCCGGTTTTTTGTTGGGATTTTGAGTATTCTCTTGTTCTTTCTCTTTTTCAACATTTGTCAATGTCTAGTTTTTTTTGTTTACAGGGTTATTTGTTTGTCTATATCTAAATTTGGGTGATTTACCTCTAAAGAATGTGTACCATGTGCAAATCCAAGGATGGATCAAGATAAGGTTCTGCAGATAGTGGTTTATAATAGTTCGCTAAATAAATTCTAAACAATTCATTTTCCAGGAATGATGGGTCCAACGCTTTTAAAATACTTAACATAAAGTGTTTAGAAAAGTCATCATTTCTTTATAAAAGAAAATGAGATTATATCTTATTCAATTTACCTTAATATTTGTCATATTATTTTATTATTTCCTTCCTTGTGATCAAAGTTTTATTCTTTTAACATTTGAAAAACTTACTGTAAAATGCAAGGTCCAGTGTGTTCTTCCAAACCAGGAAATAATATTGAAGCTCGGTCTTTTTTTGGAACTTCCAGAAAATTCTAATAATAATACCAGAAACTTCTAATAATAATAACAATATAACCATAGGATTTATGTTCAGTTCTTTTGCATGAGAAAGATTTGTCTCTTTTAAGTTTTATCGAAGGATTTAGATCCAACCCTTTTCTACTGGTATATAGCAATATGAAAAGGTATATAGCAATATGCATTTGATCATCAACGCTCCAAACATCTGCAACCTCTATGTGGACAAAGGAACAAGCTACACCTTATGTTTTATTAATTGTTTTCATATCCGACCTGTAGCTCTTGTTTCATGTACGCCGTGAATCTGATTTTTCCTAGTAGTCTTGCTTTCATAAAGCACAATGGGTATAAGCTTTCAATATCCCTTAGTCTTTAATTGGTATCGCTATGTCAACTGGTGGTCTGAGTTCGCATGCGGTGGCCTTTTTGTGTAAGTGGACATTTATTTTTGAGAAAGAGCTATAAGAGGTTGCTTGGTATAGCATCCAATTTGTATCAATTGCTTGGTGCAATTGGTATTATTTAAGTTGTAGTCCCTATTGTAGAAGTATGATCTGAAGGGGAAAAGTGTTTAAGATGCTCAAGAGAAGTGAGTGTAGAGGATGACGCAGTAACAAACATGAAGAACAAGCTCAATGCATCATTATTGGATGGTATTTTGTGGCACAAAATACCATGAGAAATTTTAATTGATATCAGTTTCTTCTAATTTTTACAAAAGATGCATTGGTAGAGAGATTATTGAATCGAGGAGGAATTCAAATCAGAGGTAGTATATGTTTAAGGGGATCATATCACATATGTCCAGTTTATAAACAATAACAACTATTGATCCTGGAAGAGAAATCTATAGAGAAGAATGCACATTAGAAACTGGACCTTCGGTCATTGGCAGTCAATGATTGCATGGGGAAGAAGAGGCAGTTTGTAAGCCCTTTTCCATTGATGTCAAAGGGGAAGAGAAGCTTATTGGGGCGCAAGTTATGATGGCCCAAGAAAAGGAAAGAAAACCATCCTTGTCTCATGCAAGGAGATGTGTGGAATCATCATGAGGATTGTCGATCAATGTGGATAAGTGAAGAGGTGTTGCATTAATGCCAAAGGGGGAGAGGGGAGATTGTTGGTCAATTGGCATTGTTTGGCTGGCTAGTGGTAGTAACTGTGTTGGCATTGATGTCAACAGTCATGCTCGGAGATCAAGTTGGGTAGTTGGAATTTCCTAACAGTTATCAAGCGTGTTGCCATTGATTTTAACCATATTAGCGTGGATGTATGTGCTAACATGATGTTAGGCAAGACAACATTGATGTCCACTAGGCTAGTTGTGATAGCAGCAGATGCTAGCATTGATGTGCTTGGTGTATCAAGCTCAGGGGGAGTCCCATTGTTGCTACAGTGCTCTGTAGAGAATCATCACAGTAGTAAGCCTATTGGAGAAGCCATAAAAGGATAACTGTGCTGCCCGAGAGTCCAAGATTCCAGGCACAAGAAGAAGATTCAAGGTGCAAAAAATGGTGGAGAGTTTGCAGCCATGTTTCAGGTAGAAAATGGGCTCAAGGACTACATCAGAAATTCTCCACTGGAAAATGATTTGAAAAATATTTCCAAGGGTGTGTGGAAGTCCATAAATGGATCTCGGGATCAAAAGTTATTGATAACCGAAGTAAGGGTCTTGAAGATCTTAGGAGCAGGCCAAATATCGGAACCCCAAATTTTAGAACCTCGGAACCTTGGAAGCAGGGAAGGTAGAAATATTGGAGGGTCTGAATTTTGGGATCTCCAAGGGTCGAAATTTCGGGACCTCGGAGGGTCAGAATCTCAGAACGTTGGAAGGTCAGAATATCAAAAGTTTATTTAAAAGAAACCCGAGATAGCATGGAATCAGGGAAGCAGGTTGAATCTTGGAACATTGGAACTTCGGGACTTCAAAGCCTTGGAATATCAGAACCTTGGAATTTTCAAACCTTAGAACTTCAGAACTTCAGAATCTTGTAACTTCTTATTAATGAATTATTTTAAAACCATTGAACGTTGAGGGGAATAGGGATTTACAAAGGAAATCGTTTGAAAAACCAAGGATCGAGGGACCCTTTCTCTCTCCTTGAATATGTCACATGGAAGTAGTTGATTGGCTCTTAGGCGCTGATGGTGGCAGATGAGATCAACATGCCATGGATCTATGGAGGACACATGGCAGTCTGATTCAACAATATTGAGTGGAATAAGGGGGCAAATTCTGGTGACATGTGTCACCACTAACGAGACACCATGTGGGGTTGACGACATGAGCATAATGTCACCCTAGATGTTATTTTGGAGGTTAGAGATTTCATAGTTCCCCTATAATTTCATTCTGAGAAAGTTTCGATACTAGGGAGCTTCCGATGTTGTTGACGTCTGGTCGTGGAACCTAAAGAACCAAGGGCCTAGAGCATGAACACAAGGAGATAGACCCCTAGGTGGGATATTGAATGGATTATCATCTAAGTGCTATGGAGACGCCATGTGGAGTTGATGACAAGAGCATGATGTCATCCTGGAAGCATATTTAAGAAGTCAGAGATTTCGTAACTTCTCTATAATTGCATTTTGAGAAAGTTTTGATATCAGGAAGCTTCTGATGTTGGTCATGGAGCCCAAAGAACCAAGGGCGTAGAGAAAGAACACAAGAAGATAGGCCCCAGGAAGGATCCTGAAGGATTTAACACCTAAGTGCTATGCTATTGGTCACAACACCCGGTCCTATGGTGGAAAAACAATAAGAGACAAAGCAAAAGGGGCTAAAGGGCAATATCAAAATCTTTAGATCTTGTAATATCACCTTAATAAAGTTACGAAACGTTGGGCTTCGAGATTGTAGCACAGAGGTGTATGAAGGATGAATGAGTCGGAAACTAAGAGTAACTGCGTGCAGAAGTGTTGGTCACTGGAATAAATAGCGACTATCAAGATCGTTGAGTCGTGATAGTAAGGACCACAATTTCACACGATGATTTAAAGGAGTCTATCATGAGTTGAGACAAGCCATCCCTGATCTTGCTTCCATGCTACGAGAAATTGAATGAAGATCAGAGCCTTAGGTACAAGAGATTTGTTCATAGAAAGAACAAGAGCTTTGTTGGAGAGTGCAAGATTGAATAAGGATTAATGTCTCAGTATGGGAACACTCAGGTTCCCATCCTCATGTTTAATGCAACAACAATGGGTGAGAGAACATAGCCCATTTTCAGTGGTTAATGAAGTTGTAGTACCTATGTATCAGATGAAATAACAGGAAGGATTTCTAAGTGCTAAGTACGCTTGGGAAATGTGAATGGTAAAATGATGGCTGATAGAGACAACATTGATCATTGTGTTTCAATGAAATAATACCCAGGATTAAAGTTGAGCAATGTAGGGGAAGCAACATTATTTCAAGTGAGATGTGTGGAGAGCTTTTTGTGTGTGTGCGTTGCTGAGGAGAGGCCAAGTCCACCAGTGCTATAGAGAGAGGCTGAGATTGCATATGCAAAGAAAAAAGACCTAAAGTGAACCTGTGTTGCTGTGAGAGGTCGAGAGAGCCTGTGTTGTTGTGTGGAGGTTGAGAGAGATTGTGGAATAGAAGGGGCCGAATGTTTAATGTATGTTTTTGAGAGAAGAGGGATGAGAATAGTATGATGTTGTGGTGTGGACAAAGTGCTGAGATAGTTGTGATGAGTGACTATTATTGAGGAGAATAATGGGTTGTTGCAGTGTGTGCAAAGGAAAGAGTGTTGTGTGGGCCAAAAGGCTGTTGAGGAGAACAAAAAGTTGAAAACAGGCAGAGAGGCTGCCAACTACAGTGAGAAGTAAGTGTTCTTTTAAGTGTGGGTTTGATCATGCATACAGGAAGTCGATGCTTCCATCTCTAGTGGGTGTCTGAGAAGGCGTGAAGGTTGGTGCCTCCTGCAAGTTGGTGCTTGCATAAATCCAAGGAGTTGCAAGTTGGTGCTTTCAACAAATCGATGAATTTGGTGCTTTAGATGGTGCATCTAGTAGGATGATTAGGTGTCTGCAAAAGGAGGGAGTTGGTGCTTCTCGCTAGTGGGTGCTAGCAAACAATCAAAGGGAGTTGGTGCTTCATGTGAGTGGTGGCTCACAAATAGATTGATGTAATAGAGTAGGTGATCTTATTTTTACATCAATAAAAAAACAAGTTTTGGTGGTTTTTCTCTTGGAAGGGTTTCCAAGTTAAATATCTGTGTCATATCTGTGATGCTCATGATGTGTATGCTTGTGTTGATTCATATCGTTGCTATTATGGTTTGTTAATGTTTGATCTCATTTAGTGGATGCCAAGTTTGAAAGAGTAGAGGAAAATTTACATAAAAAATTAAATTAGCCTTAATACTGATTCACCCCCCCTCTCAGTAGGCATCATCTAGAAAATATTGAACATACTGGCACTTTTATTCTCCAATAAAAATTACGGGGGGGGGGGGGGGGGGGGAAGGGGGGTAAAGCTAGAAAAGTCTTTGATTGATCGAAGCTCTTGTTTCCAACAAATTTCAAAGTATCTCATCAAGTAGAAGAACTTACCCGCTGAATATTTTACATGGGAGGATGATAATTTTATACAAAAGCATCCAAAACTACTCAAGCGTTGAGGACAACACTTTTTTGAAGGAGAGGGGTATGTTAGGTCCCTATAATACTAGTGCATACCCCTTATTTTTATTGTTAATGTAGCTTGCTATTGTTATTGTTGTGCCCATGTATCCCCCATGTGGTTATTGTTGTGCCCCATAGAAGCCTAATATTGTTATTGTTGTTCCCTTACATTATTATTGTTATGGAGGCTCTAATTATATTGTGCCCCCTTAGAATCCTATATATACCAAGGAGGTCTTATCATTTGAATCATCCAAGAGTTGCTAATTTATGTAATGTAAAGGAGGTTCCCCCCTTGAAGAGGATATTTTCTAAGTATTTGATCTATCTTTTCTTCTGTTTTATGATTTGGTTGCATAAAAACATTAGTGAACCCACTAGATGCCGATAAAATCCACTTCCTCACCTGAAGTGGTATTATCCTTCCTCCAATTGGTCGTTAGAGGTGTCTCCATGGGTTTTCAACTCTCCATGTGGAACCTATGTAGTATCTCATTTTCATACTTGCTTTGAGAGACAAACAATTCCCTATTTCCTTGTGATACTTCCAATCCGAGGAAGCAGTGCATGAGACCCATGCCCTTCATTTCAAACTTCCTTGCAAGGTCATCCTTGCAAGATCTGATCAAATTCTCATTACCAGTTAAAATTAAATCATCAATATATATAAGAAAATAATGAGTAGTTTACCTTCTACCAAAATATGATAGAGGTTTGCATCTACGTCACTTTTGATAAAGAACAAATCGGTGAGATATCTATTGATCCTGATGTACCAAGCGCAAAGTGTTTGTTTGAGACCGTATAATGCTCGCTTGAGTATGCATGCATGAGACTCTTAATCAAAAGTCTCAAAGCCTTCTATTACTCGATGTACGCCTCCTTCTCAATAACTCCTTATAGGAATGTTGGTTTTACATCCATTTGGTGGATCTTCCACCCCATTTGCGCAGCCAAAGAAATAATTGATCTAATGGATGAGTACCTTACTACAAGAGCAAGGGTCTCCTCATAATGAATCCCCTCAACCTGAGTGTACCCCTTGGCCACAAATATGACCTTATACTTTTCTATGCTTCTTCATGCTACCTACTTCACCTTGAAGATCCATGTCGAACCCACACCTAATTTATTTGCTAGTCTTGGGACCACTTCCAAAGAATTGTTCTTTACAATGGATTCAGATTCCTCCACCATTGCATCAAATCATACAATTTACTCTACTTCTTCCTCGAAATAGGATGGCTCAGTCTCTATAAGATCAATCGTTAGATCCATGTAGCCAATGTATCGATTACGTGACCTTCTCTGCTTGCGTTGATTTGAAGGAGCACCCACATTCTCCCTCGCATCCTGCACAAGTCTCTAATATTGCTTGGTTATTTTCCTACCTTCTCTAGATGGATATTCTTGAGTGGTTGTCTCCAATATTTTCTCCTCAATTTTTGGTTGCTCCACAACTTCTTGAGGTTCCTCCTTTTGAGTTAAGAGCTTCTCTTCTGGTGGGATCTGAATCTGCCTCTCAAGAGAGCACCACATCGCTTTATCCTCATCAAAGTTTACATCCCTTCACACAACTATCATTCTAAGGGATGGTAAGTACACATAATAATTGTAGGGAGTTTCTTTGTAACCCATAAATTCCCCCAATTCAGCTATCATCTTTAGCTTATTCCTTTATTATTATGGGACATGGCTTTAAACAATGCTAGGGTTGTTTCTCTCAACCACCTCATTCTACTGTGGGTTGTGGGGTTATTTCAACTCTCATCAAATACCATATTTTTCATAGAAATTTTTAAATTCATTTGACACATAACCACCTCTATTATCACTCCTGAGATCCTGCACCTTCTTGCCAATTTCTTTTTCAACCAATGCCTTGAATTCTACAAACTTGGAGAACGTCTCATCTTTCTTCCACATGAAGAATATCCAACACTTCTATGAAAAATCATTAATAAAAATGAAAAAATATTTGTGCCTGACAGTGGAGTTTGTCAAGAAAGGTCCACATACATCAAAGTGGATCCTTTCAAGGACTGCATGTGCTTTGTTGTCCCGATCATGGAAATTGGATTTTGTATACCTCACCAAGGAGCATCCTTTGCATACATCTTGTTGCTCAAGTGCTCCATTGGGGAGGTCTGTGGCTATCTGATGCATAATCTTCAGGGCATCGTGATGTAAGTGGCCAAGTCTTCTATGCCAAAGTTCACCGAAATCGTGACTCTGCACCTTCTCCACCTTTGTTCTTAATGAAAAAAAATCTTTATACAAGTTCTTCACACAAACCCCGATTTTCTTCACCTCTCCCATGGCTATGTGTCTTAGGAATGCCTTTCCTTTGTTGAAGATCAAATCATAATCATGGTCTTCTGAAACTGCAACAGAGACGAGGTTTTTATTTAGGCTCGAAATGAACATGACATCCTTGAGCTTGAGGGAGGAGCCTGACTCCCTTTGAAAGGTGACTGTACCAATCATGGTCACGCTATACCTTCCATCGTCCCCCATATCGATGTGCATTTGCAAGTATTTTTTCCTCCAGGTCACTGAAAAAATCTCTACACCCTGTCATATGGAACAATACACTTGATTCCAAGTACCACACACTCCCCATCACTGTGTTGGCCATACATGCAATGAGGGTAAAGTCAAGCTTGAACTATGAAGCCAAGGCTTCACCTGCTACTCCTCCTGAGGTCTTCTTTCTTTCTTTTTTGTGTGGACACTTCCTGGCATAGTGTCTGAATTCGTTACAATGGAAGCATTTAATTTTGGAAAAATATTTCTTCTTTCCCCCTTGACTGGATTCTAGTTTGGATTGAGATTTCTTCCCTTTTCCCTTCTTTTCCTTTCCATCCAATGAAAATTTTCTTCATCCTCGCCCTTAGATGAAGTCCCATCTCTCGTATTCTGCCTTATTTCCTCCTTTACCAAATTGGACCATAAGCGCTCATAATTCAGTTGTTTCTCCCTCCCATTCACCGAATCTTGATAGCTATGCAAGCTCTTGGGAAGGCCCAGAAGGGCTAGGCTAACCAAGTCTTCTCCAGGAACATTAACACCAACCCTTCTAGGTTGATCACGATATTATGTGAACTTGTTTAGATACTACAGAATAATGTCATTCTTATGCATCTTGACACTTCAATGTTTATCCTTGAGCGGCAGCTTCCTATGGTTAGTATTATTCTCGAACAATTCTGTTAGTGCTTTCGACATTTCGAACTAAGTTTCTTTTCTGTGGATATTTGAGAGAATTTAATCCCATACTCGCTCCAATATTACTCTCCTTGTCTTGGCTACATCTCTCTTCTACTGAGCAAGGTTCTGGGCATCAAAATCTGGTGGTTTTGCAACATCTCTCTTGAATAATGTATTCTAGCAATTCATTGTCATCCAATACCACCTCCATGCAATCCTTCCATCCAACGGAATTAAAGGTTCCTTCCAAGGCATACTCTAGCCTTAGTCCATTGAAGGCCGTATTCTCAGCTTTGAAGAAATCCTACTCCACTGATCTCCAAATTCAAACCTCCTGAGAAACAACTTTGAAATTCATGCTTTAATGTGAATCATGCTTTGATACCATGTAGAAATTACAATGTAGATTTGCAACTGCTCATGAATTTTTAATCAAAATCACAAGACACAAACCTACTCTACTACTTTGTGTCTTAGGCTTAATGGGGAAGGCTCAAAACGATGGCAAAATGGGGAAGGCTTACAACCCTCCAACTCAACACTCGTCCTCATCCTAATCCTACATCTAAATCCACCAATCCATGGCTTCTTCTTCCAATATTCTCATGTATGCATCAGAATCCTCATCACTCCTATAGGTAGTAGAAATTTGGGCATCCACTCTCTCTACTTCAACAACCTTGCACTCCATCATGCAAGTCTCCCATCGTCTCTAGTCTATTTAGCAATTGCAGAACACTATTTAACAATGTTTCCTCACTTTCACCTGTTCCATGAGCATGGTCTCTGTGCAACCCAACCTCTCATGAACCTCTTCATTATGTTGATCCACACTCTTCACTATTATTCTACATGTGCTCGCAGAGGCTCCAACAATAGGAATGTTGAAAATTTCATCTCTCTCATCATGTATAAATAATTTATACAAACGTGGTACATGCATGAACTCAATACCAACTATGGCCTCATAATCGTCAAAATGAATGATTGTGAACTCAACCTTCCCTTACCACTCTATAATATTTGCTTGCATATCTTCTACAAATCCAAGGACGATGTCTCCCTATGAATTGATTACCTTCATGGATGGCTTGAGTTGGGGTGAACTTTAGTCCCAACCTCCTAGCAACTTCTTCCCTCATAAATTATTGAGAAGCCCCAGTGTCCAATATGATCAACAATGGTTTCCCACCAACAATCAACTTGACATACATCAACTTATGTCTTCCCGGATCATGTTTTGGGTTGGCCTTCTTCACGAAAACAACTCCCAAAACGTGCATAACACCCGCAAAGCCATGAGAAGATCGAGAACTCGGTGGTTTCTCCTTATCCTCTTCTTGCACCAATACTACAACCATCTGCCTTAATGGGAAACTCTTCATTACATGATCTCCATCGCATAGTCCACAAATCAACAACTTCTTTCCCTTCAAATGTCCACTTACCCTCGGTCCATCCTCCTTAGAAGACTTATGTTTCCCTTTGTGAGACTTCTTCTTCTTATCTTCCTCCTCTTTTTCCCCTACCTTACCCTCATGTTAGTCTAGAAGTTTTTCAGCAGCTGCAAATGCTTATTGAAGATTTTGAATATTCCCCCTCTTTAATTCAATGCGTGCCCAAGGTTTTAGTACAGTCACAAAGTTGAACACCTTGTCATTCTTTGTCATGTTTGGAAGCTCCAACATCAAGCTCATATACTCACGAATGTAAGCCTAAATGCTTCCCATTTTCTTAATTTACATGAACTTCATTCTTGCATCCCATGTATCATCTTGTGGGCTAAAATGAGCCATCAATTCTTACTTCATTTCTTCCCATGTGGTTACTTCGCTAGAATTTCCAAGGGTAACCTACTCCATTCGTCTTCTCTACCAAATATTTGCATATTTCATAAAAAACAACGTAAGAGTCATAATATTTGTTTCTTTGGAAGTAATCCCCAAACAATCAAGATACTAATCCATGTCCCAAATGAAGTTTCCAAGTACCTTCGTAGTCCTCATACCTTCATACAATTCTAGATCCTTCACTTTCCTATGGATCGAGTTTCCAAAATAACCTTTCCCAGCCACTTTCTTCAAGAGCACAAGTTCATCCTTCAACTTGGACAATATCTTTTCCATCTTCCCAACTCGTCCAATGCCTTCATCCTTCATTGCATTGAGTTCTCTAATGTTGTATCCCACTTGATGAACTTTCACTTCCAAGTACTCTACTCGGCCCTTGAAGTCATCTTGCTGAGTTTTCTACTCATCCTGATGTTCTGTCAACTCAATAACCTTCACTTCAAGTCTATTTTCCTGTCACATGACTCTTTGAAGCATTTCCCAAAATAAGTTTGAAGACTCGCTCACTTCTCCTAACCCTTGTGAGGGTAGATCTTCAATTACCTGTGACACTTCTTTAATGTTCTCCATCTGATAGCTTTGTTGTTTAGTCTTGGCCATACACCACAAACTTCAGCTCAGCCAACCTACCATCATAGAAAATTTTAGGGGCGGATTTTAGCCCATAGGCGAAATTTAAGGGGTTTCATATTTTAGAGGGGCAAATTTTTAAAATTACACACTTTTCAATAGTTAGCCCAAAAAATATTTTAAAAAATAAATGATTATTATATTTTAGCCCATTAAAAATAGGGTAGATAAACATTGCAAAGCCTGCTTCGCTTGATTTGGTTGTAGAATTTTCTTGCCATCACCCGATTTCTGGTTTGGCCGTAGAATTTTCTTCTTGCATCGCTCCAATTTCCACTAATAGGACTGGTTAGGGGCTTTGTCCATTCCTTGGAAAAACAAAAATGTAGAATTTTCTTGTCGTTGCCCGATTTTTGGTTTTGTCGTAGAATTTTCTTCTTGGCATCGCCCCAATTTCCAGTAATAGGACTGGTTAGGGGCTTTGTCCATTCCTTGGAAAAACAAAACTAGGTTGTATTCTCCTTGGATTTTAGGGCGCAGGGGTTGGTAGTTTGATTCGTTGAATTTGCATTGCATTTGACCTACATTTGACCAGCATCTAAGGTCTCTTATAGCCTCTGGCCCTCATTGGCATATAAAATGGAGGAGCTGGTAAAATTGGACCTCTCAACCAACGATTTCTCTGGGGACATTCCTAGATTCAGACAGTTTCCTAAGCTTGAGGTATTTTTCTTGCACTCTAACCTGCTAAATGGTACTAACCCATTGAATGGTATTGTTCTCTCCTTCCTTGGAAATCTCTCTTTGTTGAAAAACTTAACGCTGGCCTACAACCCTCTGGATCAAGGGGTAATCCCACATGAACTCGGGAACTTGTCAATGTTGCAGTACTTGTGGATGAAAAATTGCAGTTTAGTAAGAGAAATTCCAGAGTCATTAGGGGATATAAGAGATATGGTACACTTGGACCTCTCACATAATCATTTATCTGGAAGGATCCCCAACACGTTGATGGCCTTTTCAAAGATGACAGATTTATTTCTATATAAGAACAATTTATATGGACCAATTCCAGACAATATCAACAATCTTAAGAGTCTTGTGAATTTGGATCTGTTAATGAATGAGCTCAATGGAAGCATCCCCAATGGGATTGGAGATTTGACAAACCTAGAGACACTGCAGTTATACAATAACAAACTCTCTAGGTGTATACCCTCTCGGCTTGATAAGCTTATTAATTTAGTCCATCTCAATCTTTTTACCAACAAGCACATAGGAATACTGTAGCTGAGGGAGTATGGCCTCAGCTACACTCTCCATGGCTGTTGTGGCCAACTGCAGCAACACTCATGCATCTTTGCAGGTATACTCTACTTCCCATGCCACTCACCATCCATATCATTCAAAATTACAATCTGACACCATATGGATGTCTGCCTATTCTTGCATTATTCTTTGCTAGCTAATAATATGTTCATGCAGGTTTTTCTAAGATAGTGTTGTTTTATTTCATTACAGTTGCCATAATGATAATGTACCTTTAGAATTATGTGTGGTGATGCAAAATTGCTTAACCAAATAAAAGAATGATGCGTGAATATTACTTGGCAATTCATTAATTTAGATGGGTTTTTACTACATGAAGTATTGGATGGTGGTACTGAGCTTATTGTAGTCAGTTTGATTATTATTCAGTTCAAACAAGTATATTTGTTTCTGTTTGCTAGTTGCATTTGGATTTTGGGTTGACGTTGTAATTGATGTATCATGTGCTATTGTTAATGGGCAAGCTTCAGGGAAGTGATTCTTCGAATACTCGGGTCTCAAGAGCTCTAGTGGCTAACCTTGCCTAAGGAAATAAAACGAGGACTTGGGTTCAATAGTTGCATTCCAAACTAATGCGGTGAGGATATGTTCACACTTTTGATAATATCCCATATATGATTGTGAGTCACCACCACTGTTGTTAGTCTAATTAGCGGATTTCTTGGTCTGATAATGGCAAAGTGGCATTGTGATAGTAAATTAAGTTATAGAAAATTAGGAGCTTCCCACTGTGGAATTTTTCTCCATGACTGGACATCACACTGTTGTATGTGTAGGTGATCACACTATTGATTGTCTTAGTAGTTCTCTTCCACAATGCCCACTTTGGTGTCTTTGGATATTTTTTTGTTGTATAATTAATAATTGTGATAGTTGTGAGTGTAGAGAACATGTTGCTCTGTGTGGATGCCATATTTCCATCCTTTTATCGCATTTACATGCATGGTTTAGCTGGGGTTAGTTGAACTAGTTGTCCCCAATGTCACCGGGGATTTACAAGAAACACCATCTACTTATGTGAGGAAACATTCCTTGGATTTCCCCAAAAGATGGTCTCTTTACCATTGATCTAGTTTTTTAGAAATCACTTTGCTTTGAGATTATTCAGTGGTATATATGGGACTGTTTTTGCTGGATCAAAACCACTTAGGCCTATCTTGATGTTGCTTTATATTGTAAAATTGTCAGACTGATGTATGTGTATGTAGTTGATTTCAGATTTTTGTGATCATGGTGGTAGTTCATATTGAGGTCACTTGACAATCTGGCTGCAATTTGGTTTATATGGATGTCAGTGTTTGATCCAGAGCTCAAATTGCTTTATGATTCTTGAAAATATTTCCACTGGTTCCTATATTTTTATGTATAGGGAGAGAAATTGATGCTTAGATTACTAGGGGATGAAATTACATTCCTTTACATAAAAGTAATTTAATACATCAAAATCCCCTCACCATCCATATCATTCAAAATTACAAGCTGACACCATATGGATGTCAGCCTATTCTTGCATTATGCTCTGCTAGCTAATAATTTGTTCATGCAGGTTTTTCTAAGATACAATGTTGTTTTATTTCGTTGCAGTTGCTATAATGCTAATGCACCATTAGAATTCTGTGTGGTGATGCAAAATTGCATTACCAAATGAAAGAATGATGAGTGAATATTACTTGGCAATTCATTAATTTAGATGGGTTTTTACTACATGAAGTATTGGATGATGGTACTGAGCTTATTGTAGTCAGTTTGATTATTATTCAGTTCAAACAAGTATATTTTTTTATGTTTGTTAGTTGCATTTGGATTTGGGGTTGAAGCTATAATTTATGTGTCATGTGCTATTG
This sequence comes from Pinus tabuliformis, assembly GCA_031772625.1. NCBI lineage: Eukaryota > Viridiplantae > Streptophyta > Pinopsida > Pinales > Pinaceae > Pinus > Pinus tabuliformis. Next base: position 493,662,422 of record CM062812.1, on the reverse strand, counting down.
TTAATGGGTAGGCTTCATGGAAGTGATTCTTCGAATACTCAGGTCTCAAGAGCTCCAGTGGCTTCCCTTGCGTAAGGAAATACAACAAGGACTTCGTTTCAGTAGTTGCATTCCAAACTAATGTGGTGAGGATATGTTCACACTTTTGATAATATCCCATAAATGATTGTGAGTCACCACCACCGTTGTTGGTCTAATTAGTGGATTTCTTGGTCTGATAATGGAAAACTGGCATTGTGATAGTAAAGCAATTTATATAAAATTAGGAGCTTCCCACTGTGGAATTTTTCTCCATGACTATACATCACACTGTTGTATGTGTAGGTGATCACACTATTGATTGTCTTAGTAGTTCTCTTCCATAATGGCCACTTTGGTGTCTCTGGATATTGTTTTGTTGTATAATTAATAATTGTGATAGTTGTGAGTGTAGAGATCATTTTGCTCTGTGTGGATGCCATATTTCCATCCTTTTATTGAATTTACATGCATGGTTTAGCTGGGGTTAGTTGAACTGGTTGTCGCCGATGTCACCAAGGATTTACAAGAAACACCATCTACTTATGTGAGGAAACATTCCTTGGATTTCCCCAAAAAATGGTCTCTTTACCATTGATCTAGTTTTTTAGAAATCACTTTTCTTTGAGATTATTCAGTGGTATCTATGGGACTATTTTTGTTGGATGAAAACCACTCAGGCCTGTCTTGATGTTGCTTTAGATTGTAAAATTGTGAGACTGATGTATATGTGTATGTAGCTAATTTCAGATTGTTGTGATCATGGTGGTTGTTCATATTGAGGTCACTTGACAATCTGGCTACAATTTTTTTTATATGGATGTCAGTGTTTGATCCAGAGCTCAAATTGCTTTCTGATTCTTGAAAATATTTCCATTGGTTCCTATTTTTTTGTGTATAGGGAGAAAAACTGATGCTTAGATTAGTAGGGGATGAAATTGCATTCCTTTACATAAAAGTAATTCACTACATCAAAATCCCCTCACCATCCATATCATTCAAAATTACAAGCTGACTCCATATGGATGTCTGCCTATTCTTGCATTATTCTCTGCTAGCTAATAATCTGTTCATGCAGGTTTTTCTAAGATACAATGTTGTTTTATTTCATTGTAGTTGCCATAATGCTAATGCACCATTAGGATTCTGTGTGCTAATGCAAAATTGCTTTATCAAATGAAATAATGATGAGTGAATATTACTTGTCAATTCATTAATTTAGATGGGTTCTTACTACATGAAGTATTCGATGGTGGTATTGAGCTTATTGAAGTTAGTTCGATTATTATTCAGTTCAAACAAGTATATTTGTTTCTGTTTGTTAGTTGCATTTGGATTTGGGGTTGAAGTTGTAATTGATGTGTCACGTGCTATTGTTAATGGGCAGGCTTCAGGGAAGTGATTCTCCGAATACTTAGGTCTCAAGAGCTCTAGTGGCTTCCCTTGCCTAAGGAAATACAACGAGGACTTCATTTCCGCAGTTGCATTCCAAACTAATGCGGTGAGGATATGTTCACACTTTTGATAATATCCCATATATGATTGTGAGTCACCACCACCGTTGTTGGTCTAATTAGTGGATTTCTTGATCTGATAATGGAAAACTGGCATTATGATAGTAAAGAAAGTTATAGAAAATTAGGAGCTTCCCACTGTGGAATTTTTCTCCAAGACTGGAAATCACATTGTTGTATGTGTAGGTGATCACACTATTGATTGTCTTAGTAGTTCTCTTCCACAATGGCCACTTTGGTGTCTCTGGATATTGTTTTGTTGTATAATTAATAATTGTGATATTTGTGAGTGTAGAGATCATTTTTCTCTGTGTGGATGCCATATTTACATCCTTTTATTGCATTTACATGCATGGTTTAGCTGGGGTTAGTTGAACTGGTTGTCGCTGATGTCACCGAGGATTTACAAGAAACACCATTTACTTATGTGAGGAAACATTCCTTGGATTTCCCCAAAAAATGGTGTCTTTACCATTGATCTAGTTTTTTAGAAATCACTTTGCTTTGAGATTATTCAGTGGTATCTATGGGATTGTTTTTGCTGGATCAAAACCACTCAGGCTTGTCTTGGTGTTGCTTTAGATTGTAAAATTGTCAGACTAATGTATATGTGTATGTAGTTGATTTCAGATTGTTGTGATCATGGTGGCTGTTCATATTGAGGTCATTTGACAATCTCGCTGCAATTTTGTTTATATGGATGTCAGTGTTTGGTCCAGACCTCAAATTGCTTTATGATTCTTGAAAATATTTCCACTGGTTCTTATTTTTTTATGTATAGGGAGAGAAACTGATGCTTAGATTACTAGGGGATGAAATTGCATTCCTTTACATAAAAGCAATTCACTACATCAAAATCCCCTCACCATCCATACCATTCAAAATGACAAGCTAACACTGTATGGATGTCTGCCTATTCTTGCATTATTCTCTACTAGCTAATAATCTGTTCATGCAAGTTTTTCTAAGATACAATGTTGTTTTATTTCGTTGCAGTTGCCATAATGCTAGTGCACTATTAGAATTCTGTGTGCTGATGCAAAATTGCTTTATCAAATGAAATAATGATGAGTGAATATTACTTGGAAATTCATTAATTTAGATGGGTTTTTACTACACGAAGTATAGGATGATGGTACTGAGCTTATTGTAGTCAGTTTGATTATTATTCAGTTCAAACAAGTATATTTGTTTCTGTTTGTTAGTTGCATTTGGATTTGGGGTTGAAGTTGTAATTGATGCATCACATGCTATTGTTAATGGCAGGCTTCAGGGAAGTGATTCTTCAAATACTTAGGTCTCAAGAGCTCCAGTGGCTTCCCCTACCTGAGGAAATACAACGAGGAATCCGTTTGAGTAGTTGCATTCCAAGCTAATGCGGTGAGGATATGTTCACACTTTTGATAATATCCCATATATGATTGTGAGTCACCACCACCGTTGTTGGTCTAATTAGTGGATTTCTTGGTCTGATAATGGAAAACTGGCATTATGATAGTAAAGCAAGTTATAGAAAATTAGGAGCTTCACATTGTGGAGTTTTTCTCCATGACTGGACATGACACTGTTGTATGTGTAGGTGATCACACTATTGATTGTCTTAGTAGTTCTCTTCCACAATGGCCACTTTGGTGTCTCTGGATGTTATTTTGTTGTATAATTAATAATTGTGATAGTTGTGAGTGTAGAGATCATTTTGCTCTATGTGGATGCCATATTTCCATCCTTTTATTGCATTTACATGCATGGTTTAGCTGGGGTTAGTTGAACTGGTTGTCGCCGATGTCACCGGGGATTTACAAGAAACACCATCTACTTATGTGAGGAAACATTCCTTGGATTTCCCCAAAAAATGGTCTCTTTACCATTGATCTAGTTTTTTAGAAATCACTTTGCTTTGAGATTATTCAGTGGTATCTATGGGACTGTTTTTGCTGGATCAAAACCACTCAGGCCTGTCTTGATGTTACTTTAGATTGTAAAATTTTCATACTGATGTATATGTGTATGCAGTTGATTTCAGATTGTTGTGATCATGGTGGTTGTTCATATTGAGGTCACTTGACAATCTGGCTGCAATTTTGTTTATATGGATGTCAGTGTTTGATCCAGAGCTCAAATTGCTTTATGATTCTTGAAAATATTTCCACTGGTTCCTATTTTTTTGTGTATAGGGAGAGAAATTGATGCTTAGATTACTAGGGGATGAAATTGCATTCCTTTACATAAAAGCAATTCACTACATCAAAATCCCCTCACCATCCATATCATTCAAAATTACAAGCTGACACCATATGGATGTCTGCCTATTTTTGCATTATTCTTTTCTAGCTAATAATCTGTTCATGCAGGTTTTTCTAAGATACAATGTTGTTTTATTTCGTTGCAGTTGCCATAATGCTAATGCACCATTAGGATTTTGTGCGCTGATGCAAAATTGCTTTATCAAATGAAATAATGATGAGTAAATATTACTTGGTAATTCATTAATTTAGATGGGTTTTTACTACATGAAGTATTGGATGGTGGTTGTGAGCTTATTGTAGTCAGTTTGATTATTATACAGTTCAAACAAGTATATTTGTTTCTATTTGTTAGTTGCATTTGGATTTGGGGTTGAATTTGTAGTTGATGTGTCACGTGCTATTGTTAATGGGCAGGCTTCAGGGAAGTGATTCTCCGAATACTTAGGTCTCAAGAGCTCTAGTGGCTTCCATTGCCTAAGGAAATACAACGAGGACTTCGTTTCAGTAGTTGCATTCCAAACTAATGCGGTGAGGATATGTTCACACTTTTGATAATATCCCATATATGATTGTGAGTCACCACCACCGTTGTTGGTCTAATTAGTGGATTTATTGGTCTGATAATGGAAAAGTGGCATTGTGATAGTAAAGCAAGTTATAGAAAATTAGGAGCTTCCCACAATGGAATTTTTCTCCACGACTATACATCACGCTGTTGTATGTGTAGGTGATCACACTATTGATTTTCTTAGTAGTTCTCTTCCACAATGGCCACTTTGGTGTCTATGGATATTGTTTTGTTGTATAATTGTGATAGTTGTGAGTGTAGAGATCATTTTTCTCTATGTGGATGTCATATTTCCATCGTTTTATCACATTTTCATGCATGGTTTAGCTGGGGTTAGTTGAACTGGTTGTCGCCAATGTCATCGGTGATTTACAAGAAATACCATCTACTTATGTGAGGAAACATTCCTTGGATTTCCCCCCAAAATGGTCTCTTTACCATTGATCTAGTTTTTTATAAATCACTTTGCTTTGAGATTATTCAGTGGTATCTATGGGACTGATTTTGCTGGATCAAAACCACTCAGGCCTGTCTTGATGTTGCTTTATATTGTAAAACTGTCAGACTGATGTATATGTGTATGTAGTTGATTTCAGATTGTGGTGATCATGGTGGTTGTTCATATTGAGGTCACTTGACAATCTAGCTACAATCTGGTTTATATGGATGTGAGTGTTTTATCCATAGCTCAAATTGCTTTATGATTCTTGAAAATATTCCCACTGGTTCCTATTTTTTTGTGTATAGGGAGAGAAACTGATGCTTAGATTACTAGGGGATGAAATTTCATTCCTCTACATAAAAAAAATGTCACTGATATCATTGAGAAATTATGCATAGAATATTTCAACAGTAAATACAACAGAAACAATAAAGATCATAAAGATACAACCATGCATGATAGTGACAACAAGTTTTCCCTGGGAAACCCAAACTTGGGAGAAAACCCAACAACTCTTCTTCTAGGAGAAATTATTCTTCAACAAGGTTTACAATTCCAAATTGTCTAGAAATATGTGCCAAAAATCCAAGTCCAAACTTCAGTCAAATTCATCCTCTATCTGCTCCCACATGTGGTTGTTATAGAAGAGAGATGATGATGATAAGTAATCAAATGAAGTATCACATTATGTATATATATACAAGTTGAATGGGCGCATTTACCCCAGGGGACATTCCCTTCATGAGCTGGGTTGACTTGTCATTTTTGAGCCTACATGAAGCCCAATAAAAAATTGAATTTTTATTTGTATTTTCATAAATATTCTAGGTCGACTTAGGAGGCCTCTTGGCATGTGGGAATACCTCCTGACACTACACAAAAATCAAAACTTTGTCTTAGTGAGGGAGATATTCTCCTTGGCTGCAATAGATTTCCCCTTAGCTGAAATTTCTCCTCCATAAGAAAAGTTCATGAGCTTGCTATGTTGATGTATGTCTATAGATAACTCCATCCTGGAGTGGACAATGTGAGTATCTAGGGCATTTTACCTTTGGCCAAAATATTTTATGGCTCCTTAGACAAATGTATCAATCTCCTCTGGTCAAAGTCCCCTTCTGGTTTCTTAGGAGAGAATCTTCCCTTGGACCATTCACCCTCAGCCAAAATCCTTTATGGATTCTCAGGTGAATTACATCTATCTCCTCTAGTCAAAGTCCTTTATGACCTAGCCAAGTCGTTTTGGCTTCTCAGGAGAAGTTTTGTCCAATCCTATAAATTTCCCGTATAATTGCCTTAGGCCATTCACCTTTCTAGTCAAAGTCCTTTATGACCAAGCTAGGTCCTTCTAGCTTCTCAGGTGAATGTATCCATCTCCCCTGGACAAATTCCTTTATGACCCAACCAAAATCCTTTATGGCTTCAGGAGATGGCCTGCCCTAATCCTACAAAGAAATCAACCCTCCCTCTCAACAAGGGAGACTTTCTGCATCATGCAAAGCTTGTCTATGAAGTATACAAACTTCACTATAGACAGAGGCTTGGTGAGAATGTCTGCAATCTGCTCATCTGTGTATGCGTACTGCAACTCCACTGCTCCTTTCTACACCATGTCTCGGATGAAGTGCCCTGATCAAATATTCTTGCAAGAAGCTTTTGAAGTCATATTGTTTCATAACTTGCGACATAAGCTACGATATACTTTGTCTCTTTTGTACTGGGTGCGACAGAAATCAACTTCCTGCTGAACCAAGGTATCATAGCCGATCCCAAGCTAAAGTAGCACCATGATGTGCTCTTTTTGTCCTCTACACTCCCAGCCCAATCTGAATCCATATATCCCTACAAATTCACTTCACCACCTGAGACATATATCAAACCATATCTATTGTATCACGCAAGTACCTCTGCCATGCTTTTCGACAACCCAATGTATCTACCTCAACTCGACCATATATTGACTTAGGGTGTTCACTGCAAAGCAAATATCAAGCCTGGTGTTAACCAACGATATCAAGAATCTAATCAATTTCTTGTACATCGTGAGATCCACCAAATCTGAATCTCCAATCCCAAGAAATAGTGTATCATTCTAGAATCCTTCATTTCAATCTTCGAGGCCAACTCCCTTCGACACTGAAGCAGGCCTTCCTATGGTAGTCCTGGTTGCTCCCTCTGTCACAAAAGAAAATCCTCCTGTCACTGTTGCTCCCTCTGTCATGCAAGCAATTATTTTTGTTGTTGTTACTCCCTCTGTCATGTAAGTAAGTCCTTTTGCTATTTGACATTGTCTCCTCAAAGAAGGCATATTTCTCTTAGAGACCTTCTGTCTTTGAGCATCTTGACAATCTCAACCCATGACATCCTCTTTGGAAGGTTTCTCCTTCCACTCTGCTTGACTATCTGCTCCCTCGGTACTAGAAGCTCTTCTGGTCATCTAGCACAGTCCTGGATGTCTATACAATTTCTCCCTCTCGAACACCAATCACTTTTGTTGAGTTTATCTTCGAGTCCTTAGGTCATACAAGAAATTATCCATCAGAGATTGGAGCAAGAAAAATCCTTGTGGTACACTCCCTCTCATGGAAAATTTTAGGGGCGAATGTTCGCCCTTTGGCGAAATTAAGGGGTTTTAAATTTTTAGTGGGCGAATATTTTGTATCATAGTACATTTTTACAAATTGCCTCAAATAGCCCACCTTATTTTAAGGGAGAGGGTAAAAAAGGTAAATTTAGCCCTTGAAATTAGGAGTTACAACCTTCCGTTCACCCTCATTTTAAGAATAGGTTTTATTTAAGTGAATCCTATGGGCAAAATACCATATTTATAAAAGAGGTATGGTAAATTAATAAAAATATAAATAAATGAGAGGTATGGTAAATAAATAAAACATTTTTTATATTTACCCCATAAGTCACCTTATATACATGCAAGGGTGTAAACAAATAAAAATATAAATAAAGTGGAGGTATGGTAAATAAATAAAACCTCTTTTTATACTTATTCAAAAGGTATGGTAAATAAATAAAAATAAAAATAAACTAGACGTATGGTAAATAAATAAAACCTCTTTTTATATTTAGTCCATAACCCTCTTTCTATTTATGAAGGCTCCAAAAAGAGGTTTTATTTAAGTGAATCCTATGGGCCAAATACCATATTTGTAAAAGAGGTATGGTAAATTAATAAAAATATAAATAAACGAGAGGTATGGTAAACAAATAAAACATTTTTTTATATTTACTCCATAAGTCACCTTATATTTACGAACACTCAAAAAATGCGTTATATTTAGGTGAAACTTATGGGAAAAATACTATGGGCCAAATACCATGGGCTAGATTATTATTAATACCATGCGAAAAAACATTATTAACCCTAATATTAGTATTAATAAAAATAAAAATGGCACATGGTATTGACCCATGGTATTCACGTGGAATGTAGCCTATTTAAAGTGGGGAATTAAACGAGCATAGATCCATCTTTACTCTGGATCTACTAAGCCCGGAGAGGGATCAAATATCGTGATATGCAAACTATCATAGAGTGAAAAAATATTTGATCCCTCTCAGGGCTTGGTGGATCAAAAGTAAAAATGGATGTTGTAATTTAATGTATGTTAAACATTTTAACTTGGTTAAAATAAAAAATAAAATAAAAATCAATTATTAATTTTATTAATTTGTATAAATTACTAATAGTAATTTTTAAGCTCCAGGTTTATGATAACCCATGGTATTGACCCATGGTAATACCATGGTATTTATGTTAGCATAGACTATTTAAAGCAGAAATTCTATCATCTTAGATCCATCTTAATTCTGGGTCTACCAAGTTCTCAGAGGGATAAATAGATTTCATCCCCCTAAGAGTGGTAGATGTGGAGTTAAGATGGATATAGGTTGGTTTTTATGATAATGAAGATATTAAATAGATTTAGGAAATTATATTGTAAAAACATCTTAAGGTGAATGGTTAAAGCTACATTTAGTCAGTTCACAAAATTTAGTAAAAAATACCAATATCTCCATTAATATTGGTTTTTAACTTTTTATGATTTAACAAAAAAAATTCAAAACAATGAAACCTTATCACTCTTTCCGCATCACCCTCGCAGAAGATTTCTCACCATTTTTAAAACATTCTCAATATGATATCTTCATGAAAAAGTTTAGGTACTAATGTTGGATTAGTTGTTTGAAAAATAAGCTGGTTTTTGTACAACCTTTCATCTTCTATGCTATTCTTAGTTTGTCCTAATGATCTGTAGGGGTTGGAGCCATTGCAACATATTTTCCTAAAAGGCGGAGATTGTTCATCAAAAAGGAAATTAATCTACATGTTACAACGCTGTTAAAAAATGAGAGACCTATGAGGGTAGTGAATTATGCTAATAAGAAATTTAGATTGGGAGAGACGTAATTAAATTTATTATTTAATTGAAGATTTCCAATTAAAATAATAATAAATCTACATTTATATATTCATATATTGATTTGAAGGATTCTCACAATGGTCACTTCTTTCAATTAGATCCCCTTCAAGCATTTGGGATACCTAATACTTTCTTATATAATATAGTTGGGGCTTGCTACTTGTTGGCGTGTTGGCGTAAACAAACTTGATGTGTCTTTTTTTATCTCGCAGTTAGAGTCTATGGAATAAGAAAGAAATTTGATAACTTAAAAAAAGTGGTAGCTTGACAAAAGTTGTAGAGAAAAGATTAATCTCTCCTACCTTGACAGAACTCGTTTTCAATATCAACACCTACAAGAACTTTGTTGTGGAATATTATCAAAACCAATAGAAGGATATGAAAGAGTGTATTGTAAGAACCTTGACAAACACGGCCACTGAAACTTGGAACATTGGTTGTAGGAAGAGAAAATTATGTTTCTTTTTTCCAAACATGTATGTTAGTATATTACAGTTTAATGAATATGTTTTCTTATTATCATATATGGTTTCATACTTTAACAAAACATTCGCCAAGACTTCACAATGTTTTATTATTCAGTAAAAGATTTGCCAAGATCTTACAAGATTTTATAATTTAGTGAAAGATTCTCCATCACTGTACAAGATAATATAATCTGGTGAGAGATTCACCAAAAAAAATTATATATACATATTATATTATTGATAAAATCACCTCCAATTTTTCCTATGTATCATGGGGATTAGCCCATTTATTATACATATAAATTTAGGGTGGTTCTTAAAATTTTCCCTTCTCCCTCCCTCTTATTGGGAGAACCATATTGCCACAAAATTTGCTTTATTCTTTTAGATGCTACCATCTATTGCCATAATCATTTCCTTGGCAGCCTTCACAATGTACCTGCAAACCTCATTCAGGAGGCCATGGAAGAAACAAATATAACCAAGAAAAAATTATAAAGACAAGAGGTTGATCAAGGAATAAAGATAATAATAATATTCAAGGGAGAAATATAGGACGTACTTAAATCTTGATTAAAAAAAAGAAATTTTCGAGGATTGTAGGGAATTGTCAACTCCTTGATCCTTGCCTCCTTGCAAAAATCAATGAAGTCCATCTGCAATATCATCCAGCTTGGATTCCTTATCTTCTTCTGGAGTGGATGCTCATCCTCGTCCTTAACATTCAGCTGCTAATGCATGCTGCTTTCCATTCTTGCATGATCTATAAGAGATAGGGTTTCTTCATCCTACAAATTAGGCTTAGCAAGCCATTCATCGAGTTATCTAGCCACACCAAAGGCTTAACAACAAGCTAGCATCAACACCAAGTCCACCCTTGGATCTCTTGCTTGCATTCCACATGCTATCAAGGAGATAAACCAAGTAAGCATCTCACAAACTCCACTTGCATCCAACACTCCAAGTCTTGCTCTAAGGTTTAATTCCACAAGCCCTAAGACTTTCAACAAGTATAAAGACTTCAAGACAAATAAAAAACTCCTCAAATCCCTTATCATAACAGCCACTTATCACCTAGTTGTTTTCCCTTTTGTTCATTGTTGATTAGCCTACTTTTGCAGCCTCAAACCTGTTCAACCTTGGCCTAACATAGGCCTGCAAGTTTACCTTTGACCTTCGGCAGCCTTCCTTTCCTCAACCCTTCAGGTTGTAGCCTTTTTCTTTGCATCGCTTTCCTAGTTGTTGCACAACCAACTCAACCAGCCTTCTTAGCAGTCTCCAACAGGTTTTGGTACCCTTGTTGATGCCCTAAACTGCCTTGCAACCACCTTCTCTTCCTCACTCTATGTGTTTATACTTCAAACACAACCCAAAAACTTCCCTTTTGCTTGTGGCCAGACACCTTGTGGCTATTAGCCCTCAACCAAGTTGAACAAACTCAATACAAGCCTCACAAATTCCTTCTTTTAGCTCTGTCCAACCTTCAGTTGCCCTAATTCAACTCTATATAGCTTCACGGATCCCCTATTTTAGACTTGCGGAACCTTCCTAGGCTTGCTGCCCTACGGCCAGGCATGCAGCCCTTGGCCTTCTTTATGCAACCCCGGACCTAACCAGACCTCGGTTAATTCGTTTGGATAGACCTTTGACTTAGCTATTCCAGAACAAATCTCCTTGTTTGTTCCTTAATTCGACCTCTTCTAGCTTGTTTCCCATGGCTCCTTCTAGGGCTCTCTTGCTCCACAAATGAAGTCCCTCTCCCTTGTCTCTTAGGCTGACTTTAGTGGCTGATCTCTCAACAAAGCTTTGATTCCATGTTGAATTTTCTACAAGATACATAATAGAAACCAATCTTTTGATTTGATAATTACTACCTAATGATCTTCAAACAATTTATCTAATGCCACTAATATCATTGAGCAATTATACATAGAATATTTCAACAGTAAATACAATAGAAACAACAATGATCATAAAGAGACATCCATGCACAATAGAGACAACAAGTTTTCCATGGGAAAACCAAACTTGAGAGAAAACCCAACAACACTTCTTCTAAGGAGAAATTATTCTTCAACAAGGTTTACAATTCCAAATTGTCTAGAAATTTGGGCCAATAATCCAAGTCCAAACTTCATTCAAATTCATCCTCTATCTGCTCCCACATGTGATTGTTATATAAGAGAGATGATGATGATGAGTGATCAAATGAAATGTCACATCATGTATATATATACAAGTTGAATGGGTGCATTTACCCCTAAGGACACATTCCTTCATGAGCTGGGCCAACTTGTCTTTTTTGAGCCTACATGAAGCCTAATAAAAATTTGAAATTTTATTTTTACTTTCATAAATCTTCTAGGCTGACTTAGGAGGCCTCTTGGCATGCGAGAATACCTCCCGATGCTACACAAAAATCAACACATTCTGCTATGGTACTAATGATTGCATGTCATTGTGTCACTTAACAAAATGATTGGTAGTAGTTGCTTTGGTTTATATGGAGGTCGGTTTTCTCTCTGAATTGTCATAGGGGCCTAATTGAAGTTCATTTTGTTGTGTGTTTGTTGCATGGTTCATCAGAGTTTTGTGCATGAAGGTTAACTGTTAAATTGTATCATGATCATTGTATTGAGGTTTAGATGTCACTAGGTTTATTAACAATATGATTGTCAGCCTCGCTTTTGTTGGTACACTTTGTACTGAGAATTATTCATGATACTTGTATGTGTAGAAATTTGGATTGTCTAGACTCTAATTATTTTATGTTTTGTAGTTTTTGGTGACAATTTGGCAAAACAATTTTTGGTTAGAAAGTGGTTTTTTTGTTATTTAAGATCCATTTTTAATATAAGAATGGATTTAGTGCCCTGAAAAACCCAGGGGCACTCAATTTGTGCCGAGTTTACCAATCAAACTTGTAATTCCAACAAATTACTGTCACATTTCAGGCAAATTTGACCAAACAAATATTAAGGCTTTTGATCATTCTGTTGGTGTATGCTGATTTAATGTATTTATATGATTGATGCCCTAGTCCATGCATGGGTTAGACACTTCGATCTTGTTATAGTATTGCAAGCAGAGATTACTTGTTTAATGGCTGCCCTTGGTGTATATGGATTGCACTTTGCAAATTCTATTTCATCACATTAAATGTTTGTATTGGATTTTCATTGTAAACAACAAACTGATCTGGTTTTTTGGCCTCTTTCCCTTGTTCTTTCATTCCAGGTAGGATCATCTGGACAAAAAAGGGGCGTAGTGGAGGCAAAGATAAAAGTTGCAATCAATGGGTTTGGAAGGATTGGTCACAATTTTCTGCGATGTTGGCACGGTCGAAAGGACTCCCCTTTGGATGTGGTTGTCATCAATGACACCGGAGGTGTTAAACATGCCTCACATTTTCTCAAATATGATTCTATTCTTGGAACCTTTGACACAGATGTGCAGGTAGCAGGAAATGATGGCATTTCTATAGATGACAAGGTCATCAAAGTTGTATCAGATCAGAACCCTGTAAATATGCCATGGAAGTAAGTACATGAAACTAATCATTTGTATAGGATTATAGGTTAATGCTACAGATCTTCTTACACTTAAGTATTGGATCAGATTCCTGATGTTTACAGTTGGGTTTAGAAGATATTGAAATTCTTTGGGATAAATATCGGTTCATTCAAAAATCAATAATTAGAGCATTGTGAAATTGACATGTTCAACACTTAACAGGCTCCCTCGGGTCTCAATTAGATTACTCAAATGCACTAACTTTAATCAACATGGTCAATTCTTTATTTTCTATGTATAGTATTTTGGTTGCTTAAGTGAACTTGGCTTGACGACTAAAAGAAATCAAAACAGAGAATCAAAAACCTGTTTTAAAAAAATATAATCATGTGCGTTGCAAATTTGCTAAGCCTGTGCATTGCAAATTTGCTGATTAGCATATTTTAAGGGTATTGTTTAACTATTTCAAGTTTTTGAGTTTTTGGTCAAACAATTTTTTGTCAAATTGTGATCTTTTGTTATTTAAAATGTGTTTTGGCTTGCATATATGGATTCGACACCTGAAAAACCCATAGAACACTCGAATTCTAGAAATATCGCAATTCAAACTTACAATTTCAACAAATTCCTACTTAATTATGAACAAATTCCACTGAAAAATATACCCCGAACAACTCCAAAACCTATAACAAATAGACTACTAGAAGAGGCAACAACAGCCGCTACTGCAAAAATTGTTAAATCTGTATAATACTGGGTAGCCTTCCAGGATTATTATATAGAGATAATTGATGCTTCTCAGCTCATGACGAAATTCTTCATATTGTATTTGCAGGGACTATGGGATTGATTTGGTCATAGAAGGCACTGATGTGTTTGTTGACAGGGAAGGTGCTGGTAAGCATCTCCAGGCTGGGGCAAAGAAGGTTTTGATCATAGCTCCTGGAAAGGGAGATATTCCTACATATGTTTGTGGTGTGAACGAGGAAAAATATAATCTTGCAGAAGAAATTATTAGCAATGCCTCCTGCACTACTAATTACCTGGCTCCTTTCGTTAAAGTTCTGGACCAGAAATTCGGTGAGTGTCATCTGGTTAAATAGAACGAACAATATATTCATTGTTTCCCCTATTTCATGTTGAAATCTAACATATCATTTTCTACTGTCGATCACCATAGTTTATCTGGATTTAAAATGGCATTGTTTAGTTCCTATTTGAGGACATTGCTTTGTTCATGTTCAATATGCTTGCCAATGTACACCTAAATTTGTTTAGTGCAGGAATCATCAAGGGCACCATGAAAACAACTCATTCATATACTGGTGATCAGAGACTTCTCGATGCTAGTCATAGAGATCTTAGGTGTGCCAAAGCTGCAGCCTTGAACATTGTCCCAACATCAACAGGAGCAGCAAAGGCAATGGCACTAGTTCTCCCAAGTCTGAAAGGGAAACTAAATGGAATTGCTCTGAGAGTGCCAACACCCAATGTATCAGTTGTTGACTTGGTTGTTCAGGTGGAGAAGAAGACATTTGCAGAGGAGGTGAATGCAGCGTTTCGAGAAAGTGCATATAGAGAGCTTAATGGCATCCTTGCAGTGTGTGACGAGCCTCTAATGTCAATAGATTTAAGGTGTTTAGATGTCTCCTCAATTGTGGATTCATCACTCACAATGGTGATGGGAGATGATATGGTGAAAGTGGTTGCTTGGTATGACAATGAATGGGGTTATTCACAGAGGGTTGTTGATTTGGCTAACATCGTTGCCAACAAATGGAAGTCTTAGACAATTAATTTCTCCTTGCTCAACCTAAGTTGGTACATAACAAATATGGTTTTTTTTGTTTTCCATTATTATTTTCTATGAAATGAGCCACTTAATCTAATCTATGTAATGTATGTTTTATGTTGTTTATTTCATGACAACATTATGAACAATTTTTCAAATTATATTACAATTTTTTGGTTTTTGCAAGGTGCTTTGCATAATTCTTTTTCCCCTCTATTGGTAAGGGATGCCTTATTCAACTTACTGACATCATAGTTTCAAGCTCATAGTGTGTATTTATTAAGTTTATTTTTTGAATTACATTCTGAATCATAGAAATTTTAAATAAAAAAATTATTCAAATTGTTATTTTTTTTTAGAAATTGTGTATCATGATTGAAACCACTCATCTTGGTAAGTGGTATTGGGACTTGGAGGACAAGATAACCTCCTTGTAACCCAATCCCTTGTGATGCTTCACAACCATCAATTTTCACTCAATATCCATCATTTGATAAAGTGAAAGGGCACGTTATGTGCCAAGAGGGAAAGGATGTGGGATTGGCCTTGCTTGTCACCTTAGCCTATGAAGAGGGGATAGGTAGATGAGTGATAGAGGATGTGGGACCCTTTTCCCATTTGTAACAAAAATGGTGGGTGGTTGTCCAGGATAAGTGGGCCCCCAAAAAAAGTGTACACACTATGATAAAAGGAAATAAAATACGAGGGAAGGAAGAAAGAGGAGCGGGAGAGAGAGAGAGAGAGAGGGGTGATTGAGTGATGACAGTTCAAATAAAGGTGGCCAAGGAGGTGATGTTTCAACTTCTTAGGGTGACATGTGGACCTAAGGTGCCACATCAACAACCACATTGAAAACATCCCAGATCAACAAAAGTTGCCCTATGTTAAAAAAACAAAAATAAATAAGTTTGGAGCCAAAATCTTATTTTGGCCATAATAGGAGAAAAAAAATCCAAGTTAGATGAAAATTTTGGGTTAAGTCTATAATGAGGAAAATCATAGAGGTGCCAATGAGGGCCACTAACCAATTATGCACCTGGTCCTGCTTCATATATTTTGTTGAGCATTATCTTCTGGTCCTGCTTCATATCTTTTGTTGAGCATTATATTCTGGTCCTGCTTCATATCTTTTGTTGAGCATTATCTTCTGGTCCTGCTTCATATCTCTAGTGTTACTACATGCATTGACAAATGATGTGTATGTTGGGTATCAGGGGAGATGCCATGCTGAACCACTGCTACTCATACATCATCATGTACAGTAAGGTCAACACCAATATATCTTCCTTCCTTCTGATATTTTATGATAGGAATCCCCACATCATACTTATCTTTATTAAATGATTGTGACAAAAATGGCATTGATTGTGTCTCGTTGCTTCCAAATTCTTTGATCATTGTGAAGAAAATGATCAATAAATTACCTTTGCGAGGCCCTGGTAGCATCTTCAAGTTCCTCATAGTCACAAGATGATGAACTCATTCTTGCAATGTATCTTCTCATGTCATTTTTCATGCAATGGTATCATCTATAGGGCACTCTGCAAATATACACATATCCTCCATATGACTGTTACAAAGTAGGATTCTTACAAATCTTGCAAGGAAAAAAAAAGGGTTTTTGCTTCAAGGCTCCTTGTTTAATACCCAACAGAATTGAGGGTACCAGTCTACAAAAAAGTAGATTCACCTTTGAAATGATGTAAAGGGTTTCTCCCTTGCAATAATTTCTCAAGTGAACATTTTGGAGATTAACTTTCCATTATGGGTGTCACTACATAAATGCAAGTTTTTTCAGAATAAAATAGGCATTCCAGTTTTTGTCTTCATAAATTAGAAAGTACTACTGAGCATGTATTCCTTAACCTCTTCACGGCTTGAAGTGTAAATCTTGTTTTACAAACATTACCCACCACCTCCATATATGCCCAGCCAATATTAGAAAATGTTTCATAAAATTCCTCAAATCAAATGTGTTAATTTAACTCCCACAATGACTTTGTATACCCTATCATTTAACTCCACCGAACTAAAACTCTGTCATTTGAAATAAAAGTTATTTTAACTGTTCTCACTTTTGCTGCATTATCCCACCTACCATCTGCAACTTGAATGCTTGATAAAAGTTCATAAAAATCAGAATTTTCAGGCTCTAAGTTGCAAAGGTGTTCAACTTTCACTCACCTACCAAAAAAATGCAATGAATTTAGGATGCATCAAACAAGGACCTACACAATAGGATCATTTTATAGTGTCATATTTCTTAATAAAGTCTCGAGTCTATCTAAAATAATATGCATGACCAAGATGATCAACTATGAAAAAATAATATTTCTGGCACAAGACTTCTGACTTGTGCTCTATCAATGTTTTTCCAGCTCTATCCATGAGTTCTGGATGACTGCAAGTACAAAAAAGTAAAAGAGATTAATTTGGTAAAAGAGAGAAATAAAGAAATACTTACATCCTTATACTTGTTACAACATATATAAATTCAAGATCAAGTGTAAGAAAATTCTAAATCCATGCAGATGTTAATTTGATATTAGCACTAACTACAGTCAATAATCTAAATTAAATTAATTCTTTGTTAGAAAGGAAAGAGGGAAGTGTTGTTAAGATTATGAAATAAATTAAGAGCACAATAAAAATGTATCTGGAAAGGAGGCATATCTTTCAAACACAAAAGTAACTATCTAGGTTGAAAAACAAACACCTAGCTATAGAACTCCACAAAGGAGGTCGTTGAGGATTCTGAAATACATTAAGAGCACAATAAAGATGTAACTGAAAAGAACACATATCCTTAAAATACAAAATTAGCTATCTAGGTTGAAGCACAAACACCTAACTATATAACAACACGAAGGATACCATTGAAGTATGTCAAGTGGAGGGATGGAATATTGGGAGCAAAAGATCAGATTAATGAAACATATCAAAAGTTTATGTTGAGCTTAAAAGATTTAAATCATTGAAGGGTATGGATAGCCTACAATAATATTCCTACCATTGACCTTTGGAGAGTTCATTTCACATAGCAATCAATCAAAGTCTTTATGGTTTCTTAAAAGTAACCAAATGGTGTTATAACAAGCATATATGTTGATGAAAGACAAATAATCAACTAGAAGAGCTTGAATGTTTGTTTATTAACTGTAACCTACCTCCAAGTTCAAAATGGGTAAGAACCAAACTTTTCTCAAGCCATATTTATTCTTTGCGCCAACAGAAGCAGGGTGCTTGATAGCCCAGGGTGGGGGAGATCCCCATGTGTGGGTGTGTCACTAATACAACAAAATGAACAAAAAAAAGACCCGATGTATTATTTATTTAAAGACTTCTACATAAAATAAAAATGAAATGACATCATATTTATTTCAATTTCTATATTTAAATTTTAAGAAATTATAAACTAACATAAATCCATCTTATCCTTAGATCTATTAAACATCGATAGGGATAAAAAAAGGCAAGGTGAAAACCTCAAACATCTTTTCTCACACCAATGGATATTGTTTGAACTAAAATTAGGGGTTTGTAGCTATACCTGTACAACTTGTTACAACAAAAAAATGGGAGAATTATATCTCCAATACTCATATCCATGCATCTCCATCTCAAGATAGGCAAGACGATGAAAACCTTTTTTCACAAATTCCATTCTCTAACATAGCTACTTGGAAACTATTTTACAAACTAATTAGATAACAAGATACATAGATAGATCATACCTAATTTTTCAATAGGCCTCAAAGGAAGTACCCAAACTCGGCAAGCAAGGATTGTAATCCCAATGCTTTATTCCATTTAAATTCTTGTTCTCGCATTTCTTTCACAGGTTTCCTCCCTCTCATGACTGGCATAGAGCTTAATGTTTGTTTAACTACACTTGCATAAGTGAGAGTTCGAATGTCTGCCTTTGTTACCCCTAGGTTGAGGGAACATCTTCCCTCACTATCTCTAATCATTGTTCCTCCCATGGATTATGAATTTGTTGTTTCACCATTTTTCCCTTGTATTTCTTCTCCATTTTTTCATTTTTCACATTTTTTATTTTTTGCACTTATCTTCTTCCTGTCAATTTTCTAAGGACTTCTTGTGGCTCATTTCCCACTCCTCGCTCATATATTTATATTCCAATACATGAGAAGTATATTTATATTCCATATGAGGAATATACATATTTTAGTCCTCGAGGGATTGCATGGACAACAAGACTCATATTCATTACAAGAAATACTCATTATGAGTTCAACACATTGTGACATGTAGGATTTCTCCCTACCACCTGCGCTAAACCTAATTAACTTTCCATGAGTGTTATAGACATATTTGGGCACTGCAACCCCAAACTCATATGTCCATAAACCAAGGGCTCTTTAGTCCCTAAAAGTGTTGTTTCATACCCTAAAGGATCATGGTCAACTGATTACATCATTTCCCAGAAGTTCCACCTAAAAAACCACTCAGAACTGGCCAAAAATGGACCATACTGACTGCTCCATGGTCAAGGTACGATGCATACTAGCTGCCACACTAGCCAGGTGTGATGCATACTGAAATGGCCTTCTGTAGGGTGCGATGAGTGAGAATAGACAAATGGAAAAGACAATTTGCTAAGTGGAAGCTCATGGAATCTTCCAGAAACTTCTCCCAGGACACTTGCCTCTCTGAATTCGCCCAGAGATGAGTAAGAGATCAATGAAATCTCCAAGTGGAACCAAGAACTATCAGTGGAATGACACTAATAAAAAACCCAGAGTTGACTCACACCCTTGCAAGACATCTATAAATGGATCCCTCATCTGAGAGATCTGGAGGCTGGAATTTTGTAATTTGTAAGAAAGTGTTGTTGGTTTATCTGTGAGAAGAGACATTGTATTGTTGGGTGATATTTATTTTCATGAGGTGAAGAGGGCTTCTATGCTGGGAGGATGATGCTGGATCAGACAGCTGGGTTGTAATCCTCTCTTCTACTATTAAGAAAGTTATTTGATTTTTCCTCCATATAATCGTGTATTTGTGAATCTTATTGTTTATAAATGCAATTGTATGGTCAATTTGTTTCTGATTCTGCATTGTTTATGATGTTTTAGATAGAGATGCTTTGATGATTTGCTGTTACTTTGACTCTACAGGTACTCTTTAAAGCGGGACAAGTAGGAGAGGAGTGGCAAACTCTATCAAGGGAAAGAGAAATCAAGCAAGGATCAAAGCGGAAGATCCAGGTTGGTCCTCTTTTCTTCCCTCTTATCTGTTACACCTAAAGGAAATCTCGAATTTCTTTGATTGTTTGTTTCTAAGATAGATACCCATCTTAGTGGGACTAACAGTTCGAATCGACATTAGTTTTCCTGGAAACAAAATGGCGACTCCGCTGGGGATCGAATAATTTGTTTTGTTTGTTTATTGTTTGCTTTATAAACTACAAACAGAGCCTGAAGTTAGCCAGCTAGCCTTCGAAACGCCTTTGCTATGCAATTGCGAAGTAGATGAATGCTGCTTCAGTCAATCTCCGGGTTGGTTTATGAACTGAACATCTAACTTACAAGCATTCTAAGCGCCCTTGTGGCAGATCATAACCTCATAAGATCATACCCCTATACTTTGTTTTTATTGTCCATCATAACTCAGCCTAAATCACTAAACTTAGCTGCAAATTTTGAGCAAAAACCAAGCTCAGTTTCGCTCCTTGGTCCATCACACTGTCCGTAACTGGAAGCCTATATGCATCACACCTCTCATGTGTTGCGGGTGAGATGCATCCCTGTTTCCCTTAAGGACAGGTGCGATGATTGAGTGATACTGTTTCTCTCTTTGAAATTTGGTTTTTCCTCCTTGTTTTCAGCTCTATTCAGTAGTTTTGCTGTTCATGATCAGTATCTCATTGCTGAAGCCTCCTTCCTTTACATTATTCAGCCTCCATTGATTAGGATTCGTAAATGTTTTTATGTATTTTTCAATCATTTACAGTCCTCCTTTGTCGAAAGTAGCTTAATCGAACTGTCATTTTTTGATGCAAAAAGTGTCGTAACTGTCATTTTGAGTCAAAAAGAAGAGTGTCGTAAAGTCTTCCTCCTCTAGATAGTCGATTGTACTTTTGTCATTGTATTTGATGTGGATTGTTAATATTTGAAATGTCGGACGCAATTTTCCATAAGAAATCGAAAGTGTCGTTTTAGTCTTCCTTTCGTTTTTTGAAAAGAAATTGTTGAAGTGTCGCTTTGAAGAAAATAGTTTAGATCTGTACTTAGTTTTCCTTTTGAGCATTCTCACATTAAGGAAACGAAAAACAAATACATGCATTTGCATTTGAATTTAGACTGTGTGCGAAAGATGATTTAGGAAAAGTGCATTTAGTGTGTGCTCTTTGCTCTATGTTGAAAGAATTGTATTCTTCTTTCCTTAGTAGCTAGGATTTTCATTGCTAAAACAAAATAAACGACTGTTTATCATTTTATATTGCATATTTAGGAATTTTACATCTTCATCATGGTGATCCTTGAAAGACAAACTTCTAAGCAATATAAACTCTAAAATAAATCTCAATGAACATAAAAACGCTTTGGAACCTAATGCAACACATCTAGAAGTCTAAGCTAGAGACGTATTCCGGCATTGTAAAACCTAGTAACTATCATTTTCATCGAAGGTTGGGTGATTCCTCCTCTTTGATACGACAAGTTCCAATACGAACTTGTGCTCCCCGTACCATTGAGTATATATTGGGAGACCACAATAGGCTGATACCTTTTATCCTTAGGAAGCCATGTCTATCGCCCTATCGATCGCAATGCACTAAACACATCATTTGGGAAGATTGACTGCCATACATAAGTCCTTGGTAATTTCCCTATAATTTATCGCCAAGGTGTATTTTGCAGTTTTGTGATTGGTTTGGTAATCCCTCTGTCTAGATTTCTAGCATAGTCACTTTCGTTCCTTTTCGACTCCTTAAAAGAAAAGGTCCATCTAAGCACTTGTCACTTCAGGCTCATTAAAAATTGAAGGTGACTAGAGTCACCTTTAGCTTTTTCTCGACTCTTAAAAATTGAAAAAGCAAAGTTGAGTCAAAGTGTCTTAAAATTTATTTAAATCGGAATAACATCCATGTTCCTTCATTGATCTTAGGTTGAGATAATGGAGTCCAAACAAGGAACCCCTCTTGGGGGGGATCCTAGTCCTTTCTCCTCTTGGGGCGATATTGGTGCTCCGTATATGACTACGTTGTGCCCTTCCGGGAATCACAATCAACCTGCCAGTATGGCTATTCTCGACCTCTGTTGTTCAAAACACCGTAATTCCTCAGAAATCAAATCAGCAACCAGACGATACTGAAGTGGTCCCTTCACCTTCTACTTCGATTTTTTGTCCCTCCCCTTCTTCCTCTTCGCTTGGTGAAACTAGTGATACTAAAAACCAAGTAGCTGAGAAGAAGAAGAAAGGGAAGGAGAAGAAGAAGAAGAAGCCAGTTAAGCAAGGGGGCAACAATGAATCATCTGGTGAAAATTCACACATTAAATCTCCTAGATATCCTTGTCTAA
This sequence comes from Pinus tabuliformis, assembly GCA_031772625.1. Taxonomy (NCBI): domain Eukaryota; kingdom Viridiplantae; phylum Streptophyta; class Pinopsida; order Pinales; family Pinaceae; genus Pinus; species Pinus tabuliformis. Next base: position 493,639,879 of record CM062812.1, on the reverse strand, counting down.
GCAAACCATTTTCATCGAGATTGTCCTTGCATTTCGCGGATATTGAGAGAATGGTATCCCCGTTCGCACCCGGTGTCATCAACCTCTGGCAATCAAATTGATAGCACACCGTCAACTAGTGAAAATGAAAGTCCTGGACAGGAAAGAAAGGTCAAAACTCCATGTCTACTATGTGAGGGAGACCATCACCTTCCTCGTTGTCCTTTTCTAGATGAGGCCAAGAGAATCTTGCATAATCGTCCTGCTTCACCACAGTGACTTCCGCCTGGATACAAGAAACTCTTACCGAGTCCATTGCTAGTTGAAAAACCGACTAACATAATCCAGTTGTCGGTTGAAATGCCTATCATTGAAAGTGAACCTTCTTAGTCCATACCGGACCAAAGTCAACAAGTCCAGATGGCAGTCGACCCAGTCTTGCCTTCAGAAGGACCACCTTCGGATGATTTCCCAAAGAGAATGAGAACGACACCGTTCAAATTATTTTTGTCAATACAGAGTCTGGTGAACTTGGGGGCAATCCACCCGTTCCTTTACAACAGGAGGAAAGCCCCCCAGTTCATGAGGTTTATCCGACCATTTATCCGGTACCTCCTCCGAGTAGTCTAGTTGTTTTCTTTGACTGGAATCAACTAGTAAGACCCTTCCTTCCATCTAGCATACCATTCCGGATCATAGTACAAGTTTACAAAATGTTCGTGTCTGGCAGTATCATAGATGAAGGGGCTTCAATGAGTATCCTTTCCTCAACTGCTTGGAAAGTGCTTGGTTCGCCATCGCTTTTGCCTGAAACACAAAATTTGTCAGGCTTCAATAAAGGAACCAGTTGACCGTTAGGGATCCTTCCAAAGTTGTCGATAACTTTGAAAAGGAAAATCGTTCACTTGAACGTGATGGTAGTCCAAGGGCCACTAGATTACAATCTACGCCTTGGACGTGACTATATATATATCATGGAAGCTATTGTTTACACACTCTTTCGAGTGATGTGTTTTCCACATGAAGGCCAACTGGTGCAACTTGTCGACCAACTTTCATTTCCCGGTTCAAACACAGCTATAAATCAACCATCATCCCTAAATCGTCTCTTCGCATCAACAATGTCTCTTCAACCTTCATTCCATCCACCTAATTACCGCGAATAGTTTGGTGAATGTAACGAAGTTTAGGCGGCATGCACCATGGTCTGCTTCAGCAGGTGAACCCAGATGAAAAGAAAGATTTTCTTGAAGGTCATATGATTGGACTGAAAAACATTCCCTTACAAGTTATGTGATCAGTCTGAAACAACTATTTCCTTGAAGGTTATATGATTGGATTGAAAAACCATTTCCTTGCTAGATATGTGATCAATCTGAAACAATTATTTCCTTGTATGTTATGTGATTGGAAGCTCACACCATTCACCTTCGTCTATTTCGATAGACAAAGCCAAGGAAGAGTTTTTGTCTGCCAACAGAAACAATCCTGCTTAACCGTAGGAACTTCCATATGGTAACCAGGAAACTATCCTTTTCTTAAATACCCGGGGGCATGCAAACCTTTGTATGCAAGTGAAAAATGACCAATTTGATTTTTTTAGCTTTTTAGCGTTATCAACTTTTTAGTTTTTCTAGCTTTGTAGCTTTGTCGTTTCTAGCCTACATAAAAAGGCAATGAGCACATGTTAAGTAGAGTTCAAGTTCATTAAGAAATAAACCTACCAATAAGAGACATCTTCAAACGTCTGGTAAGAGCAATGTTCCCGCAAGGTTCAAGCTCGTTAAAAAATAAACCTGCCACTGAGCATAGTTTCTTTCGATTTTAGCTCATTAGAAAATGAATCCACATTCGGTAAATAACCTTCGTGATTACCCTATTATTAGCCTTTTCAAACCTTGGTTGTGTTCTTACCATCACCTCCATTCATTTGGTCGATCATACACTTCCACTTGATTGTTTACCCTTTGAGGAACAACTGCGACGAGTGATTCAAATTGGCACCCTCTTCACACTGCCATGTTTTGAGAAGTTCCAAACTTGCCTGGAACCAGTTGCTACCTGAAAATACCACTCGTTCCTAAAAATCGAGTCGCTTTTAAACTCTTTTTAGACTCATTAAATATAAAAAGATTGTTGAGCCATTGGCCTTTCCAGCTTGTTAAAGTAAAAGGAAATGCCATCCCTCTTGTACATTTTAATATTTTTGGACCTAAGGGATTATCAAACAAAAAGATCGAGCGCTTGTCTTTTTCGGCTCGTTAAAGCGATCGAAAAGTCATCCCTTTCGTATTATTTTATAATTTTTCGGACTTAAAGGATTATGTTACAAAAAAGGACTGTTGGAGTTTACTTTTTGTCCCTTTTCAAACTCTCTAAAAATGAAAAGGACCGAGTTATATTTGTCGTTAAACTCGTTAAAACAATAGCGATAAACTTGTCCACCTAGACAAGAACGAGTCTCACTAACGCTAGGCTCGCTAAAAACATAGCGACAGGTTTGCCCGAAGGGAAAATTATAGACCAAGCATATGTTATCCTCCTCAAGCTTGAAAAAAATAAAGAGGTACTGGTCAGCAATGACTGGGGAAAATGGGAAGAAAACTTGAAGAATTTTATTGGTAGCAGGTCGCTCTTGAACATGACACTTTCACTCCATCACCATGATTGAGTCGGGTTGGGTTATTTCGTTCATCATATCACCATTGGTCTTTCGTACCATCCATGGGGTTAATGCTACCATTCCATATCAGTGTTGCCGACATGTTCAAGAGAAGTCATCCAGAGAATTCACCATCCAACAAATGCCTCATCCACTGCAATACCTTCACCCTTCATTTTTCATGACCGCCATTCCTGAACCTTGTGTCACCAGATCATTTTCACCTCCAAAAAATCATTTGCTCCGTTTCGTGTCGTAGATGTGGGATACATCAAGGCCCTCCTACGATGGGTCACTTCTTGTCGACATCAGCTCATTATCCAAGAAGTCGACTTAGAAACAACCCTTTCAGTACTTTGAAGCTTGCATGCCTCAATGGCAAGTTTCTCACTTCTGGCGACAGGTTTACATCAATGGCCTTCGACCGAAAGATTTTGCATGGTGTTCGACATCGGCTCATATATTCACACCACGTGAATTGTACTATAGTACCTTGAGGGTCATTATCATTATCTGTGAATCCTCTCGTGCCTGTTAACAGCTTACATTATTGGTTGGTAACCAGGGGATGTATTTCCATGTTCGACTTTAGAACATCTTTTCACATGGATCGACTTGTACATCGGGTGAATATTGAATGAGTTTGAAGACCCCAGATCTAGTTTCATCCATCTGGGCTGCGATATATTCAGGAACATAAAGACATCAAATGTGCACGAAATCTACACAGATAGTCATCTAAACAAACGAAGATGACTCTTCATATGAAGAATCACTCTGTCCTATGTACATGAAAATGAATTTATGAAGTTGAGCATGGGAATGCCCGCCTTAGCTAGATCATGAAAATAATATGATGATGATGTATTGTATTGTATCTTATACAAGTCACCTTCCAGTTCGAATACCTCGGATCCTCATGATAAAGCATTTCACTCGACATTAGAATATTTACGACCTCATGCTTTAGGGGGCAACTGTTATAGACATATTTGGGCACTGCAACCCCAAACTCATATGTCCATAAACCAAGGGCTCTTTATTCCCTAAAAGTGTTGTTTCATACCCTAAAGGATCATGGTCAATTGATTACATCATTTCCCAGAAGTTCCACCTAAAAAACCACTCAGAACTGGCCAAAACTGGACCATACTGACTGCTCCATGGTCAAGGTGCAATGCATACTAGCTACCACACTAGCCAGGTGCGATGCATACTGAAATGGCCATCTATACGGTGCGATGAGCGAGAATAGAAAAATGGCAGAGACAATTTGCTAAGTGGAAGTTCATGGAATCTTCCAGAAACTTCTCCCAGGACACTTGCCTCTCTGAATTCGCCCAGGGATGAGTAAGAGATCAATGAAATCTCGAAGTGGAACCAAGAACTATCAGTGGAATGACACTAATCAAAAACCCAGAGTTGACTCACACCCTTGCAAGACATCTATAAATGGATCCCTCATCTGAGAGATCTGGAGGCTGGAATTTGTAATTTGTAAGGAAGTTCTGTTGGTTTATCTATGAGAAGAGTCATTGTATTGTTGGGTGATCTTGATTTTCATGAGGTGAAGAGGGCTTCTATGCTAGGAGGGTGATGCTGGATCAGACAGCTGGGTTGTAATCCTCTATTCTACTATTAATAAATTTCTTCGATTTTTCCTCCATATAATCGTGTATTTGTGAATCTTATTGTTTATAAATGCAATTGTATGGCCAATGTGTTTCTGATTCTGCATTATTTATGATGTTTTAGATAGAGATGATTTGATGGTTTTCTGTTACTTTGACTCTACAGGTACTCTTTAAAGTGGGACAAGTAGGAGAGGAGTGGCAAACTCTATCAAGGGAAAGAGAAATCAAGCAAGGATCAAAGCGGAAGATCCAGGTTGGTCATCTTTTCTTCCATCTTATCTATTACACTTAAAGGAAATCTCGAATTTCTTTGATTGTTTGTTTCTAAGATAGCTACCCATCTTAGTGGGACTAGCAGTTCGAATCGACACTAGTTTTCCCTGAAACAATGAGAAATATATTTGTATTCCATTTAAGGAATATACTTGTTTTTGTTCTTGATGGATTTCTTAACAGGGCTTGAAGCCATCACAAGAAATACTCGGTATGAACTTTGTTTTCCCTTTACAAAGCCTTTATTATTCAGTGAGAGATTCACCAAGATCTTACAAGATTTTATAAATCAGTGGAAGATTCACCAAGATCTTACAAGATTTTATAATTCAGTGAAAGATTCACCATGATTTTACAAGATAATATAATTTGGTGAGAGATTCGCCAAAAAAATTATATATACATATTATATTATTGATAAAATCGCCTTCCATTTTTCCTATGTATCATGGGGATTCGCCCATTTATTATACATATAAATTTAGGGGGATTCTTAAAATTTTCTCTGCCTACCATCCAACTGTTCACTTCAGTGAAATGTAGTCTTATCTTCAATAAGGCTTTGATACCAAATGTCACGGAGTGGCAGTTGTATCACAAGCTTCAACTTCCCCTTCATCCAAATGTGGCTCTGATACCAACTTTCATGACCCCATGATGACCACACCACTTAGACCATCATGGGCATGTGGCACCAATGAGAGTTCGTATCAAGGTGCTCAACTAATTTCTCCTGGACTACGCCTCTAGCCTATGTGGCTTAGTGAATTCGCCTATCCACTTTGCAGAATTAAGTTTTCTAAATGAATCCATCACAATAACTCTTCTTATCATTCAACACAATCAAGTATTCACTCCACTCTTACTTCATTTACATACATTCACAATGTACATTGAACAACAACAACAATAAACACCATCGGAAATAAAATTCAATTATACAATAATGTGCAATAAGAATCAACAACATATACAGTAGGAGGAGGAACTCCCAAACATAAACTTCTCCCCTTTTATATTAACTTCAATACTTCAAAAATATAATACAACAACTTTAGAAAGAGTGATATTCGTTGGCCTAACCCAACACACTTTCCAATATTCCAAGTCCCACAACCAAGTTATGCATAATCCAAGGAATTGGACCTTTGTCCAAACAAAAACCCCAAAATTTTGTGCACTTTACAAAGTAGAAATCAAACTCTGTGACTTTCCCAGAAAACCCAACTTGCTTGGGTGAGCCCACCTCTTCCTGTGACTTTCCTTAGTAGTGTTTCCTTGCTTGTGACCTGCACCCTTTACTTCTACAGTTTTCCTCTTGTCTTGTGCAGACTTTCTTGATGCCTCCAATTGTGAGCTCCTCCTTTACTTATATGAGTCACCGCCCGATCATTTGTTTTGACAGGCGTCCCTTCTCAAGTCAAGCCAACCTAACCCATCGTGTCGTGCAAGCGCTCCCCTTCATTCAAGTGCCCCAACGTGCTTGGAATGGAATGTCCCATCGAGCACCGAGGAACCCTGCCATACTGTGGGCACACCCAATGCATGGGCACCTACACCATTTTGTGCAACACGTTATCCTCGCTGAACATTTCACTTCGTTTCTTCGCTCACCCACACACATTGTGCCACCACTCACTCAACTATTCCGTATGTCGAATGTCTTTCACGGTCGATGCCTATCATGTGTGTGTCGTCGATGCCCTCCGTTCGACTCGCCCATTACACTTGTCACGCGATTGTGTCACTTGGCACTTGACCCACCTAAGCTCGCTCACCTGTTGCCTACTTGTGTACACTATCTCGCCTATGGTGTTCGGGTTCCCCACCTTTGTGCAGGCATGCCTAAGGCACTTGCCTTTTTTCTGTGCACTCTATGTCACGACACATAGGTTCGCTTTGTTCACACAACACTTGGTCCATATGCCCAAGGTGTTGTGCCCATGCTCCATGCACATCGCATCACACAACTTGAGCGTGAACGACCTTTAAGTCGCCAAGGATTGTCATGGGTGCCCATTTGACCTTGGTTCAAACTTGGGGTCCTGCAAGTTGGATGCACACGATGTCTGCCATCACATCCTCAACTTCATTCAAGTGGCACCCTTGATTTCCCTCCCTCATATTATCATCGTGATCACTTCCTTCATTGTTTTCTCCCCCACTAAAGATAGACCAAGACTATCTTGGGTCCAACAACACTTCAATGAATAATTCCACATAAATCATGTCATCTCCCTCTCCAATGTACCCTTCTCTCCTTCATTCCATGAGTCTTGTTGGACACTTGGTGAAATCTTCACGTGACCAAACATGACTCGTCTATCGTATAAAGTTCATCATCCACCGCCCTTGCCTCCGGCATTGGCACCATCTGTCACGAGGTTAAATACTGCATGAACAAGTCCTGCATGAATTAAAACCATCCATCGCATAACTAAATGCAAAATCACTTTGACCTTCCAAGGGAAAGTCATCCATCGCATCGACAAACAAAACCTCCTCTCGATTGAAACAAGGGGATTCATCACACAAATTTTGTCAACAAATTTTGTGTAGGATCTCTCTGTGATAGATCCCACTCCTTCCTTGATAACCGAAGTTACTGCATGACTTCTTTCATCTGCATGAGGTCTCTCTAGGGGAGAAACTTTGTCTTCCTTCCATGGATGTGATATGCATGAATCAGTTCAACCTCAATAGGCTTCGTCCTACCAATATCTTCCTCTTTCAACTGCACGTTTGAAACACTTGCATCACAATAGACCATAAGGCAATTTTTTTCTTCACCACAGTTAGCAACTCCAACCTATCCATTGAACAACTAAGGCTAAGAAGCCCCTTCTTAACCTTGTCTTCTAAAACTTCAAGTTCATCCTGCAACCTCAACCTCTCTTCCTTCATGTGACTCAACTTGTTTATGAGATGCATAAGTATTTCATGACCCTATTACAAAGTTGTAATCGTGCTGCCCAACTTCCAACCAGTTCACAACCTTGATTGCAACTCTCAATGATAATGAACATCGTGCCACTGCCTTCAACATCTGCCAAATGTATCAATGTCTTTAACAAGGCTCTAATATAATCTTCTCATGAAGTGGGAAAATGTATCTCTGCGACCTCTACTTCAGTCAAATCCCACTTTTGTCAAAGTAAGCTCTCATACCCTTTGTCACGACCCCACGATGGTCACACCACTTAGACTATTGTGGGTGTGCATGATCGACAATATTTCGTATCAAGGAATTCAACTACTTTCTCTCGAACTATGCCTCTACCCTGTGTGCCTTAGCTTTGCGGTTCTTGCCTTCCTTTTGTGCCAAATTTGATTGATTTCCTCCAACTCGTGTGACCATCCTTTACTTATACGTTTCGTTGCCTATTAATTTTTTTGGACAGGCGCCCCTTCACAAGTCGGGCTGAACCACCATGTTCTGCGGGTGCGCCCCGACATTCCCGACACGCGATGCCCCATGTCATGCCCCTATCCTGGTGGTCGTGTTTCAACCATACATAGGCAGGTGCGACACCGCTACCCACTTTCTTTTCACCAATACTTATGAGTACGAAATACGCCTAACCATCAACACTTAGTTATTTTCTTCAATTATTCTACTAAGTATTATTACACAATGTAAATAAACATTCACATTCTTCACATCATCATAACATCATTCATATGCACAACGAAAATACACTTTCTTTAATGGGAGGGGAAACTACCCAAGTATAGAGTCTACTCAATAATATAATAGTTAAATAATCTTACAAGTATACAATGTACAATTCAGCTTTTTCTGGAAACTCCAAATTTCCCTTCAGCAAAGCTTTCCAAGTTATAAGTTGCAACTTGCTAAAAGTCGTGGTTCACCTGCTTCACCATGTCGAGTCGCCCACCTCACCGGGTCGGGTCGCCCTCTGTTTAGTAGTGCCCACAACAACTCGTCGTTGTTTAGTAGTGCCCATCACAGCTCGTCCCCGGGTCGAGTCACCCAGCTCATCGGTCGGGTCGCTCATTATTCAGTAGTGCCTACCGCAGCTCATCCCCAGATTGGGTCACCCAACTCGTCAGTTGGGTTGCTTGTCGTTCAGCAATGCCCACCGCAGCTCATCCCCAAGTCGGGTCGCCTAGCTTGTCGATTGGGTCGTTCCTTGTTCGAAAATGCCCACCTCACCATGCACCCGTGCTCATTCACAACAATCCGCCTGTCTGCCTGCTAGGTCGTGTGCCTAGACTCGCCCATCCATTACGTCGGCCCAATCGTGTTTGGGTCCACCTACACGTCGGCTCACCTATACATTTACTCCTCTGCACGTTGGCCCAACCACTGGTCGTTTCACCATATAAATTTTCCATGACGCCTCCACATTTAGTCGACTTGCCTTTCAGTTTTTCGACTCTCATGCTACTTGCTTGTGCGCGCTCACCCGGGAGCTCGACACACGAGTCGCCCCGACGCGCCCGTTCAACCAACTGCACCATCACACATCCATCAGGGCGCATTTAACCGAATGAAACCACTCATCACATATCGGGAGCCACGCTCGCCAGTCGCATTTAACCGAATTGCACAACTGTTGCATAAAACGGACTCTGTCGCACATAACCGAAAATGACTTCTCCCCGTCGCATAAAACTGACTCAGGCACCCATCGCACACATGGCACACCCAAGTCATCTCGGGGTCCTCACATCCTCCACCACTCTAAAAATGTTGTCGGCCTCGACAAAAGCATCTCAACAACCACCATCGCTAAGACTATAAGTACGGGCACCCAGATGTATCCAGCTATGACCTGCCTTGCCATCGATATGTCAAACTCTGCAAGAAAATGATGTGTTGGATCCCCTCGTGTTGGTGACTAGTTAGGTAGCTAATCCAACTGTACATCGCCTCCATAAGAACGCATGCCCCTACATCATCATGACTCATCTCTGCATCCTGTTTCCAATCGTGTCCATCTCACCCCTAGATGTTTGCTCAAAACATAAGAGACTCATTGCTCTTAGCAACTAACAATGAGCCTAATCTCCATTCAGTCTAAGAAGAGAGGGAGGATGTGGAGGCCATAGGCTCTCCCTCTTCCTCAACTAATAGCTCAATCCACCTTTCTGGATCTTCCTCTTCCAATCTCTGCATGTATGCTTCCCGACACTCTATCTAAATTTCAGGTCTAGCATCTCCATTTACTTCCACTGCCTTTAGTCTTCTTGATAGATCCAAGATACTATCAGACAATTCTCTAGTCACTTGTCACTACTTCATAAGTTTTTCCTTTATGCAATACAACCTCTTATAGAGTTCTTCATCCTGCTTGACTTCTTCCGCATTCATCGCTTCCAATTTACTTTTAGTTGTCGTAGCTCCCATGGTTGATATTCTAATAGGATCATCATCCTGCCCATCATAAATGTACAACTTCTTCATGTGTGGCACCAACATAGCTTCAAACTCTTTCATAAATTCAATTCCCAGTACAACTTCATAGTCATATATCCGCACAATCGTGAAATCAACTTTCCGAGTCCACTCACCTATGCTCACATCCACTTTTTCTGCTATACCGATCACTGAATCTAGTGGAGAATTCACTGCTTTCAACTATGCTTGTGCTAGTATAAACTTCAAACCAATCTTCCTCGTAGTTTCTTCCCTCATGAAGTTATGAGTCACACCACTATCCACCATAGTCAGTACAGTTCCTTGCCTAATCTTCATTTCTACATACTCCGACCTGTTCCTTTCAGGATCCCATTGTGATACTGCTTCCATAGCTACTACAGCTCCTAGAATCTGCATCACTCCAACGGATGGTTCTTCTTTCTTCTTCTTCTTCGCATCAGCTTGTGCTACTGCTGCCACTTTTGGTCTTGAAGGACAATTCTTCACCGTGTGTGGTTCTTCACAAATCCAACACTTCAGAGGCTTCTTCGTCTTCGACTTGTCATTCGATCTCGAAGGCTCTTCTTTCGTAGACTTCTCTTTCGGCTTATCTGTCTTCTTCTTTCTCTCTTCAGTTCCTTCATCGTAATTCTCTACCAAGCGATCAACTGTTGCAAATGCTTCCTCTAGTGTCTTGATCTTTTGCCTCTTCACCTCATTGTGTGCCCAAGGTTTCAATCCTATGATGAAATTGAACACCTTGTCCTTTTCCGCCATATCAGGTAACTCCAAGATCGCACTCGAGAACTCCCGTTGATATGCTTGTAGACTCCTTGTTTGCTTCATGTACTTAATCTTCGTCCTTGCATCCCAAGTCTCATCTTGTGGGATAAAATGAGTCTGCAAAGATTTCTTCATGTCATCCCAAGAAGAGATTTCCTCATCATCACCATTGGCAATCTGATCCATCTTTCTTCGCCACCACATCTTAGCATCTTTCGTCAAGAATTGAGAAACTACCTTGACTTTGGCCTCATCATCAGGTATACCCAAATGCTCCAAGTATTGCTCCATATCCCATAAGAAATTACCAAGAGATTTTGCATTCCTCATCCCATCATAAGATTCAGGTTCTTTGTCCTTCACATGGGAAACTCCTCCAATAGATCCTTGCCCAAGTGCTCTCTTCAAAATAGTTATCTCGTTTCGAGTATCGCCAGGTTCCTTCTGAAACTTCAATATTTCTCCCAAACCTTGATCTCTTATAGGTCCAATGTCCTTGACTTCTCTCTCTGTTTGTGTATACCACCATTTTGTATACTCGTATCGAATTTTGAGGTATTCATGCTCTTCCTTCAACTTCGTGAACTTCTCATGAAATTCAACACTTTCAGCCTTCACCGAAGCTAATTCAGAAGCTAACTCCTCCATTTTATCCAACACCCTGTCCATGAAAGCTGTTACAACATCAATGCTACATTCCCCCATCATAAATTGAGGTTCTTCCGTTTGATCAACCATCAACTTCACTTGTGATCTAGTAAAGACCATACACTTCTTTATCGTTCAACTTGGCCCTTCACTTGCCCCTGTCGAACTTTCCAAAGCCCTGTGGAAAGTCTGATACCACCTGTCACAAACTGCAAGTATATATGTCTTCACTTTAATTCTCAATCAGGGCCTCTGATACCAATTGTCACAAAGTGCAGTGGTATCTGCTTTCTCTTGAATCCTCAATCACCTCTGATACCAACTGAAGTGTAGGTATATCTGTCTTCACTTTGGATTTTTAAATAAGTTTTGATACCAACTGTCATGAAGTGCAGTGGTATCTTTCTTACATTGTTTTCGAAATCAGGCTCTAATACCAATTGTCATGCCCCTATCCTAGCGATGTTCTTTCAATCGCACGTAGGCAGGTGCAAAACTGCTACCCACTTTCTTTTCAACAATACTTATGAGTACAAAATATGCTTAACCATCAAAACTTAATTATTTTCTTCAATTCTTCTACTAAGTATTATTACGCAATGTAAATAAACATTCACATTCTTCACATCATCATAACATCATTCATATGCACAGCGGAAATACACTTTCTTTAATGGGAGGGGCAACTCCCCAAGTATAGAGTCTGCCCAATAATATAACAGTTCAATAATCTTACAAGTATACAATGTACAATTTAGCTTTTGCTGGAAACTCCAAATTTCCCTTCAAAAAAGATTTCTAAGTTACAACCCGCAACTTGCCAAAACTTATAGTTCACTTGCTTCACCGTGTCGGGTCGTCCACCTCACTGGGTCGGGTCGCCCTCCGTTCAATAGTGCCCACTGCAACTCGTCATCGTTCAGTAGGGACTACCGTAGCTCGTCCCCGGGTCGGGTCGCCTAGCTCGTCGGTTGGGTCACTTGTCGTTCAACAACACCCACAGAAGCTCGCCCCCGGGTCGGGTCACTCATCTCGTTGGTTGGGTCGCTCGTCGTTCAACAATGCCCACCGCAACTCGTCCCCGGGTCGGGTTGCCCACCTCGTCAATCGGGTCGCTCAACTCATCAATCGAGTCGCTCATCGTTTTGCAGTGCCCACTGCACCATGTGCCCGCCCTCGTTCACGCCAACCCACCCATCTTCCTGTAGGGTCGTTTGCCCAGTCTCGCCCTCCACCTCCACACGGTAGGTCGCCCATCGAGTCGACACGCCCTCTACGCCCAACTCGCGTGCTTACCGTGTGCGTTCGCCTAGTACGCCCGTTCAAAAGTTTTGGCTTCGGCTGCTTCGGCCTTCCGTCCGCCTGCACCTTCACCTAGCCTTATGTTCGCCTCCTTTGCTCGCCCAAGTCGCTCTTTTTATTGCTTGAACTTGCTTGCCTTGGTTGTTTTCACCAAGTCATCCCCCTCTATATATACAACGTCCAAGTGTCTAGAGTGGGTTGACCTACCTCCAAGCCAACCACCCATTTCACTCATGTTGCCTATCCATCACGTCGGCCCAATCGTGTTTGGGTCCACTTGCACATCGGCTCACCTATACGTTTACTCCTCTGCACGTCGGCCCAACCACCGGTCGTTCCATCATATAAAGTTTCCACGATGCCTCGACATTTAGTCAACTTGCCTTTCGGTTTTTCAACTCTCATGCTACTCGTCCGTGCGCGCTCACACGACGACTGACACACGAGTTGCCTTAGTGCACCTGTTCAACTGACCGTACCATCGCACATCCACAGGGTGTGTTTAATCGAATGCACCCACTCGTCGCATGTCGCCGGGCGTGCTCGCTTGTTGCATTTAACCGAATCACGGGATCGTCGCATAACACTGACTCCGTCGCACATAACCGAAAATGACTTGTCCCCATCGCATAAAACCGACTCGGACACCCATGACACACATGGTGCACCCAACTCATCTCGAGGTCTTGACACCTCGTTAGGCGACCAAGCATCCCATCGTCTTGCGGGCACGAGCGCTCATGTCATTGTGTATCGAATGCTACCCCATTGCTTCGTTTCTTCATTTCTTCCATTGCACATCATACTGATCACCCCGCCCATGCCCATCATGTCCACTGCCCGCTCATGCTACTCAACGCACGCCCTTCGTATGTCTCACCTAGTCTATGCTCATCATTCCTAACGCTTATGCCACAGTGCCCTTTGCTGACTCACGCATGGTGCCCGTCATGTGATCGTGTCACCCAGTGCTTCTGCTTGAGTCCTCCCACATGTCGTCACTTTCGCTTATGAGCATCAAGGCGCCTCGCCTTATGTCGTGTAGACATCAGGTGCTTTGTACACAATGTCTGTGGGACCACTCCTTCAACCAAGTCGCCAAAGATCGTCATGGGTGCCCAGGGTCTAGGGCCTGACATGATTTGTGACATGGACCATAATGCTAGGTTATAAAAAAGTTTAGCTCTTACCTAATGGTTTTAGCCTTTATAAATTATTTCAAACGTCCCCCTATCACTTGAGTGACTTTCATGTGGACCCATTCTAAAGTTTAGTTGGATGACGTATGACTTTTGTAACCTAATCCATCATTCAAAATAAAAATCAACCATTGACAAAAACATATTTATAAATAAAGAGGAATATCAACGTACGTGACCAAATTTCTAATTTGGAAAGAAGAAATTGGGTTGTTTTATAAAAAAAGTAACATTATATAAAATAATTTTAAATAAAAAAGATTATGAACCTACCGAACCGGTGTCTAATTTTGGAAGAATAATATGGACTGTTCCCTACTTTACAAGAAATTTTAGAAATTCGAGACCGAAAGCTCTATGTTAATTTAATTACATTTTGAAAACCACTGAGTCTTTCCCACCACTCAAATTTTGCATTTTTTCTACTCGTTTAAAACAAAACAAGCCTTATGTTCAGTACAATTAGGAGCAGAAAAGGGTTGCTTTTTCTCAACAAATTCTTTTTATAATTCCACGCCATAACTACTCGATATTTGATTGGAATTTTAATATTATAAATCTGTCAGTCCTTTGAAATTCTGTACATGACAACCAGTACGCAAACCATGAACGGAATGACGTACGGCCCCGTTCGGTCAATGAAATGTGGTTTTCGCGTGTGCAATGCAGAGATCAATTATGGATCCCATGAACAATAGACGCAATTAGCAGTGGTATGAAAATGTTAAAAATAAGTAGTTTGTTAATGGCGATTAAATGAGGTTGGGTTATAGATTAGTTGGATTTTGCCCAGTTAATTATTCAAAAATGGGTGGATAAATTAAGCTTTGGATCTTGGCAGGTCAGTGATTGAACTGTGGGCATATATGACCTTGGCTCATTGAATGCTTATTGGCAGGACACATATTTTGTTGCCGAGATGTAAAGAAGTTGTCTTTACTGTGATGTTTTGGAAGTTTTTAGGGTGATTTCAGGGATTTATTGAAATCACAAGTTTGTGGTAATCTTGTGCAATAGAAGTGCCCTAGAGTTTTTGAGGGTGCTGAATCTATATATACAGTCAAAAAAATTAATTTAAATAACACAAATCAATATTTCACCTCAAATTTTTCCACTGGATTATGGCACCAGAAAGTCAAAAACATCACACTAAAAGCAACTCCTGGATCGTCTAAAAATGTCACAATCGATTAAAAATGTCACAATATTTTCTTTTAATTAGAAATTGCCATATTTTTTTTTCCTCTAATTTTTCTTACATCATCTTAAAATTCTATTATTTTCCACACAAAATAGTGACAGGTTTAGACTACGACATATAAAAATAAACGGAACCAAACTTTGTGATTAGGAGAAGCATGCGTGGCCAATGATGAGGGCAGAAACAAATTTGTTTAGGTTAGTAGACGATTTCAAATTCATCGTCGAAGGAAGAAAGAGGTGATAATAATGGAAGAAATCAGGGATATTTCGATTTCAATTTGAGGGCACTGGCTATCTCCCCTTAGTCGGTTGTTTTGGCCTTTATATTTGCAAGCAGCAACCTCCAACCTCACCAAAATGGGGGGCATTAGAAGGATGGTATCCAAGCTATTAGTGCGACCGCGTAAGTCAAATATTGCCTATATCTCGCTAAGATCTCAGTCTCAAAAATTTTCTCAGCTTATCTGTGATCATTCTAAAGGATTTGCCGCTGCCGAAGGATGCTTCTCCGTCGATGTAGGGGAGGAGAGAATACGATTTTCTTTGCCCATCTCTTGTTTAAATCACCCACTTATACGCGCTCTCATGGAGAGATCGGCGGAGGAGTTTGGAATGGATCAGAGTGGCGTTCTCACCATGCCTTGCGATGTGCAGAGCTTCCAACATGTGATGTGGTTGGTTCACAGCGATCCGTGCCCATCTGATCAAACCATCAAGGATATTGTCAACTACTATGTTCTGATCAGTCAATCTTATCTCACTGGAGAAGCAGAATCGCTTTACTCACCAATATCAGGATATATGAGTTCAAAAGATTAATTAGGGCACAGTAATTATATTGATATATCCGGGGTCATCTGGTTGAAATAAAATTCGGATATAGCAAACGATATTTGAGGTAATCATTTTGTTTGATCATTTTTTTTTGTAATTTCAAGTGCTACGCTGCGTTTGGGCTGAGGTCAACCATTTTTCCATTAGTGTTGTAATCAGGATTTTTGGCCAAATGAAAAACAAGTTTTCCAATACTATGATAATGGTATACTATTATCAGGATTGTGAGAAAACGAAAATTTGCCTGGTATGTTATTTATCCGGATTGTGAGAAAATTTGATCAAACTTTGATAACATTAGAACAGTGGAACACTACAATTTATTCCCATCCTTAACTACTCCTATACAATTTATGTCAGTTAAACCTGAAATCTGATCTTATAAGTAGATCATTTTATTTTATCATTTTACATATTGCTATACAAGCTATAAGTCTCAAATATGATAATAACTTATAAGTTAGCCTGAAATCTGATCTTATAAGTCTTAATGCTGATTTTAGGGTAATGAGGTACAAGTTCATCGAAGATAATATTCCTAGAGGAAGGTTTGCTCCACCTTCCATAGTTTCTTAATGTTTTGTCTTGTTTTTCCAATTTCTATTGTGGTTTTTTAATCACTGATATTATGTTTTTCCATTATAGTAAACACATGACTTAATACGGCCGATCTAGATAGATGTTTTGAATACATTTGCTCCTGAACATATATATGATCTATATCTACTAACTCTATGTACTAGATCTATTTTCTCTAATATAAACCTAAAAAAAATTCATTTTTTTCTTTATCCTTTTACATGTTTTAGATCATCCTTTCGGTTTATTAATTTACATATTTAAGATCATATTTTTCTCAATTATAATTTACATATTTAAGATCATATTTTTCTCAATTATCATTGCATTTGGTGGGCATAAAATTCTAACCTCTATTCGCTCCTTCACTATTAGTGGCACCCTTCAGTATTGCTTTCACCGTTGTGAACTATGATAGATAGTTATAGGAAGTATTTTTTGTTTTGTTAACTATGATAGATAGTTATGGGAAGTATTTTTTGTGTTATGTGACTGAAGTCCTTTGTGATACATCAATGCTATATATTTCGTTTAATCTTTTAGTTACTAGCGTCAAGGGATGTCTTCCTCTAAAGCATGCATGGATTTAATGGGTGGAGTCAACAACTTTCCTTTTTAAAATCTAAAATTAAATTATAATTATGCTGATATCTATTTTGAAATATGATTTTAAAAACTTTTGTAACATATTATTTGATGAATACTATTCATAATGGATATGAAGGCAACCCAATTGTATTTACTTATGAAGGGAACATAATTGTATTTACTTATGGAGTTGTTTTTAGTACGATTTTTTGGACTTTCCAGTGGAAAAATTTGAGGTGAAATCTTCACTTTATATGGATTCCGCACCTTGGAAAACTCCTAAAACATTTCCATTGCACAAAATTACCCATCAAGCTTGTGATTTCAATAAATTCCCGTCAGATTTTAGAGAAATTACACCAAAAAAACCTACCGTAAAAAACTTCCAAAAATCACACTAAAAACAACTCCTTTACTTATAAGTTACCATGATTATTAAATTCGTAAATCATATATTCATCCATTCCTGATGTTAACTACCCGCAGACTGTTTCCACTGTAGTTTAAAGACAGAACATAACCTTGTATCTTAAACATAGTCGAACTCTAGCGAAGTTGTGAAGTCATTTGCCATCTGGCCATGTGACAACCTCGGGAATGGTGAGGCCATATCTACGGTCCTTAGCGATTAGGGGTTCATCGACGGTCTGCCGAGAATGAAGTAGCTACTTAGTAACCACCCTATCGCATTGGTGCCTCAGGCAGCTCGGCAGCTCATTATCTCCTGGCCGGCTACCAAAAATGGCTCTGCACTACTTAGACAGGTATTTGTTCTGTGTATAGTCATCCTAGTGTTTTTCCTTTCGGCCGCATGTCTTTTGTTGGTTTCTGAACAATTATCCATTTTCTTTTCTTCTTTGACGGTTTTGAGCTCGACATCAGGGTTTCAAGACCATGGACGCGTTGATGACTGTTCTAAGATTCCGCTCAGAGGTTCAGGATTTGATATCTGTCGGATGCTTCTTAGGGTCTGTTTCTGCAACAGGTAGTCAAAATATCATGTCTGTCAATTTCATTCTCTTCGAGCTTAATCATTAAATCTTCAAAGTGGACCCTAACAACTTCAGGTAAGCCCTCAGTGGGGTTGATCATTAATTAATTATTTTCAATTTAATCAAAATATATATATATATATATATATATATATATATATATATATATATGCCCTAATGTCCTTTTATTGCTTGCTGCTTCCTATTATTTTCAATTTAATCAAAATATATATATATATATATATCGGCCCTAATGTCCTTTTATTGCTTGCTGCTTCCTACCGGTGAGGTTAACTGGTTAGCCTTCGCAGCTCGCTTAGGGTCTTTGAGTCCTAATCCGGGTTCCTTTCTCATGAATTTTCTCTGCTATCTTCCAGGTGGGAACTGGATATACCCAACTATGGTTCCATGTTGGGGTTATTCTTTTAAAGAAAGTTTTATTGGTTTTGAATCTTGAGTGTTGCTTGTGTACAACGGGATATACGCAACTATGGTTCCATGTTCGGGTTATTCTTCCTTTCTCATGAATTTTCTCTGCTATCTTCCAGGTGGGAACTGGGTATACCCAACCATGGTTCCTTGTTGGGGTTATTCTTTTAAAGAAAGTTTTATTGGTTTTGAACCTTGAGTGTTGCTTGTGTACAACGGGATATACCCAACTATGGTTCCATGTTGGGGTTATTCTTTTAAAGAAAGTTTTATTGGTTTTGAAGCTTGAGTGTCTATGGTTCCATGTTGGGGTTATTCTTTTAAAGAAAGTTTTATTGGTTTTGAATCTTGAGTGTTGCTTGTGTACAAACTGGAGTGGCTTGTGTACAAACTGGGGTTTGGGTGACTAATCCCTTTAGGAATAATATATGATTTTTAAGAACCCTTTGTAAGACTGGGTTATTTATATGTAAGAATGATAGTAACTTAAAGATCTCTGCCTCTCTTTCATGAATGGGCACTTATTATTACTGAATTCAATATAATGACTACAATGGATTTATTCTCATTTCAAATTTAATGGAATTAATATATACAAGTTTGCTTCTTTTACAAGTGTTTTTACATAATTCTTATTTTTCTTGTTCATTTATATAGTGATAACATAGGTGGGCTGGAGTTGTTCAGTTCTCTTTATATATATATACACACGTGCTGAATGGAGCATAATTTAGTTCATTTGGAATTTTTTTTATTCGTAATGGTTTTTTTGCATAGTTTTATATATATATATATATAGAGCATAGTTTAGTTCATTTGGAATTTTTTTATTCGTCACTTTATCGCAGAAATATATTTATTTGTCCATTTCTTGTTGCTTGATATTTGTTGATATATATCAATAACAAACATGGTGTTATTGTTTTGAGGCTTTTGCGATTTGTATTTTGTGAAGAGATTTCTTCAGGGATTATTGCATCCATAATTCTTTGTATCGAAGTTTCGAGCCATCCACTGTGGCTCATCATGGTATTATGCACTAATGTTGTATTTCAAAGTCCATTACCTTAATATTACACATGATAATCTGGTTGTTTTCGTTCTTATATGTACTTTTAATAAGATTATTAAATTTGTACTCAAAACATAAGTACAACTAAATATCTAATACCACTATTACTTGACGAATAATAACAACTAAATATCCAACGCAAATATCCTACAAAGTTATGCCAAATACCGCTATTACTAGATTTCCTTTCTCCTACAATGTAGGTCCTTTGGGAAAATAAACAACAAGTGGATTGAGCAATTGCATCAATCTCCTATACGATGATTTAGGGACAATTCCCTTCATAATTAGGAACAATGATTTGATTAATTTTGTTGTGAGTCCTACTTGGAATGAAAGGGGTTTCTTTCTTTGAAATACCCACAACTGCTTCGAGCACTTCAAGCCTTGAAATGTTACCAGACTGTTTTTCCCCTTTTTAATTTCTTGTAGATTGATTGTTTAGCACAATTATGTAATTATTAAAAATACTTGTTCCAATGCAAGTGTCCTACCAGTATTATGTTCCACAATAGTCGAAATGTAAAGTCACAATGATCATATTTATATATAATATTGTTACTCAACTACTATACAATAGTTTCAATAATCAATAATTTCTCTTATCTTTACATTAAGTTTCAAGACTAGAAATGTACATTAAGTTTCAAGACTAGAAATATTATTTCAACACGTTACCATTTGCACAACATTTGCATAGTGCCTAGTTCGCGGAAAAACATTTTACAATTTAAACATATCCGTTCACAACAAAGAAAAATAACCTTTTTACAATACTTATTTGTTCCTCTTGCTTATTCAAACGAACCACACAATCACTGGGAATGCAATGCTCCACCCACCATTGAGACTACTGTTTAACACTACATCCCCCCGAGCTTCCTTCACACCTAGAGTAGTTTCAACACTGACCAGTACAAGCCTGGTTTCCCAAGACTATTTGATCCCACCCATACTTAGCCAAGGATTATAATCAACATCCAACATTAGGTGAACTCCATAGGCCAACCAGCTCTAGAGTCCGTTGACGAACTTCAGTCTCTCCTTCTCTCCTTCTGTCTCAGGTTCTTCATACACCATTGGCTTCTTTTTGAAAATTTATTTCCAAAGAGGAGCTTGTGAAGGTAACCCATAATTGTTTAACTACTTGGGTTGTGAGCTTCTCTATGTTTCCCAGTGTGACTTTATCGCTAACTGCATAAAGTATTTATGCATTTAATATATTAAATAAAATATTACCATTTAATAATTATTCAGTTTTCACCTGGCCCATTAAACAAAACAATTGCTTTCTTACATGCAGTAAATAAATATTTAGCAGTTTTATCAGGGCATTCACATCTTCCCCCCTTGAGAGAAACATCGTCCTCGGTGTTTTCCAGCCTCTGGAACAAGCTGGGTCCATACGAGAAAACACAAAGGTTCAACTAGGAACCCTTTGTCTCGTTCGACCTACATTCACAATCATCGAAGTTGTCATTAGTTATCCATTAGTTTTTATTTAAGAAACACACACACACACACATATATTCATTTCACACTTTATTACAGGGACCATAAGCACTTGTTTATGTACCCAACAAGGGTTGTAACTTTCACTCAATAAGACTTAGCAGTCTCACTATAAGCTTATCAAAAATAGTAATAAATCATTTTACTTACCCAACATCTATGTCAATTGATAGAGATCCCACCATGTGGTTTTACTGTAAATTCCAGATCTTGAAAGTGCCAATTCTATTTGCATTATTTACTTAAAGGTAATAGTATTTTAGAAACCATTCACTGTTTTTGCTTTCTTTCTTTCTATAATGATGTATTGCAACTAGTATAGTTTCCTCTTCCTGCCTTGTTCAAGGTGGCTTCATTGTTGTCAACTTGTCCCAAAAAACTTAGTTATGCCCATCTTGGTTGCTTATTATTTTCTTCTAGCGCAATACAAAGAGTCCACTTTATAGTATTCCTTCAATTTTGGTCCTTATCACCCTGTGTCGCAAATTATTGTTAATGAAGGTTATATGTAATTTTTCTTTTGTTTATAGTCATAAAAATTCTTTACTTTGCGCTAGTAAGCGTATTGATTTTGTCGCACTCATTATGTTACTATACTTATTTTCTTTTACATCGGTTCACAACATGTTACAAACTTCGTTCAATAGCATGATCTATAAGACCTTGTGGACAACAATTTTATCCCAATATAATAACAACTAAATATCTTATTACACCATTCGTACAGTGATCATACTAGTTATCACCATCTTCTTTTTTTGAATTTCAAGAAAGATTTCCTTACCTTGTCCCCATGATGGCTCACAACCAATGTTCCTCCCTTTAGGAACCGTCATAATTTTATGATGTCAAATAAGCCACAACCGAACATCACCAATTGCTTAAACTTACCATTTTCACAACAAATATTATATGTGCCTTTTTTTCAAGTGGACTTAGTTCTGTTCACATTAATTATCTGGCAATTACTTAATTTCGTTGGTTTCTTTACCTTATTATTTTCCTTCTGATCTTCTCTAATATGTCATCGAAGCTGGAATCCCAAGGTAGTATTAAAATCAATCACCGTGAATATTCAAGGATATAACTTGATATAGTGCGAGCATACTTAAGATCCACAAAGGATATCAGGAAAATTACTAATCTTACAACATTGCATCTCATGGACACTCCACTCATAAGTTTCTATCAACTCTCATCTTGGGTGTATATTCCCTTATGTTCTACAAATTATATATGAAGGTGTATGGAGGTTACATGGGACCTTTTCCTTGCATCTTCCATGCCTGGTAGCTACCACAACAACTCATATTAGCGTGGTTGTCTTAGCATTTTAATTTTGTAGGAATATATTCATTTGAGGTTCTTTAAAATACTTATCTGGGGTAACACTCACTGGTGGCACATTACACTTCCTATGCTAATACATCACACGATAACAAACATAGGTAATGTTTGTGTCAATCTGCTAACAACATTCTCTTAATTTATTTATTTTTTAAATTATGTGCCATGTTTCCTTAGATACCCTACTCATCTATCTGTATGTAACCGCACACATTTTTTTATATTTTGATTGTTACCTATACTCACCATTAATTCCTCAATTCGCATTAGAACAATAGATCCCCTCCTTGGAGTATTTAATATACACATTCATTATTGCGCTTATCTGATCGTGTATAAGCACATATTTCCTAGGCTATTCTTTTCCAGCTTATGCTAGTTTCCAAAACTTTAAGAAGTGCCTTAGACCAACAACAATCAGGTTAAGGGTTTTCCTTTATAGTTTACGTGTTATGAAACCAGCTCAAGAAAAGATAGAAGAGATAGATCAATGCCTTAGAATTCAGCCTCTTCGAGGGGGCAACCTCCTTTACATTACATAAATGAACAATTCTTGGATGATTCAAATGACAAAACCTCCTTTCTATATATAGGAATCTAAGGAGTCACAATATAATCCAGCCGACCTAACAATAATAATATAAAAGCACAATAATAACAATAATGGGATTCTATGGGGCACAATAGTAACAATATGGGCACTAGATGGGTACATCAATATAATAAGTGGGTTATACTAATAACAATAAGGGGTTACACTAGTACTATAGGGGCCTAACATGCCCCTCTCCTTCAAAAAGCGTTGTCCTCAACGCTTGAGTAGTTCTTGATGCTTCTGTATAAAATTCTTGTCCTCCCATGTGGAATCTTCAGCAGGTAAGTTCTTCTACTTGATGAGATACTCTGAAATTGATCGATTTTGTAGCTGTCGGGTTCTTGTTTCTGTGACTGCACCAGGTTCTAATATGATTTTTCCTTCCTCTTCAATTTCTGGCAATATTGTTTGAATTGAGATCTTTTGCAACTTTTGAATAAGTGGCCATACTTCTTCGTCCTTCTTCCATTCTTCCCTTGCTTCGTTTATCCAATATGTTTGGATAATATAAATAGCACAAAACAATGCTTCCACATCCTCATCCTTGAAGAGTCTTCCCATTCGGTAAGGTCGCCATTTTTTAAGTGCATATAGTATTGCCAATATTTCCTTCTCATAAATAGCTTGCTTGAGATGTAGCAGTAAAAATACCCAATCACCTACATCAAAACATTTTTCATTACGATGTTGATATACCTGTTGTTTCATTTGATTTTGCACCAAAGTGACGTTATCCTTTAAAAGTTGGAGAACTTGTTGTTGATGCTCGATGTGATATTTCACTACTTGAACCTTTTTCTTCTTCATATGTCCTTCTATCTCTCGAGTTTGAGGAGTGGTAATTTCTTCCAATCCTTTACAAGATATGGTAGGATTCATTTCTTGATGCTCGATGTGGTCTTTCACTTCTTGAACATTTTTCTTCTTGATATGTCCTTCTATCTTGATAGTTTGAGGAGTGGTAATTTCAAACAATGAATTACAAGATATGGTTGGATTCATTTCTTCTTTCTCGATGTGATCTTTCACTTCTTGTACCTTTTTCTTCTTGATATGTCCTTCTATCTTGAGAGTTTGAGGAGTGGTAATTCTTGCCAATGCTTTACAAGATATGGTCTGATTCATTTCTTCTTTCTCTGTGGTGGATTCCTGGTGTATATCTTCTTCTTTTGATGTTTCTTGATCCTTTTCTTCCTCCTCTTCATATTCTATGTAAAATAATTTCTTCTCAGCACACTTATGACCTTTAATGCATTTGCTATCACAATTGTAACAAAGCCCTTTTTGTCTTTTTTCTTCCAATTGTTGTGGTGTAACCCTTGTAGGTTGTGGAAGGCTAGGAGAAACAACACTTCCATCTTTATAGTTGTGAGGGGTACGCTTCTTGGTTTCCATAATTTTGCTTTCCACTATGTCACAAAGCCCTTTTACTCTTTCCAATTTTTGTGGTGTTGCTCTAAAGAAGGTGTTTCTCTTTGTATCCTCATAATGTGCTATCATTTCCTCCGTGAAAATTGACCATGTAACAAGTTGTTTACGAGAACAAAGCCCTTCGTACCATAAAAATTGATCTGGTTCTAAATATGAAGATGCAATACATACCTTTTGTAACAGTTGTACACCATGTAGATCAAAATATTGCTCCATCTGAAGTATCCAATTTACCGGATCCTTGCCATCAAACTTCCTCATCTTGCTTTTTCTTGATTTTAGGAGTTCGACATTGAAACGACTGTAATTCTGTACTTTTGGATCTTTAAGTTTTGAAATTGTGAGCTGTAGTAGCCCTCTGTGTCCTCTTTCCAATGCCACTAGTCTGATCCAAATTGGATTCTCTAAGAAAAAGTTATGGACAATCTCCCAAGATGCCTTGATTATAGAACTTTCCAGAAGAGAGAACGTGTATGAAGTGCCACGTGTCACTATTTCGACTTATGGATCTGAAAAATGCATACAAGAAACTACAGTCCGTCCTCTTTCTTTAGCTTCTGACGAAATTTCAATCCGATCTTCAGAGAGAAAGTTATGACGATTTTCCCCAGGTCACCTGTTTTGAATGTAATTTAGGAGTCTGCAAAAAGACCAACTTCCTCAGATCATATCTCCGAAAATATCGCGTGAAAAGCTCTGAAATTCGGACCCAAGCTTCAGCGCGATTTCTTCTCAAATGGGTTTTTTTGCGACTTCTGAAACGCCACAGAAAAAATTTATAGCGAAAATGCCACGATGACCTGTTTGGAGCAGCGAAACCCTAGAATCCAAAGCTCTGATACCAAATGTTATGAAACCAGCTCAAGAAAATATAGAAGAGATAGATCAACGCCTTAGAATTCAGCCTCTTCGAGGGGGAAACCTCCTTTACATTACATAAATGAACAATTCTTGGATGATTCAAATGACAAAACCTCCTTTCTATATATAGGAGTCTAAGGAGTCACAATATAATCCAGCCGACCTAACAATAATAATATAAAGGCACAATAATAACAATAGTGGGCTTCTATGGGGCACAATAGTAACAATATGGGCACTACATGGGTACATCAATATAATAAGTGGGTTATACTAATAACAATAAGGGGTTACACTAATACTATAGGGGCCTAACATGGGGCCTTTTCCTTGCAGGTGTATGGAGGCTACATGGGCCCTTTTCCTTGCATCTTCCATGCCTGGTAGCTACCACAACAACTCATATTAGCGTGGTTGCCTTAGCATTTTAATTTTGTAGGAATATATTCATTTGAGGTTCTTTAAAATACTTATCTGGGGTAACACTCAATGGTGGCACATTACACTTCCTATGCTAATACATCACACGATAACAAGCATAGGTAATGTTTGTGTCAATCTGCTAACAACATTCTCTTAATTTATTTATTTTTTAAATTATGTGCCACGTTTCCTTAGATACCCTACTCATCTATCTGCATGTAACCACACACATTTTTTTATATTTTGATTGTTACCTATACTCACCATTAATTCCTCAATTCGCATTAGAACAATGATCCCCTCCTTGGAGTATTTAATATACACATTCATTATTGCGCTTATCTGATCGTGTATAAGCACATATTTCCTAGGTTATTCTTTTCCAGCTTATGCTAGTTTCAAAAACTTTAAGAAGTGCCTTAGACCAACAACAATCAGGTTAAGAGTTTTCCTTTATAGTTTACGGCTGTATCATTTGGCCTTGATTTATATATATTTAGTTTCCTGCATTTTTTTCTAACTTGTCGATGAAATTTAGCTTGCATTACTCCTATTCACCTTATTGTATCAAATTATCACAAATTTCAATATATCATAATCACAATTACGAGTCTTTTTAATGATCAAAATTGTATTGTCATATTGTTTTCAATCATACCTAGCCTTCTCAATTGCGAGGCGGTTATAAAATAAACCATTTAGTGAATCATTCTAGGACTTAGTATTGCAATTCTGCAACTCACAAATTCTTGAGCCCTTTGCATATCCAAAGTACATGAATTTCCAAAACTATCTGGATGCCTCCTAGGTTTAGGGCCATGGCACTCTTTAGTAAATTTTCATATTTTCAACTATGGTCTACTCACTTTATACTCGCTAAATTTTTCGATGTACCTAGGATATCTTTTCTGGATGTCAACAACACTGTTTTGATCTACCTCCATAACTATTTAGTGTCGGGGAATAACCTAGATATAGCTACCACACTCATTTCTAGTTTAAAAGTTTTAATTACATCGTTTACATATTATTTCTGAACTGATTTTCTTCCATCATAACAATCACAACTTATCTCCATTTTACTAATTCTCGATCATGGATCTTATCCAGCGGTTCTACTACAACTCTCATCCACTTGAATGTTGTAATTTTCTATGTTAATGATTTGTTACGATAATCATTCTTTCTGTGATTCCCCTTTTAAGATACTTTTCAATGCAAGTTCAAGGATTTTTTTATCAGTTTTGGAATTTATTATGTGATATCTGTACCCACCAGTATGCTTGCATTAGACTTATTTATTCATATGGTATACAAATGAATTATAGTTTTTTGTTTTTTTTTGTGTTTTGTTCTTTTTGGTTTTTGTTTTTATTATATTTAATGTCACCACTATTAATATTTGCCTTGCCAATACCATTGACTCATATCTGTACATATATTTTGAAATCACAGTTATCCTTAAGTACACTGAACTGACTTCCTTAGGTATATCAAATATATTACAAAGTTATTATTTTTTTTCTATCAAAAAGACACAATGCATTCAACATGTTGAATGTTTTTACGATGTTGCTATAGCTTCCATTTTTTTTCAACTTGTTTCCCATTTTTGGATAAAATTCAAAATTTTATGTTAGCACCAATGGTTTTCTTTATTAATTCTTTCAACAAGATTCTTGGTCAACATCCAATATAGGTGCAATATGTTTAGTATTATAATTAAATGTTACTTACCTCTACATCAGTAGTGCTTTTAATCCCCTTTTATACCATTCTCCTTTCTGGACCAAAATTCTTATGACTATTGTTATCACTCTTATAGGCTAGGTATTCAAATAGTCCTTGTGTACATCAACAACAAAAAATCTCGTAACCACTAAGAGGTATTCATCCTATAGATAATCCCAAACTCGTCAGTACGATCTCACATACAATACCCATCTTCCTTCTCAAGCGTATTTGTAGTGTAGGAAATGTAACTTTACTTAGTTTATCCAATATTCATCTTTTGATTTGTTGGTGCATGCACTTCCTCATCGTCCAAATTCTTGAACTTTCTCATTATCCAATAGCAACGGAATATGATTTTCTTAATTATGATTTATTGTCAACTTTTTTTTTTCACAAGTTTTTTGTTCTTCGTAGGCGATTCAATAAGCCAACCTTTGTAGATAAGGGTGGCCTCAAAAATAAATCGATCAATACTTAATAATTTAACTCATGCAATGGAATTTTGTCTAGCAATAATTTTCACTTCTCTTGCCCCTTTTCAGGCCACAACGTTGAACCCTTCAGTTCTGATACCACTTGTAACATACCCAAACATTTTTCTTACCTATTGACGAATACCGTTCACAATTATCTGAAATGAACACAATTGTATTTAACCTATAAGTCACAATGGTTATTAAATTTGTAAATCATATATTCATACATTTCCACTTTTGCTTAAGGATGGTTGGCATTTCGAGGTTAATATGAAAACTAAGGTTATTCTTGATGTTAACTACTTGTAGACCCTTTCCACTGTAGTGTAAAGACATCACATAACCTTTGTATTTTAAACATAGTCAAACTCTCATGAAGTTATGAAGTCATTTGTCGTTTGGCAATGTGACAACCCTGGGAATGGTGAGGCCATATCTACGACCCTTAGCAATTAGGGGTTCATCGATGGTCTGCTGAGAATGAAGTGGTTACTTAGTGTCTCTTAACCAACTACCAAAAATGGATTTTCACAGCTTCGGCTTTATGTCTCTTGTTGGTTTTTGAGCAATTATCCATTTTCTTTTCTTCTTTGAAGGTTTTGAGCTCGACACCAGGGTTTCAAGATAATGGACTTCTTGATGATTGTTCTAAGATTCTACTTAGAGTTTCTTAGGGTTTGTTTTTGCAACAGGGAGTCAAAATATCATGTCTGTCAATTACATCCTCTTCGAGCTTAATCTTTAAATCTTCAAAGGGGACCCTAAGAACTTAGGCTGTTAGGTTTATCGGTGGGATCTATCAAGGAGAAAAGTCACAACTTCAGGTAAGCCCTCTCGCGATGGTGACCA
The DNA here is from genome assembly GCA_031772625.1 of Pinus tabuliformis. Taxonomy (NCBI): domain Eukaryota; kingdom Viridiplantae; phylum Streptophyta; class Pinopsida; order Pinales; family Pinaceae; genus Pinus; species Pinus tabuliformis. The sequence continues at coordinate 493,611,088 of CM062812.1, read as the reverse complement.
TTAGTTAATTCTTTTCAATTTAATCTAGAGAGAGAGAGAGATCGACCCAAATTTCCTTTTATTGCTTGTCGCTTCCTACATGTGAAGTTAACTGCTCACAGCCTTCACAACTTGCTTAGGGTCTTTGAATCCTATTCTAAGTTCCTTTCTCATGATTTTTCTCTGTTTTCTTCTAGGTGCGAATGAGATATACCCAACTGTGGTTCCATGTTGGGGTTGTTCTTTCAAAGAAAGTTTTATTGGTTTTGAATCTTGAGTTTTGCTTGTGTACAAACTGGGGTTTGGGAAATTAACCTCTTTAGGAATAATATATGACTTGAAGAACCCTTTATAAGACTAGGTTATTTATATGTAAGAATGATAGTAACTGACAGAGCTCTGCCTCTCTTTTCATGAATTGGCACTTATTATTACTGAATTCAAGATAATGATTATAATGGATTTATTCTCATTCCAAATTTAATGGAGTTAATATATATAAGTTTGCTTCTTTTATAACCCTTGTCTGGGTTGTTTGAGTTTTAAGTACAGTTAAACTATTAATATGGAATCCTTGAACTTGCCTTGGTTTTCTTTCCATAATTCTTAGTTTTTGTGTTTGCTGTTATATAATGGTAACCTTTATTATAGCTGGGTGCGGTTCAGTTCTTTATAGTTATTGTTTCTTTGCAGAGTTATACACACACACACACACACACACACACACACGTGATGAATGGAGGATATGCACATGGGACTTGGTAATTTAGCTGATTTTGAATTTTTTAATTTGTTGCTCTCCGAATAACTGTAGACATATATTTATTTAACCATTTCTTGTTGCTCGATACCGGTCGATATATATAAATAATAGACATGGTGTTACATACTAATGTTGTATTTCAAAAGTTCATTATCTTAATTTTACACATGATAATCTGGTTGTTTTCGTTCTTATATATACTTTTAATAAGATTATTAAATTTGTACTCTAAACATAAGTACCATATCTCTCTCTCTCTACACACACACACACACATTATTCACTTCCACTTGTCCACCATAATTAGTTTATACAGGTGTGGTTATTTCTGGTTTGTGAAATAACTTGTCTATTTAATATAAGGGTTTGTGAGGATCAGGGACTGTTCCTAAGTTTCTGACATCTCATTATGGCTTAGAAACTAACCCTAAATTCTCTCAGTACTCTGCCATATTTATTTATCAGTGTTTATTATTTATATGCATTCCATCAAATACCAGTCTTATCTCCACAAGAGGGTTGCACCATACTACACCCATAGTCTCAGACATGATGCTCTCGCAATATACCTAGTAAATTAATTTCCAAATGGAACTCTAATGGGGTAGGGATTGATCTTGGATTTTTCTCTATTGACTTGACCCAATATCCATCCCGGATCTCCTATAAAGTTATGCTAGATACCACTATTACTAGATTTCCTCTCTCCTACAAATTAGGTCCTTTGGGAAAATAAACAACTCAATTGAGGTATTGCCTCAAGATTCTATATGGTGATTTAGGGACAATTCCATTCGTAATTAGGTACAATGTTTTGGTTAATTTTGATGTCATTCGTACTTGGACTGAAAGTGGATTATTTCTATTAAATACCCACAACTTCTCCGAGCAGGTCATGTCTTAAAATGTTACCAGGATGTTTTCCCCCTTTTTACTTTCCTGTAGATTGATTGTTTAGCACAGTTATGTAATTATTAAAAATACTCGTTCTAATGAAAGTGTCATGCAAGTATTATTTTCCATAATAGTCGAAATGTAAAGACACAATTATCATATTTATATATAATACTATTACTTGAACCATTGTATAGTAGTGTCAATCATCAATACTTTCTCTTATCTGTACAATAATCTTCAAGATTGGAAATATTATCTCAACAAATTATCATTTGCACAGTTCTTGGAAAAACATTTCACAATTTAAACAGATCTATTCACAACAAAGAAAAATAATCCTTTTACAATAATTATATGTTCCTCCTGCTTATTCAAACGAACCACACAATCACTGGGAATGCAATGCTCCACCCAACCATTGAGATAAGTCTTTAACACTGCATCTCCCCTCGATCTTGCTTCACACCCAGAGTAGTTTCAGAACAGTGACTAGTACAAGACTGGTTTCCCAAGACTATCTGATCCCAACCAGACTTAGCCTAGGATTATAATTTGAGCATCCAAGATTTAGATGAATTCCACTAGCCAACCAACTCTAGAGTCCGTTGACGAACTTCATTCTCTCCTCCTCTAATTTTGCCTAAGGTTCTTCATACTCTATTTGCTTTCTTTTTGAAAATTTATTTCCAAAGAGGAGCTTGGCTAGGTAACCACCTAGCCCATAACTCTTTAATTAACAGGGTTGTGAGCTTCTCTAACATTGTTTCTCAATGTGAATTTATGGCTAAATGCATAAATTATTTATGCATTTAATATATTAAACAAAATATTACCATTTAATAATTATTTAGCGTTCACTTGGTCCATAAAACAAAATAGTTACTTTCTTGCCTATAGTGAATAAATATTTAACAGTTTTAGTAGAGGATATTACAATTTTAATTTAATTATTATGAATTATTAGGTGAATAGTAAAGATTTAATTGCTATAGAATATTCTATTTTTTGTTAATATTATATATAAATAAAAAGATGAAATTTGTTTCCAATTAGTTGTATTTTCTCCCTTTTAATTAAATTTATTAATTAAAAAAAAGACATATGCACAAGTGTCATATGAAATGAGTTATGCTTTTCCGCATGTGGTATTGATAAGATATGGTATGACCATATGCTATTGTAACAAAGTCAATTTATAGATTATGGATATCTATGATAAAGGGTGAGTAAATCTTCATCTTTAAAAATCTTGTTACTTGTCTTTTTAATATATAATAATAATAAAATAATAATAAAGAAGTTATAATTTATTCCATGTTTATGATTTTTTTAAATTTTATCAACTTGAGATGCATGATGAAGTAAGTGTTTTGAGCTTATTATTGATTGATGTTTATGGACATTTACAAACCATTTTGTGGAAAGAAAATTCTAAATTGTTTTAATACAATTAAAAGTTTAGTTATTGATTTTTTTTATTTTTTTTTGAAAAGAAATGACTTTTTTTAATTTAAGTAAATAGGCTTGTCCAATCGAGCTTTTAGAATTTTAATTGAATTATCAATAATCAGTAGGTGGATGGTAGAGATTTAACATTCACGAAATATTATAGAATGTTAGTAGTAGTGACAAATCTCAGGTTGAAATTTGATAACAATAATTACGACCTTTCTACTCTTTTAATTGAATTGATTAATTAAAACATTGCCATATGAGCATGTGACATATAAACATGGATTATGATTTTTTGGGCATGTGGTATTCATAAGCCATGGCATTAGCACATATTAAGCATGGATCTAGCATGCTTAGAGAGAGGTCAAAGACCTTCAGGTGCAAACCTCTTTTAGAGTGTAAACTTTGAAAAGAAATGGCATCCCTCTAATTCCTCTCTCTCTCTCTCATATACTTTTTCATTGTTTAAATTGTATTTTTGAATTCTATATAGAGTACATAACTTAAAGTTGTAAGTCTAAAAAATATTTGTTGGATTTCAGGGAAAATTGTTAAAAATAATATACTTTAAAAAAGTCCAAAATGTAAAATCGTGAAACTACTTCAAATGTTTTAACCATAAAACTTATTTTTTTAATTGGTATATATATATATATATATATATATATATATATATATATATATATAGTTGACACTAAAATATATTACATAACATAAGTCCCAAGGGTTAACTCAATTGGTCGAGTACCTGTGGCATAAGCACCTTGCTATGAGAGGTAGCAAGGTCAATTCTCCTTGAAACCTTCAGGGGTTGGGTTTCAAAATGAGCTGACGAGACTGATCCCTACATGGACCTACCTCGAACCGTTTCCATAAACATAGCGGCCATCGATCTCCGGATTCCTTGAACCATATATATATATATATATATATATATATATATTACATAACATGTGCGTTGAGACATTTTTGGTATGACCTATATTGTCCACATTGAAATGAGTTTTTTTGTTATTAATATATATTTAAGTGTATGTCAATATCACTTAATCTTGCAAATTAAAATATCTTGTTGATGATTTTTTTTTATTAATATAAATATTTATAAATGTTACATATTAATTTTATACGAAGAATTGACTAAATTACACATCTCCCTCTTATTATTCTTATTAGGAAGTACTTGATATTTTTTTCTTTGAACATTGAATATTTTACTATATGCAACATTATAACATTTTCTTTTACCATTTCCTTTTTATATATATGAAGTTCATATGGAAATTATTTAATGAAATATTTTTAAAAAGTATAAGTTTTAAACATATTACTTACACTTTTTTTAATTCTAATTACTTTATCTATTTTTAAATTTGAGATGAAATTGGCTTGTGATATCAACAAAAAATCAAGCGATGAAAATAAGGTATCGATTGATGTTTTATAATGTTTTTAATTAAAAGTAATTAAACATGCATATTCATTTTTCTTTTTTATTATAGCTGACATTTCATTTCTATTTAGAGAATAATTTATTTTTATTTTAAGGACACTTGTCAAGTACATGTTAAGCATGGATGGATGTAACATATCTACCAACTTACTCGATATTTTATTTATTTATTTATTTTTAACTGGTAAGACATTCACCAATAATTTCTAAGTATTACCAATAGATTCGTTATTTATTTATCTCTCTGTATAACGGAATGTTTATAAATTAATTCTTTGATCAAGAACTTTTATGTAGTATGTAAAATTTTAACATGGTCCCAACATACGTATGTGTTCAATGCATAGCTTAAATTTATGAAACATTATGTTGTACTAAGGCCTTCTAATTTATAAATTGTCGACCTATTTGTATGCTACAGCCTTAACTTTGTTTACATTATATATAATTTTATAATAATTATAAACTCTTCCCCTTATAGTAATAGGGGATTTCGGATGACCATATTAAACAACTTAGGATTGATTGTATTGATTTTCAAATTAAAGTTTTTTTTTTTTTATGGTTTTGGACTCAATGATTTTTGGACTTCATGCAATGATCTAGCATCCGATCAACATTGAGGAGTTTAGGGTTTTGATTCAAGAGTGCACAATTCAGGAGTAACGTTATGGTAACTACCCACCCCTTCATCATTTCTCACTCACATTTGCGCCTCCTAGCCATTAGGGGAATTTTGAGGCCTAAAATGGGCATCCTAAGGAAATTATAAAATAATAGTAGAAATAATAAAATAAGATTAGATTACATTATCAAATTTTAGAGGGAAAAAGAGAAAACTAAAATTTCAACTTGTATTTTCAACTTATCTCCCTATGGGTTTACTTAAATTTCGAGTGGCAACACTCCTTGGATGAAAAATTTGATAACTCATCCAAGGAGTAGCCATGTTTCATAATTTCAATGGACCCTATTAAACGAAAAATGAGAAATACATGAAAAACGTGATTGCAATCATGTTTTTTCATTTCGTGTAGCAAGGCTTGTCGAAAGTATGCAACATGGGTACTCCTTGGATGAGGAATTAAATTTTTCATCCAACGAGTACTCCCGCTCGAAATGTGAGTAAAACCTTAGGGAGATAAGTTAAAAATACGAGTTGAAAAAATAGTTCTATTTTATTGTTTTTTAATCTTTTTATTTTTTTACTCCAAAAATGGTGAATCACCCCCCATGGTTGACATCAACATCTTGAATCCTATTGGTTCTTATAAAGTTTATTTTGGTTGTACATTTTTCTTAGGAGGCCCATTTTAGACATGAAAATTCTTCTAATTGTTCTGGTTGAGCTCTCCAATCCACAACTAACCCTAATTTGGATTTTTCCTATTATTTTCACACTGCCGATGGATTTGCATCAAATATGCGGGGACATAATAGACCATATATCCTTTTCTTAACAAATATTTGCCTATTTACTTTGAAGTTTTCCCACACTCAGAAGCAAATTTCCTTTCATGTTTCCTCTTTAGGAGTAGAGGAATTATGATCGTTCTAGTGTATCTCTTCAGAGGCTGAGTAATATTGCCTCAACGTTAACCCTCTTCAAGGTTTGAGGGTACAAATCTGTTGTCGCACATGTATCTGGAATATCAAGTTTTTCCTTGGAACAACTCTTAAGTTTTTCGTATTCTTTGGAACAACTCTTAATGTTTGTCTCTCATTTTAGGTTACCGCTCATTTTCAACAACATCTTGATTACAGTTACAAGTATACGTAATTGTAAATGCAAGAAAGAATTAAAAGAATAATATATATAGAACAATCTCTAGGGTGTTTGAATTAGTCTTTCAAATTTTGTTGCTTGGTCTAGAATTACTAGGTGAGGTTTGTTTACAGGAATTTCCTGCCCTCTCCAGATTCTCTTTTTAAGCTCAGGATTGTTTATGGGTTGCTGACACTTGCTCAGCTTGGCCTGTAAACTAACCTGACTCACATTTAAGGATACAAATTCTAACCATATAGTCTTACATTTATTCACAACAATACATTTTCATGAGAAAAGGGTTACATTATAGCAATTTAGAGAAACAAATTCACACATGAAAAGAAACAATATACATGATAGAAAACATACACACATCACTTATATATTTAACTAGTTTGGTCAACCACATAAATCACAGGGGGAAACAGAATGTTCCACCCAACCAATGAGAACCAGTAACCTTTACCAGAACTCCCCTCCAACCAGTTTCATTTACAAACAATTTTCTTTGACATAGAGCTTACCATGTCCACCTTGGGCTTCTTTGACCACACCAGGTCTAGCCTAGGGTTTCACTGACCACACAAGTTTTAGTTTGGAATTCCATTGGCCAACGAACTCAAGAATTTTCTTTTAGAAACGTCCTTCCTCCCTCAACAACGTCTTTTCCTAAGAGCATCAAGATAAACAACTTTCATTTTCCTCTCTTGGCTCCGCTCCAATCGGGCTCAAAGTTCACAAGGTTTCCTAAGGTTTTTTCTCCTCTCACCCTCTTAGTTCCCTCTTCCCTAACTGAGATGATTTATCTCTTAGGGAGATGAATACTATCTTCCAACTGTTTGGTATGTGAAAATATCATTTAACATATTTTCCCATCGTAATTTATATGGCTAACCATATGCAATATTTATTAATGAAAATTATAAAAATAAGCATTTATATTCATCATTTATTCATACCAGACCTTCAACATAACCCACACTTTGCGAAGAAACTTAAAAAAATGTAAATTATGATATTTATAATTCAATGGGGGGTATTAAATCTCCAGCCCCCTCGAGTGAAACATCGTCCTCAGTGTTTTTTCCTGGACCTTAGAATGGACTGAGATATCCCTCGCACATAAAATTATCATCCTCCCACATAACCTCTTCTAGGATAAAGTGTTTCCATTGCACTTTAACTTGGGTGATAGCTCGTTTTTGTAGCATAATTTCTCTCTGATTGAGAATACACAAAGTCTTGACTATGAACTCTCTGTTTGGCTCAACCTGTACATGCTACCAATTAATAATGTTCTTAGTATCATATATGTACTTATTTAACAAAGAGACATGGAATACATTATGTATACGTATATGACTAGGCAAATCTGATTGATAGGCTACAGGTACAAATCGAACAAGTATTTAAAAAGGTCCACAGAATTAGGGAGCTAGTTTTGCGCATCTCCCCCACCTTAAGGTTCTCTTTTTTGTTTTGACCCTTACATAAACATGATCTCCCACCGGAAATTCCTTGTAGGTTTGTATTTTTTTTTGCATAAGCATTTTTGTCGATCTTGAGCAACCTTCAAATTTGTTCATACTTTTCCTCATAGCGTGTTCCATTTATTTTAGCATGCTTGGTCCCAATATTAATTTATCTTCAGGATTATTCCAATTAGCAGGTGTCCTGCACCTTCTCTCATACAATAATTCAAATGGGCTCATCCTTAAGGAAACATGATAGCTATTATTATATGAAAATTCCACTAGGTGGAGATAATATTCCCACTTGGTTGGTTGTTGCATGATGTACATCCTTAACATATCCTCCAACACTTGATTCACTTGTTTAGTTTTCCCATCCGTTTGTGGATGATAGAAAATACTTAACTGTACTTGAATTTCTAATCCAATAAAGAGATCCTTCCAAAAAGAAGAAGTAAACTTCACATCTCTATCAGAGATTACTACCTTAGGTATACCATGTAAACGGAAAATTTCTCCCATAAATATGTTAATAATTTGAACAAATTTGTAGGTTAATTGTATATGAACAAAATGTGTTGGTTTACTTGATTTATCTACCACAAATATTATGGAGTCATTTTTCCTCTCTTACTTGGGTAGACCTGTAATAAAATCTAGAGTGACAATTTCCCACTTCCATTTAGGAGTGGTTAATGGGTGAAGTAAACCCGCTGGATGTTGATGCTTGACCTTTCCCTGTTGGTACTTTATACATTTTTATAAGCATTCTGCCACTTCCCTCTTCATACCAGGCAAAAAATAGTACTTTCTTAAAGCAGTAATTAATTTATGGTAACCACAGTGGGCAACATAGGGGCTCTGTTGATATTCATCTAAAATGAGTTGCTTAATAGCTTGTTAGCTAGGAACATAAAATCAATTCCTATAAATTAGTAAATTATCCTTATTAATGTCATATCCTACTTGTTTTTTGATGATGATGATGATGATGATGATGGTTAACGTCCACTGAGACCAAATTGGTCTATCAGACCTATAATTTTCTTAGTTTTTAATTATCTGGCTCCTCGTCTTTCTTGGCGAGATTGGTGCGATAGCTTTCTTTTTTTTCTCTACCTTCTTCCAACTTCCTTTATCTTGCATCTCTTTCATCTCTACTGGTTCTTGGGAAATTGGTGTCTTAACTTCGTAATCTATTGTGTTCGCCTTTCTGAAGATAGTCGGAGAAGAAATTTTGTCTAGGAGATCTGCTTTGTTGTTAAATAAAGATTTATTTTGTGCGGTATTCAAATCCTCATAGCTTTTGATCTGTTGGGCGGGGCTTTCTCCTTGCTTGTCTTGAGAGTTGTTTCTTTCTTGCCCGATCTCTTGTGATTCAGAGTTTTCTCTAGAGTATTCTTCTTTGATGACAGTGTAGTGTTCTTTTTGTGCTCCTTCCCACCATGTAGATCTGTGGTGGTTTTTTCTAGCAGAATTTTTCTGAGAAGCTTTTGGGCAATTTTTGGCTAGACGACCTATCTCAAAGCAGGATCAACATCTGAAGAGGACACTTTCATAATCGAGTTTCTGGCTCCACACATAGTCTTTACTTGTTAGGTTTATTTCAGCTAGGAATCCAGCGCTGAAGTCCATTTCCACACAAATGCGTGCATAGGTGGTTTTGGCATATTCCTCTGTTTCTGGGCACCTGTAGTAAAATTTCCCAATTGCATTTCCAATGGCTTTTAGTGAGGAGAGATTCTAGAGATGCAAGGGTAGGCTTGGAAATATTACCCAAACTGGTGCTGAGGTTATGACTGTTGTAGAGGGATCGAATGATGGGTTCCATGGCTTCATGAATAGGCCTGATTTTTCCCAAAACCAAGGACCGAATCTAGAATACATTGTCTGCTTTTAGGATTTTCAAAATCTACTATAAAGAAACCCCTAACACAGGGGTAGATATTAATTTCATCAGAAATGACAGGCTTCCATCTCTGAGATCCAATTGTGAAGACTTGTCAGCCGCGGCCAAAAACCATTGAACCGGCAGATTAGGGCACTTTCGGAAAACTTCAAAGCCTCATCGAGTGAGGCTTGGACCACCTCGACAGTTGGAGTTGGGGCTTCACTGACAATATGGACAGGAGCTTTCCCTCCAGAAGTGGATGAGCCAGCAGCTATTTGCGCGAAGCTGAGAGCCATATTTTACTTGCTCGTAAACCCCAGCCGCAGAGAAATAAGGCAGAAGATAAAATTAGATCTAGATCTAGCCGTAGAAGATTAGATCTAGAACCTAGCTTCCTAGATCTAGCTGCAGAAGATTAGATCTGGAACCCAAAATGTGCAAACAAACTTATTCACTCAGAATTTCAGATGCCGGTGACTAACCAAATCTCACCTAAACAGCGAGTGCGGATCAGAATTAAAACCTCTGGATCATCGCACCTCAGCGGACAGATTGGAACGCTCTGCCGCCGCTGCACAGTTGATGGTTCGATTACTCAGTATCTAAGCTCGCCCTTTGCCTTTTGCGCAGAAGGATCACCGAAGCCGTAGAAGGATAAAAATTGATATTATGGGTTTCTTTTGGCCACATCTTTAATCTAATTTGTAAAATCAAATTTTATTTGACTAAATGAAATTTCATAAATACATTTCAGCCTCCTACTTAGGGCATCCACCATCTAGTTTTATTTACCTTTCAAGTTCTTTATATCAAAGTCAAATTCACTTAAAAAAGCAGTCCATCATGCTTGCCTAACATTAAGGGTGGGTTGTTTAAAGAAACTAGTCAAGCTACTATGATCAGTCATCAAAATAAATTTATTTCCTAACAAGTAGTGCCACCATACCTTTAAAGCGTGGACTATGGCTGTTAACTCTAAATCATAAGAAGAGTACCTCTACTCATGCACCTTCAATTTACAGGACTCATAGGCTACCACTCTACCTTCTTGCATCAACACACCTCCTACCCCTTCATGCACCTGTACAGACAACAAATTCTTTTTATGTATCTGCAATCGTTAAAACATGGGTTGTAGTTAAGAAATGCTTTAGCTAGTTGAAACTATTTTGGCATTTCAATGTTCAGTTAAAAGTTCTCCCCTTCTTCTGAAAAGAGGTTATGGGGTAAGCCACTCTTGAAAACCCATCTATAAAGCGACAATAGTAACCTGCTAGTCCCATAAAGGATATGATATCTGCAACATTTTTAGGAATGGGCCATTCCATAATTGTTTTAATCTTTTCTGGATCTATAGTTATTCCTTATTGAGTGATTACGTGCCTCAAGTATTGTATTTGATATTTATAAAATTCACATTTGTTATACTTGGCATATAATTAGTGTTCCCACAAATTCTCCAAGACTATTTGCAAATGTCTTTTATGCTCTTCCATATTCTTAGAGTAAATCAAATTATCTTCAATAAAAATCAACACAAACTTATCCATATATGGGTGGAATATGCTATTCATAAGGCACATAAATGTGGTTGGGGCATTAGTAAGCCCAAAATTTAGGACTACAAAATCATAGTTCCCAAAACAATTCCTAAATGTAGTTTTGCATATGTATTCTTCTCTGATCTGTATTTGATGGTACCCTAAGCATAAATCAATCTTGGAAAACATAGTAGCACCCTTAACTTGATCTAATAAATCACCACTCCTAGGTGGTGGGTACTTATTTTTTAATATTTAATTTATTTAGCCATCAATAATCAATGCAATTTCTTAAGGTGCCATCTTTTTTTTTCAAAAAACAGTACAGGGGCTCCCCAAGCCAATACACATGGACGAATGTACTTTTTATCATGCAACTCTTGTAGTTACATTTTCAATTCAGTGAGTTCATGTATACTCATACGATAGGGTGCCTTAGAGACTGGGGTGCTTCCCAGAATCAATTCAATTATAAAATCAATATCTCGTTTAGGGGGCAACCGAGGGATCTCTTCCAGAAATATATCTGCAAAATTTTGAACAATTGGCAATTTTTCCAAGGTTGTTGTCTTTTCCTTAGAATTAGTGTACCCCACTTGAACCGAAAAAATCTCACATCCCTTCCTAATGCATTTCCATAGCTATGAAGTTATGATTGGTCTTAGTTTCAAGGTTCTTACTATCCCTTGGATTTCGTCTCTAGAACCTCCTTTATTAATAAAACCTATAGTTTTATCTTTACATTTAGAAGGGGATAATGTTTTTTGAGCCAATCCATACCAATCAAAACGTCATAAAAAACTAAGGGGAAAATGCTTAAATTTATTTTTATTGGCTAACCTGCCAATTCAACAGGAAAATCCTCCACTTTTGTTGCCGCTCTCCTTTTTTCTCTAGTGGTTAATTCAACCAGCCACAGGTTCTTAAACATACTAACTTTCAAATGACATGATTAGACTATTTTAGGACTAATATAGCTCAAACTTGCTCCAAAATATATTAGAATGGAAACAACATAATTGCAAATATTATCGTAGAATTCAATCATTGTAGGTTGGTACTCGGCATGATGGTCCTCTAGTGCAACACTGATCTTGGTTAGACTTTTCATCACTTCTTCTATGGTAGATGCCTCTTGAATGTTTGTTGTCTGTTATGTTCTTCCCTGATAAGGGAAGTTTTTATGGTAGTGTGGTTCTCCACAACCCCAACACTATAATGGTGGCTTTTGTGGTTGGACAGATTTATGTTCTCTTAATAATTTTGCTTGTTTGGATTCATTTTGCAATTGAGGTTTTGGTTGTTTTTTCTTGAAAATTTACTTTTCTCATTTTTGTGTGAATTCTTAGTATTTTAGTTTTTGTATTCTTAGTATTATGAGGATATTTCTGCCCTTTCATGCCTGACCATGCTTTGTTATTATATCCTTTCTATTTCATCTATTGGTAGCATATATGTGCTTTATGAACAACTTCTTCCATGGTCTTTATCAAAATCCAACCATTCCTTCATAGATACTTGTAGACTAATTATAAAACACTACACCTTAGCTTTTTCTTCTCATATGTAAGGGACATACCTCAATAAGGAGGTAAATTTTACCACATGCTCATCCATCGATAGCTGACCCAACATAAGGTCATGAACTTCTTTGGCTTTGTCATCATAAAACCACTTAGTTAAGTACTTATTCTTGAAATATTGTTAGAAATTCTCCCATGTTATCCCCTATTCATCAACTCCTTAGACCACTTTAACTTCCTCCCACCACAGGGTTTATTTTCTATGAAGCCAGTGGATTGCTAGAATATCCTCCAAGTTGTTTTCATATTTATAGATCTTGAATTACCTATTAATATTTACTAACCATGCTTATGCAACTTCCTCAGATTCACCATCAAAGGTTGGGGGCTTAATTTTTCTAAATTTCCCTTGTAATTATGTTTTCTTTATTTTCTCCCCTTTGTGCATTCTCCCTTGAGAAACATTCCTAGACTCTTCCTCATATATTTCCTTACCATCCTATGACCCTTGGGTAAAAAAAAAATCATGTATATTATCCTCTCTCCACCTGAGTGATTCTGCTTTATTTCCATTATCAGGAGTTGGGGCTGAAGTCCTTTGATTTTGTCTATCAATCAAGCTCTTAATTATTCTTTCCTGATCTCTTTCGCCCTCATTTGCTATACTGTGTCCAACAATATTACATTTGAAGACCAAGGTTCCTCCCCTAACTGGACCCACATTCCTAGATTGGGTCCTAGAAAGGGTATTGAGCTAGGTCCTGTCTTACCACCTCCTCTTTTCTTCCATCTATGGAACAAAAAAACGGTTTTTTTATTGTCTTGATTTTCCCTAAATAGGCCACAATGTAGTAACCATGACTATGATACCACTTGTAACATATCTACCACCTTACTCATTTTTTTAAATATTGGTGAGACATTTACCATTAATTACTAAGCATTACTAATAGATTTTTTATTTATTTAACTCTCTATAAACAATTTTTTTATAAATTAATTCTTTAAGAAAGGAACTATTATGTATCATGTTTCACATAGTTCCCACACACATATTTGTTCAATGCATAACTTAAATTTTGATTCAATGTTCTAAACCCTTCAGGGTCTGGGTATGAAACATTATGTTGTACTAAGGCCTTTTAATTTATATGTTACGAGCCTATTTGTATGCCACAACGTCAACTTTATTTACGTCACACACACACACACACACACACACACACACACACACACACACACACACACACACACATATATATATAATAACTGTAACCCCTCCCCTTACAGTACTAGGGGATTTCAGGTCGCGATATTAAACAACTTAAGATTGGCTGTATTGATTTTTGAATTAAATTTTTTCAATGGTTCTAGACTCAATGATTTGCTGACTTTGTTCAATGAGCTAACGTCCAATCAACAGGGAGACGTTTAGGGTTTTGATCCGAGGGTGCACAATTTGGGAGTACCGTTATGGTAACTACCCTGTCCCTCTGTCGTTTGTCTCTCCTATTTGTGCCTCAGGGCCTTCTGACCAAGCTCTGTAATCGAAAAACAAACCCTAATTAGGATTTTCCTTGTTATTCTCACATTGCTGATGGATTTGCAATGAATATGCAGGTACATAATAAACCAGATAACCTTTCTTTAACAAATATTTGCCTCTCTTTTTTGAGGTTTTTCCCACACTCAGTGGTAAATTTCCTTTCATGTTTACTCTTTAAGAGTCGAGGAATTATGACTGTTCCATTGTATCTCTTCAGAGAACAAGAAATACTTCCTCAATGCTAACCCTCTTTAGTGTTTGAGGGCATAGATTTGTTGTCGCATAGGTATTTGGAATGTCACTTTTTTCCTTGCCAGTAAAATGCTTCAAGGGTATATATATATATATATATATATATATATATATATATATATATATATATATATAATATATATATATATATATATATATATATATATATTAATATATATCTATATATATATATATATATATTATATATATATTCCTTGAACAACTCCTAATGTTTGTCTCTTGTTTCAGGCCACCACCCATTTTGATCAACATCCTTATTATAGTGACATGTATACATATCGTTTCCCAATATCCCCTTTCTTTGGAGATTCAATTTTCTCAACTTCCTCAAAATATAGTGTTGGATACCTATAGTAATAGGTTTCATATTTCATGATTGATTATTGAAAATCCAAATATGCTCTGCTTTGTTAGCACAAAGATCCCATATTTCCGGGTAATCAGAGGTGTGTGAAATTACTTCAGATAATGAGAACCTTATTACATTTTTGTGGATGATTCAACAGTTTAATCTGGATCATGCCATGTTTCAATTTTGAGTTGTAGAATAGAGAAGGAAGTCTGTCCGAACAGCTTAATCTTGGCAGACAAGTAGTTCAGGTAGAGAAACAAAGGTTCCCAAAAGCCTAATCTGGGACCTTGGAAGAGATAAGGGTAGAAACAGATAGAGTAAAAAAGCCAAAGAAAAGAAAAGGCAATTGAGGGTTGCAAGTCTAAGTGCCCCTCCAAGAAGAAACTAAAAAATGTTAGGTGAAATAGCTGGGTAGGCAGTTGTGGTTGCAGAAAGGACAGGTTCACCATTACATAGTTGTCAAAGATATTTTGCCAAGGCAATGGACATATCAGCAGAAAAGGTGGTGAATTTCATGGATTCACAGCAGAAAGCATCACTAACATCATTTTTTCCCCTTACTCCATCATTAACATCCCCTTTCTCAAAGATTCCCCTCCTTCACTTCACTAACTCCTAATTCTACTATTTGACTCCCTATTCTACCCCTTGCCCTAATAATAATAACACTAAGGTGTATAAAGCCCTAAATGTTATATATTCCCTCCCCTAGGCATAATAGCCGAGAAATCTGCAAATAGGGATCATAGTGGCATCTGGCCACCATGGTGAACCTATCTCTGATACTATCCCTTTGCTGCAGCTCATTCCCCCTCAAAATACCTTTGCATGGGTATAAACCCCTCACTAAACCCCTCTAGCCCGCAAACCTCCCCAAACCTTATAAAAGCAAAATCCCGCCTTTAGCATGCCCCAAATGCAAGCGCGGGTGGTCGGAGGTTAAAACATTGGAAACTATGTCAAAAACCCATAAAATGTTAATTCTTCCGCCGCCCTATCCGCCATGCACCTTACACCTCCGCCAGCCGTCGGATCAAGCCCTCCAGATCCGACGGCCCACCACAATATCGGATCGCCGTCCACGACCGCGCGTTAACTCCCGAGAACATGACGTTGCGCCTCGTCATGCCTCTGCCACGCGTCGCCCGTTAGACCGTCTCGGAGCTCCCTCTGACACCCTGGGCACCGTACTCTAACCGCCCCGAGAGACCGTGACGGTTAGAGCCTTAACCGTAACCTTCACGGCCTAACCTCCGCCTGACCGCTACTTGACCGTCCCGCCGCGTCCAGCTCACTGCTGATTGGACCGCCACCTCACCCCGTTGACCAGTCGTCTGCTGCCACGTCCTCCCCGATGACGTCAGCTGACGTCACATCACCGTGACCCACCAATGACGTCATGCTGACGTCATCCTATAAAAGCGCCAAATGGGTAAAAAAATCGCATATTAACCAAATTCCGCGTGTTTTTTACCATTTTACTGTTGTGTCTGCTGAATTCTCTGTTTAACCGTCTCTGCCCGGATTTTCGCCAACCTGTGAATTCGACCAAGGCGACCGCTCCAGCACCTGCGCCACACCTTACCACGACTTCTGCACGTCGAATTACAGGTATTTACCCTGCCCTGCCCTCCATACGGCCTGCATTCTTCTCTAAACTACTCACAGGCACAATAGGACCGTAAAACAGACTTTTTCACCGCTAGAACCGGGTTATATCTCCACCATTGTCTCTGTGAAGTCCAAAAATTCCCTGCAGAGTTGTAACAAACTGCAATTCATCTAAAAACCCCTCAGCTCTGCGTTTCCCCAGCAAATTCACTACTAAATACCTCCGAACTACTACCAGAAGCTCACTTAGGCCCAAAGAGGCTCTGTTACCAATTACCAGCAGTATTTCAATTTCTAGCTGGTAAATTCCCCTCTGACAATTCAAAAAATCAAGTTATTTTCCCACTAAGGGCAGTCTGCAGTCTGTTTTTGCCAGTCACTTGTCAAATTGCAATATTTGCCCATTCAGAAGCTATGGAGACCCCTATTGCATTAAATATCAAGCCTATCAATGCTCCTCACCGAGAACTAGCATGGCAAGCCCTGGGAGACATGGATTACCAGATGTTGGACTGGTTTCCTATGGGAACTAAGTATAATATCCAAATGTTAAATGAACTGAGAGCCCAGCACATGAGTGGAGCAGATATCCTGGGAATTTGGGAATCAAATTTGCCCATATACAACCTTCCCCAAGTTAATCCCATGCCAGAGCTTATCTACAGTTGCCAAGAGCGCTATGACCCCAGCCAAAGGGCAGTCATTAGCCCCACAGGCCTAGTCCTGTTTCAGATCACTCCAGAGAGTATAAATCAGATGCTGCATTTCCATACAGCCAAGAAGTTGACCCCTCTTTCCATGCAAGATTTGATAAAGAGAGGAAATAACCTGTCTAATGACCAGATTGTGAAGATTAACCAGCTATTTGTCACACCTAGCTCAGAAGCAGTCAGAACCCCTCCCATTGGTTACCAATACCTGAATGAGCTGGGCAGGATGATGGTGGACTTGATTGGATATGTCCTGGGATTCAGAGGACTGGAAGATGTAGATGACTGCATATTGGCAATGCTGTCCATGTTTGCCCCGGGTAAGCCTCCAGCTATCCACTATGATTATGCAACTTATATAGCTGAGAAGATTCATGACCAGTTCATGAACTTGAAGAGGGAGAGGCTGTTCAGATACACATCCTACATATACCATCTGTTCTTGTTCAACCAGCCAGCTACCTTCTCTGTCCCTTTGAGGCCACTCAACGCCCAAGGAACCCCAAGATCAGTTGTTTTTTGGACCCCTGTGTTCCATCGTACCTCACTATCACCTTATACATACTGTGAGTTTATTGATTTATTTGTTCATCCAGCCCTAGCAGTGCTGCAAGGTGCCCCTTCTCCTAGACTGACCGATGACATGAAAAGAATTCTTCATTTGAACAAGCTTTACAACATCGGCAACTGGTACTTCTACCAGAATCACACAGTCATTAGGGTGTATGGATGTGAATTAAATCCATTTAGGCTGCCAAGGTACGTTCCCATGAGACTGTTTGCCTTAGAATATTTCAGGCAATTTGGGAACTCAGATTACCTACACTTTCAGAGTAAAAACAAGAAATCACAGTTGAAAGTGAGAAATCAGCTAGGTCCCTTCTTATACAACAGGAAGGAAGAAGGCTGGAAAGAGGCAGACAGGATCCTGGAAGGACTCCAGTTGAAAACTAGTTTTGAGTGGATTCCATATGACCCTAACCACTCTATTTCCCTCAGGAGGATCAGGTATAAGTTAGGCAACTATGCTCATGCCAGATTACCTGAAATTGAAAAATATGCAAATGCACCAGATTGGGAAGAGGGCACATTAGTAGAGCAAATGACTAATGAAGAAATACTTGAGCAAGAGGCTAGAAATATCCAAAAACAAGCTGACTTGGAAACTTGTGGACAGGTGCCTATTTCCTACAGAGGCAAATTGGGGCAGCCACCACAACACCAGCAACACAACAGCGAGCTGCCGAGCAGACAACCCAAGCAGCAAGCAAGGACAAAGGCAAACTCAAACAGGTGGAACAACCACCTATATTAACAGAAGAACAGGTTGACACCTTGCTACAGCAGCAAGAAGAAATGGAAGAACGGGAGTTGGGGCAACAACAAGATAAACCACAAACTAGTGGGCAGCAGCCATTACAGCAAAATAAAGAGACAGATTTGCCCGGTTCTACAGAACAGCAGCCCCAAACAGAGTTGCCTCCAAGAACAGACATCAATGTGGACAGCTCAGTCCTCCAAACACCTCAGAAGGAGGACTTAACCAGAAAGAGAGAAAGAGAGACTCCCCAGACTTCATCCTTTATCAGAGGAGAGAAGAGACAAAGATTGAATGACTCCCAAGAGGAGGACATAGCAGTAAGGCAGGCCATGGGCATGGGCCCACCCAGTGGAGAACTCTCGGCCAGCTCATCTCAAAGAGGACCAGATATGACAATGGGAGGAGAGGTCAGCTCTTCTGGCCAGCATAGAGAGGGGCACTCAAGTATAAAGCAGCAGTTCATAGAAATCAAGAGAAGGAGTGATCCCATAAAAGTGCAACTCTATGATCACTTGTTAAAACTAGCTCCCAGCAACCAGCAGAGACTAATGTCTGCTTTTGATGTGAGTGAGGGCAAAATGATAATGAGCCATTTTGTGCCCACAACTCTACATCCTCAGTCCACCTCAGACTATTTGAGAACAAATATGGAGGTTCTGGCTAAAGATATTCACCCCATGGATAAGATAGAGTTACACAAGCAAACGGGTGAAATGGTGTATGCCTCCCTGGCAGATGAGACACTGGAGAATTACAAGTTAAAGAGCAGCCTAGACAATACATCATCCCAGCTAGAATTGGAACGAGCATCCTCACAGGCCAAGGACAACAGGATCAAATCCTTGGAGGAGGTAATCATAGAGATTGGACATGATCCCAAGGATGTCAAAGGCATCCAAGAACTGTTGAAATAAGGGATGCAGACATGGCAGCCCTAAGAAAGAAAATCAAGCTCCCGGCCACCATCCATCCACAAACAGATGAAGTTGCCCAGCAAAGGCAAGAAAAAGATACCACAGACCTGCTGGTATCCTTATACAAAGAGCTGGTTAGGACTCAAGACCAGCTAGGACAAACTGAAGCTGCAAAGGCAGCACTGCAAGAAGCCATGAAACAGAAAGGGGAAGGTCAATCCTCCCAGCCTCCTCCATTAATAATAAATCTTGAGGAAACACCTCCGATCATCACTCCTCCTCCTCAGCAAACAGGAGCTACGGCATCATCCACAGCCCCCACAACAACATCAGAGCAAGCTGCTAGCCTAGATATGCAGAAGCTACAAGCAGAGATCCGAGCTATGGAAGCTCAAATGAAAGAGCTGGATGGTCTCAAACAGAACTTGGCTAATGTTCATGAGAGATTTGATAAAAGCAAACAAAATGAGGCAGCCAAGGAAGAGAGGTGAAAACTCTTAAGAGAAGGATTGCTGAGCTGGAAAAAGAGCTTGCACTGGAAAGAGTGACAGCTGATATGAAAGCAGTGTTGTGGAGCAACATTGGGAGATCCATTGCCAAACAGTGGCAATACATTGAAACCATGGATGAACAAATGGTGCTCATCACCAAAGCTAACAAGGAGATACAAAGAGCAAGGGCAAGCCTTGGGCACATGCCAGAAGCAGCTACCAGGATGATCAATATCCTGAATTACAAGACCAGCACTCAATTGGCTACCATGGGAATCAACAACAGGACAGAAACAATTGCCATAGCCAAGAGAGTTGTTACATTGAGAAACTTGATTGGAACCTTGGAAAGAAGGACACAGGACATGCAGACAGAAATCAATAGGTTCCTGGAGAAGTTTGTAACACTGCAGAACAGAGGCCTCCCCAACATTTTGAGCAGCGTGGGAAGACTGCTCACCTTGGACAACTATAACAAGAGAATTGATGCCCATGCAGTAGCAGAGATTGCAAAACCTCCCAGCACTTCAAAGGACACAGGGCCAGCCACAGGGCAAATGATGTATGACAGAGTGGAGAACCTGTTTTTTCTCATGAATGAGATAGATCATCTGTTTGATACACCACCCAATTTCTTCAAGTTCACAGAGGCAGATGAGACTCTAGGGCAATTTTGGCACATCAACTGCCCACACAGGATGTCTGGAGGCATTTGACTCAGACAATTTTGGCGGGACAGAACCAATAGCGCAGAAGGAAAGAAACAGGTACATACAGTGACAATTTTGGGAATTAATACCCACAAGAAAAGACAGAGGCTGAGCCAACTCAGCCAGGCCAGTCACTCGCACCAGCAGCAGTCAAAGTCACAGCTGACAGGTCCGAGACATAGTGTACCAGCCTACAGTCGGGTTTTCTATGCATTAACTCCAAATATTCAGACCGACTTAGCTATTCTTATAAGCTAAATATCTTCTGACAGAGCATTAAGATGCCTGTGCTGTGTATTAAATGTGTAATAAATTTTCGACATAATATCTTAGATAGTTGGTGAGAATGTAAAGACTGAGATAACGCAGAACTCAGATATTTCTGTAGACCACCGCTAGTATATATAGACCCTTCACAGATGCTGAAGAGGTTGCTGGAATTTTCTCTGGGATAACTTCCATCTGCTGTAATATTTTGAGAGAATTAATACAAAGGAGGAATGGAACTTCCAGAAGTTTGGTGTATTTGATGTCTTGTGGTGAAGGATGCATGTTACAGGATTCCATGGGTGTTGCATAAAACTATAAGTATTCTCAAATCTCTTTGTCGTGTCTGTTTTGAGTCTTTTGTTCTCTTTACTGTTCTTATGTTTACACTTGATAGCAAGGTGAAAGGATAGTACCAGGATTTAACTATGTTTACCCTGGACTCAAACTGAGCTATTATAAATGTTTTCCTCTTATACAGTAACAGAATTGTAATTCTTAAATGCTGCAATTCAAAACTGTGTTTTATTATAACAGTCATTCTCAGGGATTCAACTTTGCCCTAAGACCTCTGTTTTCCCTTCTTAAAGCTATCTGTTGGGAACACATAGATAAATAGTGGAATTCTTGAATGCTTTCACTATTCGTGCTACCTGTTTCCAGTCTTTTAATCAAAAATCTGTTCTATTAAAACCCAAAATGGCCCTGTAAGTCCCATCTTTCATCTCAAAACTTCAAACACATACAGCTACAGACTCCATTGCCCAATGGTACTCAACTTCTCAGAAAACTACTTCACTAGAACCTAAAAGGAATTTCACCAACCAAACATAAACAAAACACAGTGCATAATAGCTAGCCTAAAACCCTACAGCAAACAGTTACAAATCATAAAGAGAGAGCCCTCTCTGATCACTGTTAGGCTAGAAGCGGTGATCCAAAGATTGGTTAGTGGTTACCCCGGCCGTATTCCCTTGGGAGTCATAGGGAACAACCTGGGTGTTAACATAATTGGCGACTCCACTGGGGAACTTAAGAATATTCAATCACTATCTATCTTCCAAAGCTTTCATCAAGCCTGAAACTAGCCAAGACATCTTAGGACTGTTTCTCAGTCTCAAGGAAGAGCTAACTAGGGAAACTTATCCTAGCCTTGAAACATATATAGTCATTCCAGAGTTCTTATTTTGCCCTTGTAAATACAAAACTTCTGTATAAAGTTCTGAAAGAACACTTAGAAGCTGGCTCCTAAAAGAAACCCAAGGCATACTAGGGCACACCCTGACCCTGATCAACCCATCATTGTTGATAACCCAAATATCATCCCAAAGAACATAAGGAAACAGCACAAGCAGGATAAACCTGCTGATTCAGATATAAGGTCAGACCAACCCATCCTCATTCCCACTCCTTGCAAAGTCCTTTTTCGTTCCACACCCAATTCCCCTAGTTCATCTTCAACCCCTCAAAGTCCTACCTTTCCATCTTCACCATCTGCACATACTCACTCAACCAGTTCTCCACTTCTTACCCATCTAATTAACCCCAGTACACCTGTAATCCCAGTTGTCCCATTTGTTCCTATCAACCCTATTAACCCTATAAACATGGCTAACAGATATGCACCATTGCAGATTCCAGCCAATGCTCCAGCCCTACCCCAAGATTATCAAACCAGACTCTCATTTTTTGATTCCCATGGCCCTTTGACAGCCATCCAGCATGCTAAAAAGATGCAAGACCACTTTGAGACCTATGAAATAGATGATGACAGTGTTAGAATGAGAATTTTTGTCCAAAGCCTAACTGGGGATGTCAGAACTTGGTTTAGATCCTTGAATGCAAATTCCATTGCAACCTCTGAAGTTCTATACCAGGAATTTACCAACAGATGGGAGAAAAAGAGAGATCCACACCATATACTTGGTGAATATAACACTATTAAAAGAGGTCCCCAAGAAACGGTGTTGGAGTATTGTGCTAGGTTTAACAACATATACAATGCTATTCCCCAGAACTTAAGGCCCCCTCCTGATTTGGCCCTTTATAACTTCCCTGATGGTTTTGACTCTGATATGGCCTATCAGTTGAGAGAAAGAGACCCTCCAACCCTTGCAGAAGCCCAAAGACTTGCAGTCACTGTAGAGGCCAACCTAATTGCCAAAAGAAACAGGGCAAAGCTGGAAAAGAAGGTTGGTTTCAAAGAAGAGCCCTCGGGCTTTGATCAGAAGTTGGATGCAATATTAAACAGTATGAAAAGACTAGGTGAGAGAGTGGAATCAGTAGAAAGAAAGTCATCATGGGAAGCACCACAAAACAATACTCCTAGAAACCCAAATTTTAGGAGAACACAAAACCCCAATACAGGAAAAACAGGTGCTGACCAAGATATCAGACCACCTTTTCAAGAAAATTATGCAGAAACTTCCTCGGCTAATCAGCTCAATGAAGATCCTGAGATCAATTTAATAGGGCTGGATGGTAAAAGCCATGTTTTCCTAACACAAGAAGACCATGATGAGGATGAAGACAAAACATTCCAAACACAATCAGGAGAATCCTTTGACTTTAAGCAAGGATATGATACTGCTGTCTACGAAGTCCATAAGCAGTACAAACTAAGAAGTCGGACTGTGAATGCAAATCAGCCAGAAAAGGTAAAGGAGAAACAGCAATCTAAAGAAGCCTCAGTCACTGAACCTAATGACAAAACAAACTTGCCTGCAAAGGAAGTAGTGGTTGAGGAGGTCACTGAATTTCTGTCCACACCACAAGAGCCCACAGCAACCTCATCCTCTCACCCAAATCCGAACATCACCCCTCAAGACATGGACATGGGGGGCAGGTTCCAAAATCAAGATGAAATCCAACCAGAAGATTCATTGAACAAGGAAAGGACTGCTGTCCGTGACCCTAAAATTCAGGTGGATAAACCCTTTGACCTAGGAACAGAGATTGGCAAGTTAAAGATAGCAATTCCCCTTTTAGAGCTAGCCAAGCATGACATATATAAGCAACAGATCAAGAAATCCCTTCAGCTCACCAACAACAGAGATGATGTAAATGTGCTAGATGACACTCCAGAATTACTGTTTGGTCCAGAGGTAGATGGAAAAACAGTAGTCACAGGGGTCTTACCTTTTTATGTCAGTTTGCACGTTCATGATAAAATACTGCACAATGCAATGTTTGACTCAGGTGCATCTCATAACCTCATGCCTAAAGCAGTCATGGAAAGATTAAATTTGGATATAACAAGACCATACAAAGACCTGTTTTCTTTTGATTCTAGTCAAGTCAAATGCTTGGGCCTGATTAAGGATTTGTGTGTGTCCTTGGTTCAATTCCCAACAAAACCATTTTAATGGATGTTGTTGTTGCCGATATCCCACCCAAATATGGAATGCTCTTATCAAGATCATGGGGAGCCAAGCTCCAAGGCTCCCTGCAATTAGACATGTCATATGCAACCATCTCTGTCTTTGGGCAACCCAAGAGACTTTATAGGGAAACACTCATGAAATACATGGTCAGCAGTGAAGAAAAGCCTCAAAATTTTCCAATATATGCTGTCCATTCAGACGTAGACCTTACATCCTCTTTAATGACAGCATAGGCTCTCGGGCAGTCACAATAGACGGAGACATTTAAACCAGAGCAAAACATCCATCAAACAAGTGGCACCTGCAAAAATTTAATCAGCCCAACAATACCCATTCACCCTCCTTTAGTTGTCAAAAATTGTCAAACAAATGATGAAATTATCCTAGGAGACAAATGGGAGAAGAAACCCAACTCATGCTCACACTGCCATCCCATGAAACAGAACCTCAAATCTCCTGAACAGCAAGATAGTCTGTGGATCCTAGAGTTTGATGGCTCAGTTAACAAGTTAGGGGCAGGAGCTGGAGTATGGATACATAACAAAGAGAAAGCCTGTGCACAAGGCAGAGCATATAGACTGAACTTTAAATGCACTAACAACATGGCAGAATATGAAGCTCTGCTACTAGGTCTCAAGATTGCTAAATCATTACAAGCACATAGCCTCTCAATCATGGGGGACTCTGATCTAGTAATTCAACAAGTAAAAGGGGATTTTGTCACCAATGACAAAAGATTAAGGTCCTACAGGTCTGCTGTAATTGAAATACTAGAAACTTTCTCCGAGTTTGTTCTCACAAAGATTCCAAGGGGCCACAATCTCCATGCTCACAGCTTGGCAACATTTGCCAGCACCTTCAAATTCCCACTACAACCCAACAATTGTTTCACAGCAGAAGTCAAATATAGGCCTTCTATTCCAAACAATGTCAAAGAATGGCAAGTATTTGAGAATGATAGGCAAATAAACAACTTTTTAACTTTGCAACAAGAGTTTACAGGATTAAATATTGACCTTGAGACAGCAAGTCAATCTCAAATTGTTGATGGAGCAAGTCAATCACAATTACAGTTTCAGCAATCTGCTCACCCAATGTCACCTAGGACAGCAAAACAACTACTCAGTCCAACCATTTTCAACAAAGAAAACATTCAGCAAATTCACCAAATTGATTATGAAGAGCTGGGCACTGCTGAAAATGAAATCATACAACTCAAAGACAATCTTCTTCCAGCAGGCCTTACCCCACTAGAGGACATTTTTGACTCAAATGATGTCCCCAGGAAACCAAAGATGCAGCCATTAGATGCAACAATTGAAGAATGTAATATTGGCACTATGGAAAAGCCTAAGATAGTCAAGCTGTCCGCCTCTTTGCCCCCCGATCAAAAGCCCAAATATGTTGATCTCTTTAAAGAATTCCAAGATGTCTTTGCCTGGGGATATGAAGACTTGAAGTCTTATGATACCTCTGTTATACAGCACACCATTCCCCTCAAGCCTAATCAAAAACCATTCAAACAAAAATTGAGGAGAATCAATCCTGTACTTCTTCCTTCCATTGAAAAGGAATTACAAAAAATGTTCAAAGCTGGGATCATAGCACCAATCAGGTTTTCTGAGTGGATTTCAAATTTGGTCCCTACAAGAAAGAAAACTGGTGAGATAAGACTCTGTGTAGACTTAAGGAATTTGAACCTAGTGTCACTCAAAGACAACTATCCCTTACCCAAAATGGACCACATCCTTCAAAGAGTAGTGGGAGCCTCAAGAATATCATTGTTGGATGGTTTCTCAGGTTTCAATCAAATCCTGGTACACCCTGACGATCAAGACAAAACTGCATTTACTACCCCATGGGGTACTTTCAAGTATGTGAAAATGCCCTTTGGATTGAAAAATGCAGGGGCAACATTTCAAAGAGCAATGGACATTGCTTTTGCAAAAGAAATTCATGATTTCTTGGTCATTTACTTAGATGATCTTACACCCTTCTCAAAATCTGACCAAGAACATTTGAAACATTTAAGACAGATTTTCATAACATGCAGAAAATATGGCATTTCCTTAAACCCCAAGAAGTCTTTATTTGGTTTGGAAGAAGGGAAACTTTTAGGACACATCATTTCAAAAGATGGCATAAGAATTGATCCAGATAGGATACAAGCGATCCTACAAATGCCTCCCTAGGAATGTCAAAGAGTTGCAAGGATTCTTAGGAAAAATCAACTTTTTGAGAAGGTTTATCCCAAATTTAGCAGAATTGATCAGACTACTAAACAATATGCTAAAGAAAGACTCAAAGGTCAAGTGGACTGTGGAAGCAAAGCAAGCCTTTGAAAGCATAAAACTGGCTTTAACCCAAACCCCGGTATTAACTAATCCTCAGTTTGACAAAGACTTTATTATTTTTTCTTTTGCTTCCCAGCATACTATTGCTGCTGTTTTATTGCAGAAAAATGATCAAGGGAATGAAAAGCCCATTGCCTTCTTCAGCAGAGCTCTTAGAGATGCTCCTTTGAAATACCAAATAATGGAAAAACAAGCCTATGCATTAATCAAAGCTATCAAAGATTTTAGGATCTATATCCTTTACTCTCATGTTGTGGCTTATGTACCGAGTCCTATTGTCAAAGACATTCTCACCCAAGAAAATTTAGAGGGTAGAAGAGGAAAATGGATTGCAAACATACTTGAATTTGACATTGAAATAAAGCCTACAAAGTTAATAAAAGGGCAAGGTTTGGCTAAGTTAATGACAGAATCAAATTTCCAAGCCTTAGATATCAACCAACTGGACAGTGAAACAGAGCTGGCGACTCCAAAGATCAACGTAGCCTTTGAACAATCTCCATGGTACTCTGATATCTGTTATGTGTTACAAAACCTGTGTGCTCCCCCAGGACTGTCCAGAACTAAGTCTAGGTTCCTAAAAATGAAAACATCCAAATTTTGTGTGTTAGATGAGAATCTACTCTGGAAAAACCATGAAGGTATTTTGCTGCACTGTCTTCTTGAGAATGAAACTGATAAAATTATGCAAGAATTCCATGCTGGAGACTGTGGTGGACATCTGTACTGGAAATCCACTGTGGACAAGATATTAAGGGCTGGTTATTACTGGCCCACTATGTTCTCAGATATGAAGAAATTCACAACATCATGCCACAAGTGCCAACTGTTTGAAGGCAAAAGACAGCTGCTGCCACTTCCTTTGAGGCCCATTTCAACAGAAAGACCTTTTCAACAATGGGGCTTGGATTTCATTGGAGAAATTCACCCCTCATCTTCAGGACAACACAGATGGATTTTGACTGCAACAGACTACTTCACCAAGTGGATTGAAGCTGCCCCATGCAGACAAGCAAATGATTTAGTAATCATTCAATTTTTGGAAAACAATATACTGGCTAGATTTGGCTGCCCAGAAAAGATAATAACAGACAATGCTGCTGCCTTCAAATCCAAGAAAATGATAAATTTCTGTCATAAATTTCACATTACTTTGGGCCATTCTACAGCTTACTATCCTCAGGGAAATGGTCTTGCTGAATCATCAAACAAAAGTTTGATAAACATCATAAAGAAAGTGCTAGAAGAGAACAAAAAGAACTGGCACAAGAAGCTAGTAAATGCTTTATGGGCAGACAGATTAACCACCAAAAGATCAATTGGGACCAGCCCATATCAGTTAGTTTATGGATTAGAGGCCAGATTTCCTTCATCACTAGGGGTGCCAGTTATGAAACTTCTACAAGAAAGTCAAGCAGAGCCAAATGACATGCAAAGAAGGATCAACCAGATAATCTGTTTACAGCAAACCAGAGAACAAGTTTTCAGCAGAGTGCAAATACTACAGGAAAAACTTAAAAAGGCCTTTGACAGAAGAACCAAAGCAGAAGATTTCAATATGGGAGACAAAGTTCTAAAGTGGGATGCAAGAAGAGAAGACAAAGGGAAACATGGGAAGTTTGATTCTTTATGGAAAGGACCATTTGCTGTCCAAGCAGTGCAAGGTAATAACACTTATTTCCTTAAAAGCTTGACTGTGACTGAACTAGATGAAGGTCCTGTCAATGGCAGGATGCTGAAGCACTATTATGATGGTTCAATATGATAAGGATCCAAAGGTTCATTGTATATATTCAGGCCTGTATATGTTTTCTATTTTTAGTTTGTATAAAGAGGTTTTCCCAAGTACTGCAACTAGCAGCAACAGGCAGATAATATCAGAGGTTCTCCAAGAAAGAAGCACACTATTTTGACAGGTTACATGCATCAGATCTCAAAGATTAAGATGGACATTCAAGGAACAAGGCAATCTGACCTGCTGTTCTTGGTCTTTCAAAAGAAAAACCATCCCCATGTGGAGCCACTGTTGGATACCTATAGTAATAGGTTTCATATTTCATGATTGATTATTGAAAATCCAAATATGCTCTGCTTTGTTAGCACAAAGATCCCATATTTCCGGGTAATCAGAGGTGTGTGAAATTACTTCAGATATTGAGAACCTTATTACATTTTTGTGGATGATTCAACAGTTTAATCTGGATCATGCCATGTTTCAATTTTGAGTTGTAGAATAGAGAAGGAAGTCTGTCCGAACAGCTTAATCTTGGCAGACAAGTAGTTCAGGTAGAGAAACAAAGGTTCCCAAAAGCCTAATCTGGGACCTTGGAAGAGATAAGGGTAGAAACAGATAGAGTAAAAAAGCCAAAGAAAAGAAAAGGCAATTGAGGGTTGCAAGTCTAAGTGCCCCTCCAAGAAGAAACTAAAAAATGTTAGGTGAAATAGTTGGGTAGGCAGTTGTGGTTGCAGAAAGGACAGGTTCACCATTACATAGTTGTCAAAGATATTTTGCCAAGGCAATGGACATATCAGCAGAAAAGGTGGTGAATTTCATGGATTCACAGCAGAAAGCATCACTAACATCATTTTTTCCCCCTTACTCCATCATTAACATCCCCTTTCTCAAAGATTCCCCTCCTTCACTTCACTAACTCCTAATTCTACTATTTAACTCCCTATTCTACCCCTTGCCCTAATAATAATAACACTAAGGTGTATAAAGCCCTAAATGTTATATATTCCCTCCCCTAGGCATAATAGCCGAGAAATCTGCAAATAGGGATCATAGTGGCATCTGGCCACCATGGTGAACCTATCTCTGATACTATCCCTTTGCTGCAGCTCATTTCCCCTCAAAAATACCTTTGCATGGGTATAAACCCCTCACTAAACCCCTCTAGCCCGCAAACCCTCCCCAAACCTTATAAAAGGCAAAATCCCGCCTTTAGCATGCCCCCAAATGCAAGCGCGGGTGGTCGGAGGTTAAAACATTGGAAACTATGTCAAAAACCCATAAAATGTTAATTTTTCCGCCGCCCTATCCGCCATGCACCTTACACCTCCGCCAGCCGTCGGATCAAGCCCTCCAGATCCGACGGCCCACCACAATATCGGATCGCCGTCCACGTCCGCGCGTTAACTCCCGAGAACATGACGTTGCGCCTCGTCATGCCTCTGCCACGCGTCGCCCGTTAGACCGTCTCGGAGCTCCCTCTGACACCCTGGGCACCGTACTCTAACCGCCCCGAGAGACCGTGACGGTTAGAGCCTTAACCGTAACCTTCACGGCCTAACCTCCGCCTGTCCGCTACTTGACCGTCCCGCCGCGTCCAGCTCACTGCTGACTGGACTGCCACCTCACCCCGTTGACCAGTCGTCTGCTGCCACGTCCTCCCCGATGACGTCAGCTGACGTCACATCACCGTGACCCACCAATGACGTCATGCTGACGTCATCCTATAAAAGCGCCAAATGGGTAAAAAATCGCATATTAACCAAATTCCGCGTGTTTTTTACCATTTTACTGTTGTGTCTGCTGAATTCTCTGTTTAACCGTCTCTGCCCGGATTTTCGCCAACCTGTGAATTCGACCAAGGCGACCGCTCCAGCACCTGCGCCACACCTTACCACGACTTCTGCACGTCGAATTACAGGTATTTACCCTGCCCTGCCCTCCATACGGCCTGCATTCTTCTCTAAACTACTCACAGGCACAATAGGACCGTAAAACAGACTTTTTCACCGCTAGAACCGGGTTATATCTCCACCATTGTCTCTGTGAAGTCCAAAAATTCCCTGCAGAGTTGTAACAAACTGCAATTCATCTAAAAACCCCTCAGCTCTGCGTTTCCCCAGCAAATTCACTACTAAATACCTCCGAACTACTACCAGAAGCTCACTTAGGCCCCAAAGAGGCTCTGTTACCAATTACCAGCAGTATTTCAATTTCTAGCTGGTAAATTCCCCTCTGACAATTCAAAAAATCAAGTTATTTTCCCACTAAGGGCAGTCTGCAGTCTGTTTTTGCCAGTCACTTGTCAAATTGCAATATTTGCCCATTCAGAAGCTATGGAGACCCCTATTGCATTAAATATCAAGCCTATCAATGCTCCTCACCGAGAACTAGCATGGCAAGCCCTGGGAGACATGGATTACCAGATGTTGGACTGGTTTCCTATGGGAACTAAGTATAATATCCAAATGTTAAATGAACTGAGAGCCCAGCACATGAGTGGAGCAGATATCCTGGGAATTTGGGAATCAAATTTGCCCATATACAACCTTCCCCAAGTTAATCCCATGCCAGA
The DNA here is from genome assembly GCA_031772625.1 of Pinus tabuliformis. Lineage (NCBI taxonomy): Eukaryota > Viridiplantae > Streptophyta > Pinopsida > Pinales > Pinaceae > Pinus > Pinus tabuliformis. Next base: position 493,580,107 of record CM062812.1, on the reverse strand, counting down.
GCTTATCTACAGTTGCCAAGAGCGCTATGACCCCAGCCAAAGGGCAGTCATTAGCCCCACAGGCCTAGTCCTGTTTCAGATCACTCCAGAGAGTATAAATCAGATGCTGCATTTCCATACAGCCAAGAAGTTGACCCCTCTTTCCATGCAAGATTTGATAAAGAGAGGAAATAACCTGTCTAATGACCAGATTGTGAAGATTAACCAGCTATTTGTCACACCTAGCTCTGAAGCAGTCAGAACCCCTCCCATTGGTTACCAATACCTGAATGAGTTGGGCAGGATGATGGTGGACTTGATTGGATATGTCCTGGGATTCAGAGGACTGGAAGATGTAGATGACTGCATATTGGCAATGCTGTCCATATTTGCCCCGGGTAAGCCTCCAGCTATCCACTATGATTATGCAACTTATATAGCTGAGAAGATTCATGACCAGTTCATGAACTTGAAGAGGGAGAGGCTGTTCAGATACACATCCTACATATACCATCTGTTCTTGTTCAACCAGCCAGCTACCTTCTCTGTCCCTTTGAGGCCACTCAACGCCCAAGGAACCCCAAGATCAGTTGTTTTTTGGACCCCTGTGTTCCATCGTACCTCACTATCACCTTATACATACTGTGAGTTTATTGATTTATTTGTTCATCCAGCCCTAGCAGTGCTGCAAGGTGCCCCTTCTCCTAGACTGACCGATGACATGAAAAGAATTCTTCATTTGAACAAGCTTTACAACATCGGCAACTGGTACTTCTACCAGAATCACACAGTCATTAGGGTGTATGGATGTGAATTAAATCCATTTAGGCTGCCAAGGTACGTTCCCATGAGACTGTTTGCCTTAGAATATTTCAGGCAATTTGGGAACTCAGATTACCTACACTTTCAGAGTAAAAACAAGAAATCACAGTTGAAAGTGAGAAATCAGCTAGGTCCCTTCTTATACAACAGGAAGGAAGAAGGCTGGAAAGAGGCAGACAGGATCCTGGAAGGACTCCAGTTGAAAACTAGTTTTGAGTGGATTCCATATGACCCTAACCACTCTATTTCCCTCAGGAGGATCAGGTATAAGTTAGGCAACTATGCTCATGCCAGATTACCTGAAATTGAAAAATATGCAAATGCACCAGATTGGGAAGAGGGCACATTAGTAGAGCAAATGACTAATGAAGAAATACTTGAGCAAGAGGCTAGAAATGTCCAAAAACAAGCTGACTTGGAAACTTGTGGACAGGTGCCTATTTCCTACAGAAGGCAAATTGGGGCAGCCACCACAACACCAGCAACACAACAGCGAGCTGCCGAGCAGACAACCCAAGCAGCAAGCAAGGACAAAGGCAAACTCAAACAGGTGGAACAACCACCTATATTAACAGAAGAACAGGTTGACACCTTGCTACAGCAGCAAGAAGAAATGGAAGAACGGGAGTTGGGGCAACAACAAGATAAACCACAAACTAGTGGGCAGCAGCCATTACAGCAAAATAAAGAGACAGATTTGCCCGGTTCTACAGAACAGCAGCCCCAAACAGAGTTGCCTCCAAGAACAGACATCAATGTGGACAACTCAGTCCTCCAAACACCTCAGAAGGAGGACTTAACCAGAAAGAGAGAAAGAGAGACTCCCCAGACTTCATCCTTTATCAGAGGAGAGAAGAGACAAAGATTGAATGACTCCCAAGAGGAGGACATAGCAGTAAGGCAGGCCATGGGCATGGGCCCACCCAGTGGAGAACTCTCGGCCAGCTCATCTCAAAGAGGACCAGATATGACAATGGGAGGAGAGGTCAGCTCTTCTGGCCAGCATAGAGGGGAGCACTCAAGTATAAAGCAGCAGTTCATAGAAATCAAGAGAAGGAGTGATCCCATAAAAGTGCAACTCTATGATCACTTGTTAAAACTAGCTCCCAGCAACCAGCAGAGACTAATGTCTGCTTTTGATGTGAGTGAGGGCAAAATGATAATGAGCCATTTTGTGCCCACAACTCTACATCCTCAGTCCACCTCAGACTATTTGAGAACAAATATGGAGGTTCTGGCTAAAGATATTCACCCCATGGATAAGATAGAGTTACACAAGCAAACGGGTGAAATGGTGTATGCCTCCCTGGCAGATGAGACACTGGAGAATTACAAGTTAAAGAGCAGCCTAGACAATACATCATCCCAGCTAGAATTGGAACGAGCATCCTCACAGGCCAAGGACAACAGGATCAAATCCTTGGAGGAGGTAATCATAGAGATTGGACATGATCCCAAGGATGTCAAAGGCATCCAAGAACTGTTGAAAATAAGGGATGCAGACATGGCAGCCCTAAGAAAGAAAATCAAGCTCCCGGCCACCATCCATCCACAAACAGATGAAGTTGCCCAGCAAAGGCAAGAAAAAGATACCACAGACCTGCTGGTATCCTTATACAAAGAGCTGGTTAGGACTCAAGACCAGCTAGGACAAACTGAAGCTGCAAAGGCAGCACTGCAAGAAGCCATGAAACAGAAAGGGGAAGGTCAATCCTCCCAGCCTCCTCCATTAATAATAAATCTTGAGGAAACACCTCCGATCATCACTCCTCCTCCTCAGCAAACAGGAGCTACGGCATCATCCACAGCCCCCACAACAACATCAGAGCAAGCTGCTAGCCTAGATATGCAGAAGCTACAAGCAGAGATCCGAGCTATGGAAGCTCAAATGAAAGAGCTGGATGGGCTCAAACAGAACTTGGCTAATGTTCATGAGAGATTTGATAAAAGCAAACAAAATGAGGCAGCCAAGGAAAGAGAGGTGAAAACTCTTAAGAGAAGGATTGCTGAGCTGGAAAAAGAGCTTGCACTGGAAAGAGTGACAGCTGATATGAAAGCAGTGTTGTGGAGCAACATTGGGAGATCCATTGCCAAACAGTGGCAATACATTGAAACCATGGATGAACAAATGGTGCTCATCACCAAGGCTAACAAGGAGATACAAAGAGCAAGGGCAAGCCTTGGGCACATGCCAGAAGCAGCTACCAGGATGATCAATATCCTGAATTACAAGACCAGCACTCAATTGGCTACCATGGGAATCAACAACAGGACAGAAACAATTGCCATAGCCAAGAGAGTTGTTACATTGAGAAACTTGATTGGAACCTTGGAAAGAAGGACACAGGACATGCAGACAGAAATCAATAGGTTCCTGGAGAAGTTTGTAACACTGCAGAACAGAGGCCTCCCCAACATTTTGAGCAGCGTGGGAAGACTGCTCACCTTGGACAACTATAACAAGAGAATCGATGCCCATGCAGTAGCAGAGATTGCAAAACCTCCCAGCACTTCAAAGGACACGGGGCCAGCCACAGGGCAAATGATGTATGACAGAGTGGAGAACTTGTTTCTTCTCATGAACGAGATAGATCATCTGTTTGATACACCACCCAATTTCTTCAAGTTCACAGAGGCAGATGAGACTCTAGGGGCAATTTTGGCACATCAACTGCCCACACAGGATGTCTGGAGGCATTTGACTCAGACAATTTTGGCGGGACAGAACCAATAGCGCAGAAGGAAAGAAACAGGTACATACAGTGACAATTTTGGGAACTAATACCCACAAGAAAAGACAGAGGCTGAGCCAACTCAGCCAGGCCAGTCACTCGCCACCAGCAGCAGTCAAAGTCACAGCTGACAGGTCCGAGACATAGTGTACCAGCCTACAGTCGGGTTTTCTATGCATTAACTCCAAATATTCAGACCGACTTAGCTATTCTTATAAAGCTAAATATCTTCTGACAGAGCATTAAGATGCCTGTGCTGTGTATTAAATGTGTAATAAATTTTCGACATAATATCTTAGATAGTTGGTGAGAATGTAAAGACTGAGATAACGCAGAACTCAGATATTTCTGTAGACCACCGCTAGTATATATAGACCCTTCACAGATGCTGAAGAGGTTGCTGGAATTTTCTCTGGGATAACTTCCATCTGCTGTAATATTTTGAGAGAATTAATACCAAGGAGGAATGGAACTTCCAGGAGTTTGGTGTGTTTGATATCTTGTGGTGAAGGATGCATGTTACAGGATTCCATGGGTGTTGCATAAAACTATAAGTATTCTCAAATCTCTTTGTCGTGTCTGTTTTGAGTCTTTTGTTCTCTTTACTGTTCTTATGTTTACACTTGATAGCAAGGTGAAAGGATAGTACCAGGATTTAACTATGTTTACCCTGGACTCAAACTGAGCTATTATAAATGTTTTCCTCTTATACAGTAACAGAATTGTAATTCTTAAATGCTGCAATTCAAAACTGTGTTTTATTATAACAGTCATTCTCAGGGATTCAACTTTGCCCCTAAGACCTCTGTTTTCCCTTCTTAAAGCTATCTGTTGGGAACACATAGATAAATAGTGGAAATTCTTGAATGCTTTCACTATTCGTGCTACCTGTTTCCAGTCTTTTAATCAAAAATCTGTTCTATTAAAACCCCAAATGGCCCTGTAAGTCCCATCTTTCATCTCAAAACTTCAAACACATACAGCTACAGACTCCATTGCCCAATGGTACTCAACTTCTCAGAAAACTACTTCACTAGAACCTAAAAGGAATTTCACCAACCAAACATAAACAAAACACAGTGCATAATAGCTAGCCTAAAACCCTACAGCAAACAGTTACAAATCATAAAGAGAGAGCCCTCTCTGATCACTGTTAGGCTAGAAGCGGTGATCCAAAGATTGGTTAGTGGTTACCCCGGCCGTATTCCCTTGGGAGTCATAGGGAACAACCTGGGTGTTAACATATAGGGTTTAATGTTTTTCATTTTTTTTGTCAAATGGTCCATAGGTTAGGGTTTTACCCATCACACAATATTCACTTGTTGGAATTACAGTGGTGCATCTCAACTTATTGGAGCTTGAATTCTTCCACAATTCCAGGTTATCACTAACTTAGATTTTCCATTTTGACTCCAAGGATTCATCGAGGGGTCACAGGGGTTTTATCCACTTATGGTGAAGCCCTTTTATACACAGCTACCGAATTGTCTTCTACATATGCTGGAGGTTGTTACAGTCTTGGGCCTTACAGGGCTCGCCCTGTCTGATTTCAGGCTTATGAGAAAGATTATGTGTTTTATTATCAAGAATTAGAATTCAACTTACGATTTGTAATATTTCATTGTGCATGCCACATGAAAATTCATAACTTTTAATTTATAATGTATACATAATAGTTGTTCTTATTAAACCCTTATAGGAAATTTGGCATTATTTTTTACTTGAGTTTTATAAACCCTATTGCCTATGGGTTATTTCGATAATATTGTTTGTTGGTTTGTTGTTTTTGTTACACCCAGTTATTTAGACTTTGATTATACTTTAGATAATGTGCATGATTCTTTTAATTCTTTCTTGTGATTTACAATTATGTAACATTGTCTTCCTATTGAAGCTTTTCCTGTACTTTTCTTTTTTCTGCAGAAACAATATCGACAGTGACTCTTTACACTATATATATATATATATATATATATATATATATATATATATATATAGATATATATATATATATATATATATATATATATATCTATATCTATATCTATATCTATATCTTTTTTTTCCAAGGAAAAAAGCGAACTTTTTTATAAGAAGTAAAAAAGTTACATAGCACATGAGTTAACATTCTGCAACAGAACTACCTGGACAAGGCAAAACTCCTCTGAGGAGGATCATCAGCACCCCTTCCAAGTGCTAGTCAGAAAAAACACCTGTTTGCTACCTGAGCAGTCATATCCAGAGAGAGACAAACTGAAAGAAACATAAAGTCACCTGGGCCTCCTTACATAAGGAAAACAGCCCAAGTACACAGATATATATATATATATATATATATATATATATATATATATATATATATAATATATATATATATATATATATATATATATATATATAACGGTCTCTGGGGTTTTTGAATTAGTATTTCAAATTTTGTTGCTTGGTTTGGAATTACTAGGTGAGGCCTGTTTACAGGATTTGCTTTCCCTCTCCATATTCTCTTGTCAATCTCAGGACTATTTCTAGGTTGTTGAAAATTTCTCGACTATGCCTAGAGACTAATATGACTCACATTTAAAGATAAATATTATACCATACAATTTTACATTTATTCACAACAATACATTTTCACCAGAAAAGGGTTACATACAACAATTTAGAGAAACAAATTCACATCTAAAAATAAAATATATACATGACATGCAACATACACATAACACTTATCTATTTAACTAGTTTAGGTTGCCATGAAAATCATGGGGGGGAATAATTCTCCACCCAACCACTGAGAACCGGTAATATCTACCAGAATCCCATCTAAGCCAATTTCATTTCTAGAATAGTTTTCTTTAACAAAGACCTTATTAGGTCCACTAGGGCTTCTCTGACCACACTAGGTCCAGACTAGGGTTTCACTGACCACACAGGGTTCATTTTGGAATTACATTGGCCAACTAGCTCAAGAATTCCCTTTTGGCAGCATCCCGCCTCCCTCGATTATGTCTTATCTTGAGGGCATTAAGCTAAACAACTTTCATGTTCCTCCCTTTGGTCCCCTCCATCCAAGCTCCAAGTTCATAAGGTTTCCTAAGGCTTTTTATCCTCTCACCCTCTTGGCTCCCTTTCCTTAACTAATATGATTTATCTCTTAGGGAGAGGGATAACTGTCTTCCAACTGTCTCATATGTGAAACTCTCATTTAGCATATTTTTCCACTGTAATTTTCATGGCTGACCATATACAATATTTATTAATGAAATTTAGAAAAATAAACATTTATGTTTATCACTTATTCATACCAAGCCTTCAACATGACACACATTCTACCAAGTAACTTTAACAAAATTAAATTAGAATATTTACAATTCACTAGAGGGTATTACACCAGAATCACACACCACACTCATACTGGGATGTAGAATGTGCCTCTAAACGCAATTAATAATAATAATAATAATAATATAATTTTTGTTATTTTTTTATTTTTTTAAATGTGAGATGTATCATGAGGTGAATGTTTTGATCCCTACCAAAATTTATCAACCATTTAATTTATATAACTATTATGCTCTAATTGTATATTAGTATATATTTTTAAATTTATAATTATTATAATTTAATTATTATGTTGATTATTTTAAAAATACCATTATTTTTCTTATACAAATTTAAAACACAAACACAAAAGTTCATAATTCTTATCAGATCGCCCTCCCAGCAAACAAAAAATTTCATAATGCATTTCATGTATCTTTGTTAAATAAATATGTACATGACCCAACTCATATAATTGATTGAAATGTTATACAAGTGGAACTAGAGGAGAGTTCCTAGTAGAAACGAAACATATTATAAACATGAGGTAGTCACATTCTAGAATAGAGACATAGCTCAAATAAAAGTTCAATGGAAACATTTCAGTCCAGAAGAGGTGATTTGGGAGTTGGAGGGTGATTTTAAGGAAGTATATCCATACTTGTTCAGTAAGTTGAAATAAATTCCAGAAAATAAAATCAGACATTGGGATGGTGTTAAATTCAAGCAGGGGAGGATGTGATATGCCTTGACTTGAAGTTTATGTCAAAATAGTTTGTACATATATTTTTTCCTATTGATGTTTAAATTTGAAATACCTATGAAGACCTTATTTATCATTATTTTATTACTAATAATGAATAATTTGAAATTTGTATTTAATATGTTAATAATAAATAAATAGGTCTATAAAATTAATGTTGGAGTACACTTGGATGAAAGAGATGAGGTTGAAAATTGATGATGTATATTAATTACCCATTATTAAGTCCTAGGTATTTAATCCAGAAATATTAGATCAATTGTGAATTAAGGAATTGACCAATATATTACTTTGCTAAAAGACAAGATCTTGTAATTGGGAATGGGAAGTAAAGCTCATAAACGAGTTAGTAACTACCTACTACCTATTGGTGAGGTGGGAGTAGTTACCAACTACCAAATGAGTGGTATATGGTTAACAAAATGTTTACCTTTGTCTTCCTTCTAAAAAAAACTCATGCAATCTTGGGGAGAGTTGGTGAAGAAGCAAGTGTAAAAGGACATAAAGTAGTGTCAATCAAGGATAGTTTGTAGACTTGTGCTTGGGGGGATACATCTTGCAAGAAGTATCAAGGTTGGGAGGAGCTGATTACTCTAATATTAATTTTCTAGACTCATTTTGACAAGTTTGTACCCATAAAGTTTTATCATTTGAATGAACACCTAATGATGGAAAATAATATGATGTTCTGTTGCATATTGATGTAATTTTTTTATCCTAGAAAACCTACACATATAGAATGCATAGTGGTTATTTTGCAAATTAAATTATTTATTACATTATTTACTCAATCCATTTAAGGAAAAAAAACTATGAAAGAAAGCCTCTAAATGATAGGTTGTACTGAGCTATAAATTCTCTGTGTATATATATATATATATATATAGTATAGTATAGAATTCAAGTACTTGTTGTTAGCATAAGAATTAGGAAAGGTAAGTATGAAATGATAAGTTATAATATAAATAGTATAGATTCTAGTTATTTAGAGTCCAGAAGAGAACAAAAAAACAAGTTGTAAAGAAAATTTAGTAGTTAACACCCTACAAATATAAAACTCATTCAATGTAAATTGAACTAATAGGTGAAGAGGAAGCTAATTTTTCAGTATATAATGAAGATATGTTGTTCAAAGGCATACTTTACTTGCCTACAACATGGATCATTGTGAAAAGAAATATAAAACAGAACAATGATGTCTCTAAAACTCAATGATTGTTTCCAATGTAATCAAATAATCAGTTGTCAATGCAACTCATTCACAAAACCAGAACTTTTTCAAGTCGAGTTTAAGGATCATTTGTTAGTCCAAGCAAGTTGAACGATCCTACCCATGATGCATTTTCATAATCATGTAACCAATGTTAAACCTTCAACTTGTATACAATTGACCGAAAGAAACATTTCTTGGGATTAACGGGCTTAATCAACAAAGGGCATAATCGACCACGTTTACATTAGGTTTCAAGCCTAATTCCAAATGGATTAAAACATTATAATTCATCAATAAGAGGTTATTTCATAAGGAATTTCAATTTATTTAGTTGAAAATTGTTGCAACTTCTAAAATCCATAGGGTCACCAGTGAACAGAGGTTCATCATGTCCAATCAGTGGAGTGATCGATGCCAATTCAGACATTCCATCAATTATATTGATTTTGAATTTGACCCCTAATTACTATCCCTGGAAAATTCTACCTTGAATATGTTCTCAATCTGTTAGGAAAGCACAAATAATTTGCAACAATCATTTATATGGAAAGTGTTTACACTGTAGAATTCGCAATGAAAAATCAACTTATAGTTTTAGTGCAGACCTATAGTAGCCCTTAAGGACAACCCTAGGTCACCTCTAAGTTACCTTCATTGCCTTCATTCTTAGACTAAAGTTAGTTTATTTCGTCGTTCCACAAGTTGTTGACTTGTTTTGACCTCTAAGCCTAGGGTGGAACGATACCTCTATCTCGTGGATATTCTACATGTGAGCTTCAAACACATCCATTTCTCTAGGAAGTGACATAGACAAATGGAAACTCCCTTTCACCACTTCTTGCAATCAGAGTTTCAGTGCTACCAATTGCAATTTCACTTGTGTCATTCTTGCGGATCCTTTTGCTCCACCTGGAGTTGACTCTAGTCTCATTCCTCATAACCATTTGATCTTGAACACCTTTACTACATCTAGCTACTCAACATTGAAAGGAAACATTAACCATCCCTTCACTTGAGTGTGGAAACATAGTGTATATATAGCACAAAATTTTACAAAATATTGGCTCAAAAAGTTCCTATATCTCCCTTTTCTTTTGTGAGTGTGTGTGTGTGTGTGTGTATCTCTCTCTCTCTCTCTCTCTCTCTCTCTCTCTCTCTCTCTCTCTCTTTATATATATATATATATATATATATATATATATATATATATATATATATATATATATTGATTTTATTTTTTTTAGAAAGACAATGATAAAATAGCTACAACACCATTTTTTAATAGACTTTTTCAAGTTGTTGAAAAGTGGTGGTGCTACCAAGTTGAAGGGATCTGAATGGATGTTACAACATCAACTGTTACAACATTTTCAGAAAAATTAACATTGATAGTTGTTATGGCATCTATTATTACAACTTCTGCTATTACAACATTTGTTGTAACGTTCATTGTTTCAGTAGTTTCAATAGCAACATTTGTTATAACATCAACTTTTACAGTAGTTTCAACATTTTCAATAGTAATGGGTGTTACAACATCAATTGTTACAACATTTTTAGCAGATTTAACATTGACAACTATTATGGCATTTGTTGTTACAACATTTGCTATTACAATGTTCTGTGGCAACCCCACCCATGGTTTTATCATAAATGCATTGTAAATATTTTTACAAATATGTGAAATTAAGAAAAAGGGATTGAGTCAAAGGGACATGGGTTTCAGAGATGGGGAGGAGGATTTCTTGCTTGGGAGGTTGAGGTTTTCTTGTGGAGAAAATATGAAATGTTTGGGGAAGTCATTAAAAGTTGGTTGGGGCATGAATTAATGAACTGGTTGTTAAAATTGAATGAACTACAAGGAAGGAAGGTACATAGGCCCATGCAATTGGGAACATTTACAAGGAAAAGGGACAAGAAACCAAGTGGGGAACTATGCAGTGTAAGAAAGCAAGGACGAAGAAGTAAATGAAAGAAAGGAAAAGAAGGAAAGGCATGGTATTCAAATTCATGTTGAAGGAAAGAGGAGACACAATTCGAGCAACAGAAAAACAGAGAAACCTGGTTCGATTAGTAGGAAACACAAAATGGGAGAGGAGAGAAGGGGATTGGCTCTTAGTTTCCGTGGAGGCTATGGGTTGAGTTTCTAGTCTCTGGAGCCCTATAACAGTTTTGGGTTCCCTGGAGGTTGTGGGTTGAAATAGGATCCCTAGGGCCCTGTAATAGCTTGGGATCCTAGGGGTTGTTGGTTGAGACAGTCTCTAGAGCCCTTTACCAACTTGGGTCCCTAGAGGCTACGGGCTGGGATGTAATATATGGAGTCCTGTAACAACTTGGGTCTGCTGGAGGCTCTGGGTTGAGTTAGAAGGCTATGGAGCCCTAAACAACTTGGGACTATATTAAAGACCTTGGTTACTGCATTATAGTTACAATGGATCCTAGATTCCTTGGAAGAGAGTGAATCACTGTGTATGAACTTGGGGTGAGGAAAGAACATTTGGAATCCTTGTGTTAAGAATATGGCAATGTCGACTGGTGGGATTGAGGAAGAGTCCCTCTGGATTCCCTGTTTCCGTTGGCAGTTGGAGTTCTAATACCTTAAGCAAGAACCCCCCTCAAAATCTGGAATCTTGCTTAGGGGTAGCAACTGGAAGTAAGTTTAGCTTCAACTTTCTATGGTTGGGTGGAGAGTCCTTGTCCCAGACTTAGTTTCCATGCAACTTTAAAGATAATTATATGTTTGTGTTTCTTAAATATTAATGAACTTATGATGCATTTTTGGTTGAAATGGTTTGGATTATTTTTGGAGTGTAACAACATTGTTAATTGGATGAGCATGTGGATGCCTTTCTATGCAGAGATAAATTTATAGTTATGATAAATAAATGCATACATAAACACATATTTCACACCTCCAAAATGAAAAGTGTTTATAAACAAATTGAACTAGTGTATGCATTTGAAATGGAATGAAGTGTTGTGTTAAATGCTCATTACCGCAGTTCATAAGATATACTATGTAGCAAAATGTGTAATGTTGTATACAATAAATTAACTTGAGTCATGTTCCTGCACCAGTATCATGTCTTGGGGTAAATGCTCATTCAACTTTATTAACATTGCATATGTAAGTAATACAAAGATGTCATGAAACACCACATGCAATGGAAGGATCCATAAGGATATGGAATAAAAACTTAGAACATTGGGCACATAGACCCTTTTTATTAACATAAAATAAGTACACAAGAGATCATCTTCTTGGTAGGGTCTGTACATATACATGGATATTCCTTCATCGGGCTATAAGCCTTTGAAAGAGACCAAAAGGTGTTGAGTCAATGATGGAAGGGTTATCCTCCCTTTAAGTGTAGGAATAGTTGAAACCCATGCAGGCAGACTTCGTCAACCTTGCATTATAAGTAGTCTGGATATCCTCTATTTGCATCAAGGTGTAACTAGCTCAGCCCTAAAAGTATTTGCATATCACCATGGAGTTTCTTACAAGCTTGATTTGAAGTCCGAAAGCTTTGGTGTGTGACAGACGAGGTGGAGACCTTTCAGGAGTTCACATGCAGCCGATGGTACGTAAGGGCTACAAGAACACTTATGCCAACATGTGTGGGATTCCCTATCTGAGAACGGGGAATACAGAAGGGACAAAAACTCCTTAGAGTTGGATTGGTTCAAGCTAATGAGGGTAGCACCATAGGGCACTTAATTAGCCATCGACATTGGCACCAAGTACTAGCATTGATCTGGAGGTCTATACGATCTCTGAGACAGAGCCATGGTTCAAATAAATATCTTAGGGAAATTATGGTCGGGTCGAGACTTTCTCTTATGACGGTCATAAAAATGCCCTTTTGATGGATTGCTTAAGGTAGGTTCGAGATCCATTAGTTAATCCATGGAAGAGATTTAAGACACGCTCAATGCGATGTAGGAGGACAAGCCTTAAACTTATAACAAAAACTCGGCAAAACCTTACACCACTCCAAACCCTAGCCGTGGAGACTGTTCATTAGTGCGACTTGATTTTTCATTTAACTCAATTGGACGAGGAAGTGACGATGTGGCCGGAGGTACAAACCTGGAAGATTACCCCGAAGGATTAGGTGGTGCAATTATGGGATTGATGTGATGATGTTATCTAGGATGAGGTGGCTAACGCTTGCCCAGAAGTTCTGTGATTGGTCAGAGGTGGACCCTCTTGATAGGTTGACGACGGGTTGATGCGGTGAGTGGAGGTCATTGCATTCAACAGGGCCTTATATATATATATATATATATATCAAGCATGTAGAGTAACAACTCTAGTTGCATGACGAGTCAGGAAGTCAAGTAGAGTTAAGAGGAAACAAATAAATAAATATGTTTTACCCCATTCCTCTAACAATACTAGGGGTTGGGTGATGTTACACATATGTTGTTACATCATCCACTTCTTAATCCATTATTACCTACAGTTGTGCTTCTCAATTTGTTTTATTGATCCCCCAAGTGTTGGTGTAGTGTTAGGTGGTAGAAACACCTCTTCGGCTACCCACTTTCAAGCTTTGACAAGAAAAATGAAATGGAGTTCTACCCCCTCAATTATTACATTATTTTTTGTTATAATATCCATTGTTACAACATCTAATGTAATGGTCACTCTTTCAGTAGTTTCAATAGTATCAGTTGTTACAACATCAACGTTTACAACAATTTCAACATTTTCCATAGTAATAGGTGTTACAACATCAGTTGCTACAACATTTTCAACATATTTAACATTGAGATGTTGTTATGGCATCTATTCTTACAACATCTATTGTTACAATATTTTCTTTTCAATCCGTTGTTACCTATGTTTGTGCTTCTCAATTTGTTTTCTTTATTCCCAAGTGTTGGTGTAGTGTTGGGTAGTAGAAACACCTGTTTGGATGCCCACTTTCAAGCTTTAACAAGAAAGATAAAATGACTTGTTGTTACAACATCCGCTATTAAAATATTTATTATGGCATCTATTATTACAACATATGTTGTTACAACATCCGTTGTTACAACATCTACTTCTTAATCTGTTGTTACCTATGTTTGTGCTTAATTTTTTTTCTTGATCCCCCAAGTGTTGGTGTAATGTTGGGTGGAAGAAACACCTCTTTGGCTGCCCACTTTGAAGCTTTGAAAAGTAATATGAAACGCCTTTCTACCCCCTCTACTGACATCCATTGTTACAACATTCATTGTTACAACATCTGTTGTTACAACATTTGCTGTCATAGTCACTATTTTAGTAGTTTTAATAGTAGCAAGTGTTATAGCATCAACTTTTACAACAATTTCAACATTTTCAAGAGTAATGGGTGTTACAATATTTTCAACAGATTTAACATTGATATGTTGTTATGGCTTACAACATCCGTTGTTACAACATATGTTTCTCAATTCGTTGATAACTATATTTGTGCTTCTCAATTTGTTTTCTTGATCCCCCAAGTGTTGGTGTAGTGTTTGGTGGCAGAAACACCTCTTTGGTTGCCCATTTTCAAGCTCTTACAACCAAGATGAAATGACTTGTTATATAATCCTCTGTTACAACATATTAGTTATAACTTATTTGAAATTTATTATCATATCTACACTTTGATATGATGTAATATGATTATTATTTCATTTTATATGTTGTAATATTAGATATATAACAGAGAAATTAATTATTGCATGAAATAAATAATAATTTTTTATTCTAAATGTTTTTTTTGTAGAATAATGATCTTCCAAAAGATGTGAATGCTCCTCATCACATAGATCCAGATCATGTTGGGTTTGATGCCGAGATGGAAGATGATGGCTCATGATGACATAGATACAGATGATAACGAGGTCGTTGCCTATACAAAAGATGATGATGTTGATGATGATAACAATGGCGATGATGATTATGAGGTAGTTGTTGGTAGCAGATAGTGACATTCATGATCATATAGACTGCATCATGGATAATTTTTGATATATTGTTATGATGTCAATTTTCATGGTTACTTTCATATGTATTATTTTCACGACCTCTTGTATCCTATTATTGAGTTGTATCTTTTTTACGTGTATCATTTCGATTTATATCATTTGGACATGACATATCATATTGACTTGTATCATTTTGTCTTACATAATTCATCATTTTCATTTATATCATTTGTACATGATGTATCATTTTGACTTATGTCAACTGTTGGACATGCATCATTTTCACATGTTATTTTTTTAAAAACGAATGAGTATATTTCTATTAATAAAACTGGAATATGGTTAGTGCCATTACATTCAAAAGCATCGAAATTTCTAGACTCCTCCAAAATTTCTCTGACCATTATATTTGGGTATGCAATGCTTTTTTTTTAATCAGATTTAGTACATCATTATTCTTGTAATTTCTCCAAAATATCCCATTAATACTTACCTACCTACATAACATAATATACCTATCTATAATTATGAAATTAACTATCTGGTTCCCTCCACATTGTTCTAGCCAAGTTCCTTCGTAGTAACCTTGTCCACTTCCTCCTGCTGGAATGGTTTCGTTTCTCCTTGCTGCCTCTGCTGTTGCTCCAACTCTTGTTGATCGGGAAACACCATAGGGAGAGCATCTCCCTCACCAATCACTATATCCTATTAACCATTGTCACTGAAGTCAAATATTTGTTTTAACACTGAAACAACTACAGTCTCCACATTGACCTCTGAGTTCTCCCCCTTGTAATCAAGATTTTATATCTTGGATATGATTACCTCCATTGTCAGTTGCAAAATTTCAACATATTTTTTCAAACCTTCTAATTGACCCATTACCATAATGAAATGAGAGCGAGCCTCAGAAATTATTTTCCCACCTGCCTTAGAGATCATCTCCTTGATTTCTTGCTTGAATGCCCGGTCAATTTCATATGGGGAGCCACCAACACCATTGCCCGACAAGCAGAAAGAATGTATGGAGAGCCATTGTGCATGAGTTCTGCACAACCATACTTTTATAGCCATACTTAAATCCAAAATGATGGTGGCGGAAGTCCCATCGAGTTTAATGTTGTTTGCATTAACAATTGTGAATTCATTGCAGCTTGGTCTGGACCATAAACACACACGACCGAACTAAGTTGTTCTTTCTGGGCCATAGAAATATCAAATCCTTTACTTATGAAATCCCACCTAACCACATGCTTAGTATTAGTCCTTACGTTTAATCATCTATTGAATGAATGGCCCATCAGTCTGTTGGAGCGATCATTGATGAGCTTTTGTACCATGAAATGACTACTGAATCTATGCAACCTATTAGTCATATTATCTTCCTTAATTACCATTAAGCATCTCGAGATCCTTGAGTCATGAGAAATCATGGTATGTGACATATAATTGTTATGTCACCCTCCTCCATCAACTCGTCTTGAACCAAATTGGCACCTTTGTTGGCTTAATCATCCTCCAAAGTGTTGTTCTCTCTCTTGATATGATGGAACTCCAAAATTTCAAATTTATCCATGATTAATTGCATTCTTTGTAGAGTTGGTATTTTATTTGGGTCCTTGTAATGATTCAATTCGATACATTTTTGAATTTTAATGAGAGAGTCTCTAAAGACATATATGATGATGATCTTATCAGTATCGACTCATCAATTTTTATATGTTGAAATCGGTTGATGATTTAGATGCATACTTATTACATATGATGGTTTTTATTTGCTGCTTATGATGGATGTTGTTAGATTCAATTAAACTATAGATATTTGATTCACTTACTTTAATTATAGATGATGATCATGTTAGGATAATTATATTGTTATTTTATATATACTCGACGTTGTAGATTCTATTTTGATAGATATTTAATAAGTATATTGATGTTAATTTGCATGGATGTCTCTTTTCCTAAAAAATATTTATAAATGTTATCCTATAAAATATTTCAAATGCATTTATATGATGTATAATCATATAACTTATTTAAGAGACATGACATATTTAACTAATTAAATTAAAATAAAACATATTAATTTAACCATACACAAAACAATAATCAATTTTGGAAGCAAAAAAATAAGCAACAATGGAAGCCAAATTGGAAGAAAAATTGGAAACCATACTAGAAACAAAATGGGAAGCAGAATTGGAAGCCAAATCAGAAGCCAAATTGGACATATATCTTGGTGCTAAACCTCGTGCTATGATCAGGTGTTCAAAAAATAACTCAAAATTCAAAGTTGTCAGACCGGTGTGGAACCTAAACGACCGCGTAGTGCTCGTCATCCTGAATCTGACACAACTCATTTCTCGCAAAAAAAATACTGTATGCTCCTAGAATCATGTTCTGTTCATTTTCCCAAACAGGGCATTTTTTGCAAAATGTGACAGCCCAGTTAGTAGTCCGTACTACTGACGTAGCACTGACTGTGCAGACTGAGGTGGAAGGGTTGACTAGTCAACATCCTTTGGCGAATCGTATGATGCGAAGTGGCAGTTCTGGATTGGGTGCATTTGGCAGTTTCTTATTGGTCTGAAGGTGGCCAACCACAAGCTCACACGCGACCCAACTAGAGGCCACCACGCGGTAGCTCGAGGGCCACCAAAAGTTTGTTTGAGGTCCAAGCAGCAGCAACGGGGGTTGAACCCATGACCTCCAAGCACATAACCAATTCCTCCTATCAATGCGGCACAATAATGGTTCTTAATAAACAACGTGTTCGGGTTATATTTGAATATCACTTGCGTGCCAATTCGGGGTAGCACCAACTCAGGGGGGATGACCCTTGGTCGTACCACCCGCACAGGACCACTAGCGGAGAGGAGTGGGGGCGAGCCATTGGCCTTAGCCCTGGGCACATGGCCCCCCTAAGTGGCCACATTTTTTGAAAATAAGGTGTTAAAGTACATTTAACATGTCCGATAAATTCGCGTGATTTTCAGCAAAATTGTCGCTCCATTAGCATGTTTTGGGGAAAATTTGTAGTATGGTGCCATATTTTGGTGAAATTTCGGTGTGATTAGTAGAAGATTTGGAAATGCCATAACTTATTCAGTTTTTGACCAAATCAAGAGTAGAAAGAGGCTACACGAGCATTTTTGGGAATTCTGGAGCCATTGGAATAGGTTTCATAGATTTCTGAGCATTGTAAACTGATGTATTCACAATTTTTGGCCTAATAGAGAGGGATAAGCCATTGGAAGCTGGACCAAGGAGACATAGCCCAGGAGGAGTGAACTTCTTCATCCTGTGTTGTTGTGATACTGTTTATGGTGATGTTTATGTTTGTTATATGATTTTGTTCAGTCATTTGTTTATGTTAATTTGCACATAAAAATTACATAAAAACTCTCAAAAACCCATGTTTAAACTTGCAAATAATTTCATAAATCCTCAAACATGTTTAATATATTTTGAAAAGGAATTTTAGCACAACAAAATATAATGTTCCCAATTAGATCAAGTTTGGTATCAGAGCTCTTGGTTTTATTTGCGCAAGAAGGATTTAACTGTTTCCAAGTGAATGTCATACTTACAAGGTTAAAACTCAAGAGAGGAGAAGGGAAGTTGGTTGAAAGCCTTGAAGTTGGGTCAAGGGGAAGGAGGGAAAGGTTTCCAGAGTCTCCACCATCAATTCTTCCTCAAGTTTCAGTTGAGACTTCAGTGAGCATGTCTCATGAAGGAGAATATACAAACATGACAGAGGATGAGAAAGTCTTCAGGAAGGATTTATTTGATATGACAGAGATGGTGAAGGTCCTTTATGAAAAGAGGAATACCAGATTGCAGGGTGAAAGCTAAAAACCTCCCAAAGGAGAAGGTTCTTCAAGAGGAGGTAATGGAAATGGAGGTAAATCTCCACCCTCTCCACCATATTCTTCATCTTCTTCTTCACAAGCATCTTCACCCTCTTCCACTAACACAACCCTTACTCATACTCAACATACCTCAAAAGGAGCCGGTAAATCACCCTTATAAAAAATTTATGTTAAATTTGA
Source organism: Pinus tabuliformis (assembly GCA_031772625.1). Taxonomy (NCBI): domain Eukaryota; kingdom Viridiplantae; phylum Streptophyta; class Pinopsida; order Pinales; family Pinaceae; genus Pinus; species Pinus tabuliformis. The sequence goes on along the minus strand of CM062812.1, from coordinate 493,561,273 downwards.
ACTGCCCATGTACAATGGTGAAGTGAATGCAAAGAAACTTGATAATTGGGTTCGTCAGTTGGAGGTATATTGCAGAGTTCAAAACCTTCAAGAGGATGACATAAAGATTCAATTATCTTCCTTAAGGTTGGAGGGTTGAACACTAGTATGGTGGGAGTAAAACACACAAGAAGAGATAAAAAACACGGTAAGATCTCAATTTCTTAATCTGATTTCATTGCTACATTTAAAAGGCAATTCTATCCTCTAGATTATATGCAGAAAGCCATCATGAATTGACAAAACTTTAGACAACTTAAAGGTCAAAATGTGCAAGATTACACCCAAGAATTCAGAAAAAGGTCTCCAATGTTAGGTGTATATTTTCAATCACAAGACACATTGCTGAAGTACATAGGGGGATTACACAGTTACCTTAGACATATTATCTTATGTTTAATCCAAATAATCTAGATGAGGTGTGTGTGCAAGCCACACATCTTGAGGCAAGAGGGAAAAATACTCCAGAAGAGGGTAGTAAAAATCCATTTAAGGGTAAAGGAAAAGAAAAGGGTTTCAAGGGAAGGGAAAGAAAAATGCATCTATTAAGAAGAAATGAGAGAAATTAACATTCAAGCATTGTTCCAAAGAGGGTCACGATGAAGCTCATTGTTGGAACCTTCATCCCGAGATGAAACCAAAGAAATTCAACAACAAGGGAAAACAAAAGACAACTGCAACCACCCAACAAGATTTTGGATCCGATTTGGTTATGAAACTAAAATTACAGCCATGGGTATGGAGGGAAAATAACCCATTGCTAACACTAGTACTTCAAATTTACACAATGAAACTCTAAATGAAAAGAAGAGGATATAACTTTCTCACATAATGGTGATCTCAAAACATAGAAAAATTGATACTTTGTTTGATAGTGGCTCTGAATCCAATCTCATCTTTGAAAACATTGTCAAAATTTTAAACTTGGAAACCATTGCACATCATAAACCATATCCACTTGGATGGATGTATGAAAATGCACAATTGCAGGTAACTAGAAAGTGTAAACTGAAATTCGCCATTATTACAAATTTCATAGATGAAGTGGAGCTTGATGTTGTGCCATTAGACATATGTGGTATAGTTTTGGGTAGCCCGTATATTTATGAAAAAAAAACTATCTTTCATATACATGAAAACAAATTCCATTTATTCAAAGATGGAGTAGAATATATTGTGAGAGCTCATAGCAAGAAACTAAATCTTTCACTTGTTAATGCGGGGTAGATAAAAAGACTATTGAATTGAAGTGAGAATTATGTGATTCTAATGATCAAACCCAAGAATGATGTTGATAATGAACCTTTTAAAGGTTGTGATTAAAGATTGAAATTTGAATTGGTTGATGTTGTTAACCAATATGATTAGATGTTTCAGGAACCAAAAGGATTTCCTCCCAAGAGGGGAATTCAACATGAGATACAGTTGCAACAAGATAGCCCTCTTCCTAACATTGGCATGTACAGGATGTCAGTGATGGAAAGTGCAGAAATTAAAAAGAAAATTCCTGAGTTGTTGGATAAAGGGATCATCAGGCCATCTTCTTCGCCATGTGGTTCACCTATTGTATTGGTGCCAAAGAAGGATGGAACATGGCGAATGTGTGTTGACTTCTGTGCATTGAACAAGATTACGATAAAGAACGGTTACCCACTTCCTAGAATAGATGATTTACTTGATCAATTGAAAGATGCAAAGTATTTTACTAAGTTGGACTTAAGGAGTGACTACCATCAAATTAGAATTGCTGAAAGAGACATTTGGAAGACAACATTCAAAACAAAACAAGGTTTGTTTGAATGGCTAGTTATCCCTTTTGGTTTATGCAATTCTCCTACTACCTTCATGCGTGTGATGAATGATGTGTTGAGGCCATTTATTGATGAATTTGTTATAGTCTACTTAGATGACATCTTAATTTTCAGTAAATATCGTGATGAACAAGTCATGAACGTGAGAAAAGTAATTGATGTCTTAAAAAAAGAACAATTGTATTTAAAGATGTCAAAGTGTGAGTTTGGGAAAACTTATTTAGTTTACTTTGGTCATATTGTTGGAGGAGGCGAGTTGAAAATAGATCCCTCCAAGGTTGATATCATTTTGAATTGGCCAAGGCCCAAGATAGTTATTGAGGTAAGAAGTTTTTTTTGGAGCAACCCAATATTGGAGGAAATTCATTGCTAACTTTTCTTCTATAGAAGCTCCTTTGCATGCATTGACAAGTGTGAAAAATGTTTTTCAATGGGGAGACAAACAACAAAAGACCTTTGATGCATTGAAGGAAAAGATCAGTTAAGCTCCAGTGCTTGCACTTACAGACTTGAGATAGTCATTTGAGATCTGGACTGATGCTAGTGACTACACCATGGGTGCAGTCCTCATGCAACATGGTAAGCCTATCGGTTTTCGTTCGGAAACTTTCAATGGTGCAGTGATTAATTATCTTACATATGACAAGGAATAGTATGCATTGGTGCAAAGTGTGAAAAAGTGGAAACACTACTTGATGGGTAAGAAAACAATCATTCACATTGATCATCAACCATTATAATACTTGCAATCTCAATCTAAGTTGCAGAAATCAAGGCACTTCTGATGGATGGGTTTTCTTCAACAATTCCACTTGGTAATAAGGTATAATAAAGGTAACTACAATAAAGTTGTTGATATGCTTTATAGGCCTAGTATTAGTGCAACGACTTTACTCAAGCATAATTTTGTTTCGCATGAAAGTTATATTGAGCAATATGCATTAGACAATGACTTTTAGGATGTTTATGCAAGCTTGAGTCAAGGTAACCAAGTAGAGGAATTGGATTATCATTTGCATGATGACTTGTTGTACCATTTGGGAAAGCTTTTATTCCACAGGGAGAAAGAGTCAACATCATAATAGAGGCACATACTTCTCTTATTGCTGGTCATTTCGGTGTAAGTAAGACGGTGGCACATCTACAAAGGTATTGTTATTGGCCTCGTATGTTTGAAAGTGTGTCACGTTTTATTAAAGGATGTTCATTATGTGCAGTCAGTAAGCCTAAAAATACGAATTTAGGATTGTACACACCACTTTCGGTTCCTTCATGACCGTGGGAGAGTGTTTCTATGGATTTTGTAGGAGGTCTTCCATTGTCAAAAAGAGGTCATGATTATTTGTATGTAGTTGTGGATAGGTTCAACAAAATGTGTATTTTTATGCCATGTAAATGTTGGCATTATGATACATGTGTTGTACTTGATAGCAACCCACTTGTAGCAGAACAACTCACTTGCATATGGTAACTAGATGAATCTACATAACTATATGAATCTACATGAGAGATATCAGATGTGACAGAATGCATGGTAGTTGTGTTTACAGATATGACAAAATGAAGGGCAGTCCAAAGGAATCATTTCAGAAGTAATATGGAAAACTATAGTGTAACATGTCTACTCAGAGGTAACAGGGCATTGGTACAGAAGAACAGGGAGATGGAACTAAGGTCTACTGATCAGAATAAAGAAGGTAAAGGAAAAGGTTGATGTAAAGCAGTTTAAGAAGTATACATAGGTCCACTTAGTCAAAACAACATATACACGCTAGTCCACATAACAAAAAGAGCGTATATGTATACACGCACTCCCACAGGAGGAAAAGTGCGTACATGTTGGAAAACCAAGGTTTTGGTCCGAGGTATTTCGTCCAAGGTATTTTGGTCCAAGGTATTTGGTTTGAGTTATTGAACCTAGGTATTTGGTCCAAGGTATTGGTCTTAAGTGGTTTTGGTCCAAGGTATTGAAAAAGGATCTAAGTATATAAGGAAGAGAAAATCAAAGGGCTAATTGCACAAGTAATGAATATCTTATGAAGTGTTAGATCAAAAGAAAAGATGCATGTTATGGGTTTTTGATGCTTTGCTTGATCTAGACTAAATATGCACCTGAGCGTTTGATGATGGATGAGATCTAATGATGGATCAAGATCATAATGACTTATCATTATGTGATCTGATAATGGATGGGCTAGATCTTATTGCTAACACATGTTTTCTCTTTTATATGTGATGATCTGGGTATGTTTAAAGCTGGGAATTACAACGAAGTTATAAGTAAGTATTTGCAGATCTGTACGTTGGTTCGCTTTGGTGAAGGTCCGTGTACACACTGGTTCGACTCTTCCAAGTAGCGTATGCAAAAGAAAATCTTGATGTTCAAGGATGACTAATCTACCAGATCAGTGCTGATATTTTGCTGCTGTTTGTCAATGAAGTCTTCTTAGATCTGAATCTAAAACTGAATGAATAAGGAGTTTGATATTTGATAGATTGATTGTATAAGTGAGAATAAGTGATCTCTATTGCTGCATGTGTAAAGAACTGTAAATTGACAGTAGATGCTCAGTATATTGCTGGTTGGTACAGACTTGATTCAAAAGTTTATGTTTGCAGTAGCTTTGGAGGTATACACAGGTTTGATTAATGGAAGTAGCGTATACATGCAGTTTAGGTTCAACCAAGTAGCATATACAGTCTAATGCATGGTTTCTGAGGATACAACTGGTACTGAATGATGATGCAATGTTCTGGGTTCAGATCTGTGTACTGGTTACAGTGATCTGTCTGTTCTAGTTGATTGGTTGAATTTTATTAAGTTTGAATGAATGGTTGATTCAGTTGTGTCAGAGGTTCGGAGGTTTCAGTGATTGATTGTTTCAGTTATATCAGAGATTAATGAATGGGTTTCAGTGATTGGTTGATGCAGATGTATTTGATGGTTGTATTGCAGTGGTGATTGATTTTGAGCTTCAATGTTACTAATAGGACCAGTATGAAAATTAGATGAAACGTGGCCTTCAGATTGTGGTGTTGTGATCCAAGAGTATCCAGTCTAAAAATTCATGAAACGTGGTCCCTAGAGGAAGAAAGAAGGTCATAGCCTTTTGTAGGTTGGCGCCTACGTACTAGTAAATAAATTGGCTTGTACAAGCTCTAGGGGGTTGTAGCTCCCTTCCAGTAGAAGCTGGAAAACGAGAGAAGGTTGTAGCCTTCTGCAGGTGGGTGCCTGCGTATTGGTATGAGTCTGCATCAGTACAAGATTGTAAACATATTTTCTTATTATTAAAAGAAGACAGAGACGACAGCAGCAGGTGGATTTCACCCACATTTGTTTTCCACCTTAAATTTTGGTGTTCATGTGTGTTTCCTATGTGTGATGATTTATTATGCTTTTACTGCACTATCTAATAAGTTACTGATGTATTGGTTTAAGATCAACACATGATAAGTTGTCTAAATCACAAGTTCTCTGGATATACACTGGTTTCTCTAATCACAGTTGTGTGTACACGCTAGTTCTCTTCACTGAAGTAGCGTATATAAATCTGTTTGAGAAATAAAATTATTGATCTAATAATACTGATTCACCCCCCTCTCAGTATTATTTCCAACAGTAAAAAGAAAAATTACAGCTGAACAAAATGATGAGCCTCATCATTGGATAACTATATGGACCTTAATTCACCTCCTAACTTAATCAAATCAAATCTTCTCACAGTTTATTACATGTTTTGATTATATTGTGTTTAATGAGATGAGTTAAAGTGAGATATTATGCCTAGTGGACTAATTTGCATTGAATGCAGGTTTGTGAGAGAAAATAAGTGAATTTTGGCAAGATTAAAGGCTGAAACTTGAATGGGACAAGGAAGAGAGATTGTAGGAGGTGAATGCTCCTCATTTACTTCTCCCTCATTCAAATATTCCTCCATCAATCAAACTAGCTCGGAGTACAAGCAGCGAAGTCATGAAGATGAAAAGGCAGCCGAGCAAGTGACAGTCAAAGAGTTAGTTTATCTCGAGTCTGGGAGTCGTGCCTCCCTAGATTAAGGAAGTCATTAGGGAATTCAGTTGTATAAATAAAGAGGCCTAGAGCATCATTAGGATTTGAAATTTTGTTGTAAAAACACTAGTTATTTTTGAGCTCCAGACTTGTGGAAGACATTGCTATATAATTTTCTGTTTTGATAATGAGAATGAGATTTTTCTTGATCTAGTACTGAGTTAACTCAGAGGGCTGAATTTCTTGGGTTAGGACCCAACCCTAGCAGCAAAGGCTCCTCTTCTTGTATCTGTATGCCTATATTTATTTCATAGATTCATGATTAAATTGCTCTTAGAAGTATTTCATTGCAAGTAGTGTAGATTTGATTAGTTTGTTTATTAGTTTGCTTCCATTTGTGCTTTACTTCAATAGTAGTTTAGAAGAGATAAAGAACCATCAAAAAACTGTCAATAGGTGTTTTGGCCTCAATTCTCCCTTCAGGGATCATGATTTGAGGAAAGGGCTCCTATGCAGCCCCAAAAAGACATAATTCTACTTATAGAATTTAGAGTTTTCTCTACTTAAGCCAGGATTTGATCAAGTTGCAAGAGTAGGAACTAGTCATCATTTCTTCTGTCTTCAGCCATACAATATATCTCATCAATGATTCCATATTACTCTATAAGTTTTCCTCATGCATGAAGTAGACATCTAGCTCATTAAACTCTGTTTTCCTAGCTTATTGAAATTATCCTTGTTTACATGATTTTTGGGCAAATATCAATGTTTCGTGCAGGTGTTTCAGAAGTAAAGAGAGATCTTAGAGCTAACAACCTCCTTCAAACTTCATCCATCCATGATCGTTCCTTGCTTTCACTAAGACCCTCACCAATTTCATCATTTTACAAGGGAAGTTCTCTAAGTATGTTGAGCAAATCCAACCATCTCCCAACCTTGGTTTTGAGTTCTGAGAGATCCTAGGAATTTTCTTCTTCATTCCATCCACCAACCACCTTCCCTAAGCCTTCCATCACCTTCAGCACCCATCATTTTCTCTTTGCTATATCCTATAGAAATACAGGGAATCCTGTAGGTTTTTAGGACATCTTGTAGGTTTTCCTGTAGTGGCCTATTTTGAGGCCGAATTGAGGGAAAAGCCTCTAGGAATCTAGACAAGGTCCCCTAAGGGTCTCCCAAACATTCCAACCATCCTCTAGCATTCCTAAGCCACCTTCCACACTGCCAAAAGAGATTAGCTTTCACACTCTTCCATAAAAAAAAAAAGAGAAAAAGAAAAACAGATTTATTCTAGTAATTTACATGCACATTAGTAATGTTTGATATTTTGAACTTTCATGCTTAGGATAGTATAATTTCATACATGTTAACTTAGTCTCTTAGCAGTTAGTTAGAAAATGGTGTGATTTTAGCATTAGATTTCAGTATTTTTCCTTATTGCAGTAGACAAGCTTTCTCTTAGAGTAGATTTCTCTTTCCCTCACTAGTGATGAAGCTTCTTTTAAATCCATAGAAGTTTGGCTTGAAAAACCCTAGTGGTCTCTCACCAGCTGAACAATGACAAAAGTGCAGAACCATCACTTTTACTTGTGTATACAACACTGTCACCTCCAAGTTTGTACGAACCCAGGGTTGATAAAGTGAAGATGGTAGCCCCAGGAGTTGTATCATTCTTGCTGCAATACTGGTGCTCATCACTTTTTTGGAAACATTGCCGAGGAGGTGTCTCAGTAATATGTGATTACTGCTTTCTTTATTCCATTTCTTGTTTCTGATATTTTGCTATTAGTTTCATTTATGCAAGAGTAATTTAGTTGTTTTCTTTTCCATTTTTCATTCTTTGCTTTCATTTCCATTCTGCAAGTAAGATTTCATTCAAGAGTTAATCTTCATTTAGTTAGTTAGTATTCAATTAGTCTACAATTTCAATTCTGCAATCATTTTCAAAATTTGAAAAAAATCTCAAAACAAAACAAAAACATTTTTTTCATGCCTCGTAGGAATAGGGATAACTTAGGGAATTTTTTTCCAAATACCCCCACTGCTTCAAACAACCAACCTTCCCTCTTCTTCGGTGGCTGTGAATTGGAGGAACCCTTAGGTGAGCAACCTGAAATATTTGAAGAACCTACAGGGGAAGAAGAAGAAGAAGAACCCATTCCTACTGATCCAATGGCTGAAAATAGAAATGACAGAGGAAATAGAGAAAGAGTTGAGGGTGCCTTCCCCATCAAGGAAACCAATGTGGATACTAAGATGAAGAATATAAGCCCCTCTGCCCTTCCTCATTTCCATGGCCTGACCACAGAAGATCCAGACACTTTCTTATTTGAATTTGAGGTCATATGTCGAACCTATGACTACACCAATGACGAGAAAAAGTTGAAACGATTCCCATCCACTCTCAAGGATGTAGCTTTGCGCTGGTTTATTGGTTTACTTGGGGATAGCATCACCACTTGGGCTCAGATGTAGCAAGCCTTCAACAACAAGTATCGAGACTAATGTAGGTCTAAAGACACTAAAGAGGAAATTTTTAGGATGACCTTAGGGCATGATGAATCCCTAGAGGATTATGAAGAAAGATTCCAGCTTAGCTACAAAAGGGCTAGGTGCACACTTGACCCTAAGTCACTGAAGCTAGTCCTGCTTAGAGGAGTAAGGGAAGATCTTTTGGATACCCTAAACTTGTTAGCAGGAGGGGACATCTACCAGTTACCCTATGAGGATATCAAGACTGTCTTTAGAAACCATTCTAGGGCAACTACGAAAAAGGGTAAGGGTAGTCAACCTATGGTCAGTCCATCCTCTTCCAATGCATTCATCAAGCATGAAATTGGAAACATGCTGGAAGATTTCAAGAGCGAGATGCTGCAAACCCTCGCCCTATAGATGGACATTATGCACATTAAGAGAAAAGAGGAGGAAGAAGAGAGATCCTTAGCCATCTTCTGCCCTAGATGCACCAGGAGGCACCCTAGGAATGAATGTCTATTAAATTCGATTGAAATCTACTCAGTCTGTGAAGAAAACCACTCCACAGATAAGTGCCCTTCTCTACATGGACTAAAATCTGTATATCAAGGAGCTAAAGGGGTAACTGAATAGCTCTGCTACATAAACCAAAGGATACCCCATGGGCATAGGCCATACCAACAGGGCATGTAAGGGTCATCCCATGCATATTACAACCCAAACCAGACCACATCCATTCCCTCTTGGGGACCCCCTACTCATCCTTCTTGGTCCAAACCTCCTCATTGGTCCTTTGCACCTCAGTATCATTCCTAGCCAACTAGCCAGTCATTTCAACCATATGCTTCGCCACAACCTCAGTGGAATGCACCGGCCCAGGGGTGGTTGCCCCCATACAACAAATTTCCAGCTTTATTACCTTCACCACCTGCTCAACCACAACTTTTACACTCTTCTCCACCTAAACAACCCCAGATGCCTGCCCATCCAAATCTAAACCTGAACAATAGACAGGCACAACCAGTATACAATGGAGAGACATTCTATTCAGCTTATGCCGTGGAAATTCAGGAAATCAACCTGAGATCTGAGAGAGTACTCCTAGACAACCAACCTCTACCTCCACCTAGGGAGGTTGAGGAAAAAAGAGAGGAAAGCATGCCTAAAGTAAATTCACCACCCTTTCGTGAGAGATTAACCCAACCACTCCAACCTACCCTAGAAGAGACTAAACTTCTGGGAGAATTGAAAATCTATGTGTCAAAATTCCACTTCTCCAAGCTATAAAAGATGTGCCTATTTACAACAAGTTGATCAAGGAGAAGTGCTTCAAGCATCCAAGGAGGCGAAGAAGAGATGCCCCTACCATTAATGTCATTAGACAATTATCCATCTTAATGCTGGGGTAGGTAATCTATCCAAAGTATTTGGACCCTGGAATTCCTATAGTAGATGTGCACATCAATGGCACCATTGTCCCACACACTTTGATAGATCTTGGGGTTGCCATTAATGTGATGACCAAGGACACCATGCTCAATCTCAACCTCCAGGGTTCATTAAGAAAGACCACAATAGTCCTGCAACTTGCAGATCACTCCACAGTGACCCTCGAGTGGATTGTGGAGGATGTGATGGTCTCCATTGACTCTTAGGAATACACAACAGATTTCCTAGTTCTCCAGCCTAAGGCCAAGCTTACTGGTTACCCTCTCATCCTTGGGAGGCCCTAGCTAGCCACTGTTGCTACCTACATTAGCTGCAGCGCTGGAAATATGACTATCAAGAATGGGCATATGTCCAAGCAGTTAGTATTATATCCTCCTGCTCAGCCATTTCTAGAACATGACTTAATTTTATGGTTGGAAGAGGAGGAAGAAGATGAAGTTTATTCCGCCCAACTCTGTACCTTCAAAACAACTACGGAGGGGGAAAACCGGATGAAGATGATTTGATTGAACACATACTACAAAGTCCAACTCCGAGTACATTGTCCTTAGAAGAAGTAGTAAAGGAAACCCAGAACAACCATCAGATTGATATATGCTTAGCCAATTCCAACCCTATCCATGTCAAAACCATAGCATTCAGCCCTGAGAGAACTTTTAAAATCAACCCATCTATTTCTCTTCACCAAGAAGAAAATTTGTGCAACATGCTAAAGGAACACCTGGATGCCTTTGCTTGGAGTTACAAAGAAATGAAGGGAGTGCACCCCTTGGTGTGTACTCACCACATTTATATCAAAGAAGGTTGAAAATTAGTGCGGAAATCCCAAAGGAGGATGAATCCAACTCTCAAAGATATAGTCAAAGAAGCACTGCAAAAGCTGCTAGATGCAAGATTCATTTACCCTATCTCTGACATTGAGTGGGTCTCTCCTTTGGTGTTGGTTCCAAATAAAAATGGTAAGTGGAGGATTTGTGTTGATTACAGAGAGTTAAATAAAGCCATAAAAAAGGACCATTTCCCTCTACCTTTCATCGACCAAGTGCTAGATGGCCTGACGGGGAAAACATTTTTTTCTTTCCTAGATGGATTTAGCGGGTAAAATCAAATCCAGATCAACCCGGAAGACCAGGATAAAACCACCTTCACTTGTCCTTGGGGTACTTTCACCTATAGGGTCCTTCCTTTTGGCCTATACAATGCTCCTGCCACTTTCCAGAGAGTAGTCTTGAGTATCTTTGCTGAGTTAGTCCATGATGTAGTAGAGATTTATATGGATGATTTTACATCTCATGGATGTGATTTCCAGGAGGCTCTGTCTAACTTAGCTAAGGTGCTGAACAAATGCATTGCAATGAACTTGTCTCTTAGTTCCGAAAAATGTGAGTTCTTTATGATTGTAGGGACTGTGCTAGGTCATTCAATATCTCAACAAGGACTGCAAGTGGACCCAAACAAGATAGCTATCATCCAAAGGGTCCCACCTCCGCAAAATCAGAGAGATATAAGAAGTTTCCTAGGGTTAGTTGGATACCATCGAAGGTTTATAAAATAATTCAGCAAGTTAGCTTCTCCTTTATTTGGGTTGTTGGCCAAAGACTCTGAGTTTGTATGGTCAAAAAGCTGTCAAGAGGCCCTAGATACCATGGAGGACAAGTTAACCACTGCACCAATTCTTAAGGCCCAAATTGGGCCCTTCCTTTTCATATACATGCTGATGCCTCACACAAAGCCATAGGAGCAAATCTAGGCTAGATAGATGAAAAATTGCCTTATGCCATTTACTTTATCAATAAGAATCTATTAAAGGCCGAATTGAAATACACAGTGGCTAAAAAAGAGCTCCTGGCTGTTGTGCATTCATTGAACAAATTTAGGCATTACATTACAGGTTATCAAACATTTGTACATATTGACCATGATGAAATCAAATATTTAATGAATAAACTTGATGTGAATGCTCGAATTATCAGATGGTTACTTTTATTATAGCAGTTTGATCTAACCATTGTTGATAAGCCTGGCAAGAAAAATGTTGTTGCATATTTTTTGTCCATATTAACTTTGCCTGCAGGTGAGGAAGGAATGGTGCAGTTCATCATTGTGTGTACTGACTATCTAACTAAGTGGGCTGAAACCAAGGAAATCAAGGCAGCAACAAAAGAGTAGGTGGATGAGTTCTTAAGGGAAAATGTCTTTTACAAGTTTGGGTACACTAGAGAACTGGTCACTGATCAAGGCAACCAGTCTACATCCAACATGATTGAAGACTTGTTAAGTCAGCACAAGATCAAGCATAGGACCTCCACTCCCTATCACCCACAAGCTAATGGGAAAGTAGAGGTGACCAACAAAGCGCTGGAGGGCATCCTGACCAAAGTGGTTAGCAGCAGTAAAAAATATTGGGCAGATAGACTAGTTGAGGTCACCTGGGCCTACAACACCACCTGGAAGACCACCACTAGATTCACACCCTATGAGTTGGTATATGGGAAAATGCCTTGCTATCCATTGAATTTGAGTACAATACATTGACGATGGTAGCCCAACTAGATCTAGATCTAGATCTCAACAGTGCACAAAAAGAGAGATCGCTCGAGTTGAATGGGTTAGATGAGTTAAGAATGCAGACCCTCCTACACACAGAGGTAACTCAAATTTAGAGGAAGATCTGGCATGAAAATAACATCAAGGATAAGCAATTTCAAGAAGGTGATTGGGCTTTGTTATATGATTCCAGATAAGTTAAGGACTAAATGGTTAGGGCCTTATGTCATAGAGAAATGTCATGACAATGGTTCAGTGCAGATTAGAACCATAGATGCAGAGGCCATTCCTTTACTTGTTAATGGGCACATATTAAAAGTTTACAAAAGGCCATTGTTAAAGCAAGAGTTCATTGATGGTATCAACAAAACAATGATGGTGGTGGAGCAAGTCTTAGCTCCTATCTCATCAAGTCACTGAGAAAAAGAAAAAAGAAAAGAAAAATAAGGAGACTCAGGTGAAAACCTCCATGAGGCACCTGAGTCCCATTGTTGGGTTGAAAACCTCTTGGGGCGGCCCAATGGCATCGAAAAAAAAAGGAGAGAAATAAAAATATATCTGGGTGAAAACCTCTCTTGAGGTGCCCAGGGCAGGCAACTAGGATGAAAATCTCTTGGAGGGAGACTAGTTGTTTTTCAAAAAATAAATAAATAAAAAAGAGAAAAGAAAAATGATGAAAATATTGTTTGCAGGTCAACAGGAGGACGGTCAGAGCAACAATGGAGAATCAGTAGAGACCTATTTAGCTCATAGTTTTATTTCTCCATTCATTATCCTTCATCATTCCACCATTCCTTTCATTTTTTCACTCATTTTCCTCAGTTTGCAAGGGTTTTGTTTTTTCTACAGGATTCCCTGTAAACCTACAAGATCCCCTGAATTACACTGGCTTGGGAATCCTAAAGGAAGTAACCCTAAAGAAAGGAAATGACTTGCCCATGTCAAAGAAATAAATTCCTACATCACCATCTCATTACCATACCTCTCTCCACCTTGATCACTCCTGCATTCATAAAAAAAAAATCAGTTTTAAAAAATTTACAGTTGTCAAGAAAAAAACACAGAGAAAAATATGAAGATAGAGAACAAGGCGAAAACACCTAAAGGTTATTTTTTACCATTCAAAAACCCCTAGACCTCCTCTCTGCCCATGCTAATCATCCTCAGGTCCTAGTAGTAGAATATGATTAAATTTTTTGAGGGAGAAGCAGCTACATGACATCCTATAGGAAATCCTGTAGCATCCTATCCCACAAAATAGAAATCAGTGGTTACAACAAGTTTCAAGCATGGAAATCCAAAGGTAGAAGAATCTCCTCTAGAGCCTAGCAGCAACAGCAACATCATCATCATCAACACTAGGTACCTGCACATCAAAGAAAATCATCAAAGGAAAATAAAAAAGAGAGGAGAAATCACATGCAACCAACACACAACAAAGACCTCATTTCTTTAACAACTGCAACAAGGTATTGTTACCACAGGTAAGTATCTCGCTTCCACTCTCTCATTTGCATAATGTGATCAAAAGATGTAAAAATTGTGAACGAGTTGGTTTATAAGCGAAAGGTGGCCAGTTAACTTAGCCACCTTCGTTCAGTCAACAAGGACAAAACAATTAGTCCTCACACACGTTGTAGAAGTCAAGTCGAGGAAAAGGAGGATGAGGTCGAAAGCAGTTAAGACCACTGATGCCCGAAGTGGGAGTTGATTACAAGGTGAGGAGAATGATGATGTGGTAGTGGGACCAACGGTCTAAAAATAGATATTTGTACCTCAGTTTTCAGCACACCACCTCACTCGAATCAACCATAAGAGGAAATAAGCGTTGATCCCCATGCATAGATGCATTCACATTCTCGAGCCTCACACTATCAAATTTGCTCTTGTCCCTCCAACAATCTACATGAGAGGTAAATTTCATTTTTTTCCTACGCAAGACCACCTACAAGATCCTACAGGGAATCCTACAGGATCCCACAGGAATCCTACAAGATACAGTCAGGCAGTCTACAGGATTGGCAGTGAGCAATTTCAGAGGGAGAAAAACAGGGGTTGGCTACATCAAGCATTGTAAGGAGGTAGGCTCTACATTTCCTCCTATTTTTCCAAGTGAAAGGAACAAAAAATACTCTAGTTTGTTGAAATTGATTGCAGTAAAAGGGAATTATATTCACAGAAATTTCAATTCAATTTCCTCCATTAAAATTTTGTATCAGACATATATAATCCTCCATCCATTAGACAAAATGACAGGGGGGTTTAATAGAAGGGAGCCCATCAACACTGTGAGGATTCACCAACACCCTCCTGTGATAAAAATATTCACAAGGCATAATTGGATGGGTTTCTTTGAGAAATTAAGGGGGTATGATGAAGTATCCAGAGATATTGCTCTCTCCCTCATTCCACTAACTAGGATCCATGCCACTGTTGTGGTGAGAAGCCTTTCCATAGAGCTCACCCTTGAACTCATAAGCAGAATTACCACACTCCCCTTAGTAGTGCCTTGGAGAAAGGAAGATAAGGAAAATAAACAAACTGCAAAGAAGAAATTGTTTTTATAGGGAGAGGAGGCCATGGGAGACAAAAATGGAGTAAGAAGAGCAAGCCTACGATACCCCTGGATTGAAATAAGCTACCACCTTATAAAATATATATATCATTTGAAGGTAGGTATAGTGTGGTATATGGATACCACTTTAGGCTTCTTGAAGAATTGAGGTTTGGAGCAGATACACCTCCTCACCACAGACTCAACACACCCTACTTCCTTCAATCACAGATAGATATGAGCATGAAGGTGAAGGAAGGAAACTACCAACAACTGGCCCATCATGGGTTAATTAGACTCATCATATAAGATGCCCTCCACAGCCTTAGAATTCCTATCACATGGGAAATTTTCAGAGTCATGAAGATAGAGGAGGATATAAAAGCCCTCGAATATGAAAATAGCCCTACTGCCAGTGAAAGGGATGAAGAAGAGACTAAAACATATGAAGAAGAAGTAGAGAGGGATGAAGAGGAAATATATGAGGAGGAAGAGGAAGAGAAAGAGAAGGAAAGTGGTGAAGAAACAGAAGAAGATGCGAAGGAGGAAACTAATGAACAAGGTGAGGAAATAGAGGGAGAAGAAGAGGAGAAAGACAAAGATGAAATAGGAAATGGAAAAAAGGAGGCAGAAGACAAGGAGGAGTCACCCAGGGTGTCTCCAAAACCCACTGAGAAAGAGGCAGCAACTACCCTCACTGCCCTTAGCACCCCTATCAAAAAAAAAGGAAAAAGACAGAGACAATCTCTAGAACAAGAAAAAGTACAAGAATAGGGCAGGGAAAACCTCAAACTCCCACCAAGGTTCCCATTGTTATTGAAGACTTGCCTAAAAAACAGGAGAAGATGGCTCCTCTTATACAAACTCAAGGAGAAGGATCCTCAAGACAAACCTCCCCTAAGTCTCCTATCACTTATGTGAGAAGGCCCGTGACTAGATTTTCCTCATCCAAGGGAAAAGACATCCTACAGGATACACAACAGGACCAACAGGAAGAAGAGTACATCCTATAGGAAACTCTGCTAAACCTACACGAAACTCAAAAATTGGATAAGGAAGGGAGTATGCAGCAAGAACCAAATAAGGAGGACCCAGAGCTAAGGGAACCTAGTCTTCAACCTAACCTTGACTCCTACTACAGAATTATTGAAGGGGAAAAAATTGCCACCCCATTATTCTTTGAGCTTGAGAAAGAAAGAGAAATAAAACATTTATGGATGCAGATTGCCAAGTCCAAGGGAGTGGAGGACATAGGTCACATGGAGGAAAATATCAAAGAGATGGGTAGAGAACTAAGTAGCCTGAGGGATAGAGAGGCCATAATGAAAACTCAGTTGGAGGTAGAAAATTCATGGTTGAAAGGACAACTGCAAGAAAAAGAGAATCAATTGGCAACCATGGCCAGTCTATCTTTAGAGGCAATCCAGTGCAGGATGCCAGCTAAGTCCTATGCATTATACCTTAAGGAACAGTGGCTGCAGTTCCAAATCAAGACCCTAGCACAGAGAGGCACTATGCCATTCCAGGATTATAGACAGTTCATTGATATTTGTGATCAAAGCACATTGGAGGATAGGGCTAAGATGTTTGAGTTCTACTTGCATAACATGGCCTTGACACATCTGAATGTATGGGAACCTAATACAAAACTAGGGGATTTACAGTTGATGGCTTTAACATCATGGATGAACCACGAAGAAGGAAGGGCTACAGAAATGAAGAAGATATTGGCAAGGGAACAAACAAAGCCTCTCATGATAAGAGCTAAGAAGTCAAATCCAATGGCTGTCATCAGCACACATAATTTAATTGCAAATGATCCTCAACTTGCACCCAGGTATCTTGCTGCCCAAGAGCAAGCAATTACACATTTTGAGGATATGTCCAGGCTGTTAGGGGATGACAACATGCAAGCTTGGCAAAGGAGATGGAATAATTTTCCGTACAGTTTGAAAATCAGAGAGTACCATTCTCCTCAAAGAATGAGAGAAGCATTGAATAGGACACCCATGTACAATCAAACCATCCAAAGGCTCAAAGTTAATTGGATTGGCTTGAGACTCAGTCCACCACAGATCTTAGGGATGTTAGAAGGAAGGAAGGAAGAGGAAGAAAGAAAGCAATGGGAGGAGATAGATAGGAAGGCAGGATTCTATGCATAAGAAGAGGAAACCAAAACAGAAGCATGGGATGTCAGGGAAGCAACTAGGGTTATGAAAGATATGGATATTGATTGAGTTGCTCAGAGGACGAGCAACAATTTCAGTAGAGGGGTGATGATGAGTCTCATCATTGGGTAACTATATGGACCTTAATTTTTGTTGCTGTATGGAAGGAAGTGTTATACCACCATTCAGCCAGAGGCAACCATTTGACCCATTGTGTCTGTTTATAGATACAAAGCAACGAAGATATCCTTCCAAACATTTGTTTACTATCTTAGTTTGCCCATCAGATTGAGGATGATAAGATGAGCTATGAGCTAACTGAGTACCAAGACAAGAAAATAATTCTGTCCAAAAATTTCCAGTGAAAATGAGATCTCTGTCACTTACAATAATCTTTGGGTTTCCATGTAGCTTTTGAATTGTTTCCATAAATGCAGTAGAAACTGTACTAGCTTTAAATGGATGTGATAATGCACAAAAGTGTGCATACTTGGTAAGTCTGTCAACTACCACCATGATTACACTCTTTCCCTCAGACTTGGGTAAACCTGTGATAAAATCCATTGAAACCTCCTCCCAATGTTGGCTTGGAATGGATAAAGGTTGTAATAGACCTGATGTCTTAATTGTTTCAACTTAATTTTGTTGGCAAACCAAACATTCTGCCACAAACTTTTGAATATCTGATTTAAGGCCATCCCAAAAAAATTCCTTCTTAACCCTGTGGTAAGTTTTTAAAAATCCCGAGTGCCCTCCTAAGGGAGAAGTGTGCAATTCCATAATAATATTTTGTTTTAGCTGGGAATTCTTACAGAGGTATAAGCGATCTTTGTACCATAACGAATCATTTTTCCAGCTAAATGTATCAGACGTACTGGAATCTTGTTGTAGCTTTCGAATAAGTGCCCACACATCTTCATCATTCTTCCATTCCTCCCTTGCTTCGTTTATCCAATCTGGTTGGATAATAGAAATGACGCACAACAATGCTTCCACAACCTCATCCTTTCTTGAGAGTGCATCTGCCACCACATTTTGCTTCCCTTTTTTGTAGATGATTTCGAAGTCATAACCCAACATCTTTGTGACCCACTTTTGTTGCTCTTCAGAGGATAATCTTTTTTCTAAAAAGTATTTAAGGTTATCATGATCCGTTTTTACCTTGAAGTGCCTTCCCATTAGGTAGGGTCGCCATTTCTTAAGTGCATGGAGTATTGCCAACATTTCCTTATCATAAATAGCTTTGCTTAAAAACTTTCCCTTGATTGGACGACTTTCAAAAGCAATGGGTCTTTCATCTTGCATTAGAACAGCACCAATTCCATTTCCTGAAGCATCACATTCCACAATAAAGGTTTTTGTGAAGTCCGGTGTAGCTAAGACCGGTGCTTGGCACATTGCCTCTTTAAGATGTTCAAAGGCCTTTGTTGCTTCCGGAGTCCATGAAAATGCATCTTTCTTCAATAATGTTGTTAGAGGTGCTGCTATTCTCCCATAATTCTTAACAAATTTGCGATAATACCCTGTCAACCCAAGAAATCCTTGCAGATGCTTTATGGATGTGGGGATTTTCCATTCCTTAATGGCTTTAATTTTGCTAGGGTCTACCTTAACTCCTTCATGAGATACAATATGACCCAAATATTCCACCTCCTGGACTCCAAAGAAACATTTGGATCTTTTTGCAAATAATTGTTTCTCCTCCAATAGTTGTAGCACCTTGTCAACATGTTCAACATGATCCTTCCAAGACTCGCTGTAGATTAGTATATCATCAAAAAATACTAACACAAATTTTCTAAGGAATGGTTTGAAAACTGAATTCATCAAACCTTGAAATGTTGAAGGTGCATTGGTAAGGCAAAAAGGCATGACCAAAAATTCATAATGACCCTCATGAGTTCTAAATGCCATTTTCGGAATGTCTTCAATATTCATTCTGATTTGATGATATCCCGAACGAAGATCCAACTTGGTGAAGTAAATTGATCCATGCAATTCATCCAGTAATTCATCAATGACAGGAATGGGGAACTTATCTTTAATAGTGAGCTTGTTGAGCTCCCTATAATCTGGACACATGCGCCATGATCCATCCTTCTTGTGCACCAATACTACTGGAGCAGAGAAAGAACTTTGACTTGGTTGAATTATACCAGCCTCTAACATTTATGCAACCATACGTTCAATTTCACTTTTTTGGACATAGGGATATCTGTACATCCTGATGTTTGGAGGAACACTTGGAATTAAATGAATAGCATGATCATGATCACGCATAGGTGGGAGACCTTTGGGAGTCTCAAATACCTTGGAATGATTGTCCAGGACTTCTTGGAGATCTGGAGAAATAGATGATTCCAATGTGGAAACATCTAGCGAACATAATTGTGCAATTACACCTCTTTGCTCCTTTTTTAGAAGCTTTGTCATACCATTAGAGCTGATTATATTTCCTGGTTTCCCTGCAATACCCCTTAATTCAACTTCCTTTCCTTCCGTAGAAAATCTTATGAAAAGTTCTTGAAAATTAAAAGCTATTGTACCCAAGGATTGTAGCCATTGGACTCCTAGTACAACATCAGCACCTCCCATTAAAATGGAAAGCATTGGGCTAGTCAATACATATTCTCCCATGGATAGCTTGATATTATGGCACTTTCCAGAGCAATTTATTGTTCCTCCATTTGCAATCATCACTTGACACTCTGGTGTTGGATATAGGAAGCAATTCAATTCTTTTGCTACCTTACAATGAATAAAATTGTGGGTGCTTACTGAATCAATCAAAACTATTACCTTTTTCTTCTTGATTTGTCCTTCTATCTTGATGGTTTGAGGAGTGGTAATTCCTGCTAATGCATTACAAGATATGGTTGGATTTATTTTTTATTCATCTAGGCTTTGTTCCTGGAGTATATCCTCTTCTTTTGACCTTTCTTGCTCCCTTTTTTCTTCCTCTTCACAATCTATGTAGAATAATTTCTTCTCAACACACTTATGGCCTTTAGTGTATTTGCTATCACAACTGTAACAAAACCCTTTTGCTCTTTTTTCTTCCAATTTTTGTGGTGTCAACCTTATAGGTTGTGGAAGACTAGGGGCAAAAACACTTCCGTCTTTATAGTTGTGAGTGGTATGCTTCCTGGTTGCCATAATTTTGCTTTCCATTTTTCTTGCTAACCTGAATGCCTTCTCTAATGAATCAGGTTCCCAAAGGCGAACATCATGTTGGATATTATCCATTAAAGACCCTATGAACATATCAATCCTATGCTCCTCTATAATATCTTTTACCCTTATGTTCAATTTTTGGAACTCCTCAATGTGCTCCATTATTGAACCCTTTTGTTTGAGACTTATCAATTGGCTAAAAAAAGTGTTGCTTTTTGTATCCTCATAATGTGCTACCAAATCTTCTGTAAAAATTGCCCAAGTGATAAATTGTTTACGAGAGCAAAGCCATTGATACCATACAAACTGATTTGGTTCCAAATATAAAGTTTCCATACGTACCTTTTGTGTGTTTTGCACATTATTGAGATCGAAGAATTGCTCCATCTGTAATATCCATGTGGTAGGATCCTTGCCATCAAACTTCCTCATATCGATTTCTGGAATATGGTGAGTCTTCGATCCAACATTAGCATCTATGGAATCATGATTAACATTTCTTTTATTCTCATCATGAGTTTCCTTTAGTACCATTTCACCCTTAGTGCCCATTTCTTGTAGCAACTTATTCATATTTATCTTCAATTCGTCCACATCTGTCTTCAAATTTGTTTTCAAATTTGCCATGTCTCCCTTCAGTTCTGTCTTCAAATCATCCATCTTAGCTTCCATGCCCTTTATCTTAGCTTCTGTTGGCTTTTGTGAGCGCGACATTTGTTGCACTTGTTCTTGTAATTTTGATATATCATGTAGCATTTCTTCCTCTTTTTCATGAGTCATGCTAGAGCTTTCAGGTTCCTTACTACGTGTTTGCATTTTCTTTCGGGGCATCAATTACCGATAATAATGCTTTACTATGCCCTTTGAATTCCTTCAAACCAAGCTTATGCAAAAATTTAAAAAAAAACTACACACTTTTTTTCACTTTGTAGAAGCCTGATATTGAATCTGATGTATCTCTGTAATTTCGGATCATCCAGTTCTGAAATTGTGACCTATAGTAGGCTTCTGCGTCCTCTTTCCAATGCCACAAGTCTGACCCAAATTGGATTCTTCAATAAAGAGTTATGCACAATCTCCCAAGATGACATGATTATAGACTAGTTCAGTAGAGCGAACTTGTACGACGTGCCACGAGTCACTGTTTCAACCTTTGGATCTGAAAAATGCATACAAGAAATTACAGTCCGTCCTCTTTCTGTATCTTCTTACGAAATTTCAATCTGATCCCCAGAGAGAAAGTTATGATGATTTTCCCCAGGTCACCTGTTTTGAATGTAATTCAGGAGTCTGCAAAAAAACCAACTTCCTAAGATCATATCTCCGCAAATATCGCGCGAAAAGCTCTGAAATTCGGACCCAAGGTTCAGCACGATTTCTTCTCAAATGGGTTTTTTTGCGACTTCTGAAACGTCACATGTTGTTGGGAAAAGTATCCAATACGGAATGACCCTATCCCACTCTAAGGGTGATAGTACCTCAGCAACAATCAAAGCAAAGCTATTTGAGATTACTTCTTTATGAGATGTAAGAGAGGGGAGGAAGAGATCCACTAACCAATGTCTTCCGCTAATGATTGATCCAATCTTCTCTCTTTGCTGCTTGCTCCCAGCTCCTTGCTCTTTCACTGGCCCAGCTACACCAAGATCCTGCAAAATAACAAGAGAGGGAAACTACAAGAAGCATACATTCATAATTGATTCAAGGATTAGAATAAATCAAATACACAAGTATAACAATACACCATTGAGACACATGCATATAGAAGAACCTCAATGCTTTATTAATGGAAGAAGTAAAGTTCAGGAAGTAATACAACCATAAGAGGCCCAATCCAACATCACCTCCCAGTAGAAAGAAATCTCCTCTTCACCTCCTTCAAGCAAATCACCCAATAGTTCTATACTCAAACCAACAACACTTCCTTACATTCACAAGATTCCAGCCCCCTAGACCTCATGAGAGAGCTCTATATATAGGAGTTTTGGAGAAAGGATGAGTCAGCTTGTAGCTGGCATGAAGCTGACTAGTGTCCTCTCCCACTTCAGTTATTCTTCAGTTCTTGAGTCCACTTGGAGGTTCTTGCTTCCACTTGGAGATCTAGACCCTCTTACTCATCACCATTCGAATTCCCTGATCCAAGTGTCATTTTGGAAGCTTCCTGGGCATTGACACCTTGAGGAATGACTGTGCCACTTGGCCAAACTCGCCTAGCGCAGGTAGCCTTCTTTGCAGTTGACATTCAACGCAAGTACACAGTGGAGTAGTTGACATTCAGCGCAGATGCTCAGTGGAGCTGTTGACATGATCCAGAATTAGCTTGTTTTTGAGTGTTTTCAGGTGGAGAACTGATATTCAGTGCTGTGGTTTGCTGACCTTGTTCCTCTAGGGGTAGGAACAACATGTTTAGGGACTTTGGATCCCTCAGATTATGGACATTTCATGCTTCATGCTGTAAGGCACAAAAATGTCTATAACAGTTGCCCCCTAAAGTACGAGGTCGTTTATCGGGTGAAATGCTTTATCAGGAGGATCCGAAGTTCATTCAATTGTTGAGAGGTGACCTGTAATAAAATACAATACAATAAATTATTTTTCATTCTGCTTTCATGATCTAGCTGAGGCGGGCATTCCCATGCTCAGCTTTATAAATTCATTTTGGTACATAGAACAGACGATCGTCTGATGGTAGACTGATAATTCTCTGCTGAAATTATCATCCTTTGAATAGGATGATCATCTGCTGCAATGATGTACATGTCAAATGTATTTATATTTCCTGAATATATATCGCAGCCCGGATGGATGAAACTAGATCCGGGGTCTTCAAACTCGTTCGATCTTCACTCTAAGTACAAGTCGATCCATGTGAGAATTGCGGTGAAGTCGAACATGGAAAGACATCGCTTGATTACCGGTCAATAATGTAAACCGTTAACAAGCGCGAGAGGAATCACCGATAATGATAATGACCCTCAAGGTACTGTAGTACAATTCACGTGGTGTGAATAAAGGACTTGGCGTCGAACACCACGCAAAATCTTCTGGTCGAAGGTCATTGATGTATACCTATCGCCGGAAGTGAGAAACTTGCCATTGAGGCATGCAGGCTTCAAAGTACTGAGGGGGGTGTTCCTAGATCAACTTCTTGGATAATGAGCTGAAGTCAACAAGAAGCGATCCGTCAAAGGAGGGCCTTAATGAATCCCACATCAGTGACACGGAATGGAGCTAATGATTTTAGTGGAGGTGAAAACAATCTGTGAAATATGATTCAGGGTGGCGATCATGGGTGGATGAAGGATAATGTATGGCAGTGGATGGGACATGGTTGACTCTTTCTGAACAACATCTCTTGAACATATAACGACACTGATGCGATGGATCGGTAGCATTACCCCAAATGTGGATGGTTTGGCGAGACCATGGTGACGAGACCGGTGAATGAAACAACCCAACCCGATGTGATACTGAGGAAAAGTGTCATGTTCAAGAGTGACTTGCTACCATTAAAGCTTTGAGGTTCTCCCAATTTTTCCCCAGTCATTTCTGACCAGTACCTCTTTATTTTTGTCAAGCTTGAGGAGGATAACATATGCTTGTTCTATAACCTGCCCTTCGGGCAAGCCCATCGCTATGTTTTAACAAGCCTAGTGATAGGGAAACTCGTTCTCGTCTAAAGACAAGTTTGTCGCTATTTAATCATTTTAACGAGTCTAACGACAAGGAAAACTCGGTCCTTTTCATTTTTAGAGAGTCTGAAAAGGTACAGAAAGTTAACTCCAAAATTCCTTTTTCGTCATCTAATCCCTTAAGTCCGAAAAAGTATAAAACAATATAGAAGGGATGAGTTTTCGATAACTTTAACGAGCCGAATAAAACAAGCGCTCGACCTTTTTGTGCAATAATCCCTCAGGTCCAAAAAGGTTAAAATCTAGAGGAGGGATAGCTCTTCCGGTCATTTTAACGAGCTGGAAGGCCAAAACTCGGCAAAATTTTCATATTTTACGAGTCAGATGAAAAGAGCTCAAAGAAGACTCATCTTTTGAGGAACGAGTGATAAACAGGGATAGCAGCAGAGTCCAGGTACAGGTTGGAATTTTCCAATCATGGCAGTGTCACAAGGATGGCTAGGTGAAATCACTCTTCGCAGCTGTTCGTCAAAATGGGTAAACAATCATATGGAGGTGAACGATCGGCCAAATGGAATGGAGGTGGCAGGTGCAAAACACGACCAAGGCTTTTTATGGCTGATTAATTTACGATCACAGTGGTTATTTACCGGGATGCGTTTATTTTTTAACGAGCATGAACTTTGTGCTAAAACTGCTTGAATCTCGCTTTTCTATTTTTTAACGAGCATAAATTCCGCGGTAAAACTGCTCGAATCTCGCTTTTCTATTTTTTAACGAGCATAAATTCCGCGGTAAAACTACTCGATTATACCAGTCATAAGATAAGAATGTCTCCTGTAAGATCCCATTTTTTATAGAGCTCGCGTCTTACCAAAGCTATGCTCCCTCTCATCCTTTCTTTATGCAAGTTCGGAAACGGCTAATCCCAAAAAACAGATAAATAACCGCTCTTAGCTTGCACTCCAAAAGGTTTGCATACCCCCAGGTATAAAGTATAATTTCAAGGCTGCCCCTACTTATCCGTTAAAACATTTGTTTTAAAAGGTGAGGCTTGCCTCTTTCTGGTTACCCAAAGATTGTTTCGTTAACACCTTCAAACTAAAACATTTCCTCGGCACTGTTTACCGAAGTAGACAATGGTGAATGACCTTTGTCAAACAAGTAACCTTGACAAAAGAATCATATTCTAGAACAACCCCTCTTCCATCCACGGACGGGGTATGGACTAGTCATATTCTTTCGCGGAAATTCTACCTTATACCCAGGGTTTCCTTTGCCTGAAGTAGACCAGGATGCATGCTCCCTGGGTTCCAGTCCCATCTTTCCGAATCACTCACACTCATCGGGAAGGAGGACTGGGGGTGGAGACATTTCTTGATTGAATAGACCATTCAGGGTTGGTATGTGACTATTTTCGATGCGTGATCCTGGAAATGAAAGTTGGTCTACGAGCTTGACCACCCTTCCTTCGTGTGGAAAACACATTACTCTAAAGAGTGAGGAGACTATAGCTCCCATGCAATATATATAGTCTCGTCCAAGGAGTAGGTTATAATCCAAGGGTCCTTGAACGACCATCACGTTCATTTGAACGGTCTTCCCTTTCAATGTAACAGGCACATTGGGGAGGATCCCTAATGGTCGACTGGTTCCTTTATCAAAACCCGAGAGATTTCTTATCTCAGGCAAAAGTGCCGGGGAACCCAGTGCTTTCCAAGCAATAGAGGAAAGGATACTCACATATGCCCCCTCATCAATGATAGTGCCAGCCATTACCATTCTATAAATTTGGACTATGATTCTGAATGGTACACTGGCTGGCAACCGGGGTCTGCCTAGTTGATTCCAATCAAAGGATACAACCAGGTTGCTTGGTGGTGGGACCGAATACACGACCGGATATGACCCTGACGATGTTCCTTCCTGCGATAAAGGAATGGGCGCATTGCCCTGACGCTCATCAGAGTCTGTGTTGATGAAAAGAATCTGGATGGTGTCATCCTTATTCTCTTCAGTGAGGGTGTCATTTGAAGATGAATCTTCAGTGACGGTGTCATTTGAGGATGAAACCTCTGAAGGAAGAACTGGGTCAACTGCCGTTTCGACCTTTGGACTTTCGTCCGGTCTGGATTCAGTAGGTTCATTCTCAATGACTGACGCTTCAGCTGACCACTTGAGCGGGCCAGCTGTATTTTCAACCAACGAAGGACTTGGCACGAGTTTTTTGTATCCAGGAGGAAGTCTCAACAGTGACACCGGATGATCTTCCAAAACTCTCTTCGCTTCGTCTAAGAAGGGACAACAGTGGATGGCGTGATCGCCTTCACACAGTTTGCAGGGGGATCTTGCTCCCCCTCTTTGTCTTGAACCTTCACTTTCGCTGGTTGACGGTAAGCATTCAACATGACTATCAGAGGTTGATGCTCCCGAATTGTGCAAACGAGGTGACCAGTCCCTTAGTATCCGGGGAATACAGGGACAATCTCTATGGAAGTGGTCTCCTCTACATATGACACATGGCGATTTAGGCCCGGTCTGTGCTGTGTGTGGATTTTTGTCAGATGTCTTTTGCTTGCCCCCAGTCGCCTTAGGCTCCTTCTTCTTCTTCTCTCTCTTCTTCTTCTCCTTCTTCTCCATGGGAGCTTGGCTTTTGCCGGCTCTACCTTGCAAAGATGAAGGATTGGAGGAAGAGTTATAGGAAGTAGAAGGCTGGTGGGCAGCTCTAGACTCATCTAACTGTTGACTCGACTGTTCAGGAACCATGGTGTTCTGAACTACATTGGTTGAGAATAGCCAAATTGGCAGGCCAATTGTCAATCCTGGAAGCGACAATGTGGCCATGTGGGGCGCACCAACTTCTCCCCAAGAGGAGAAAGGACTAGGATTTCCATCATGTGGAATTCCCTGGTTGGGGCGTTCCATGTTCTCAACCTACAGATCAATGCAGGAATAGGAGGTGATTATGTTCCGTTTAAAATAAATTTTATAACGACGCTTTAGACACAACTTGCTTTTTCACTTTTTAAGAGTCGAGAAAAAGCTAAAGATGACTCTAGTCTCCTTCGATGTTTTAACGAGCCCGAAGTGACAAATGCTCGGATGGACTTTTTCAGTTATAGAGTTTGAAAAAGGCCAAAAGAAACTACTCTGGAGTTCTAGGTAGAGGGTGTGCCAAACTTTTCGCAAAACCACAGAATACGTTTTACGGTACGAGTGGTCGATCTTCGTGAATGCTGTGTTCACTGCATTGCGATCAGTAGGGCGGTCGACACGGTTTCCTATGGATAAAGGCTTTGTTCCTATAGGGGTCTCCCAATATATACGCGACAGTACGTGGGAGCACAAGTCCGTATTGATACTTATCGCTTCACCGTGGAGGAATCACCCAACCACTCAACGCTAAGATATCACGTTTAACGACGCCGGAACACGTCTCTAGCTTAGACCTCTATGTGTTTGCGTTATGTTTCAATGCGTTGTTATGTAAATTCAATTTATTTTAAGGTTGATCTTGTTTAGCAGTTTGCCTTTATGGATCACCACGAGATGTATGATAACACTCCTAAATGCAGTCTAAGATGATAAGCAAGCTTTCCAATTTTTCAACTTTGAAAATCTTAACTACTGAGGGAAAAGAAAGACATCATCTTTTCACACAGATCATAGAGCACACACTAATGCACTTTTTCCCTAAATCAACTTGCAAACTGTCAAATGCAGCATGCACAATGCAGGTATTTCTTTTCTCTTTCTTAATGTTGATGTAATACAAAAAGAAAGCTGTTGTATAACTTTGAATTCAATTTCAAGTGAAAGCAAACAAGCTTGTCCAACATCAAAAGACACCTTAAGATTTACTTGTTTCGACACTAGAAATATATAAATTCAAACCATATGACGAAAGAAAAAGCTCAATCAGCTATGAACAGCAAACAAACTAACTCTTAAGATCAAAACGACACTTATCACAGGTCTAGATCTATGAGGCCACAGCAAGACTAGTTCACTTTCGTTATGGGAAACTTCAAATGATATAAGAAATACAAAAAGAACAAATACAGTTTCTTTATACAACCGAGGCGGAATAGTGGCAAGGAAAGTTGGTTTCAGATAGGTACATTGACTGATAACAGGCTGCAAAAACAAGAGTGAAAATAGGGCAATAAACAGGAGGGAACCCTAGTAGCACTAGGTAAAACTGGTTCAGCGCAGGTGGTACACTGGTAGTTTGACCTTCAGCGCAGGTAGCCCCTTCGGGAACTGCGCTGAAATGCAGACTTCCTTCACAGTGCCTGCACTGAAGAGATAAACTTTCGTTTTTCTCAGTTTCCGGGTTACAGATTGCTAAAAAATTCACAGTTTTTGGCCAAATCAGAAGCTATCAATCAAGTACACACTAAGGGATGAAAAGGAGGATGAAAAGCTATCACTAAGAGCTGTTCAGAGTCCTTGTGGATCAGCTCTTCAAATCATAAACATGCCCAGAAACTGAGCTAGAGTAGCTGCCCTCTACTTTGCATTTGAAAGATCCAAATGCAGTTCGATTCGGTACTCCCTGTGTTTATGAAATGAATAGCAAAAACACAAACAACCAACAAGATACGATCCCCAACGGAGTCGCCAATTTGTTGTTGGGAAAAGTATCCAATACGGAATGACCCTATCCCACTCTAAGGGTGATAGTACCTCAGCAACAATCAAAGCAAAGCTATTTGAGATTACTTCTTTATGAGATGTAAGAGAGGGGAGGAAGAGATCCACTAACCGATGTCTTCTGCTAATGATTGATCCAATCTTCTCTCTTTGCTGCTTGCTCCCAGCTCCTTGCTATTTCACTGGCCCAGCTACACCAAGATCCTGCAAAATAACAAGAGAGGGAAACTACAAGAAGAATACATTCATAATTGATTCAAGGATTAGAATAAATCAAATACACAAGTATAACAATACACCATTGAGACACATGCATATAGAAGAACCTCAAATGCTTTATTAATGGAAGAAGTAAAGTTCAGGAAGTAATACAACCATAAGAGGCCCAATCCAGCATCACCTCCCAGCAGAAAGAAATCTCCTCTTCACCTCCTTCAAGCAAATCACCCAATAGTTCTATACTCAAACCAACAACACTTTCTTACATTCACAAGATTCCAGCCCCCCTAGACCTCATGAGAGAGCTCTATATATAAGAGTTTTGGAGAAAGGATGAGTCAGCTTGTAGCTGGCATGAAGCTGACTAGTGTCCTCTCCCACTTCAGTTATTCTTCAGTTCTTGAGTCCACTTGGAGGTTCTTGCTTCCACTTGGAGATCTAGACCCTCTTACTCATCACCATTCGAATTCCCTGATCCAAGTGTCATTTTGGAAGCTTCCTGGGCATTGACACCTTGAGGAATGACTGTGCCACTTGGCCAAACTCGCCCAGCGCAGGTAGCCTTCTTTGCAGTTGACATTCAGCGCAAGTACACAGTGGAGCAGTTGACATTCAACGCAGATGCTCAGTGGAGCTGTTGACATGATCCAGAATTAGCTTGTTTTTGAGTGTTTTCAGGTGGAGAACTGATATTCAGTGCTGTGGTTTGCTGACCTTGTTCCTCTAGGGGTAGGAACAACATGTTTAGGGACTTTGGATCCCTCAGATTATGGACATTTCATGCTTCATGCTGTAAGGCACAAAAATTTCTATAACATCACAGAAAAAATTTCTAGCGAAAATTCCACGATGACCTGTTTGGAGCAGCGAAACCCTAGAATCCAAAGAAACCAGCTCAAGAAAAGATAGATCAACACCTTAGAATTCAACCTCTTCAAGGGGGCAACCTCCTTTACATTACATAAATGAACAATTTTTGGATGATACAAATGACAAAACCTCCTTTCTATATATAGGAGTCTAAGGAGTCACAATATAATCCAGCCGACCTAACAATAATAATATAAAGCCACAAAAATAACAAAAGAGGGATTCTATGGGGCACATAAATAACAACATGGGGGTAATAGGGGCACAACAATATAAATAAGGGGTATATCTACAATAGTAATGGGGTAATCACTAATATTATAGGGACCCAACAACCTGCCACACCGCTTGTTTGGTCAATTTAGTGTCCTAAATTGCTCTACATAAATGATCAATCCAGGTATCGTAAACTAATGAAGTGTAGTGCACTATATGTGCTATATGACCCTTCTTACTTCATTGTTTTTGAGTTTTGTGCTGTTTTGGGGGTTTTTGATCCTTTAATCCATAATGATTTACAATATACTTAACAAAATCTTAAATCCAACTTCTGTATAGACTGCTAAGAACCTAAAGAAATGAGAACTAAAAGAGCTTAAGTAAGATTTGGAAGAAAAGTTTAATCAAGAAATAAAAATAGATTTTTTATCTTTAATCATATCAATATTTCCAAATCATGAGCTACAAACTAAAAAGTAAAATTGTTGTCTATTCAATTACATAAACAAGATTAAATGAAATACTAAAACTGAAAGTGAAATTGCAACTATCTATTATGGAAACAAAACCAAAATGAAATGCTAAAACTGAATGTTAGATTACAACTAATGTTTAGTCTATTGCAGAAACAAAACTAGACGAAAAAAAATGAAAGTGAAATTGCAAAAAAACTAAATGAAATACTTAGTTACTCTTCCTCTCAATTTTGGAAGACAAACCTCCTTGGGATGAAATTTTGAGGAATTATGTACTTCATTATTCTAAAAGAAGATAAATGCAAAAACACAGAAAAGACTCATTGCATGAATGAAGTATTCAACCACTTAGTTTGAGACGAGTTATCAACTAGAAGGGATTTTTAGAAACATTCATCTACACCATGAGTCACTAAACTAGTAATAAAATGGCAAGAACAGTATTGGTACTAATCAATCTATTTGGAAATTTAAAAACTAGTGAAACAGTAAATGAAATAAACTACTCTACACTACTGAATTCAACTTCTAACTACTGATAAAACTAGAAAGAAATTAAACAAAGAGAAAGCTATTCTGTACTGAAAGAAGCTATTTTGCATTAGTAAGAAAATTATAAAGACTACATTATAAACAACGTTAGTAAATGGTTATGAACACTATGGAAGAAATGATGAATTGACAGTTTAACTATAAAAGATAAAACACAATGAAATGAAACCTTAGTCAATGCAGGGGCCCTTTGCAACTGCTCATGTTATGTGTACTCAATCAAAACTCCAAGAAACGCTTCCAGATATCCATAAAACACACGATCTTCATATTAAAAACAGAGAATGAGTTTTTCAAAATTACAGAACAGTAGTCTGAGCTTAATACATGAGGAAATTTGAACTGGTTCTGCGTTCTTTACACAGGTATTTATAGAAAAATTTTACAACTATTTATGGAGAAAAATAAGCCACAACCAAAAACACGTTGCAGACAGGCACACATAATTCTCTTCCTCGGCTACTAGAGACATAAATCTAAGGTGATGGCTGTTGGATTCGGTTGCACAAATGGCTGTTGGAGTCTGTGGGTTCAAGAAGTTGTTTCGGATCCCATCATTGTGAAACATGTACAAAACATAATCATGTTTACCTTTGGTCTCTACGTTTGACTTCTTCTTTGACCGTAGTCCTGTACCATCTTCCTTATCGACCTGGGCTATGTGAATAGGACACGATCCATTTCATGATGTTTTCCAAGCTGCCCATGTAGCTAGTTTCTCCTTCTGACACCTGGAACCTGTTAAAGCATGGAAGTAGTTGTGGAACAGCCGATTAGCTGTAGAATAGGTTGCGTTCCATAGCTAAAAGACAAAAACTTATTCAAACAGAAAAACACAAAAGCATAACATGTAAATCACTAAAATTGTCTCCTTAAGGCAATGTATACTGGTTATTGATGATATGGATGCATTTTCTTCATGGAAAAACAAAGAAAAGGGAGGAGAAGAGATGCTAAGGAAAGGGCAGTTTTGAGGCTCAACATACCCCCACTACAAAACCATTGCATGTCCCCATGCAATCAAAATTGTGAACTCCCTCCTCCTACTGCATTTGTTCTGATACTTCAGCCAACACATCCAACTTCCTCTTCTTGCTTTTCTTCGCCTCGATTTCCATCCTTGGCTTCCTCATGAGAAATTTATACCTGAGGTTAAAAGTGCACTGTTCAGCTTCTTATTTTTCTTTTTCAGCTTCCTATTCTTCTTGTGCCATAATCCCAAGTGTAGCATGGTGTTGTCATGAATAGCTCTATCCAGCTTATTCTGTTCCCTTAAGGTTTCATTTTCTTTTTGGATGTGCCTATTCAGAATTTCTAGCTCATAGATCTCTTGTTTGAGAGAGCTAATTAGAGTTTCTTGTGAGGTGGCAGGCTGCTCTAGATTAGCTGAAGTCACTGGGTCTACTGAGGCACTCTTTTTCTCTAATGACTATATGTAGTCATAGATTTGCTGTTGTACCAAATCAATGCCAGGATAAGTTCTTCGTGGGCTGTCTTCAAAATTCTATGGAGGAGATTTTTGTGGAATTTATTCATATGGAATACTGTCAGGGGACTGAGCTGGAGTTTCATCCTCTAAATTTATAAACTGGGCCTCTTTTGATTTCATCTTCTTCACCTTGCCTCGGAGTCTAGAACTCCTTCTCACATTTTGGAAACTTATGGTTTCTTCTTTTGTATCCTTTTTCCTCTTTCTTTTCTCCTTATCTTTCTTGATCTGTTCCTTGATATTGGTTAGTCTTTTAGAAAGCCACTGTTCATCCTCTTTAGGTGATGAAGGTTCAGGAATATCTCTGTTGATTTCTTCAACCCTTTATTTCATTTTTCTCCTCTGCTTAGTTTGTTTTATGATCTCTTTTTTAGGAGTTATTTCTGCATCATATTTTTGTGAGGAGCTTCCAATGCTGACATTTCTCTTTCTACTCCTTTTAGCATGACTTCCCTCAGATAAATATGGAGCATCTTGGAATAAATTCCTTACCAAGAAGTCCTCCCATGTATCCCCTACACTTCTCAAATGAAATTCAACTAAAATCTTCACTAATCCATGGTGATATAGAGTGGTTTCTATTGATTCAATTTTCTTTTGAACATTAGTTGCCATTCTTTTTAGACTATTCAAAAGGAAAAAGGGAAGATTGAGGGTTCCATTCTCTAGAAAATTCATTAACAATCGTATGTGATAAACATACATAGACCCAAACCTCCCTTCACAGGTAATGAATTTTTGCAGTATTAACAACATGCTACTCCATTTGTTTTTGAGTGCAGAAATTGGAATCCTTTTTCTAAAAACTGAAATGTCCATACTTGGGTTTTTAAGAATCACCTTCCAAGATTCATCATGAAACTCTTTGTTCTTAAACCACCTTTCTCCTAGCCTTGGGAGTTCTGTTGCTTCAGCTATGAAGGACTCGGTAACTACAAATTTGATGTCACCTATTTCCACTTCCGTTCCATCAAATGACCTGGCAAAGGATTTAGTGATTTCCTTATGGTAACCATTGAATTTTTCAATAAAACACAACCAACCAGCCTTCTATAACATTCCCTTCAGCTGCGGAAACCCCTCCATGTATTTTACCCCTATGGGTTCAGTTCTAATAATAAGCCCCATAACCTCTATTCTCAGCTACCCTTCAAAACTACTCTCACTGTTTGAGAAATGGAATGACTGCGTATATGGTAATAAGAAGACTGTGTATACAAAAGCATAATGATTATGGATATGGAAACAGAATAACAGGGTATATGGGAATAGAATGATCGGAAACAGAATGACTGTGAATATGAAACAAAATGACTGTATATACAAAATATATGGAAACAGAGTAACTGTATACACAAAATGTATGGAAATAGAGTGACTGTATGCACAAAGTGGCTACGTAAATATGAGAGAAAAACTTAAGAGTTGGCATGTAATAAATAAACAGTCAGGGTTTGAAGAGTCGTATATAGGTAGGTCACGTCATTAACCTGACCGTTAACAAATGTAGCTGTGGAGGACCGGTTAAGTACGAGTTATGGAGTTTAAAGCGGAGATCAGTTATGAAGGAATCATTGGACCGTTTGTCATTGAAGATGGAAGATATGGCGGAGACATCATGGCGGTCAAATCACATGATGATTAATCAAGGAGACATGTGATCATACATGTTGTACAAGCTTATGTTTTTGAATTTCTTTTTGAAATAAATTTTTGTATTTTACCTTTCGAACTTTTACCTTCCGCTTGCTAATATTTTTATGTTTTCTCCACAGGTGCTTTAGGCTTGATTGGTCTTCAAAGTTGTTTTTTCTTCAATTACCTGCATATAAGATTTTATTATGAACTGGACTCTTGTGCTTGGACTGATAAACAAACTGTTGCTGCAGAATCAGATTAGCTGCAGAACAAGATCAACTACGGAACAGAATCAGCTGCAGAACGTGGAAACAACTATAGAATGTAAAACAAAGAGTAAAATATGGCTTATGAATGGATGAAATGGAAATGGCTGTGTAAGTGAAAATAAGACAAGATGATAAATGAAAATGGAGATGAAAGAAATGCTGGAAAAGGAAAAATTTATTGGTGAAATATGGAAATGGAATGAAGTGAAACTGTAAAAGTAAAACAGAGTGAAATGAAATGAGACAATGAATTTTGCAGAATGCTGAATGACTGTGGCTTTTTGTCACCACTTTTTCAGAAAAGGAAATGGAAAATATAGGGTGTCAGAAACTTCTGATTTTCACCCTGTATTTTTTGTATAAGCATGCCAATCAATGATTGGTTTTCAACCTTATACAATTTTTTATCTTTATTTTATTTATTTATTTTTATTTTTATTTTTTCTCGATAGAAAAACAAAGACTAAGTTGGTGGAGAAGAATGATTCTTCTTCACTAACTTCATTTCAGAATTGTTCTAGAAGACCTTGATGAACTCCTTTGAAATTGGATTTTGATATATTTTCAATCTATGACCATTCACAATAAGAGGAGTTTGACTTTCATCTATTGTTCTGATCCTCACTGCTCCATTATTGAAGATTTTTTCAATCTCATATGGCCCAAGCCAATGAGTTTGAAACTTCCCTTGAAAATCTTTAAACTTTGAATCAAATAACAATGCCCAATCTCCCTCTTGAAACCTCTTGTCCTTGATGTATTTGTCATGCCATATAGCCCTCTGTTGTTGGAATAGAACAGTCCTTTGAACTGATTCTTGCCTGATTTCATTAAGTTCATTTAATTGCTCCAGTCTATGCTTTTAAACCTCTGATAAATCCATCCCCAACTGGACTGCCATCTTGAAAGTTCTGATTTGGAACTCTATAGGGAACAAGACTTGTTTCTCATAAACAAGTTCATAAGGTGTATGTCCCGTTGTGTTCCTCCATGTAGTTCTATAGGCCCATAAGGCTTTAGGAAGCCTTTCTGCCCAATCTCTTCTATGTAGATACACAATTTTGGTGAGGATTCTTTCAATCACTTTATTTGTAGACTCCACTTGACCATTTGCTTGTGGATGATAGGGAGTTGATTTCTTATGCTTGATCTTGTACTCCTCCATAAGCCTTTCCATCATGTTGGATGTGAATTGAGATCCCTGATCTGTCACAATTTCTCTTGGAACACCAAAATGAGTAAATATGTCCTCAAAAAGAAAACTAACTACATATTTTTCGTTAGCAAAAGGCAATGCTTTGGCTTCTACCCATTTCGTGACATAATCAATGCATACCAATATATACTTTTTTTTCTTAGATGGAGGATTAATTGGTCCAATAAAGTCTAAAGCCCACTTTTCAAAAGGTTCAATGAGTACCTGAGTTTGTAATGGCATTTCATTTGAGGGAGCAGGTTTCCCTACCCTTTGGCAGCTGCCACACCTCCTAACATACTCTTTAGCATCTTTGAATATGGATGGCCAATAATATCCTAAAGAAAGGATTTTATAGGCTGTCCTCTTGTCAGCAAAGTGTCCACCACATGGCTCATTATGACATGATTTGAGAATATCAGGCATTTCATCTTCCCTGACACACCTTCTGATCATAAGATTTGGCCCTGTTTTATACAATTCGTTAGTGATCCATGAATATCTTTCACTTTCTTGAATAATCTTTCTTTTCTCTTTAGGAAACAAATGTGAAGGTAACTTCTCTGTAACCAAGTAATTAGCAACATCTACAAACCAAGGATTTTGAGTAGTTACTGCAAAAATATATTCATTAGGAAACTTATCTTCAACTGGAGAGTCTTCTTTGATATTCTGAATCCCGGACAAGAAATCAGCAACTGTGTTTTGTTTTCGAGGTCTATCTAACACAGTAATGTTGAATTCTTGCAAAAGTGAAAGCCATCTTGTAACTCTGCCATTAGTGATAGGTTTATTTATCAAATATCTAATTGCAGAGTGATCTATATGAACAAAGGTTTGATAGCCTGTTATATAGTGTCTGAACTTATTAATTGCATGAACAAAAACTAAAAATTCCTTTTCAGTCATAGTATAATTCAACTCAGTGGGAGTCAAATTCTTACTTGTATAGTAAATGGCATAAGGAATCAAATATTTTTGTTCCAATACAGCTCCCAGAGTTGTATCTGAAGCATATGTGAAAATATGGAAAGGAAGTTTCCAATTTGGACCTCTCAAAATAGGCGCTTCAGAAATTTTTGCTTTCAAGGTTTCAAATGCTGGTTGGCAATCATGATTCCAATTGAATTCACAATCTTTTGTAAGCAATTTGAAGGGTGGAGATGCTATTTTAGTGAAGTTTTCTATAAACCTTCTATAGTATCTTACAAATCCTAGAAAACTTCTAACATCCTTTTGGAAATTTGGAATTGATAACTTAGAGATAACTTCAACTTTAGATTTGTCAACTTTAATCCCATCTCCTGAAATGTGATGTCCTAAAACAATACCTTCTGTAAACATCATAAAACATTTTTCATGGCTTAGTGAAAAGTTTGTTTCTTTACATATTTTAAGAACTTTTTCCAAATTTTCCAAAGCTTCTTCAAATGTGTTTCCATAGATTGT
Source organism: Pinus tabuliformis (assembly GCA_031772625.1). Lineage (NCBI taxonomy): Eukaryota > Viridiplantae > Streptophyta > Pinopsida > Pinales > Pinaceae > Pinus > Pinus tabuliformis. The sequence goes on along the minus strand of CM062812.1, from coordinate 493,524,383 downwards.
AAAATCATCCATATATACCTCTACACAATCATGTATTAGATCAGAAAAAATTCCTAGTACTGCTCTTTGGAATGTTGTAGGAGCATTACATAACCCAAAAGGAAGTACTTGGTAGGCAAAAGTTCCCCATGGACAAGTAAATGTGGTTTTATCCTGATCCTCAGGTGCTACTTGAATTTGATTATAACCACTAAAGCCATCCAAGAATGAGAAATACTTCTTACCTGCTAATGTATCTAACAATTGATCTATAAAGGGCAAAGGAAAGTGATCTTTAAGGGTTTCTCTATTCAATTCTCGGTAATCAATGCACACTCTCCATTTACCATTCTTTTTAGGCACAATTACCAAAGGAGAAACCCTTTGGCTATCTGAAATTGGGAAATGAAGTTTACATTGAGTAATTTTTGGAGCTCTTCTTTTACAATTTCCCTAAGATTTGATTCATTCTTCTCTGAGGTTGTATGATTGGTCTACTGTTTTCCTCAATATAGATATGATGGATGCAAGTCTTAGGATCAATGTCTTTCATGTCGGTGTACTCCCATGCAAATGCAACAAAATGTTTTTGTAATGTTTTGGTTAGCTCTTCTTGTTGTATTTTCTCCAAGTTTTTGTTTATGTTCAATTTCCTACCTGGAAAAATTTCAATTATAGAGCTACCAAACTCTTCCATAGAATAGAGAGACATCTGCCTAGATGACAAGTATTCAACATTAGATTTTTCTTGAAATTGTGCATGAACATATTCTGAAGATGTTTCATTTTTTTCCAATGTGTTCAGAATTTGACTATCTTCACTAATTTCTGACATAGTAAAGAGAGGTTGAATATCATCTTCATCATCAATCCATTGCTTGTTATCTATTTCTGTGATTGATTTTGCTGGAGGATACAAAGTAATTTTTTTTGTTGAATTACCATCAGAAATATACATGTCACCAGATCTACAACTAATAAAAGCATCAGTTGTGGCCAGCCAAGGTCTTCCTAATATGAGTGGGTGTCCTCCTAGATTATTATTGGGAGTTAAGATCATGAAATTAACAAGATACTCCTAAGAATCTAAGGAGACTGAAATATCTTTTAGCACATCATCTAGTTTGATTACTGATCTATCTGCAAGTTTCAATAAGGTAGGTGTGTAAAGAAGATTAGGAAGTTTAAGCTGCTCCATAGTTTGTCTACTCATGATGTTTATTGTTGCCCCTAAGTCAACCAATGTATTTGGAATTTCAATTCCATTTATATGTGTCTTGACAATTGGACTTCCTGGATCCACATATTTCTGCATGGCAATCTTTCCCATCATTATGTCTACTATCTTTCCTACCAGGTGAATTCTTTTTGTTTCTTTTGATTTTCTTCCTGGTCTTTTGATGCTCAAGTCCTTTATTGTCTTGGCTAGAATTTGAATTTCTCTAATGGCTTGTAACTAAGGAATTTTGATACAAAAATTCTTCAATTCATCTAGAAAATCATAATTGGGCAATAAGATCTATTTTTCTACCCTCTATCAATTTGTAGTCTCTCAGGAAAAGGAGGTGTAGAAGTAGATGTTGGTTGCTCAATGATAGGCGTTGTGTTCACTGGTTCTTTTTGTTTTCCTTTTTCAATGTTTTGGTTTTGGAGAGATGTTTCCTCAAAACTTTTGTTGGCTTTTAGAGAATCTTCCTCAGAAGTGTCTTGTTCTTGAATAACTACAGAAGGTCTTTCCTTTTCTAATATCCTACTAGATCTTAGTTGGACATCATTAAGATCTAGAGGAGTAATCATGTAAGTTGGAAATTGTTGTCCTTCTACCATGTAAGCATTCTAATGGTTTTTATTGTTGGGGTTTGGTAATGGTTGGGCTGGTAGTTGATTTGGTTTCTGCTGAAATGGCAGTAAGAGTTGAGGGTTTTGACTTTGTTGTGGAAATGGCAATGAAAGTTGAGGATTCTGATTTTGAAGTTGTGGCTGCTGATTTTGTTGCTGATTATGTGGGGGAGGATAATTCTGATAGGATGGAGGATATTGATAATATTGAGCAAATCTCCCATAAGAACTTTGTACCCTTTATGCCCATGGTTGAGATTGGTACTGAGATTGAGGTTGAGGCCAAGGTTGCTGCCAAAAATTCCAGTTTGGTGGGGGCTGTAGATACATTGGATTGTTAAATCCCTAATTTTGTGGCCCTTTCCAAGGTCTTCTTGCAACAAAACAAAGAGATTCTGCAAAATTTGGGACTGTTTCCTCTTAAAAGATAGCCTTAAGACCTAGGATTGAAGGACAACCCTTGGTCTCATGACTTTATGAACAAATCATACAAGTTTCTACAATTTTTGCATCTAAAAGGCATTCCCTTAGAGCATGTTTCTTTCTGCATTTTGGACAAAAAATGGCTAAAGAATTAGCCTCTTTTTTCTGCTTGTTTTGAATTTTAAGGGTGTCTAGTTGCTCACTAAGGCTCCCTAGAATGTCAGTTTTAAACTCATCAAGCATATTGCCAATTTCTGCCCTACTTATAGATCCAGTTGCAGAGTTGTTTGCTCTAACAAGAGAAGGATCCATCGGCCCTTTCCCTATTTTAGGTTTCCCTCTTGAGAGATGAACACATAGTTCTCCTATGTCACTCAATGGAAGTTGAGAGATATCTCCCTTCCTCATCATGTTAAGGATATCTATCCACTCATTTCTAATGGCCTTTAACAAAAGAGCTTTCAAAGTTTCTTCATCTAAATTGTTCATCTTTGCTCTTTTCAAATTATAGTTGAATCTCTCAATCAAATCTTCTAAGTTTTCGTCCTCTCTTTGCATCATTTTGAACACCTCATCTTTATGATTGGTAGGCATATAATAATCCAAGTATCTATCCAAAAATGCATGTTTCATGTCATTCCACGTTCTAATGGATTGAGTGACTAACCCCATGAACCATTTCAAAATAGCCCCTTTTAGTGTCGAAGGAAACAATTTGAGTTTTTAAGTCTTCTAGATAGTCATAAGTTCTGCACAAGACTTCAAACTCAAACAAAAATGTTTCAGGGTCCTCACTTCTCAACCCATAAAAGTTTGGGGGGACAGATGGCGAGATATTTTTCATTGTGGTATGTGTTTCCTTATCCATTATAGGGAATCCAAAAGAGTTATCTACTTCCCTATTTCCTCTGCATCCTCCATTATTACCTCTACCTTCTCCATTATTTCCTCTACCTCTCCCTCTACCCCATCCTCCAAATAGTGAGAAGTCTCCATCTTGTTATTCTTCTGCCATTATAGTTTCTTCAGAATCAGTATAAGGCTCAACCTGCAAGGTTATTCCGTCCCCCTCTGGTTCTTCTATTAATGGACTATGGGAGAGAGTTTCTACTTTTTTCTCCTCACCAGGTATTCCTAATTCTTCAACTAAAATAGGCTCTCCTGTGGAGGTGAAAAAGGTTATCCCTGCTGTTGGAGACTCAAAATTTTTCTCTCCTAGGACTGTTTTGGTAGATGAAGTAGGAGAATCTTCTGATTGAGTTTTTTCCCCTTGAATTCCAGGAATGCTATGGCTGGGAGTATGAGTCTGGGATGGAGGTGTGTCTTTTCTAACTCTTGGTGGAGTAGGTGGAGTTGTGGGAATTGAACTTATGCCCCTAGCTATAAATCTACCCCTAGAGTCTCTTTCTTTATGCATGTCATTGTTTTGTTTTGTTGTTGTTGTTGTTTTTTTTGAATGTAAGAGATAAGGCTACCTAGTTACACTTCCTCGGCAACGACGCCAAAATGTTTGGTCAATTTAGTGTCATAAATTGCTCTACATAAATTATCAATCTGGGTATCATAAACTGATGAAGTGTAGTGCACTATATGTGTTAGATGACCATTCTTACTTCTTTGTTTTTGAGTGTTGTGTTGTTTTGGGTGTTTTTGATCCTTTAATCCCTATTGATTTACAATGTACTTAAAAAATCTTAAATCCAACTTCTCTAAAGACTGCTAAGATCTTAAGGAAATGAGAACTAAAAGAGCTTAAGTAAGATTTGGAAGCAAAGTTTAATCAAGAAATAAAAACAGAGTTTCTATCTTTAATCATATCATTATTTCCAAATCATGAGCTACAAACTAAAAAGTAAAATTGTTATGAAACCAGTTCACAAAAAGATAGAAAAGATAGATCAACGCCTTAGAATTCAGCCTCTTCGAGAGGGCAACCTCCTTTACATTACAGAAATGAATGATTCTTTGATGATTCAAATGACAAAACCTCCTTTCTATATATAGGAGTCTAAGGAGTCACAATATAACCCAGCCGACCTAACAATAATAATATAAAGGCACAAAAATAACAATAGAGGGATTCTATGGGGCACAGTAATAACAATATGGGGACAATAGGGGCACAACAATATTAATAAGGGATATAACTACAATAGTAATGGGGTAATCACTAGTATTATAGGGACCTAACATGCCCCTCTCCTTCAAAAAAGTGTTGTCCTCAACACTTGAGTAGTTCTGGATGTTTCTGTATAAAATTCTCATCCTCCCATGTGGAATCTTCAGCGGATAAGTTCTTCCACTTGATGAGATATTCCGAAATTGATCGATTTTGTAGCTGTCTAGTTCTTGTTTCTGTGACTGCTTCCGGTTCCAATATAATTTTTCCTTCCTCGTCAAGTTCTGGCAATATTATTTGAACTGGGATCTTGTTGCCTATAACCTTCTTTAAACATGAAACATGGAAAACTGGGTGCACTCGAGAAGCTGCAGGAAGCTCCGATTTGTATGCCATAGTACCAATCTTTTGCAACACCTTGTATGGACCGTAATACTTTGGTGATAATTTATTATCCTTCTTAGCTTGCTTAAGGGACATTTGTTTATATGGTTGTAGCTGTAGGAATACCCAATCACCTACATCAAAACGTCTTTCGCTACAATGTTGATATGTCTGTTGTTTCATTCTATTTTGCGCCAACATGAGGTTGTCCTTTAAGAGTTGGAGGACTTGTTGTTGATGCTCGATGTGATGTTCCACTGCTTGAACCTTAGAATCTTCTCTTAAATATGATGTGATGGATGGTGGCTGATATCCATAAAGTGCCATAAATGGGGTCATTTTTGTTGCTATATGGAAGGAAGTGTTATACCACCATTCAGCCAGAGGCAACCATTTGACCCATTGTGTGTGTTTATCAGATACAAAGCAACGAAGATATCCTTCCAAACATTTGTTTACTATATCAGTTTTCCCATCAGATTGAGGATGATAAGATGCGCTATGAGCTAACTGAGTACCGAGACAAGAAAATCATTCTTTCCAAAAATTTTCAGTAAAAATGGGACCTCTGTCACTTACAATAATCTTTGGGTTTCCATGTAGCTTTTGAATTGTTTCCACAAATGCAGTAGAAATTGTACTGGTTTTAAATAGATGTGATAATGCACAAAAATGTGCATACTTGGTAAGTCTTTCAACTACCACCATGATGACACTCTTTCCCTCAAACTTGGGTAAACTTGTGATAAAATCCATTGAAACCTCCTCCCAACGTTGGCTTGGAATGGATAAAGGTTGTAATAGACCCGAGATCTTAGTTGTTTCAACTTCATTTTGTTGGAAAACCAAAAATTCTGCCACAAACTTTTGAATATCCAATTTAAGGCCATCCCAAAAAAATTCCTTCTTAACCCTGTCGTAAATTTTTAAAAATCCTGAGTGCACTCCTAAGGGAGAAGTGTGTAATTCCATAAGAATCTTTTGTTTGAGTTGGGAATTCTTACAGAGGTATAAGCGATCTTTGTATGATAACGAACCATTTTGCCAGCTAAATGTAGAAGATGTAGTGGAATATTGTTGTAACTTTTGAATAAGTGCCCACACTTCTTCATCATTCTTCCATTCCTCCCTTGCTTCGTTTATCCAATTTGGTTGGATAATAGAAATAGCACACAACAATGCTTCCACATCCTCATCTTTTCTTGAGAGTGCATCTGCCACCAAATTTTGCTTCCCTTTTTTGTAGATGATTTCAAAGTCATAACCCAACATCTTTGTGACCCACTTTTGTTGCTCTTCAGAGGATAATCTTTGTTCTAAAAAGTATTTAAGGCTATCATGATCTATTTTTACCTTGAAGTGTCTTCCCATTAGGTAGGGTCACCATTTCTTAAGTGCATGTAGTATTGCCAACATTTCATGCTCATAAATGGTTGTGTAAACACTTTCCCTTGATTGGACGACTTTCAAAAGCAATGGGTCTTTCATCTTGCATTAAAACAACACCAATTCCATTTCCTGAAGCATCACATTCCACAATAAAGGTTTTTGTGAAGTCCGGTGTAGCTAAGACCGGTGCTTGGCACATTGCCTCTTTAAGATGTTCGAAGGCCTTTGTTGCTTGTGGAGTCCATGAAAATGCATCTTTCTTCAATAATGTTGTTAGAGGTGCTGCTATTCTCCCATAATTTTTAACAAACTTGCGATAATATCCTGTCAACCCGAGAAATCCTCGCAGATGCTTTATGGATGTGGGGATTTTCCATTCCTTAATGGCTTTAATTTTGCTAGGGTCTACCTTAACTCCTTCATGAGATACAATATGACCCAGATATTCCACCTCTTGTACTCCAAAGAAACATTTGGATCTTTTTGCATATAATTGTTTCTCCTCCAATAGTTGTAGCACCCTGTCAACATGTTCAACATGATCCTTTCAAGACTTGTTGTAGATTAGTATATCATCAAAAAATACTAACACAAATTTTCTAAGGAAGGGTTTGAAAATGGAATTCATCAAACCTTGAAATGTAGAAGGTGCATTGGTAAGGCCAAAAGGCATGACCAAAAATTCATAATGACTTTCATGAGTTCTAAATACTGTTTTCGGAATGTCTTCAGTCTTCATTCTGATTTGATGATATCCTGAACGAAGATCCAACTTGGTGAAGTAAATTGATCCATGCAATTCATCCAGTAATTCATCAATGACAGGAATGGGAAACTTATCTTTAATAGTGAGCTTGTTGAGCTCCCTGTAATCCAGACACATGCGCCATGATCCATCCTTCTTGTGCACCAATACTACTGGAGCAGAGAAAGAACTTTGACTAGGTTGGATTATACCAGCCTCTAGCATTTCTGCAACCATACGTTCAATTTCACTCTTTTGGGCATAGGGATATCTGTATGGCCTAATGTTTGGAGGAACACTTCCTGGAATCAGATGAATAGCATGATCATGATCACGAATAGGTGGGAGACATTTGGGAGTCTCAAATACCTTGGAATGATTGTCCAAGACTTTTTGGAGATCTGGAGAAATAGATGATTTCGATGTGGAAACATCTAGCGAACATAATTGTGCAATTACACCTCTTTGTTCCTTTTTTAGAAGCTTTGTCATATCGTTAGCGCTGATTATCTTTCCCGGTTTCCCTGCAATACCCCTTAATTCAACTTCCTTTCCTTCCACAGAAAATTTCATGAAAAGTTCTTGAAAATTAAATGCTATTGTACCCAAGGATTGTAACCATTGGAAGCCTAGTACAACATCAGCACCTCCCATTGGAATGGAAGGCATTGGGCTAGTCAATACATATTCTCCCAAGGATAGATTGATATTATGGCACTTTCGAGAGCAATTTATTGTTCTTCCATTTGCAACCATCACTTGACACTTTGGTGCTGGATATAGGAAGCAATTCAATTCTTTTGCTACCTTACAATGAATAAAATTGTGGGTACTTCCTGAATCAATCAACACTATTACCTTTTTCTTCTTGATTTGTCCTTCTATCTTGATGGTTTGAGGAGTGGTAATTCCCGCCAATGCATTACAAGATATGATCGGATTCATTTCTTATTTATCTATGCTTTGTTCCTGGAGTATATCCTCTTCTTTTGACCTTTCTTGCTCCTTTTCTTCTTCCTCTTCACAATCTATGTAGAATAATTTCTTCTCAGCACACTTATGACCTTTAGTGTATTTGCTATCACAACTGTAACAAAGCCCTTTTGCTATTTTTTCTTCCAATTGTTGTGGTGTCAACCTTATAGATTGTGGAAGACTAGGGGCAACAACACTTCCATCTTTATAGTTGTGAGTGGTATGCTTCCTGGTTGCCATAATTTTTCTTTCCATTTTTCTTGCTAATATGAATGCCTTCTCTAATGAATCAGGTTCCCAAATGCGAACATTATGTTGGATATTATCCTTTAAAGTCCCTATGAAAAAATCAATCCTGTGCTCCTCTGGAATATTTTTTACCCTTATGTTCAATTTTTGGAACTCTTCAATGTGCTCCATTATTGAACCATTTTGTTTGAGACTTATCAATTGGCTAAAAAAAGTGTTGCTTTTTGTATCGTCATAATGTGCTGTCAATTCTTCCGTAAAAACTGCTCAAGTGATAATTTGTTTACGAGAGCAAAGCTATTGATACCATACAAACTGATTTGGTTCCAAATATAAAGTTGAAATACGTACCTTTTGTGTGTTCTATTGATACCATACAAACTGATTTGGTTCCAAATATAAAGTTGAAATACGTACCTTTTGTGTGTTTTGCACATTATTGAGATCGAAAAATTGCTCCATCTGTAATATCCATGTTGCGGGATCCTTGCCATCAAACTTCCTCATATCGATTTTTGGAATATGGTGGGTCTTCGATCCAATATTAGAGTCTGATTAACATTTCTTTTGTTCGCATCATGAGTTTCCTTTACTACCCTTTCACCATTTGTAAGTATTTCTTGTAGAAATTTGTCAAATATGTCTTCAAATCTTCCATGTCTGTCTTCAAATCTACCATGTCTCTCTTCAAATATGTCTTCAAATCTATCTTCAAATCATCCATCTTAGCTTCCACGCCCTTTATCTAGATTCCACGCCATTTATCTTAGCTTCTGTTAGCTTTTGTGAGAGTGACATTTGTTGCACTTGATCTTGTAATTTTGATATATCATGCAACATTTCTTCCTCTTCTTCATGAGTTATGCTAGAGCTTTCAGGTTACTTACTAGGTGTTTGTATTTTCTTTCCTCGGGGCATCAGTTACTAATAATAATGCTCTATTATGCCCTTTGAATTCCTTCAAAATAATTTTTCAAACCAAGCTTAAGTAAAAATTTAAAAAAATCTACACACCTTTTTTCACTTTGTAGGAGCTTGATATTGCCTCTGATGTATCTCTGTAATTTCGAATCATCCAGTTCTGAAATTGTTACCTGCAGTAGCCCTCTGTGTCCTCTTTCCAATGCCACTAGTCTGATCCAAATTGGATTCTCCAAGGAAGCGTTATGCCAAATCTCCCACAGTGACTTGATTATAGACTAGTTTAGTAGAGCGAACTTGTACGACATATCACGTGTCCCTATTTCGACCTTTCTCTCTGAAAAATATACACAAGAAACTACAGTCTGTCCTCTTTTTGTATCTTTTTACGAAACTTCAATCCGATGCTCAGAGAGAAAGTTATGACAATTTTCCCCAGCTCCCCTGTTTGGAATGTAATTCAGGAGTCTGCAAAAAGACCAACTTCCTCAGATCATATCTCCACAAATATAGTACGAAAAGCTATGAAATTTGGACTCAAGGTTCAGTGCGATTTCATCTCAAATGGGGTTTTTTTTTTGCTTCTGAAACGTCACAGAAAAACAATTATAGCGAAAATTCCACGATGACCTATTTGGAGCAGCGAAACCCTAGAATCCAAAGCTCTGATACCAAATGTTATGAAACCAGCTCACAAAAAGATAGAAAATATAGATCAACGCCTTAGAATTCAGCTTCTTCGAGGGATAGACCTCCTTTACATTACACAAATGAATGATTCTTTTATGATTCAAATGACAAAACCTCCTTTCTATATATAGGAGTGTACGGAGTCACAATATAAACCAGCTGACCTAACAATAATAATATAAAGGCACAAAAATCACAATAGAGGAATTCTATGGGGCACAGTAATAACAATATGGGGACAATAGGGGCACAACAATATTAATGAGGGATATAACTACAATAGTAATGGGGTAATCACTAGTATTATAGGGACCTAACAAAAATTGTTGTCTATTCAATTACAGAAAAAAGATTAAATGAAATACTAAAACTGAAAGTGAGATTACAACTAATGTTTAGTCTATTGTAGAAACAAAACTAGATGAAAAAATTGAAAGTGAAATTGCAACAAAACTAAATGAAATACTTAGTTACTCTGCCTCTCAATTTTGGAAGACAAACCTCCTTGGGATGACATTTTGAGGATTCTATACTTCATTATCCTAAAAGAAGGTAAATGCAAAAACGTAGAAAAGACTCATTGCATGAATGAAGTATTCACCCATTTAGTTTGAGATGAGTTATCAACTAGAAGGGCTTTTTAAAAACATTCATCTACACCATGAGTCACTAAGCTAGTAATAAAATGGCAAGAACAGTAATGGTACTGATCAGTCTATTTGGAAATTTAAAAACTAGTGAAATAGTAAATGAAATAAACTACTTTACACTACTGAATTCAACTTCTAACTACTGATAAAACTAGAAAGAAATTAAGCAAAGAGAAAGATATTCGATACTGAAAGAAGCTATTCTGCATTAGTAAGAAAATGATAAAGACTGCATTATAAACAAAGTTAGTAAATGGTTATGAACACTATGGAAGAAATGATGAATTGACAGTTTAACTATAAAAGACAAAACAAAATGAAATGAAACCTTAGTCAACGCAGGGGCCCTCAGATTATGCATACTCAATCAAAATTCCAATAAACGCTTTCAGATATCCATAAAATACACAATCTTCATATTAAAAACAGAGAATGAGTTTTTCAAAATTACAGAACAGTAGTCTGAGCTTAAAACATGAGGAAATTCGAACTAGTTCTGCATTCTTTACACAGGTATTTATAGAAAAATTATACAACTGTTTATGGAGAAAAATAAGCTACAGCCAAAAACACGTAGCAGACAGGCACATGGAATTCTCTTCCTCGGCTGCTGGAGACATAAATCTAAGGTGATGCTTGTTGGATTCAGTTGCACAGATGGTTGTTGGAGTCCTTGGTTTGAGAAAGTTGTTTCGAATCCCATCACTGTGAAACATGTACAAAACAGAGTCCTGTTTGCCTTTGGTCTCTACGTTTGACTTCTTCTTTGACCGGAGTCTTGTACCGTCTTCCTTATCAACCTGGGCTAGGTGAATAGGACACGATCCATGTCATGATGTTTTCCAAGCTGCCCGTGTAGCTAGTTTCTCCTTCTGACACCTGGAACCTGTTAAAGCATGGAAGTAGCTACGGAACAGGCGATTAGCTGCATAATAGGCTGCGTTCCATAGCTAAAAGACAAAAACTTATTTAAACAACAAAACACCAAAGCATAACATGTAAATCACTAAAATGTTCTCCTTAAGGCAATGTATACTGGTTATTGATGATAGGAATGCATTTTCTTCATGGAAAAACAAAGAAAAGGGAGGATAAGAGATGCTAAGGAAAGGGAAGTTTTGAGGCTCAACACCGCTAAAAGAGATTAGCTTTCACACTCTTCCATAAAAAAAAGATAAAAAGGAAAAAAAATTATTCTAGTCATTGACATGCACAATAGTAATGTTTGATGTTTTGAACTTACATGCTAGGACAGTAGAATTTCATACATGTTAAGTTAGCATTCTTTCTGAAGCATAATCTCTTAGCAGCTAGTTAGAAAATGGTGTGATTTTAGCACTAGATTTCAATGTTTTTCTTTATTGTAATAGACAAGCTTTCTCTTAGAGTAGATTTCTCTTTCCCTCACTTGTAATCAAGATTCTTCTGAATCCATAGAAGTCTGGCTTGAAAAAATCTAGTGGTCTCTCGCCAGTTGAATAGTGACAAAAGGGCGGAACCATCACTTTTACTTGTGTACACAACACTGTCAACTCCAACTTTGTATGAACCCTGGGTTGATAAATTAAAGTTGGTAGCCTGAGGAGTTGCAACATTCTTGCTGCAATACTGGTGCTCATCACAAAATGCTCAGTTATTCTTTCAGAATGCATGGGTGCATTTTGGATTGCCCACGTCCATTGTTAGTGATCGAGATTCTTGCTTTGTTGGGAATTTCTGGTCAATCTTGTGGGGATTCATGGACACCAAATTGAAAAAGAGTACAACATTTCATCTGCAAATAGATGGTCAAACATAGGTGGTGAATAGGACAATGATACATCTTCTTCGTGGGTATTGCAACAAGCATCTTAAGTTGTGGGATGAACATTTGCACTGCATTCAACATGCTTACAACCAGGCCAAGCACTCTTCAACAAATCCAATTGGTACACTAAAGAGTTCAAGAATAGTTTGAAAAGAGCCAAGGCAAGTACAAATAAAGGCACGAAAAGCATCGTGTAGATAACAAGTTCCAAGTCGGTGATGAAGTTTGGCTTCACCCTAGCAAAGAGAGGCTCCAAGGAGAAGGTAAAACACTAAAACCAATTAGATATGGTCCATTCAAAATTTTTGAAAAGATTGGTAACAATGCCTTCAGGTTGGATTTGCCTTCATATATGCAAATTTATGTTGTTGTTAATGTTGAGAACTTAAGGTTGTATGAGCTTCCTTTGATTTAAGATCAAGGAGAAAATGTCCAAATTCCTTCAATTGAGGATTTTTCTCCTGAATACCTTGATGAACTACAACAAGACACCATTCTTGACAAAAGAACAAGGTCTTCAAAACAAGGGAATGAGGATTACCTTCGAGTAGGGCTCAAGGGAAAAAATCCTTCAAAGACCAAATGATCAAGATTGGAAAGGTGAGGGAATTGAACCCTCACCTGCTGGACAACTGGAAGTGATCTTTTGGGGTCTAAAAGGCTTCTAGTGGGGAGGAATGATCAGGTGCTCAAAAAATAGCTCAAAATTAAAGTTGTTGGATTAATGTGGAAGCTGGACGATCATGTAGTTCCTGTAATGCTGAATACGACACAACTCGTTTCGCACGAAACATACACGGTATGCTCCCAGAATCATGTTCTATTCATTTTCCCAAATAGACAAATTTTTTCAAAATGTGATAGCCCATTCAGCAGTCCGTACCACTGATGTGGCGCTGACTGTGCAGGGTGAGGTGGCGGGGTTGACTGGTCAAAATCCTCGACGAATTGTATGATGCCAAGTGGCGGTTATGGATTGGGTGCATTTGGCGGTTTCTTATTGGTCAAAAGGTGGTTAGTCACAGGTTGACACGTGGCCTAGCCAGAGGCCACCACGTGGCAGCCTGGGGGCCACCAAAAGTTTGTTTGAGGTCCGAGCAGTAGTAGCAGGGATTGAACCTACGACCTCCAAGCACATAACCAATGCCTCCTACCAATGCACCACAAGAATGGTTCTTAATAAACCATGTGTTCGAGTTATATTTAAATATCACTTGCATGCCAATTCGGGGTAGGCCCAGCCCGTGGGCGTCGGCCCTTGGTCGCACCACCCGCACACGACCACCAACGGAGAGGAGTGGGGGGCCCAACTAGAGGGGGTGGGCCGTTGGCCTTGGCCCTAGGCACGTGGCCCCCCCCACGTGGCCACATTTTTCGGAAATAAGGCGTTAGAGTACATTTAACACGTCCAATAAATTTGCCCGATTTTCGGCGAAATTGTCACTTTGTTAGCGCGTTTTGGGGAAAATTGTAGGATGGTGCCGGATTTTGGGGAATTTGCGGTGTGATTAGTAGAAGACTGGAAAAGGCCATAACTTCTTCATTTTTTGACCAAATCAGGAGCATAAAGAGGCTACATAGGTATTTTTGGGAATTCTAGAGCAATGCAGAAAGAGGCTACATAGGTATTTTTGGGAATTCTAGAGCCATTGAAACATGTTTTAGAGCTTTTTGAGCATTGTAAATCGATGTATTCACATTTTTAGAATAACACAGAGGTCCAAGACATTGGAAGCTAGACCAAGGAGACGTAACCCAGGAGGGGTGAACTCCTTCATCATGTGTTGCTATGATACTGTTTATGGTGATGTTTATGTTTGTTATATTTTGTTGTTCAATGATTTTTTTATGTTAATTTGCACATAAAAATTACATAAAAACACTAAAAAACCCATGTTTAAACTTGCAAATAATTTCATAAATCCTCAAGCATATTTAATATATTATGAAAAGGAATTTTAGCATAGAAAAATGTAATTTTCCCAATCAGATCATGCTATTTCCTACAATTGGAAGCAAAAAAAGAAGAAACAATGGAAGACAAATTGGATGCGACACGAGAAGAAAAATTGGACGCAAAATTGAAAGCCACACTAGAAGCAAAACTGGAAGAAAAATTAGAAGCCACACTAGAAAAAAAATTGGAAGCCATACTAGAAGCAAAACTAGAAGCAAAATTGGAAGCCACACAAGAAGCAAAACTGGAAGAAAAATTGGAAGCCACACTAGAAGAAAAACAGGAAGCCACACTAGAAACAAAACAGGTAGAAAAACAATAAGCAAAATTGAATGTTAAACTAGAAGCTAAACTAGAGCCAAAATGGAAGCAAGTCTTAACGTTATTTTCGACACTAAAATGGCATTATTCCAAGCACTATTTATGGCGTTATTCCTAATACTACTTACGACATTATTTCCAGTGCAACTCCAGGTGAAATTTTGGGCGTTATTTCAGGCACTATTTATGGTGCTATTATTCCGGCGCTATTCCAAGCACAATTTACAATGTTATTTCTCAATCAATTTACAGTGCAAAATCTAGCGCTAGGATAAATATACCTGGTCATGCCCATTTTCACGCCGGGAAAGGTGTCCAATTAGTGAACTAAAAAACACTAAATTCTGGTGTATTTTAGGCATTATTTGACTATCCTATTGTAGTGACTTCCCACCTAGAAAGTGCCAATAATTAGAGTCTTTTGAAAAGCAATGAGTGATATGAGACTAGTGGATGGGACTACCCTTGTTGATAGAATTCTATCCCGATATCAATATCATAGGGAGTTTATGGTAGCTGAGGTTAAGACTTGCGATCTCCCTATTGAGGTTTGTTAAGTGATGGATGGGAAAGTTGACATTAAATTTCATCAAGGATACTAGATCAGGAGTGTAGGAGTGAGTGGCTATAACAAAAAATTGCTGACAAGTTGGGAGTTGATAGGCCTTAGCACCTCTGAAGTAAAGAAGGTGTCTGGCTACGATAAAATGATTAATAGGTTAAGCCCCAGTGCATTGGTACATAATATTTTGGGATTGAAAAGAATTGGGGAACCATGAAGAGGATTAGGGATGATGTAGAGACTTGCATAAAGAGTTGGGGTTATGTATTGTAGTGTAGTTGTGATTCTTGTGAGAAGTTAAGGGAAAGTGAAATAGAGCTACATTGTGGAATGATAACCAACCCATGGTCTTGATTGGGAAGAGAATCAACTTGGGCCACTGTTGTGATCTAGGTAAAATGGATGCACCTATCAACAAAGGTTTAAGGGAGAAACTAAAGGTCATTGCATCTATGTGGCTGACCATTAAAGTGGTATCAGAGCAGAAGATCATAGCATAATGGTGCTCTTGGGAAGAAAAACATATAAGAGTAGAGTTAAAAGGAAATTTTGGAAACACTAGAAGGACATGGAACAACAACCTATAGTTGCGAGTACATCTATAGAACATATGAAACATTAAATTAGAGTATGTAGACACACAAACATTGAAGGAAACAAAAAGGTAAAAGATTTATTTTTTTAATAATAAATGTAAGTATGTGTTTATAGGTGAAATACAGGAGCTATGGAGGTTTTATGGAGAGATAGAGGACAAAGGATATGGTACAAGACAAAAGAAAATTCCAGCCAAGAAGCAAAGTTGGGGAGAATTGTCAAGTCTGATAGTTGAAGAATCTTGCAACAATTTGAAGCAAGGACTCAAAAAATCTCTTGGAAATGTAGATTTGATGAGATATGATAGGTTACTAGTATTAATTTTTTTGCAAATAATTAATGTGAAATTATCAGCAAAGAGAGATAATTTTGTGGTATCCCTTGCAGCAGAGAGAGGAGAAAAACTTCCACCTGAGGTTGGGTAGAAGTTCTCACGACAACTCAATTATTGTAAGGATGGGTGGAGATGTTCAAAGGGAAGAGTATGTGAATCTCTTGAATGTGAGTAGAGTGCAAAAGCATATAGGAGTAAAGGAACTCATAAGGTTCTAGAGGAGAAAACTGGTGATACAAAAAGACCAAGTTTAGAGGAGAGAAGCTTGATGAGGTATTGCAGTAAGATGAAATAGAGTTGTTACTGTAGAGGCTTGTTTACAACTCACATATGAGCACGAACATGTTCATAGGAAAGGAGGAAGAGATGACTATTAATGGTCGTGACAAGGGTTCAAGTGAAAGCCATGAAAGAATAAAGGAATATGCCAAAAAAACTAACACAAGGAGAAAAAGAATGAATTAAGAGGAAATTGACAGAGAAGTTGTTGAGTTGAAGGACCAACTTAGCATGCTAAGGATGCTACTACAGGAAAATGAAGAAGAGAAGATATGTGTATGGAGAATGAGGAAGTAGATTAAATGGCTTGTTAAGAAACTATTTACAAGAAAGTTTAGGAAGAAACTGAGGTACAAGATAAGAGCAAGAGGGAGAATTTAGAGAAGCTGAGTATGATTGTGAGGAAGAGGAATTTCACCATTTTCAATCAAAGCAAGGTGAAATCCTTGGAAATGATGATTATTCTGATAAGGGACTTCACGGGAAGCTTGTAGATTGTTTGCAGAGTGAATATCAACATGAAGAATTGATGACAGGGGCATCAAATGAGGCTTGAGAGGCTTATGTTTTGAAAAATGATATTTTTTGTATGGTTGTAGATCACGAGAATGATGAATATGGAAAATCATATATAGTTTTCATGAAGAGAGAGGGAGATGGGGGAGTTCCTTTTCAAAGCATTGAAGAGGAACAAAACTCAAATTATGTTTTCAAGGGAAATGCGCCAACATTACTTATAAAGGTAATCAAAGAGAGACCTATACATAGTTGATAAATACAATTGTTCGAGCGCAGTTGCAAGGACTTGTTAGTGAAATAAGAAGGAAAACGTTGGCTCATGAAGACAACCAAAATAAGGATGAAGGAGAGTAAGGGAAATAGTATGATGCAATGCTAATGGAACTTGATGAGGATATCAAATTTCCGTAGGGGTTTCTAAGAGAACCTGATAATTGAATCTTATTTCATTCAAAGGAAGAGGACGATGAAATGTAAAAGAAGGTTCCAACACATGGAATGAATTGTGACAACCCTATAATTGTGGACTTTAATGAAGATTTGGGGATATTAGAATGAAGTCTAATCAATATGAGGAATAAGGAGGACTACATAGAAACTAAATGAAAGAATAATGAGGAGGAATACAATTATAGATGTCCTCAACAGGATGTAAGAGAGGAAGCATAGGTTCGAAGGGAGACCAATTCACATGGAGGGACATAAGACTACATTCTTATAAACATCGACACATAGAAGAAAATAACCATTCTAATGATTAATGGTGATTTTTGAAGGCTTGATGTTTGTTGTGATATACTTGTTTCATGTGCAGATGTAGGTTTGGGAAATGAAAGTCAATATTTCATGCAACATCCATGGAGGAGGAAAAAAATGCCTCAAACATTGTTAATTTTTTTTTTAATGGAAATCGATGCCATAAAAATTCTAAATTTTGAAGCTGAGCTACAATGGGGCAATTTGAGCAACATTGGTCAACATAAAAGTAATATGGATAATGAGATTGGGGAGATATTTATATTGATGAAGAAAAAACCTTAGGAGAGGCATACTAAGGTGATGAGGGCAAATGACAATTTAATACAATTGATGGTAAGATAATACATTAGCAAGGAACATGGAGCATTGTACAACAAAGTATGGAAACCTTGACGACCGAGGATAGTAATAGAAAATCAACGGCTACAGGAAGTGGAGGATACATAGTTAAGGAGTAAGTTTGATCATGGAACAAAGTTGGTTGAAAATGTTCACACTATGGAAAGTGTAAAACAACAAACCAAAGTGTCGGATCCTAGATGGTGTCGAGAAGCAACAACTATTGGATCACAAAGTAGTGAAACATGTGGAAAATAATTAAATAAATTTTTGGATCATGGAGGATTTTAATAGAGGCACATGACTAGGAGGTCATGAATAATTTTATCTTTGGGAGTATAACGTAGAAGCATAAACCCCAAGTCCATCACTCTTTCCTAGACCTAAGAGGTCTTGGAATTTTCAAATGGAAGTGAACTCCCTGAGTTAAAATTTTGTATAAATTAGGAATTTTCATGTAAATGCAAGTGTGTTTATTGTAGAAGGAATCTAGGTTGTTAGGTAACTTTGATGAGTTATCATTCTTGTCCATGTGGCACATTATAAAAGGGAAAAAAAATTAGGTTGAGATATGTTGTAACTTCTAGAAGGAGGATAGTTGTAGAACAACCTCCATAATGTAATAGATATTTTTATTAGCTAAGGAATAGAGGATATGAGGTGGTGGAGTAAGAAATATACAGAGAAGAGAAGAGAGGAATATAATTGAGAGAAAGGCTAAGGAACAAGAGAAGTTTGACAAAGGGGGGAAGGCCTATTACTGTGAAATCATGCCATGTTGCACGAATCCTATGTTAATGTGAAGCATGTGTGATGTTATCCTCCAATTTGGTTTGATATATGTGCATTGAAATTGGTAAATCGTTCCCTATTAGTGTGGTGCCTATGTGAGTCATGATTTTAATGTTGGGGTGAGTCTAGGAATATGTGTGATATAATCAATCCCCATAGGAAAATAGAGGTATGTGTTGGAAATACTAAGAGGGGGTTGAATCAATATTTCCCTTAATTTCACAATTGATTAGTTCTTTTGAAAATTCAGAGCATCAACCAAATACATGAAACAACATCACATCAAAGATCAATACAAAGAATATGTAGTCTCAACAAGTGCTTTGTTATGTAAGACATACATACAAATTTACTAGTTAAACTGGAAGGAAGTATAAGAACCCCATGGGGTTTTACCAAAAAATATGGAAGGAAGAAAATGTTCCTTGAAAGGTTTGGGCTTCCATACTAGGGATAATTTCCCATCGACAATAAAGTTGCATCCTTTACTTCTGCACTTCACTGCCACTGTTGTCCACTACTACCACCACTATTGTCAGTACTACTAATTTTTTCTAATGCTACTACCACTACCACCACTACTACCACTTTTGTCCACTGCTACCACTTCTTCCATTACTGCCACTACTCCAACTTCCCATTGCTATTATTACCCTTACTATTGTCACTATATATTTCTCCACCTCCTACCATAAATTTCACTTTTGTCCACTGCTACCACTAAAAATATCCACTGTTGTTCTCTGCCACTATTATTATTTGTTATTACAATTGACTATCACAATATTATCACTATCATCATCAATATCATAATTATTACTAGCATCATCATCAAACCATTCAATGTTTTTATAACATTGTAACATCCACACAATGTCACAAGGTCATTGTAACTAGGTAATTTCCACACTAAGGGTTACTATCATATCAAGAATATATATCAAGAAAATTGTCAAGTACCAGGAACACTGAGAAGGAGATATTGTCACAAGTAGCAAACATAAATGTTACTGTCATTATCAAAGGTCAATGTCAAGGTCAAATACTATTGTATGTGTATTGATGTCACTACCATATTGAGGTCACAACCAAGGATTACTACCATAAAAAGGTCACATGCATACCACTTCTTTATTATCAAGTTCCTACTACCATAGATGTCACTTGTCGTGATCGCTGCTATATAGAGTCATTGTTATACATAAATTCCTTGTCATAATATAAGTCATGTTTCCGTTACATAGTTAATTACCACATACCATACCATTGTGATATCAAGGTTCATAGTAAACACAGTTATAAGCCTCTAAGGTCACTATTGTATAGATCACTTCCATAAATAGTTATATAACACAATTATGCAAGCCCACTATCATATGGGATATTGTCAAGCACCAATGTCAATCATTTCATCACAAGATTGTTGTCAACATAAGGTCGATGTTAACCTATATCATAGCTATACACAAATAGCGGTCTCTTAACAAGATCATACCCTAAATGCAAGCTATAGGTATACAAGGAATTTCATTTCAACCATACTTCTAGCATCGTGAAACTGTTTTACTATGAACAATACTGTTGAGAAGTCATAAATGAAAACATTATAATTCTTGGAAATTAATGTCCATCAATTCAAACAGTAGCTTAGTCACCACACCTATTTCTAAAAATTTATTGATATCTCAATGCACTAGCAATAGTATTTGGAAGTCATAAAGTGTCACTAAGAGCCATAGAATCATAATGTCACTGTTATCCAAGAATAGACTCACTATGCAAGTAGAGCGAATCCACAGGAATATATAAGAGGAACAAAGTCACTATTATAAACAGAGAAAATCATCTGAAATATGAAAATATTTAGATAACAATATCAAATAGATACCCTAATCTTACACATTCCAAAACCATGACACAAATACCAAGACTCTTCTACACATTATCAATTTGTTTCAGTAATTCACAAGGAAACCTTATACCATAATTTACTGCTTTTAGATGCAGAGCCTTCAACACATCAAGCCAAATTTCATAATAGTGAGGTTTAGATAGCAAGGTTGTACACTACCTGTGAATTTGTAGGTTTGAAGCCCTTACAGAAATTACCTGCATACAAATTCTAAAACACAAAAAATAAACAATGCGAGAGCATAACACATAAAACACATATACATAGAGATTTTCCCTTGGATCCCAAAACCGGGACTACTAGCGTGATTTTTCATTATATTCCTTTCAATGTTACAATAAATATTTATACATGCTGAAGCATCCAATACCATGGACTGAAAACCATCGTGTCCAAAACCATGGACCGAAAACCATAGGTAGGTCCGCCCAACCTAATATAGGGTGCAATTTGTTTTTTCTTGGGGCGCTGCCCCGCTGAGCAATCGACGCAATGAAGGGGGGGCTACGCCCCCCCTCTAACCCCCCAATTCACTACGTAGGTTAGTCGTGGAAAGAATATAACATAACCCAACTTTCTCCCACTTGTTGTTTTCTTTCCACAGGGGGCCACACAAGAGCTTAGTCATTTTTCCAGCCCTGAAACGCCCATTGTTTCTCTACACCAAGAGAACTTCTTAGAGCTCAGAGATTTTGTCAATGCATCTGCAGTATTCTTCAAAGTGTCCACCTTTACCAGCAACACCTTTTTTTCTTCTATCATATCCCTCACAAAGTGATACTGAACATCAATGTGCTTTGTCTTTAAATGATAAGCAGGGTTCTTTGCCAAGAAAATTTCACTTTGGATGTCACAGTCTATCCTTATAGCTCCCTGTACTAACCCCATACTTGAACACAATCTTTGCAACCAAACTGCTTCCTTGCTTGCATGAGTGGCTACCATGTATTTTGCCTCTGTAGTTGATAGTGCCACTACAGATTGTTTCTTACTCATCCAACTGACTGCACCTCGAAATAGGTTAAGCACATACCCACTTGTAGATCTTCTATGATCCAAATCTCCAGCCGAGTCTACATCATTAAAGCCACGGATATCCAAAGCTCTGTCCAATCCTGGTCTTCCTTGGTAGCACAAACCATAATCACTAGTGCCACGCAAATACCTGAAAACCCACTTCACTGTTGTCTAAATCTCCTCCCCTGGTTTTGACATAAACCTGCTCAATACTCCCACTGCATGTGCAATGTCTGGTCTAGTACAGACCATTGCATACATCAGGCTACCGAATGCACTTGGATATGGAACATGGGACATATCCTCTTCCTCTTCTTGTGTCTTGGGACATTGTTCAGCAGATAACTTTACACCTACAGGAATAGGAACCTCCACCGGTTTACTATCCTGCATATTAAACCTCTGTAGTATTGTCTCAACATACTTCCTCTGGTTTAACCAGAGCTTCCTCTTTCCCCGATCTCTTTTAATTTCCATGCCCAAAATATAGTTTGCAACACCAAGATCTTTCATGTCGAATTTAGAGGACAATTGGGTCTTCAAATCCTGGATAATTTCTTTTTCATTTCCAACCATCAACATATCATCCACATACAAGACCAGATAAATAACACGGTCACCAATTAAATTAAAATACAAACAATGATCTGCTTTTCTTCTGGTGAAGCCAAGTCCCTGTATAAATGTATCAAATTTATGATACCACATCCTGGGTGATTGTTTTAACCCATACAGAGACTTCTTTAACTTGCATACCAGTTCTTTCTTACCCTTCACCGCAAAGCCTTCAGGTTGCTTCATTTTTGTGCAAAGATGCCATTTCATCAACCATGGATTCTTTCCAGAGTTTTCCATCCTCTGAATCTACTGCTTCCTTCACAGTTCTGGGATAATCATCAGTAATAGATAAAGAAAAATTTGAAAAAAAAGCAGATGGACTATACCTTTCTGGTTGCCTTCTTTCTCGAAATGATCTTCTTACACCCGGAGTTTGTGGCTCTTCATATTCTAATTCCTCCTCTGCTGTAGAGTTTGATTCTTCTTCCTTCAGCTCAAACTCTATCTTCTCAGGTTCCTTTGGTTGGACTTCATGTTTAATAACATCTTTCACCTCTATGAACACCACATCTCGGCTGTACACAACCTTCCTTGTTGCTGGGTTCCAAATCTTATAACCCTTTGAACCATCCTTATACCCAATAAAGATGCGCTTTTCATATTTACTATCCAACTTGGTTCGTTTCTCCTTTGGAACATGTACATATGCATCACATCCAAATACCCTCAGATGTGAAAGAGAGGGTTTCATACCATTCCATACCTCTTTTGGAGTCTTATCCTCCAATGCTGATGAAGGTGATCTGTTGACCAGGTAACATGTTGTCTCCACTGCCTCTACCCAGAATTCTTGTCCTAACCTGACACCACTAAGCATGCTTCTTGCCCTTTCCATCAACATCTTGTTCATTATTTCTGCAACTCCATTTTGCTAAGGTGTATATGGAGTAGTCTTATGCCGTGCTATACCACACTTCTTACAGAATTATTCAAATTCCTTACTGCAAAACTCTCCACCATTATCTGTCCTCAGCACCTTTATCTTCTTCTGTATCTGGTTTTCCACCAGAGCCTTAAATTCTTTAAACCTGTCAAAGACTTCAGATTTCTTCTTAAGGAAATATATCCATGTATTCCTTGAGAAGTCATCTATAAATGATACATAGTACATAGACTTACCCAGTGATGGAACCTTCACAGGTTCAAACACATCACTATGCACAAGCTCTAATATTTGTTTCGCCCTCTTAGCACCAGAGGGGAAACTCACCTGATTCTGCTTCCGATATACACAATTTTCACAGAAATCAAAATCCAGAGAGCTATTACTCATACCTTCTACCATACCTTTACCATGAAGTATTCGAAGGCCCTTCTCTCCAATATGTCCAAGCTTTTGATGCCACAACATGGTCTTCTCTCCAGAGGCCACTAGATTTTCTGCTCCACTTTCAGGAACCACAAAACTGTTGCACCCATCAATAACAGTGCTACCTTGCAGCTTGTACAGAGTTCCAGTTCGAACTCCCCGCATCAATACTAGTGCTCCTCAAACCATCTTGCAGGTATCCTTCTCGAACACTATTTTTACACCTGCATCATCCAGCTTGCTTACAGAAATCAGATTTCTGGCTAATGGAGGAATATGGAGAACACCCGGAAGTGTTCTAACCCTTCCACCTTGCAACTTCAACTTTACTTTTCCATGACCAACGATTCTAGCCTTCCTATCATCCCCTAAGAAGACATCACGAACATCGTATTTATCATACTCGCAGAACCACTCTCTATGGGGAGTGAAGTGAAAGGATGCCCCTGAGTCAATCAACCATGCCTCATGATCTACATGTGTACTTGAAGATGCCAAGTACGCATCCCCACCTTCATCTTAGGTGGTTTTCGCCTCTGCAGAAGAAGAATCATCAGATCCCTTTCCTTTGTCAGGAGCTTTAGATTTACAGTCCCTTTTGTAGTGCCCTTCCTTTCCGCATTTCCAGCACACTACCTTTACAGGTTTTCCTGGAGATTTAGATCTCCCTCTAGATTTAGATCTCCCACTCGGTGACTTATTTTTGTTTCTGTTCTAGGACCATCCTCATATAGACAAGGCATCACCGTTCGGGCTCTCCATATTTTTTTGTCTCATCTCCTCCATTAGCAAGGATGAGACTATTTTATCAAACTGCAAGGCAGTTGCATTGCTACCTATTGCAATAACCAAACTATCCCACGAATCTCGTAGAGAACACAACAAACTGATGCACTTATCTTCATCAGAAATTTTAATGCCAACAGATAATAACTGACTTACCACTATATTAAATGCGTTCAGATGCTATTTCACCGAGTCTCCATCTTTCATCCTCAGGTTATACAACTTTTTCCGTAGGAATAGTTGGTACAAAGTCCCTAACTTGTCCCACAAAGCCTTCGTCGTAGCTTCCCCTGATACATTCAGCAATACTGAATCTGAGACACACAATCGTATTGTGCTCTTAGCATTCCGATCCAACTTCTTCCATTCTTTATTGGACATTCCTATTGGTTTAGTATCTAGATCAACCACGATCCACTGATCTTTATCCACCAACAGATCCTCCATCTTGAGTTTCCACAACTCAAAAATCTGACCATTAAATTTCTCGATCTTTATCTTTCCATTGCTCGCCATCTTGTTTCACCACCAGAATTGATCCCACAGATCTCCCACTAAACAGGGTCTACCACAGGCCCGAGCGAAACTCCTCAGCAACAAAGGCGTCCTCTTGAAGCCAAAACAACGCTGATACCAAATGTAGGTTTGAACCCCATACAGAAATTACCTGCATAAAAATTCTAAAACACAGAAAATAAACAATGCAAGAGCATAACACATAAAACACATATACACAGAGATTTCCCCTGGATCACAAAACCAGGACCACTAGCTTGATTTTTCATTATATTCCTTTCAATGTTACAATACATATTTATACATGCTGAAGCATCCAATACCATGGACCGAAAACCATCGTGTCTAAAACCATGGACCGAAAACCATAGGTAGGTCCGCCCAACCTAATATAGGGTCCAATTTTTTTTTTTCCTGGGGTGCTGCCCCAGACCTCGCAGAGGGGGGCTACCCGCCCCCCCTCAAACCCCCCGGACAGGGGGGGCTGCTGCCCCCCCGTGACCCCCTCGCTGCGCAATTGACGCAACGAAGGGAGGGCCTCGCCCCCCCTCTAACCCCCCGGACAGGGGGGCTGCTGCCCCCTCGTGACCCCCTCGCTGCGCAATTGACGCAACGAAGGGGGGGCCTCGCCCCCCCTCTAACCCCCCGGTTCACTACGTAGGTTAGTCGTGGAAAGAATATAACATAACCCAACAGAATTATGATATGACATAGATGGTTGATCAAAGAAACTTCCTTGCATATGTAGGTTCTAGTTCTTTATCATATAAGTATTTACATGTTTATTGAAAGTGGTGATGGCTCATATTGCTTAGGCTACAATAGGTGTTTCAAGTAATGTGAATTCTAGTGAAACTCCTTTTATTCTCAACTAATCACTGTGATGTAGATGGATAAGAATAGAAACCAACTTTTTATGATCTAGATAACTTTGCTCAAATATAGTCACGCCTTCACACAAATTGCCACGAAATTTTTGGTCACAACATCACAAAGGAACAATAGAGGTATACATTGAAGCATGTAGCTTGTATACATAGGGGTAATAATACTTTGCTTATGCCAAGGGGTGTTATAAAGCTTTTGTCTCAGAGATAAAATAATTCGTTACAAGCATGGGCGTTGAGTGTGACTATAGAGCAAGCACCATATAGATAGAGATATCATTGCTGACCATGTTAAATATTTATTGTAATAAAATCTTTAGATCAGGCTTTCACAGACCCATAACTATAAGTTTATGTCAAGGGTTACACATTACCAGGCTCAACACTATTAAACTGCACTAGTAGATATGGCACAAACAATTAATCCCTGTAATATCCAAATCATTATATAAAGTCAAACACTTCAGAATATATGAGATTGAGAGCCTCAGAGAAGATAACGCGATGCCATATTTCTAATGCAGAGAGATGCCATCAACAAATAATCAGTAATCATATCACAAGACCACAAAGGATATGCCTGATCCTTGATGTCACTTTAGTGAATCATAGACTTTCCTTCAAGCTCGAATCTCGTCAAGCCACAGGGAGTTTCAACATGTGTTTCCCCAAATCTGTGATATGAGAGGATACACGATACTTGATATACAAAAATAAAATTCCCACAAAACCCTTGTGCCAAGAAAAGGTGAATCTCAAAGCTCATAACCTCTCCCAAAACTTGCTCTTTCGCCAAATGTCATCTTTCTCCATAGAAGCACAGGTGATTGACACAAATATTTTTCGTTGTCTTAGATGGAGATCAATCACTCCTTTTTATAGAGGAGATTAAGATCTTTAGAGAGCCAACTTAGGAGGAAAAATATTTAACTTGGAAGGAATGTCAAAAATTTAAATTTTCGATTCATTTTTTTTTTTTTTTTTTTTTTTATGTTATGCCAAAAACCCCACTTAATTAAATTTAATATTTAAAGGATTTTGAACGTGACCTTTTGCAATTAATGCAAGGTCTCTGGACTAGAAGATAGATTTTCCACATCAACACTTCAATAAGACATTCTTTTTTTCCATATCATTCAAATTTTGGCATCAAAAGTAATATTGCCATATCACCAACTTGGCTTCCACATGACTCATGCTTTGGGGTTTTATAGCATGAGATGGGTTTTCTACTTTGAATGGACGTATCTCTAAAACCGTGAAGGCCCACAAAACAATCCACATATCAATAAAATTGTCATGATGAGGAGAATCTAATTGTGAGGGTTTCTGAGGCAAATTCAATGATCGATATCATAAAAATCTTGAGCAAGGGCTGGGTATGAACATCATTCAGGGAGTCCAACCCCTAGAGCTAGTGTTTCACTGATGCATAAGCTTATTCATAATAACTAGCATGTCAAGGACATCAATGACAACATCCCACACTTGTTGCACCCGCTTTGACATCAATGGAAACATACTCAATATTACCTATCGTTTCTACGTGTTAATAATATAGATTGGCATAATGAGGTTGGTTCCACTAGTTGTTATGTGATGTAGGGGAACAAGTGAGAGGAATTTCTCTAAGAGGAGCACAACAACCCATGAATATATAATAGTCCTGTGAAATCATTAGTTTCATAAGAACCCTTGGTGAGTAGTAGAATAAGGACCCTTGGTAAGTAGCTGAATATCCATATAGGGACGGATCCATTGTTAGTTGTTGCAAGAATCAATAGTGACCCATTATGATGACAATAGTGACCCATGATGATGACAATATGTGTGTGGAATGAATAAACATTGTGAAAAACTACTGGAAGATAATGATAAATGAGAATTCAATTTATAAACCCAAGATAACAGAGAAATCCCCATCACTATGCATGCCTATCAGCCATCCAACTGATGGATGGAAATCAATTAAGTGTCTAGAAAACCTTTGTCATGCCAATCAGATTGCAGTCTATTGTATCATCGAGCCTTCATGCCATTAATAAGTTATGGCACCGATACTATTGAGTTCCCACCACTGATCACTCCATCGCCCACCTAGAAAGTGCCAAAAGTTAGAGTTTGCTAACAAGCCATGGGTGGTCACATTGACTAACGAGACTAGTGAACAAGAATATCCTCATTGATATAATCATGTCCTAGTATCAATACATTAGGGTAGTGGAGGCCGAGACTTAACGATGAGGCTAAGGTCTGAGGTATCACTATCAAGATCTGTTAGGTGTATCCGACATTAAATTTCATAAGGGTTACCAGATCTGGAGAGTAGGTGTGAGTGGCTATAATGAAAAGTTGCCAACACTGGGGAGTTGATAGGCCTAGTGCCTAGAAAGTAAAGCGGGTATCTTGTTGGCATATAGTTAAGAAATTAAGCGTTGGTGCGAGGGTACATAACATTCATGGATCACAAAGGCTTGGGGTGCCATAAAGAAGATTGGGGATGATGTAGAGACTCCAGTAAAGAGTTTGGGTTATGTCTTGTAGTGGAATGGTGACTCTTCTGAGGAATTAAGGGAAAGTGAATTAACGCAACAATCTGGAATGATAACTGAACCACAATCTTTATTAGGAAGAGAAACAACCTATCACACAACTGTGTTGTGGGTAAAGTCGATGCACCCACCGATAAAGAGTTGAGGGGGAAAGAAAATTCCATTGCATCTCTACAACCAACTATCAGTGTGAGAAAATAATACAATTATATGAAAAGATATTCTAAAATAATAAAGAGATAATTATTATCAATTAATATATCTTTAAAATTAAAAAATATATATAATTTATGGTTTTATAAATTTCACATAATTTATAATTTATCATAAATTAAAATAAATTATTCTCTATATTATTATATTTTTATGTATCATGCACAAAATGATACAATCAACCTGTCATACAGGAAACCAGGTTGCGGTGTATGTTAGGACATATTAGTATATTAATTATCAAATAGATTTAAGATTTCATGTTTGTACTGTAACTCATTTGCATGTATTGTTATTTAGCAATGTTTGGATATTCTAAAGATTAACATAAAAATCAACTCAAAAACATGTAAGAATTTTCATAATTGAGTATGATGTTATTCCCATGGACCTTGGGGAGTTTCCTCTTGCTTTGTTTGGCGCTTTCTTGGTTAGTCTTTCTCGGTATCTTCCTCGATCATCATTGGATTTGCAAGTCCCCTATTGGTGTCTTGTTGAGATACAATCCCCTATATAACTGCATACCCTTTCTACTGATTGACTGTAGACTTAAAAATGGATCTTCTTAGAACTACATTTTTTTGTCAATGTTCCCACTCCTTTTGTCCATGCGATGCAACATTGCTAGGATTGTGGCTAAGGGGTGTTTTGTTCCTCCAATACTTGTGATATAAATGATTTGACCACCAAGTGAATTTCTATTGTCCTTTGCAATTTTGTGTCCCTATCTTTTGAGAAACCAGGGTCCTCGAGCCACCCTTTCATCTCCTCTTCCATCTCGCCTTTGGGAATTCCCTAATTCCTTCAAAGAGAGGGCTTCCCAAAATTCTCAGATTTTATTTTGTTTTATGGTTTGAAGTTATTGCTGTAGAGTTTCTCAATTTTGATTCTCTTTCTACACCGTGGTGTTTGATATTTAGAGGACACAACACAATGCAGCTACGACTACTAAGTTAAACAAAGAAATTTTAAACAGAGAGTGTGATATCCTACTCTGTCGAAGCACTAATATTTATAAAAAAAATTACATTGGTAACATATATTTAAAAAATAAATTTTTCCTCTTTGAGTTTTGATTAGTGTTTTCCCTTCAATCTTTGGTAAGTTAAGGCAATGATGATTGAGGCAGTTGATGCAATCGAAGCGGTGTGGCAGTGGATGCAATCGAAGCAGTGTGGCATTGCTGAGGCGGTGACATAATTATGTTTCTAACATTCTCCCCCTTAATCTTCTCACCAAAAAAAATTATTGAGGGTTTCGTAAATATGTTTGCACACTCGTCTTCTGATCTGCAGAACTCCAAAAAAATATTGCCTTGAGCTATTATTATATTCCCTTGGGCTTTCTTTACAATAAGATTTTTTCTTTTATCCCTTGTACCTACATACAATTGATTATTGATATCCATATAAAAAGAAATCTATCTACAAAGTTACATGGGTACCACCTGTTGTACTCGCTAGTTCTCTAGGAATCCTTTTTCACCTAAATAGTTCATCAATCATGTTATCACTTGGTCCCTTACATTTTGAATTCCATATTTTGTTGTCACATCCTCTCTCTACCTAAAAGGGATAAACACTACATTCTTGACTCAACAATTATACATCAAGCTTAGATACGAGTACACACCTACCACCCTCATATCTATCGAGTGGTTAATTCCACAAATTGATGTTACATCCTCTCTCTACCTGAGAGGTATAAACACTATACGTTTGACTCAATAATTACACATGAAGCTTACATATGAGTACACCGACCACGGTCATATCTACATAGCGATTAATTCCACAATTTGATGTCACATCCTCTCTACCCAAGAGGGATAAACACTACATGCCTACTCAACAAGGCTTACAACACAACTAGGGAAACCAACTTTGAAATGCCAAGTACAACTGATCATGCACCATTTCCAACAAAAATGTCTCAACAATCTTAATTCAAGTACATTGAACATAAAAATTAACAATATCCTCATATTACAATTATGTGCCCAAACATATAAGCCTATTTACACTTCATCAAAATACACTACTCTCTACCCTACATTACAATACACTACTCTCTACCCTACATCATCTTCTTTGAAATTATGCAAACTCAACTCATGTTGCCTTCATGAACCCTCTTTATCTTCATTATCCTCATCATAGTTTTACATGTAAGTTGCAAAAATGATCGTGCAACAAGTTACACACTACAGGAAATTTGCTCCTTGCTAACTGCTTAGACGCTAACCGCTTCATAGGGAATCTCTTCGATTACATACACCTTCGAGCTTCATCTTCTATGGTAGCAAAAACTTTGACACTAGTTGCTTCTCACACATTCTTGGCCGCTCCAGCTCCACAGACACTTTCACATCGCGAAGGCTGGGGAAAGCGATTTATCTTGAATGTTATCACTGGACAAAATCCATAAATAGAAGGAACCTAACTTCTGGAAACCTTATGATATGTTCCAACTCGGCTCCACATACAGCATATTACTCTGGCCAAAATTGTTGAAATCTAATTTCAACGCTGCCGTATGCTATCATCCAAAACCGCCAGATTGAAAACCTCAAAACCGCCCAGAGCTCATCGCACCGCCTTCCCATGAAAAGCAGTTTCCGTATGTTGAGCTCCGATGCGATTTGGAGGCGACGCGTGTCACCCGCATGACATCAGCAAACGAAACTCATCGGAAGTTAAAGCTCGGTGACAAACTGCCTTCCGATATCCTCTCCATCGTCCGATCTCCTTGGGTGTTGTCAGCCGTCGATCCTGGAAGCTGCTGCCCGCCTGCGTCAAATCAATGTTTGCGTGGAGTGAACGACTTTCTCCTGTTGACCGCCGTAGAAGAGTAATGGATTTTAATGCTTGACGCAGTTTTTTGGTGAACGCCCTTTAAATGGTTATGGGCACGTTATTATATTTTTATGCATGTACGTAGTTTAGGTGTGGGCCTTTAATATTATTATGGGCCATGTTTTTTTTTATATGTTTTTATATATATATTATGTAAGCTCGCGCCCTCACATATAAGTGTTGTAATTTGTGTTGACCATAGATTGAAAAACAAAGCAGTAGCGAAATGTAATATTGCAGTGTAAAAAAATGGAAGGAACAGGGCAGCGAAAAAGAAGAAGAATGCACATCAGTGCATAAGGAGTTCAGCCTGTGTTTGTTGCACACCAGCGTATGTTTAATTTTGCACAAATTTTGTGTTGATATCTTTTGTGAAGAATATGAACAGCGCAGCAGCGAATATATATATTTTTATGTTATGTTGTTTTATTGGGTATGCAATGTAAAGCTGGGAGCAACACAAAAGAAAAGAAGGGCTTGCTACAACAATGTAAAAAGGGGAACATGGAGTATTATAAAACAGAGATTGAAATGTAAATTGTTTTTTGATGTTGTCCAAACGAAGTGAAGAAGACACATAATGTTTTGAGCTCCATATGTAAATTTATTTTACAGCAGTATGTGTAAAAATAGTTTTACACCAGTAAAGTAAAAAGGGGTTTTACAGCAGTAAACCCAGCACAGTAATTTCTCAGGTGAAAAAGAGATTTGGTTGAATGTTGTTTTTGGAAAATCCCTCACAGTAAAAGAGGATGAAGTTTGTAACAGTTTTTTTTTAAAGCAATAGAAAATGTTTTTTATGGCTGTGTAATACTCTGTTCTGAGTAATATTATTTAAAGGCTTCCCTGTGCATAAAGATCTTGAGGCAGAGAAACAGAGCATTACCTCTGTGTGTTTGAATGTTTGGTTTTTGGTATTTTCCCACCGAAAAATACCCAACAGTGGTATCGGAGCTAGTCCAGGCTCTTTGAAGACTCAAAGAAGCTGAAGGAAGGTGTCGTTGCAGCAGTCAAACCTCTCCAGCAGTGTGAAGCCACAGCCAAAACAGTGAAGGTATTTTTTCAAAGCTTTCCTTTCTGTTACTGTGAAAGAAACAGTCAGTGTTTTAAAAACACAGTCAAGTATTTTGGAGTATAGTTAAGAATGGCAAGGTCAAAGAAGAAAGCCTCCAGGGCTGTTAAAAATGTGTCTCCCTCCTCTACTAAACTAGAAGGGAATCTATTTGAAAGCATTGTATTTGAGGTTCCAAAGTTTGATGGAAACTTTGATGTATGGGAAATAATGATGAGGGCTTTCCTAATGTCTGAGGGGATTGAAGTCTGGGAGTCAGTGATTGATGACAGCAAGATGGATGAAGAATCCATGGAGTATGATGCACAAGCAGCAAAACTAATCTTGGATGGTCTCCCTGATTCAGTGAAGAAGAATCTTGGAAAATATACATCAGCAAAGGATATATGGGACAGACTGCATGACCTTCATGCAAAGGGAGCATTGACCATGAAAATCAGTCAAGAAGAAACTTATGAACCCATCATAGAAGCTGAGAATGAGAAGCTTGACCTCATCAAGCTTCAGGTAAGAGAAAGGGATGAAGAGCTTGCCAAGCTTAAGAAGGAGCTTGATCAATGCAAGAGGAAGCATCATGAAGAAGTCATATCTATGACAAATCAGCTGAATAGTGCAAAGAAGCAGGCAGATGCCTTGACAAGTCAACTTGAACAAAGACACAAGAGAATGAATAAGCTTGTGGAAGAGATTGGACAGTACAAGGTAGAGGTCTCCTCCCTTAAGTCCGAACTACAAGAAGCCAAGAAGCAGGCACAAGGAGCTGAAAAGAAAGTGAAGAGCAGTCAAGCAAAAGATGAAGAAATCTCCAAAATGAAGACTGATATTATCTCCTTCAAAGTAGTAGCAGCTGAAGCTACTCATAGCAAAGAAGAAACTGAGGGACAACTAGCAAAGAAAAATAATGAATGTGAAAAGTTAGAAGAAGAGATTGTCCTCCTCAGGAAGAAGGTTGAAGGGATGAACAAGATCATGAAGAGCTCTCAAGCTTTGGATGACATGCTCAGCTATCACAGATCTCCATCTGATAAATCAGGACTTGGGTATGTAGGTGAACCCTCAAACAAGGATGAGGATGCTTTAAGCAAAGGAGATGTGAAGAAGCCAGAAAGAGATGATGATGCTCCTAGTTCCAGCAAAGGCAAGGAGAAAAATGAAGGCAACAATAGAAGAAATCCTACTCCAAGTAGAAAATCAGCGCCAAGAAGAAATGTAGCTGATGTCAAAGAGGTAAGAGGCAATAGCCATCAACAAAGAATCTCAAGGCAGCAAGGCTTCAGAAGTACATCAAGGAAACCTCCATCTCCCAGGTACCAAAGTTCATTTTATGGTTATTGTTATGCTTGCTCAAACTTTGGTCACATGGCAAAAGAATGTAGAACATTTCATAAAGATAAATGTTGTGGTCTCCGAAAACCTCCAAGAAACAATTTTAGAAGAAATCATGAAATGTCATTCATGAAAAATGTTGAATGTTTCAAGTGTCATAACATTGGGCATATGGCACGAGATTGTAACTTGACATGGGATCTTACACAAGCTAGACCCATGCAAAAGAAGAAAGTTACACAAGTATGGAGAAGAAAAGAAATACAGTGTGAAAGCCCCTTAAGCAATGCAGCTGATCTAAGTTTGTTTTGAGAAGAGTCTGCCAAAAGAAGACAAGCATACATTAAAGGGGAGCTTGTAATTTTTTGTTTGCTGAACTGTATTAACAGTCATTTGTTGATGGAGGATGTATTGCAGCGCAGCAGTTGCAAATGAAATCTTTGTTAATCCCTCTGAAAGGTAATATGCAGCAGTGATGAAATCAGCAATGTTTTTGCTTTGTGTTTATGCAATATGCACAGAAATGCATAAAGAAGAAAAGATGGCAGCGCTCAAATGTAAAGAGCAGCAGTATGCAAGGCAATGAAACCCTCACAGCAGTGGGAAGACAAAATACAAAACAGCAGTTTGGAAATTTCTGTTATAGAGCACATGCATTGAAATGCATAGCAATGGAAGGTAGTTTCCTTCTATGTAATATGAGAGAACATACTCACAGCAGAGTGAGTATAATACACAGCAGTGAAAAATGTAATGTTTTTCTTCATATGCAATGCAGCATGCAAAGAAACGCATAAAGAAAAACAAGGACAGCAGATTTTTAATGCACACTGGATGTATAAGAATGTGTGTGGCAGCAGAAAGCCAAAGGAATTGCACAGTAGTGCATTGTGTAAAAAAAATGAAGACTAAGATTGTGTGAAGCAAGGGTGCATAAGAAAAGGTAGCAGCCTGTGTTATTTTTTTAGGAGAATGAAGTGCCAAGAGTATGGGCACACAGCAGTATGATGAAATAAAAGGCAGCGACAGTGCAAATTGCAGAGGAAATGCAGCAGCAAGAGGTTATGGACAGCAGCATGATGGCAAGAAGGAGAAGCACACAGCAATGCAAATGTGAAAAATGCAGCAGCAAGAAGTTTTGAACAACAGCACATGCAAAAGAAATTTTCCTTACAGCAGTAAATGTAAATGTAATGAATTTGTTGTTCATTTGAATTGAAATGCAATATATGCAACAGCAGTGAGTGTGTTGGTTGCATCTGAAATGCAGGTGAGACACAACAGAAGTATGATTGTAATGAGTGAAGGGGAGCACGCAGCAGCGTGAAGAAAAGTTTTCCCATTGTGAAGAAGGGAAGCACGCATAAGTGCGCAAGTAAGGAATTCTCACACAACAGTGTGAATGTGAGATAGGGAAGGCACAGCAATGCAGAGTTTGCAAAGAAATGTAAGAGAAGTGCAGCAACACAACAGCAAGTGTAGACACAGCAGTGTGGAGTAGACGCAGTAAAGAAGATGGCACAACAGTGCAGCAGAAAATATGCAGCAGCATAAAAGAACATTGTAATGAGTTTGCACACACAGCAGTGCAATGATTGTTTGTTTTGAAACTGCATGTAAAGCAGTGTCTGTTTGTAATCCCTCTGTTAACGAGGAAGGTGCTTTTCAGCACATTGTCATTAGTGAATCCCTCTATCAAGAGGATGATGCTTTTCAGCATAGTCATTGGTGAATCCCTCTGTTCAGAGGAAGATGCTCTCTAGCATAGTTTGGTAGATCCCTCTGTCATGAGGAAGGTGCTCTTAAGCACAGTCACATGGTGAATCCCTCTGTCATGAGGAAGGTGCTCTTAAGCACAGTTTCAGGTGAATCCCTCTATTAAGAGGAAGACAACTTTGTTTGTTTGTGAACTGCATCAGAAGCAGTTGGTGAATCCCTCTATGTGAGGAAGATGTCTTTGTAACAGCAGTTGGTGAATCCCTCGATGAGAGGAAGTGCTTGGGTAAGATTGAAAGCCCAGCAGTTGAAATTAAAGGGGAGTGTTGAAATCTAATTTCAACGCTGCCGTATGCTATCATCCAAAACCGCCAGATTGAAAACCTCAAAACCGCCCAGAGCTCATCGCACCGCCTTCCCATGAAAAGCAGTTTCCGTATGTTGAGCTCCGATGCGATTTGGAGGCGACGCGTGTCACCCGCATGACATCAGCAAACGAAACTCATCGGAAGTTAAAGCTCGGTGACAAACTGCCTTCCGATATCCTCTCCATCGTCCGATCTCCTTGGGTGTTGTCAGCCGTCGATCCTGGAAGCTGCTGCCCGCCTGCGTCAAATCAATGTTTGCGTGGAGTGAACGACTTTCTCCTGTTGACCGCCGTAGAAGAGTAATGGATTTTAATGCTTGACGCAGTTTTTTGGTGAACGCCCTTTTAAATGGTTATGGGCACGTTATTATATTTTTATGCATGTACGTAGTTTAGGTGTGGGCCTTTAATATTATTATGGGCCATTTTTTTTTATATGTTTTTATATATATATTATGTAAGCTCGCGCCCTCACATATAAGTGTTGTAATTTGTGTTGACCATATATTGAAAAACAAAGCAGTAGCGAAATGTAATATTGCAGTGTAAAAAAAATGGAAGGAACAGGGCAGCGAAAAAGAAGAAGAATGCACATCAGTGCATAAGGAGTTCAGCCTGTGTTTGTTGCACACCAGCGTATGTTTAATTTTGCACAAATTTTGTGTTGATATCTTTTGTGAAGAATATGAACAGCGCAGCAGCGAATATATATATTTTTATGTTATGTTGTTTTATTGGGTATGCAATGTAAAGCTGGGAGCAACGCAAAAGAAAAGAAGGGCTTGCTACAACAATGTAAAAAAAAGGGAACATGGAGTATTATAAAACAGAGATTGAAATGTAAATTGTTTTTTGATGTTGTCCAAACGAAGTGAAGAAGACACATAATGTTTTGAGCTCCATATGTAAATTTATTTTACAGCAGTATGTGTAAAAATAGTTTTACACTAGTAAAGTAAAAAGGGGTTTTACAGCAGTAAACCCAGCACAGTAATTTCTCAGGTGAAAAAGAGATTTGGTTGAATGTTGTTTTTGGAAAATCCCTCACAGTAAAAGAGGATGAAGTTTGTAACAGTTTTTTTTTAAAGCAATAGAAAATGTTTTTTATGGCTGTGTAATACTCTGTTCTGAGTAATTTTATTTAAAGGCTTCCCTGTGCATAAAGATCCTGAGGCAGAGAAACAGAGCATTACCTCTGTGTGTTTGAATGTTTGGTTTTTGGTATTTTCCCACCGAAAAATACCCAACAAAAATGTTCAACACTTGTGCTACACCACTGGCTCAACAACGCTTCTTCACACTCTTAACCTCAAAAGCTCTTTGAATGAGCTAAGGGTTCTCTTGTATAGCTTCTTATCTGCTAATATAACTACAGTTATTGACTACCGTCAAAACTCCAATCCACAACTCCACGTCCACATGTTGCTTGCTCCAATGTAACGTCGCTGCATGATCTCCACGAACAACACACGAACCGCCAAATATAATTTCCACATCTTCTACTTTATTATTGTTTTCTAAGACGATTGCAAGCCATCTCCTACCTTATCAATAACAGAAAAATTAGATTTTTTATATTCACATCTTTTTCAGGACTGATGGAATTTTTGAAGTGAATGATCAGCGCTAACAAATTATAATGGGTTGTTCTCTACTATAATATTTGTAGTCTAATGGCCGACTCCAAAGCTTGAAACACATCTTAAAATGTTTCTCTTAATCTTTTCATTGCATATTGTGACTCCCTCCATGCAGGCTCTAGTGTGGTATGAGTATAACCTTCGAAAAATAGATTTGTATGTGACCAATCCTCATGCAGCCAGACCACACTGCACAACATAGTTCTGTCCCCACTACTCTTCAAACCAATTTACTGTGTTTCACTCCAGCTACACACTTGGATGACATCTTCACTCCTGCAGACCAGTAAGGTGAGTGCAGAGCTTATCAACCACACATTGTTCACACACAACTCAAATTCATCCGCACACAAAATTACAACTACTCGTCCCTAGGCCCTCCCGTAAGGGAGTAGGCCCAGGGCCAACACTAATATCAGCCAAGATTTAAATTCAAATCTTTAAAAATATTTCTTAAATTTAAATTCTACTTATTAAATAATTTAATTTAAATTCAAATCTTTAAAAATATTTCCTAAATTTTAATTAAAATTAAATAGTGTGAAAAAAATCATTCCTTCATTAACTTAGACTACACCATTTTTAAACATTACTTTTTAATTTTATATAAATTAAACGAGTCATATTATATTCCTTTTGACACTATTAGCTATAAATATATAAAATTAAAATTTAAAGTTATTTTAATAAAAACCATTTAATTATAGTATAGAAAATGAAAATGGGATATACACCAAAACCCACCAAAAATCATTACAAAATTTATCCTTATCTTTGAAATATTGAATTGTGACCCTACTTCCTTATTTTACCAAAAATCTTTGAAAAATTCATTAAAAATAATGTCGGAAAATGCAATAAATATGCTAGCATATGTAAGAGTGACAGTTCGATATTAACCATAGATCTTTACAATTATCTCTGTATCTTTGGAGTAACTATTTCTGGAAAATTTATAGATTTTTTTTAGTTGTAATAGGGGAAAAGAAATTAAGTATATTAATAAGAATTATTTCACTGAAAATATATATATATATATATATATATATATTTATATATATATCTTTTTAGATGAAAAAAGTATTATATTTGTTCATGGAAATATTGACATTACATCACTTCAGAAATTGTAATTGCATAGAACTAATATAATGAGATCAGTGTATCAGTAAAAAAATATTAACAGTTCAGATGATTTTTTTCATATGGTCGATTCAAAAAGTACTTATAGTTCAGATAATTTTTTTCATATAGCTCATTTGAGCTTGTATCATTCCAGTGATTCAAAAAAAGTTATTAAATGCAACATGTATACAACCAAATATGTTATCCGGTTATTGGATACACCAATTTTTCTGAATTTTAATATTCACATGAAAACCGTCTAGCACCTGGGGCACTCCAAGCTTTGATAATCTGTCCGCCTCCGAATTTAGATTCCTGCTTATGCGCCCTGAATGGAGGGTTGATTAAGGGAACGCCATATCAACTTAAAAGCTTTGATAATCTGTCCGCCTCCAAATTTAGATTCCTGGCCGAAGTTGAATGTAGGGACGCCATATCAACTTAATTTGTTTTAGCCAGCCCTGTAGTGAGGATTTGTGGATAGTGGCATATGCTCCCATATAGTCAGTAACCATCTTAGAGTCACCAAATACATGAACGTTTTGTGTTAGTTCCAAATCCTTTCCCACAGTGTACATGGTATGACAACTCTGGGTGAATATATAAGGTGAAACCGCATCCACATTTTCGGTCTGTGTAGCTCCATCGAAATAACCTGCGGGATATTCAATATGTGTTCGGAAAGGCTTATGATTTGAAACATTATGTAAGACTACCTCGATCTTGTTTAGTATTTTCATCACGCTTCAGTGCCCAGTTCTTTGTGGCTATTGAAAATTATGTTGTTTCGCCACTTCCATATTTCCCATATGAAAATAGCAGGGATGAGGCGTCACAGGCCATTTTGGTTGCTCCACCATATCAACCAGTTTTCCATATCTCCAAAGTTCGGTACCAAGAAAACAATTTTGTTTTTCAATTGTTGCCAGAGTATGGAGACCTCTGAACATGTTATAAAAAGGTGTAGATTGTCTTATCCAGCACTCCCATATAAAACACAGAAACCAAGGCCAGACCAATTCCTCTTTTGAAGATTCTCCGAGATCAAGTTTTTGTACTTCCATACAAGCCAGAGAAAAATGGAGATTTTTAAAAAATGGAGATTTTTACGGGGAGATGTGGGTTCCAAAATTTAGCAAACCAGCCACCCCCGAGAGGGTTTGTTTGCAAACAATAGAGTCTGTAGTAACTATCTGCGACCTCAATATTATCTTCAATCATTTTTCCATTCCAAGTAATCGAGTCACATACCGCTTCACGGTATATACCTGCCAGTCTCATTTGAATCCGGATGTTCTCCCAATCAGCGGCGACAGTACTCATTAGATTTAAATCAAAGGCCTTTTTTCCAAACTTGGCATCATTTTCCCATGGAGCAATGATTTTGTGCCAGAAGAAGATCCCTTTACGATTTAAGCTTTGAATGATGGAGTCCGGGAAAGGGTCCATGTCCATCAGACCCCAAACGTGGTCGCGGCCAAT
Organism: Pinus tabuliformis; assembly: GCA_031772625.1. Lineage (NCBI taxonomy): Eukaryota > Viridiplantae > Streptophyta > Pinopsida > Pinales > Pinaceae > Pinus > Pinus tabuliformis. The sequence goes on along the minus strand of CM062812.1, from coordinate 493,484,361 downwards.
AATGATAGGATGCCCAGTGCCAAGTTTCCAAGCAAGCATTTCGAGAAATGTTTTCCCAATCTTGGTGAAACTACGCCATATGGCAGAGCCAGATGATTGTCCAATGTGGCCCAGAGGCAACCAAACTTTCAAATCAATATTCTTCAAGTATTTTTGGTTAATGACTTGACTCCAAATGCCTGTGCGAAAGATCCCACCCCATATGGATTTTAGGAAGAGAGCATGCCCAAATCGCCGCAGGGAGAGCATGCCCAAATAGGTGGATTCAAATGGGTTCCAATTTGGGTCGTTTTAGGAAAAGGCGTCTCAATTTTTTTATATTTTTCGTTTCTGCATATATAATTGGATAATTTGATTTAGTTGGTTTTCAAGGATTAAGTGGATAGTTATAATGTTTTTATAGTTTTGGAAGAAATCAAACGCATATTAAGGAATTAAGGAACCACTGGTTTAGTGTTAATAATATTGATGGCCGTTTGATTTGTGTGGAGGGTTGTTTACTATCGGATTCTGCTTCCGGTGACTTGACAGATCCTCCAATGAATTTTACTCTTTGAATTGAGTGCAGTAGTCGTGATTGCATTATTATTTTTGTTAGATAAATTTGATTTTATGGTGGAGTTGAGGTTGTGTTAACAGTTGTGGTTTTGGGAATTTAATATCGAGAACTCATAGTAATACATGTAGTTGAAATGGTTAAAAAGTTTGTATATTTTTTTATTGTATTAAGCCATGATTAAGGTGTGAAAGCTCATAGTGTTGGCTGGCTTGGCTGTGTTTTAGTGATGGGTGAGATTGATGCAAAGTTGTTAGCAAAATGTTTTTTTTCACCGCCAAGAAAAAGAGCCGGTAAAAAATTATGAATGTGTGCGAGATTCGAACCCAGGCCAGAGCAAAGTGTTGTTTTGGTGTTAAAATTGAACTGTCGCTAGAGGAGAGTTGCTATTCTGGCACATGAAATGCAAGAAACCTTTTTCAATGAAACACGTGCTTTGATGGTTTTGTTGTGGAAATAATATATATACAAAATGTCCATGGAGGGCCGACAACAAAGGTGGGTTCCTACCAACACACCTTACTGATCTAGCCCCTAATGCAATTCCAGATTGATCCAATATGGCCTTTTTTTTTTTTTCCTCCGTTTCCTCTGAGAACGCGGAAACACAGACACAAAGGCAGAATAAGGATGTTTTTTGAGAACAGGTTCTCGGTGTTCCGACATTATGATGTACAGGAAGTAGTAGAAGGAAGTTTCGTTTGTTTTTGGGTTGAAGCTGGTTATTTTGGTTTTTTCCTTTTGAGATCGCTCAGAACGAGGTGGACAAATATGCATTGTTTTCAAGAGGGAACATCGCCAGATAATTTAGTGCCTCCTGAAGCTTTGGAATGCCAATGAAATCAAGATAGAGGTGGAGTCAATCTTGGAGGAGCAATGGGCGGAAGTGATTTCTAGTGTTATAGACAGGCGAGATGTGCTAGAATGTGAGACAGCGCTGCACCTGGTCGTGCGAATGGGGGATGCCCTGGCGGCCGAGATGCTCATGGCCACGGGCTGGAGCGCCTTGCAAGAAGCGGCCTGTGCATGGGAGGATGGGATTGTAATGATCATTACGAGGCATTATCAACCCCTTTCCTAGGTGAAGTGGTGCTGAGAATCTCAAGGGTAATCAACTCTAAAAGTTATGCGCTCCGTAGCAGTCTTCAATGGCTGAATAGGTGAGATGTTATCTAAGGAAAGTCGATATCGTTAATGGAGTAACAGCATCAATGTTGGACTTACCGTTTGAAGGAGAAGACACAATAATCAACCTGTACTGAAGGAGATAAGAGAAGTTTGTAGGAGAACCAACGGTCAGACTCGAGAATGAATAGTAGAAAGAATTGATTGATCTGGTCATAGAAGAGACCCATTGGTTTTCGGTTCCAGTTGACGAGAGATAACAAGAGCTTGTAATGCAGTGAAATTTGAAATCAATCAAGGAAAAGAGGTAGAAGTACTTGATATTGCGCATCGAAAGTTGTCATTGAATGGTCACAATATGAGTAAAGCTTGTATTAAAAAGGAGATGTGAGGTGACTCTCGAGCAATAAAATTGAGAGGATGTATCACTATAGCAATACAATAAAATAAAATGAAAATTTAAATGTAAATGGGCATATGTATTTCGGTAAATCACCGGTAAAGTTCGAATGTTTATTTGAGTGATATGGGAATGCATGTGGTGGTATGGTGAAGCGTGTTGAATTAGGACATGTGAAATTTTCAAATATCTTTGACATTGATTGGGTAGGACCTGGAGGTGAGTAGTGGTGGCTAGCTTACTTGGCAGATTTGGTTATGTTTGGCCAGCAAACCTCAAAGTCAAGTTTAAAAGGGGATTGTTAAATAAACTTGACCCAATGGTGGAGTTGAGGTTGTGTCAACAGTAGAGTTGTGGTTTTGGGCACTTAATATTGGTGACTCATGGTATTGAGCTCATGGTATTACATGTAGTTGAAACCTTTAAAAGGCTTGTGTATTCTTCATTGTATTGAGCCATGTTTGAGCAGTCAAAGTTCAAGGTTTTGGCCAGCTTGGCTATGTTTTAGACAAGAACAATAATAAATCTATTATTCGCTGGTTTTTTTTCCCAATTAAAGTTTTCTACTGTTTGAAATTTTATTACTTGATTGTTTATTTATTTATTTCATAATGTTATGAATCCTAACCATTTCCCGAAGTCTGAGGAAAATGGTTATTCAGTTTTGTTTTTTTGGCAAGAAAATCTATTTCGGTGAGGAATATGATTATTCAGTTTTGTTTTTTTTAAGAAAATCTATTTTGGTGAGGCTTGTGACCCTATTGGACTCTACGGTAGGGCTTTGCAGAGGTAATTGGCAGTATATTTTGGATATTTTGTTGACCTTGTATTTTGAAGAGTGCAAGGATCTATGGCATATTACTATGACAATCAATGCTAGCTCTTGACGGTCATGTTGGTTCTTCATCTATGTTGTCTTCCTGCATGTTGTTCGTTCACCTTTTTAAAAATGTTATTTTGCGTTACAACTTCTGAGGTTGACCTTTGTGTTTCTTATACAAGAATGCTCGTGGATGGTGTGTTGAGTAACTCATATCACTTACCTTTCCGTAAGTTGGTGCAACTCTTATTATGTGCTAGCGCTTTTTGGCACTATGGTATTGTGTTATTGGCACTATGGTATTGTGTTATGATTGTCTTTCTACCAGCCAGTTAGTATGGTGTTTCTTATACAAGAATGGTCGTGGATGGTGTGTTAAGTAACTCATATTACTTACCTTTCCGTAAGTTGGTGCAACTCTTATTATGTGCTAGCGCTTTTTGGCACTATGATATTGTGTTATGATTGTCTTTCTACCAGCTAGTTAGTATGGTGTATCGTGTGTCTTTGTGTTTTCTCAGCCTTTGTTTGGCTGGTGGATTATTTGTTTCTCGTCTCTTATATTGTCTTTTTGGTTTGTAAAAGGTGGATTGTGCTAAAAATGCAGTGCTTAATTTTTCTGTCATCATAAAGAGTCTAGTTTAGAGATTTTTTTTTGATATTAAACTTTTTTAACATACTTAATGTAACACTTTTTTAAATTAACATAATAATAATAATAATAATAATAATATATATATATATATATATATATATAATAATAATAATAATAAATTATAATATTTTAAATAATGAATACAAACACACTTTACTCACTTTCCAAAGATCTGCCGAATTTTTTTTATTTCCTCCAAATCCTCAAAATATAGTAAAATTAACCACTGTTAACTAAAATAATGCCCATTTTTAAAGGAAAATTATACACCAAAATGTATAATTCATACTATATAATTCATTATTTGATTTGGAACTGTGAACTTTGAATTATTTATTTTCGATTTATAAATTTATTTTCTATATGATAAGTACATAGAAATTAAAGAAACCTCAGCAATGAAGTGTAAATTTTAAAACTGTTAATATTTTATGATTAAATGATAAAAAAAATTAAATAAATACTCATCAAAGTTAACCAGGATGACACTTAAGGATGAAAGGAATAATAAATACTGTCATATGCATTTTTTCTCAGTGACGTTTCAATGGGCAAGAACTCAATAATGTACGGAAATTTAAGTATTTTTCTTTACCTTTGAGTAAGCCTAGTATTTGACGGGATGTAGCACGTATTTGCTACTCCAGCCCGTATTTGACACAAATTAAAATTCAAACGTCAACAATTACTCGTTATATATTTTATAGCCTGTTATATTGACATTTAAATTCCTGCCAGACATTTCATAAATTCTAGTATGGATGGCAATAAATTTATACAGGATTGATCATAAATTGCATTACGGGATCTCGGCAGTACAACTAAAGGCAGACATCCATATAAACTTTAATTTTCGTTGATGAAATAGGATCGATCCTTGGGTCATGGAATATTGATATTATTGATCTCACGTTGGAGATTTAATGAAATTGGAAGCATACTCTATGATATTTTCAAAAGGAAAAGTCATGATTTTTCTCTTCAAACTCCACAACATTAGTGATCTGCTAATTGCATTTGTTGAGAAGTTCATAATATTCCAATTGTTCTTTTTAGGAATGTCAAGCCCTAAAATTACCATAAAGGTGTTAAAATGAGATGGTTGAATTAATAAATAGAAATTTACTAGTCAGTTCTATGAAAGAGAGTCTGGAGAGTCTGGCTCTACAGAACGCTTTACATTCTCAATATACTTCAAACATTATATATCATATATAGCAATAGGGAAGTTAGAACCATACCCTAAGAAATAAAAACTAATTCCTATCCTAAGGTATAGCAATAGGGAAGTTAGAACCATACCCTAAGAAATAGAAACTAATTCCTATCCTAAGGTCTCGTGAACCAACTCACACTATTATAGGATTCTCCATTATCTTCAACACTCCCCTTTAATGGAGAAGGGGTTCACAAATATGTCTAACATCTCCCTAAACATTTCAAACTTAATTTTGCCAAGAGGCTTAGTGAAAATGTCTTCAACATTATCACACGTTTTACAATATACAAAATGGATTTCTTTTGATTGAACTTTCTGGCTCTGCAGAACGCTCTACATTCTCAATATACTTCAAACATTATATATCATACATAGCAATAGGGAAGTTATAACCATATCCTAAGAAATAGAAACTAATTCTTATCCTAAGGTCTTGTGAACCAAATCACACTATTATAGGTTCTCCATTATTTTCAACACTCCCCCTTAATGGAGAAGGGGTTCACAAATATGCCTAACATCTCCTTAAACATTTCAAACTTAATTTTTCCAAGAGGCTTAGTGAAAATGTCTGCAACATTAGAACACATTTTACAATATACAAGATGGATTTCTTTTGATTGAACTTTCTCCCTGACAAAATGGAATTGTGTATTAATGTGTTTAGTGTTCTTGTGAAATACTGGATTATTAGCAAGTTTGATTGAACTTTGGTTGTCGCATTTGAGTATTGTTGCATCTTTCTGTTCTTCCCCGACAACCCGGAGAAGTCTCCGCAACCAAACTGCCTCACATGTTGCTCCACACATAGCTTGATACTCTACTTTCGCTAAAGACAAGGAAACCATGTTTTGTTTCTTACTGCTCCATGTAATCACCCCGGATCCAATGATGAATGCATAGCCTATTATGGATTTGCAGTCGTCTACATTTCCAGCCCAGTCGGAATCTGTAAATCCTATCAATCTAACATCAGAAGAATCAGTATAAATAATACCATAGTCTATAGTTCCTTGTAGGTACCTTAAGACACCTTTTGCTGCATTCCAATGACTCTCAAGTGGTTTGGACATGTATTGACTTAGTACATTGACTGCATAAGCCAAATCTGGTCTAGTTGTAGTCAAGTAGATTAAGCTCCCAACCAGCTCTCTATAAAGTGTCGCATCTGCTTCTTTAGAGCCATCCTCAATTCAAAGTTTAATGTTCTGCTGTAGTGGTACTACTGCAGCCTTACACTGATCCATCCTGAATCTTTCCAGTAGACCTCTGACATACTTACCCTGGGATAGAAAAGTTTGTCATGAATCTCTCCAGATCTCAAGACCCAAACAATATCTTAATTCACCAAGGTCTTTCATTTCGAACACGTGACATTTGTTGCTTGATTTCTTTGATTAGAGCAATAACATCACCTGTAATAATTAAATCATATACATACAAAGAAATCAACACTATGCGCCCCTTTTCATCTTTCATGGTATAGATATTAGGGTCATTTTTACTTCTGTTGTAACCAAGTTGCAGAAAAATTGAATCAATCTTTTCATACCAGAACCTGGGTGCTTGTTTTAGTCCATATAGAGCTTTCTTTAATCTACAGACTAAATGTTCTTTCCCTTTCTGGACAAACCCTCAGGTTTCTCTAGATAAACCTCATCTTTCAATTCCCCATTTAAAAATGCAGATTTTACATATAGTTGGTGAATCATCCACTATTTTTTAGTAGCTAAAGAAATCAACATTTTGATAGTATTTAGTTTAGCTACGGGGGAAAAGGTTTCTTCATAGTCAATGCCTTCTTTTTGTGAATACCCCTTTGCTACCAATCTAGCTTTTAATTTATCTATGGTTCCATCTGCATTCATCTTGGGTTTATACAACCATTTACAGCCTATGGTTTGTTTCCCTTTAGGAAGTTCAACCAGCTCCCAAGTGTTGTTTCTGATTATAGATTCATATTCATGTTCCATAGTTGTTTTCCATTCACTACATTCATTTGCTTCCTTATAACTAGAAGGTTCAACAACATTCATCATACTAGTTATAAAAGCATTTTCCCTATATCTTGCTGGCAATTGAGCTTTCCTACCTGATCTCCTGAGTGGTGGGGTAGCTTCAAACCTTGTTTGATCATCATTTTCTGGACTTGGCTTGACAACTACATCATCTTCTTTCCCTTCCTGCTGCTGCTACATCTGATATTGCTCATTGCTGTCACCTGCTTCATCACTTCCTTCTTCCACCAACAAGGGCACGTGCCATTCTTCCTTAGCACTCTCATGGCTTCCATCATTAACTTGCTCATGAAACACTACATCTCTGCTCGCAAACACTTTATGAGTAGAGGGATTAAATAGTTTGTAAGCCTTAAATTCTGTACAATAGCCAACAAAAATACATTTGATGGCCTTTGAGTCAAGTTTCTTTCTATCTTCCTTTGGGATGTGAGCAAAGGCTTTACTGCCAAAAAATCTCAAATGCTTAACTGCAGCCTTATAACCAAATAAAGCTTCAAAAGGAGTTTTAAAATATAAACTTCTTGTTGGACTCCTATTCTTTAGATATACTGCAGTATTAATTGCTTCAGCCCAAAAGCCGTTAGAAAGATTCTTACCTTTCAACATACTGCAAGCACACTCCACAAGGGTTATGTTCTTCCTCTCTGCAACCCCGTTTTGTTGAGGAGTGTGGGGTACTGTAAACTGTTGCTGTATCCCATTATCTTTGCAATATTTGAGTACATAAGCTTTCTTGTACTCTCCCCCTTGATCCGAGCGGAGAATCCTGATGCATTTACCTGTCTGTTTTTCAACCATACTTCTGAACTCCTTGAAGTATTCAAAAGTGTTGCTCTTCTTCCTGAGGAAATACACCCAAGTAAATCTAGTACAGTCATCAATAAACAATAAAAAATAATATGCACTGCCTAACGATCTTGTCTGCATAGGCCCACATAGATCTTTGTGTACCAGTTGAAGTATATCTCTCTTCTTTCTATCAGGATTCACAGGAAATTCATCTCTGTGCAACTTTCCCAGTGCACATGCATCACAATCAATATGAGCAGATTTTAAAACAAGAAGACCTTCGACCATACCTCTTTTCTGTAAAAGCATCAAATCATTGAAGTTAATATGGCCAAACCTCTGGTACCATAGATCCACTGTAGTCATAACAGATGATGCCAATGCTTGATGTGGTGCGCTTTTGACATTTAACTTGTACAATACTCCCACACAAATACCTGATGCAATAGGCTTCATAGAATCCAACAGGTCTTTAATGACACAATATGATTTATAAAACTCTACCTTGAGATTCTGATCAGCCATAGTAGAAATAGAGATCAGATTCTTTTTGATCCTGGGTACATACATAACATTATGGATATGTCTAATATTTCCATCAGGTAAAACAACATGAATATTACCATAACCTTTGATTTGGTACCCTCTATCATTGCCAAGATAGATGTTTGCTCCACTACTGGTCTCTTTGATCAAACCACTGTCTGTTCCCTATCATGTGGATGGATGCACCTGAGTCGACAAACCAAGTATCTGTTTTATCCTCCTTAGCCGAAAGTGCAGAGTCAGATATGAACAGTCTGATGTCATGAATCTGTTCCTCATCAACAAAATGACCTGCATGCTGCTTATGTCTCTTCCGACCTTCATCAAACTTCTTTTTCATACAATATTTGGCTATATGGCCGGTTCTACCAAAATAAAAACATTTGGTCGCAGAGTCGTTTCTATTGAAATACGTACCTTGAGGTGAGGGCATCTTTCTCTATGGGGCTACGCTGCTCTTCTATGCTGCATTGGGCTTTCCTTTGAAGGGCTTCGTCTTCGCCATTAAGGCCAGATCTGAACTCTGGGGTTATGAGTCAGTCATCTTTCCTCCTCTTGCATGAGGATCCCTATCAATTCTTCAAACACGAGGGATTTTTCTCTTGCATTCAAGCCAGTGATTAACATGTGATACTTGTCAGTCATACTATTCATGGTAATCGTGACCAGATCTGTATCTGACATAGCTTCATTGATATCACCCAGCTTGTTCTTGAGCTCCTTGATCCGCGAAATGAATGCTACAACTGTCTCATTCTCCTCCATCTTGATGGAAAGAATCTTTCTCTTCAAGAACAGTAGTCAATTGGTGTTCTTTACCTCATAGATATCCTTGAGCGTCTTCCAGATCTCTGGTGCAGTCTTGCAATCACGGATATGGGGGATAATGCAATCTTTGACTGATAATTTCAGGAGAATTCTCGCCTTAGTCTCCCGCTTGTCCTAGTCTTGGATTGTTGTTGTTGTTCCTCTTGCAACGAGGTTTGGCTTCACCTCATCACTGTTCACAATCATCCATGCATTGTGTCCCTCAAGCAGGGTCTACAGCCTGAATTTCCAACCAAAGTAATTGGATCCATCCAGCTTGTTGTTTTCATTGAGGTAAGCTTTTGCTACTTGATTATTCATCTTGAATGAATAAAAACTTCAACCCCAATAAAAAAAAAACAACCCCGATCTTCTTAAAAAATAAACTACCAAATGCCAGATCCACAACAAGAACTGAGCCCAAATCACTTCAATTCCTTCTTTTAAAAAAAATAATCGCCCCCCTTCATTAAATAAAAATGAGCTCTTTAAAGAATTAAATTAAAACTCTGTGAGCATAAACAAGACTCAGATCCAATAAAAAAACTTCAATTAAAAACTACCCAATCATCTGCGAGGCTCCTCATCATAAATACGATAATGAAAGAACACACCAATGTAGGGATTCAACTTTTCATATTTCGCACTACCATGCACTAATCTTCTCTCTAGAGAACTCAGAGAATAATCGACAAAACTTGAAGATGATCCGCTCTCCAAAGAGAACGTCGTAGGGATCCGCTCTCCTCTTCACAGTTCTCAAGCACGCAGCAGCAACAACTGTTATTAATCAATATGACGCACCATTAATCAACATCAAAAAACAACGTGAACTTGAACGCAATCCTCTGCTGAGGATGGAGAGAAAACAACAGCGGCTTCCTCCCATGGCCTCCGGGCAATCTAGCTTCAACGACCTTTAGCGGAAGCAGATTCATATCTGTGCAAGTGGGGAAATCCCAATGAGGACCAGTTCTTGCTGCTTCAATGGCCTCCTGGCATGCCTGAAATTTCACCTCCTGCGCAGTGTGTGGATCACCCTCATGCTGGATCACGACCTCCACATAGAGCTGGCCTCAATCAAGCGATTTTGCCTCCCTCCTTGAGCACGAGCAAATCTCCCACGCAGTTTTGTTGTTCCACGTAGTGCTGGCCTTGGCCTCACACCTGCCAACACGCTGCCTCCTCCATGTAGAGATTTACCCTGTCGTTGCAATCATGCGGCCTTCTCAGATGACAACCCAAAAAAAAACAATACACACAACATGCAAAAAAAACACAGCCTTTTTTTGCCCTCACACAAGGTCAGCGGTCAACGCAATTTTTCACCAGGCCCTCGCGCCGATCTGAAAATAAAAAGTCGCGTAAGTTTAGTAGTGAAATCAGTGCAATTTTCTCGCCAAAATCTATGTTGATTTTGCCTCAATTGTGCCGACCTCTCTCCACTCAGGTACAGGCTTCCTCAGCCCTGAAGCTCTGATACCATGTCAAAATGAGATGCTTGAATTAATAAATAAAAACTCACTAGTCAGCTCTACGAAAGAGAGTATAAACCAGGAGAGTTTGGCTCTGCAGAGTGCTCTACATTCTCAATATACTTCAAACATTATATAACATACATAGCAATAGGGAAGTTAGAACCATACCCTAAGAAATAGAAACTAATTCCTATCCTAAGGTCTTGTGAACCAACTCACATTATTCTAGGATTCTCCATTATGTTCAACAAAAGGTTGGGGATAGGGGCCTTGAAAGTTACAAAACATCTGGTGCTCCAGTGTGAGGGGATAGTGAGTTGCAGAAATGGCAGCCTTTGTTGTTTCTTACTGGAGTCAGCCTCCACATTAAATTTGAGGCTTTCACAAAAAGAATTCAGCGTCTCGTGCCTCTCTTTAGACATGGACACATTTCATGCCTTCCCTTGGAAAAAGGGATACAACAAAATCAATCCTCTTATTCGCATATCTTCACCCCAATCTTGTCCCCCATACCATATTCCCAAGGGATGTGCAATGTTCCCTCCTAAGTTGTCTCCCATGAGGAACACCTTGGAAAAGAGACATGGGAATCGAACCAAGGATCAACTCTTTCTCCTATGTATGTTTCTTTAGATTGAGAATGAAGCCATTGGAGCGTGGAGGCAAAATCATGATAAGCAGCAAGGAGGTGATTCTCAGGAGCCAATCTGTAATGTATGGAGACGATGATGGGTCCTACATCGGCTACCCACTTTACACAAAAGAGGTGGATATTGGGAGTAGAGATTGAGGAGAATGGAAAATGGACTTATGTTTACCGTCCAAAGCTCAACATGTATCCATATGCCATGTAGTGATCATTTCTCAGTTTGTTTTATAATAGTTTAATTCAAAGTTTCAATTTTTCCTTTCCCGAATATCAATTTTGTCTCACATAACACATTGTTTTCTTGCAAGCTCCAATATATGATTATTCCTTCATTCAACCTTGTATTTTTCCCATAGAATAAACTATCAATTGCCCCTAAAGGTGCAAATACACACTGAAGGAATAGAATATTTGGTCAGATCTGGAAAATTATGAAGGAAAAATGGATCAATTTTCACACCATAGCTTTTACTAGTCACGTTAATACAACTCAGAGGACAACTTCAAAGAGCTAGACAAAAAACTGACAAGGTGGAGATTTCTCTAGGGGAGGCTAGAGGCACTCTTTATTTTCCAAACAATGATTACAGATCTCATCGGCTTGCCCATGTCCAATGCTTATCTTCTCAATGAAAGGATTCTTGCAGCAGAAGCCATGTTGATTCAGGTAGGCGCTCTTGGCATGAAGGTCCTGAACACTATTTTGAAGGATTTTGATTACAATAATTCCGAGGATCTCTAGGATTACTTAGATTTCATTATAAATATATGTGGATATATTCAAGATTTGATTCCCAATGACATCATGTACTCACAACAAAAATGTTACTGATACTTTTTCAATCAGACTATTAATTACTTATCATGAAAATAGCACACACAATGATGTGTAACCATCTCGATATCAGCCTGAATAGTGGATAGTTTTTCCCAAAACTTAATTTATCATATATAGCTTCATAACCATATTGTGGTCATCAAGCCACAATCCACTTGCCATCCAAAAATGTGGATTCCAGTGGCATTGAATGGAAAGTACATCACAAGGGCTTGTCTCTTGTGGTAAGAAGCCATGTGAGAAAGAGGAAAATTTAAAGCTTGAGACTCTATATCACTCCCATACTCAGATACACACTATCATATCCCTTGATCTGATCCATTGATTCAATATCATACAAATCATTTATTGAATCATGACAATAAAACCTCCTCAAACTCTCAATGTGATTGTGAACAGACATTTCTTGGTTCTTGCTTTAGCATGCACTTGAATTTTCAAATAACAAACTTAGAAAGGAAACAAATTTAATGTGCTCATAAATAAATATAAGGAAACAAATCCATAAAAAATGTGTATGCAACCAATTCAAAAGAATTACAATGTTAATTCAAATACAATTATAGTTATTCAACTATATGATATAAAGACCTTATCTTATAATAAGTCATTAGTGTAAGACCACACACGTTAAATTATTTATATATAAAACACTTTTAATTAGTGCCCATTTCTTAGAAAAGCAACATTGACATCCTTGTGCACCGCACATCCTTGCACACCCAAGGTTCTCAATCTTGATCTCTAGCATTCCCTACATGACCTTCAAGAGAAGCAAAGCTCCAAATGTGGTATCAGAAGTACTATAACTCACTTAGATTTTGATTTCCGTGCACCAAATATTTGTGTTTCATCAATACAATTAACAACTTATAAAAACCACCTTCTTGCAATCTAAAAAAAACAACCAAGATTTCAAATGTATTTTCCAATTATTACTATTGGATCATCAAACTCAACCACACATTTGATATATGTTAAAGAAGAAATTCAAATAAGATTCTTTGTTCATCCAAGAACCAACAATATACAACATATAACTAAAAAAAACGACCCATTACATGAGAAATGAGATATGACCCATCCCAATCACTAAGTATCATCACCAAGCCTCCCTACACACAAGCATCATGTTCTTTCAATATGAATAAAATCAATCTATTCAATGTTGTGTCCAAAAACTCTGATGTACATATACAAAATGGTACCAACATTAGGGCATAACACCATGGAGAAAGTTGTCCCCAATGAGAATGCAACCGCATACACTTCTACAAATCCTTGTACAATGACTCTGAACTCCCCTTTCCCTTATCAACACATGAAGAAGCATATATGCCATTTCTTGCAACACTTTTGCATTTTAAATGGCTTAGACATTTCGCTTATTACTTTCAAGACCACAAGTTTTCCTCATCTCAATCCTCTTTTTATTAACTCCATCCCTCAAATGAGCATAAATTTTTTACCCTCCTCATCTCTCAATGTGATTATCTCCAAGCTTGTCTCCCCTTGCACAATCTCAAAAACAAACTCATCACAAACACATGCACTTTATGTGATTATCTCCAAGCTTGTCTCTCCTTGCACAATCTAAAAAATTAACAACTTATTACAAACACATGCACTTTGAACCGATATCCATTCAAAGTTATTAAAACTAACTCTCCCATCAACATTCTCTTATCAATATGAACTAATCTCTCAACATAGCAATTTTCATTAAATAATACGCCACAATATCAATATTGTGGATGCATATCCTAGTGAATTTATTGTTTAAAATATAACCCTACATAATGCATTTGCATTCTAATACAAATTTGTCAAAACATCATACACATACATTATAGTTTTTGTCTCTGCAATAGAAAATATCATACACATCTTACCAAATCACCATACATATCCTTTAGTTTTAATACCTCTAACAAACTTCTTAACATGTCCCCAAATCACCATACATATCCTTTAGTTTTAATACCTCTAACAAACTTCTTAACATGTCCCCAAATCCTTTGGGATATATGGGAGATATAAACGTTATTCACAAGATGCACAATTCCACTTCTTCAAAGAAATTTCAGAACATTCCAACAAAGTTCGTATAAAATTAAAAATGAGTAAGTAAGGATAAAGAAAACCAAAAACTAACCGTTCAAAATAATAATAAAAATATTAGATGATTAAAAAACAAAGTTAAAACAAGTTGTTATTATATTTTTTAATAAATTTGGCTCATGCCCGAAAGGGACAACATAGAGCTTGAAGACTGCCTTTCCCTCATCCTCATAAGCAAGAGGCAAGGCAACTCTAGTTTTTGCTAATTATCTCAACGTCACAAAGCACATCTGATGTGATGTGAATTAGTTCGTAGACGGTCAGAATGAATGAAGTGTAATGTTTCTACTTGCTATTGAAAAACTTCCGTTTTCTGAAAACAAGGCATGCATATTTAACCATATTTTATAATAATTTATACGATGAGTATATCGAATTAATACACTTAATTTAGTTTCGTTTTATCATATAGAATTCTTAATTTAGTTTCGTTTTATCATATAGAATTGTTTTATAAAATTCAAATGTACATAGTTGCAACGACTATTTATTGTTACCATTCCTTGGTCGATTTCATGGAAATTAGAGTCTTATACACACAAAAAGGAACACTGGAAAAAATTCGAGCAGGGGCATTATCTAGTTAAACATCATTGGCATACATTTTTATAAACAAATTTTGTTGTTATAGAGCTTGATTGTGAGTTATGTGACTTATTGTGCTTTCTTTAAGGATAACTAACTTGAAGCTTTTAGTCTATGGATTTACAAATCTAATTAGATTGTGTTATTTTGATCTTGTGTTTTCAACTCTAGTCTACTTTAGAAGCAAGCCTTTTTGTATAGCAAATCAGCTTCCTTCATATTCATTTGGGAAGCATCATGTCTCAGGATACTTTCAACATTTTTTGTCATGTTATGTTACTCTTAAAGGTCGAGTTTCATCTCTGCTAGAAAAGCTTTTTTTTTGGTTGATTTCTAAATATTGAGCACAACATACACTTCAAAATGTAAATATTTTTATTTTTATTAATGAAAGTTATTCTGTTTTGTTCCTCCCATTAAAAAAAATCTATGTCTCAATTGTTATAAAAAAATTGCATATAACAATACAAAAAAATTCACACTAAAAAAATTACATAAAAATTAAGAAGAAATTAAAAAAAATTCAAGCCTATCTCTCAATTATTACTGTTATAAAAGAATTACATACAACAATACAAAAGAAAATTGACTCTCAAAAATCTATATAAATATAAAAATCAAATAACAGTGACATTTGATGGATTAAATAAATTTGAAATTCCAAGCTTGCCTTCTAAGTACAGAAAAGGGACAAAAATTTATGTGCGATAGGCATCCATGGAATTTGAGGTTACAAGGTCATTAAGGTGGTTTGCTCCATCAAATACAGTTAAATTCCCCAGCCATCAACATTCTGTTATAAAATGATATAACTTATATTAAAGTTCTAGAAACCGGGTACCGGTTGCCTCTGATTTGAAATTCCTACCCTGGTGGTAGGGACATAAACACTGGGACAGAGAGTAGAAACTGCAATATCCTTGGATCCATGTTTCAAACACTTTTTCATGGCATTTATTATTTTACTACCCGGTGTTTACACGTTACAGTGGGACTATGCACTTCACAAGTAAATATTGTGAAGGTTTCCGTGAATCCAAAATGCCAGGGAGACGTGTAAATAATCGTGTTGAGCCCCACATGACTTGTACATAAAGGCATAAAGAATTCCCATCCTAGAAACTGCCAATCTCTACCCTGAAGCTCAAAGGGTTGAATTAACGGATGTATTCCTGGCCAGAAGACGCAATACATACCCTATGTCGTAGGAAGAACAACCGAAATTAGGTCAAAGTGTTGAATTAACGGATGTATTCCCAGACAGAAGAGTTAAGATGCAATATATACCCTACGTCGTAGGAAGAACAACCGAAATTATTGTAAGAAAGAAACGTGCTAACAACTACAAATTTTCTCTAGAGCAGAGCAGGGACATCTTCTAAATATCATCTTTGGAGGTGGGACGATTTGGCAATCCCAAAGGAATTCAGTCGCTGGGGGTTTCTGGAACACAAGAATTTTGGACATGCATTGTTGCTTAAATCGTTCTGGAGGGCCATGAATGGACAAGGGTCTGGCAGGACATCATCCACGCAAAATAATTGAGAGTTTCAGACATTGAGAAGTTGTATAGAAATAATACTCCCATAAAAACTAAAGGGTCTTTGATATGGAGGAGCTTCATTAAAATAATTCACTGGTGGCACATGAGGATGGCTTGGGACTTTGGTAATGGCAAGGAAAATTCTGATTGGGACTGGCAACTTCAAAGGTATGAGCTGTGACAGGAATATAAAATGACATACTTTGGACATCGTTCATAGAAAAGGATATATATTTCTATATCAAGCAATAAAGAGATGGCATGAGGGCTGCCCTATATGGAAAGAGGCAGCTGATATGGGATTCGAGGGACAAAGCGCACTTAAATGGAAATATTATATTACTAGCCTTAGTCAGACATGCCTATATCTCAATGATCGAGGAGACAACATCACATGGAATGGGAGATTACATAAACAAGCTCCTATTGTGGTTGAATCATACATTTACTACATAAGGCAAAGATTAGATTTGCAACATACATCATGGTTCTATAAGATCTGGAAATGGAATATCCCATTAAAAATAATTCTATTTTTTTAGCTCATATGGAGGAACAAATTTCTTACTTGGGAGAACCACTTGAAGAGAGGTAAGAGAGGTTTCTCAAGTCCCGATTATTGTATATTCTGTAGGAAGTCTATGGAAACAACGTATCATATATTTTTCACTTGCCCATGGAATATCCCATTAAAAATAATTCTATTTTTTTTAGCTCATATGGAGGAACAAATTTCTTACTTGGGACAACCACTTGAAGAGAGGTTTCTCAAGTCCCGATTATTGTATATTTTGTAGGAAGTCTATGGAAACAACGTATCATATATTTTTCACTTGCCCAACTACTCGTCTGGTTTGGAGGCGTATTGCACATTTCCTTCACCTAAAAATTGACTAGAAATATAATTTACAACAAGGGTTTCAACATATGGTTTGATGCTATTGTTAAATATAAGGAGATGTCAGTTTACATAGTTTAGGAGATATGGAATGCATGTAATCACTTTATATTTGATGGTCAACCTATAGACACTTCTCGTATTTGCTATAGGTCTTTATTGTGGATGACAACCCATTCACCGATGACATTCATTCCTAAAATCACATCTAACCGTATGATTCTCTGGACTATTAGTTTTCCTGTTAGATGTTTTGACGGTGCAGTGCAACTGGGCATGTGCGGGTGTGGAGCAGTTCTTAAATTAAATAGAAGCTCACAATACAATTTTTCTTGGAATGTAAGACGAGGCACAAATACTAGAGAATAAATTATTGCATTATGGGAATTACTTTGGCTGGCGAAAGAGAAGGAGATAAATAGTTTCCACATATACTGAGACTCTAGATCTATGATTGAAGGAATATAGGGACACACATATTTTGACCCGCCTAATTTATGTGGTTGGATCAATAGGATTAAACACATACTGGGCTCCCTCACAAACATCACAATAAGTCATATATACAGGGAAGCAAACATGGAGGTTGACAAATTGTCTAAAAAAGGTCTTGGTGGGAAATATGGAGTCATGAAGTTCAAATACACAGAAGATATGGACATCACGGAGGAAGGAATGATCTTCTTGCCGTAACATCTTATGCACTTGTCCTACTTTTTTATTTGTGTATGTTTATCCTATATATATGCTAGTGAGGACATATTAGAATCTATTTTTTGTTAATGGTTTTTTTGCATGCAACTGTACAAGATTGCAAGCATTTACGGAGTATGTCTAGGATAAGACTCACATGTTGATATGTAGACTATCGGGATTAAATATTCTAAACCTTTCTTATGCAAAAGATGAATTATATCCCTGATAAATGTGTTGGTATTTATCTCATTAATATAAAGCCAATGTATTTTTCTTCTTCTTCTGAAAATGAAGAAAAAAAAACAAAAAAAACCTACCAATTTTAAACCAATTGCAACTTATTTTCATAAAAGGTAATTATAACAGTAACCGTCATAGAAAATTTGAGGTAGAGAAATTATGGTGAATATTCAAATTATTTCCTAAAATTTTCAACTTCTATGAATTTATTAAAAATAATTTTCTTTTAATTTTTAAATGTGCAAAAAAAAATATCCAATTCTTAAATATCAGAATTGATGTTGGAAGATTATTTATTACTGATATGAGTAAAAATTTATAGAATTCTTATTGAAAGTGATAAGTGAAAAAACAAAAACAAAAAACCATTTTATAAATTAAAATTCTTACATATTTAAAAAAACATTTATTATAAAAGACTTGAAAAAGTATTAATATAAAAATAGTTTTTAAAAATTAACATAAAAATATGTTGTTACATGAATGTTAGGAAAGAGAATGGCAGATGGGTTTCCATAACTCATTGATCCATGGTGAATTTTAGTGATTCAGAGAAGAAATATTATAACATCCCCTATAAACCTTTTGTAAAAATGCATAGGGTTAGAAGATTTTTGCGGAGTTTGCTAGCATGCAACTTTCTAGATTACTTATTCCATATTTCTTCACTGGCCATTAGATTAAATCTTCATCATTACGTAGAGTAACTTTATGAATGGAATCGTAATTGCATAACCATTAACAACCATTGTTGTAGCATATTAACATAACTTCATGTTGTAATATTGCATCATTTTCATGATTCTTTAACTAGGTTAGTTAATCACATAGATGATAATGTAAATTTCAGGTCATGCAATGAAACAACATCATTAGAATGGCACAATAGGCAAGCACATCATTGAACATTGATATACGAAACCCTGTAGGGAAAAACCAGCAAACATTTAATTTTATTAAATGCTTCATGAAGGTGTTCGCCCCTCACTCAATCACTGTAAGGGATTCCATCCCTTGACCATTGTCATAAAATATTATAAAAAAATATAATTTTAAATACAACATGACTAGCTAAGAGTAATTTCCTTAATCATGATATCATTTACCCACATATCCCCGAACATTATGTTAATTTCCTTAATCATGATATCATTTACCCACATATCCTCGAACATTATGTCTTTGTGGGTTGGTTGTTCGCATCAGTGGATTACTCTACAACTGAAATTCCTCAATATGCATGTACCATTAGATATTTTCTTGTCATAATGTTAAACATAATCTATCATTTGGATAAGTCACCATCCTTCCCTGCCATTGCTACCATCAGCAAACTTTTGATATCATGATTAGACAAAATATTAATCAATAAATATTCTTTACTAGTGATGCTTCCAACATATTTTCATGTGCAGAAATAAAATGTAGGCAAAATATTGAGACATGTCCCTTTTAACAACATTGCACATGCATTAATTAAAAGTACATGTCACACATATAATTATGATGCATATTGGTCCATCCATATCTCACATACATAAGGCAATTATATAAATATCACTGAAGCATGCTCACTTATCTCTACTTCACATGCATTATAAGAAAATGATTATGACTATCTCTTTGCGCATGAAGAAGGAAACACTTCCTAGAAGATATGCATCACAACTAATCTTATTTATTTACACAGGAACACATTCTTTTCCAATAGGAAACTGACCACAACTACCCTTATTCTTTTAAATGAAACTAGCACACTAACTATGGTGTTTGTGTATAACACAATCGCTAATATTCTTACAAGCAAATACATAATCTTTTCAAAAAAAAAAACTAACACGATAGTTATTTTTATTTCATGAAAATACATAAATCTTTCCCAAAATAAAGTTCACGCCATAGTTGTTATTCTTGCATGTATATACATAATCTTTTCTCAAAAGAAAGCTAACACAGTCGTTGTTGTTTTTGCATGCAAATACATAATATTTTCTCAAAAGGAAGCTAACATAATCTTGCATGCAAATACATAATATTTATAAAATAAATCTATCATAATAGTCATTATTTTCATACATGCAAACATATACTCCTATTCGGAAAAAAATATAACATAATAGCTATTGTTTATGTATATATAAAACACATATTCTTTTCAAGAAAACAAACATGGGTTTTTATCTCTATATGCACAAGATTCATAAACAAGCCTTCAAGAAAATAATCTTGGTTTTGATCATTTCATGGAGAAGAATTCACATGCAACCATTCAAGAAAATAACCTTGATTTTTTCATGAAAATAAGATGCATATGCAATATTTCTCAAAGCTAACTTATCTTTGAACCCATAAAATATTTTTAAAAATCAATCTTAAGGAATCAAATAAAATAATATGTCGTTTACCATGCATTTTTTCTTTCCAGAATGGCATGGATACTTATCGTTTATAAGAAATACTCTTGAAATATTTTCAAGAACAATAATATATGTACACATAACTCCAAAAATATGACTAATCTCTCTATGGTTGTCTTTGGGAGTGCACTAGATTTGCAGGCTTGTGGCATCCCTCTATGGAGCTTCCCATTATAAAGTAATGTCTCTTCGGACCATTTTCCATACCATCCAACGTTCCTTCATAATCATCGTCTTTCGAATCGCATAACCATACCCAACAACACATATATTATTCTTTTCTTTTTGAGGCTTGTGTGATAAATTCAAAAGCGGGGAATCACTGAGCGAATAGATGAGTTGAGTTGGACAATGTCAACCCACCTATAGTTGAACACAACCTTTGATGGAGATCTACAATTATTAGTCCCTGCCTGGGACTATTAGCGATCGATAGAGCGTTGACGGCGTATTAATCTTTTGTTTGACCAAAAATATTTATGTGCATCACAGCTTTAACCAAAGTTTTAATATTAGAAAATAATATAAAATTTATTATGTAATTTCTGATTGGACAACAAAGTTGAGGGCCTTATTGCGGGCTTCGCAGCTTTCAAGACATTCATGTTCGGGTAAAAGTAAGATATCCAAAGTTTTCAGATATGGAAAGTTCACTAGTTAGCTTGATATAGTAAGCCTATTTCTGTTTCTACCTCTTATTGCAGGCAAAAGAGTATGGATTTCGGATTCTTACTGAAACTTAGGATAAAAGCCTTTGAATTTCAATTAGATGCTAGTTTAATGCTCTTTTGGGCTTAACATTAATAGGGAAACATTTAATGTTTGTGTCAAATGCTTTGGTCAAGTTTCATAATAAACTTATAATGCAGCGCCTACACTTGGCATAGCCTACACCATTTTACATGCATTTTGCCGCTTGGCATAACCTACACAATTTTAGATGCATTTTGCCACGACTCCTTATAAGCTCGGGTCTTCTTTCTGGGGAGGTTTGCTCGTCCTATTTGTTTGTTCGTGGATACAAGGTTTGCTCGTCCTGTTTGTGGATACAAGAGAGAAGCCCACTGAAGCAGTTGTGACGGGTAATATTTTCTACTTTTCTTGTAACCTGCACAGTATGATGGCGCAAAGTATACTGTCTGTAACAGTATAATGGCATAAATTATAGTATATAACCTGCATAGTATAATGCCATAAATTATATTATCTGTAAGCTGCATAGTATAATGGCGTGAATTATGTAGTATAATGGCGTAAATTATGTTTTCTGTGAAGGGTTACATACAATGAATTAGCCTTTCAGTCCATTTAATCAATATAGCGAAGCCACCACTAAGTTTTCGCTCGTCGCTCGTGGGGCTTGAGGAAATAGCTTATACTATGCTGCTTAATGGTGAGTTGCGGCTTGGCCTCCCTTGATCCCAAAAGGAAATCTAAAGGAAATCTATCCAGACAGGAAATAAAGCCCTTATTCGTAGCACGAGTTATTTTTCAGTAAGTCTAATTTCTCTAGCTATTAAAGGAGGGTTTGGGCTTAAAGGAGAGCAACCTCAAGAATAGGGAAGGTTCAAGGTGGAGATGCTTATTGAGGGTAGCAAGCCCAATGATCGATGTTCAGCAAAAATAGAGTCACAGAACAGTTGAGGCAAACCAACCCCCCTCTGTTTGTGCCGAGAATAATATATTTCTCAACCCAGCCGCTCTGTCGATCCCCAAACACCAAACCGAGTAAGGGCGTTATCAATCAAAAGGACATTTGAGGGTACGCCATGTATAACCCTATATGGACCTGTCGCTAGTGAATTTTTCACCAAAAGTTTTAGTTCCTCTGCATTTTCTTTGCCTGCAAGCGAAACAACAGACACAAGGTGAGATCTAATTACAAAAATTTCAAGTCTATTTTACCCTTTTCATATGTTTTTAAAGTAAAAAACTAAAAAATCAATACAATCGATTTACAAGTAAAAAAAGCTAGAAGTTAAATTATTATGACACACACTTTGCTCGATCTACCATATACGCGCTAATTTCACGACCTTTGCGAGGATTTTCCTCTAGCCATTTCTACAGCTGCTCCCGGGCAGATTGAAAGGCCCTCTCATCGAAGTCGGGCAGAGCTTGAAGAAAGCTAAGACCGTGCACAATCTGCTCAGTATTGGTGTATTTAGAAATGGAAATTCAGTTTTTTTCAAAGGGCATCAAATCTGGTTTTCCAAACTCTATTTTCCATGGAGCATTCTTGAGCTGAGACCACACAAAATTTGCTCAGTATTGGAGTATTTAGAAATGGAAAATTCAAGTTTTGCAAGAGGGCATCAAATCTGGTTTTCCAAACTCTATTTTCCCTCCTCGACAGTTTCCTATGCCCCTCGATATCCCAATCCCAAGTTCCTATGTCGTTGGATATCCTAATCCAAGTCCTTGTTGGTTCACGTAATGGCGAAACGAAGAAGATGGTAATTTGAAACTTTTTTACTCGAGTATACCGTATATCCCCACCACTTGTTGCAAGTGATAGTGCCAGTTGACAACTCCATTGTATATGTGTCATCTTAAAAGAACGTGTAATTGCATGTCTAACGTATGGTGTTCACGGCTTTTTATGGAGCCATGGTGTTCACGACTTTTTCCCGAGAAATGGTTCTATCAATGTATTGTATAGAAGTTCAATTACAACAGAATAGTCAAATTACTTTGATTAAAAATATTAATTTAAATATCAAAATTACAATACAATAGGGAAATCGACAACAAAAGATTGGCGGATAGGGAAATCGATTTCATAAAATTGATACCAACAGTCTCATGTTAGAGCAGAAGGCCGAAGATGCAGAAGGGGCAGCCACTTGGCTATTGGATGCAAGATCCACTTGGTTTGGTTTTGTTTTGGTTTAATTTAACTTTACTTATTCCTTAATTACATATTTTTTTATAATTAAAGTTTTTTTTTTTTTTTTTTTACTGGAAGAATGAGATCATAAGGTTATTTTTAGTTAGTAAGTACTGTGACTAAACTTGACATGATTCAACTAGAACCTCATCCATAGTCGCCACATTGCTGTAGAGAGGGGGTTTCACCAAGCCAACCAGGAGCAGCAGGATGTTGAGGTCCTAAATGAAAGGTTGAGAAAACTACTAGCATATTTCGTATTCATCTATTACCAAAATATGTTTTGAAGATCTTGGATTTTCTTTTCAGGCTCCGTCATGGTTCTCATTTATAGATGTTCTCATCATGTTAGAGGAAAAAAGGATGGAAAAGCGGTTCGGACTCATTTTTTTCATAGAGAGACATGGTTGTAATTCCTTTCCTTATATATGTAATTACGCTCTTTATTCATGTTCAATAAGTAGTAGTTAATCCCACTAATGCTAAGTTCTTAATCACTGATGGTTGGAATATGTATCATTAGACCAGGATGATTACTGCTTGTGTGAGGATAACATTTGATGCACCGCTTCCATTATTACATATGTCATCATATTTCATTGATTATTGCTTATGATATTATGTGAGTCAATGCTTAGGGCTAATCAATGCACTGGCATGCTTGTTACTATGAAACATGTTCAGCCACAACAATGCATAAATGTGGGAAAAGTAAGTGAGAACTCAACAAATTTGACAGGAGAAAAGGCGTGGAACTGAATTTGCTTTCATTATAAATAGTTTGAATATTAGTCCTATATGTTGCTACTGGATTGTATTTTCAGTCCCATTGACCTGTTTCGGAATTTTATTCTTGATGTTGTCTCAAGTGAAATGCATATCCAAAAAAATTAGGTAATTGTAAAAGATTAGAAATTATGTTACCTTGTTTTGTTTTTCCCTTGGTTCAAGAATTTTCAGTTTGCCCTTGTAGTGCAAGCAATTGTTTTGAATTATTTTAGTGAAAACACTTCTTAGAGATAGTTCTGTTGTAGGTTCTGTCACATAGTTCTACTGTAGGTTCTGTCACTGTAAAAAATGTGAGTACAGAACATTCCAATAAAGTAAATGTTGTTCAAAGTCCACGACTTGCAACAACTATCACAGAGGAATTTGATTCCCAGTGCACGGATCATGAGAGGCAGCTTTTTGTGACTGCCCATTGTATTCCTTCTTTGTTTTCAGCCTGGAAATATTCGATGAAAGGTTGGAAAAATTGCTGATGGTGTAGTCTTTATAATGTACAGCTCTTTTTCCTATGGCTCATATCTGCATCGATTCTTGAATGTTTTGAATGGACAGATCTTTTAGCAAGTTTGCAAATGTTCAAGGATCTGATGAATGCTGTCTAACCTTTGTTCCCAAGCGTACCGGGGCTTGCTGTGATTATTATCTTATTTGGGTAGCTACAATGAAAACATTTCTGCATTCTTTGTAGTGTTTGAAGTCCTACAACGGTGCCTGTTCCCTTCATCCCGAGAGGACTTCAGTGGTGAATAGCAACTGGATGAACTCGGGCAAGGTTCAATGAGTGATCGGGCAGGCTTCAGTATTGACAATGATGTTTTTGTGCATAATAACTTTGACAATAATGCTCGACTCTGTCTTATCTATTATATACATTTTGCAAATTCCTTAATTACCATAGATATGCATTATCACAAATGTAAAATGTGGTTTCAAACCGGCAGGGACTACCATTGCCTGCAATCCTTGTTGTTCCTCACATCCTCCTCAAATGACAAGAAGGTGGTTGTTCTAAGTTACTCTTAATTCAACTTTTATAAATGAAAGCAATACGAATGCAGATGCCCTCCTTCAACAGAAGACGGAAGGGCTAATAAAAACCAAGACTTGGATCCCTTCTTCACGTTGTAGAATAACTTATCAGATTATTCTACAATGGATGAAGAAGACAAACTTTGGTTCCACCATAAATTATATTGTTCCTTTCAACACAATAAATTCAATGATTTCATGACAATGAAGACATGGAAACCTTCAGTTCTTGGTCCTTCTCAACCACACTCACTCTGTCGACAGATTTGACAACGCCCACCTATAAGAGAAAATATGGAAAGTTCACCCCCATTTCATAAACATCATCTCCTTTAAGAGACATGCCAATAACCATTTTCTTGTTAATTTCGAAGCTAGATGGGTGGTTATTATACAAACCTAACCGAATCTAGATGTTGATTGGTCTTAGTTATTTGTTTAATTTAATTGTTAAAACGAATACATATTGTGTTTTAGCAATATATGTATATTACAAATATGTTTCTATTGAAAGAATGGTAGCTTAGGCAACAGTGCCATGCTAAAACCTCGACATGTTCTTCCAGTTCTCCAGGAAGCTCCACCTTTAATATTCTTAGGGAAAAGGATGATTTTAGAGCTGGATTTTTTTTAGAACTGAGTTTGGTGTGTAGATTTAATGGGTTTTGACCATGATTATCCAATCTTCACAAATGGATCTTTGAAACGTGGAAATCCCTATTGGTGCATGATCTGAATATTTACGCTTTGGTTCATGGATTTTTTGTTGTAGTTTTTTATAATATTGAGGATAAGCAGAATATTTGTGAATTTGAGCCCTAGTTTTGGGGCCTTTTTATGTAGCCCTGATATCCCACCTTTGATCTGGTAATGACATCAATCTCCACAACTTTTATTTGGGTAAGGCTTTTGAACATTCCCCTGCATTTCTGGAACCTCCTAATGTTATCTTCCATTGTTAATGAAATAGGGAAGTTTTATTGATGCAGTTTAAAAGAAAAAAAATTAAAACATGTTTTGAGATGTATTTGAAAAAGGGTTTTCATGTCGCCTTACAACTCGAGATTATGTGTGGGCTTAGAAAATTGATTACAAAAAATGAATCATTTCAGAGTAGAGCATGCAATGAAACAAGACACGTAATAAAAAATTTCCCAAAGTGTTTACAAAATAACAAACTCTAGAAAAATAACCGGAGGTCCATATGGTGGGAAGGAGCTCAGACCAAGCATTACATGGTATATAAATAAGAAATGAATGAAGAAAGAAGCAATGGAAAACAAGAAGTTATTGTTAAAGAAGTTTTGTCAAAGCAAATAGAAACCAACTAGGAAGAAGTGCACAATGACCCACCAAATTTAGCGACAATGGGAGCACAACAAACCCCAATGAAAGTCAGATCCCTTGTGAATCCCCAAGAAAAAAAGCTAGAAAAGAAACTCCTGGGGCAGACCAGGGAGATAAGAAAGAAAATCCATGGGATGCAACAGAAAATGCAAATTGGATTAAAGTAGGGAAGAAACGGAAAAACATTTGGCCAAAAAAACTATAAATGAGTCAAAATAAAATAAAAGTAATGGAAAAACAAAATGTAAATGCATTTTAATTTTAGGAGTATTTTTGAAATTTTTTAATTAAAGGAATTAATTTTTTAGTTTCATGGCAATAATCAGTGGAATGATTAGATTGAGCTTTAATGCTCAATCAATTTCAAACTAGCAAAGAATATTAGCACTTTAAAAAAATGTAACTCTTGTTTGAAAAAAAACATAAAAATAATTAAAAAATAAAATTTATCAAAATAAAATAAATTAAATGAATTAAATAATTCTTTTTACTATTAAAACAAATTATATATATAAAATAAGAAAACGAAATTAATACTTACCATGTAAATATAAAAAATAAATTTATATGATAGCATAAGTATAATTCCTTTTACTATATATATATATATATATATATATGATGATGATGATGATGATGATGATGATAGTGGTTAGCGTCCACTAAGACCAAAATCGTCTATCGGACCTATAATTTTCTTAGTTTTTAATTGTCTGGCTCCTCGTCTTTCTTGGCGAGATTGATGTTGTAGCTTTCTTTTTTTTCTCTATGGTCTTCCAACTTCCTGTATCCTGCATCTCCTTCATCTCTTCTAGTTCTTGGGACTTTGGTGTCTTAGCTTTGCGATCTATTGTGTTCGTCCTCTTGAAGATAGATGGAGAAAAAGTTTGGTCTAGGAGATCTGCTTTGCTGTTAAATGAAGATTTATTTTGTGTGGTATTCGAATCCTCATAATTGTTGATGCTTGAGGGGTTGTCAAGTTGACTTTTTTGTTGCTGGGTGGGGCTTTCTCCCTGCTTGTCTTGAGAGTTGTTTCTTTCTTGTGATTCAGAGTTTTCTCTAGAGTATTCTTCTTTGATGACAGTGTAGTGTTCTTTTTGTGCTCCTTCCCACCATGTAGATCTGTGGTGGTTTTTTCTAGCAGAATTTTTCTGGGAGGCTTTTGGGCAATTTTTGGCTAGATGGCCCGTCTCAAAGCAAGATCAACATCTGAAGAGGACACTTTCATAATCGAGTTTCTGATTCCACACATAGTCTTTACTTGTTAGGTTTATTTCAGCTAGGAATCCAGTGCTGAAGTCCATTTCCACATAGATGCGTGCATAGGTGGTTCTAGCATATTCCTCTGTTTCTGGGCACCTGCAGTAAAATTTCCCAATTGCATTTCCAATGGCTTTTAGCGAGGAGAGATTCCAGAGATGCAAGGGTAGGCTTGGCAATCTCACCCAAACTGGTGCTGAGGTTATGACTGCTGTTGAGGGATCAAATGATGGGTTCCATGGCTTCATGAATAGGCCTGAGTTTTCCCAAAACCAAGGGCCGGAATCTAGAATACATTGTCTGCTTTTAGGATTTTCAAAATCTACTATAAAGAAACCCCTAGCACAGGGGTAGATATTAATTTCATTAGAAATGACAGGCTTCCATACCTCCAAGATCCAATTGTGGAGAGTTGTCAACCGCGGCCAAAAACCATTGAACCGGCAGATTAGGGCACTTTCGGAAAACTTCAAAGCCTCATTGAGTGAACCCTGGACCACCTGGATAGTGGGAGTTGGGGCTTCACTGACGATATGGGCAGGAGCTTGCCCTCCAGAAGCGGACGAAACTGAGCCAGTAGCTATTTTCACGAAGCTGAGAGCCATATTTGCCCATAGAAAGTGGAGACCTAGCCGCAAAGAAATAATGTAGAAGATCAGATCTAGATCTAGATCTCACCGCAGAAGATTAGATCTAGAACCCAGCCGCAAAGAAATAAGGCAGAAGATTAGATCTAGATCTAGATTTAGCTGCAAAAGATTAGATCTAGAACCCAGCAGCAGAGTCTCAGTAAATCTTTTAATCTGCAAGAAACCCTAAAAGGAAAAATTCTGCGTTTAGTACCGAGAATCAAATCTCGCTCCAGATAAAAATAAATTACCGACTTTCACTTCATGAACCACTCGATCCGGAGATGCCCACGTAAAGGAGGACTTGCTCACAGATCTATTTTCGCAGATCTGAGATCGGTGATCCGAGCCGTTATGGAGAATGCCGAAAGAATAACCCTTACGAACAAACGCAGCCACAACCGTAGACGGAAGAACACAACAGAGATGGGAGAGTGCCGCAGCCGCAGACGGAAGAACGCATGCGGAACCTGACAAGGAAATATCGAGGTAATTTTTGAATGTTCACTCCAGCCACAACAAAGGCCCCAGACGGAAGAACCCGCAGACGAATGCAGCGACAGCCACAGACTAAAGTATATATATATATATATATATATATATATATATATATATATATATATATATAAAATTAATACTTACCATGTAAATAAAAGAAATTATAAAAGCAAATGGAAATAATATATATATATATGATCCGGAAAAAATAAAAAGATGAAAACAAATAAATTTATTAATAAAAAAAATTCAATCATAATAAAAATGTTTTATAATAGCCGGAAAAATAAACATATTATATATTAACGTTAACAATCTATTGTCACTGTATATTAAAAATTTGAATATGTAAGTTGGCAGAATTATCTATTATTACTTTTTATTTTTGGATATAATTTATTTTTGTGGAGAAATGTTGTATATTAAAAATTTGAATTTGTAAGTTGGCAGAATTATCTATTATATTTTTTATTTTTGGATATAAATTATTTTTGTGGAGAAAGGTTGATATGAACCCTTCATTCTATCATTAAAAACAAAAATAAACACTCATTTATATATATATATATATATATAACGTCAATTCGTTGAACATGACTCAATGCGTGGTGGATGTACGGACGATAGAAATCAATATCTTTTTGTAAGCTGAGGTATTCCCAAAATTCATCTGGTAACCCAAAGAGACGAACCCAGAGCGGTGCAGCTTTGATTTGCTCAGCCTCCGGGTTATACCTGTCCTCCCAATACCGTATAAACAAACCCGCATTATTCATGAAATAAGGACCCTCTTCAAACACCGCAGCCTTGTCCTGTAAATTGGCAAAAATGACTGTAAAGAACCCCTTAGCACCCAATTTGAGATCAATGTGGCCTCGCGGTTTCCATCGCTGTTGGATCCATCTCAGGAGATCCCGTTCAGAAGGCCAATACCCGATGAATTTACAAATCAACGCATGGTCACGCATATAACAGCGATAATCCTCCAACTTGTGACTGGGAATTACGTACCTGGGTTTTTTTTGGGCCCGTGGAAGACATTTATTGACCAGCCGTGCTTGCCACTGGTGCCCCAGGACTGGCGTGTCATCAACTTCTTCTAGAAGCGGACCTTTCCCTCGACTGGTGCTGGATTGACCCGCCGTAACATCCCGAAAGGAGGGGATTTCACCCCTCCCCTGCCGTACAGCCATTGCGAAACTCGAGCCTCGAGCGATCCCAACTGCAAATCTCTGTGCAGCAAGATGCCCGGAAAAAAGCACAAGTTTACCCTTGTGCGAAATTACCTCGGAAGCGTTGTGCGATTAAGATGCAGAGCGAAAGTTATTCATCATCAAGTTAATTCTGTCCAACACGATAGAAATCAATATCAGTTAAGGTGTGCAAATACTATTTCTGAACAAGATAGCTCCACATCCTAAACCCGTGAATGGTCCGAAACAAGGAAGTCCACACTTCGATGACAACATGGAAAGAAATTTAGTCCATTGCCGCTGCCAACATGTTTCCTGCGACGTACTTTAAACACATCATATTGTTGTAATTTCGATAAATTTTCAAATAGGGGTAATTTTTACCACCTATCTATTAAATAATTCATTGTTATTTAAAAAAACATATAAATATAAATAAGATTTCACATTTATTATATTAAATTAAAATTAATTTATTATTATTAAAATACAATTATTTTCCTATTTTATTTTATTAATATTATTTTATTTAAATCGTAAAATATATTTAATAAAGGAATAGATATAAATTAGATTCTTCATATGTTATTGGTTTAGTTGTTGTTGGAACATTTTTAACATTTAACATTGTTGAATTGAGGTTTTTGTGATCCATATAAAATACGGGAAGATTTTTTCGGCATAAATCACATTATGAAATATTTGTCGACGCTTTTCGAACCAACAAGTGTGGTTCATCGTCAGGACGAGTTGAAAAATCAGAGCATGGCTGCATGTTAAATATGGAGAGCAGATCTTCCAACAGCTAAGTTTGACTAGGAAACGGCTATAAGGGACTGGACTAATGGCTATATTTGACCATGTAACGGCTAACTTTGACTAGTCAATCGGACTGGACTGGATTAAGGGATAAGGACATGGACCAAAATTCTATTTCATACTATTATTTAATTATAATAAATTTATTCAATGAATAAATACCTATTATTAAAATATATTCTGGGTTCTGAATGTTAAAATAATAATTTTATGAATATTTCTTTTTAATATTATAATGCTTAACTAAACTTATAGTAAGAATAGTTATAGGTAATATTAATAATTAAGTAAAAAGTTACTATATTTATGTTAAAATGTTTAATAGTGATTAATATTAATAATAGTATGTATTTATTACCCTTAATATCACTATAACTATAATACTAATATTATAGATTTAATTATTACTTTAAAATTATATTATTATTACCTAAAAATGAATAATAGTATTATCTAATGTTACTAATGGACTGTATAAGCTATTAGTAGAGCCCAATAATTAAATATGTATACTTAATCTATCTAATAAATTTTAGATTAATTATTATTTATAACCTATTATGATAGTTATATAAGGGGTCATCTAATAAAAAATTTTATTTATATATTTTTATTTTTATCATAAAAATTGTTAATTTGTAAATAATATTTATTATAATATCATGGTTTATCAATATCACATATTTTAAAAAAGTCGTTCAAATGACATTTGAAGATAAATCTCAATTATTAATTTGTATGTACTACTATGAATATTATAGAATATTTCAAGGAGATTGAAATTTATAATATTTTTCATACTATTAAGCTTAATTAAAAAATAAAATATCATATTTATAAGTATTAAATTTGGTTTCCATTTAATTTTTACTATTTCTTATTGAGTTTAATATATATATATATATATATATATATATATAGATATTAAATGTGAGATGTATTCTGTAATAAGTGTTTTGATGACTACTATGAATTGATGTTCTTCTTTATTTACTAACAAATTGTTAAACCAAATTTTACCACAACTACATCAATATTTCCAAACATCCATTCAATATTGAGTCAATATTAAATCAAGATGATTAGTTCCTTCTTATATTTGAGTATATCGAGTTTCCATTTTCATTTTTACTATTTCTTATTGAGTTTTTATATATATATATATATATATATATATATATAATTTGAAATGTATTTTGTAATAAGTGTTTTGATGGTTGCTATGGATTGGTGTTCCTCTTTATTTACAAACATATTGTTAAAGTAAATTCTACCACAATTACATCAATATTTCTAATCATGCATTCAATATTAAGTCAAAGATAACTAGTTCCTTCTTATATTTGAATATATTGATGATGTGTAATTCCATAGATGCTTAAAATCAAACTAACGTGTTAGATTTAAAATAATAAAATAAATAAATAATATTTCAATGTTAGTCACAAATAAAATATTTTAATGTCGATTTTTTATTATGTATGTATAAAGTAATTAAAAGGAAGAAAATCATTATGATTAAATTATATGGTCAAAAATTAAGGCATAAGCCACTTCTATATTAAGTGAGCTACATCGTGTTCAACATCAAATTTGACCATATAATTTATTATGATTAAATTATGAGAAATATAAACATTTTCTTTCTAATTAAGAATTTTCCATACTAGAGAAAAGAGAATAGAGTAGCCTCACATTCTAGTTAGGTTTTCTCCATTAGGGTTTCCCAAGGAAATTTTTATGTCTATAGTGTGTGTATTTCTCTCTATTCTATATTTCTTGCATTTCGATGGATTTACTCATTTAAGCATAAAAATAGAAATAATGGATCTTAGATCTAAAGGGAACTAACATTCACATGAAGGAATTCAACAATTTTTAATATGTTGTGATGAACTCTTCGAGTGGAATATCCATGATAGTTTACAAATTATATTGGTATCAATAAATGTTTCTTTGGGGTATATGTGGGAATTTGCAAGATATCCAAGAATCAATTTAAGGAGAAAATCATAGAACGCTAGTCATGGTCGACGATTCTATTCATGGTAACCCTTATAATCCAATATAAGGAATATTTGTAAGGTTAGAAGTGATAGTCACTAATATTACTTACAATACGAACCTCCTCATGGAAGATTTAGCAAGCAAGCTCAAACCATTGAAAGTGGATGGATGATCTAAATAGAGTTTAGATCTAGGGGGATATTATGAGATCATGAATACCCATAAAGGATATCAAGGAAAGAGGTTAGGAAATGATAGTTGAATTCCATGGGAGATTCACCTTGTTCAAAAATATTTTACCACATTCATTCATAAAGGGGGTTTTAAGATTGTGAAAAATAGAGTTAGTATATTGTTGGTGTTTGGGGGGAAGGGTTGTGGGGTAGGGGGGAGTTTATAGATGTTGGGGTTATAAGAAAAGGATATTTATTAAAAGTAATGGATATATATTAAAAATAGTGGTTATTTTTATTAGAAAGATGTATTGGGAGGGGGTTTCAACAAAAGGATTTGAGAAGTTTTTATTAATATCTAGTGACATCAGAGGTATTATTTAATTTCCTATGAATGTTGGTGCTATAATACACGTTAACTAAGCTGACACTCTATGTTAAGTTCAAGTATCATTAACAATTCATAGTCCATATTCAAGATGGAAGTGAAAGTGAACGTAAATCCATAACAAGGAGAGATTGTGTTAGGTCCCTATACTAATAGTGTAACCGCTTATTGTTATTAGTAAACCCCCTTATTATATTTTTGTGCCCATGTAGTCCCCATATTGTTATTATTGTGCCCCATAGAAGCCCACTATTGTTATTATTGTGCAGTTCTATTATTATTGTTATGTCGGCTCTAATTGTGTTATGACCCCTTAGACTCCTATATATAGAAAGGAGGTCTTTTCATTTGTATCATATAAGAATTGCTCATTTTTGTAACGTAAAGGAGGTTGCCCCCTCGAAGACGCTTATTTCTAAGGCGTTGATCTATCTTTTCTATCTTTTTATGAGCTGGTTTCATAACATTTGGTATCAGAGCTTTGGATTCTAGGGTTTCGCTACTACAAAAAGGTCATCGTGGCATTGTCACTATAACTTTTTTTGTGATGTTTCAGAAGCTAAAAAAAAAACCCATTTGAGATGAAATTGCGCTGAACCTCGAGTCCGAATTTCAGATCTTGTCTTGCTATATTTTAGGATATATGATTTGAGGAAGTTAGGGATTTTGCAAGCTCCAAAATTTCATGTCAAACAGGTCATCGTGGAATTTTCGCTATAATATTTTTTCTACAAAGACTCAGACTTTGAAATTAAAACCCATTTGATCCGAAATCTTGGTGCAGCTCGGGTCCTAGGCTCACATCTTTTCTCGCTATATTTGCAGAGATATAATCTGAGGAAGTTAGGGTTTTTGCAGACTCCCGAATTACATTCTATACAGGTGACCTTGGGAAAATCGTCATAACTTTCTCTCTGAGCAACAAATTGAAATTTCAGAAGAAGTTACAAAAAGCGGACAAACCATAGTTTTCTGTGTCTATTTTTTAGATCCGAAGGTCGAAAAAGTGACACGTGGAAGATCGTACAAGTTCGCTCTACTAAAACATTATATAATCAGGTCATCTTAGGATATTGGGCATAACTCTTTCTTGGAGAATCAAATTTTTGATCAGACTTACCGGGTTAGAAATAGGACTCAGAGGGCTACTGCAGGACAAAGTTTCAGAACATCGAGATATGAAATTACCGAGTTACAGTCATTTCAAGATCAAGTTCCTAAAATCAAGAAAAGGCGATATGAGGAAGTTTGATGGCAAGGATCTAGTAAATTGGATACTACAGATGGAGCAATATTTTGATCTACACGAGGTTCAACTGTTACAAAAGGTACATATTGCATCTTTATATTTAGAACCAAATCAATTTTTATGGTATAAAGGGCTTTGTTCTAGTAAAGCACTTGTCACTTGGTTAATTTTCACAGAAGAAATGATAGCACATTATGAGGATACAAAGAGTAACACCTTCTTTAGCCAATTGATAAATCTCGAACAAAAGGTGTCAATGGCAAAGCACTTTAAGGAATTTCAAAAATTGAATATAAGGGTAAATGATATTCCAGAGAAGAAAAGGATTGATGGCTTCATAGGGACTTTAAAGAATAACATTCAACGTGAGGTTCGTCTTTGGGAACCTGATTCATTGGAGAAGGCATTCAGGTTGGCAAGAAAAATTGAAAGCGAAATTATGGAAACAAGGAATACCACCACTCATGACTATAATTATAGAAGTGTTTTTTCTCGTATCCCTCCACAACCTACAAGGTTTACATGACAACAATTGGAAGAAAAAAGAGAAAAAGGGATTTGTTACAATTGTAATAGCAAATACATTAAAGGTCATAAGTGTGCTGAGAAGAGATTATTTTACATTGATTGTGAAGAGGAGGAAGAAAAGGATAAAGAAACATCAAAGGAAGAGGGTATAGACCAGGAACCAACCCCAAAGAAAGAAGAAATGAATCTGACCATATCTTGTCAAGCATTGGCAAGAATTACCACTCCTCAAACTCTCAAGATAGAAGGACATATCAAGAAGAAAAAGGTTCAAGACGTGAAAGATCACATCGAGAAAGAAGAAATGAATCCGACCATATCTTGTAATGCATTGGCCGGAATTACCACTCGTCAAACTATCAAGATAGAAGGACATATCAAGAAGAAAAATGTTTAAGAAGTGAAAGATCACATCGAGCATCAAGAAATGAATCTGACCATATCTTGTAACGCATTGGAAGAAATTACCACTCCTCAAACTCTCAATATAGAAGGACATATCAAGAAGAAAAATGTTCAAGAAGTGAAATATCACATTGAGCATCAAGAAATGAATCTGACCATATCTTGTAATGCATTGGAAGAAATTACAACTCAAACTCTCAAGATAGAAGGACATATCAAGAAGAAAAAGATTCAAGCAGTGAAAGATCACATCGAGCATCAACAACAAGTTCTCCAACTTTTAAAGGATAACACCACTTTGGTGCAGAATCGAATGAAACAACAGGCAAATCAACATCGTAGTGAAAGAAGTTTTGATGTAGGCGATTGGGTATTTTTACGGCTACATCTCAAGCAAGCTATTTATGAGAAGGAAATGTTGGCAATACTACATGCACTTAAGAAATGACGACCTTACCTAATGGGAAGACACTTCAAGGTAAAAATGGATCATGATAGTCTTAAATACTTTTTAGAACAAATATTGTCTTTAGAAGAATAGAAAAATGGATCACAAATATTTCGGGTTATGACTTTGAAATCATCTACAAAAAAGGGAAGAAAAATGTTGTTGCAAATGCACTCTCCAGAAAGGATGAGGATGTGGAAGCATTGTTTTGTGCTATTTCTATTATCCAACAAGATTGGATAAATGAAGCAAAGGATGAATGGAAGAAGGATGAAGAAGTGTGGCCACTCATTCAAAAGTGTTAGAAGATCCTAGTTCAAACAATATTGCCAAAACTTGACGAGTAAGGAAAAATCATATTGGAGCATGGAGTAGTCACAGAAACAAGAACTCGACAGCTATGAAATCGGTCAATTTCAGAGTATCTCATCAAGTGGAAGAACTTACCCGCTGAAGATTCCACATGGGAGGACAATAATTTTATATAGAAGCATGAAGAACTACTCAAGCGTTGAGGACAACACTTTTTGAAGGAGAGGGGCATGTTATGTTCCTATATTACTAGTGTAACCCTTTATTGTTATTAATAAATCCCGTTATTATATTGTTGTGCCAATGTAGTCCATATATTGTTATTATTGTGCCCCATAGAATCCCACTATTGCTGTTATTGTGCAGTTCCATTATTATTGTTATGTCGGCTCTGATTGTATTATGACCCCTTAGACTCCTATATATAGAAGGGAGGTCTTTTCATTTGTATCATCTAAGAATTGTTCATTTGTGTAATGTAAAGGAGGTTTCCCCCTCGAAGAGGTTTATTTCTAAGGTGTTGATCTATCTTTTCTATCTTTTTGTGAGTTGTTTCATAACATTTGGTATCAGAGCTTTGGATTCTAGGGTTTTTCTGCTCCAAACAGGTCATCGTGGCATTGTTACTATAACTTTTTTTTGGTGACATTTCAGAAGCTAAAGCAAAAAACCCATTGGAGATGAAATTGCGCTGAACCTCAGGTCCGAATTTCAGATCTTGTCTCGCTATATTTTAGGATATATGATTTGAGGAAGTTATACTTTTTGCAAGATCCATAATTTCATCTCAAATAGGTCATTCTGGAATTTTCACTATAATATTTTTTCTACAAATACTCAGACTTTGAAATTAAAACCCTTTGAGTCAAAATCTTGCTACAGCTCGGGTTTGAAGCTCACATCTTTTCTCGTTATATTTGCGGAGATATAATTTGAGGAAGTTAGGGTTTTTGCAGACTCCCGAATTACATTCTATACAGGTGACCTTGGGAAAATCGTCATAATTTTCTCTTTGAGAAACAAATTGAAATTTCGTAAGAAGTTACAGAAGGAGGACAAACTATAGTTTTCTGTGTATATTTTTCAGATCCGAAGGTCAAAACAGTGACACATGGAACATCGTACAAGTTCGCTCTACTTAAACATTATATAATCAGGTCATTTTAGGATATTGGGCATAACTCTTTCTTGGAGAATCAAATTTTGATTAGACTTGCGAGGTTACAAAGAGGACTTAGAGGGCTACTGCAGGACGCAATTTTAGAACTTGGAGATTCGGAATTATCGAGTTACAGTTGTATCAAGATCAAGTTCCTAAAATCAAGAAAAGGCAATATGAGGAAGTTTGATGACAAGGATTTGGTAAATTGGATACTACAGATGGAGCAATATTTTGATCTACATGAGGTTCAATTGTTACAAAAGGTACATATTGCATCTAGATATTTAGAACCAAATCAATTTTTATGGTATAAAGGGCTTTGTTCTAGTAAAGCACTTGTCACTTGGTCAATTTTCACGGAAGAAATGATAGCACATTATGAGGATACAAAGCGTAACACCTTCTTTAGCCAATTGATAAATCTCGAACAAAAGGGGTCAATGGCAGAGCACATTGAGGAATTTCAAAAATTGAATATAAGGGTAAATGATATTCCAGAGAAGCAAAGGATTGATGTCTTCATAGGGACTTTAAAGGATAACATTCAACATGAGGTTCGTCTTTGGGAACCTGATTCATTAGAGAAGGCATTCAGGTTGGCAAGAAAAATTGAAAGTGAAATTATGGAAACAAGGAATCCCACCTCTCATGACTATAATTATGGAAGTGTTTTTTCTCGTAGCCCTCCACAACCTACAAGGTTTACACGACAAAAATTGGAAGAAAAAAGAGAAAAAGGGATTTGCTACAATTGTGATAGCAAATACATTAAAGGTCATAAGTGTGTTGAGAAGAAATTATTTTACATTGATTGTGAATAGGAGGAAAAAAGGATCAAGAAACATCAAAATAAGAGGGTATACACCAGGAACCAACCCCAAATAAAGAAGAAATGAATCCAACGATATCTTGTAAAGCATTGGCAAGAATTACCACTCCTCAAACTTTCAAGATAGAAGGACATATCAAGAAGAAAAAGGTTCAAGAAGTGAAAGATCACATCGACAAAGAAGAAATGAATCCAACAATATCTTGTAATGCATTGGCCG
Organism: Pinus tabuliformis; assembly: GCA_031772625.1. NCBI lineage: Eukaryota > Viridiplantae > Streptophyta > Pinopsida > Pinales > Pinaceae > Pinus > Pinus tabuliformis. Next base: position 493,445,783 of record CM062812.1, on the reverse strand, counting down.
AAATTACCACTCATCAAACTATCAAGATAAAAAGACATATCAAGAATAAAAATGTTCAAGAAGTGAAAGATCAAATCGAGCATCAAGAAATGAATCTGACCATATCTTGTAATGCACTGGAAGAAATTACCACTCCTCAAACTCTCAAGATAGAAGGACATATGAATAAGAAAAATGTTCAAGAAGTGAAAGATCACATCGAGCATCAAGAAATGAATCTGACCATATCTTGTAATGTATTGGAGGAAATTACCACTCCTCAAACTCTCAAGATAGAAGGACATATCAAGAAGAAAAAGGTTCAAGCAATGAAAGATCACATTGAGCATCAACAACAAGTTATCCAACTTTTAAAGGATAACGCCACTTTGGTTCAAAATCGAATGAAACAACAGGAAAATCAACATCATAGTGAAAGAAGTTTTAATGTAGGTGTTTGGTCAATTTAGAGTGTCCTAAATTGCTATATTAATTGTCAATCCAGGAGTCGTAAACTGTTGAAGTGTGGCGCACTATATGTGCAAGATAACCTATTTCTTACTTTTTGTCAATTTTGATTTTTATTTTGTTTTGGCGGGTTTTTTTTATCTTTGTTTCTCTCCTAATGTGAAATGGAAATTCTAAAATACAAGTATGGATATAAATTTTCAAGGCAATTATGTCTTTTATAATGATTTCCAAAACTTCAAACTCATATTAATGATGAAATTAATTCTTAAAAGAAAACGAAAACATGCCACTATTCTAATTAAACAAACAGTGAACTATTTATCATGAAACCATTATCCCTGCTATTAAAATGAATTAAACTACTGTACTCAAAGAAATCCAAAAATTGCAAGTAAAGTAAAGCTAAAATCAAATTATATCAGTTCATATTCTGACCCCTCGCCAGTTAGTCTCGCTATGGCTTTCGGAGTTAATCATCAACAACCTGAGCAATATGATATCTAGTTGCAGAAAGATAAAACTTAGAATTAAATCACATCAATTCATAGTCTGACCCCTTGCCAGTTAGTCTCGCTATGGCTTTCGGAGGTAACTGCCAATGATATGAGCAATTTAATATCTAATTTGCAGAAAAATAAAACTAATATCAAATTACACACTCATACTTCAATCCCTCACCATTAGTCTCGCTATGGCTTTCGGAGGTAATTGACAATGATATGAGCAATTTAATATCTAAGCTAACTAATAAAGCCAATGAACAGAACTGAAATAAACAAAACAGAACTGGAATTAAAAACTAGAAAAAGCAAAGACAACAGAGAATTAATTCCATGTCATTAGTCATTGTGAAAATTATGTGCAAATGCCCGGGCTGCCTACTGTAATCTGGAACATACACACTGATTAGCGTTAACAGCAATGTAAAGCATGTAAAATTATGAACAAAAATGAAACGTTAGTACCATAGGAAATGCAATATACATAAGTGAATAACTATGGCATAATAAACATAAAGAAACACAGCGTGAAACTGTATAGCAAATAAGAAACAAAACCTCGGCGTGTGCAGGGGCCCTCTGCACAACCTCGGGCAACAACTATCAACCAAGAATTATGCTTAGAAACAGAGTCTTCTCATATATTCAGAACACAGTCACAATAACGAAACAATGTCACAGCACAGTGGGATTTTTAACAACAAAATTACATTCTAAAGGACTAACTATTATGCATATAGGAACGCATTATTTATAACAAAAGGCTACATAACCGATTTCCTAAAAACTACGCTGACAGAGGGCACATGAACGACAACATCCACGGATCTAGCATCATGGCTGCCGAGGTGATGCAATCTAATGAAAGCGGCTTGTTGGATTTACATCGTGGGTAGCCTACAGGTGTCAACATGTCTCCAGAAATTTAGAACGACCACGAAAATATTTCACGTGCTTGGAAACAGAGTCCTGTTGCTGTAGGGCTCTTCTGTTTGACCACCACTTGACCACCATTGACCACGGCCTCCTCTGATGAATCCGACTAAGCCAGGAGGACTCAGTCCATGTCCAAGTCATTTCCAACTTGCCCATGTGGCTCGATTCGCCTGAAGACACTTGCAATATAGACTTTAACAAAAACGGCTGCGGAAAGTGACAGGATTCCACAGCTCAATGAGAAAAAATCTAGTTCAAACAGCAGACACAAAACATAGTTAAAAACCACTTTAGATGCTCTTTTATGATTAATATGCAATGATGTTGACAACTTAGGAGGTCCAGGTCAATGGAAAGAGTCTAGGAAAGTGTATAGGAAATATGCAAGTTTGGGACTCAACATACCCCCACTGTGAAGGTGTTGCATGTCCCCATGCAACCAAAATTTTGACCATCCTCTCTTCAATCCATATGCTCTGACGCCTCTGCTAGCACATCCAGCCTTCTTCTCCTCTTCCTTGGTACTGCTAACATTCTAGGATTCCTCATCAAGCATCTAAATTTGAGGTTGATAAGTGCTTTACTCAACCTTTTGCACTTCTTCTTCAATTTCCTGTTCTTTTTGTGCCACAGCCCCAGATGTAACATAGTGTTGTCATGAATGATCTTGTCCAATCTGCTCTTTTCCTTTAATGCTTCATTTTCATTTTTAATATGTCTATTTAAAACCTCTAATTCAAAGACTTCTTGTTTCAACGATTGGACTAGAGCTTCTTGTGCTATGTGAGGCTGAGTGGATGAAGTGCTTGGACCTGTGGCTGTCTTTTCCAAGGATTCTATATAATCATACATCTCTTGTTGATTTGGGTCTATCTCAGGTGTAGTTTTCCTTGGGCTGACCCCAAAATCCTGTTGAGAAAGATTGATTTCAAAATCTGGCTGAGAAAGACTCATATCAAAATCTGGCTGAGAGATAGGAATATGGTGTGGGCTACGGTCAGGAGAGGTTTCTGGAGGCTTCTCTGGTGTTTCCCCTCCCAAGTCAATAAAGTGGGGTCCTTTGGTTTGCACTGTCCTTAATTTCCCTTTTAGCCTCGAGCTTCTTCTTACATGTTGTGGACTAGTGTCTTTTTCCTCCCTACTCTGTTTTTCTTTTCCTTTCTTCTTGCCTGCAACTGACTGTTCCTGTAGATAGACTAGTCTCTCAGACAGTATTTGGTGGTCCTCTTTTGAGGACGGTTCTAGGGTGTGATGGACAGCCTCAATGCTTCTTTTCTCTTTTGATTTTGTTGGCTTCTTACCCTCAGTATTTTCCTTCCTCGTTTTAGATAGTCTTTCTTCTCTACTAGTTCCTTCAACTCTGTTAGTAGTCGTACTTTGAATTTTATCACTTGTCCTCTTTATTTTGCTTCTCTTTGATGTACTGCTTTCAGGGGGTTCTTGTGGATCTTGAAAGAAATTTCTGATTAGAAACTGCTCCTAGGTATTCTTCTTCTCTTTTAATTGTTTTTCTATCAAGATTTTCACAAGGCCATGATAATACAAGTGTGGTTCTACATCCCCTAGATTATTTTGGATGGTTATAGACATATTTTTCAAACTGTTCAGTAAAAAGTATGGCAGATTGAGGGTTTGGTTTTCTAAGAAATTCATCAACAGCCAGGTATGATAAATATACATTGATCCAAAACGTCCCTCACAGGTAATGAACTTTTGAATAATCAACAATAGACTGGCCCACTTCTTTTCTAAAGCATGGACAAGAATTCCTCGTTTGAATATAGTTACATCCATACCTGGATTTCGTAGGATAACCCTCGCAGCCTTCTCGTCAAAGCTCTTATTCTTGAACCATCGTTCACCCTCCTGCGGAAGTTCTGTAGCAGCTGCTATGGATGCTTCAGTGACTGTAAACTTGAGGTCCCCAATTTCCACCTCCAGTCCGTCAAAGACCTCGCAAAAGCCTTTGTAATCTCCTTATTGTAGCCCTTAAATTTTTGAATGAAACATAGCCACCTTGCCTTTTTCAATATGTTTTTCACTTGCGGGTATCCTTCCAAAAACTTGGGCCCTTCCGGTTCTGCCCTCAACAGCAGACCCATCCTTCCTTCTGTCTTTAAAATTTGTCTGCGTGAGTAAGGGTTTTAGCGGTGGTAGACGGCTGGGTTACGGTGATGAACAGGGTTTATGGAGAAAACCAGTGGCTGTGAGCGGTGAGCGGAGAATAGAGGACAGGCAACAGGAGTGTATTCATAGAATGGAGCGGAGGTTTACGTGTATAGGGTGGAAATGCAAATGTGCTTCAATAGAACAGTAGGGAAATGAAGTGAACATGGTAGAATTTTTAAACTGAATGGCTGCGAAGTAGACATGAACACGTTTAAGAAATGGCTGCAGAATTTGTGCGGCGAAGAGAAGCCGTGATCAAATCAACCACGTTCCATAATTACAGGTGGAGTATCAAAGTACAGCCGAACACAAGTTAGAACTGGAGGCTTGATCATGAGGCCGTTTAAACATAAATGCAAGGATTGTCGGGGAATCGTATAGAGATCGTGGAACGGTTATGGAGTTATCAACGCAATCATTGCATATAATGAAGCTAGTGTTTTATAACTATGTAAAAATGTGCTTTGAATGCCATTTGAAATAAATTTCTACTCATACCTTGGAGTTCTTGCCATTTTTCATTAATCTTTGATCAGCTGCTCCTTGTTGATGCTTTTAAGTGCCTCATGTCTTCATAATGTGTCCTCGGTCATACCTGCATTTGATTTCATGATTATTGAACTAACATCTGACTGTCAGTTTTGAAAAATAGAGTGATAGTTGCTTCTGGCTGCGGAAATTGGTTTCAGCTGCGGAAACTGTCACAGCAATCATATAACTGAATGGAAATGGATAGATGATAACTGACTGAATGAAAATGGTCATGAAAAGCTTTTATTTATGGAATGAAATGAAATGGATGAAATGGAGTGGAATGAAATGAAGTGGAGTGTCACAAAACTGCAAAATGAGAGAGAGTTTTTTTTTTTTTGGAAAATATAGGGCGTCAGGGGTTTTTGATTTTCACCCTGTATTTTCTATATAAGACTGCCAATTAGTGATTGGTTTTTAGGCTTATACATATTTTATTTTTTTAGAAACAGAAAGGAACAAAGGCTAGGCTGGTGGAGAAGAAGGATTCTTCTTCACCAGCCTTATTGCAGAACTATCTTGAAACATTTTGACAAATTCCTCTTTTGAGAGTGGCTTATGATAGATCTTTAATGTGTGGATTCACAATAACAGGAGTTTGCTATTCATCAATGGTTTTGATTCTTACCGCTCCATTGCTAAAGATTTTGTCAATCTCATATGGCCCAAGCCAATGAGTCTGAAATTTTCTTTTAAAATCTTTAAACTTGGAATCAAATAGCAACGCCCAATCTCCTTCTTGAAACTTTTTCTCTTTGATGTATTTGTCATGCCACTTAGCTCTTTGATATTGAACTAGATCAGTTCTTAGAATTGCTTCTTGTCTGATCTCATCTAGCTCATTCAATTGCTCCATTCTGTGCTTTTGGGCTTCTGATAGATCCATCCCCAACTGAACTGCCATCTTGAAAGTTTTGACTTGGAACTCAATGGGGAGCAAGGATTCTTTCCCATAAAAAAGTTCGTAGGGAGAATGTCCTGTTGTATTTCTCCATTTAGTTCTATAGGCACACAAGGCTTCAAGAAGCCTTTCTGCCCAATCGTTTCTGTGTAGATGGACAGTTTTGGTGATGATGGCTTCAATAACTTTGTTTGTAGACTCCACTTGACCATTTTATTGCGGATGGTAAGGAGTAGATTTACTGTGCTTGATTTGGTATTCTTCCATCAGCTTCTCCACCAGGTTGGATGTGAATTGACTTCCCTGATCTATCACAATTTCTCTTGGAACACCAAAGCGAGTAAAAATATCCTCATAAAGAAAATTAACAACTGAATTTTCAGTAGCAGAAAATAATGCTTTGGCTTCTACCCATTTAGTGACATAATCAGTACATGCCAATATATACTTTTTTTTGTTTAGATGGTGGGTTAATAGGTCCAATGAAATCTAAAACCCATTTTTCAAAGGGTTCGATGAGTACCTATGGCTGCAATGGCATATCATTTGAAAGGGTAGGTTTCCCTACTCTTTGGCAGCTGTCACACCTTTTGACATACTGTTTTGCATCTTTGAAAAGGGATGGCCAATTATATCCCGAAGAGAGGATTTTATAGGTTGTCCTTTTGTCAGCAAAGTGTCCGCTGCATGGTTCATCATGACATGCCTTGAGTATATCAGGCATTTCATCTTCCCTAACACATCTTCTGATCACAAGATCTGGCCCTATTTTAAACAATTCGTTAGAAAGCCATGAATATTTTGAACTCTCCTAAATAATCTTTCTTCTTTCACCAGGAAATAAATGTGGAGATAGTTTCCCTATAACCAAATAGTTAGCTATATCTGCATACCAAGGAGTCTTAGTAGTTACTGCAAATAAATATTCATCAGGAAACTTGTCCTCTACAGGAGAATCTTCTTTAGTATTCTGAATCCTAGACAAGAAATCAGCTACTGTATTTTGTTTTCCTGGTCTATCCAACACAGTGATATTGAATTCCTGTAAAAGTAAGAGCCACCTTGTAACTTTGCCATTAGTAACAGGTTTTTTCATTAGATATCTAATCGCAGAATGATCAGTATGGATAAAAGTTTCATAGCCTGTTATATAATGTCTAAACTTATTGATTGCATAAACAACAACTAAGAACTCTTTTTCAATCACTGTATAGTTCAACTCAGTGGGAGTTAAATTTTTACTAGTATAGTAAATGGCATAAGGAGCTAAATCCTTTTGACCCAACATAGCCCCTAGAGCTGTATCTGAAGCATCTGTAGAAATATGGAAAGGAAGTTTCCAATTTGGTCCTCTCAAGATGGGTGCTTCAGATATTCTAGTTTTCAAAGTTTCAAATGCTGATTGACAATCAGGATCCCATTTGAATTCACAGTCTTTTGTAAGAAATTTGAAGAGTGGAGATGCTATTTTAGTGAATTTCTCTATAAATCTTCTATAGTACCCAATAAATCCCAGAAAACTTCTAACATCTCTTTGACAATTTGGAATAGGCAATTTGGAGATGACTTCCACTTTTGATCTATCAACTTCAATCCCATCCCTTGAAATATGATGTCCTAAAACAATACCTTCAGTAAACATCATAAATCATTTTTCATGACTTAATGAAAGGTTTGTCTCTTTACATCTTATAAGTACTTTTTCCAAATTTTCTAATGCTTCTTCAAATGAGTCACCATAAACTGTAAAATCATCCATATAAACCTCTACATAATCATGTATTAGATTGGAAAAAATTCCTAGTACTGCTCTTTGGAATGTTACGGGTGCACTACATAATCCAAAAGGAAGCACTCGGTAAGAAAAATTTCCCCATGGACAGGTAAATGTGGTATTATACTGATCTTCAGGTGCTACCTGAATTTGATCATACCCACTAAAACCATCCACAAATGAAAAGTACTTTTTTCTTGCTAGTGTATCTAATACTTGATCGATAAAGGGCAAAGGAAAGTGATCCTTCAAAGTTGCTTTATTCAATTCCCTATAATCAATGCATACCCTCCATTTACCATTCTTTTTAGGTACTATAACCAAAGGAGAAACCCATCGGCTATTTGAAATTGGATAAATGAAGTTTACATTGAGTAGTTTTTGGAGCTCTTCTTTCACTATCTCCCTAAGATTTGGATTCATCCTTCTCTGAGGTTGTTTGATTGATTTATTGTTTTCCTTGATATAGATGTGATGGATGCAAGTCTTGGGGTCAATACCTTTCATATCAGTATACTCCCATGCAAATGCAGTAGAATGTTTTTGCAAGATTTTGGTTAGCTCTCCCTGTTGTGACTTTTCCAAATTTTTGTTGATATTCAATGCTTTACCTGGAAAATCTCAATGGTAGAACTACCAAATTCTTCCATAGAGTAAAGAGACATTTGTCTTGATGATAAGTACTCAATATCAGAATCTAACTAAAATTGTGTGTGGTCATATTCTGAAGATGTTCCAAATTTTTCTAATGTGTTCAGAATTTGACTATCTTCACTGATTTCAGAAATGGTAAAGATAGGTTGTATAGTGTCCTCATCATCGACCCATTCATTGTCTCCTACTTCTGTAATTGCTTTTGCTGGAGGATACAAATTGAACTTCTTTGTCGAATTACCATCAGAAATGTACATATCTCCAGATCTACAACTAATGAAAGCATTAGCTGTGGCTAGCCAAGGTCTTCCTCAGATGAGTGGGTGCCCTCCTAAATTACTCTTGGGAGTCAAAATCATGAAATCTATTGGATATTCCCAAGAACCTAAGGAGACTGAAATATCTTCTAATACACCATCTCGTTTGATTATTGATCGATCTGCAAGTTGCAGTAAGCTAGGTGTAAAAAGAAGATTAGGAAGTTTAAGTTGTTCCATCGTCCGTCTACTCATAATGTTGATAGTAGCTCCTAAGTCAATCAAAGTTTTTGGAATTTATATCCCATTTATATATGTCTTGACAATTGGACTACAAGGATCTACATACTTCTGCATGGTAATTTTTCCCATCATGATATCTGCATTTTTTCCTACCATGTGGATTCTTCTTGTATCTCTTGGTTTCCTTCCTGGTCTTTTGAGACTCAACTCCTTTATTGTTTTTGCTAGAATAGGAATCTCTCTAATGGCTTGTAGCAAGAGAATCTTGATACAGACATTCTTTAATTCATCTAGGAAATCATAGTCAGGCAAAAAGATTTGTTTTTCCACCCCTTTGTTAATTTGTAATCTTTCAGGGAAAGGAGGTGTGGATGAAGATGCAGGTTGCTCAACTATAGGAGTTGTAAGGGTTGACTCTTTTTCTTTTTCTTTTTGAGTGTTTTCATTTTGAAGAGATGCTTCCTGAAAACCTTTATTGGCTTTAAGAGAATCCTCCTTAGAGGTATCTTGCTCTTGAACATCTATAGAAGGTTTTTCTAAAACTCTACCAGACCTGAGTTGTACATCATTGAGAGGAACAATCATATAGGTAGGAAATTGTTGTCCTTCTACCATGTAAGAATTCTGAGGATTTTTGTTATTGGGGTTTGGCAATGGTTGGGCTGGTAGTTGATTTGGCTTTTGTTGGAATGGAAGCAAGAGTTGAGAATTTGGATTTTGTTGAGAAGGTTGTTGTTGTGGAAATGGTAATGAAAGTTGTGGGTTTTGATTTGGAATTGGTGGATTTTTTTGATTTGGAAAAGATGGAGGATATTAGTAAAATTGAGAAAATCTCCCATAAGGACTTTGCATCCCTTGTACCCATGATTAATATGGATTTTGAGATTGGGGCCGAGGTTGTTGCCAAGGATTCCAATTTGGCGGGGGTTGAAAGTTCATAGGGTTGTTAAACCCTTCATTTTGTTGCCCCTACCAAGGTCTCCTTGAAAAAAAATAGAGAGACTCTACTGAATTCGGATCTTCTTGAAAAATAGCCTTGAGCCCAGGAATTGAAGGAAAATCCTTGGTCTCATGGTTTTCCGAGCAAATCATACATGTTTCCACCACTTTTGCATCGAAGGGGCATTCCCTTAGAGCATGTTTCTTTCTACATTTTGGATAAAAGATGGCCAAGGTTTCAGCTTTTGCTTTCTGCTTGTTTTGTATTTTAAGGGTGTCTAATTGTTCACTAAGGCCCTGTAGGAATTTACAGGGTAAGTTCCTCAGACAAAATACCAAAGGACACTGCTCACAAAGAGATCACAGATCAATACACCAGTATTGTTCATGTGGTTAAAACCCTCAAAGAGGGAAACAGTCCACGGCCTGAGCCAACGCGGCCACTTCAGGCAATTTATTAATAAAAGAATGAAAATTTACATAAGCTTCTCTCATGAACAGTTACCCTACAAATGACCCTCCATGCTCTTTAAATAGAGATCATGGACCAATCGGGTGTTAAGCCACGGATCAAGTGTCGATAATACCAAGGAGAGAATGAACTGTCGGATCACTACATATCGTGACCGTCGGATTGTAAGTGACAAAATGTACATAGTAAAGAAACACACTTTACCTAACTCTACACTAGACCAAGTTATATTTAACTATTTCCTATGTGTCAGAATATCCTAACATCCCCCCTTAAGAACAACTTGGGATAGGATTGAAGGATTTACAAGTATGACACAATAGGAGAAGGAAGGAGGCACTAGAGCTTATCCCCCCTTAGTGACAACTTCCTGAACTCCAACCATAAATCGAAGTTTAGTAAACTTCGCCTCTGTGAGAGCCTTTGTAAAGATGTCTGCAACTTGATCATCTGTTGAACAATATTGCACTTCAAGAACATGGTTGTGAATGAGCTTTTTGATGAAGTGCATGTGCAGTTCAATGTGTTTGCTACGCTGATGTTGGACTGGATCTTTGCATAGTTGAATGGAACTTTGATTATCACACCAAAGTGTAGTCGGATGCTGCTGCTGAAAGCCAAACTTTGATAGGATCTGACGAAGCCACACAACTTCCTTACTAGCTTCTACGGCACCACGATACTCTACTTCTGCTGAAGAAAGAGAAATGGCACTTTGTTTCTTGCAAGCCCATGTAATAGGTCCTGAACCAAGAGTGAACACATAACCTGCAGTAGACTTCCGAATATCAGGGTCACCAGCCCAATCGGAATCAGTGAAACCAACCAATAGAGGAGATGCTTCGGCACTGTAATGAATCCCAAACTGAACTGTACCTCGAACATAACGAAGTATTCTTTTAGCTGCTTTCCAATGACTTTCATGTGGGTTTTGCATAAACCGAGCAACAAGGCCAATAGCAAAGGAAAGGTCAGGACGAGTATGGGTTAGATACAAAAGTTTTCCTGCAAGTTGACGGTATAAGGTAACATCAACTTCAGGGGAAGTAGAAGTGACTGAAAGTTTGGCTCCAGACTGAAAGGGAGAAGGGGTTGGCTTACAATCTTCCATGTGAAAATGGCGTAGAAGATCACATGCATACTTGGACTGGGAAAGGGAAATACCTTCCTTGGATTGCAAGACTTGAAGACCAAGAAAATAATGCAAGTGTCCTAAGTCTGTCATTTCAAACTTCTTTTTAATGTTGGACTTCACATGGGTGATAAGGTTGGGATCACTACCAGTGAGGACAAGATCATCAACATAAAGAACAAGAATGATAAGTGACTTGCCCATTTTCTTGGTGTAGACAGTATTGTCAGAATGACACCTAAAAAAGCCAGTTTCTAAAAGAAAGCTATCCATTTTGGCATACCAAGCCCGAGGAGCTTGCTTGAGACCATAAAGGGATTTCTTAAGCCGGCATACAAGGTTGGAGTCTGTTTGTATAAAGCTAATAGGTTGTTCCATATAGATTTCTTCATGCAAGTCCCCATGCAAGAAGGCAGATTTAACATCCATCTGATGGACTTCCCATTTGAAAGAGGCATCAAGGGAAAGGACAAGGTGAATAGAGTTCATTTTGGCAACAGAGGAGAAGGTTTCAGTATAGTCAATGCCTTCAACTTGTGAAAAAACCTTAGCAACAAGACGAGCTTTATGTTTATCAACTTTCCCATCTGGTCCATACTTGGTTCTGTAAACCCATTTGCATCTAACAAGTTTTTGTCCCTTTGGTAGAGGAACAAGATCCCATGTATCATTTGCCAATAATGAAGGATATTCTTCATTCATAGCTGCGTCCCAGTCTGGATGTCCTGAAGCTTCTGCAAAGGTGTGAGGATCATAATTCGCTGAAGCTCGAGCCAGTAAAGAAGAGGCTCTATCGAACTGAGAACGTGTACCTTGTTGATCTGTAGGATCACCGGCAAGATCACCTGCTGCATCCCGAGTAGCACGAACCCATTTTGGAAGCTGAGGAGCTAAAGGAGGATCCTGAGAAGGTGGGGGAGGATTGTCATCCTCGCTTTCATCATCTGAAGAAGAAATATTTTCAACAGTAAAAGAGATAGAGAGAGGTGGCACATCCGCCGAACTAGGCTCGTAGGCCGATATATTTTCAGCAAACTTTACATCTCTTCTAATGATAACATTTTTGGACTTAAGTGGAATAAGTCTATATCCTTTGACATCTTCAGAATATCCAACAAAAATACATTTTTCACTCTTAGGTTCTAAAGCTTTATGTTTCTCATTTGGAATATGGGCCCATGCTTCACTTCCAAAAACACGAAAGTGACTTACATCTGGTTTAATTGAGCTCCATGCTTCTTCTGGAGTGATATTCTTTAAAACCTTAGTAGGAGTGCGATTTATTATGTAATTAGCACAGTTAATTGCTTCTACCCAAAAATTAAGACTAAGTCCTTTAGGTTGAAGCATACAATTATCCATTTCCTTTAAGGTGTGATTCTTCCTTTCAGCTACACCATTTTGTTGTGGAGTATATGGAACAATATGTTGCATTTGAATTCCATTCTTAGTGCAAAAGTTGATGAATTTGTTGTTAACATATTCTCCACCATTATCAGATCTTAGCTAAAGAATTTGATGTCCAGATTATTTTTCAACAAAGGCCTTAAAGGCCAAGAACATGTTAAATACTTCACTCTTGAGTTTTAAGAAGTATACCCAAGTGCGTCTGGAGAAATCATCAATGAAAGTTAAGAAATACTTGTAGCCAGAGAATGAAACAATTGGAAGTGGACCACATAAATCACTATGCACAAGCTGTAAAGGGGCTGAGGCGTGCCAAGAGGCACGTTTTTCAAAACTATCCCGATGATGTTTTCCGAGTACACATCCGGAACAAACACCATCTCTGCAAGATACCATTGGAAGACCTGTCACCATATTTTCTTTACATATATTATGAAGGGAGCAATAGTTTAAGTGACCAAATCGCTCATGCCAAAGTTTGCTCACTTCATCGTTATGAACAACAAATACCAAGGGAAGATTTGATGACCCAAAGTTGTGAAACTTATACAACCTTGTAGAATCATCAGCAATTCCAGTAGCTAAAATCTGTTGAGGATCTCTTAGGTCCTTAATTACAACATCGTGAGGTGAAAATTCAATGATTTTACCTTCACCTGAATGAGTTATCTGATATACAGATAGAAGGTTGCAGGATAAGGTTGGAACACATAATACATCATTAAATTGACCATTGTCTATATGAACAGTTCCAGTCCCTACAACACTAAGAGATCTATCATCACCAACATATATAATTTTGGTGTTACAATCATTTAAAGAAGAAAACATGGCTTTGTTTTTGGCCATGTGATAAGAAGCTCCAGAATCAATGAGCTAGTCATGATAATGAGAAGAAGAAGATACATTTAGTGCATAGCCAGACCGAGATGCTTGACAACCACATGCAGAAAGTGCTATTCCTGAAGATGAAGTTGAAGTTGAAGAGTGCTCCAAATGGATGTTATGCTTCTTCATTGCTACTTCCAAGGCTTCCATCTTCTTAAAGCATTTGGATTCTAAGTGGCCATCTTGATTACAAAAGTGGCAATGTCTATTAGTTTTCTTCCCTTTGTTTTTATTTGCCTTATCATTTTGTTGAAATGATTTTTCATTTTGAGGCTGAAATTGCTTAGGACCCTTGTTTGGTTCAGGACCATTCCTTTTAGGATACAACTTCTTAGGATTCTTTGAATTTGGTTGTTGCTGGGTGGCTAACGCTTTCTTAGAAGAGTTTCCAAGATTAAGAAGACCAAGGTGTAAGAGTTTTTCTTGTTCTCTTATTAAAGAATCACAAAAGGAATCAAAGGAAGGGGACTTGTAGGCTTTTCCTTGAGAAATGAAGGCTTCTCTTGTAGAATGGAAGGTTGAAACAAACACAGAGTAGGCTGGTCCCAACTTAGTAAGAATGTAATAGATAAGGTTACTATCTTCTTTCTTAACCTTAACACCTTCTAAGAGAAGTCTGAGGGTCTTGAACTTGGAAAAAAAATCTTCAATGCAAGAAAAATTATTGGGGTCTAATGTAAGCAACTCATTTTCGAGTTGATGGGCTTTAAGTTCATTTTTAATTCCAAAAACTTTAGTGATCTTCTTCATTGCTTCATCAGGAGTATCAAGTTCTGCAATATGGAATCTAAGATTTGGAGAAATAGACATCCCTATCAACCCACGTGCTTGATCTTGCCTATTTTCCCATTTAGCTGCCTTATCTTCATCTTTTGGTTTGGTTTCTTGGCCTGAGGTTATTCTGTAAAGACCTTTACTTCTAAGTAAATCCACAATGTAGGACCACCATTGGAAGTAGTTGGTGCTGTCAAGAATAACTTGGCATGGACTTTCCATTTTAACAGAAACTGAAGCTATAGATCCTGAAACTAAGTGTTCCAATAGAAATATCTCGAAAAATTAGGCCGTTTAAAAAAAAAAGGCTCTGAAAACGACTTCCGGATGAAGAAGTTATGGCTTTTTGAAGAAAATTTGATGAAGATGCCGACGAAGTGCGGGAATGTGCGGAAATGAATGATAATGTTATATTAAAAAAATCCGCCCCCTTTCCAAACTTAATCTAATTAGCTCAACAAAAAGAAGACTTGAACTCAAGACCTCTACTCTCATAAAGTAGCTTTGGACCAAGTGAGCTAAACTAAAAGTTTAGTAATTTTTGGAAAAGAGGAAGGGGTTTTTTTTTTTTTTTTAGTCACTGAAGCTTTGGGCTGCGTGCTTACTTGAGGAAGCTCTTTTTCCCTACAAAACAAAAAACAAAAAACCCAACACGGACATACAAAAAAAACAAACCTTACAGCTTGAAGTTAGCTTTACCCAGAAACTAAATATTTTCCTCAATGTTTCTGATTTTCCGAGATCACACTAAGGCGCGGCGGAAAAGAGCATACGCATGAGAAAAATCCTTCCTTTCTGTTTCTGATTTGCCCAGATCGCACAGAGTCATAGGGCAAAGAGCATACGCATAAATGAAAGGTATAGATCTGGTAATAAAAAAACAAAGAGCTAAATAAACCGAAATAAACAGAGAGACAATAACTGTAAACTGCAAATAAACACTGTATACCTCCAGATCTTAAAAATGACGTAGCTATGGCTACCAGAAACCTTTTCGCGTGAAACGAAATGGGTCCCTCAATGGAACAGATGCTCCTAACACAATAGAGCAGTCCTCTCGGCCCAAAAGCAGTTAGAAACAATAGATCTAGGAAATGACAGTCGGATGCAGTTCTACGGCTTCAGATTTGGATCACCAACAGATACGGCCGTCAAATAGCTCTGATACCATGTAGGAATTTATAGGGTAAGTTCCTCAGACAGAATACCAAAGGACACCACTCACAAACAGATAACAGATCAATACACCAGTATTGTTCACGTGGTTAAAACCCTCAAAGAGGGAAACAGTCCACGGCCTGAGCCAACTCGGCCACTTCAGGCAATTTATTAATAAAAGAACGAAAATTTACATAAGCTTCTCTCATGAACGGTTACCCTACAAATGACCCTCCATGCTCTTTAAATAGAGATCATGGACCAGTCGGGTGTTAAGCCATGGATCAAGTGTCGGTAATACCGAGGAGAGAATGAACCGTCGGATCACTACATATCGTGACCGTCAGATTGTAAGTTACAAAATGTACATAGTAAAGAAACACACTTTACCTAACTTTACACTAGACCAAGTTATACTTAACTATTTCCTATGTGTCAGAATATCCTAACAGGCCCCCTAAAATATCAATTTTGAATTCATCAAGCATGTTGCCAATCTCTGCCCTACTTACTGAACTAGTTGCAGACTTGTTTGCTCTAATCAAAGAAGGATCTCTAGGCCCTTTTTCTGTTTTAGATTTTCCCCTCGAGAGATGGACACATAGTTTTGCTATGTCACGACGTGGAAGTTGAGAGATATCTCCCTTTCCCATCATGTTTAAAATGTCTATCCATTCATCTCTAATGGCTTTCAATAGAAGGGATTTCAAGGTTTCCTCATCTATATTACTCATTTTTGCTCTTTTTAAGGTGTATTGAAATCTTTCAAGTAAGTCCTCCAAGTTTTCATCTTCTTTTTCCATCATCTTGAATACCTCATCCTTATGATTGGTGGGCATGAAATAGTCCAGGTATCTATCCAAAAATGTTTGTTTCATATCATTCCAAGTACTAATAGACTGAGTGGCTAATCCCATGAACCATTTCAAAGCAACTCCTTTCAATGTTGAAGGAAACAGTTTGAGTTTTTGAGAGTCTTCCATATAATCATAGGTTCGACACAAGACTTCAAACTCAAATAGAAATGTTTCGGGATCCTCACTTCTCAACCCATGAAAGTTTGGGAGGACAGATGGTGAAATGTTTTTCATTGTTGTATGAGTTTCCTCATCGGCTATAGGGAATCCAAATGAGTTATCTCCATCCCTATTTCCCCCGTTGTTACCTCTGCCTCCTCCATTATTTCCTCCTCCTCTACCTCTACCTCTACCTCTACCCCCTCCTCCAAATCCATCTACTACTTCCTCTGTCATGATAGTTTCTTTAGAGTCCTCAGAGTCCTCTGGTTCTTCTATTAATGGCGAACGAGGAAGAATTTCTCCCTCCTCTTCTTCAGGTGATTCTACTTCTTTGATTACAATGTGTTCTCCTGTAGAAGTGAAGAAAGGTTCTTCTTCTAGGTCAGATTTGATGGATAATGTGGGAGAGTCTCCTAATTCAGCTGCTACCCCTTGAATTCCAGGAATCCTAAGGCTGGGAGTGTGAGTTGGAGATGATGGAGGTGTATCTTGTCTATGCCTTGAAGTAGCTGGAGTTGTGAAAATCAAACTCTTGGCCCTAGCTATAAATCTTCCCCTAGAATCTCTTGCTCTATGCATGTCATTTTTTTAATTTTTTTTAATTTTTATCTTCAAGTCGGACTAATAATTCTCTTTCTGATCTTCCAGATCACACTAGGTGCAAGAAGAGAGCATAATCAAGAAATTATTGAACCAATAACTCTCTTTTTTGATCCTCCAGATCACACTAGGTGCAAGAGGAGAGCATACTTTGAGAAGTTATCAATTTTTCCCTTCTTTGAATAATTTTTTTTAAGAAATTGGCTACCTAGTTACACTTCCCCGGCAATGGCGCCAAAATGTTTGGTCAATTTAGAGTGTCCTAAATTTATATATTAATTTTCAATCCGGGAGTTGTAAACTGTTGAAGTGTGGCGCACTATATGTGCAAAATAACCTATTTCTTACTTTTTGTCATTTTTTATTTTTATTTTGTTTTGGGGGTTTTTTAATCTTTGTTTCTCTCCTAATGTGAAATGGAAATTCTAAAATACAAGTATGGATATAAATTTTCAAGGCAATTATGTCCTTTATAATGATTTCCAAAACTTCAAACTCATACTAATGATGAAATAAATTCTTAAAAGAAAACGAAAACATGCCACTATTCTAATTAAACAAATAATGAACTATTGATCATGAAACTATTATCCCTGCTGCTAAAATGAATTAAACTACTGTACTCAAAGAAATCCAAAAATTGCAAGTAAAGTAAAGCTAAAATCAAATTATATCAGTTCATATTCTGACCCCTCGCCAGTTAGTCTCGCTATGGCTTTCGGAGGTAATCATCAACAACCTGAGCAATCTGATATCTAGTTGCAGAAAGATAAAACTTAGAACCAAATCACATCAATTCATAGTCTGACCCCTCACCAGTTAGTCTTGCTATGGCTTTCAGAGGTAATCATAAAAAACTTGAGAAATATGATGTCTAATTTGCAGAAAAATAAAACTTAAAATCAAATCACATCAATTCATAGTCCGATCGCCAGTTAGTCTCTCTATGGCTTTCGGAGGTAATCATAAACAACTTGAGCAATCTGATATCTAATTTGCAGAAAAATAAAACTAATATCAAATTACACACTCATACTTCAATCCCTCACCATTAGTCTCGCTATGGCTTTCGGAGGTAACTGACAATGATATGAGCAATTTAATATCTAATTTGCAGAAAAATAAAACTAATATCAAATTACACACTCATACTTCAATCCCTCACCATTAGTCTCGCTATGGCTTTCGGAGGTAACTGAAAATGATATAAGCAATTTAATATCTAAGCTAACTAATAAAGCTAATGAACAAAACTGAAATAAACAAAACAGAACTGGAATTAAAAATTAGCGAAAGCAAAGACAATAGAGAATTAATTCCATGTCATTAGTCATTGTGAAAATTATGTGCAAATTCCCGGGCTGCCTACTGTAATCTGGAACATACACACTGATCAACGTTAACAACACTGTAAATCATGTAAAATTATGAACAAAAATGAAACATTAGTACCATAGGAAATGCAATATACATAAGTGAATAACTATGGCATAATAAACATAAAGAAACACAGCATGAAACTGTACAACAAATAAGAAACAAAACCTCGGCGTGTGCAGGGGCCCTCTGGACAACCTCGGGCAACAACTATCAACCAAGAATTATGCTAAGAAACAAGGTCTTCTCATATATTCAGAACGCAGTCATAATAACGAAACAATGTCACGGCACAGTGGGATTTTTAACAGCAAAATTACATTCTAAAGGACTAACTATTATGCGTATAGGAATGCATTATTTATAACAAAAGGCTACATAACTGATTTCCTAAAAACTGCGCTGACAGAGGACACGTGAATGACAACGTCCACGGATCTAGCATCATGGCTGTCGAGGTGATGCAATCTAATGAAAGCAGCTTGTTGGATTTACATCGTGGGTAGCCTACAGGTGTCAGTGTGTCTCCAGAAATTTAGAAAAGGCCACGAAAATCTTTCACGTGCTTGGAAACATAGTCCTGTTGCTGTAGGGCTCTTCTGTTTGACCACCTCTTGACCACCGTTGACCACGGCCTCCTCTGATGAATCCGACTGAGCCAAGAGGACTTGGTCCATGTCCAAGTCATTTCCAACTTTCACATGTGGCTCGATTCTCTTGAAGACACTTGCAATATAGACTTTAACAAAAGCGGCCGCAGAAAGTTGAAACAACTGCGGAAAGTGACAGGATTCCGCAGCTCAATGAGCAAAAATCTAGTTCAAATAGTAGACACAAAACATAGTTAAAAACCACTTTAAATGCTCTTTTATGATTAATATGCAATGATGTTGACAGCTTAGGAGGTCTAGGTGAATGGAAAGAGTCTAGGAAAGTGTATAGGAAAGATGCAAGTTTGGGGCTCAACAGTAGGCCATTGGGAATTTTTACGTCTACATCTCAAGCAAGCTATTTATGAGAAGGAAATGTTGGCAATACTATATGCACTTAAGAAATGGCGACCTTACCTAATGGGAAGACACTTCAAGGTAAAAATGGATCACGATAGTCTTAAATACTTTTTAGAAAAAAGATTATCTTTAGAAGAATAGAAAAAATAGGTCACAAATATGCTGGTTTATGACTTTGAAATCATCTACAAAAAAGGGAAGAAAAATGTTGTTGCAAATGCACTCCCAAGAAAGGATGAGGAGGTGGAAGCATTGTTTCGTGCTATTTCTATTATCCAACCAGATTGGATAAACGAAGCAAAGGATGAATGGAAGAAGGACGAAGACGTGTGGCCACTCATTCAAAAGTTGGAGAAGATCCTAGTTCAAACAATATTGCCAGAACTTGACAAGGAAGGAAAAATCATATTGGAACCTGGAGTAGTCACAGAAACAAGAACCCGACAGCTACGAAATCAATCAATTTCAGAGTATCTCATCAAGTGGAAGAACTTACCCACTGAAAATTCCACATGGGAGGACAATAATTTTATATAGAAGCATGAAGAACTACTCAAGCGTTGAGGACAACACTTTTTGAAGGAGAGGGGCATGTTAGGTTCCTATACTACTAGTGTAACCCCTTATTGTTATTATTAAACCCCCTTATTATATTGTTGTGCCCATGTAGTCCCCATATTGTTATTATTGTGCCCAATAGAAGCCCACTATTGTTATTATTGTGCAGTTCCATTATTATTGTTATGTCGGCTCTGATTGTATTATGACCCCTTAGATTCCTGTATATAGAAAGGAGGTCTTTTCATTTGTATCATCTAAGAATTGTTCATTTGTGTAATGTAAAGGAGGTTTCCCCCTCGAAGAGGCTTATTTCTAAGACGTTGATCTATCTTTTCTATCTTTTTGTGAGCTGGTTTCATAACATTTGGTATCAGAGCTTTGGATTCTAGGGTTTCGCTGCTCCAAACAGGTCATCGTGGAATTGCAACTATAACTTGTTTTCTATGATGTTTCAGAAGCTTTAAAAAAAACCCATTTGAGATGAAATCCCACTGAACCATGGGTCCGAATTTTAGATCTTGTCTCGCTATATTTTAGGATATATGATATGAGAAATTTAGGGTTTTTGCAAGCTCCAAAATTTCATCTCAAAGAGGTCATCGTGGAATTTTCACTATAATATTTTTTCTACAAAGAATCAGACTCTGAAATTAAAACACATTTGAGCCAAAATATTGGTGCAACTTGGGTCCGAAGCTCACATATTTTATCGCTATATTTGTGGATATATAATCTGAGGAAGTTAGGGTTTTTGCATACTCCAGAATTACATTCTATACACGTGACGTTGGGAAAGTCGTCATAACTTTCTCTCTGAGAAACAAATTGAAATTTTGTAAGAAGTTACAGAAAGAGGATAGACTGTGGTTTTCTATGTATATTTTTTAGATATGAAGGTCGAAACAGTGAAACGTGGCACATCGTACAAGTTCACTCTACTTAAACATTATATAATCAGGTCATCTTAGGATATTGGGCATAACTCTTTCTTGGAGAATCAAATTTTGATTAAAATTGCGGGGTTATAAAGAGGACTCAGAGGGCTACCGTAGGATGCAATTTTAGAACTTGGAGATCTGAAATTACCAAGTTACAGTCGTTTCGAGATCAAGTTCCTAAAAGCAAGAAAAGTCGATATGAGGAAGTTTGATGGCAAGGATCTGGTAAATTGGATGCTACAAATGGAGCAATATTTTGATCTACATGAGGTTCAACTGTTACAAAAGGTACATATTGCATCTTTATATTTAGAACCAAATCAATTTTTATGGTATAAAGGGCTTTGTTCTAGTAAAACACTTGTCATTTGGTCAATTTTTACGGAAGAAATGATAGCACAATATGAGGATACAAAGAGTAACACCTTCTTTAGCCAATTGATAAATCTCGAACAAAAGGGGTCAATGGCAGAGCACATTGAGGAATTTCAAAAATTGAATATAAGGGTAAATGATATTCCAGAGAAGCAAAGGATTGATGGCTTCATAGGGACTTTAAAGGATAACATTCAACATGAGTTTCATCTTTGGGAACCTGATTCATTGGAGAAGGCATTCAGGTTGGCAAGAAAAATTGAAAGAGAAATTATGGAAACAAGGAATCCCGCCACTCATGACTATAATTATGGAAATGTTTTTTCTCCTAGCCCTCCACAACCTACAAGATTTACATGAAAACAATTGGAAGAAAAAAGAGAAAAAGGGATTTGTTACATTTTTGATAGAAAATACATTAAAGGTCATAAGTGTGTTGAGAAGAAATTATTTTACATTGATTGTGAAGAGGAGGAAGAAAATGATCAAGAAACATCAAAATAAGAGGGTATAGACCAGGAAAAAACCCCAAAGAAAGAAGAAATGAATCCGACCATATCTTGTAAAGCATTGGCAAGAATTACCACTCAAACTCTCAAGATAGAAGGACATATCAAGAAGAAAAAGGTTCAAGAAGTAAAAGATCACATCGAGAAAGAAGAAATGAATCCGACCATATCTTGTAATGCATTGGCCAGAATTACCACTCATCAAACTATCAAGATAGAAGGACATATCAAGAAGAAAAATGTTCAAGAAGTGAAATATCACATCGAGCATCAAGAAATGAATCTGACCATATCTTGTAATACATTAGAAGAAATTACCACTCCTCAAACTCTCAAGATAGAAGGACATATGAAGAAGAAAAATGTTCAAGAAGTGAAAGATCATGTTGAGCATCAAGAAATGAATCTAACCATATCTTGTAATGCATTGTAAGAAATTACCACTCCTCAAACTCTCAATATAGAAGGACATATCAAGAAGAAAAATATTCAAGCAGTGAAAGATCACATCGAGCATCAACAACAAGTTCTCCAACTTTTGAAGGATAATGCCACTTTGGTTCAAAATCGAATGAAACAACATGCAGATCAACATTGTAATGAAAGAAGTTTTGATGTAGGCGATTGGGTATTTTTAAGGCTACATCTCAAGAAAACTATTTATGAGAAGGAAATGTTGGCAATACTACATGCACTTAAGAAATGGCGACCTTACCTAATGGGAAGACACTTCAAGGTAAAAATGGATCATGATAGTCTTAAATACTTTTTAGAACAAATATTGTCTTTAGAAGAACAAAAAAAATGGGTCACAAATATGTTGGGTTAGGACTTTGAAATCATATACAGAAAAGGGAAGAAAAATGTTGTTGCAAATGCACTCTCAAGAAAGGATGAGGATGTGGAAGCATTGTTTTGTGCTATTTCTATTTTCCAACCAGATTAGATAAACGAAGCAAAGGATGAATGGAAGAAGGACGAAGAATTGTGGCCACTCATTCAAAAGTTGCAGAAGATCTGAGTTCAAACAATATTTCTAGAAGTTGACGAGGAAGGAAAAATCATATTGGAACCTGGAGCTATCACAGAAACAAGAACTCGACAGCTACGAAATCGATCAATTTCAGAGTATCTCACCAAGTGGAAGAACTTACCCGCTGAAGAGTCCACATGGGAGGACAATAATTTTATATAGAAGCATCAAGAACTACTCAAGCGTTGAGGACAACACTTTTTAAAGGAGAGGGGCATGTTAGGTCCCTATACTACTAGTGTAACCCCTTATTGTTATTAGTAAACTCCCTTATTATATTGTTGTGCCCATGTAGTACCCATACTATTATTATTGTGCCCGATAGAAGCCCATTATTGTTATTATTGTGCATTTCCATTATTATTGTTATGTCGGCTTTGATTGAATTATGACCCCTTAGACTCCTATATATAGAAAGGAGGTCTTTTCATATGTATCATCTAAGAATTGTTCATTTGTGTAATGTAAAGGAGGTTGCCCCCTCGAAGAGGCTTATTTCTAAGGTGTTGATCTATCTTTTCTATCTTTTTATGAGCTGGTTTCATAACATTTGGTATCAGAGCTTTGGATTCTAGGGTTTCGCTGCTCCAAACAGGTCATCGTGGTATTGTCTTAACTTTTTTTTGTGATGTTTCAGAATCTAAAAAAAAAAACCCATTTGAGAAGAAATTGCATTGAATCTCAGGTCTGAATTTCACATCTTGTCATGCTATATTTTAGGATATATGATCTGAGGAATTTAGGGTTTTTGCAAGCTCCAGAATTTCATCTCAAAGAGGTCATCATGGAATTTTCGCTATAATAGTTTTTCTACAAATACTCAAACTTTGAAATTAAAACCCATTTGAGTCGAAATCTTGGTGCAGCTTGCGTCTGAAGCTCATAGCTTTTCTCGCTATATTTGTGGAGTTATAATTTAAGGAAGTTAAGTTTTTTGCAGACTCCCAAATTACATTCTATACAGGTGACCTTGGGAAAATCGTCATAACATTCTCTTTGAGCAACAAATTAAAATTTCGTAAGAAGTTACAGAACGAGGACAGACTGTAGTTTTGTGTGTATATTTTTCAAATACGAAGGTCGAAACAGTGACATGTGGCACATCGTACAATTTCACTCTACTGAAACATTATATAATAAGGCCTTCTTAAAATATTGGGCATAACTCTTTGTTGGAGAATTAAATTTTGATCAAACTTGCAGGGTTAGAAAGAGGATTCAGAGAGCTACTTCAGGATGCAATTTTAGGACTTGGAGATCTGAAATTACTGAGTTACAGTCATTTCAAGATCAAGTTCCTAAAATCAAGAAAATGCGATATGAGGAAGTTTGATGGCAAGGATTCGGTAAATTGGATAGTACAGATGGAGCAATATTTTGATCTACATGAGGTTCAACTATTACAAAAGGTACATATTGCATCTTTATATTTAGAACCAAGTCAATGTTTATGGTATAAAGGGTTTTGTTCTAGTAAAGTGCTTGTCACTTGGTCAATTTGCACGGAAGAAATGATAGCACATTATGAGGATACAAAGAGTAACACCTTCTTTATCCAATTGATAAATCTCGAACAAAAGGGGTCAATGGCAGAGCACATTGAGGAATTTCAAAAATTTAATATAAGGGTAAATGATATTCTAGAGAAGCAAAGCATTGATGTCTTCATAGGGACTTTAAATGATAACATTCAACATGAGGTTCGTCTTTGGGAACTTGATTCATTGGAGAAGGCATTCAGGTTGGCAAGAAAAATTGAAAGCGAAATTATGGAAACAAGGAATCCCACCACTCATGACTATAATTATGGAAATGTTTTTGCTCCTAGCCCTCCACAACCCACAAGGTTTACACGACAACAATTGGAAGAAAAAAGAGAAAAAGGGATTTGTTACAATTGTGATAGAAAATACATTAAAGGTCATAAGTGTGCTGAGAAGAAATTATTTTACATTGATTGTGAAGATGAGGAAGAAAAGGATCAAGAAACATCAAAATAAGAGGGTATACACCAGGAACCAACCCCAAAGAAAGAAGAAATGAATCTGACCATATCTTGTAAAGAATTGGCAAGAATTACCACTCCTCAAACTCTCAAGATAGAAGGACATATCAAGAAGAAAAAGGTTAAAGAAGTGAAAGATCACATCGAGAAAGAAGAACTGAATCCAACCATATATTCTAATGCATTGGCCGGAATTATCACTCCTCAATCTATCAAGATAGAAGGACATATCAAGAAGAAAAATGTTTAAGAAGTGAAAGATCACATCGAGCATTAAGAAATGAATCTGACCATATCTTGTAATGCATTGGAAGAAATTACCACTCCTCAAGCTCTCAAGATAGAAGGACATATCAAGAAGCAAACCGTTCAAGAAGTGAAAGATCACATCGAGTATCAAGAAATGAATCTGACCATATCTTGTAATGCATTGGAAGAAATTACCACTCCTCAAACTCTCAAGATAGAAGGACATATCAATAAGAAAAAGATTCAAGCAGTGAAAGATCACATTGAGCATCAACAACAAGTTCTCCAACTTTTAAAGGATAACACCACTTTGGTTTAGAATCGAATGAAACAACAGGCAGATCAACATCATAGTGAAAGAAGTTTTGATGTAGGCGATTGGTTATTTTTACTGCTACATCTCAAGCAAGCTATTTATGAGAAGGAAATGTTGGCAATACTACATGCACTTAAGAAATGGAGAACTTACCTAATGGGAAGACACTTCAAGGTAAAAATGGATCGTGATAGTCTTAAATACTTTTTAGAATAAAGATTATCTTTAGAAGAACAAAAAAAATGGGTCACAAATATGTTGGGTTATTACTTTGAAATCATCTACAAAAAATGGAAGAAAAATGTTGTTGCAAATGCACTCTCAAGAAAGGATGAGGATGTGGAAGCATTGTTTTGTGCTATTTCTATTATCCAACCAGATTGGATAAATTAAGCAAAGGATGAATGGAAGAAGGACGAAGAAGTGTGGCCACTCATTCAAAAGATGCAGAAGATCCCAGTTCAAACAAAATTGCCAGAACTTGACGAGGAAGGAAAAATCATATTGGAACCTGGAGCAGTCACAGAAACAAGAACCCGACAGCTACGAAATCAATCAATTTTAGAGTATCCTATCAAGTGGAAGAACTTACCCGCTGAAGATTCCACATGGGAGGACAAAAATTTTATATAGAAGCATCAAGAACTACTCAAGCGTTGAGCACAACACGTTTTGAAGGAGAGGGACATGTTAGGTCCTTATACTAATAGTGTAACCCCTTATTTTTTATTAGTAAACCCCCTTATTATATTGTTGTGCCCATGTAGTCCCCATATTGTTATTATTGTGCCCCATAGAAGCCCACTATTGTTATTATTGTGCAGTTCCATTATTATTGTTATGTCGGCTCTGATTGTATTATGACCCCTTAAACTCCTATATATAGAAAGGAGGTCTTTTCATTTATATCATCTAAGAATTATTCATTTATGTAATGTAAAGGAGGTTTCCCCCTCGAAGAGGCTTATTTCTAAGGCGTTGATCTATCTTTTCTATCTTTTTATGAGCTGGTTTCATAAAATTTGGTATTAGAGCTTTGGATTCTAGGGTTTCGCTTCTCCAAACAGGTCATCGTGGCATTGTCACTATGAATTTTTTTCTGTGACACTTTATAAGCTAAAAAAAAAATTCATTTGAGATGAAATCGTGCTCAACCTCAGGTTCGAACTTTCAGATCTTGTCTCGCTATATTTTAGGATATATGATCTGAGGAAGTTAGGGTTTTTGCAAGCTCCATAATTTCATCTCAAATAGGCCATCGTGGAATTTTCTCTATGATATTTTTTCTACAAAGATTCAGGCTCTGAAATTAAAAAAAACATTTGAGCCAAAATATTAATGCAGCTCGGGTCTGAAGCTCACATCTTTTCTCGCTATATTTGCAGAGATATAATATGAGGAAGTTAGGATTTCTGCAGACTCCCGAATTACATTCTATACAGGTGACCTTGGGAAAATCGTCATAACTTTCTCTTTGAGAAACAAATTGAGATTTTGTAAGAAGTTACAGAAATAGGACAGACTTTTGTTTTTTATGTATATATTTTCAGATCCGAAGGTCGAAATAGTGACACGTGGCACGTCATATAGGTTCGCTCTACCGAAGCATTATATAATCAGGTCGTCTTAGGATATTGGGCATAACTCCTTCTTGGAGAATCAAATTTTGATCAGACTTGCGGGTTTAGAAAGAGGACTCAGAGGGCTACTGCAGGATGAAATTTTAGAACTTGGAGATTTGAAATTACCAAGTTACAGTTGTTTCAAGATCAAGTTCCTAAAATCAAGAAAAGGCGATATGAGGAAGTTTGATGGCAAGGATCTGGTAAATTGGATACTACAGATTGTGCAATATTTTGATATTCATGAGGTTCAACTATTACAAAAGGTACATATTACATCTTTATATTTAGAACCAAATAAATTTTTATGGTATAAAGGGATTTGTTCTCGTAAAGCACTTGTTACTTGGTCAATTTTCACAGAAGAAATGATAGCACATTATGAGGATACAAAGAGTAACACCTTCTTTAGCCAATTGATAAATCTCGGACAAAAGGGGTCAATGGGAGAGCACATTGAGGAATTTCAAAAATTTAATATAAGGGTAAATGATATTCCAGAGAAGAAAAGGATTGATGTCTTTATAGGGACTTTAAAGGATAACATTCAACATGAGGTTCATCTTTGGGAAACCGATTTATTGGAGAAGGCATTCAGGTTGGCAAGAAAAATTGAAAGTGAAATTATGGAAAAAAAGGAATCCCACTACTCATGACTATAATTATGGAAGTGTTTTTTCTCGTAACCCTCCACAACCTACAAGGTTTACATGACAACAATTGGAAGAAAAAAGAGAAAAAGGGATTTGTTACAATTGTGATAGAAAATACATTAAAGGTCATAAGTGTGCTGAGAAGAAATGATTTTATATTGATTATGAAGAGGAGGAAGAAAAAGATCAAGAAACATCAAAAGAAGGGGGTATAGGCCAGGAACCAACCCAAAAGAAATAAGAAATGAATCCAACCATATCTTTTAAAGCATTGATAAGAATTACCACTCTTCAAACTCTCAAGATAGAAGGACATATCAAGAAGAAAAAGGTTCAAGAAGTGAAAGATCACATCAAGAAATAAGAAATGAATCCGACCATATCTTGTAATGCATTGGCCGGAATTACCACTCGTCAAACTATCAAGATAGAAGGACATATCAAGAAGAAAAATGTTCAAGAAGTGAAAGATCACATCGAGCATCAAGAAATGAATCTGACCATATATTGTAATGCATTGGAAGAAATTACCACTCCCCAAGATCTCAAGATAGAAGGACATATCAAGAAGAAAAAGATTCAAGTAGTGAAATATCACATCGAGCATCAACAACAAGTTCTCCAACTTTTAAAGGATAACACCACTTTGGTTCAAAATTGAATGAAACAATAGGCAGATCAATATCGTAGTGAAAGAAGTTTTGATGTAGGCGATTGGGTATTTTTACGGCTACATCTCAAGCAAGCTATTTATGAGAAGGAAATGTTGGCAATACTACATGCACTTAAGAAATGGCGACCTTACCTAATGAGAAGACACTTCAAGGTAAAAATGGATCATGATAGTCTTAAATACTTTTTAGAACAAAGATTATCTTTAGAAGAACAGAAAAAATGGGTCACAAGTATGTTGAGTTATGACTTTGAAATCATCTAGAAAAAAGGGAAGAAAAATGTTGTTGCAAATGCACTCTCAAGAAAGGATGAGAATGTGGAAGCATTGTTTTGTGCTATTTCTATTATCCAACCAGATTGGATAAACGAAGCAAAGGATGAATGGAAGAAGGATGAAAAAGTGTGGCCACTCATGCAAAAGTTGCAGAAGATCCCAGTTCAAACAATATTGCCCGACAGCTACTAAATCGATCAATTTTAGAGTATCTCATCAAGTGGAAGAACTTACCCGCTGAAGATTCTACATGGGAGGACAATAATTTTATATAGAGCATCAAGAACTACTCAAGCATTGAGGACAACAATTTTTGAAGGAGAGGGGCATGTTAGGTCCCTATACTACTAGTGTAACCCCTTATTGTTATTAGTAAACCCCCTTATTATATTGTTGTGCCCGTGTAGTCCCCATATTGTTATTATTGTGCTCCATAGAAGCCCACTATTGTTATTATTGTGCAGTTCCATTATTATTGTTATGTCGGCTCTAATTGTATTATGACCCCTTAGACTCCTATATATAGAAGGAGGTCTTTTAATTTGTATCATCTAAGAATTGTTCATTTGTGAAATGTAAAGGAGGTTGCCCCATCGAAGAGGCTTATTTCTAAGGCGTTGATCTATCTTTTCTATCTTTTTGTGAGTTGGTTTCATAACAGATTGATGCATTAAAACTAAATAATTGGTTACAACAATTAGAAAATTATTTTAGTGGTCACCATATACATGTATCGTAAAAGATTTCATTTGTTATACTACTCTGATGTAGTGGGAATGCCATGTGAAAACACTTAAAGGATTGAGGGTGATCTTCCAATAATTGGGTAGGAGGACTTAAAAACCATGATTGAGTCCCAACCCTATTTGGTATGTATAAGACTAATGGATCTGATGACATTGCTTCAAGAAAAGGTGAGGTTGAGTATAAAGGAGTACACCACTAAGTTCAGAATGATGACCATCCTACTAAGTGTCCCAGCCAAGAATTTGGATGTATTCCTCAAGTATCTATGGTTTTCACATAACCATCTATGAAATTGTTGTAGCAGCTACAAACACCCTCCAAAATTTGCCTTAGCTTCATTTTGGAGCCTCCCTACCAAACTTTCACAACATCATGTCTTGCCTTGTCAACTACATAAGCTTGAGTGATTTTCTTGCAGAATGACAGCCTATCCATCAAGATTGTTGCATCCCCCTCATAGGCTGTTTCATCGGACTTGGTCCAGTTGCAGGATGAGAAGCTGCCTAAAGAAATTGCGCAATTCTGGAGGGGAACCAACCTTCCCTCCAAAAATTATGTAATTCTGTCTAGCAGCCTACTGGGCTCCAAAATTGAGCAAATCGGCTTGTCATTGTTCATTGGAAAAATTGCCCAATTCCTCCCAACAGGACTGCTCAGTCAAAAAATTGCGCAATCCCTTTAGGCAACTAGCCTAGCTCCCTCCCAGAAATGCACATTTTTTCCTCCCAGCTGAGAAGACTGTTGCATGTCCAGTTGAGTTGATCGGTTCCCTCCAAGACCGAGAAAAACTAATTTGCATGCATGGGATGCTTTTCCCAAGGCAGCATGCAAAGGCATCCCTTGATTCAGGGATCTAATTTTAGCTGCTGGAGGTTGCATGCAAGGATAATTTCATAAACCTCCCACCAAGTGTCGCTCTTCCTAGATTTGTGGCACACATGTCACATCTTTGATTTTATCAAAACTCATGAACCAGATGCTGCAGATCTCATTCCTCACATCAACCTTGCAACTCTGACATTCCACCTTAAATCTAGGAGTCACTAGCATATTCAGCGCAACTGTTTTGGGATAAGCCCACCTTCCGTGTCTTGGGTTGCATTTTTGTCACTTTCTGTGTTTTGCTTTGTGTGACTGTTGTTTGCTTGGTTTCAGTGAGTTCTTGCTATCGTTTTGATGCATGTTAGCTTGTAGAAGCACCGTTTGAGTTTTCGTTCGCATCTCACTATTGCCGCATCCATGACACTGTTTTGCACAAACAATCGTCGTTGTAGTGACTCGCTTGACACACATGCATGCTTTCCTATTTTTTGAATCCTACGCTTGTTGTTTGCGTGAATGATCATTCACTCTTGTTTTCACTCATCACATCATGCACTCACACTTCTTATGCTTTCAATCGCCCATCGATCAGACTAGGCTGCCTTGGCCTGGACCATGCCTTGCCTGGCTCTAGCACTGTGCATTTTCGAAAGTGATGGCTTTGCCTTCTCTCCAGAAATGGCACAATTATAGCCAGGCACTAACCTCCATGCATGCATTGCGCAATTCTCAGAGGCAGTGTCCTGTTGGCCACAGAAACTACACAATGTAGTTTACTCGTTGCATGTCACTACTGACTGAAATTTCGCATTACGCAATTTCAGTCCTCAACAGGCTAGGCTGAACTGTGAATTGCATAGTTCTAGTAGTTAGTCAGCCTACTGACAGCCTGGACTATACCTTGCACAGTTTTGGCAGTCAATCTCCCGACCTCCCGGCGGAAATTGCGCAACCTTCATGATCAGTCACACAGGTATGTTGCAAGTCAGTTCTCAAGTTCGTTTTGGTTTTTGACTAATAGATTTCTTGCCATGAGTGTTTCCATGTCTCCAGGTATCGTAGGTGTTCATATGCCTCTCAGCAGCACAGGTAAAATGGTTTCCAGGAGAGCATAGTTGAAGACACCATTCAGAGCACACTTGGGGATGCAGTCGATCAAGTGTCTATGAACTTTCCTACCCACAAAGACAACGTGTTGTTCATAGACAAGGACACCAAGATATGACGACAACAACATCACAATAAGAAGCACCATCAACAACAGCTGAAGGTAGCATACCAGATGCAACGAACGGAAGAGGAAGTTTGTTGACAACACAGAGGTGGAACAAAGTTGCAAGCTCAAGAAGATCCACTTGTGATGAAAGAAACTTTGGAGACTCAGGCTATGAGGTGATGACATGACATGAAGATCGCGCAAAGGCAAGGAATGGAACAGAGAAGGAGTTTCATGTGCTGAAGCAGCAACTCAAGGAAGAACATGAGCTGCATAGAGGAGAGAATGAGTTGCAACAAGAACATGTACAACATGGGGCACAACATTCACTCATAGATGAAACTGTGCCCGTACAAGTTATAGATCCATCCCAGCAGCTAGCATGGAGTAGGCAAGGTGAGCAGTGTTGTTGATCGCATGCAAGGGAATTCATCAACATGCATGTCATTGTGTGCACGCATGCGATCCCACCCATTTGGCACACTAACCAAGGCGAAGACAAGAAGCAAGTCCAACTGGAGCTGAACATGTATTTTCACAAGTCGATGCGCATGGCCACCAGCACATCGTTGGAGATCAGCACAGACACTATCCATCAACATGTTGTCGGTCCGGTCGCACCCAGGATGACCATGCGCATGCTATCAGACAAGTTGGACGGAGGAGCCGTATTAGTGTACCTGGATGAAATGGAGGCAAGATTTCACTTTAGTAAGATGTCACTATTGATCAGACGGACACCATCACGGACGAACAAGCTTGGCATCAGTTCGCCACGATCGACCATCACATGGATGTTAAGATTTGGTCTCACCACAATGGTCTGAGTGTTAGTGATGTCTTGCATGGCTTTCTCAAGCCATTTTGTCTCACATGGGTACATGTGCATTGTAATGTAACGTCTTGTCAAGTGTAAGTTTAAGTGTCGATAGTTGGATGTAACAGTCATAGAGTAGATGAAGAGTCATGAGGGTAGATGAACTGTAACAAAGGGGAATGTGAATGGTCACCCCACCCTTTGCTATAAATAGTTCCTCATAACTCATTGTAAAGGATTTTGGTCAGCCAAGCTTCCGATAGGACTACCTTAGAGAGAGCTTGGACAATATTGTAACAAGCCTTGGCTTCTCCATTGCGCAGAGCTAGTACATCTCTTTGGAGGAGCAGGCGGTTGTGGCTGTAACGTTTCGCTGTTGAAAATAGTGGTTGGACATGGATGTATTGTATGACTGCAACTTACACTTCTTAATATAATAAGAGCCAACACATTTCATGCATATGTTGTATTGTATTTCAGCTATCTGTTTACTCTAAATGATATATGTATTTGTTTGCTTACACATGCATGTATAGTTATTTTTGTGTATGTACATTTGAATATTTCTAAAATATGTTGTTGGTTTAACCATCACTTTGGATTGCTAGCTAACTTGCCTTCCATGTTTTGATGCATCATTGCTTGTGTGTTCCCTTCTTAACTTCGTGCTGTAACAGGTTTCCAAGGGGCACACTCATCTCAATCCCCATGTGTTAGAACCTCTCATGCACCTTCCTTGGCTTACTGCATATGTCAGACCCATGCTACCAACAGATTTATCTTACTTGCCTCTATGAAAAATCGTGGTCAAGGCATTACCGTACGACCCACTGCTAGGGCTCCTACACCAAGCGATCTAAGGTCATATTGGGAATTCTTACCAGGGAGATCCCCTGACATGTTGGCGGGTCCAACACCGTTAAAATTTATGGCACTAGAAGGAGGGCCAGATGACAAGCTGATTTCTCATCATCTGTTTTGAATCTTCACACATCTATCATGGAGTTTTTTATAGTTCACCCTCTGAAATGTTTGTCCAATAGACATATGTTTCACACCGAGAGGGAGCTCTGGGATCACTTGTCACAAATCACATATGATGGTGAAGGAAAAGTGGCTTGGCCTGAGCACTTAGATGACTTCCATGCGCTCATGGAGGGCATGAAAGATTTTAATGGAACATAGGTCTATTCATTGCTCGCACACAAACTTTGTGACCACCCATCACAATGGTGTGGCACACTACCTCATAACTTCATGCACTCATTCAAGCAGTTCAACGATCTAATTGAATCTGTTTTCCACCATTTTGATCCTGAAGTACTTGATAAAAAAATTGTTAAAACAACGGAAGGCCTTGCATGAATCACCTATGGAGTTTTCAGAGCGCTTCTATTCATGTTTGAAGCCCCAAAAAGTCAGATGAAATTTCAGTATCTCATGGACAAATTTGAATATTGCCTTATCCAATTTGTCAATCCCAAGAAGAAGTTCAAGCTCAAACCCTGCTCAACATACTTTGATGATGGAGTTGCACAATCACAGATGGACACGGTCGCTGTCACAAGTGACTGTCCACCGTCCCCTCATCAAACAGCTCCACCATTGCAGAGTGATGTGGGAGAGCATGAACACACATTTGTTCAACTGTCACATCCTCCTGACATCACTCCTTCTGATTTTCACGCAATCTTGGTTGGGAATCCCATGGGTTATCACATGTATTTCGTACCTCAACCTCCGTCCTCGTATTTTGATCATCCTCCGGATTTCACTCTCTTGTGTTCTTCTGTTTTGGACTCTACACCTGTTTTGAATGAGGATCAGTCTGTTGACGGAGTTGGAGTTGCAAAACCAACATGCGTTGCCATTCACAAAGATTATGAATGGGATCTTGAACATCCACCGACAGCAAAGGACCATCCCTGTCTGACCGTACCTCCTCCAATTTTTCCTGACCTCCTTCATGATCCTGCCATCCTAGATTTTTCATGTGTATCTCTGTCCACTGAAGAACCCACTGTTGATCATTTGCAGGACACACTGGATGTCAGTCATTGATCTGACAACGGAGAGGACCAATAATTCTTTGAACATCCACCTGATTTTTCATCTATCTTTTCCGGAAACACAGAGGATGAACATTCTTGCTTCTCATCTACCCCTCTGTGTGATTCATCAAATCATGAGGATGCCGACCAACATCCTGAGTTTTCTGATCTTGGTTGTCGTGATCTCTTTACCTCATCATCTAATCACGATGTTGATTCACTCATTGTTAATCCATCTAAGCCACTGGCTTATGATGATCCATCTGTCAACAAATTCGAAACCCTGTAGAGTGTCAAGGCACTTCATCCCAAGCTGATGGTTATGTCAGGCCCTCGCTGTCCTGAGGTTGGTTTCACTTTTGATCAGGAAATTTTTCAAACATGTAAGGCTCCTCATCACTCATCTATATGCATTGAAGATCAATCTAACACTCAGATTTCACTTCCTCCACTCGAACTACATGATCCCATCGCTCATGCATTGGAGGAATCTTACTCAGCAAGCACACTTGTGCAACATAAGTGGTTTACCTTCCTCACGTGTGCTTGCATGTCACAGTCAAGAGTATCCGTGTGCTTAACATCTGCTCGTAGTGTCACACATCATCATGGTATATCCACAGACTGCATGTCATGCACTTTCACTCATTTTTGTTCTGTGGACACTTGTAAGCTCGGAGTGTGTCTGTATTCATTGTTGTATCTTTCACATCTGCTGGTTCACACAACTGTGTTGTTTGTGAACCATGCCTTCACCGACATGGTTCAACCAATGCGCCGGTGGCTGCATTGGAAGTATCACTTCACGTGAGATGACCCATGCACTGTTAGCTTAGAAGTAGGAGTAGTGTTTGATTTTTGAGTTGCTTTCCTGTATGAATTCTTGTTTCTTTCTTTGCGTGTATGTTTTCTTGCTTGTTTGTTTGCTTACTTGCCTTGCTTTCATATTTTCTTATGCTTCTTTCTTTTCTTTTTGGTTTGTTTGCTTGTTTATTTTCGTAGGTTAGTTTCGCATGGACCGTGTGCGACTCTTGAAACAAGCTAGGTAAAGTATAAGAGGACTTATACAACTATCAACATTTGGTTATCTGTTGTCTGATCTCTTATGTAAGAACTTGTTGTCTTCATTCCATGATACACCAATGGAAAATATGTATTGTTTGAAGTGAACCTTGCTGAAAACAAAATGCTTATGCGCTAACTAGTATCACCTAGTCTAGTCCACTGTTTTTGGGTTAATCCTTGTCAGTTCAGTCAAGTAGAGTAAGGTGAGGGGTAAAACCTTAACAAGCATGTGAGAGGTATATACAAACTAATTCTCTAAAGGAACAACCTCTTCTACTCTCAATAAGTCGGGATCCCTCTTCCGCCTTTGATATGAATAAGTGCTATGCACAGTTACGAATACAAAAAATAAAAAATAAAAAAATGAAAAAGTGAAAAAAATTCGAAAAAACAAAAAATGAATAAGGCGAAAGAAGAGAAATGCTTCCTTCACAGAGAGGTGATGCAAGTAACTCCGCCGAGGTACTGACTAGGATTGTTGGTAGCGGAGCGATGCTTGTGTTCCTACGTGACTTTGTCGGGGTACTGTCTAGCCCTACTGGCAGTAGAGCAACACGAGAGATGAAACTAAGATTCTGAAGACTATACTATTTGTGCACCAATATACCCCTCATCCCCAATCAAAACAACTGTGTTCGCTTGGCTTGGAATGTGTGTTGACCAACCGAGAGCTTGGCAGATGCTACATCTCACAATCAAGCAAGTGTGGAAACCAAGACGAAATGAGAACTGAACAATACTCCCGGAGGTGTTAGACTTGCTTTTCACAATCAAGGTCCATTCAGAGAGCTGGATTTCTACCAGTGTGTTGCCAAGTGTTGTACTGACTACAACCACCCTCCAAAATTTTTCCTTAGCTTCATTTTGGAGCCTCCCTACCAACCTTTCACAACATCATTTCTTGCCTTGTCAAGTACACAAGCTTCAGTGATTTTCTTGCAGAATGACAACCTATCCATCAAGCTTGTTGCATTCCCCTCTAGGCTGTTTCACCGGACTTGGTCCAGCTATAGATTGAGCGGTTCCGTCGAGAAATTGCACAATTGTGGAGGGGAACCAGCCTTCCCTGCAAAAATTGCGCAATTTTGTCTGGCAGCATACTGGGCTCCAGAATTGCGCAAATATTCCTATCACTATGCACTGGAAAAATAACGTAATTCCTCCCAGCAAGATTGCTCAACCCACAAATTGTGCAATTTTGGGTAGCAGTCAGTTGCTCAGCCCAGAAATTGCGCAATCCCTCTAGGAAGCTAGCCCAATTCCCTCCCAGAAATGTGCATTCTTTCCTCCTAGCTGAGCAGACTGTTGCATGTGCAATTGAGTTGACCGATTCCCTCTTTGACCGAGCAAACCTGATTTGCATGCATGGGCTGCTTCTCCCAAGGCAACATGAAAAGACATCCCTTGATTCAGGGTTCTAATTTTAGCAGCTGGAGGTTGCATGCAATGATCATTTCAGAAACCTTCTAGCAAGTGTCGCTCTTCCTAGATTTGTGGCATGCGCGTCACATCTTCCATTTTATCAAAAATTATGAACCAGACATTGCAAAGCTCATCCCTCACATCGACCTTACAGCTCTGACATTCCATATTGCATCTAGGAGTCGTCGACACATTCAACTCAGCTTTTTTGGGATAAGCCCGCCTTTTGTGCCTTGAGTTGCATTTCTGTCGCGTTCTATGTTTCACTTTGTGTGATTGTTGTCTACTCGATTTCAGTGAGCGCTTGCTATTGTTTTGATGCATTTTAGCTTGTAGAAGCATCGTTTCAATTTCCGTTTGCATCTCACTGTAGTCACATGCATGACGCTGTTTTGCACAGATGGTCATCGTTACGGCGACTCGCTTCACACGCATGCATGCTTTCCTGTTTTCTGAATCCAGTGCTTGCTGTTTACATGAATGATCATTCACTCTTGTTTGCACTCATCTCATCACGAATTCACACTTCTCATGCTTTTAGTCGCTCGTTGGCTGGACTGGACTACCTTGGCCCAAACCGTGCCTTGTCTGGCTAGCACTGCGCATTTCTGGAAGCAAAGGCTTTGCCTTCCCTCCAGAAATTGCGTAAGTGTAGCTAGGCACTAACCTCTAGGCATGCATTGTGCAATTCTTGGAGGCAATGTTGTGTTGGCCCCAGAAACTATGTAATGCAGCTTGCTAGTTGCATGTCACTGCTAACTGAAATTGCGCGTTGTGCAGTTTCAGTCCTCAGCAGGCCATGCTGGACTGTGCATTGCACTGTTCCAGTAGTCATCCAACCTACTGATAGCCTAGACTGTACCTTGCACAGGTTTGGCAGTCAATCTCCCAACCTCCCGACGGAAATTGCATAACCTTCATGATTAGTCACACAGGTATGTTGCAAGTAAGTTCTTGAGTTTGTTTTGGTTTTCGACTGAGAGATTGCTTGCCATTTCTCAAGGTGTTGCAGATGATCATCTGCCTCTCAGCAGCAAAGGTACAATGGTTTCAAGGAGAGCAGAGTTGAAGACATCGTTGAGAGCACACTTGGGGATGGAGTCGATCAAGTGTCTATGAACTTGCCTACCCACGAAGACATCGAGTTGTTCGTAGACAAGGACACCAAGATATGACGACAGAAGCATCATAGCGGGCAACACCATCAACATCAGTTGAAATCAGCATACCAGATGAAACGAACGAAAGAGGAAGTTTGTTGACAACACAGAGGTGGAGCAAAGTTGCAAGCTTAAGCAGATCCACTTGTGATGAAATCCACTTTGGAGACTCGGGCTATGAGGTGACGGTGCAACATGAAGATCGCGTGAAGGCAGAGAACGGAATAGAGAAGGAGTTTCATGTGCTGAAGCAACAACTCAAGGAAGAATAGGAGATGCATAGATGAGAGAATGAGTTGTAGTAGGAACAGGTACAACAGGGGGCACAACATGCACTCATGGATGAAACTGCGCCCGTACAAGTTATAGATCCATCCCAACAGCTGGCATGGAGCAGACAAGGTGATCAGTTTCGTTGATCGCATGCAAGGGAATTCAAAAACATGCATGTCATTGTGCGCATGCATGCGATCCCACCCATTTGGCACACTCGACGAGGCAAAGACAAGAAGCAAGTCCAACTAGATTTGAACATGTATTTTGACAAGTTGATGTGCATGGCCACCAGCACATGCTTAGAGATCAACGCAAACACTATGCATCAACATGTTGTCAGTCCAGTCGCACCCAGGATGAACATGCGCATGCTATCATACGAGTTGGATGGAGGAGTCGTATCAGTGTACCCAGATGCAATGGAGGCAAGAGTTCACTTCAGCAAGATGTCACCATTGAGTGCACGGATACCATCACAGACGAACAAGCTTGGCATTAGTTCGTCACCATCGACCATCGCATGGATTTCAAGAATTGGTCTCACCATAACAGTCCGAGTGTTAGTGATGTCTTGCATGGCTTTCTCAAGCCATTTTGTCTCACATGGGACATGTGCATTGTAATGTAACGTCTTGTCAAGTGTAAGTTCAAGTGTCGATAGTTGGATGTAACATTCATAGAGTAGATGAAGAGTCATGAGGTTAGATGAACTGTCACAAAGGGGAATGTGAAGGGTCACCCCACCCGTTGCTATAAATAGTTCCTCATAACTCATTGTAAACGATTTTGGTTAGCCAAGCTTCTAATAGGACTACCTTAGAGAGAGCTTGAACAATATTGTAAGGAGCCTTAGCTTCTCCACTGCACAGAGCTAGTACATCTCTTTGGAGGAGTAGGCGGTTGTGGCTGTAACGTTCCGCTGTCGAAACTAGTGGTTGGACATGGATGTATTGTATGACTAGAACTTACACTTCTTAATATAACAAGAGGCAACACATTTCATGCATATGTTGTATTGTATTTAAGCTATCTATTTACTCTAAATGATATATGTATTTGTTTGCTTAGGCATGCATGTATAATTATTTTTGTGTATGTATGTATGAATCTGTCTAAAATTTGCTATTGTTTTAATCATCACTTTGGATTGCTAGCTAACTTGCTTTCCATGTTGTGATGCATCATTGCTCGTGTGTTCCCTTCTTAACTCTGTGCTATCACAGGTTTCCAAGGGGCACGCTCATCTCAACCCTCGTGTGTTAGAACCTCTCATGCACGTTCCTTGGCTTACTACATATGTCAGACCTTTCATACCAACAAGGTTATCTTACTTGCCTCTGTGAAAAATCGCGGTCAAGGCATTACCGTACGACCCACTGCTAGGACTCCTACACCAAATGGTCTGAGATTTAATTGGACTTCTTACCGGGGAGATCCCATGACATATTGGCGGGTCCAACAGTGTCAACAGAAATTAAGTTATGGTTTTTAAGCAAAAAATATAGGATAAGGCATGTGTATATGCATAGTATCTAAACAACATGGTTTTATATAAGTGGCATCCAAATGGCTCAAAGAAAAAGGAGCACCAAGAAGCCTCCAAGGAAGGGAAGAAGAAGTTGAAAGGGGGAAGGATAAGAAGACAACAAACATTGTACATCAGTGCAAGGATCCTAGTAACCATTGTAACTTTTGGAACATCATTGGTCACACTGAGGAGAAGTGCTAGAAAATTAATCTAGATTTGAACTTGAAGGATTACAAGAAGGATGTAACGAAAATTAATTTTCTAGCCATATATTCAAGAAATCAAGTTGAATGAAGCTTTAATGTGGACACAAATATTGTTTGAAAGTTAGTGTAGAAGGAGGTGAATCTATGTAGTCTTCATCACCAAGAAGACAAAGTGATGACTAAACTCTTCCTCTTTAAGATCCATGTCAAGAGGACAAATATAGATTCTTTGTTTTGACTTAATTTCATAATATAATCTCACAATGGTATATTTGGTTAACAACCTTGGATTGGTGGTTGGCGATCATCTTATCCCATATCCATTGGGATGGGTAAACTTGGATGTTGAGATCAAAGTGACAAAATAATGCAAGACTAAATTGATTGTAAGTGTTGATTATATTGATGAAGTGAATTAGACATAGTACCACATGATGTATGTGGAGTGGCATTTGGGATCCCCATATGTATAATAATTCCTCCTATCTTTTTCCACTAGTTTAAAGAGTTATTGAATTTCTCCACAATGATGCATTTAGATTCATTCCTTGATCCAAGTGGCTCAAGACACATGCTGAAGTCCAAGAGGGATTAGAAATTGTCAAAATTAAAAGTGGTCAGATTGCTCTTGAACTAGCACCAGATCAAAGTGCTCGCCGCCCTGATTCCAACAGTGTGAATGACACTCAAATCCGAGCTCGTATGAAGAAGTTAGTGCAAGTCAAAGTTCAGGGTTGACTTGGCCAAGTGGTAGGGTTAATGGACCTACAAATTTCACTGGCAACGGTCATCGGAATCCGGCCACCGAAATGGGCAAAATTGTTGCCTCTTTAAAATGCCCATTAAGCGTTAAATTCGACAACGTTAAAAAAAGTATTATATGTTTTAAAAAAAACATAAATTAAATCTATGGGGTGGCGGGCCACTAACCCTGCCACCCCCAACGGCCATATGATATATGTATATATTGATGGGGCTAGAGGGGATTGAACCCACCCGCATCATGTGGGCTGGCCCCCAACAGGCGGCCTCACAAAACGTGCAAACAACACCAAGATGGAGCGATCGTTGCAAAAAAAAACTACAATGCACCATACGTTAAAAATGCACACTAATTTTGGCAAGGGACGAATTTGATCCCCCGACCTCCATGCCTCTACTTCTCCACCTTAACCAACACGCCAATGAGCTCTTGTAAATTTTTCCCTCCAACATTGTATTAAAGCCGGCCTCATTCGACCATGTAATGGGGGACACAATGAGGCGGAACAAGGAAGAAGCATGGAAGAACGTAGAACTGAACCATGATTTGTGGGATAGAGGCAGAACCATGATGGCACGCATTCCGAGACAAATAATCTTTTGCAGAGAATATTCCTTGATGCTTGAAAGATTCCATGGGGAGGTAAATTTTCATTTTTTTTGAATGATATGAAGTTTATAATAATTTTAACCAGAATTTCACAGGGAACGCGATGGTGAAATCAGAATCACCATATGAGCAATAGATTTTCAGATTCCCAACAGAGTAGAATCTTTGAAGAATCTTGAGGGAATCTTCTAGATTCCTTGGAGGCTGAAATTCCTTAGAGTCAGAATGCAACCAACTTTATACTCAAAAGTATCAGAATCTTGCAAGGATCATGATGGCGAGATCAGATTTGTGATCTAATTCGCAGATCTCTAATCAGCCCAGAGAACAGAATATTTGGAGAATCACGGGGAATCTAAAAGATTCCAATAGGCCGAGGTTTTGACGGTGTCAAAATTTGACAAATGGATAGTCAATTTTACACCTCTCGACAACATAAATTCATTGGTGCAGTCAGATTTTTCACTTGAGCCTTCCAGGTTTTTTCCAACTTCATAGGTGAAGGTACATGAATCAGTCATGTCATGTTTTCCTTCATAATTGCTGAGATGATGTATTATGTTTTAACGTCCTTGCTTGATGTTATGTTGTGGGACCACTTTTGCCACATTATGTGGGATGTATTTAGCTTGTCATGCTATGTATTATTGTGGAGATCCATATGTAACTATGTTGAAGGGATGCTCATTGCCACATTTTGTGAGATTATTTTCGTTTGTCATGCTGAGAGGAAGCCTTCTTGATTGAGAATTCTTGTAAGCAGAACGTCTCGTTGAGAGACAAGCCAGTCCTCTTTGAGGGCATATGTCCTTGCTATGACAAAGAGTCTTCCATGTACATCATCATCATTTACAACATTACATGAAGCAGCCTCCACCATCTTGACACTGGGCTCAGAGACATAGTCCAGAGTGGATGAAATCCATTATCAAATGTCTCGTGTTCATGACTTGCTGATCGATGTCATGTTTCCTCTTACTTAAGCATGCATATGTGTTCTTCATGCTCTTTTAAATGCAATTCTAACAACATCAAAAAAGTAAAAGATCTTGGATAATTCTGGTAGCTGAAGGAACTCGGATCAAGTTTGGTATCAGAGCGGTCTTCTCACTGATGTGAATTGCGAGCATGAAAAATTGAACATGAAGAAATGGAGGATGACAAAGAAATGTACGAGGCCTTACTCAGGATGTCCAAAATGGTGGACATGATGTATGAAGCTTATGAGGAACGAGAGAAAGAAAGAGCAGAGAATGATGCTCCATCCACACCTTCCAGTGAACAATCATCACCTTCATCATCTTCTCGTCATTCAAATGAGGTGACCAACTAGAGCCTTCAATCAGATAATGCTAAATTGAAGATGCTTCTACCAGAAGAGAAATAGGAGAAGCAACGATTGCAGCTTCGGTTGCGAGCCACGAAAGAGGCCCTGGAAGAATTGAAGCACAACGACCAGATTATTCAAGCAGAGCATGCTGAATTAAGGAGGCTTCTACAAGAAGAGAAAGAGGAGAAACAAAGATTGCAGCTTCAACTACAAGCCACGACAGATGCCTTGGAGGAGTTGAAGCACGGCAAAGGCATGGAGAAGCCCTCACCACCTGTTTCTAAATCAACAATTGAGGTAAACAATTGGATTTTTCTTCATATTCATCTTCACA
The DNA here is from genome assembly GCA_031772625.1 of Pinus tabuliformis. Taxonomy (NCBI): domain Eukaryota; kingdom Viridiplantae; phylum Streptophyta; class Pinopsida; order Pinales; family Pinaceae; genus Pinus; species Pinus tabuliformis. The sequence goes on along the minus strand of CM062812.1, from coordinate 493,403,036 downwards.
TGATGTTATTTCTGTTTGAAATGTGGAGATGCCAATTTCAGGAAATGGCATAAGACTCCTTATGAAGATGGGATACAAAAGAGGAGGACTTGGTATTAATGGCCAAGGCATAACCATTGGAGGTTGTGCAGAGACCTCGATTCGCAAGTTTGGGATACACCGAAGGAGAATGCTCAACGGTGTCAGATGATTCTGAGACATTGTTGAAACTTTTGAGGAAAGATAATGATGAGAACACATCACCATCATCCCATGGAAGTGCCCATTGCAGGGAAAGAGCTAAGGCAAGCTCTCATCGCCATAATTACACCAGAGATAACCAGGAAAGGTATAAAAAGTCTCAGTATTCTAATGTTCATTTTGATTACAATCATGTTGTTAATGATGAACGTAAATCATGGCATCGAAAAACATGTAGTTTTTTTGGTTTACATAACCATGTGTTTTTTGAGTGCTGGAAGAGAATGGTAGCACGAAAGAGGATGAGGCGTGAAAGGCCTTCTCCACAGTAGGGAAAGAAGCATGTTAGGAATATCTAGAGGAAGAAGACTTATTGTAGTCATTGCAACAGAGGTGGTCATCAAATAGCCACGTGTTGGAGGCTCCATTCACAACAACGCCTTAAGGACAAAGCATCTGTGTAGAAACCAGTTGAAAGAGTTGATCGACAAGCGAATCTCCCACAGGGAGATGACCCATTCACTTTGATAAGTGAGAGATGGTTTTTATAGATGTGTTAGCTTGTCATGGCCATATTTTTGTAAATCATTTGTTGCAGTTTACATTGTAAAAGTGATGATGTTTTTTCATCACTTGTTGAAGCAACAATCATGTTTTGGTCTTGTCTTGATAACTGGGGTATTGTTTCCATTTTGATTTAAACTTGACCACATAGTATGTGTTATAAACTCGTGGCAAGTATGGGATGCTTGGGTCATTAGTTCGTCATGTAAATTAAGCATGTAATATGAAAAAATGTACAGGTTTGCAGAGGATGAAGGTGTCGACTCATCCCTTATGGCTTCGAAGGATAAAGGTGAAGGAGTAGGAAGGGTGACATGTCAGGACACTTGTGGTGCAGACAATCTACATGACAATTGCAGATTATGTTCATGATTTTGGAGGACAAAAAGCTCCTCAGTGGGGGGGATTGATCTAGGTGGCTCCAAACACATGCGGAAGTCTAAGAGGGCTCAAAAAAGATCAAAATTAAAACTGGTCAGATTGATCTCAAACCAGCACTAGATTGAAGTGCTCGTCGTCCTGATTCCAACGGTGTGAATGACACTCAAATCCGAGCTCGCATGAAGAAGTTAGAGAAAGTGAAATTTTCGGGTTGACTTGGCCATGTCATAGGGTTAATGGACCTACAAATTGCACCAGTAGTGGTCTTTGGAATCCGAGCACCGGAACGGGTAAAATTGTTGCCTCTTTAAAACACCCAATGAGCCTTAAATTCGGTAAAGTTAAAAAAAGTGTTATATGGTTATTAAAAAAAAACATAAATTAAATTTATGGGGTGGTGGGTCACCAACCCTGCCACCCTCCAACGACCATATGATATATGCATATATTGATGGGGCCAGTGGGGATTGAACTCGTCCGGCCCATGTGGACCAACCCCCAATAGGCAGCCTTGCAAAACATGCAAACAACACCAAGATGGAGCGACTGTTGCAAAAAACAACTAAAACACACCACACGTAAAAAATGTGCACCAATTTTGGTAGGGGCGAAATTTGATCCCCCAACCTCCATGCCTCTACTTCTCCACTTTAACAAACATGCCAATGAGGGTGCTCTTGTAAATTCTTCTCACCAACATTGTATTAAAGTTGACCTCATTCGACCATGGAAGGGGGGACGGAACGGGGAAAAACGAGGACGGAGCATGGCAGGACGGAGAGCGGAACCATTATTTTCAAGACAAAGGTGGAACCATGATGACACACATTCTGAGATAGAGAATATTTTGCAAAGAATATTCATTGATGCTTGAAAGATTCCATGGGGAGGTAAATTTTCATTTTTTCAGAATGATATGAAGTTTACAGTCATTTTAACCGGAATTTAACAGGGAATGTGATGGTGAAGTTGTAATCACCATATGAGAAAACAATTTGTAGATTCCCAGTAGAGTAGAATCTATGAAGAATCTTGAGGGAATCTTCCAGATTCCTTGGAGGCTGAAATTCGCCAGAGTCAAAATGCAGCCAACTTTATACTCAAAAGTCTCAGAATCTTGCAAGGATCATGATGATGAGATCAGATTTGTGATCTGAGTTTCAGATCTCCAATCAACCCAGAGAACGAAATCTTTGGAGAATCACGGGGAATCTAAAAGATTCCTACATGCCCAAATTTTGACGATGTCAGAATTCGAAAAATGGATACTCAATTTTACACCTCTCGACATATAAATTCATTGGTGTAGCTGGATTTTACAGATGAGCCTTCCAGTTTCATCCAAATTCAGAGGTGAAGGTACATGAATCAGTCATGTCATGTTTTCCTTCATAATTGTTGAGATGATGTATTATGTTTTGAGGTCCCTACTTGATGTTATGTTGTGGGATCACTTTTGCCACCTTATGTGAGATGTATTTAGTTTGACATGCTATGTATTGTTGTGGGGATCCCTATGTAACTATGTTGAAGGGATGCTCATTGCCACATTGTGTGAGATAATTTTATTTTTTCCTACTGAGAGGACGCCTTCTTGAGTGATAATTCCTATAAGCGGAACGTCTCATGCAGAGACAAGCCACTATTGTTTGAGGGCATATGTCCTTTCTATGAAAAAGAGTCTTCCATGTACATCATCATCATTTACAACATTATATGAAGCAACCTCCTCCATGTTCACATCGGGCCTGGAGACATATTCCACACTGGACGAACTCCGTTATCAAATGTCCCGTGTTCATGACTTGCTGATCATTGTCATGTTTCCTCTTGCTTATGCATGCATGTGTGTTCTTTTATGCTCTTTTAAATGAAATTCTAACAACATCATAGACGTAAAAGATCTTGGATAATTCTCGTAGTTGAAGGAACCTGGATTATTCCTAGTCTTGAATATCTAGTAAAGACCTCCAACCACTAAATTTTTTTGGTGTATTATGGGAATATAAAAAATAATTAGTTTTATTGATTCTTCAAAGGGAAATTGAACTAGACTTGGAAGAAAATAATGAAGAGAGGATTGAATAAAGCTCAGTTGAAACATGTTTGAATTCCAATGGGTCCATAGTCCCTTAGAATCCCCTTGAGAACAGACTACAAGCCCTTTACAAGAATTCCAAATTTTGGAGCTTTCCTGAAGGATCTCAAAGATCTTCATTTTTTTCAACTAGAGTAGGAGGATTGGTGTTATTCATATCTAATTACTTCTTTCATTGATTCTAGCATGGATTTATTTCCCAAGTCCCTACAATTCAAGGATATTACCTTCATTATTTACCCGTGACGTTGGGGATTCCTCCCTTGGGAGGATTGGATCCTACATGATTCCTTGGGATTCTTGTGGACTACTAGAATGTTGATTCGAGAGTGGACTGAGTGTTAAGATCCTTCTCTCAGTCTACAATCACTTTAAGTAAGATTTTATTTGTTTTGTGATCCATTTCCATATTGGCTTTGAAGACATTTCCATATTGGCTTTTAAGAAATTTCCTCATTACCTCCTTTTTCTAAAATAATGAGCATTTTTTACCCTTTTTTTAGCCATTTTTAGAAATTGATTTAATCCTCATGGTTGAAGGCCATGCTATCAAGAGAGGGATAAAAAATTTGGGTTATCTTCTCGCGATGAAATTCCTATAGATATGAAAGTATGTGCATGGTAACCTTCCTAACTTTGTTGAGGTGTGGCGTCTCTAGGTTGGATAATGCTTTGCACTTATTGTTGTTGAGGACTAGATAATTTTCATTTCTCCCTTTCTCTGAGATAGGCGGCTGTGAGGAGTAATATAGGAAGGAAAACTCTAGAGGTGGATGGGTAACATGAGAGCTGACAAAAATTATTCAATTGGGATGGGGCTCTTATATAGGGGTCTACTTGCTTCCTTTTGGGTTGCTTCCATCAGCCATTAACTTCTAGAAATGGGTGCTTAAGAGCTAACTTGAGGCTATTTTTTCATTAGGGGATTTTTTAGGTCTAAAATGGGCCTCCTAAGAAAAATGTACAACCAAAATAAAATTTATAAGAACCAATATGATTCAAGATGATGATGTCAACCATGGGGGATGATTCACCATTTTTGGAGTAAAAAAGTAAAAAGATTAAAAAATAATAAAATAATAAAAGTACTTTTGAACTGGTATTTTCGACTTATCTCCCTAAGTTTTTACTCAAATTTCGAGCGAGAGTACTCTTTGGATGCAAAATTGAATTTCTCATCCAAGGAGTACCCATATTTCATACTTTCAATGGAACCTGCTACACGAAAAATGATAAATACATGAAAAAACGTGATTGCAATAACATTTTTCATGGATTTCTCATTTTTCGTGTAGAAGGATCCATTGAAAATATGCAACATGGGTACTCCTTGGATGAGGAATCAAATTCTTCTTCCAACGAGTTTTTTTGCTTGAAATTTGAGTAAACCCATAGGTAGATAAGTTGAAAAGACGAGTTGAAAAAATAATTTTTTATTTTTTCCCTCTAAAATTTGATGACATAATTTAATCTTATTTTATTATTTCCACTATTTTTTAAAACTCCCCTAATTCGAAAGTGTTTGTACTCATGGCACAATTTTCATTATAAGGGGATATGCTCACATTCCACTAGTCGTAGGTATAACTAGGTATCATTGGTTAACAAAACTGCTTCTAATAACCCCTTCTCTAAATAAAATTTAAAGCACATATGTGCACATGCTTGCAATGTATGTGCTTCCCGAGGTAGTTTCCAATGTTTTGAATAGTTCCATCATTTTAGCAATGTAAATAAAAGCATGGAAGCTTCTCCTTGTTAGGAACAATGGAAGGAATGCCATTTTTGGGAATGAAATATAGTGTCTAATGGTTGAGATACATTCCATGGGTTTTTAAGTAATAGATACCACTACAAAATATTAAATCCATAGCTTTCATTTCTTCAAATAGGAAGCGGAAAAAATCCCCTTCCATAGAATGAAAAAGAGATTTGAACTTTTATTAGGGATTTCTAGATTTTGTCTACCTAGATAGACATTGATCTTAGTGATGGCTAGATCCATGTGAACTATCACATTAGATAATTTTTAGCAAGCTACAAAGACAAGTTATGTGAAGGTTGAGACTTGGAAAATTTACTAATGGAGGTGACCAAGGAGCATAATGTAGTAATGTCAAGGGAGGAGGACAATTCTACCCTTATGGGGGTTTAAGCCTCAGGGGAAACCAAAGTGATAATCTAGTTTTTAGAGAAGAAAGAGACAGTACAAAGTTCTTTTACAACTTCACCAAACAAAAGAAAACTAAATACAACGTGTGTACTCAAGACATTATGATGTACACCAAAAAATTTCATTATGAATATCTTTGTTGATGTCGAAATGGCTATGAAGGTGATTTCTCCTACCAAAATTTCAATAACAATTGTGCTTAGAGAAAGGGTATCTTAGCTTATTAAAATCATGGGCCCAACATGAGGGAGGCCTCAATCATGGGCACCATCTATATGCCTATTCAACTGAGCCTTGACCATGTTGTCACTTTTTTAATTTTCAACATTGTTAATTTACATATAATGATATTATTATTTTGTGATACCAATGTAAATGTATCTCAACTTCATATTTATTAAGTCTTGAGAGGGATCAAATCCCTCAACATTGTAAATATTTTCTATCTTTTTTTTATTTTTATTTTTTTTTAATTTAAATAAAGTTTCTTCTTCAAGGAGTTGATTCCTCTCCATCCATCGTCATTTTAACAAAACCCTGTGATTAACATCCCTTTTTGCTTCCTTTTTTTTAGTTTAGATCCCATTTTTGGTGCTATTTGTATCCATTTATCAAATATGGTGCAAAACTTGATCCAATAATTGCATCGAGTTTTGCACTGAGTTTAGCACCAGATGTTGTAGAATGTTTTGCACTAGGTTTTCTTCCAACTTTTATGCCATCCTTTGCACCAAGTTGTGTGCCATGTTTTGCGTGTTGAAATCAGATCACTACTAAGAGGGGGTGGGTGAATCAGTAGTGATAGAAAATAGACCAATTTAAAATATTTTCGACAATTAAATAATAAAACATTACAAAACATATCTCGGCAGGTATGATCATATAAACCACATTAAATAATCAACATAGTGAAACATACACAAAAGACACAAAGATATCTAGTGGTGTCCCTCAATGGGAAGAAAACCGCCCAACTATTGTTGCATTGCTTCTCTTTCTTTTATTATCAATCAATTTGTTTTACAAATGCTAGCCCCAACTAGCTAAGAGCCACTACTCCTCTACAACAGTTTGTTGGCCACCACCAACTATGAAGCCCCAACTCCATGTTAACTATTTGTTGGCCACTATTAGCAAGGATCCATTAATCCTATATTGGCAAGACATCATTTACCACGGGCCCCAACCTCCTCAAACTATAAGGGCCACACTTTCATGCATTTTAAAACTCTTCCCCAAAGCAGAAAATTGAACTCTGTAACACATAAATAAACCAACTCTCTCTGCTACACAATCTCAACCTCTCTAACTGTTGCTCACTGCTACAAATATACAAACAACTTCATTATGCATTGTAGCTCAACTAAACTCCAACAATAGCATATCATATTTATGCTAATTTCTCCCTCATCAAGATAAACTAAAGCAAGGCATTAATCATTCTCCATTTCCCTTGATGACCATATCAAATAGGACCAAACCAGATCACTTAATGCATTTATTCCTTACTTTTGGTGATTATTAGGGATTGATTGTGTTTCATTACTCTTGATGAGAAAACCATAATCTCTTTGAAGGTTGACATTAATGAAAACCCACGGGGGCTTCATACAATGAACCTCTGATGTATCACATGTGTTGGTGGCATACTAAACAATACCCTTAATTTGACTACATATTGGAAAACACCTCTAAAAATAACATTATTTAACCCCCTACCAATACAAACCCAATACACATTCCCAATTTAAAAAACCCCTAATTTCACTAGATATTGTAGGTACCCATTTTTTCATTAACATTTTTTATACCCATCTATATTTTTTCATTAACTTTGAGCTTCATTTTTTATACTTTCCAATATAAAAACCATTTACCCCCTATTATATGCTCAATATATTATGTCATTTTTTCCTCAATATATATCCCCCAATATGAATGTATGTGGTATGGTATTTCTCCCCAAGTGAAGCCCCTGTGTGATAATTAAATGACATTATTTCTAACATTCTCCCCATTTGGCATTAATGGAAACCCTGGTTGATCCTTCAATCTAAAACTAGCCTTTGGAAACTCATCTCCTCACTCTCTCTCCCCCTTTGACATCAATGGAAAAGGGATATGGCTAAATAAGATGACATTGAAGTCAATGATGCCAATGATCCTCCACTAAACTCACAGTTGTTGAAGACATTAAGTATACTCCCCTTGACACATGCTAACTCTAATTTTCTTGATGCGTAATACAAGATGACATGGCCAAACACTCTCTCTCCTTGTGTAATAATGGAAACAAGTAATATTATGTCCTTTTAGCAGCAACAAAAAACTTTGAACAACAATATTGTCCTCGCTAAATCATAGCAACAATTTATAGAAGCAATAACACATGGTACAAGCCATCGATATGACCTTTCAACGTTTCCCACGCTCTCTCATCAAGAGAAATACAAATACAATTCTCCATTTTTTCACATCAACTAACTCAACGCACCCTAGAAAGTAAAATACAACATTAGAGTTCAAGACCTTCACCTCTACATAAATTTACATGGCCTTAACATCATAGAAAATAAAAACCACCACGTGCATATGACAATAGCTTAAACCATCTCAAGACACACTCAATTCTCATTACATAGACGTTACAGGGCTTGCAAGGCTGCTACAAAAGCATACATATGTTCTGACCAACATATAGACTCAACACCATATATAATACCATGAAATCTCAAACCTCAAACTAATCCATGACAAAACATAGCTATGCACATGACAAGACAACAATGGATAACTATAGCAACCATACCCTATAGGAAAAAAATACATATGGACTTAGAAATCAATCCCTGTAAACATAAATTTTGTTATCCATATGGATATATTACTACAAGTATGTCCTTTGATCTCCACACAACCACCCTTAGACAATGGCCCTTTGTCTCTTTACATCAAGTTTTGTCACACTATACACTATCAAAGATATGCTTCATCACACTTTGAAGCTTCACCATCTACTACAGGCATTTATATCCACCAACAACATGATCCATGCACTACAATTTTGTCTTTGGTCCATACTTGGATCTCTATTTAGATTATGGAAATCACATTATGGCACAAGAATATTTGATCTCACTAGAATATTTGAAACAATTTGAATCAAGAACCTTTTCCAAAAAACAAAATTGTCTCATCGAGTAACCACATAGTGCTGAGGTGAAATTGAATTATTTCTCCATCACTAATTAAGTGTCCTCATCTCTCTTCTAGGATGATTGGATCCCAAATTGATCCACTATTGAGTCTCATAGACAATACACACATTACTCTAGTTGATGTAGTAGAATTCCAAAACAGATTGCGCGCCACCCAGTTCATTTATTAAAATTCTTATAACGATGTTTTATTTCACCCTTTTTGGATATCATTCTCACTAGTTCATGTTATGTTCAAAATTAGTTCGATCTATAGTGGCCGATTGTGAATTCATTCACCCATTTTTGAATTTAAGAGGGGATCAAGGCTACTCGCAAGGTGTTCATACCACTAGTTCATTTCAATGCAACTAGGTTTAGAACTCTATCATTCTTCATCCATATCACTTAAACATTGTATAAGTTGGTCCACCTAACATATGTGATTGCACATGCTACAAGATAGTGCAATTATCATAGTAACTTCACTCCAGGCCTTTTTTGTGTGTGTTTACAACATTGTTTTTGCATGGAGGTTGTCATTGTTCTACACACATTCTGTCTACACTACATAATATTCTTGGTCCTCCCCTTTCTTTATTCTACGCATCAATGTTCAAGTGACCAACTTTTAGGTCTTGGCCATTACATATATGAATATCCTATATCTTTTATGTTGATCCCACAAAAAAAAGATATCAATTACCCTTAAAGTTTAACCATGCACATATTTCTCACAACACATCGACCCACACTAATCTTCAACGGTCCATGTGCACATGCATCTTTTGGTGGTTCTGACAGTTACTCCATCAAACCCTAAAATGGTTACAAGATATCCCTTTTAACTCTACATCCAGTGGATATGTTGGATCAAACCATGCAGGATTTTTCGACCAGATCAACAAATGTATTTACTACGTTCCAAATCCTCCTCAAAGACCAGATCAAGGACATTCACAACGTAAATATTTGGACTAGATCGACTTGGATTTAATCACCATAACTAAAACAAAAATAATTTAATTTATTCCACAACATTTTAGGGACAATATCAAGGAAAGTTTCTTGGACCAAAACAAATTATAAAGAGATATCGAGCCAACTCGCTCACCATCAATCACATAATTGGCACATTCACAACATAAGGCGATTAATGCATTCATTTGTGAACCAAGGAAATTACTGGAAAACTAGATCAAACATTTAAGTCAATTCCAACACATTCACCATTATGACCATTATCATTTACACCCCCTGGACCATATCAAAATTATTATTATGGCAGAGTACGAAGACAAAATTATAATATAACCACTTTAAACAATAATCAAATGAGCTCCACTAGATCGTACCATCAACGTAGCTTCTTCATGACTAGATTTGTCCATAACTACTCCAACGATCACTTGACATTCTCATTATTCCAACCAGATCAAATATGTTATCTTTGGAGATCTATTCAACAGCTAATTTTTAATGGATCATTCTTTCAAAGGTTGAACCATGGATAACATAAACATGGAAATTTTAAATTCAACTGCCCATCACATTTCCCATTTCCATCAAACAACTAGAACAAAGATATAACTTGAGTTTGGATTTCCACCTGTAATTTCTTCTAATGGAAATAATTTTTAATGTCAAAAAATAATAACCATAACGATATGGACTTCAATTCCAGTTAGATGGGTATTTTCTCATTCCTTAAACAATTTTGAACCATATCAGTTTAGATTGAGCTCTGCATACTTGCATGCGGGGTGAGAAGAAATAATTTAAACAAAGATCATGTCTTTATTTGAGGTATCAATTCGAGCCACATCAAGGAAAAGTGATTATGTCAATCACAGAGTCATTAGAACACAATTCAAGGACATGATCAAATGATATATCAATATCAAGACATAATCAAACAACTAGAACAAAGATATAACTTGAGTTTGGGTTTCCACCTGTAATTTCATCTAATGGAAATAATTTTTAATGTCAAAAAATATTAACCATAACAATATGGACTTCAATTCTAGTTAGATGGGTATTTTTCTCATTCCTTAAACAATTTTGAACCATATCAGTTTAGATTGAGCTCTGCATACTTGTACGCGGGGTGAGAAGAAAGAATTTAAACAAAGATCATGTCTTTATTTGAAGTATCAATTCGAGCCACATCGAGGTGATTATGTCAATCACAGAGCCATTATAACAAAATTCAAGGACATGATCAAATGATATATCAATATCAAGACATAATCAAACAACTAGAACAAAGATATAACTTGAGTTTGGATTTCCACCTGTAATTTCTTCTAATGGAAATAATTTTTAATGTCAAAAAATATTAACCATAACGATATGGACTTCAATTCCAGTTAGATGGGTATTTTTATCGTTCCTTAAACAATTTTGAACCATATCAGTTTAGATTGAGCTCTGCATACTTGCATGCGGGGGTGAGAAGAAATAATTTAAACAAAGATCATGTCTTTATTTGAAGTATCAATTCGAGCCACATCGAGGAAAAGTGATTATGTCAATCATAGAGCCATTAGAACACAATTCAAGGACATGATCAAATGATATATCAATATCAAGACATAATCTTTCCACTGAGATAGTAAGATGATGAAGAAACCTTCCTTTTCTTTGAGGAGCTTCCCCTGAGCTCATGCACTTTCTTCAATTTATCTCAAACCCTAAAGAAATCAAATGCACATTTTATTTTGCATGTTGCATCTAATTCATTTGGTTTATCTTGAAGCCATTTATATTAAACAAAGGTCACATATATACTCCCCTTGAGTAGATTCTCTTCATGTGTGTTATTATCTGAAAAATTTGATACAAGGTGTCCTTCTTCAAAGACCTTTGGACATATACTAGAACTTGTTCTTTCTGCCTCTTTTCTTCTCCACATTATTTTTTATTTTCCTTAACAAGCTTATTTTACACTATGTATTAAGGGTAGCCATATAATGATATTTCTTCTTAAGCTTATTCTCCTTCATGTACTGAGCTACATATTTTTATTATCTAACCTGAAAGTGAGATTTAAACATACCATATCTATAGTCTAGTGATTTCTGGCCATAGTTGTCACATTTATAACATTTTATGTGACCAAAAAATAGATGAAATGACTCATGCTTCCTATTCAAAAATGACCTATTATTTCCCACCAATGTACTCAAGATTTTTTTAAAAAATATTTACAATTAGTAGTCTTATGGCCAAAGATATTGCATGAATAACAAAAGTCATGAAAATAATGTGTAAATCTAAAAACCTTTTTCCTTTGATTTCTTTGATCTTGAGGAGGAAAAGTATTAATGAACCCTATTTGATTCTTTTATTTTGTTGTTATCCTTTGTTTTTTTATTTTATTGTAGCTTCCTCCAAACTACGACTGTGGACATAAGTATCTTCCCTAGAATTAGTGGCTTGTTCTAGAACAATAGAAGTCAAAGACTATAAAGATCTCCTTAGATAAATTTGAGGATGGAAATATGCTTACTTGTGATCTGTCATAATCTCTTCTCTCTGTTTGGATTGTAAGCTCCAAACATAGCTTTGATCGCTATGATTAGAACCTACACAAACAATCACACAAGGAAAATATCTATGACATCTATGTAGGATTTTCCAATCACTCTATTCAATGGATCAACATAGCATTGAAATATATGAAGGTAAACATAACATAACACATATAGGAAAATGATATACTCTTTGTATTAATATGAAAGGGAGAGAGTTTACAACCAAAACTGGAAGTTGATCTTGTAGAGACCTCCCAAGTGGACTTGTCCTTCCTTGCCACAATGTACACCTCAAAGTCACCCTAATGCATGGGAATGGTAAGTCTCTTATGATCAAAGTCACAGCATAAGGGTATGCTTAGTATCCAAAAGCCTAGCTTGTGGATGACAATAAATATATATGAGAGGATGGTAGTTTAGGAATTATTATCCATTTACCAATTTAGGCCTGAGATCCACTCTTGATGGGGGGGATGAGCTCAAGGGATAAGAGGTGAAATATCTAAGGTAGGATGAGATAGGATTCAAAGTTCTTATCCAAGGTAAATGGTTGTAACAACTCCTGGAATCTTTTGGAAGGGGAAGCTTTGGGATTTTTTTTCTTGAATTTCTAGAATCAACGGACTCCCAACAAGGGACAACCTGCTCTGATAAGATCATGTGAAAAACTGAGCAACCTATTTCTAAACATAGGTCCCTAAAGGGTGAGGGTGTGCTGGGCCTTAAAATCACTAGAATGAAGTAGTCAAGTTCAGAAACTTAGGGATTTGGGAGAGTCATGCTTAAGGATTTGTGTAGGGATGATGACTAGGTGTTCGTGGATGCTGATGGATCTAGTTTGTAGGCATATTGAACATATGTGACAAAATTGCCTATAACAGATTCCTCCCTAAAGCGCAAACGCAGAAATAGCAACTGATGGGTGAAGCGCTTTACCTTGTGACAAGTTCAGATCAAGAAAAACTAGTTAGATCATCATCTGTTACAATACATTTACATCGTGGTATCTTTATTGAGGGAGGCATATGCATACTCAACACATAATTTAACATTACATGTACAATGATAAAAATACATGTCCATTGATGACAAAGGGTGGACCCATGATTGGATGACTTTCTGTATGATCATAGCCATCATACATTTTGATATTTTATTAATCCTGAAATCATAGCCCGGATGGATGGAACTAGATTTAGGGTCTTCTATCTCATTTACTCAATCATCCAATGTACGAGTATAACCATGTGAATAAAGGAGCTGAAGTTGAACATGGTAGACACCATCTCATTACCAGCCAATGATGTAAGTCCTTAACATGAGAGAAATCACTGATGATGTTAATGGCTCTCAAGGTACAACAGTACAATCTGTATGGTGTGAATAAATGAGTTGAAGTCAAACACCACACAAAATCTATTGGTCGAAGGCCAGTGATGAAAACTTGTCGCCGAGAGCAAGGAAACTTGCCATTGATGTATACAAGTACCAAGGTACCGAAGGAAGAGTTTCTAAGTCAACTTCCTAGATAATTAGCTGATGCCGACGTGAAGTGACACGTCATAGGAGGGCTTTGATGTATCCCCCATCAACGACACGAAATGGGTATCATGATTCAAGACAAAATGACATCAATGTGGAACTGGTTTAGGAATGATAGACATGGAATGAAGGCTTAAGAGTATTATATTCGATGTCAATTGAATGACTTATCTTGAACACGTCGGTGAAACTGAATGGATTTGACAGCATTGACGCAAAAAATGAAAACGGAAGCTTTAAAATGATATGATGAACCAAAAGACAAGCAGATTTCCCAACCCAACCACCACAGAGATGAAGTAGAAGAGTGTAATGCTTAAGAGCGACTCACTACCATAAATAGGTGGAATATCCCATTTTCCCAATTTCCCCAACCATTAATTGTCAGTACCTCTTTATTTTTTAACAATATTGAGGAGGATAACACATGATTGATCTATAAGTTCATCCTTCAGATGAATCCCTCTGAGTATCTTTAACGAACCCTGAGAAAGAGTGGTTTGATCCTGTCATGTTTGACGATTCCATCGATGTTTGATGTTTTTATGAGTCTAGAAAAGTTCTAACTTGGCTCCTTTTTCATGTTTACAGAGTTTGAAAGAGATGTGAAAAAGAAAACTCCAAAGGTTCCTTTTCATAAATAACCTCTTGAGTAAGAAAATGTAGAAAACAATACTCAGGAGAACCTCTTAGCCATGTTCGACTAAGGTATTCCTTTTTTCGAGATAGTCTAGCTCAGTTTGGAAAGGGGTTAAACTTATACTGAGTATACATCTTTTCATTTACTTTAACAAGTTCGAAAAGACAAATGGTCGACCATATTTTCATGTTTACAAAGTCTGAAAAGAGATGAAAGAGGAGTCCCCCTAGAGGAATGAGTGGTATAAAGGGTAGCAACTAGTTCTAGTCATGATGGAACTACTCAAAACACATAGAGGTCAAGAGATTGGCAAATAAGATCACTCATGGCAGTTGTTTCCTAGGTAAGGGTAAAAAAGAAACCAAGTGAAAGCGTATGATTGGCCAAGTTGATGGTGACGATGGAAAGAAAAAACCAAGGCTCATATAGAAGAAATAGTCTGATAAAAATATCAATCATGAGAGAAAGGATGAGAATGGTTTCATTTTTTCACAAGCTTGAAACATAAGAAAAACCATGCTTGAGAGTAGTTTCATTTTTAGACAAGCTTGAAACAAAGAAAAACTATGCTTGAAATAAATTTGCATGCCCCCAACATAATGATTCAATTAGGCAGATGCCCCCCAAGCTTCATTTCATTCACCTAAGTAGACTACTGGTTACTAAGAGGTACATGGAATGAAGGTTCATTTACGAGACTAGGTGAAAGAATCGACTGAGAATTTACAAGATCTAATAAAATAATCGAATTGGAAGGGGATATGTTTCAATTTTTAATGAGCTTGACACAAGAAGAGAACTATGATCATGGAACTTGTTTCATTTTCTAATGAGCTTGACACAAGAAAAGGAACTATGCTCCAGGAACCTTATTTCATTTTTTAACGAGCTTGACACAAGACAAGGAACTCTGCTCCGGGGACCTTGATCATGATCTATAAGAGGCCATGGCTTCCAAGAGGTTGTCATCAGATGGGAGGACAACACTCTGAAAGGGGTATGTATCAAGGGATCTAATGGAAAGATTAGGCTCCAATTCCCCCAGTACATGATGCACTACATCACCTACTAGATTAGCAGTAAACACGAGCATAAAACAAGTTACCACATAATTGATCTATGTTGGGAGAGATACCACCTGCATATAAGGAACATTTAGGGGAGTTGGTTGATTGGGAGCCAAATTAGGACTAATGAATGAAAGTTGGTCAATGATCACTATTCTTCCTTCATGTGGGAAACACATCACATGAAAGAGAGAATAGACAAGAGCTCCCATGTCATAAACATATTCACACCCAAGGAGTAAATTAAAATCCAAAGGACCTTGGACTACCATCACATATTCATAGACAATCTTTCCTCCCAAAGTAATAGGAAACTGAGGAAGGATCCCTAACAGTTGACCGATTCCTCTTTTAAAGGGAAACATATTCTGGGTAACAGGCACAAGCTGCAGAGAACTGAAATCTTGCCAAGTAGTTGAGGACAAAATACTAACAGATGCACCTTCATCTATGAATGTGCCAAGTACAGAAATATGAGCTTGTACTATAATCTCGAAGGGAACGTAAGGAGGAAGACAATATCCTGTTAGTCGACTCCAATTTAATGAAGTGACCATACTACTTGGAGGGGGTGCTATGGGAATGAGAGAATTGCCCCCTTGCGCTATGGGAATGGGAGAAATACTCCCCTGTGTTGTGGGAACAAGAGGATTTCCCCCCTCTTCCATGGGAAGGGGAAGATTTCCCCCTTGTGTCGTTAGAACGAGAGGATTTTCCCCCAATTCATTGGAATTTGAAGAAACGATAAGAACCTAAGTGCTATGAAGTTCACTCTCTATGGGAAACGTACGATCAACTGAAGGTGGAGTCGAGTAAATTATTTTCTCAACCAATGGTTGGTCGGAAATAGACTCATGGGATTCACGTTCAAAGAGAGTGGGAATGACATGAGATAGATTCTGATCAATCACTTTTTCAACTAATGGAGGATTATGGGAAATCTTTCGGTAACCAGCCCGGAGTCGAGGTTGAGAAGATGTAAGGTTTTCCATCACGTTTGAGGCTTCATCCATATAAGGAAAATGGTGAATAAGATGATTCACTTCACATAACCTACATGGGAACTTAACTTTACTCTTTTTTCTGTGGAACTTATGATCACTAGTTGAAGTTTTGTCACCAACACAATCTCCAGAAGCTGATGATGAAGGTTAATGTGAGCCTGTGGACCACACTTATAATACCTTGGGAATACCATGACAATCTCTAAGAAGGTGGTCACCCTTACATAACTTGCAAGGGAATTTAATTTTGCGGGGTTGATTGGAAGGTTCCTCCATACTAGTTGCATTCGTAGCAGTGGTTGCTTGGTTCCCCCCTAATTATTTTGCTTCTTCTTCTTCATCCTTTTATTCTTATTCTTCTTAGCTTCCTGGTTACTAGAATCAAGACTTTCACCATGTGAGGAAGAAGAAACAATAGGTGAAGAAGGAAAAGGGTCAACTTTAGGATCAACTTGATGTTTATATTGTTTAAGTGGAGGAGCAATTTGGATATTCAGAGCCAAGGAGGTTGACAACAACCAAAATGGAAAACCAATAGTAAATAAGGGAAGGGACAATGTTTCCATACAAGGAGCACCAAAATTTCCGAAAGAAGTAAATGGACCAGGATTCCTGTGAGAGGGTTTCCTTGATTGGTAGACTCTGGAACTATCGCCATTAGTCTCAACCTAAGATCCACTAAGGAGTTGTTCCACGATGGGGATGTTTTTCCACGGTCAATTAATTTTAGAAATTAACAACAGAAATAAATAAAAAAGGGGTAACTAGGCATAAAGCTTTACCAAGCAACTGTGAACTGCAGTATACCACCTTGGAAAACTAAGGATTTATGTACGGGCAAGCAATCTTCCTAAATGTTGTGTTCGGTGTATCACAATATACAAGGCTTTCGACTCGGTTACCTAAGGCAATATAGAAACATGGTGTGGACTTCCAAAATATACTCGACGGTATGTGGTAGTGCAGCCCGTAGTAGTGTTTTCTAATGCGTAACCGTATGATGAGAGCATTCTGATATACTTTTCATGCGTGGAGCGCCATATGATATACTCGAAGGCGTGTGGAGAATGATCTTATACACTTACGTACGTGGAATGAGATATCACCCCCGGAATGTAACACTGAAAAATAACGACAACCCCTATGGTTAAAGACAATGAAACACATCTCTAGCCTAGACCTCTAGATGTTTGTGTTAATGTTACAAATTCTCCTTAGGTTGATTCAGTAAATGTTAAAGTTTATCTTGAGTTAAGTTTCCATTTCAAGGCTCAAAACTCGATGTCACCTGAACACACCTATGATGAAACTAATATGATGAAAATAACTATTTTCATTTTCCTTTTAACAATGAAAGGCCTAACTAAGTAGGGGAAGAGGAAATCAATGATCAATGCAACAAACAAGTGATGCAACAATTGATCTCCTCAACTTCACTATTCCAATAAAAATAAAAGAATTATATGTAATGAAAATATTTTTTTTTCTTCTATTTCATTTTAATGTTTCAAATGCAAAGAAACATATGAATTCAACTTGATCGCTGACTAAAAGAAACCATATAGACTTTAACTGTAATGTAAAATTTACTTTTCAATTCAACAATCAATTTATGCATACAAACCTGAATTAATAAGAAGAAAGAAAGAGTAAAATAAAATCTTATAAAAAAAGGTGATGACACTCAGAGGCGATTAACAATCATACACAATTTAGCCCCGCCCCCCCTCGCCCTTCGACAATTGAGGGGGAAAATGTTTTGCAAAAATGAAAGAAAAAACACTAAAAAAATGTTAAAAAACTGAAGCAAACCTCTGAATAATGACCAAAGGAAAATTCGCTCAATTTCACACAAAATAAAATGTTGTATTGGCTTCTCATATACCAATACACACTTAGGAACATAAGGAGAATGAGCTAGAACAAATCTAATCAGAGAGAAAACCACAAAAGCTACTTTTTTTCAAGAAACATGGGTCTGCATAGGTGCAAATACGCTACCAGTACTCTGCAACGCATGTACAAATAAGACCAAGGTGCTCTGCAATGCTCTATGAGCAGACCAAGGGGTGCGTTGATCAAGGAAAAAGGGTTTTCCAACGAAAACAATCTAATGCAACTCAATGAAATGTCTTCCTAGAGTCAATTCAAGTTGAGTGAGACACCCAAGATCTGTTCAAGAGGTGTAACAAGGGAAAAAGTTAAGGAAACCACTAAGGAAATGAATTGATCCCTAGTGGAGTCACCAATTTGTTATGCGGAATGTACGACTATGGACAGAAGTATCTTCCCTGGACCTAATGGCCTCGTCTAGAACAATATAAGCCAAAGATTATAAAGTTCTCCATAGAGAACTTGGAGAATGGAAAGATGCTTGCCTGTGATTGGTCGCAATATCTTCTCTCATTTTTTCTTGTAAGCTCCAACCGTAGCTCTGATCCCTATAATTAGAACCTGCATAAACAAATAACACAAGCCAAAGATCTATGAAATCTATGTAGCATTATCCAATCACTCTATTCAATCGATCAACATAGCATTGGAATATATGAATGTAAACATAACATAACACATATAGGAAAACGATATACTCTGTGTACTATTAATATGAAAGGGAGAGAGTTTACAAACAAACGTGGAAGTTGATCTTATAGATACCTCCCATGTTGACTTGTCCTTTATTCTCACAATGTACACCTCAAGGTCACCCTAATGCATGTGAATGATAACTCTTTTATGATCAAAGTAGCAACATAAGGGTATGATTAGTCTCCAAAATCCAACCTCTGGCTTGTGGATGTCAGTAAATATATAGGAGACAATCGTAGTTTAGGAATTCTTATCCATTTACCAATCTAGGATTGAGATCCACTCTTGATGGGAGGATGAGCTCAAGGGATAAGAGGTGACATCTCCAAGATATAATGAGATAGGATTCAAAGTTCTTATCCAAGGTAAATGGTTGTAACAACTTCTGGAAGCTTCTGGAAGAGGAGGCTTCGAGATTATTTTTATTTTTCTTGAATTTCTAGAATCAGTGCACCCCTAACAAGGGACAAGATGCGTTGATAGAGCAGGTGTAGAACTAAGCAACCTTTTTCTAAACATAGGTCCCTAAAGGGTCAGGGCATGATGGGCCTTAAAAACAATAGAATGAAGAAATCAAGGTCACAAAATCAAGGATTTTGGAGAGTCATGCTTAGGGCTTTGTATAGGGATGATGACAAGGTGTTCATGGATGTTGATGGATCCAATTTGTTGGCCTATTGACCAAATGTGACAAAATGGCCTATAACAAATCTACTATTTTATAACATGTTTCTTGCAGAATTTTCCTCAACTTCTAGTTCTTCACATTATTTCTATGTCTCCTTCAGTTGATTGCAATCCATCTTCAATTCTCCTTACCTCCTTAAACTGGGTTTTCAAATTATAATTTTCCTCTTTAAATCATACTACTTTTCCTCAAATATTTGAAGGAGATTCTTTAGGTCTCTATTTTCTAATGAGAGGTTTTTTTATTTTGGCCAAATTTGAGCTAAACTTAGCTTATATTCAACTAATCTCACCTTTTTATAGTCAATTACTTTGAGACTATGAGAGAATATCTCCTTCGACTGATCACTTTCCTACCAAGGGGCCTTTTTCTTCCTCTCCATTTTATTCTCCTTCTCTCCATACAAAACTTGCAACATGTCCTAAATATCCTTTGTAGTCTTGAAATCCATGAATTTATCAGGGTCCAAACTATGAAGATTGTCATAAATTGCACACCTATCTTGTGCATCCCATTGTTAATCTTGTTTTGAAGGGGGTTTTTCGCCATAACCATTTATCACTACTTTCCAAACTTCAAATCCACGAGAAGATACTTTTTATTTCACATTTCCTCTCGATTCTAGAAAATGTGTGGCATTGAGTAGTGGAAGAGTTTGATTACCCATGATTCGCCTAGATCTACCTTCTAGAAATTAAGTTGCAACATAAGACACCTACTCTGATACCAATTGTTGAAATAAGATCACTAATGATAGAGGGGGGTGAATCAATAGTGATTAAAAATATATGAATTTAAAATATTTTGGCTAATTACCTATTCAGACATCACAGAGCATGTCGTCAGTAGATTTGATTATATAAACCACACTAAACAATCAACATAGACATCATATCAAGCATACACATAGGACACAAAGATATATGGTGGAAACCCTCAAGGGAAAAAAAACCACCCTGATGTTGATGTGTTTCTTATCCTTCTTTTATTATCAATCAAATGCTTTTTCAAATGCTAGCCCCAACTAGTTAGGAGCCATTATTCCTCTATGATAGTTTGTTGGCCACCACTAGCTAGGAAGCTCCTGTCAATTGTTTGTTGGACATTACTAGCAAGGAGCCACTACTCCTATCTTGGAAATCCACCACTTGTCGGAGGCCCAACCTCCTCAAACTCTCAAGGCCGTTCTTTCATACATTTTCATATTGGGCACCAATGTAAACAACTGAACTTTGTAACACATAAATAAACCAGCTCTCTCTGCTAGATAATTATCTTAGCCTCTCTAACTACTACTCTCTGCTACAGATATATAAAAGGTTCATTATGCATTGTAGCTAACCTTAAATATCCAACGATGGCATACCATATTTATGCTAATTTCTCCCACATCAAGATAGACTAAATCAAGACATTAATTACTCGCCATTTCCCTTGATGTCCATATCAAATAGGACCAAATCAGATCAATTAGTGCATTTATTCTTTATTTTAGTGATTATCAAGGATTGATTGTGTTCCATTACTCTTGATGAGACAACCATAATCTCTCTAAAGGTTGACATCAAGGCCAACTAAACCACTATTTCCAACATTGCGTCAAGTTTGACACCTAATTTTGTTCACCTACTTTTGCATCCTCTATTGCATCCCCTATGTGTGCCTACACTTGCATAAATGTTTGCATCCTTTTTGTGCCAAGTTTTACATCAAGGTTTATGTCTAGTTTTGCATCTACTTTTGTTGCATCCTCTTTTGCATCCATTACTATGTCCACTATTGCATTGAATTTTGTTGTGCCACAATCCATGTCTTGTTTGGCGCCTACTTTTTCTTCTAATTTGACATCCATGTTTGCATCCTCATTTGTATCCAAGTTTTTATCGACTTTTGTATCTATTTATGGTCTCTTTTTCTTTTCACTTTTGTGTCAGCTTTTGCATTGGGTTTTACATCTACTTTTGCATATGATTTTATTGCATCCACTTTTACGTCTAACTTTACATCCACATATGCACCCATGTTTACGTCCACTTTTGCATCCCTTTTTGCATCAAAGTTTGCTTCCTTTTTTACATCTATCATGGTATTCACTTTTGTTGCACCACAATTTGTGCCATGTTTTGCACCTACTGTTGTACCCACGTTTTCTTCCACTTTTGCATCCATGTTTTCATCATCTTTTGCATCAAATATTGCATCTCTTTTTTCATCCACTTTTCTAATGGGTTTATGCATTGAGTTTTACATATCGTTTTGTATCTACTTTTGCATCTACTTCCATTGCATATATTTTTGGATCCAATTTTGTCTCCAATGTTGTACCCATGTTTGTGTCCACTTTTGCATCTTGTCTTGCATCAAAGTTTGCATTTATTTTTGTGTCTATTGTTGCACTCAATTTTGTTGCACCACATTGAATTTGTGCCATGTTTTGAACCTACCATTGAACCCACATTTTCTTGCACTTTTGAATCCACATTTGCATCATCTTTTTTTTCCAAGTTTGCATTGAATATTATGTATGTTTTTCATCTAATTTTGTTGCATATAATTTTGTATCCATTTTTGCACTCATGTTTATGTCCACATTTACGTCCCTTTTTGCATCTTATTTTCCATCCAAGTTTTCTTCCCTTTTAGCATCCGTTCCATAATTTGCGTCAAGCTTTTTTCCTATTATTGCAGCCATGTTTTCTTCCACTTTTGCATCCATGTTTGCATCCTATATTGCGTCAAAGTTTGCATTGGCTATTGCATCTATTTTTGCATCCACTTTTGTGGCAGGTTTTGTGTCTTGTTTTGCATCTACTTCTATTGCATCCACTTTTGCATCCAATTTTACGTCCATTGTTGCAACCATTTTTGCGTCTTCTTTTGCATCCCTTTTCCAACACATCATAATTTTTGCATTGATGATATTTCTTATGACACTCACAATTATGAACCACGGATGGAAATTTCAATAATCATGATGATGGCGATAGTGAAGATAATGATAGTGATGATAAATACAATGGCGGTTACAATGACAATGACAACGATAATGATGATGATGATGATGACAATGCTAATGACCTTGGCCAATATTCTTAATATTTTAATGTGTTCAATGTCATAATCATAATCATTATCTTTTACATCGTCATCCAAGTCATCATTATCTAATCATTATTGTCATCTAGGTCATTATCAACAACAATAATGGCATGAATGATGATGAAAGAGCCAATGATGATGATGTCCATGGCGACGATGACAACAATGATGATAGAAGTTACATTAATGATGATGATGTGTATGATGAAAATGATAATGATGATGATAATGTGGTTATCATCATCATCTCTAAAAAATGGAGTTGTTATTTCTCATGCATATATTATATGTCTCCTAAACAACCATTTTCTAGCACTCATCACATTTTTTGTATTGATGATATTGCTTATGACACTGATAATTATGAACAATTGAAGACAATTTTGATAATGATCATGATGAAATGAATGGTGATTATGATGATAATGAAAATGATGACAATGACAATGATGACAATGAATGTGGTGATGATAATGATAATGAAGATGGTGAAAATAATTGTGATTATGCCAATAAAATTACAACCTAATGGATTCATGAACTTACTAGTTTCAAGACCATCATTTGCATACATATCACTATTGGAATTTTTACATTTTTTTGTCTCTCTTAGGATATCTTACTATAATGGTGGTGATAGCACTACAATTTCTTCTTTTTTTTGTAATGGTGGTTCTAATGTTAGCAAGAGAAAAGTTATTGTTAAATTTTGGTTTAAAAATTTGATTTATGCAATGATTTTGACAATCTATGTAAAAATTTAAATAACATATAATTATTTTGACTACATTCCCATGGATTTTCATAAATTCAATGGTTTCAAGACCATCTTTTGCATACATATTATTATTATTATTATTATTATTCCATTTTCTATCCTTCTTCAAATATCTTGTTGTAATGGGTGTATTAGCACTAGAAAGATATCAGGTCGTAATAATGGTGTTAGTATTAGTAGTAAAAAAATTCCAAGAACTTGCCGCAGATATTAAGCACAATTGTTCTCTTTTCTCAATTTTAGTTGAACATGTGGTGAAATCCAAACACCATGTCTGCATTGAGGATTCTAGGTTGATCACTTCCACACTTCCATCACAAGAAGCTTAGAGAGACCATTGAAATTGAAAATCACGCTATTAATATTAACAAGAATAATGGTTGGAAGTTGAGTAGAAGTTGGATCCCTGCACTCTCTTCGTAAAATTATTTATTTATTTTTTAATTAGTTAATATATATATATATATATATATATATATATATATATATATATATATATATATATATATCCTCTTTGACTTTCCTATTAAAATATTTTTTAATATTTAAATATAATAACATTTGAAAGTAATGATTGAATATTATTTTTTTTTAACTATTTGTTAAAAATAGATTAAACTTATTTTTAATTATCATATAAATTTACAAATATTCATTATTTAACTGATTTGAATTCAATATTATTTTAATTAAAAATAAAACAAAACAAAACAAAATGATAATAAATATTTAAATTTATTCAACAACTACTTTCTAATGGCTATCTCTGAACCATAATAACTATTTCATAACAGCTACCGTTATTTAAACATTTATCATAAGGATGAACCACATTACCAAACTTTTTAATGGCTATCTCTAAACCATAATAACTATTTCATAACAGCTACCGTTATTTAAACATTTATCACGAGGATGAACCACATTACCAAAATCAATATGGATCACAACGTCTAAAATGAAGCACTAAAAAAATCATTTTGTTTTTATCCAATCATATGTATTAGCGATGTTCTTTGTACTACCGTCTAATTCTCGGAACAAAATTGAACTTTAAAAATAAGTTACCAAAAAACATATAAATGGAAAAATAGCAATGAAAATTATTTGTATTATCCAACTGATCATAATATCATGTGTGCAACTCTTAATAGAGTTGGTTCCAAGAGCATATCTTCTAGAACTTCTCTGTTTTGGGGGTCAATGTGCCCCCCATCCTTACGCCCATGTGTTGCAGCATTGCTAGGATTGCTGCTGAGGGGTGCTCTGTTCCTCCAGGACTTGCGCTATAATTGATTTGACCACCGAGTAAATTTCCACTGTCATTTGCAATTTTGTGTCCCTGGTTCTGGAAAACATTCTATAAACGAATGGACGTTTGGGCGGATGAGCAGAAGCGGGGCATCTCCATAAATTACAAATAGAGGAGGAAATCTTCGAAAGTGGCACTATACATGAGAGAAACTCTACATTGAAAGGTTAATCATATATTTTTAGATGTTATTTTTTTAATTCCATGTGAAAACTTCGCAAGGAATTATGACATGTTCTGTTCCTTTTGACATTAAAAATTATTTTAATAAAAACTATTTAATTATATATTAAAATTTAAAAATGAAAACTAGACATAGACAAAAAATCATTACAAGTTTATTTTATTTTCAGAATATTGAATAATGAACACACATGTTCACTTTATCAATTTTTTTTGGAGTTGTCTTTAGTGCGATTTTTTGGAGATTTCGGTGGAAAAAATTGAGGTTAAATCTTGATTTGTATTATTTAAAATAGTTTATTAACTGCATATTTAGATTCAGCACCCTGAAAAACTCCTGGAATGCTTTGATTGTGCAGAAATTAGCTATCAAACTTGCGATCTCAATAAATTGCGGCCGGATTTTAGAGAAATTTGATTGGAAAAGCTTCCATAAAATCTCAAGACAACTCCTTTTTTTTTTTTTTTTTGGGGAAAATACCCCAAAAATTTCATTGAAATAGTGTCCAAAAAATCACACTGAAAACAACTCCAAGTAAAATCCTTATTTGTTTTCGGCGCTGGGGGCCGGACATGTGTTAAGCCAACGACTTTCCCCTCCTCAGTCCACGCATTAATCTCTTGACCCGACATTTCCGCGAGTCCGGGCCAACGACTTTCCCCTCCTCAGTCCACGCATTAATCTCTTGACCCGACATTTCCGTTAGCCCTCATCCGGACTCAGTCCATATTCTTGAAGTCTTGGAAGACTTAGAGATAAATTGGGTTTTACGTATTCTGTATATCTTTCCTCTGTAATCATATATTTTATTTTCAATAATCATGGCAGCTGCAGCAGCAAGTCAGAGATCGTTCGCTTTGAAATTTTTCCTCTTGTTTGCCATTTTGTCTATAACAGCTCTGGCTACAGCCAGGCCGATGTTTAACAAGGAACGGCCCTGCGAGGAGATATACATCGTTGGGAAAGGAGAAACTCTGCAGACAATCAGCGAGCAGTGTAACGCCCCCTTCATTCTCGTCGACAACCCTCACATCCAAGATACCGACGATATCTATGAAGGTCTGCCACTCCAAATAACTTATTAGATTCACAGATGACAGATTAAGAAAGAAGATACTCAGCTGTTTGGTTAAGTGGGCTAATTACCAGATGGCCTGGAGATTTGAATTTTAATGGCCCAGTGGATTATTTATACTTTTCATCTTCCCTGTACATAAAAATAATTAGCGAGAAATTTTAACAATATCTTACAGTTCTTGTTTGTTTTTTATTTTTTTCCCAAAATTAAAAAATATGCTTCAGCTATCGACCGACATTCAATGGATATAAAGCGATTTCTCCTCTGAGTCAATTTCGTACAAGGACAGACATGTAGCTATGCGGAATTTAATAACGCAGAGTCAATAATATTGTTGATATAAAATCTGTTTTCTCGTGTTTCATCTTCTGGTTCTGTAAACATCTTATAGTTGAAAGTTTCCGAGGTTCTTAGATTTCTTAGTGGAGGATTCTTTGTTCTGTGTAGCTTCCATTTTGGCACATGCATAAAGTTGATTTATATTTATATATATCCAGAGACCGTAGATTATGGGGTGGGACTGTTTGTTGTTTTTTTCTTTCACCTGAATTGTGAATCTTAAACTATGACATGTTTATGTAAAAAAATTATCTACTTTAATTTTAAAAATAACAAATATAATAAATCACATAAATTATATATAAAAATTAAGTTGCAATGAACGCTCATCATTATTCTTATATTTTTAGAAGTGCGGGCATTTTTTGATTTTGGGCATCTAGTGGTTGCGGCGATAATTCAATTGTTGATTGGTATCTTGTTCACTGGTATATCGCAATTTTTGCACATATATTCAACTAATCTCAAATGTATATATGTGCTAAACTCAGCTTATATTCAACTAATCTCACTTTTTGATAGTCAATTACTTTGAGACTAGGAGATAAGATCTCTTTCGACTGATCACTTTGAGGGTTTTTTTTTTTCTTTTATTTTTTTATTTTATTTTTTCTTTCATACAAAACTTGTAACTTGTTTTAAATATTCTATGTAGTCTCGAGATCTATGAATTTCTCAAAGTCTAGATTATGAAGATTGTCATAAATTGCACAATTAGCTTGTGTATCACATTGTTAATCTTGTTTTGAAGCGGGTTTTTCCTTATAATCATTTATCACTACTTCCCAAACTTCAAATCCATGAGAAGATATTTTTTATTTCACATTTTCTCCTGATTCTTGAAAATGTGTGGCATTGAGTAGTGGAACAATTTGATTACCTTTGATTCACCCAAATCTACCTTCTAGCGATTAAGTTGCGACATAAGACACCTGCTCCGATACCAATTATTGAAATAAGAACGCTAATGATAGAGTGGGGTGAATCAATAGTGATAGAAAATATATAAATTTAAAATATTTTCGCTAATTACCTAATCAGACATTATAGAGCATGCCGTTAGTAGAGTTGATCATATAAACCACATTAAACAATCAACATAGAAATCATATTAAGCATACAGAGGACACAAAGATATCTAGTCGAAACCATCAAGGGCAATAAAACCACCCTAACGTTGATGCGTTGCTTCTCTTTCTTTTATTATCAATTTCTTTTTCAAATGCTAGCCCCAACTAGTTAGGAGCAATTAGTCTTATATCATAGTTTGCTGGCCACCACTAGCTAGGAAGCCCCAACTACCTATCAATTGTTTGTTGGCCGCAATCAACAATGAGTCACTACTCCTATCTTGGAAAGCCACCACATGTCGGAGGCCCCAACCTCCTCAAAATCTCAGGGCCATGATTTCATACATTTTCATACTCGGCCCCAAAGCAAAGAACTGAATTTTGTAACACATAAATAAACCAACTCTCTCTGCTACAAAATTATATTAGCCTCTCTAACTACTACTCACTGCTACAGATATACAAAAAGGTTCACTATGAATTGTAGCTAACCTTAAATCTCCAACACTAGCATACCATATTTATGCTAATTTCTCCCACATCAAGATAAACTAAATCAAGACATTAATTACTCTCCATTTCCCTTGATGACCATATCAAATAGGACCATATCATATCAATTAGTGCATTTATTCTTTATTTTAGTGATTATCAAGGATTGATTGTATTCCATTACTCTTGATGAGAAAAACACAATCTCTCTAAAGGTTGACATCAAGGCCAACTAATCCACTATTTCCAACAATGTGTCAAGTTTGACACCTAATTTTGCATCCACTATGTGTGCTTATACTTGCATCAACTTTTGCATCATTTTTGCATCCATTTTGTACCAAGTTTTGCATCAAGGTTTGTGTCTAGTTTTGCATCTACCTTTGTTGCATCTTCTTTTGCATCCATTATTGCATCGACTATTGTTGTGCCACAATCCATGCATAGTTTGGCACCTACCTTTGCACTTACTTT
Source organism: Pinus tabuliformis (assembly GCA_031772625.1). Taxonomy (NCBI): domain Eukaryota; kingdom Viridiplantae; phylum Streptophyta; class Pinopsida; order Pinales; family Pinaceae; genus Pinus; species Pinus tabuliformis. The sequence goes on along the minus strand of CM062812.1, from coordinate 493,374,548 downwards.
TGCTTTTGATTTTACATCCACATTTGCATCCTCATTTGTGTCTAAGTTTTCATCAACTTTCACATCTATTTTTGGAGCTCTTTTTCTTTCCACTTTTGTGTGAGGTTTTGCATTGGGTTTTACATCTGCTTTTGCATATAATTTTATTGCATCCACTTTTACGTCCAATTTTACATCCACGGATGCACCCATGTTTACATCCAATTTTTCATCCCTTTTTTCAGCAATGTTTGCTTCATTTTTCACATCTGTCATTGTATCCACTTTTGTTGCACCACAATTTGCGCCATTTTTTGCACCCACTGTTGTACTCATGTTTGCTTCCACTTTTTCATTCATGTTTTCATCATCTTTGCATCCAAATTTGCATAAAATATTGCATCCACTTTTGTGTCGGGTTTACACATTGAGTTTTACATCTTGTTTTGTATCATTTTTGCATCTACTTCTATTGCATATATTTTTCATCCAATTTTGTGTCTAATGTTGTACCCATGTTTGTGTCCACTTTTGCATCCATTTTTGCATCAAGTTTTACATCTATTTTTGTGTCTATTGTTGCACCACAGTTTGTGCCATGTTTTGAACCTACCATTGCAGTGACATTTTCTTGCACTTTTGAATCCACATTTGCATCATCTTTTTTTGTCCAAGTTTGCATTGAATATAGTGTATGATTTTGCATCCACTTTTACGTTATGTTTTTCATCTACTTTTGTTGCATCTAATTTTGTATCCATTGTTGTACCCATGTATATGTCCACATTTACATCCATTTTTGCATCTTATTTTCCATCCAAGTTTGCTTCATTTTTTGCATCTATTGTTGTATCCACTTTTGTTTCACCACAATTTCCATCAAGCTTTTTGCATATTATTGTACCCATGTTTTCTTCGACTTTTGCATCCATGTTTGCATCCTATATTGCATTCAATTTTGCATTGACTATTGCATCTATTTCTTACATCCACTTTTCTGTCAGGTTTTGTGTCTTGTTTTGCATCTACTTTTGTTGCATCCACTTTTGCATCCAATTTTACGTCCATTGTTGCACCCATTTTTGTGTCTTCTTTTGCATCTCTTTCAACACATCATAGTTTTTGCATTGAAGATATTTCTTATGACACTCACAATTATGAATCACGGATGAAAATGTTAATAATGATGATGACGACGATAGTGAAGATAATAATAGTGATGATAAAGACGATGGTGGTTACAATGACGATGACAACGATAATGATGATGATGATGATGACAATGATTATAATGATGACAATGCTAATGGCCTTGGCCAATATTATCAAATCTTTAATGTCGTCAATATCATAATCATAATCATTATCTTTGGCATTGTCATCGAAGTCATCATTGTCTAATCATTATTGTCATCTAGGTCATTATCAATAACAATAATGACATGAATCATGATGACAACCAATGATGATGATGTCCATGTCGACGATGACAACAATAATGATAAAAATTACATTAACGATAATGATGGGTATGATAAAAATGATAATGGTGGTCATCATCATCATCATCTCTAAGAAATAGAGTTGTTATTTCTCATGCATATATCATATGTGTCCTAAATAACCATTTTCTAGCACTCATCACATTTTTTGGGTTGATGATATTTCTTATGACACTGATAATTATGAACAATTGAAGACAATGTCGATAATGATCATGATGACATGAATGGTGATTATGATGATAATAACAATGAATGTGGCGATGATGATGGTAATGAAGGCGATGACAATAATTATAAGGATGCCAATAAACTTACAATCTTATGGATTCATGAACTTACTAGTTTCAAGGCCATCTTACATATCACTATGGACTTTTTACAATTTTTGTCTATCTTGAGATACCTTACTATAATGTTGGTGTTAGCATTAGAAATATATCTTGTTGAAATGTTGATTCTAAGGTTAGCAAGAGAAAATTTATTGTTAAATTTTGATTTAAAATATTTATGCATTGATTTTGACAATCTATGTAAAAGACTAAATAACATACAATTATTTGACTAAACTCTGATGGATTTTTATAAATTCACCGATTTTAAGGTCATCTTTTGCATACATATGATTATTGTTATTATTGCATTTTGTAAACCTCTTCAAATATCTTGTTGTAATGGGTGTATTAACACTCGAAAAATATTTTGTTATAATAGAGGTGTTAGTATTAGCACTATTTTTTTTTTTTTTTTTTTTTTTAATTTTAGTAATATATTTTGATAAAGGTTTTTTTTTTTTTTTTAGGGTCAAATCACATGTATTGGCCATGTTTTGTGTGATACAAGTCTAATTCTTACACAAAATTGAGCTTTTAAATAAATTGCAAAATACATGTAAATGGAGGAATAGCCATGGAAATTATTCGTACTGTCCCACTGTTAAGAATATCATGTGTGAAAATTTTCAGCAATTTTAGAAACAATGGAACAGAAGCAGCTTGTAATTGTAGACTCTTTAGATAATGCATCAAAATAGAGTTGGTTCCAAAAGCATAACTTCTCACAACTTCCCTGTTTTCTGGGGGTCAATGTGCCCAATCCTTACGTTCATGTGGTGCAGCATTGCCAGGATTGCTACTGAGAGGTGTTCTGTTTCTCCAAGACTTGCGCTATAATTGATTTGAACCACCGAGTAAATTTCCACTGCCTTTTGCGATTTTGTAACCCTTTTCCTCGAACCACCCCTTCTTTTAGCCTTTCGAAATTTCCTGCTTCCTTTTTATTTTGGTTCTCCGTTTTGAAATTATTGTTGTAAAATTACTCAAGTTTTATTTTCTTTCTGCACCCTGGTGTTGTAATTGCGTTTCTAGTACTGGTTTGTTGCATCAACATTGAGGACACTTTTGCCTGTGATATCCGACCTTTGGGGGCACGAGATTGGAAGTTTTCTTACATTCTTTAAACGGATGGACGTTTGGGCGGATGGGCAGAAGCGGGGCATCTCCATAAATTGCAAATGGAGGAGGAAATCTTCAAAAGTCGCACAATACATGAGAAAGACTCTACACTGAAAGGTTAATCATTTATTTTTAAATGTTATTTTTTTAATTCCAATTGAACTACGCAAGGAATTACTACATGTTCTGTTCCTCCTTTTTTTTTTTTTTTTTCTTCCGAAGGTGGCAAAACCTACCAAACTCAGGTGTCAAACCAACAGTGAGGACAGCCATCTCTGGCTGCTATCCGCGAATGTCGGTTTGACTCATCACCGTTATCAAGAAAAACCACGCCACCTGTAATAACCCGCTGGTGGTCCGTAAGGGAGCAGGCTTTCACTCCTGCCAGATGCCTCTGGGTCTTGGGCCGTTAACCTGTTTCCTTACGTCCGAGGAAGACGAGCTCTTAGCCAAGCAAAAGCATTTTTACGGCATACTCCAGGCCGTACATGTTCTGTTCCTTGTTCTTTTGACATAAAATTATAAAATATTATTTTTAATAAAAGTATTTAATTATATATAAAAAATGAAAACCGGTTATAGATCAAAAATCATTACTAGTTTATCCCCATCTTTGGAATACTGAATTATGAACACACATCCTCAATTTACCAAAAATATTTGAAGAATACAGCAAAAATTTCATTAAAAATGTGAAAAGATGCAAGAAATATGCTAGCATTAGTAACAGTGAAAGCACGATACTGACGAAAGATCTTTACAAGTATCTCTTTCCTTTTTAATTTTTAAGGATTTAACAATTTATGGAAACTAACATTTTTTATTGAAATAGGAGAAAAGGGAATATATATAAAACTATATATATGTGGTTTGATATTGATAAATAATTTATAATCTTATAGATATATATACCAGAGAAATTAGAGGTTTGGCATTGACAGATATTTTATAATTAATTATAGAATATAAACACACTTAACTTATTTTTTAAATATTATATTTTTTTTTTTCTTCAAAATTTTCAAAATATTGATATGAGTGAAGACTTTAGTTCTATGACCTTTTAAATTTAAGTCTTTCTTAAAAAAACAATGTAATCATATATAATAATATAATATTAACATTAAAAACCCTGATTTTTTCAACTTAATTAAAATAATATTATTTTTTCTTTTGAAAAATTATACACAAAAGTATCTCATTCATACTCTATAATTCTAATGACTTTGTCCAAATAATCTCTTAGAATAGGAAATTGCTAAATTCACGTTCTCCGGATCTTGACTCCGCTTACGGGAATCTTGATTTTTTAATGATGTTGTCAATTCATTGTTTGATTTGGAACTGTGCACTTCGAATTATTTATTTTCGATACATATTTTTTTTTTAATATATATTATAAATAAATAAATATTAAAGAAGCATTAGCGATGAAGCGTAAATTTTAAAATGGTTAATGTTTGATAATTAAATGATGAAAAGAATAAATAAATACTCATCAAAATTAACTATGATGATATTTGTATAAAAAAGAAAAAGAATAATTATTATGGTTATATGGATATTTTTAGTGTGATGTTTTCAATCGAGTTGTTTTTAGTGTGATTTTTTGAAAGTTTTTCTAGTGTGTTTTTCTGGTCTAATTTCTCTAAAATCCGGCACGAATTTATTGAAATCACAAGTTTGATGGGTAACCCCTACACAATCCAAGTGCACTACGGGTTTTTCAGGGTGTTGAATTTATATATACAGTAAAAAAACTAGTTTAAATAACACAAATCAAGATTTCACCTCAAAATTTTCAACCAGATTCCGGCACTCGAAAGTCCAAAAGGTCGCACTAAAGACAACTCCATTTTCAATGTGCAAGAACTCAATAACTACAGATAATCCTGTGTTTTTCTTTACCTTCGAGACATAGAACAACATATCCAATTCCAAAAAGCTGTGTGGTAGGAAACAATGGAATATGACGTTACAGGGTGATTTGCCCCATTAAATATAGTAAAAAAGAATTCTCCAATAATCAACATTTTATTATAAAATGATCCAACGGAAATTAGAGTTCCAGAAGCTAGGTACATGGTGTTTCCGATTTGAAATCGTTGTAATCTATTAAGGTGTCAAATTTGTCAAGATGGTAAAAAATCGTTGGAATTTGGCAAGTTTTTTTCAAAAGATTTATGAGTGTTTGAATCATGTTTCTGATGCTGGAAATGAATTCAACAACATCAAAAACCCGCAAGCACCCAAAATCTTGAAAGTTGACCACCTTAACCCAAATTTGTAAACAATTCTATAGATTTTATCAAAATTGTGCCATAATTTCCATGATTTTCTGAACAAATTTGACGCCTCGTTAGACTACGCCTTTGAAATTTCTTTTCTTTTTAGGAAATAAAAAATCAACAACTTTCTATTAAATAAAAAAATGTTTACATATAGCATGCACATAACATATGTGTCGGTAAAATCTCCATATTAGATATGACTGATATCAAGATACAAGACACACATGCCCCTCAAAGAAACGCCGTAGGGAGCATCATACAAAGCCCAACAATTGGTAGCCACTCGTCATTTGAGCAACGTCAAAATATACTCGACCGATATGTAACACACTGGAAGATACTCTGACCAACATGAACATAATGTTGTCGGAAGATACTCTGACCAACAAGAAAAGGCTGGAGATGCTTCGATAGGATTGAAATAAATTAGGCATGCAGGTCTGTAGAAAAAACCATTACAATGCGGGTTAAGAAACTCCAAAAGAGAATCATAAAGAAAATTGTCTTGAAATCCCACCATTTGAAACCTTGAAGGGAAAAAACACTGGGCGGAACCATGGAATGAGAAGGGGAGATTCCTTAATGGCCACACAACCTACAAAAATGGAAGCATCCTGAAACAAAAACCCTTAATGTCCAAAGAAGCACCATCGCTGCAGAGTGTACCTCAAAACCGCACCATAGAGTCACTAGAAACAATTGCATCCCCGATGGAACACACACTAGAAACCCAACACCAGCACACTTAGAGAAGTTGACACATCTGATAGCAACACAAAACGACGTCAAGAAAATGGGGGAGTGGTGGCAAAGGCCTCAACCGCCCCCCAACCAAACTATCGTCCAGAAGGTGGCTCCGAAAAAGAATGGCAGCCACGACCACTCTAGTAAAGTGTAGATGCAAAGTCCATTGATGGCCCCAGATATGGAAACCAACGCCCAAGAAAAAGGGTGACCAGATGCAAGGTACATTAGCAACAAAAGGAGACCAAATGTAGGGTTCCTTGATGTCTAGGGTTCCCCAGTCGCCTCCCACTCTTCGAAAATAGGAACCAAAATGTATAGAAGAGCATATAGGAACCAAAATTGGCATAACCTATGAGATGCCCTGGTGATAGGAACATAAATGCTAGGATAGAGTGAATAGAAACTCAAATACCCTTGGATCCATGTTTCAAACATTTTTTTATGGCATTTATTATTGTACCACCTTGTGTTTACATGTTACAGTGGGACTATGCATGCCACAAGGGAGAAGGGGAGGGCCGCCATTACTTGTGTGCCCTCCCTTCCACGCTGGCAATCGACGTGGAATTAACATTTTTAACCATACGACTGTATGCTGCCACTTGTCATGGTTGGTGGGAGTTAAAAAGTTTGAGCTTAAGTGAGGGTCTAGGGTTTCTTTCGGTCCGTTTTCTTCGATGTCTTTTCCACCCTGTGTTATCTTGTCCGGGCCCAATGTGTAAGCATTTCGCTTCGCCGATGATGTCTTTATTTGGCTCCATTTCCTGTTTACTTGGTTCGCCATTGTAGCACTGCTCACCCAACATTATTGTTTGCAGAGGTTTGTTTTGGGTTTATGGTTGCGCCTGTGTCTATTCGTTCTGCTTCATGGGGGGTTAAACAATGACTCTGTGTTTGTTTGTTCTACTTCATGGGGGGTTAACTAGTGACTCTATGGTTATTCGTTCAATGCTTGTCCTTATTTGCGAAGGAGCCAGTGGGAGATTCAAGCAATTTCAGTGGTCGACTCTTAAATTTCTTGGGTTTTTTTTGCAAATTTAGCTATAATTTTTGTGGGTTTTATCACAAATGCTAATTTTTCTTTGTTTTTGTTGTAGGTAATTTGTATGGCTAACGTTGAAGAGCTCTGGCGAGGTTTGGGGTGACATTTGGATGTGGTGGTGGCTTCTGTAGGTCTCTGGTAGGATTCTAAATCCTACTAGCCACTTTGTGTTTTTTAACACTTGAATTTGTTGTTGGGAATTTAGCTTTGGTTGTGGTTTTGTGTTTTTCAACACTTGAATTTGTTGTTTGTTTTTTGTCTCACTCTACAATGGTTATTGTGACTTGGGTTTTGTTGTGGGCTTTATGGTAGGGTTGGGCAGCCTGATAATCTTGCTCTATGTTCTCTGTGTCTTGCTCTACAGTAGTTATTGTGACCCAGGTTTGGGTTTTGTTGAAGGGTTTATGGTTTGGAAACCCGATAATTTTGTTGTGTCTTGCTTTGCAGTGGTTATTGTGACTTGGGTTTGGGTTTTGTTGCAGGGTTTATGGCTCGACAACTTGGTAATTTTGTCGTGTCTTGCTTTGCATTGGTTATTGTGACTTGGGTTTGGGTTTTGTTGCAAGATTTATGGTTCGAAAGCCCGGTAATTTTGTTGTGTCTTGCTCTGCAGTGGTTATTGTGACTTAGGTTTGGGTTTTGTTGCAGGGTTTATGGTTCGACAACTCAATAATTTTGTCGTGTCTTGCTTTTCAGTGGTTATTGTGACTTGGGTTTGGGTTTTGTTGTAGGTTTTATGGTTCGACAGCTCAGTAATTTCGCTATATCTTGCTCTGCAATGGTTATTGTGACTCGTGTTTGGCTTTTGTTGCAAGGTTTATGGTTTGGCAGCCTGGTAATTTTATTGTTTCTTGCTCTACAGTGGTTATTGTGACTTGGGTTTGGGTTTTTTTGTAGGGTTTATAGTTTGGCAACTCGATAATTTTGCTTATTTCTTACACAAGAAACACATTCTCAACGATAAGTGCATTCATATATGAATTTTCCCTCTACTATTGCTGAATCGAAATTGGGGCTTGTCTCTGTAGAGAAATGTTTAACATTCAAGTTTATAATGTTTGCTTCTTGCTTTTATGCATGGTGCTGCGACATTACGACAATTTTTATGGGAAACTGACTATCTTATATTAATGCCAGGAAGTATATTGCTATACCTTCGACTCTTAGTTAAAATAATTTTTTACGTATTCCACCATTTCGAGATTTTCGACATTGTGGGGATGCCTGTAAATTCTTGTGCTACCCTTGCTTAGGGTAGTCAGGTTAATTTTATTGATATAAATTACTTTATTTTATTTAAAAGTTAATAAATTTGTTCATATCTATGTTGTTTTGTGTCAAGTCATAAATCATGAAATTTGTCCTTATGGACTAGTTTGCAGTGGAATTTTGTCAATGTTTGAGAAATGGGTATGTTATTGATGAATGCACTATATGGCCAAAGAATATTAAAAGTATCATTGCCGAATATCTAAGCCTAAAGAATTTTCTATTAGATAGATATCTTTAATATATTTTTCTAGCCACCATTTGAGTGATTTGGCTATAAGCAATGTCGTGACTTATAAATGGTGACATGCATAAGATGACTATAATTTTGTTTGACAAGTTGGGGTGACCATTGAGTAGTTGGTGGAAATGAACAACATAGTTAAGTACAATTTAGTTTGGTTTTCGTCCTTAGTTTTACATTAGAAAAAATGAGAATATTGCCCAAGTAAACTATTGATATCTTCTTCAACAGTATGATGGCTTGATGGCCTATCTTAAATTTTCAAGTGTAAATTACCATAAGAAAAAGCATATTTTTGCAAGTATAGATCCTAGATGTGATGTTCTGGATTGACATGTATTTTTTTCCTCGAAATGAGTTATTTCTAATTGTTGCTAATATCTCTGTAACACCTTTTTAAATATTAATTTTAAAACTATTTTGCTTTCTAGTTTGTAATCGGTCTTGGTGCTACTTCAAAACTTTTGACTGTCTATTCTGTGTTGTTAGTTGAATTATGTAGTGTTTGTGAATTCAATGGTAATAATCCATTTGCTTTATATTGTGTCTGCTTTTTTTATTCATTCCTTCTTGTCTAGAGAAGGATTTTTGTTTTTATAGCTTGTTGTCTTTGAAGGTTTGTTTTGATGGCACTCAAAGTGGATGACAATGCATTCTGAATGGGTTTTCATTTGGGATTTAAGGGGTTATTGTAGTTTGATTAAGAGCTAATTTGTGCATTGGTTTTCCAGTCTAGAATGTGTTAAGAATGACACTTTCCTGGGCTTGATTTGGGATGGGAAATGTTCATTTAATTATTCTCTTTGCTTATTGATTCATTATTTGGGTTGTTGATGCTTCACCGCACATGCACTTTGTTTTTCTTCTAAGATAATTTACAGTAAATGAGGTTTCATATGAGGTGTGAGGTTAGGTACGTTTACTGTTCACTTTTTTTATGGAATTTTCATATTAAAACAAGTTCACTTCGAGATTTCATTATTCACTCATTTTTCATTTAATTAACAACTCAGTTATAAATGTGTTGTTAAATTGGTGTGTAGAGCCATAATAGAAGCTATTATTTTCATTCTCATGTCACCATGTAAGAATTATCCATTATAATAGACTATAGATGTTCATTCTAAGATCGATTTGGTTATAATGGCACATACAATATGAAATAAATCAACCTGGATTGTAAGACAAAATCTTCATGTGACAAGAAAAAGAGACAGTCCACCCAACATCCACATCATAATGTGGTTACAACCAAAAACATATGACACCCCTATTGTTTATGGCCTTGAGAATCTTCAGTGCCAAAGCTTCCTGAGTTGCATGCTTCAACCAGGAAGGTTGGCCTACCTAAAAAGGGTTGATTAGGATGTGGTTGATTGCTGCCATATGATTGAGTCTAATTTTCCCCTTCCAACCATGGAGGAATTGAGTACCCATACCTCACATTTGCGCTACTAACCCCTACATTAAGTGGAGGTGTGTGATGAGCATACATATAATTGACACCTCCTCTGGTAGGAATAAGGAAAGTGGGTAAACCCCCATTTTGATAGTGAGGCACTTGAATGTTTATGAGGTCTTGGAATAATGGTGTATTATCTGCAATATTTTCCAATGTGTTTGACATAATCCTGGTTTCATCAGTTGTGCTTGCATCATTTTCAACCATATCGGTCATCCATTGTTCCTTTTCAAGCATTTGTTTAGCCTTTCTTGCTTCCTTTTCCTATCTTTCCATTTTTTTTTGTTGGTACTTCTCTTGTCTTTCTTTCTCTCTTTCAAGCCTTTCATCTGCTCAACGTTGTGCTACAACAATCCTTGTTGCCTTCTTCTACTTGGATAGATCCTTCTTTTTCTGTTTTAATTCTTGAATTTCAAATTTCTTTTTCTTTTTCAAACTCAAATAATAGGTTTATATAGTCTTATGAGGTGAGTACTGTGAACTTCGGCCCAAACAAATACTACCCCGTGTTCCTTACTTTTTTTTCATTAACACTCTCTCCACTGGTAGCTTTAGGAACTGACCAAGTAACTTCTCCACGCCTCCCACCTCCATGTCATTTCTTGGCACTTGCCTTTCAGTATTTGAGGCAACTTATTGAACTATATTGTTACCTTCATCTGATGCCTCATTGTGTGCTTCACATTCTTCCATTGATATATTGTCCACAACAAAATGAAGAGTTTCATTGTTCAATTCTGTTGGTTGTGAAGGCATGTTCATGCTTTGTTCATTGGTTCTTGAGACACTATGTTCATTCAAATTAATCATGGCTTCTGCCTGCCATGATGGTGGTGTTACTTGACTTGGCAATGTCAATTGGTCATTGTTGCTTCCTAGTGCAATATCAGCAGTATCATTTTCAAATACATCTTCATTATCAACTGCATGTTCAACAATGTCATTAACAATATCAGCAACAAAAGTTCCATGTAATTGAGTGTAACAACCCTGGTGAAAATTCCATGTAATGGGACAAGTATTCCAAGATGAATGGTGGGGAAAACATCCTAATGTGTGTTGATTCAGTTTATTATGGCTAAGTAAATTGGCAAAGGAAATGCCTAAGGCTTTGGAAAGGCACGAGGCATTAATTGGCATTTTATTTATGAAAATAATGGAAATTAGAAGAAAAGGGAGGTGAAAGGTCACAGGGTGCATGTGAGGAGGAAGGTGAAGAAAAATAATGGAAAATGAAGAAAATAGAGGCCTCATTAATAAAAATGCTTCCGACGATCAGTGGGCAAGGCTTGATCAGTTCCATTTTGGAGCTCTCTCATTATTATCTCTCTCTCCGATTCTCTTGGATACTTAGAGTTTTCTTGGAGAACTCTTGGAGGGTGTTGCATACTTGGATTTTTGGAGCAAGGAGGCAAAGGAAGAGTAGGAAAGTGCAAGAGGGCATCAATATCAACAATACAACGAGTTTTTCTTGTAGCTATTTAGTTTCATGTATGCTTTCCTCACTATTTTTAGCATGCATGGCACATGCATGCAGTTTATTGGTCATGATATGTCACTACCATGGAGGATTGCCTGGATTGCTAGTGGATTTGCCTAGCCTTGCCATTTCCTAGATAGCCATTGTGTGGTGGGTTTATTTGCCATGTTTTCTGTTTGGTTCTCATGTTTCCTTAGCTTGGGTTGAGCTATTAGCTCCTAGAAGCCTTGGTTCGACAAACGCTATGGAGCCCTGTAATGGTTTGGGTTAAGTTACTAGTCCCATAGCCTTGGTTGGACAAATTCTATGGAGCCTTCGAACAGCTTGGGTTGAGTTACTAGTCCTCAAGCCTTGGTTTGACAAATGCTTTGGAGCCCTTGGTGGGTTGAGTTACTAGTCCTGGAGCCTTGGTTGGACAAATGCTCGAGAGCCCGGTAAAATCTATGGGTTGAGTTACTAGTCCTGGAGCCTCGGTTGGGCAAACGCTTTGGAGCCCGATAGCAACTGTGGGTTGAGTTACTAGTCTTGGGAGCTGGGTTGGAACAAACACTCTGGAGCCCTAGAAGCCTGGGATAGAGACTGATTTGATGTTGGTTTTGTGATTTCCAACCATGAGGTGGAATCACTGTTTGATGGGTTGAGGTGGATAGCGTCTGGAAGCCCTGGATGAGTTTTGATTGATGTGTTCTATGAGATCCCACATTCATGCTTGGAATATGGCACGAGGGTGAATGGTTGAAGAGAGATTTGGCTTAGCCATTCTACGATTGGGTGGAACAGGGAAGTCCCATACCGGGTTTGGATTTTGCATCATTAATGAAAGGTTATCTCTCTTGGTATTTCTATGAGTATTATGATGGATTATATGTTGCGTATATGGTTGTGATTTCATTGATATTTATGTACCTATTATGTTGGTTATGTATGTATTTTATGACAATAATTATGTTTGGCTCTCATCATGTTCTTACTTGTTATTGAATGATCAATGTATCTATGACCTAATGGATGAAATGAAAACTAATGTGATAAGGAGACAATGATTCATAGTGAATCTCAAATAAGTATGAGACCCCTATGCTCACACTTGTTGGTTGCATATTTACTAACTGTTTCACAAAATGTCTGTCGTGGTTAGGCTTGGTTAGGACAAGACCTTCATTAAGTTTTGTGTTACAGGTTTTGCCTTGGTGTCATTTATATTCTTGGAAAGTATCATCAATTTTCGGGCATTGGTTTGGAGACTAGCCCTCAAAAAGTGGCTTAAATCTCATAGTATCTGGCACAAAATTGGCTGATAGAGAATGTAGTCTCTCCCTTGGAGGCATTGTGGGAGAGATTATAGGTTTACAGTCGTATGCATGCTTTTTCATGGGAGCGGCTCTAGGTTTAATTCATGAAAATGCTAGGTTAGCTCAGGGGTTGGGCACCTAGAGTGGTGGATTAGTTCTTGGGGCCCTGAAGCACCTGAGGGAGGTTTGTGTGTTATGTTTCCATCGATTCCATTTCCTTAAGGTTACCTAGGAGGTTGAATCATTTCATAATAGCCTCACATTGTATGTTTACCCCCACTGGCTGGTTGCTTGGGTAGATGTGGGAGGAGGGTGTTACAGAGTGGTATCAGATCGTGGTTGCACTCTCCTTGGGCTGTGTGTTGATCATGCTTTCGTGTTGGTTTCATATATGTTCCTTATGAATGTAGTCGATGTTCTTGTTGCATTTGCATGGTGCTGATCATGGTTGTAGTGATGCCTCCATGTGAAGGTTGAAGTTGTTGTCATGGAGTATGTATTCATGTGTGTATGGTTGATTATGCATTGTTAAGCACGCCAGTGTTCACATGTTATAAAATGCACCTGATATGGTTGTTGTTTTCATACATGCAGTCATGGTTTGTGTAGTTGATATGGTCATGCATTGATGATTGGACTCTATCTAGAATGATGTGTATATGGTTTTATACTCATGTGTTATATGTATATATGAATTTGTTATGCATGTATGTTTTTGGTTATATTTATGCATGAATAGTAGGTAAAATAAGCCTTGTGTAGTCATTATATGCAATTTAGGTCATCATGATCAGGGAAAATTTTAAGAACCACCCTAAATTTATATGTATAATAAATGGGCAAATCCCCATGATACATAGGAAAAATGGGAGGCGATTTTATCAATAATATAATACGTATATATAATTTTTTTTGGCGAATCTCTCACCAGATTATATTATCTTGTAAAGTCATGGTGAATCTTTCACTGAACTATAAAATCTTGTAAGATCTTGGCAAATCTTTCACTGAATAATAAAACATTGTGATGTCTTGGCGAATGTTTTGTTAAAGTATGAAACCATATATGATAATAGGAAAACATATTCATTAAACTGTAATATACTAACATACATGTTTGGAAAAAAGAAACATAATTTTCTCTTCCTACAAACAATGTTGCAAGTTTCAGTGGCCGTGTTTGTCAAGGTTCTTACTGTACACTCTTTCATATCCTTCTATTAGTTTTGATAATATTCCATAGCAAAGTTCTTGTAGGTGTTGATCTTAACCACTTGTTCTGTCAAGGTAGGAGAGATTAATCTTTTCTCTACCACTTTTGTCAAGCTATGAGAGATTAATGTTTGTACAAATTTTGTTTTACTTTTCTCCCAACTTTTGTTTCCTTGAGTGTTTCCATCACTACCTTGTTGATTCCATATCAAACCAATTTCTCAAATGCCAGCCTAACTGTGACAAAGGACTTTCTTGCTTCTACAAATTTGCAGCCTCATTGTAAGGAGAAGTTGTTATATTTGCAAGGGAAATTTATAAACACTTTCATTTGCTCTCCAGGTAGTTTTTAAGCCATCGACCTTCAGGTAGTTCATCCTTCCATATGATATTTGGTCATTACACTCTGTTCTTCAAGAAATATATAAGTTATGAAAGTCATTCTACCATGTCATGAAGTGTTGAATCGAGGGAATCCCATACCCATGAACCTTACCTGTGGTCTTACGATGCAATCTTCTGTTTTGAGTCATTGTGTTAAAGTCCCTCCCCTTCAAGCAGGCTTTATGCAAGTAGGAAAATGAAACAAGCCCCTCTTACTTACCGACCTTCCTTTTCTTACCTTAATTGTTGTATATTATCCAACCAACAAATGGTTCCTACCTTGAATTATGGAGTTTAATATACCAACAATAAAAGATTTATGTAACTCTGGTCCCCACCACCTAAACACCTTATGGCCCAGCACGAATGAAGGCATGTTAAGGATTTCTTCATTAGTCTTCGTAAAGATCATTTCAATTCATATTCATCATGGCTTTTGCTAACCACTCATGTAGGGTCACTTGGATTGGCAATGCAAATTGCTCATTAATGCTTCCCATCACTCGAACACCTTCAATCATATTCATTTCAACAATTTCATTTTGATTAGCATTTGTAAAATTTGTATGTGGTTTTTTTCATCAACAACTACTATTGTTTCTTGAATTGTTCCATCATATTCTTAAGTAGCATTTCCATGTTCATCATCATCACCTAATAGATGATAACATCCTTAAGGTAGACTCAACATGTTTATAAAAAATTTTGCATCTTTATCACGAGGTATTTCAAAAACTTGGCTACAAGCCTCATCATTGGTAAGAGAATCAGAATTGACTAACCAAATTCCATTGCACCTACATTCCACATTAATATTAGAGGGTGTCAAGGTCCTTTCAATAGATATGGTAGCAATTTCAACAGTTTCAAACCTTTTTACCTCTCTCCATGGGTTCTCTGCCATCCAATTTATTCTCTCAAACCTTAAATAATTCTTAAAAGGCCCAAACACACTTCTAGGGGTTGAAAATTATGAGTAATGTATAAGAAGTGCCAACACTATGTATGCCTGTCGTGTTTGCCTCTGTGGTTTGTAAAACTATGTTGTTGTGATGGCCATAAAAAATTAACAAGTATATGTTTGTAAGATAGACGCCTCCAAGTAAAAAGTGGCAAAATGGTATAACCAAATCATAAAAAATTATTTAGTCATCCATGCATTAGGATGTGCAACCACGGATATTCCTTGCTCACAATTCTTGACATGGTTCTTCATATTTTTATTTCCCTAAAACAAATATAGCCTAGACATTGATAAACCAATTGTAATTCCACAACAAAATATAGCTATCCACACTATTGTTAGGAAACACTTTGGCACATTTTCACTCATTCTCTTGGCATTTATCCACATGCCACAATTCCTTCCAACTTGGAGAGGAAACTCATCATAATTGCACATATATTTTGTAAACTATATGAATGATCTTTGTATGCCTTGGATAGAGTGTAATAGAATTTGGTCAGAATTTTAGGGTGTAAATCCATAGCTTTGTCTTTATTTAGGATTTCAATTGTTGATAATGCTAGCTCTTGATATATTTTCTTAACTCCTGCACACCCTGATTTCCCCAAAATCCATCTTTGAATGGACTCAAAGTGGAGCAACGTTAGCCTTAAGTTGTATCAACTCTAGGTCATGGACAATTTCAAGTATCTCCTTACACCAATCAACTATTTCCTATTTTTGTTCAATTAACACTGTAATAACCCATTTCTTCCTCTTCCTTGCATGAGGTATTTAGCCAATAATTTATTTATGCTGGTGAGTTACATATTTTCTCACTACAACTCTTATTAAGCATCCACTGAAGTCAACATCATCAATTTCCTTCAACATATCCTCTTTAGTTTGGCCTTTGTTAACACTAATATTCTTGGTTAAACTTGCACCTTGCACTATAATTCATGCAGAAGCACCACCTTCAACATCTAAATCATATGCTCTTTAGCTTTTATATCATTATGCTCTTCAAAACCTACCGGATTTAACTCCTCATTTGAGGAAGAGTTTTGTAGATGATCAACCCTTCTCACTTGAATTCTTACCCTCACAAGAGCAACACTATTACCTCGTGCATGACAGAAAAAGATTAAACAAACAAATATTGTAGAATAATAGAGGTTGATGTAGTGCATAGAAATAAGGAAAAGAAAAGCTTTAAGGTAAACACAGGTGACAAGAAACAAAAATTTAAAAGGAGAGAATTTATGAAATAGTGTTGATCCCTAACTAAAGATTCATGGTGAGAGAAATGTTTGCAGTGACCTATAGAGGAGTATTTTAAAATGAGTTGAAGAAATGGTGCTTCCATTAATGATGGTTTAGATTTATAATTATCAATTGGAAATCTTGATTGATGAGTCTTAAGAATAAAGATACATTGTATGAAATTCTGATAGTGATCTAGAGAGCAATATTCTAAACTAAGTTTCCGCAATGGTGCTTCCATGAATTATAGATTAAATGTATAACATTCCATTGGAATGTTGAGTGGTGAATGGTCATCGACATGGATTGCATATGCAGAATGATGATATATGTGTCTAGGATTGATTTGATTATGATCTAGGGGCTCTTAGTTTCTCCTAGCCAATGCTGGTGCTTCTAAAAAGTTTAATGGCCCTGGTAGATTGATTTGATTAATGGTCATTTGAAAAGAGTTGAATAAGTTACTCCTTTGCATTATAGATTTCAAAGTTAGGAGTGGGTCATGGAAAGCATTGAATGATAAGCATTACCTATTCATGTTTGATAAAATTCACAAGGGGAAAGAAGCATTGGGCTCTATATGGACTTGAGGTTATACATATTGGAACATCATTTACTGCAAACATTCTCCAACAATCAACCTCTCTGTCAGATGTGATAGGTAATCTGTACATCAAAATTGAACCTTGTTGGACTAAACATTTGATGGTTCTTAATGTCTAAGGATTTGAAGTGTCTTTATGTTAGAGCATTTAAAGATGTGTTTGGACATGATGTTTTGTATGGTAGTGAACTAAGAGTCACTTTCTAGACAATTCTATGCCTAGTGATTTTATGAACTTTTTTTAAACTTGTGAGCATTCTTCATGATTTTAATACCACTTTTATAATGTGTTATCGGTGTACTATGTTTTTATTTGTTATAGCTTCAAAAGTCAAGTTCTATCTCCACTATTGGTCCCCATTCCACTACTGGCTTCACTCCCCTAGTTTATCACTTGCTCCAGAATCACAAACTCATGAGGCATTGATTACAATTGAATAGAACCAATGAGAACTTGACAATAATATCAATGGAGTTGCAACAGTAAAAAAAGATAATTAGGTCAGTATATCAAGAAAATACATTAAGCGTGCAATAATGCTTGCGAGAATGATCTCCATTACAACAGGAACAACTGGGGATCATGACATCAAATACAAAAAGATTCAAAGCATTGATCAACAAGAGGTGCTGCTTAAGAATAATGTATTACCCCACAAACAACACCTCATGTTTAATTTCAAATGTATTATTACACCACAAACAACACCTCATGTTTAATTTCAAATGTATTACAATGAACAACAGAGGAACTTCCAACATAAAATCCCAAGAATCAAATACATGCATAACCCAGCAGGGACTTCTGTGTTTTGGCAGCGGAGTAATGAAAAATAATCCAGACTGAAAAAAAAAAATGTTATCTTTTGATGAATGACATATCACAATAGTTGTGTAGGAATTAAAGCAAATCATGCACAATCACCACCTTATCAGAAAAATCAGAGTAGCTGATCAAAAGCAAAAAACTCTCAATTTTGCAGTCTGCACCAAAAAAAACAAGCACAAGAATTTGAGATGATGACTAGACACAGGAAAATCATGGCTGCTATGCAATAATCGAGTTTCCTAAATAATGTTACCTTATTCGACCAATAATACTCAAACCACAAAAGTACATTCTACCATCTCTGAAAGAGTCAAGTTGGAATGTACATGCAGATGGAAGTTTCTCATTAAAACACCATTACTATTTAATAAACCACCACGGTTGTAGTCGAATTTCAATCTTGATCTTCGACACTTGACCTAATGAAACCTGAGCTAATAAAATCATATTACTTTATGCCATCCAAGACACAACAACAAAAGTTTTATATTTTGCCATTTTCGAGAGAGCCTAGCTAGGATGTATATGTAGATAAAATTTTTGCATTGAGAAAGAAATTATTACTAATTCAAAACATGCCAAGTTTTTACCTGTAACCTGAAACTCAATCATGATGTTCAAAACCTTAGTTAATGGAAACATCCAAATACACCATGCCCACCATTCACAAAAGATTTTACATCCTGCTAATTCAAGGAGAGATTAGTTGGAATATATGTATATGAAAATGAAAGTTCACCAAGGTATAGAAGCAGTTACTCATATGTTTCACAATCCCAATTTGGCAAACTCCCATTATTCTTTTTAGCACTTCCAACTGAAAACAATCTCTAGCAATGTGAGACTGCACTCACTATAATTTGTGCTACTTTGAACATGCAGTTGGTTGAAAGGCCTTGCATTTGGTGGTCACAAAAAAATTTGAGCATTCAAGAGAACATTTTGAAACAAAACTTAACCCATGTTCATCATTTAGATACTAAAATTCCATTGAATAATACCCTCTCCTATTAATACAATTAAGACCAGAAGACTATTAAATCAAAAGCTAAAGAATGTTGTCAACAGGGTCTTACCTGGTGAGTGAAAGAGGGGTGTTGTTATCACGCCCATTGGGGTTCAACTCCCCCAAGTGACATGTTCACCTCTTGTGGATTGGCATACCTCCACAAGGGGGTGCTTATTGTGTATGGCACCAGTTACAAGTCCTATGCCATTTTGGAAAAATAGATACCACCCAGTCATGGTATATTTTACAATCCTCAGGCACATCACATCGCGTCTCATAGCCTTAATCCAACAATCCTTGCACTTTTTCTTCACCCAATAAAACTCCATAACAAATTATATATACACTTGTTTGGAATAAGTGAATCCAATAGTATTTGGATCAAATAATCCACTTATTTTTTGTGTTTTTGGATGTCAAATTTGTGTCTATATACTTTGCATTCCTCTGTCCTATAGACTAAATGAGAGCTTGATTCTATAGAATCAATAAACTCAGGATGTAGCTTCCTAATAGTGTAAGTCCCAATCGATCTAATATACTGACTAATACTAATATAATTCAAAACAGTAAGAGTAGTCAACCAGTCAAATGAAACACAGACAGGGTGTGTAAAGTGGTAAATTCAGTAATCAAACCCTGTGTAAATACCTACTCAAGCTATGTCAATTCTATCTATAAACCATGGATAGGGTGGTAAATTCATTCTATAAAGGGTGTGTACAATAAATGTAACAGTAGCACTTTCTTTCTATTTATTCCTACCTAAGTATTTATGCCTACTATTCCTATTACTTAGTCCTAACCAATAGAAGAGAGTCTAAATAACTGCTCAGGAAAATGAAGGATTGAAAGGGTGTACCATACAAATTATGTAGACTTTTTTTGCCAATAAATAAAATAGAAAACTCAACATCCATCACACCAAAACAGAATTTGTATGCTTATACTGGGAAAGCACATAAATTCAAGAAAAATATAGATCTCAACATGGTTCATTGCTATAATCTACAAATGGGACCAATTCTTTCCATCCTATGTGAGATGATGAATGTAACAATAAAATCTCAGAAGACCAATTGATTGCAAATGTGTGTATGTTGGGTTGTGTTATATTCTTTCCACGAATAGCCCATGTAGTTAACCGGGGGGTTAGAGGGGGGGTGGAGCCCCCCCTTTGTTGCATCGATTGCGTAGCTGGGGGGGTCACAGGGGGTTTGAGGGGTGTAGGTAACCCCCCTCTATGGGGTCCGGGGCAGTATCCCAGAAAATTTTACTTTTTGGACCCTATATTAGGTTGGGCGGACCTACCTATGGTTTTGTGCATGCTTTTTGCACATGGTTTTGGGCGCGATGGTTTTCGGTACATGGTTTTGGACACAATGATTTTCGGTCCATGGGATTGGATGCTTCAGAATGTATAAATATGTATTGTAACATTGAAAGGAATATAATGAAAAATCAAGCTCGTAGTCCTAATTTTGGGATCCAAGGGAAAATCTCTATGTATATGTGTTTTATGTGTTATGCTCTCGCATTGTTTATTTTCTGTGTTTTTTAGAATTCGTATGCAGGTAATTTCTGTATGGGGTTAAAAACTACATTTGGTATCAGAGCTATTTTGGCTTCAAGGGGACGCCTTTGTTTCTGAGGGGTTTCGCTCGGGCCGGTGGTAGACCTTGTTCAGTGGGAGATCTGTGAGATTGATTCTAGTGGTGAAAGAAGATGGCGAGCAGCGGAAAGATAGAGATCGAGAAATTTAATAGTCAGAGTTTTGAGTTGTGGAAACTCAATATGGAGGATCTGTTGGTGGATAAAAATCAATGGATCACGGTAGATCTGGGTACTAAACCAACCAGAGTATCCAATGAAGAATGGAAGAATTTGGATCGGAAGGCAAAGAGCACAATACGATTGTGTGTCTCAGATTCAATATTGTTGAATGTATCAGGGGAAGCTACGGTGAAGGCTTTGTGAGACATGTTAGGGACTTTGTACCATTCTAAGTCTCTGGTGAATAAACTGTTCCTATGGAAAAAGCTGTATAACCTAAGGATGAAAGATGGAGACTCGGTGACAGAGCATCTGAATACATTTAATACTGTGGTAAGTCAGTTATTATCTGTTGATATTAAAATTTTAGATGAAGATAAGTGCATCATTTTGTTGTGTTCTCTACCAAATTCATGGGATAGTCTGGTTATTGCAATAGGTAGCAATGCAACTGCCTTTCATTTTGATGAAATAATCTCATCCTTATTGACGGAGGAGATGAGACAGAAAAATATGGAGAGCTAGAATGGTGATGCCTTGTCTGTACGAGGACGGTCCCAGAACATAAACAAAAATAAGTCATCGAGTGGGAGATCTAAATCTAGAGGGAGATCTAAATCTCCAGGTAAACCTGTAAAGGTGGTTTGCTGGAAATGTGGAAAGGAAGGGCACTAAAAAAGGGATTGTAAATCTAAAGCTCCTGACAAAGGAAAGGGATTTGATGATGCTCCTTCTGTAGAGGCGAAAACCACCTCAGATGAAGGTGGGGATGTGTACTTCGCTTCTTCAAGTACACATGTAGATCATGAGGCATGGTTGATTGACTCAGGTGCACCCTTTCACTTCACTTCCCATAGAGAGTGGTTCTGCGAGTATGAGAAATACGATGGTGGTGATGTCTTCTTAGGGGATGATAGGAAGGCTAGAATCGTTGGTCGCGGAAAAGTAAAGTTGAAGTTGCAAGGTGGAAAGGTTAGAGCACTTCCGGGTGTTCTGCATATTCCTGCATTGGCCAAAAATCTAATTTCTGTAAGGAAGCTGGATGATGCAGGTGTAAAAACAACATTCGAGAAGGATACCTATAAGATGGTTTGGGGAGCACTGGTACTGATGCGGGGAGTTCGGATTGGAACTCCGTACAAGCTGCAAGGTAGCATTGTTGTTGATGGGTGCAACAACTCTGTGGTTCTTGAAAGTGTAGCAGAAAATCTAGTGGTCTCTGGAGAGAAGACCATGCTGTGGCATCAAAGTCTTGGACATATTGGAGAGAAGGGCCTTCGAATACTTCATGGTAAAGGTATGGTAGAAGGTGTGAGTAATATCTCTCTGGATTTTGATTTCTGTGAAAATTGTGCATATGGGAAGCAGAATCGGGTGAGTTTCCCCTCTGGTGGTAAGAGGGAGAAACATATATTAGAACTTGTGCATAGTGATGTGTTTGGAACTGTGAAGGTTCCATCACTAGGTAAGTCTATGTACTATGTATCATTTATAGACAACTTCTCAAGGAATACATGGATATATTTCCTTAAGAAGAAATCTGAAGTCTTTGACAGGTTTAAAGAATTTAAGGCTCTGGTGGAAAACTAAACAGAGAAGAAGATAAAGGTGTTGAGAATAGATAACGGTGGAGAGTTTTGCAGTAAGGAATTTGAAGAATTCTGTAAGAAGTGTGGTATAGCGCAACAGAAGACTACTCCATACACACCTGAGCAAAATGGAGTTGTAGAAAGAATGAACAAGACGTTGGTGCCGAGTTAGGACAGGAATTCTAGGTAGAGGCGGTGGAGGCAGCATGTTACTTGGTCAACAGATCACCTTCATCAGCGTTGGAGGATAAGACTCCACAAGAGGTATTCAATTCAGATATATACATATTTAAAAGATGTCCATGTCTTGCAGAAAGAAAACAAATGAAATTTTTAGCTGTTCATGACCCATTTAAGCATAGCAGATTTATTTCCTTTTACTGTTTAACACACTAAAACGAATTTGTTCTATAAAATAAATCAACCACAGATGCAAAAGAAGTTGATAAAGCAGTTCACCCCTCCTGGGCTACATCTGCTGGGTCCAAAGCTCCCAAATGGGCCTGTCCTTGTTTTAATTAAATGCTCAAATTGAATATACAGCTGAATAGAAGCATCTATAGGTGGAATAGATGGTAAAAACGGATTCATAACACTTGAATCCTTCAGGATTGACTACTGGTTCACCTCAAATGGATACCTGCAACCCTATACAGTCTTTCCAATACTAGGCCCTAGTGGCTCCTAGAATTTCCACGGCTCAAAAACCTCTGAAAATGACCTCAAATGGCTGTAAGACCTACACCAATGGCTTCATAAGGTCGAAAATACCCAAAATAATAAAAAAATTCGTCCAAAACCGCCTTTCCTAGCCAAGGTTATGGCCCATTAAAGATTTCCTCCAGTTTGGCCTAAAAAAACTCCAGCTAACTGTAGTTACGGCCAGATAGGCCCGCCAAATATGGAGCGGCTGCCAAATTTGGCGCGCTCCGCCAAATATTCCGCCATGCTAACTGCAGTTAATAAATACATGTGAACGGATTTGTGGGGCGGCGGTTAGGCGCCTCGGATTTTGTGCTCGGTGGTTAAAGGTTTGGCCCACGGTTTTTGGGCTGTGGTCACATGGTATGGGGGGGCTGGCCCCCTTGGGGCCCCGCCAAAACAAATTCAAACCTTATAAAATTTTCCGCCGCTTTTACAACGCAACTCATAGCACTGGCCTATTGGTAAGTCTGTTCATTAGCACATGGGAGGTCCCGTGTTCAAAACTTGCCAATGCCAAAACTTTTAAATATGCGCCCATAGGATATGATGATGTCATCCTTGGCCACATGGCGGCCTCTGGGCCTGCCACGTGGCATCTCGTGATTGGCTGCCCAAAAGGAATATTCTATGGAATATTCTTTTTTTATTTTTTTTTTGAAAAATTCAAAATTCCAATGTTACTGAGAAATTCTTCTTTTTGCCATAACTTTCTCATACGGTGACCATTTTTCGAACCGTTTACAGCACCGGAATCAGGAAGACGAAAAATTTCCAGTCATTCAACTTTGAACCAGTTCTGAGCATTTTAAATTTTGAGCATTTTACGACACTTAGGACATGAGCACCTGATCACACCTCCCCATTGGGAAGCTTTTGGACCCCAAAAGCCTTCAACTACCTGTTAAAGAGGTGAGGGTACTACTCCCTCACTCTGTCCACCTCCATCCACTTTGCCTTGTTCGGTTTGCTGCCTTTGAAACCAACCCGAACATAATCTACACTGCCCCTCCTTGAAGTGCATGTCCTTCTGTCAAGGATTGTATCTTCTTTCAGCTCATCTAAGAATTCTGGCGAGAAATCTTCTATAGATGGTAGCTGAACAACACTTTCATGATCAACAATCAAAGGAGGTTCATACAAACGTAAGTTCTCCACATTGACAACAGAATACATTTACATGTAGGAAGGCAAATCTAATTGAAAAGCATTATTTCCAACCTTCTTGAGGATTTTGAATGGACCATAACGAATAGGCTTCAGCTTTTTACCTTCTCCTTGCATCCTTTCCTTACTAATGTACAGCCATACCTCATCCCCTTCTTGAAACTTGTGATCGACTCTATGCTTGTCGTGTCTTTCCTTGTACTTGCCTTGACTCTTCTCAAGATGTTCTTGAATTTGCTGATGTATTTGCTGAATTCTTTCAATGAATGAATGAGATTTGTCAATATCACTATGTCCCTCAATGGCAACATCTTTCTCAAGAATGAAATCAAGAGGTGATTTTGGCAAGTAACCAAAACAAGCTTCAAACGGTGAGGTGTTTGTGGAAGAGTGCTTGGCACGATTGTAAGCATGTTGTATGTAGTGCAAGTGTTCATCCCATAGCTTGGGATGCTTGCTGCAATATCCTCTCAAGAGGTGCACAATGGTTCTGTTCACAACTTCAGTTTGTCCATCTGTTTGCGAATGGAAAGCAGTACTTTTCTTCAACTTTGTGTCCATCATCTCCCATAGGTTGGACCAAAAATTCCCCACAAATCTGGAATCCCTGTCACTAATAATGGAAGTAGGAAAACCAAAGTGAATCCATACATGATGAAAAAATAATTCAGCAGTTTGTTCAACAGTTATAGTTTTCTTACAAGGCATAAGTATACACATTTTGCTGAAACGATCAACTACTACATCTAAATAATGATGCTGCTTTCTAGATTTTGGCAAACCTCCTACAAAATCCATAGAGATCCTCTCCCATGGTCTAGAAGGTACCGACAAAGGAGTATACAAACCAAGCTTCCTATTACTAGGCTTGCTTGTAGCACATAATGAACATCCTCTTGTGAACCTTGAAACAAAATCTACCATGCGAGGCCAATAGCAATACCTCTGTAGATGTGCAACCGTATTGCTTACCCCAAAATGGCCAGCAATAAGAGAAGAATGAGCTTCTCTTATGACATTTATTCTCTCCCCTTGTGGTATACACAGCTTGCCCAAATGAAACAGCAAATTGTTATGCATGTGATAGTCATTTTCCTCTACATGATTCCCTTTACTCAAGTTAGCATACACATCTTTGAAGTCATCATCAGATGCATATTGTTCTATGTAACTATCATGTACAATGGAATCATTCTTAAGTAAAGTAACAACACCAATAATAGGCCTTGAAAGCATATCAACAACCTTATTCAAGGTACCTTTCTTGTTCCTTATTACCAAATGGAACTGTTACAAAAAGCCCATCCATCTGAAGTGTCGTGACTGTTGTAACTTGCTTTGTGATTGCAAGTACTGTAAGGGCTGATGGTCGGTATGTATAATAGTTTCTTTGCCCATCAAATAGTGTTTCCACTTTTTGACGCTTTGTACCAATGCATACAACTCCTTATCATATGTAGGATAATTTACAACAGCACCATTAAAAGTTTCAGAATGAAAAGCAATAGGCTTACCATGCTGTAGAAGAACTGCACCCATGGCATAATCACTAGCATCGGTTTGTATCTCAAATGGCTGTCTCAAATCTGGTAATGCAAGGACCGGAGCTGAACTAATCTTCTCTTTCAAAGATTCGAAAGCTTTTTTCTGCTTGCCTCCCCATTGGAAAGCATGCTTCACACTTGTCACTGCATGCATAGGAGCTGCTATAGAAGAGAAGTTAGAGATAAACTTCCTCCAATATTGAGCTGCACCAAAAAAACTTCTTACCTCTCTTATGGATTTGGGAGTAGGCCAATTCGCAATAGCCTCTATTTTAGCAGGATCTATTCTCAAAGCACCTCCTCCTACTATGTGTCCCAAATAAACCAAAGAAGTCTTTCCAAATTCACACTTTGACATTTTAAAAAATAACTGATTCTTCTTCAAAACATCAAGTACTTTCCTAACATGCATGACATGATCTTCTCTAGACTTGCTAAAAATTAAGATGTCATCTAAGTAGACAATAATGAAATCATCAAGAAAAGGACACAAGACATCATCCATTACCCGCATGAAAGTTGCAGGTGCATTGCACAAACCAAACGGCATTACAAGCCACTCAAAGAGTCCTTGTTTGGTTTTAAAGGCTGTCTTCCAAATGTCACTTTCTTCAATTCTTACTTGATGATATCCACTGCGCAAGTCTAACTTAGTGAAATATCGAGCATCTTTCAGCTGGTCTAGCAAATCATCTATCCTTGGGAGTGGGTAACGATTCTTTACCGTTATCTTGTTCAAGGTCCTGAAATCAACACACATACGCCAAGTGCCATCTTTCTTTGGAATCAATACAATCGGTGACCCACATGGCGAAGTACTTGGCCTTATGAAACCCTTGTCCAACAAGTCCTTGATTTGCTTCTTTATTTCAGCATTCTCCATAATAAACATGCGGTACATGCCTATGTTTGGAAGAGGACAATCTGGATGCAAATGGATTTCATGCTGAATCTCCCTCTTAGGAGGCAAACCTGTTGGCTCCTGAAACATCTCATGATATGCATCAACTACATCATATAGTTATGACTTAAGTTTTGGATCACAATTGTCAAATGAATCATGATTCACATCAACCTTGGGCTTAATCATAAGAAGAACAAAATTCTTACTTGAATTGACCAGCCTTTTTACCTGTCCTGCTTTCACCATTGCTATATTTGTCTTCTTGCGATGAGCTCTAACAATGAACTCCTTGCCATCTTTGAAAAGATGATATTTGTTTTCATGGCGATGAAAGATAGCTTTCCTGTCAAACAAGTAAGGACTTCCCAAAACAATTCCTGCTATATCAAAAGGTACCACATCAAGTTCAACCGTGTCAATAAAATGTGCAGTAATTGCAAAGCGCAATGTGCACTTCCTTGAAACTTGTAAATTTGCATCCTTGCAAATCCATCCAAGTGGATATGGCTTCGGATGTGGAACGGTCTCAAGTTTAAGCTGCTTGACCAAGTCCTCTGATATAAGGTTTGCTTGTGACCCACTATTAAAAAGTGTGTCAATTTTAGTATGTCTTGAAATCACCCTCACATGAAACAGTTCAATTCTTTCTTCCTCATTAGGAGCTTGTACATGACAGTTTGAGGTACTAGTGCTGGCTTGAGTTTCAATTTCTTTTCCCTTCAAGTTTTTCAAACCCATGGCTGCAATTTTGGTTTCATCACCTGAATCATCCCCTAAATCCTGTGGTGTAGATATAGTAGCAGCAGTTTTTTGTTTCCCTTTGGATTTGTTAGATTGAGGTCTTTTTTCAGGATGTAATTTCCAACAGTTTTTCTCCTCATGACCTGGTTTAGAACAGTGTTTACATATCACTTTCTCACTCTCCTGTTTGACAGATGCATTCTTTTTGCCCTTTCCCTTGGAGGTTTTCTCTTTGTTTTTCCCCTTGGGGGGCTTGTTTCTACCCTCTTCAAATGTGTTTTTTCCCCTTACCTCTAAATGGGTAGCTTGGACACAAACCTCGTCCAGGCTAGTAGGGTTAAACATCAAGATGGTGTGTCTAAGGTAGCTATGCAAGCCACCAATGTATTTCACCAAGGTTTCCTGGGTCTGTAAATCTACCCCTAACAAGAGAGCTCTTCTCCTGAATTCTTGGGTGTAGTCTTGGACACTCTGACCCTTAAGTTGTCTGAAATTTTGCCAGTTCATAATGGCTTTCTACATGTGAGCAAGAGGATAAAACTGTTTTTTAATGGCTAACAGAAATTTAGGCCATGTTAAGGGAACCTTACCAAATTTCTTGATCTCCTCTTTAGTCTTGGCCTCCCACCAGACCAATGCTGCTCCATCCATTCTCAAAGAAGCCAACTGAATCTTGGTGGCATCATCATGCATATTCTGGATCCTCAAGTAAACTTCCAATTGCCTAATCTAGTTGTCAATCTTTTCTGCATTCACTTCACCATTAAACATAGGTAATTCGAAGTTTACATCAAGCTTCAAAAAAGGACTTTTTCCAGAGGATCTATGCTTATGCACAGAAGAAGAAGACGAGGATGAAGAGGAAGAAGGTGATGATGGGGGTGGTGGATCACCATTACCTCCATGTCCTTTCTTGGAATGATCATCATCCTTCTTACCTCCTGAAGAGCCCTCTCCTTCATGTGGATGTTTGGACCCTTCTCCAGCCAATTTCTCATTTCTTTCTCGGTACAATATCCTCACCATTTCAGTGAGGTCCAAGAAAGCCTTTCTGAAGACCGTTTCTTCTTCTTTTGGATCCATGTCTGCAGGAATTTCTCCTTCATGTGCAGACATTCTTGAAGCTTCTGCTGCGACTCTTGAGGGTGAAATTGAAGGTGGAGGTGATGGCTCTCTGGCCTTCCTTGACTGAGGATTCTCTCGTTCTCTAGTCAACCGTCCTTTCCCTCTTTTAAGTTTCAACTTGGTAAGCATCAATACTTGCAAGATAGTTAGAAGATCTTTGCACAAAAAAATCAAAAGACAACTACACCAGAGATTGACTGAAAGAGCATTTATCTACTTTGCAATTGTATAAAAAGAGCTTTTCGAAGGCTTCCTGGCTCGTTTCAGGCTCTGTCTATAGCTTTATTTGACTGCTTTTGATACAAAGAAACAACAACATAGCTCTGATACCAACTTGATCTGAATTTGAAACTACTTGTAAATGGTTTGCAAGGTATTCAATTCAGATATATACATATTTAAAAGATGTCCATGTCTTGCAGAAAGAAAACAAATGAAATTTTCAGCTGTTCATGACCCATTTAAGCATAGCAGATTTATTTCCTTTTACTGTTTAACACACTAAAATGATTTTGTTCTGAAAAATAAATCAACCATAGATGCAAAAGAAGTTGATAAAGCAGTTCACCCCTCCTGGGCTACGTCTGCTGGGTCCAAAGCTCCCAAATGGGCCTGTCCTTGTTTTAATTAAATGCTCAAATTGAATATATAGCTAAATAGAAGCATCTACAGGTGGAACAGATGGTAAAAATGGATTCAGAACACTTGAATCCTTCAGGATTGACTATTGGTTCACCTCAAATGGATACCTGCAACCCTATACAGTCTTTCCAATACTAGGCCCTAGTGGCTCCTAGAACTTCCACGGCTCCAAAACCTCTACAAATGACCTCAGATGGCTGTAAGACCTACACCAATGGCTTCAGAAGGTCGAAAATACCCAAAATAAAAAAAAAAATTGTCCAAAACCGCCTTTCCTAGCCAAAGTTATGGCCCATTAAAGATTTCCTCCAGTTTGGCCTAAAAAAACTCCAGCTAACTGTAGTTACGGCCAGATAGGCCCGCCAAATATGGAGCGGCCGCCAAATTTGGCGCGCTCCGCCAAATATTCCGCCATGCTAACTGCAGTTAATAAATACATGTGAACGGATTTGTGGGGCGGCGGTTAGGCGCCTCGGATTTTGTGCCCGGCGGTTAAAGGTTTGGCCCATGGTTTTTGGGCTGTGGTCACATGGTATGGGGGGGCTGGCCCCCTTGGGGCCCCGCCAAAACAAATTCAAACCTTATAAAATTTTCCGCCGCTTTTACAACGCAACTCATAGTGCTGGCGCATTGGTAAGTCTGTTCATTAGCACATGGGAGGTCCCGTGTTCAAAACTTGCCAATGCCAAAAATTTTAAATATGCGCCCATAGGATATGATGATGTCATCCTTGGCCACGTGGCAGCCTCCGGGCCTGCCATGTGGCATCTTGTGATTGGCTGTCCAAAAGGAATATTCCCTAGAATATTCCAAGGAATATTATGTGGAATATTCTTTTTTTAATTTTTTTTTTGAAAAATTCAAAATTCCAATGTTACTGAGAAATTCTTCTTTTTGCCATAACTTTCTCATACGGCGACCGTTTTTCGAACCATTTGCGGCGCCGGAATCAGGAAGACGAAAAATTTCCAGTCGTTCAACTTTGAACCAGTTCTGAGCATTTTAAATTTTGAGCATTTTACGACACTTAGGACATGAGCACCTGATCAATTTGGATGTGATGCATATGTACATGTTCCAAAGGAGAAACAAACCAAGTTGGATAGTAAATCTGAAAAGTGCATCTTTATTGGGTATAAGGATGGTCTAAAGGGTTATAAGCTTTGGAACCTAGTAACAAGGAAGGTTTGTACAACCGAGATGTGGTGTTCAGAGAGGTAAAAGATGTTATTAAACATGAAGTCCAACCAAAGGAACCTGAGAAGATAGAGTTTGAGCTTAAGGAGGAAGAATAAGACTCTACAACAGAGGAGGAATCAGAAGATGAAGAGCCACAAACTTTGGGTGTGAGAAGATTAGTTCAAGAAAGAAGGAAGCCAGAAACGTATAGTCCATCTGCTTTCAGTTCAAATTTTTCTTTATCTATTACTGACGATGATCCTAGAATTGTGAAGGAAGTAGTAGATTCAGAGGATGGCAAACTCCGGAAAGAGGCCATGGTTGATGAAATGGCATCTTTACACAAAAATGAGGCTTGGGATCTGGTGGAGTTGCCGGCTAGAAATAAACCCATTGGTAGCAAATGGGTGTTCAAGAAGAAGAAAAATGCAGAAGGAAAGGTGGAGAAATACAAAGCTCGGTTGGTAGTGTTATCACCCCAAGAAACTCTCCTAGGTTGTATCTCAAAGATGCTCGGGAACATTACAAACTCAACAAAATTTTGGAACTGGATGAATGGAAGGAATGATGCATATTCAAGCTAGATAACCACTTCTACTATGCTTAACTCTAGACATGGGTGAACACCCCCAGACTACAAGGCTTTAGACCACCAATTACTTACAGTTTGAGGATTAAGTGAACATGGAGAATACTAACCACACCAGCAGATGCACAAGATCATGTGATGGCTGGCTGCAACCAGTAAAGAGGCCTGCAAATCTATTTCCTAATTCACAGATAGGATGACAGCACTCTGGCATTAAGTAAAGAGAAACCTGCATAACACATTCAATGATACATACTAGACTTCAACACAGAGGTGGGATGACAACCCCTCTAATGCTAAAAATAAAGAGCACATGAACAAATGCATAACAGGCACAACCTAGAATAGAGCAGAAATGGAAAGTGAGCAATTAACAGCAAAAGAAGCTTGTATTAGCTGAAAATGAAGACCAGACACTGCAAGTATTACAGTAGTTATAGTTTCCAGAAGTTGAACCTTACATCAAAACAACAACCATCAACCCTTATTACATTTGTGTTGTGGGTCTATATAGAGTTTCTTTGCAAAAATGCTCTGTTATTCTATGCGTGGAGGGGTCATAATGGACCACCAACCACATTAACTATCTAAAATGGGCCTCTGCTATGATTTGGTGCTTCAATGAATGAATTTGACATTCTCTCGTACTCTGTTGTTCTCCTCGAACAGGTGGAGTGTAGTATAGAAGAAATTCCATGACTGATAAATGCTTGTAACTGCTTGAGGCACGTCCTTTTATTTTCGACCACTCTATTCCTTGAATACAGTGGGTGAAGATGGAATGCTCTGGGTACTGGTAGGTGATCGCCTTCGTCCTTTGGGAGCACAAAACCATCAAAGGTGGCATACTGCATGGCGAAGGGAAGATCTGGTCAGCGAAGCAGGATTGGCCGTCGGACCGCGCAGATCGACGGTGGAGATGGTTTTGCAGGAGGAATCGGGCGGAAGCGGGAGCGGACGGTCGTGAGCCGTTGGATATGGACGCGGTGAATCTGACGGTCATCGGGCGGGAAAGGTGCGAGGGGTTTAATGAGCGGGGAAGGTGGTTTAGGTGGCGGGTGGTATTCCCCGCACTGCTTTTTGGAGATGGGTGGTATTTGTACAAAGGAGCGCGATCGCAATCAGTGGGTGACGCGTGGCAGGTGTGACGGGGGGGAAACCGCTTTCCCCGCGGGTAGTTCGTGGGGTCGGGAGTAGCGTATGTCGTTGGATTGCGAGGTGGAGGATCAGATGGCGGGGATTAACTTCACATGCTTTTTGACTGATGTGACAGGGAAAGACTTTGCGGGTAGCGCTTTTTGCAATGGCGCGCGCGGTTATATGGGTTTAAAACCTTAGCGCTGAGGTGCTTGACAAAAAAGGGGCTTACACAGGGTTTGAGGGGCAAAACGGAGGTAGTAGAGTTTATAAGAGCATAAGCGGAGTGAAGGGGAATGGGCGGGATGGCTGCTGCAAATCCCCTTTTGATCATAGACAACCCGATCAGGCCTGCATTTGACGTTCAAATGTTGAAATAAATAGCAGAGATAACACTGGCTCCTTCTAGGGATGAGATCCTCCCTGTGAGGTCTCAAGAACCTGCAGATCAATGCCTTCTTGATGAAAACAAATTAAAAAAATTCCTAGTGTTCCATTGGGCATGGAGTCTGACCGAACCTACACTAAGACTGCTAAAATCAAATATTTACAATTTTAAGGCCAAAATACCTTAAATCACATAAATTTTCAGAAAACGCCCATTAACTGGGCCATCAAAAACTGCCTCTCCTCCCATACTTTTCAGTATGAAGGTGTTGTTCCCTTGAATCTGAGAAATGATAAAAGGCCCTGTCCAGAAAGCATCAAACTTCCCATGATTGCCTTTCTTTTCCTTTAGTGCATCCCACTTCAGAACCAAGTCTCCAACCTGAAAATTATCTGCTTTTGTCCCTTTGTCAAAAGCTTCCTTGATCTTTTTCTGATGTGCTGCAGCCTTTTCAACCAGCTGTTCTCGGATTTGATGTACCTCTGCCAAATCAGTGATCCTTCGTGCCATGTCTTCTTCCTCATTCTGTTCTTCTTGCAGGAATTTTTCCACAGGGAGAGTTAACTGAATTGGGAATACAGCTTCAGTGCCATACACCAACGTGAATGGAGAATTCCCTATGGATTTCTTAATGGTCACTCTATCAGCCCACAGTGCATACTTGAGCTTAGAATCCCAATTCTTTTTATTGTCTTCCAACAGCCTTTTAATAATCCTTATCAGGCTTTTGTTAGAGGATTCTGCTAGACCATTGCCTTGAGGGTAGTATGAGGTGGAATGAACCAGTTTAATACCCATTGAATTGCACATATCCACCAATTCTTTTGCTCTGAAGGCTGCTGCATTGTCTGTGACTAATTTATGTGGACAACCAAATCTGGTAAAGATATTCTCTGTCAAAAACTTCATGACCACATTATGATCAGCCTTCCTGGTAGGGATTGCTTCAATCCACTTAGTAAAATAATCAGTGGCTACTAATATCCATCTGTGCTGGCCACTAGAATGTGGATTGATCTCTCCAATGAAATCCAAGCCCCACTGCTGAAAAGGTCCTTTTGCATGTATTGGTTTCAAGGGCAAGGACTTCAATTGTTGCCTTCCTTCAAATCTTTGGCACCTGTCACAAGATTTAACAAATGAAAATACATCAGAAAATAAGGAGGGCCAGTAATATCCAGCTCTGAGGATTTTATGGGCTGTAGTCTTCCAATAATGGTGTCCTCCACACATGCTGGAATGAAATTGCTGCATAACCTCCATTGATTGTTCTTTGTCCAGACACCTCAAAAGCATTTCAGATGGGTCCCTCCAATAGAGAAGCAGATTTTCATTAATGCAATATTTAGCTGCCCTAAGCTTTAGAGTTCTGGCTTGACTTGTGCTTAAGCCTGGAGGGATTTCTAGCTTCAGCAAGAATTTAACTATTGCAGAATACCAATCACAACAAGCTAGATTTTAGGCCACTGACTGCTTTCTCTCCTGGCAGATGCACCCTTCTTCTTTTGCCTGACCATTTTCTGCAATTGTGCCCATGAAATGTATGTCCAATGTTCTGCAATTTTCTTCAGCTAACAACCTAGCAAGACCCTGACCTCTGACAAGTTTGGTGGGCTTCAGTTCTATATTAAATTCAATTAGCTTTGCAATCCATTTAGCCCTTCTTCCATCAGCATCAGGTTGTGTTAAGACATCTTTTATTGCAGCATAAGGTACATATGCAATTATCTTGGAATACAGAATGTAAACTCTGAAAGTTTTCAAGGATTTGATAAGAGCATATGCTTGTTTTTCAATAATGTCATACCTTAGTTCAGCATCCCTTAAGTTTTTGCTGAAAAATGCCACTAGATGCTCTGAGCTTTCTTCATCTGCTTGTAATAAAACTGTTGCAATGGTGTCTTCAGAGGCAAATGAAAATATATGGAACTCCTTGCTATAATATGGACTTATTAAAGTGGGAGCCTCCATAATAGCCTTCTTAATGGACTCAAATGATTTTCTTGTTGAATCAGTCCATTTAATCTCTGACCCTTTCTTCAACATGGAGGTAACATGCTTCACCATTTCTGCAAAATTTGGTATAAACCTCCTCACAAAATTAATCTTGCCCAAAAAGGACTGGATGTCCTTCTTCGATCTCGGGACAGACAGGGTCTATATTGTTTTTACTCTCTTTGGGTCAATTCAGACACCTGCAGCGGAAACAACATGTCCTAACAGCTTGCCTTCTTCTAAAGCAAATTGTGATTTTTTAGGATTGACTGAAATCCCAAACCTCCTGCACTTCAAGAACACCTTTTTCAAATGCTGCAAATGGTCTTGATGGCTGCTGGAGTATACTGTTATATCATCTAAGTAGATGAGGACAAATTTATCCTTCTCTCCTACAAATGCTATATCCATAGCTCTCTGAAAGGTGGCTCCAACATTCATTAACCCAAAAGGCATCTTGGCATACATAAAAGTGCCCCAAGGAGTGGTGAATGCAGTCTTCTCTTGGTCATCTGGATGCACAACAATCTGATTAAACCCTGAAAATCCATCTAGGAAAGACATCACTTTGGCTCCTGAGACCCTTTGCAGCAAATGCTCCATCTTGGATAGGGGATAATTGTCTTTCTTTGAGCATTTGTTCAAGTTTCTGAAATCAGCGCAAAGCCTGATTTCTCCACTTTTCTTCCTCACTACCACCAAGTTGGCTACCCATTTTGAATATCTGAGAGGGACTATGATTTTGGCAGCCAACAACTTCTTAATTTCTTTTTCAATCATACGGAGGAGCATAGGATTTATTGGTCTCAGCTTCTGCTTGAAAGGTATGGTGTCTTTCTCCAAGGGGATTTTATGCTGGATGATCTTCTTATCATATGTTTTCAGGTCGATATATTCCCAGGCAAAGGCATCAGCAAATTGCTTCATTAAATTGCAATATTCAGAACTTTTGTCAGCAGATAGATGGGAAGACAAATTTATATATCTAGGCTGACCTGGACTCCCTATGTCGTGCTTACAGACTGCAGATTGATCTTCTTTTTGGGCAGCCTTGTAAGGTACATCATTTTGGTCAAATAGTCTTTCTAAAGGAATTAAACCCTTAGGAATATGATTGCTGGGAAGCTGGACAATGCTATCTTTGCCAATTTTGTTTCTAAGCTGGGATTTGGGGCTTTCTTCCAAGGCTTCATTCTCTTGGTCAATTTCCATTTCATAGAATTCACCAATGACTTGCAAGAACCTATTCAATTCATCATCATCTTAGAAAACTTTCCAATGCTGGACATTATCAGGCAAGGATGGCCTATATTTCATTTGGACTTCATAAACTAGTCTGGGAGGCATGGGAGGGATAAACATGCTAGCAGACACAGCAAGGGAATCAACAAGTTGGTTTTTTGCTCTAGGGATATATGAAATACAGAAATGGTCAAAGGAATCTTTGAGTCTACATACCTCATCTCTGTATGCTTTCAGCCTTGGGTGTTTTGCTTGAAATGTTCTGTTTACTTGCTGAATGATCAAATCAGCATCTCCGAACACCTTTATGTTCCTGATTCCTTTGTCTTTTGCTGTGTTAAGGCCCAATATCAGAGCCTCATACTCTGCTATATTGTTAGTGACTTGAAAAGCTAGCTTAAAAGACAGTTGCGTGCTTTCTTGTTCTGGAGATACCAGCACCACCCCTGCTCCTGCAGTCTCCCTGGAACATGCTCCATCAAAGAACATCTCCCAAACCTGACTTCCTTGCTCTTCTTCGGCCTGAACTGTTGGTTTTTGGTCTGCATTGAGGCCTTCTGAGATTCTTCTATTTGGAGGATGCATGCTCCAAAATCAGTGTCCAAAGCATATATGGGATGATTAGTAGGATTCTTCTCATCGCTAATGATGTATGCCAGTTGTGCTTATCTGTACAATCTCCTACTTTCCCCTCCAAATACTGGGACAGTGGCATAAGATAGATCATTCTGTAATTTCCCACCTAGTCTCTTAATCCATCCTCTAGACAACAACATGCCAAATTTAGGAGGGACATCTGCTACCACAATATCTATCATCATACTCTTCATGGGCAGCTGAGTTAGGGTAATGGCTAGGTCTTTGATCAATCCCAGACATTTCACTTTCCTTGAATCCAAAGAGAATAAATCCTGATATGGTCTAGTGATATCAAGGCATAACTCTTCCATGACAGCTTTAGGCATCAGATTGTGGCTAGCCCCTATGTCTAGCAGGAAATTGTGGAGGATTTTGTCATGAATGGTCAAGGAGACATAAAATGATGGAGAATTATTATCAGCAGGTTCAATCATAGGGCTAAGCACAACTACAGGCTTGTCATCTTGCAAATTGACAGAGTCAGTGGAGGTATGTGTGGTTTCCAGCTCAAGAGCCTCAAGGATAGGCTTTCTAAACACTTCACTCTTTACCAACTCTACCAGAGGCACAGATATTTTTAACTTCTGGACTTCTGACTCAAAGCTGAAAGAGGGAGGTAACTTGTCAGAACCTCTTACCTCTTGAACTGGTGCTTTGAGAATGACTGGGTCAGCTGCTGGTCTTTTCTGTATGATATTCTATGATTTTGTTTGGACAACAGCTCTTTGGGTAGGATTTTCCTTGACATTTTTTGCATTTGACCTCAGATTATATCTTTGCTGCTCCTTAGTTTGTAGAATTGCCTCTCTATCCCACTCCTGACTATCTTGTTCCTATAGCAATGATTCTTCATATGCAGCCAATGTCAAAAAGGCAGCACTGCCTTTATCTTCCATGTAGTGAATTTCATCCTCACCTTCAAACTGTTCCTCCTCCATGACTACATTCTAGAAAGGAGCTTTAACCTTTTGTTCTTCATTTGTTTCTTTACCCCTCTAAATTATTTGCAATTGTTCATTTTCTCTTCTGAATGGATTTGGATTTCTTGGAGCAAATGTGTTCTGCTGCCTTGTCTTTCTTGAATTCTGCTCAACCTTTAGCTTAGATATCTCTGTAGCCAATGACTCTATCATTCTAGTCATTTTATCTAATTTAGGCTTTGAAGATGACGCAGAGGAAGAAGAAGCCTCACCTCTCTACCTCCTTCTATCAGCATGTGTTTTAAGCTTTTCTGCAGCCATAATATTAGATTCCACTTCTAGGGCTGCATCTTGCATATCCACTAGAGTGGCACATCTTCTTTCTTTCAAAAGCAGACAGAAATCAGAGTCAAAAGCATTGGCATAAGTGAGTTTGGTAGAGGTGGGGGTAGGCTTTACCTCAGCTAGTATCTTACTATACATACAATTAAATCTTTTATTAAAGTCAGGCAAAGATTCCCCATTCTCCCTCTTTAGGTTACCAAACTCTGTATGGTACTAGAGCAGGTCTTTTCTATCTCTCCATTGTTTTAGGAATGCATTATCCAATGCTTCAATGCCTGTTATGGACCCATGGGGTAATTCTTTGAACCACTTCCTAGCCTCACCATCAAGGCTCTAGACAAAATCTCTCATCCATACATCATCTTCACTGATATCTAGGTTAACTGCATAACTATAAAAAGCTTCAAGGTGTTCTTCAGCTATTACTCCCTCTGTGCCAGTGAACTTAGGCATGTATTTTTGATACTCTCTAGCAGGCATGGCGTTCAAAGGAACAGGCAAAACCAGGGGTCCATACCTAACAGCAATAATTCTTTCCATCTTCGTAGGTGCTTGCTGTCCTACCATGACTGGGGTGTGTGGAAGGATACTGGTAGATTGAATAATAGGAAGTAATGGAATAGATGACAAAAATGAGGGAAATTGATGGACTGTATGGGAGACTTTCTTTGGACTGAGATCCAAAGGGGAACTAACTGAACAAGGGGTTGTATTAATCTCTGAAGGAATTTCCTTACTAACAGTGCTGGACTCTAAATCTTCAAACTGTATATCTTCAACTATAACTTTATCTTTCAGAGATGCATGAGTTTTCTTAGGCTTACCTGATCCTGATGCCCCTTTCTGTGATGTTTTCTTCGGTTTAACAATCCTCTCAGGGTTAGACACTGGAACAGCTGGTGATTTCTGAGGATTTCTTCGAGTATGCCTCACAAACTGAGACAAGACTGTAATGTGGAGTCGCCAAAGGTTGGTCTTCCTCCAGTGGAGTCGCTAGATAGATGATTACAACCAAAAATGTGTCCAGACCTTGTCTATCATCAAAATCTAGAACCGTGTCGTTCTCCTAGGGAAGCTGAGCTTCAACCTCCTCTCCCCAGCAACGGCGCCAATTAATGTTATCACCCCAAGAAACTCTCCTAGGTTTTATCTCAGAGATGCTCGGGAACATTACAAACTCAACAAAATGTTGGAACTAGATGAATGGAAGGAATGATGCATATTCAGGCCAGAGAACCACTTCTACTATGCTTAACTCTAAATATTAGTGAACACCGCTAGACTACAAGGCTTTAGACCACCAATTACTCATAGTTTGAGGATTAAGTGAACATGGAGAATACTGACCACACCAGCAGATGCACAAGTGTTATAGACATTTTTGTGCCTCACAGCATGAAGCATGAAATGTCAATAATCTAAGGGATCCAAAGTCCCTAAACATGTTGTTCTTACCCCTAGAGGAACAAGGTCAGCAAACCACAGCACTTCAGATCAGTTCTCCACCTGAAAACACTCAAAAACAAGCAATTTCAGGATCATGTCAACTGCTCCACTGAGCATCTGCGCTGAATGTCAACTGCTCCACTCTGTACCTGCGCTGAATGTCAAATCTAATGAAGGCTACCTGCGCTGGGCGAGATTGGCCAAGTGGCACAGTCATTCTGCAAGGTGTCAGGTGCCCAGGAAGCTTCTAAAATAACACTTGGATCAGCAAATTCGCCCTATGATGAGTAAGAGGTCCTTAAACTCCAAGTGGAAGCTAGGATCTCCAAGTGGACTCAAGAATTGGAGTATAACTAAAGAGGGAGAGGACACAAGTCAACTTCATGTCAGTCTCAAGCTGACTCATCCTTTCTCCAAATATCCTATATATAGAGCTCTCTCATGAGGTCTAAGAAGGCTGGAATTTTGTGAATGTAAGGAAGTGTTGTTGGTTTGTGTATAGAACTATTGGGTGATTGCTTTGAAGGAGGTGAAGAGGAGATTTCTTTCTGCTGGGAAGTGTTGCTGGATTGGGCCTCTTATGGTTGTAACACTCTCAGAACTTTACTTCTTCCATTAATAAAGCATTTGAGGTTCTTCTATATGCATGTATCTTAATGGTGTATTGATGCTTGTATATTTGATTTATTCTAGTCCTTGAATCAGTTATGGATGTATGCTTCTTGTAGTTTCCCTTTCTTATGCTTTTGCAGGATCTTTGTGTAGCTGGGCCAGTGAAAGAGCAAGGAGCTGGGAGCAAGCAGCAAAGAGGGAAGATTGGATCAATCATTAGCGGGAGATAACGGTTAGTGGATCTCTTCCTCCTCTCTCTTACATCTCATAAAGAAGTAATCTTGAATAGCTTCGTATTCAGTTGTTGCTGAGGTACTATCACCCTTAGAGTGGGATAGGGTCATTTCGTATTGGATACTTTTCCCTACAACAAATTGGCGACTCCGCTGGGGATCGTATCTTGTTGGTTGTTTGTGTTTTTTCTATTCATTTCATAAACAAAGGGAGTACCGAATCGAACTGTGTTTGAATCATTCAAATACAAAGTAGAGGGCAGCTACTCTAGCTCAGTTTCTGGGCAAGTTTATGATTTGAAGAGCTGATCCACAAGGACTCTAATAAGCTCTTAGTGATAGCTTTTCATCCTCCTTGTCATCCCTTAGTGTGTCCTTGACTGATAGCTTCTGATTTGAGCAAAAACTGTGAATTTTTGAGCAATCTGTGACCTGGAAACTGTGAAAAACGCAAGTCTCGTTCTTCAGTGCAGGCTGTACAAAGGCAGTCTGCATTTCAGCGTAGGTAGCCCCTTCGGGAACTGCGCTGAATGTCAATCTGACTGTCCTTTACCTGCGCTGAACCAGTGGTACACTGTGCTACTGGGGTTTCCTGCTATTTCTTACCCTGTTTTCACCCTTGTTTTTGCAGCCTGTTACCAGTCAATGTACCTATCTGAAACAAACTTTCCTTGCCACTATTCCGCCTCGGTTGTATAAAGAAACTGTGTTTGTTCTTTGTGTATTTCTTGTATCATTTACAGTTTCCCATAACGAAAGTGAACTAGTCTTGCTGTGACCTCTTAGATCTAGACCTGTGATAAAGTGTCGTTTTGATCTTAAGAGTTAGTTTATTTGCTGTTCATAGCTGATTGAGATTTTGCTTTCATCATATGGTTTGAATTTATATATTTCTAGTGTTGAAACAAGTAAATCTTAAGGTGTCTTTTGATTTTGGACAAGCTTGTTTGCTTTCACTTGAAATTGAATTCGAAATTATACAACAGCTTTCTTTTTTGTATCGCACAAACATTAAGAAAGAGAAAAGAAATACCTGCATTTTGCATTTTGCATATAAGTTTGTATGTTGATTTAGGGAAAAAGTGCATTAGTGTATGCTCTTTGATCTGTGTGAAAAGATTTTGTCTCTCTTTTCCCTCAGTAGTTAAGATTTTCATAAGTCGAAAAGATTGAAAAAGCTTGGTTCTCATCTTAGACTGCATTTAGGAATTTGTATCAAACATCTCGTGGTGAACCTTGAAAGGCAAACTTTAAAAAGATCAACTTAAAATATATTGAATGAACCTAACAACACTTTGAAACATAATGCAAACACATAGAGGTCTAAGTTAGAGACGTGTTCCGGCGTCGTTAAACGTAGTGACTGTCGATCTCGACAAAGGTGGGTGATTCCTCCTGAGAGTCGGTGGCACTAATATGGACTTGTGCTCCCACGTACCATCGCGTATATATTGGGAGACCCCTATAGGCATATATCTTTTATCCATAGGAAACCGTGTCGGCTGCCCTACTGATCGCAATGCAGTGAACACAGCATTCACGAAGATCGACCACTCGTACCGTAAAACGTATTCTGTGGTTTTGCGAAAGGTTTGGCACACCCTCTGCCTAGATCTCCAGAGCAGTTTCTTTTGGCCTTTTTCAAACTCTATAACTGAAAAAGTCCAACCGAGCATTTGTCACTTCGGGCTCGTTAATACATCGAAGGAGACTAGAGTCATCTTTAGCTTTTTCTCGACTCTTTAAAACTGAAAAAGCAAGTTGTGTCTAAAGCGTCGTTATAAAATTTATTTTAAGCGGAATAATCATCACCTTTCCCTCGTTGATCTTCGAAGTTAGTCCACCACAAGTGGAAGTTCCTGTAGAATCGCTAAGAAATCTTTTGGATAGACTAGATATGTCTGAACAACCGTCGACATCTAGGACTGTGTCATCCGACACAGCAGCAGCAGAGCCTCCTACTGCTACTCCAACGATGTTCGCTGGTATACCATCTGTCCTGGCAAATTGTCAACAACAAGCCGGAGTCCCATCAGGGACGACGACATGGTTAGTTCCTATTTCTTCATCCGGATTATCATCTGGTATTTCTTATGTTGAAACTCAACAAATTGATCCAATGTGTCTTCAAAGGCCAATTTACCCTTTAAGTACTGGATTTCCACCATATGGAGGGCAGTATGCTCTTTCATTGTTCCCTCCCAGAGAACAACCATATGGGAGTTTACAACAAAGTTCAGGTCAAACTGGAATTACATCCAGCGGTTGGGTACCAATACTGCCTCAGCAACCAGGGGTTGTATATTCAATGCAACCAGTACACCCTGTGTCGAATATTCCCACCATACCTGCTATAATGAATGTGTCGCAAGTCTCAACGACTCAATCACAATCTCAGGGTAGTGCCTCCTTATCTGGAGCGACTCAGGCTCAAACAAGTACTGTGACTCCTCATCCTGGTCAATCATCCAGTATTGGTCAACAGCAAATGGTCCAACAACCAGAGCTGGTTCAATCTCAACAACCGCCATTCCAGCAATCATATCAAGGACCTGAGCAACAAGTCTTTGTAAGTAATGGGCAACCATGCTATAATGGTTATGCCCATCAACCTTGTCAAAGTTGTCAGCATTATGCTGGTCTGCAAAGACCCATTGCTCAGGCGATACCATCTTATCCTGGATATGCTTCGCCTAACCTGAACCAACAGTTACCCTTTGTAGCAACTCTAGAACTACCAGATCTAAACCGGCTGACGAATGATCCAATTGCTTATGCCCCTTGGTGGCCAGCGATTCCGCATAAACTTCCGTCAGACATTCCTAAATTTAATGGAAATCCGGGTGAAGATCCATCGAATCATGTGATGACATTCCATCTATGGTGTTCATCAAACACCCTGAATGATGATTCGATACGTCTTTGCCTCTTTCAGAGGACGTTAATGGGTCCGGCGGCAAAATGGTACATTGAATTGCCTAGAGCTTCGTTCGACAACTTCAGTACCTTAGCCACAACCTTTTTAACCCATTTTCAATTACCGATAAGGTATGAAATGGGAACAGAACTCCTTACCAACTTCAAATAGACGACTGCCACCCATATATCTGATCATATACATGAGTGGCGACGTCGTCGTAGGATGGTAAAAACATACGTTCCCGATCAGCTATTAGCTGAATGGTTTATCAAGTCATTACTTCCTGCCATCACGGAAGATGTGGCAAAGGGGGGAGTCGTAACGGAAGAGCAAGTTATCGCTCGTGCGCAATATCTGGACTTAGTTTATACTCAGTCCGGCACGCTCTACGACAAAATACCTGATGCCCCTAGACCGGAATTCTCAATTCCTCCTCCTCCTAAATCAAACAATGACTCTCGCGCCAGCGATGGCGTGTTTGGCAAACACAAAATTTCTAGCTAAAATGCAAATGAAGAACTTCTTGCCTCGGAAGTAAATGCCATGTCGACCGACAAGGGAAAACAACTGAAGCAACCAGGGGGCAAGAAGAAAAAGACGGGGAGAAAAAGGAAACCCCCGGCAGGGTGTCATATATGCGATGAGGATCATTGGACAAAAGATTGTCCACATATAGCTGAAGTTAAGAAACTCTTCAAGAGTTCAAAAACCCCAGCAATATTGACTAATCCGTTTCCTAATCCAGGTCAAAATCTGGTTGCTAATCAAAATGTTTCCCGATCCCAAGTGCTTATGTTGTCTACCTCAAAGCAGCAGAATAATGCTTTGACAAGGAATAAAGATTACGGGAATCCACGGCTGTCGAATAATAAGGCTAATGAACAACCTAATAGTTCGACGACAACTTTGACCAAAGTTGTGCCACCCATCATTCCTGAACCAATGATAAAGTTGCCAAAATAGCACAGAATTATAATATAATAGAGGACTTGGCCCAATCGCCGTCCGCTATGTCGACACTTGAGGTATCGCAAAATTGCCCCTCCCAAGAGCAAACTTTATTATCAGCAATAGGTGGGATTGGCCCAATGGATTCCAATCTTGTGGCCTTTGATCATAAAGGATATGACCCTAAGTTACCAGCTCAACTAGCTTTCCTTGTTCAAGTGAAAGCCCTCAACAAAACTGTTCATCGAACAATTATTGATGAGGGGGCATCTACATGTCTTATGTCGATGAGTTGCTGGAAAAATTTAGGCTCACCACCCTTGTCGAAATCGTCAACGACCTTAAAAGCGTTTGATGGACGATCATACACTCCATACGGGATTTTAAGTAACTTGCAAGTTGAACTGG
Source organism: Pinus tabuliformis (assembly GCA_031772625.1). Classification (NCBI taxonomy): domain Eukaryota; kingdom Viridiplantae; phylum Streptophyta; class Pinopsida; order Pinales; family Pinaceae; genus Pinus; species Pinus tabuliformis. The sequence continues at coordinate 493,330,348 of CM062812.1, read as the reverse complement.
GGGGCAAAACAGTAGAAGTCGATGTTGAAGTAATCGATGGAAACCTCGATTACAACATCCTACTAGGAAGGCCCTGGATATATGCCATGGCCGCAGTCGTGTCGACCTACTTCAGGAAGATTGCATTTCCCTTTCAAGGAGGGATTACAGTCGTCGACCAACAAACTTTCCTCCCCGACAGTTCACAAGTTACGGGAAGCATTCCAATGATCCATGGAAGCGATCATTCGCTTCAAAATATTGGAGTAGGTCTCCTAAAAGACCCTGCCTTAATGGGTACTTTTGCCCTACCGCCTGCAAGAAATCTGGCAGAAGTGGCCACAGTGGAAACCTACAATATGAAATCTTCTATATCTAATGGATTCAGAAGATTCCTAAACATTTTGTCAGCATGGATCATCGCCCTAATGGAAATACTGTAAATACAGTGGGCTCCGAGGACGGTTCTTATCTCGTGTCAACCTCGTTAAAAAATGAAACAAGGAGTCAGAGGACGGTTCTTATCTTGTGTCAACCTCTTTAAAAAATGAAACAAATCCCCTTTCTCAAAGGTAAACCTTCATTCCAACCACCGAGTTGAATGCAATGAAGCTTGGGGGGCATGCACCTCGATTTGCGTTATTATGCTGGGGGCATGCGAACTTATCTTCGAGCAGTTTTAGCATAAAGTTCATGCTCGTTAAAAAATAAACGCAAGATCCGAGCAGTTTTAACGCGGTCTTCATGCTCGTTAAAAAATAAATAAAAGCAGTGAGCAATGTTTCCTCCAGAGTTTAAGCTCATTTTTATCTAAAAAAGAACCTATCCCGGTAAATAACCTTTGTGATCGTAATTTTATCAGCCATAGAAAGCCTTGGTCGTGTTTGCACCCGCCACCTCCACCGTCATTTGGCTGATCGTTCACCTCCATATGATTGTTTACCCATTTTGAGGAACAACTGCGAAGAGTGATTTCACCTAGCCATCCTTGTGACACTGCCGTGATTGGAAAATTCCAACCTGTACCTGGAATCAGTTGCTATCCCTGTTTATCACTCGTTCCTCAAAAGACGAGTCTTCTTTGAGCTCTTTTCATCTGACTCGTAAAATATGAAAAGTTTGCCGAGTTTTGGCCTTCCAGCTCGTTAAAAGCACCGGAAGAGCTATCCCTCCTCTAGATTTTAATCTTTTTGGACCTGAGGGATTATTGCACAAAAAGGTCGAGCGCTTGTTTTGATCGGCTCGTTAAAAGTATCGAAAATTCATCCCTTCTGTATTGTTTTATACTTTTTCGGACTTAAGGGATTAGATGACGAAAAAGGAATTTTGGAGTTAACTTTCTATACCTTTTCAGACTCTCTAAAAATGAAGAGGACCGAGTTTTCTTTGTCGTTAGACTCGTTAAAATGATTAAATAGCGACAAACTTGTCTTTAGACGAGAACGAGTTTCCCTATCGCTAGGCTCGTTAAAACATAGCGATGGGCTTGCCCGAAGGGCAAGTTATAGAACAAGCATATGTTATCCTCCTCAAGCTTGACAAAAATAAAGAGGTACTGGTCAGAAATGACTGGGGAAAAATTGGGAGAACCTCAAAGCTTTAATGGTAGCAAGTCGCTCTTGAACATGACACTTTGTCCTCCGTATCACACCGGGTTGGGTTGTTTCATTCACCGGTCTCATCACCATGGTCCTCGCCAAACCATCCACATTTGGGGTAATGCTACTGATCCATCGCATCAGTGTCGTTATATGTTCAAGAGATGTCGTTCAGAAAGAGTCAACCATGTCCCATCCACTGCCATACATTATCCTTCATCCATTCATGGTCGCCATCCTGAGTCATATGTCACAGTTTGTTTTCACCTCCACTAAAATCATTAGCTCCGTTCCATTTCATTGATGTGGGATTCATTAAGGCCCTCCTTTGACGGATCACTTCTTGTCGACTTCAGCTCATTATCCAAGAAGTTGATCTAGGAACAACCCCCTTCAGTACTTTGAAGCTTGCATGCCTCAATGGCAAGTTTCTCACTTCCGGCGACAGGTATACATCAATGACCTTTGACCAGAAGATTTTGCGTGGTGTTTGACGCCAAGTCCTTTATTCACACCACGTGAATTGTACTACAGTACCTTGAGGGTCATTATCATTATTGGTGATTCCTCTCGTGCTTGTTAACGGTTTACATTATTGATCGGTAATCAAGCGATGTCTTTCCATGTTCGACTTCAACAGAATTCTCACATGGATCGACTTGTACTTAGAGTGAAGATCGAACGAGTTTGAAGACCCCGGATCTAGTTTCATCCATCCGGGCTGCGATATACATTCAGGATATAAAGACATTTGTTATGTACATCATTGCAGCAGATGATCATCCTACTCAAAGGATGATAATTTTAGCAGAGAATTATCAGTCTACCATCAGAAGATCGTCTGGTCTATGTACCAAAATGTATTTATAAAGCTGAGCATGGGAATGCCCGCCTCAGCTAGATCATGAAAACAAGATGAAAAATAATGTATTGTATTGTATTTTATTACAGGACACCTCTCAGCGATTGAATGAACTTCGGATCCTCTGGATAAAGCATTTCACCCGATAAACGACCTCATACTTTAGGGGGCAACTGTTATAGACATTTTTGTGCCTCACAGCATGAAGCATGAAATGTCAATAATCTAAGGGATCCAAAGTCCCTAAACATGTTGTTCTTACCCCTAGAGGAACAAGGTCAGCAAACCACAGCACTTCAGATCAGTTCTCCACCTGAAAACACTCAAAAACAAGCAATTTCAGGATCATGTCAACTGCTCTACTGAGCATCTGCGCTGAATGTCAACTGCTCCACTCTGTACCTGTGCTGAATGTCAAATCTAATGAAGGCTACCTGCGCTGGGCGAGATTGGCCAAGTGGCACAATCATTCTGCAAGGTGTCAGGTGCCCAGGAAGCTTCTAAAATGACACTTGGATCAGCAAATTCGCCCTATGATGAGTAAGAGGTCCTTAAACTCCAAGTGGAAGCTAGGATCTCCAAGTGGACTCAAGAACTGGAGTATAACTGAAGAGGGAGAGGACACAAGTCAACTTCATGTCAGTCTCAAGCTGACTCATCCTTTCTCCAAATATCCTATATATAGAGCTCTCTCATGAGGTCTAAGAAGGCTGGAATTTTGTGAATGTAAGGAAGTGTTGTTGGTTTGTGTATAGAACTATTGGGTGATTGCTTTGAAGGAGGTGAAGAGGAGATTTCTTTCTGCTGGGAAGTGTTGCTGGATTGGGCCTCTTATGGTTGTAACACTCTCAGAACTTTACTTCTTCCATTAATAAAGCATTTGAGGTTCTTCTATATGCATGTATCTTAATGGTGTATTGATGCTTGTATATTTGATTTATTCTAATCCTTGAATCAGTTATGGATGTATGCTTCTTGTAGTTTCCCTTTCTTGTGCTTTTGCAGGATCTTTGTGTAGCTGGGCCAGTGAAAGAGCAAGGAGCTGGGAGCAAGCAGCAAAGAGGGAAGATTGGATCAATCATTAGCGGGAGATAACGGTTAGTGGATCTCTTCCTCCTCTCTCTTACATCTCATAAAGAAGTAATCTTGAATAGCTTTGTATTCAGTTGTTGCTGAGGTACTATCACCCTTAGAGTGGGATAGGGTAATTCCGTATTGGATACTTTTCCCTACAACAACAAGACCATGTGATGGCCGGCTGCAACTAGTAAAGAGGCCTACAAATCTATTTCCTAATGTACAGATAGGATGACAGCTCTCTTGCATTAAGTAAAGAGAAACCTGCATAACAGATTCAATGATACATACTAGACTTCAACATAGAGGTGGGATGATAGCCCCTCTAATTCTAAAAGTCAAGAGCACATGAACAAATGCATAACAGGCACAACCTAGAACATAGAAGAAATGGAAAGTGAGCAATTAACAACAAAAGAAGCTTGTATTCACTGAAAATGAAGACCATATGATGCAATTATCACAGTAGTTACAGTCTTCAGAAGTTGAACCTTACATCAAAACAACAACCATCAACCCTTATTACATCTGTGTTCTGGGTCTATATAGAGTTTCTTTACAAATTTTTTTTGCTATTCTATGCGTGGAGGGGTCATAATGTACCACCAACCACATTAACTATCTAAAATGGGCCTCTGCTACGATCTACTACTTCAATGAATGAATTTGACATTCTCTGGTACTCTGTTGTCCTCCTCGAACAGGTGGAGTGTAGTATAAAAGACATTCCATGACTGATAAATGCTTGTAACTTCTCGAGGCACATCCTTTTCTTTTCGGCCACTCTGTTCCTTGAATGCAGTGGGTGAAGATGGAATGCTCCGGGTACTGGTAGGTGATCGCCTTCGTCCTTTGGGAGCATAGAACCATCAAAGGTGGCGTACTGTATGGCGGAGGGAAGATCTGGTCAGTGAAGCAGGATTGGCTGTCGGATTGCGCAGATCGACGATGGAGATGGTTTTGCAGGAGGAATCGGGCGGAAGTGGGAGCGGGCAGTTGTGAGCCATTGGATCTGGACACGGCGGATCCAATGGTCATCGGGCGGGAAAGGTTCGTGGGGTTTCAGTGGCGGGCGGTATTCCCCACACCACTTTTCGGAGGTGGGTGGTATTCGTACAAAGGAGCGCGATCGCAATTAGTGGATGATGTGTGGCAGATGTGACGCGGGGGAAACTTCTTTCCCCGCGGGTTAATGCGTGGGAGTTTGTGGGGTTGGGAGTAGCGTATGCTGTTGATCGCGAGGTGGAGGATCGGACAACGGGGATTAATTTCACATGCTTTTTGACTGATGTGATAGGGAAAGACTTTGCGGGTAGCACTTTTTGCGAAGGTGCGTGGTTATATGGGTTTAAAACCTTAGCGCTGAGGTGCTTGACGGAAAAGGGGCTTACACAGGGTTTTAGGGCCAAAACGGAGGTAGTGGAGTTTATAAGAGCATAAGCGGAGTGAAGGGGAAAGGGTGGGATGGCTGCTGCAAATCCCTTTTTGATCATAGACAACCCAATCAGGCCTACATTTGACCTTCAAATGTTGAAATAAATAGCAGAGGTAACAGGTAGCAAAAGGTTATTCCCAGATGCTGGGAATTGATTTTGGTGATATTTTTTATCTTGTTGCCAAGGTAACTTCTATTAGATTACTTTTATCTGTTATTGCTGCTTTTGATTTTGAGGTAGAACAGATGGATGTGAAGACAACATTTCTTCACGGGGATCTGGAAGAAGAAATATACATGAAGCAACCTGAAGGCTTTGCGGTGAAGGGTAAGAAAGAACTGGTATGCAAGTTAAAGAAGTCTCTGTATGGGTTAAAACAATCACTAAGGATGTGGTATTAGAAATTTGATACATTTATACGGGGACTTGGCTTCACCAGAAGAAAAGATGATCATTGTGTGTATTTTAAATTAATTGGTGACCATGTTATTTATTTGGTCTTGTATGTAGATGATAAGTTGCTGGTTGGAAATGACAAAGAAATTGTCTAGGATTTGAAGACCCAATTTTCCTCCAAATTCGAAACGAAAGATCTTAGTGCTGCAAACTATATTTTGGGCATGGAAATTAAAAGAGACCGGGCAAAGAGGAAGCTCTGGTTAAACCAGAGGAAATATGTCGAGACAATACCTCAGAGGTTTAATATGAAAGATAGTAACCCGGTGAAGGTTCCTATTCTTGTAGGTGTGAGGTCATTTGCTGAACAGTGTCCCAAGACACAAGAGGAGGAAGAGGACATGTCTCGTGTTCCATATGCAAGTGCAGTTGGTAGCCTGATGTATGCAATGGTCTGTACTAGACTAGACATTGCACATGCAGTGGGAGCATTGAGCAGGTCTATGTCAAAACCAGGGAAGGAGCATTGGACAACAGTGAAGGGGGTTTTCAGATATTTGCGTGGCACTAGTGATTATGGTTTGTGCTACCAAGGAAGACCAGGATTGGATAGAGTGTTGGATATTCATGGCTTTGTTGATGCAGACTGGGTTGGAGATCTAGATCAGAGAATATCTACAAGTGGATAAGTGTTTAACCTATTTGGAGGTGCATTCAGTTGGATGAGTAAGAAGCAATCTGTAGTGGCACTATCAACTACAAACGCAAAATACATGGCAACCACTCATGCAAGAAAGGAAGCAATTTGGTTGCAAATATTGTGTTCAAGTATGGGGTTAGTACAGGGAGCTATAAGAATAGACTGTGACAGCCAAAGTGCAATTTTCTTGGCAAAGAACCTTGCATATCATTCAAAGACAAAGCTGGTGAGCGCCAGTATTGCATCAAGAATGCTGCAACTCCTGGGATTCCAACTTTACTTTTATCAACCCCGTAGTTCGTAACAAACTTGGAAGCGTCGGTGCTATATGCACAAGTACTAGTTCTCACTGCAGGTTGTCACTTGGTCAGCCGACGCGAGATCACTAGGAGCTCAAGCCAACTTCTACAGAATTTAGAAGAAGCTCTATGTGTGATGAAAGGAAAGAAAGATTACTCTACAGATGCTATTCTAACTGCAGAAAGTAGAAAGATTGGAATCTAAAGCAAAACCTAGTAAGCCCTAATTAACAAGGTAATTCTACTTTTTCCAAAAACATTATGAAAACCATGAAAGGAATTCCATTACCTACTCAAGGAAGTAAACAACATCTAACCATGATATTTCTGGAAGTAAATAAGCAGAAAACATATTTTTGGATTTTTATGGTTTTTTATGTGAATTTAACATGTATCTAATTTATTGTGTGTGAGTGTGGCAGCAAACAGGTGGCGTTAGAGGGTGGTTTTGGAGCTTGGGAGGATGTAGGATGGTGTGGATGGGTCCTAGGAGGTCTTATGTGGCCTTCTGGAGGCTTTTCCCACACTCGGCCTTCAAAAGAAAGTCTACAGGAAAAACTACAGGAGGACACAGGAAAACTACAGGAGGAAAACAGGGAAACTACAAGAGGCCTACAGGAGGAGGCCGAGAGCAATTTTCGCTGTTTTGAGGGTGTGAGAGTGGGTGGAAAAGGTGGATGAAGGTTGAAATGAGGTGTTAGGGTGCCTAATATCTACCATGAATCACCAGGAGAGAGAAAGATGATTGGGTTTGCTCAAGGAGAGAGGAAGAAGTTCTAAGAAAAATGAAGGAAACTAGGGCAGAATTGAGGTGAGGTTTGGGAGAACTATAGGGCATGGATCAGATGGAGGGTGTGATTGCTAGTAAGATGGCCTACTGCTGGAAAAGGTATGCTGCATAGAAACTGATAGTCAACCAAGAAAATCAAGCAACCAATGAAATGAGTGCATCCTAGGAAAAACAGAGTTTTGCATCAAAATGGCCTAAACTATGATGTATAGAAGGAAATGCTAGGAAATGATGTAAGAAAGGAAAGCTTGCAAAAGGACTATTACCAATCAGGAAGTGAACACGATAAAGAATATCTAAAGCAAAACAAAATTGGACTATCGATCTACTAGAGAGTTGCAAACACTATAAGTCCTAGGAATGAGGAAAATATGTGTTTTTGGGGCAGCAAGAGAGTCTTTGCCTCAAATCATGGTCCCAGAGGGAGGAAGAGAGGCAAAGGCATTGTTGCTAGCCTTTTAAATATTCTCTGATCACTGCTTAACCTGCTATAGAAAGCACAAATGGAAGCAAACTACTAAATCATCAAAAGCAACCTATTCTTAACCATAAGAGGAATACATCTAACAACAAACTAATCTACAAACTAAAGTAAAGCATACAAATACAAGTAAAGAAAATATTGGCTGCTTGGATTGGGCCCTAACCCAATAGCTTCAACCCTTTGAGGTAACTCAGTGCTAGCTCAAAAAGGATTCCATCTTCATTATCAAAAAATAGCAAGATTACATAAAACTGTAAAAAAATAGTAAGCTCAAAATTTGAGCAGAGCTTACATAAGCAAAAAAAAGTCGACCCTAGTGAGGCCCTAGGCCTCTCTAATTATACATCTAAATCTACCAATAGCTTCCTTAAAATCAGGGAGGCTTGGCTCCCAAAACTCGAGATAACTAACAATCATCTTCCACTTGCTCGGCTGCCTTTTAGTGCATGATTCAGCTGCTTGTACTCCGAGCTGAATGAAGGGGAATTCGAAGTGAGGAGCAATAAATGAGGGGGATTCCCTCCTATAAGTACTCTCCTCTGTCTACTTCGAGTTATTGCTGCAGTTTGACCACTAGATCCTTGACTTTTACCTCGAAATCCATCAATAATCTGCATTAAATACATGTTAGACCACATGGCATAATAACTAACTCAACACACCCTATAAATAAATCATACAATAAGCTAAGAGAATGGTTGATTTGATTAGGTTAGGAAGTAAAATGAGCCCATATAATTACCCATTTATGAGGCTCATCATCACCCCCTACTGAAAGTGTTGCTCATCCTCTGAGCAACCTAGTCAATGTCTTAGTCTTTCATGGCCTTGGTGGCCTCCCTAGCATTCTAGGATTTTGATGTGGTCTGCTCATGTTCTCCATAAAACCCCGCCTTTCTGTCTATGTCCTTCCACTTCTCCTTCTCCTATTCTTCTCTTCAGACTTATAGCATGCCTAATATGAGTGGAGGACCTAGTCTGAGGCCAATCCAGTTGACCTTTAGCCTTTTCATGGAGTGCTTGTACATTGGCACTCTTTTCAATGCCTCCCTTAGCCTCATGGGGGAATGGTATTCTCTGATCTGCAAGCTGTGGGGTAGGGTGTTCCATCTTCTCATGCATGCATGCACACATACATCCCTAAGTAGCCTAAGCATATCTTCAAAGTGTGCAATGGCTTGTTCTTGATTGGCTAGATATTTAGGGGCGATCTGAGGGTCATTGGCAAGCAGGTTGTGTGTGCTGATGAGTGCCATAGGATTTGATGGCTCAGCTCTTATCATCAATGGTTCATTCTACTCTTTTATTAACAATATTTTCATTTATGCTGCCCTCAATTCTTCATGGTTCATCCATGATGCCATGGCCATTAATTGCAGATCCCCTAGCTTGGCATTGGGGTCCCACACATTTAGGTCTGTGAGGGCCATGTTGTGTAGATAGAACTCTACCATCTTTGCTTTGTCCTCGGAGGTGCTTTGGTCACACAAATCCATGAACTGCTTGTAGTCTTGGAAAGGCATTGTGCCTCTTTGTGCCAAAGTTTTTATTTGGAATTGAAGCCATTGATCTTTCAGATAGAGGCCATAAGATTTGGCTGGTGTTCTGCATTGTAATGCTTCTATGGATAAGCTGGCCATGTATGCCAAATGAGTCTCTTTCTCCTGCAGCTGCCTCCTTAGTAATTCATTTTCATTCTCAAGGTGGCTTCTTGTAATGGCTTCTTTGTCTCTGAGAGCACTCAATTCCCTGCCCATTTCCTTGAGTTTGTCTTCCATGTGGCCAATATCCTCAACTCCTTTGGACTTGGCTATCTGCATCCACCTATGTGTTCTTACTTTCTCTTTTTCCAATTCGAAAAATAGTGGAATTGCAAATTACTGTGGGATTATTTTTCCTCCCTCAAGTAATCTGTAATAGGAGTCAAGATTAGGCTGGGGGTCAGGTTCTTGTAGCTCTTGTGCTTCCTCTTTCACCTCTGGCTATCCTCCTATCTTTTCCTCAAGTTTTTGTGTCTCCTGTAGTTTGGACAGTGTCTCCTGTAGGACTGTTTTAGGGTCCTGTAGAATTGCCTTCCCCTTCCATGTAGAAGATCTTGTCATCCTCCTTTCATAGGTTATGTGTGTCTTGGAAGGATATTCTTTCACCTTGGAAGATGGTGAATCTTCAATGTTAATGGGAGTCTTTGATGAGGGCTGAGGTTTGCCTGTTTTAATTCTGGTACTCTTCCTTGCCCTGAAATACATGGAGGTTTTTCTTTTCCTCTTCTGCTTCTGCTTGACTAGTGTACCAAGGGCAGTGAGGGTAGCTGTTGCTTCTCTTTCCACAGTTTCAGGGGACTCTTCTCTTTGCTCTGCCCTCTCTACCTCCTTTTCTCCCTCTTCTATCTCTTTTTCCTCCTCCTGCTCTGTCTCTTTTTCTACTCTCCCCTCCTCTATTTCTTTTCTTTCCTCCTTCCTCTCTTGCTCTGCTATGTCACCACTGGCTTCATCTTCTCCTCCTTGCTATTATCCCTCCTCACTAATAGCAGGACGAACATCATAGGTTAATGCCTTGATGTCATCCTCAACTGTCATATTTTTGAAAACTTCCCATGCTATAGGGATTGTAAGGGTATGGAGGGCTTCCTCTACTAGGATATTGATTAGGGCATGGTGAGCTAGCTACTGTGAATTTCCTTCTTGTACCTTGGTGCTGGAGTCAATGAGGGACTGAAGGAGAAATTAAGGGATACTGAGCTTTTGATGTGCTGCGTTATCCATGCCATATCTCAATTCCTGGAGGATTCTGAAATGATATCCATAAACAATGTTGTGCCTCCCCTCACAAGAAATGTATTTGATCACTTGGTAGCTAACCTCATCATAGGGGTATGGTACACTAGCACTCCTAATTCCATCTTTGTCTTCAACAGGGGTTTCATTATCTTGGAAAAATTTCCTCTTGGCAGCCTGGCCAATTGGTTTCTCATCTTTACTCCAAGGCAACCCAAGAGGAAGGGTAGTGACCCTACTGATGAATTTAGGGGTTATTTCAATGGAGAGGCCTCTAATGGTTACAATAGCATGAGTTCTTATGTGAGGGACCAGAGAGAGAGCAAATTCATGGGCAATTTCATCATCAAACCCTCTAAACTTCTCAAAGAAATTCATCCAGTTTGCCCTTGTGAATATTTCCACCACTTGAGGATGTGCATGGAGTCTAATGGAGTTAGTGGTCTCTTTTCTCATAAACCCCCTATTATACTGCCTGTACTTCTTTTGAAAAACTAGATATGGAGCTGGAGACAAAGAATTTTGAGTGAAATAGAAAAACAGAGGGGACTGTTTTTTTTTTTTTTTTTAATGTTTTTCTACCCTCTTAAAGACATTTAATCTTCAATTTGAAACCAAATCTCTCATATTTTGATATTAAACAAAGGGAATTCATGAACCCTACCTCTTCAGAATGAAATTTGTGCCAAAAATTACGTTTCCTCCCTTCAAAATGACTCACTGCCCCTCCTGTAGAAGCCCATTGTCCCTCTTGTAGATTTCCTATAGGTGCTCCTATAGAAAATGCTGAGAGAAAAAATATGGAGGAAATCGATGGAGGATGGTGGATACGAGGCTGTGGGGGCATAAGGAGACTGTGGTGTGGCTGAGTTACGAGGAGAAACTGAAGAAAGGGTGGTGAGAATGCGCGAGGATGAGTGCTCATTACCTTTTATGGCTGTTTTCGGTTATGAGTGCTGAGCTGGCAAGGTGTACGTTGCCCAGATTAGAACCATTGGTCCCTGTCTGCTTGGTCATCATGACCCCCCTCGTAATCATCACCTCATTAATGCATCAGAGTTAACTCTTCCTCCCACTACCTATCCTTCGCATCTTTTGCTTGAGTGCGCACGTGTGGGTGGTATCTTGGTTAAGTGGAGTCAACTAAATGAAGGTGGCCAAGTTAATTGGCCACCTTTCCCTCTTTCAATTTCAACCATCTCGTTGCCTTTGTATGATTCCTAATTACAAAAATGCAGATAGAGGAGTGACTTAGCTACTTACCTGTAATCCAAATGTATTTGCTGCCATCAACTGTGAGGTGCTTTGGCTTCCTCTGCTGCATGCCTTCATTTTCCCTCATGCATGCTGTCCCTGCTTGCTGATGTGTTGTTGTGTGTTTTTGCAGGTTCTTCTTTTGCTGGAGCTGAGCTGCATGTGCCTTTCCAACCTTTAGATATGTTGTCCCTTGCTGTTGGTGCTGGACTTCTATGGGATCAGCGGCTACAGGAATTCCTACAAGAACTCTTGTAGCTACTTCTCCCATTGAAACTTCAGTTATTTCCCTGTGCTTGGAACTCAAGAATGATGCCAGAGTTGGAGATGAATGATGGAGGGATAGTAGGTAAGATTCAGGTAAAGTTAATGGTGCCCTTTCCTCTTTTTTTGTTTTTTTTTTTCAAAACTGAAAAACTGTTTTTCTGTGTTTTTTCTTGGAAAGGAAAAAAATGATAATGATGCTTGGAGTGTGATGCAGGCTTGGAAATGATGGGAAGGAGGTTTGAAGATGGTAAGAGGAATTATAGGTTCCTTATGAATCTTTTCTTGTCCCTCAAACTACCTCTTGTAGAAACTTTTGGCTCTCTGTAATTCCTACAGGAGCCTCCTGTAGAAAAAATAGAGCCTCCTGTAGAATACACAGTTTTGGAAGAAGAGGTACATTGGGGTGAAAGAGATGCCAAGAATGATGGATGAAGGTGTGGAGAAGATGAGATGGATGTTGGTATGAATGTCAGGGTCCCCTTGGCACCTTCTCCTGCTCCCTGTAGTCCTCCTGCAAACCTGTAATGCAATAAAAATTCATTTTGTTCTTTCTCTCTCTTTTTTTTTTTTGAAAACAACTAGGGCGCCTCAGAGAGGTTTTCACCTTAATTGCCTGCCCTGGGTGCCTCCAAGGGAGGTTTTCACCCAAGGATCTTATTATTTTCCTTTCTTTTTTTTTTTGATGTCACTAGGTCGCCTCAGAAGAGGTTTTCAACCCAATGATGGGACTCAAGTGCCTCATGGAGGTTTTCACTTAAGTCCTTATTTTTTCTCTTTTTTCTTCAGTGAGTGGGTGAAGTGGAAGCTAAGACATGCTCCACTACCATCACTGTTTTATTCAAATCTTAAATAAAATCTCGCTTGGAGAGGGGCTTCTTGTATAATTTCAACCGATGTCCATTGGGGATGGCTTCATCATCAATGGTTCTGATCAGAACTGAACCATTGTCATTGCATTTCTCCACAGTGTAGGGTCCCAGCCATCTTGTCCTCAGCTTGCCTTTGAAATCCTTGTATCTTGAATCATAGAGTAGTGCCCAATCTCCCTCTTGGAATTGCTTCTCCTTGATATTTCTGTCATTCCATATCTTTCTCTGAAGCTGAACTACCTCTGTGTGGAGAAGGGCATGCACTTTGTATTCATCCAATCCATTGAGCTGAAGTAATATCTCCTTCTGTGCATGGTTGAGGTCTAGGTCCAGCTGAGCTGCCATCCTTAGGGTATTGAATTCAAACTCTATTGACAGCAAAGCCTTCTTCCCATAGACCAGTTCATAGGTTGTGAACCCGATGGTGGTCTTCCATGTTGTGTTGTAGGCCCAAGTGGCTTCAACTAATCTGTCCGCCTAGTCTTTTCTACTGATGCTCACTACCTTGGTTAGGATCCCTTCCAATGCTCTGTTAGTGACCTCCACTTGCCCATTGGCTTGTGGATGGTAAGGGGTGGAAGTCCTGTGATTGATCTTATGATGTGTGAGGAGGTTTTGAATCAGGTTGGAAGTGAACTGACTGCCTTGGTCTGTGACCAACTCTCTTAGATACCCGAACTTGTAGAATATGTTTTCCCTAAAAAACTCAGCTACTTTTTCCTCTGTCGCTACTTTGATTGCTTTTGTCTCCACCCACTTTGTCAGGTAGTCGGTGCACACAATGATGTACTACTTCTGCTTTGAAGGGGGGTTGATAGGCCCCACAAAGTCCATGCCCCACTTCTCAAATGGCTCAAAGGTCACTTGAGGTTGCATGGGCATTTCATCCTTTGGAGTGGGTTTCACCATCCTTTAACACCGATCACGCTGGCTCGTGTATCTCCTCACATCATGATGAAGAGTGGGCTAGTAGTAGCCTGCATGCAATATCTTGAAGGCAATTCTTTTAGCTGCAAAATGACCTCCACAAAGCCCGTTATGACAGGTCAGGAGGATGTCAAAGACGTCCTCCTCCCTGACACATCTTCTTAAGATCTGATCTAGGCCAAGTTTGAAGAGATTGCCTCCAATCCAGGTGAAAGGGGCACTTTTCTGTACTATCTTGCTCTTCTCTTTTGAGGATAGGTGTGGTGGGAACTATGCTGAAACCAAGTAGTTTGCTATATCAGCAAACCATGGAGAGAGTACTGATATAGAAAATAGGTGTTCATCTGGCATTTGGTCATCCACCATTCCTTCTTCACCTGCAGGCAAATTTACTCTAGACAAAAAGTCAGCAACAACATTCTCTTTACCAGGCTTATCAATAATGGTCAGATCAAATTGCTGTAGTAAAAGAAACCATCTAATAATGCGAGCATTTACATTTGGTTTTTTCATTAAATATCTAATTGCAGCATGATCAGTGTGCACAAAGATTTGATAGCCTGTGATATAATGTCTGAATTTGTTTAAGGAATGCACGACAGCTAGGAGTTCCTTCTCGGTCACTGTATAGTTTAACTTTGCCTTTGACAAGTTTTTGCTTATAAAGTATATAGCATAAGGTAACTTTCCATCAATTTGTCCTAAGGCTGCTCCTATTTCTTTGTTTGAGGCATCTGTGTGAATGTGAAAGGGTAGGGCCTAGTTTGGGCCTCTGAGAATTGGGGCAGTCACTAGCTTTCTCTTCAAGGTATCTAGGGCTTCTTGAAAATTTTCCGACCATATGAACTCAACATCTTTGCCTAGGAGGCCAAACAAAGGAGAGGCTAACTTGCTGAAGTCTTTAATGAATCTCCTGTAATATCCAGCTAAGCCTAGGAAGCTTCTGACATCTCTCACCTTTTGAGGAGGTGGGACCCTTTGGATGATGACAATTTTGTTGGGGTCCACCTGCAGTCCTTGTTGAGATATTGCATGACCTAGCACGGTCCCTTCAGTCATAAAAAATTCACATTTTTCCGGACTGAGGGATAGGTTCATCTCAATACACTTGTCTAGAACTTTTCCTAGGTTAGATAAAGCTTCCTGAAAGTCAGAGCCATAAGGAGTAAAATCATACATGTATATTATACTGCATCATGAACCAGTTCAGAAAATATACTCAATACCGCTCTTTGGAAGGTGGCTGGAGCGTTGCACAAACCAAAAGAAAAGACCCGGTATGCAACGGTACCCCAAGGACAAGTGAAAGTGATCTTATCTTGGTCTTCTGGGCTAATTTGAATATGATTGTACCCACTAAACCCATCTAGGGAGGATAAATTTTTTTTCCCTGCAAGACCTTCTAACACCTGATCTATGAAAGGTAAAGGAAAATGGTCCTTTTTAGTGGATTTGTTCGATTCCCGACAGTCGACACAGATTCTCCACTTACCATTTTATTTGGCACTAGCACCAAAGGAGAGACCCATTCACTATCAGAGATGGGATAGATGAATCCCGCATCAAGAAATTTCTGCAGTTCTTCCTTAACAATATCTTTAAGTGTTGGGTTCATCCTCCTTTGAGGCTGCCTGACTGGCTTGCAATCTTCCTTGATATATATATGATGAGTACATACTGAAGGGTGCACTCCCTTCATCTCCTTATAACTCCAGGTGAAGGCATCTAGATGTTTTCTCAATATGCTGCATAGCTCTTTCTCCCGGGAAGTAGATAGGGATGGATTGATTTTCAATGTTCTTTCTAGGCTAAACTCTATATTTTTAACACGGAGAGAAGTGGGGTCGCCCACACAGAGATCAGTTGAGGGGTTGTTTTGGGTTTCTCTTACTATGTCTTCTAATGGTGATACACTGGGAGGTGGATTCTGAATCAAATTTTCAATCATATCATCCTCATCTTACGGTTTTCCCCCATGGAGATTTCTAATGTACAAAGTGGTGCAAAATAAATTTCATCCTCATCCTCCTCCTCCAACCAGAGAGGTAGATCATGTTCTAGCAAGGGTTGGGCAGGAGGATATATGGTTAACTGCTTGGACATGTGCCTGTTTTTTATGGTCATGTTCCCAACTCGGCAGCTGATGTAGGCATCGGCTGTAGCCAACCAGGGTCTTCCCAGAATGAGAGGACACCCAGTGAGCTTTACCTTTGGCTGGAGAACTAAGAAATCAGCAGGTTACTCCCAAGAATCAACGGTGACCATCACATCTTCCACAATCCCCTCAGAGGTCACTGTGGAGCGGTCTGCTAGCTGCAGCACTGTCATGGTCTTCCTCAAGGAGCCCTGGAGGTTAAGTTTGATCATTCTGTCCTTTGTCATCACATTAATGGCAGCTCCCAGATCAATCAAGGTATGTGGGACCATTGTGCCATTGATGTGGACATCAGCTACTAGGCTTCTAGGGTCCAGATATTTTGGACAGATTATCTTCCCCAACATCAGGTTAGATAGTTGTCCTATGAAATTGATGGTTGGGGCATCTCTCTTGCGCCTTCTTAGATGCCTAAAGCACTTCTCTTTGATCAACCTATTGTAGATAGGCACATCTTTTATGTCTTGGAGAAGTGGTATCTTCACACATAAATGTTTCAATTCTCCCAGGAGTTCAATCTCTTCTGGGGTAGGCTGGATTGTCATGGATAGTCTCTCAGGAAAGGGTGGATTTGCTTTAGGTTCGCTTTCCTCTTTATCTTCCTCAACCTCCCTGGGTGGAGGCTGGCTATCTAGGAGAACTTTCTCGGATCGCAAGTTAATTTCTTGAATCTCCACAACATAAGTTGGGCATGATGGTTCCCCACTATACACTTGTTGAGCCTGTCTGTTGTTCGGGTTCGGATTTGGCTGGGCAGGCATTTGGGGTTGCCTTGGTGGAGCAAAAGGTAATGGTTGTGGTTGGGTAGGTGGTGGAGGCAGAAGAGCGGGAAGAGAGTTGTATTGGGGCCTCCACCCCTGATGAGATGAATTCCATTTGAGGTTGCGGCTGACCATAGGATTGAAATGAATGGGTGGCTGGTTGGGCATGATATTGAGATGTAAAGGATCAAGGAGGAGGCATGGACCAGGAAGGATGAGCAGGGGGACCCCAAGAAGGTATGCAGGTGACTTGGTTGGGGTTGTACTATGCCTGAGATGTCCCTTGAATCCCCTGCTGGTATGGTCTAGGTCCATGCGACCTCCTTTGGTTTATGTAATAGATCTGTTCAGTGACTCCTTCAGCCCCTTGGTATATAGCTTTAAGTTCGGGCAAGGAAGGGCACTTATCTATAGAATGATCTTCACAGACTGAACAAACCTCTATAGAGTTCAATGGGCATTCATTACTAGGATGCCTCCTGGTGCATCTAGGGCACAAAATGGTTGAAGCCCTCTCTGCTTCCTCTTGTTTTATTTTGATATGTAAGGTATCCATTTTCATGGAAAGAGTCTACAACATCTCACTCTTGAAGTCTTCCAGCATGTTTCCAATTTCACCTTTATTGGATGAATTGGAAGAAGAGGTACTGGCTATGGTTTGACTCCCCCTACCTCTTTCTTTCTGGCTGCGCTAGAAGGGTTTCTAAAAACAGTCTTTATGTCCTCATAGGGTAGTTGGTAGATGCCTCCCTTGGCCAGTAGATGGACGGTGTCTAAAAGGTCTTCCCGAATTCCCCTGAGCAGGACCAACTTCAGAGACTCAGGGTCAAGTGTACACCTGGCCCTTTTGTAATTGAGCTGGAACCTCTCTTCATAGTCTTCCAAGGACTCATCACTTCCCATGGTCATTCAAAAGATTTCTTCTTTAGTATCTTTTGACCTACAATAGTCTCGATACTTGGCGGTAAAGGCTTGCTGCATCTGAGCCCAAGTTGTGATGCTATTGCTAGGTAATCCCATGAACCAGCACAATGCTGCATCTTTGAGAGTAGAAGGGAATAGTCTCAACTTTTGCTTGTCTTCTGCATAGTCATAAGTTCGACATATGACAGCAAAATCGAACAAGAAGGTGTCAGGATCTTCTGTAGGCAGACCATCAAAGTGAGGTAGGGCTGAAGGACTTATATTTTTCATTTTGGTGTCCCCATTGGTTTCTCGAATGGGGAAGGTACCCTCTATTCTCTCTCCATTTCCCCTAGCATTTCTGTTTTCAGCCATTGGCTCCGGAGGAATGTTTTCTTCTTCTTCTTCTTCCCCTATAGGTTCTTCAAATATGTCTGGTTGTTCACCTAAGGGTTCTTCTTGATTGCAGCCACTGAAGAAGAGAGAAGGTTGGCTATGTGAAGTAGTGGGGGTGTTGGGAAAAAATTTTCCTAAGTTATCTCTATTCCTATGAGGCATGAAAGGAAATATTTTTGGTTGGCTTTTTGTTTCTTTTTCCCCACACTGAAAGTACTTGCAGAAACTAAAATTGTGAATTGAACAAAACAAATTGCAACTAGCTGAAATGAACTTGCTGAATGGAAATTTGCAGAATTGAAAAGGAAAGCAAGGAAATGCAGAACTGAAAGAAAAGAAATGACTAGTCTACTTTTGCCGAAATAAAATATTAGTAGAATGTTGCAATATGAAATAGAAGAAAGTAGTAATCACCAAATACTCTGATGCTTCCTCGGCAATGGCACAAAAAAATGGTGAGCGCCAGTATTGCAGCAAGAATGCTACAACTCCTGGGCTTCCAGCTTTACTTTTATCAACCCGGTATTTCGTAACAAACTTGGAAGCGTCGGTGCTATATGCACAAGTACTAGTTCTCACTGTAGGTTATCACTTGGTCAGCCGACGCGAGATCACTTTGCACAAGTACTAGTTCTCGCGCCGGCTGACCAAGTGATAGAATTTAGAAGAAGCTCTATGTGTGAGGAATGGAAAGAAAGATTACTCTACAGATGCTATTCTAACTGTAGAAAGGAGAAAGACTAGAATGTAAAGCAAAACCTCGTAAGCGCTAATTAACAAGCTAATTCTACTTTTGCCAAAAACATTATGAAAACCATGAAAGGAATGCCATTACCTACTCAAGGAAGTAAACAACATCTAACCATGCTATTTTTGGAAGTAAATAAGCAGAAAACATATTTTTTGATTTTTATGGGTTTTTATGTGAATTTAACATGTATCTAATTTATTGTGTGTGAGTGTGGCAGTGAACAGGTGGTGTTAGAGGGCGGTTTTGGAGCTTGGGAGGATGTAGGATGGTGTGGATGGGTCCTAGGAGGTCTTAGATGTCCTTCTGGAGGCTTTTCCCACACTCGGTCTTCAAAAGAAAGCCTACAGGAAAAACTATAGGAGGACACAGGAAAACTACAGGAGGAAAACAGGGAAACTACAGGAGGCCTACAGGAGGAGGCCGAGAGCAATTTTCATTGTTTTGAGGGTGTGAGAGTGGGTGGAAAAGGTGGATGAAGGTTGGAATGAGGTGTTAGGGCACCTAAGATCTACCATGAATCACCATGAGAGAGAAATATGATTGGGTTTTCTCAAGGAGAGAGGAAGAAGTTCTACGAAAAATGAAGGAAACTAGGGCAGAATTGAGGTGAGGTTTGGGAGACCTATAGGGCATGGATCAGATGGAGGGTGTGATTTTTGGTAAGCTGGCCTACTACTGGAAAAGGCCTGCTGCATAGAAACTGACAGTCAACCAAGAAAATCAAGCAACCAATGAAATGAGTGCATCCTAGGAAAAACAGAGTTTTGCATCAAAATGGCCTAAACTATGATGTATAGAAGGAAATGTTGGGAAATGTTGTAAGAAAGGAAAGCCTGCAAAAGTACTATTACCAATCAGGAAGTGAACATGATAAAGAATATCTAAAGCAAAACAGAACTAGACTATCAACCTACTAGAGAGATGCAAACACTAGAAGTCCTAGGAATGAGGAAAATCTGTGTTTTTGGGGCAGCAAGAGAGTCTTTGCCTCAAATCATGGTCCCAGAGGGAGGAAGAGAGGCCAAGGCACTATTACTAGCCTTTTGAATATTCTCTAATCACTGCTTAACTTGCTACAGAAAGTACAAATGGAAGCAAACTACTAGATCATCAAAAGCAACCTATTCTTAACCATAAGAGGAATACATCTAACAACAAACTAATCTACAAACTGAAGTAAAGCATACAAATACAAGTAAAGAGAAGCTTGGCTACTTGGATTTGGTCCTAACCCAATAGTTTCAGCCCTCTGAGGTAGCTCAGTGCTAGCTCAAAAAGGATTCCATTTTCATTATCAAAAAATAGCAAGATTACATAAAACTGTCAAAAAACAGTAAGCTCGAAATTTGAGTAGAGTTTACATAAGAAAAAAAAAGTCGACCCTAGTGAGGCCCTAGGCATCTCTACTTATACATCTGAAGCTACCAACATCTTCCTTAAAACCAGGGAGGCTTGGATCCCAAAACTCGTGATAACTAACAATCATCTTCCACTTGCTCGGCTGCCTTCTAGTGCATGATTCAGCTGCTTGTACTCCAAGCTGAATGAAGGGGAATTCGAAGTGAGGAGCAATAAATGAGGGGGATTCCCTCCTATAAGTCCTCTTCTCTGTCTACTTCGAGTTATTGCTGTAGTTTGACCACTATATCCTTGACTTTGACCTCGAAATCCATCAATAATATGCACTAAATACATGTTAGACCACATGGCATAATAACTAACTCAACTCACCCTATAAGCATAAATATAATCAGAAAATCATACAATAAGCTAAGAGAATGGTTGATTTGACTAGGTTAGGAGGTGAAATGAGCCCATATAATTACCCATTTATGAGGCTCATCAAAATCACATTGATGTTTAGTATCACTTTGTGAGGGATATGATAGAAGACAAAAAGGTGTTGCTAGTAAAGGTGGACACTTTGAAGAACATTGTAGATGCATTGAAAAAATTTGTGATCTTTGATAAGTTCTCTTGGTGTAGAGAAATAATGGGCATTGCAAGGCTGGATAAATGACTAAGCTCTCTTGTGGGCCCCTGTGGAAAGAAAACAACAAGTGGGAGAATGTTGTGTTGTGTTATATTCTTTCCATGACTAGCCCACGTAGTTAACCAGGGTGTTAGACGGGGGGTGGAGCCCGCCCTTCGTTGCGTCGATTGCATAGCATGGGGGTCACAGGGGGTTTGAGGGGTGCAGGTAACCCCCCTCTATGGGGTCCAGGGCAACACCTTGGAAAATTTTGCTTTTTGGATCCTATATTAGGTTGGGCGGACCTAACTATCGTTTTGTGCATGATTTTTGCACATGGTTTTGGACACGATGGTTTTCGGTCCATGGTTTTGGATGCGATGGTTTTCGGTCCATGGTATTGGATGCTTCGGCAAGTATAAATATGTATTGTAACATTGGAAGGTATAAAATGAAAAATCAAGATGGTAGTCCCGATTTTGGGATCTAGGGGAAAATATCTGTGTATATGTGTTTTATGTGTTATGCTCTCGCATTGTTTATTTTCTGTGTTTTTTAGAATTCGTATGCAGGTAATTTCTCTATATAATTTGCATTCCTCTATCCTATAGACTAAATGAGAGCTTGATTCTATAGAATCAATAAACTTAGGATGTAGCTTCCTAATACTGTAAGTCCCAATCGATTTAATATATTGACTAATACTAATATAATTCAAAACAGTAAGAGTAGTCAACCAGTGAAATGAAACACAGACAGGGTGTGTAAAGTAGTAAACTAAGTAATCAAACCCTGTGTAAATACCTGCTCAAGCTATGCAAATTCTATCTATAAACCGTGGATAGGGTGGTAAATTCATTCTATAAAGGGTGTACAATAAATGTAACAATAACACTTTCTTTCTATTTATTCCTACCTAAGTATTTGTGCCTACTATTCCTATTACTTAGTCCTAACCAATAGAAGAGAGTCTAAATAACTGCTCAGGAAAATGAAGGATTGAAAGGGTGTATCATACAAATTATGTAGACTTTTTTTGCCAATAAATAAAATAGAAAACTCAACATCCATCACACCAAAACAGAATCTGTATGCTTATACTGGGAAAGCACATAAATTCAAGAAAAATACAGATCTCAACATGGTTCTGTTAGAGTTGGTCTTGAGCCCTCCATCAGCGATCAAAACTCTTTGCATTTGCATAGGTAGGTGTCTCATCAGTGTCAATTTTTGCATCCCATTAGGCATGCCATAAACGTGATGGAGGAGCTGGTGTATTTATATCCCTCTTGGCATTGCTGGATCAGGTCATTTCAGTCATCAAGCTCTTTCAAGCTTGTCTTGTCTTGTCTTGAGGTCAAATTCCTAGGTCTAGGGTTTTGGTCAAGTATGTTTACAAGGTCATGTTTCTGAAGGTCAATAAGTGCTCAGCAAGCCAGAGGGATGATTGTAAAGATGTTTCTTCGAAGTTTTTTATCTTGTACAGTTAATTTTCACCTTGGATTTAAAAACACTGTTTTTAAAGCCAAGGTCATTTTCCAATTTTTTGTAAAAAGTGATGAAATTTCAAAAGATTTCAGCAGACAGCATGTAACCCTGGTCCCCTTGCCAAGATCCCTCAGATGATCTCCCTGCAAAAAGAATCAAGCCAAAGCACTAAATGAGTCAATTTCAGGACAAAGGAAACCAAAAAGTCAGTTTTATAAAGTGTCAAAGAGAAACATTAGAAAGTGGGTTTGAGCATGAAATTTATTCAAATGAAACCTATAAAGACCCAATCTCCCTCCTTTTACTCTCATTCTGCATCCAAGACACTTGCAAGAGAGTTTGGGCGAGTGATTGAGTGAAAGGAGTGAAAGTTGAGCGAATTCAGGCGTTTGACAGGTGCGCGACCCGTCAGGTTAGGCGCGCAACCCGTCAGAGGCGCGCGACCCGTCAGAGGCGCGCGACCCGTCAGAGGGGTTCCCGCAGTTCAGTTTTTTAACGGGCGCGACCCGTTAGAGGCGCGCGACCCGTTGGGTGAGGCGCGCAACCCGTCAGCGGCCTCCCTTCCAAACTTCTTGCAAATTTGTTCAAGCACCCGCCAAATCATTAAATTGCTTGAGGTAGGTTCTCCAAACTTGGAAATGATTGCTGGTTATGTTTGAAGGACATCATGAATGGGTTTTTAATGATCAAATTGTGCAAGAGGAAGAGGCTCCATATGGCTGCAATGTTTGATTATTAAAATGTGCTAGGGTTTATTGTTGTTCATGTTTTTTCCCTTGTAATTATTTTCCTCTTTCCCCTTCTCACTTCCCTTGTATTTCCATGTAATTTCCCTTTTAAATTTGTAAAGAAAATAAACCCTACCACTTTTCCCTAAAAAATAAAAATCAAGCCCTAACCCTACTTCTCCATATGCCCATGTAAACACATGTATTTAATGATGCATATGCAGTGATGTTTGCAGTGTTTTTCCCTAAATTCCCTGTTGTATACATGTATTCCCATTTTCCTTGTAAAAATGTCCCTCCCCTAACATTTCCCTCATGTTCCTTGTCCCCTTGAAACAGCATATAAATCAGCTTTTTACAGGCAGAAACAACAGCACAGTTTGTTCACTCTGCTCTTTAAACAATGTCAGAAACCGAAACCTATGAGCAAAGTGATGACCAGTCATCAGCTTCAGAGATTGAGGTACAGAGGAGGCCTCATAAGGGTGGAAAGGGTGGTCATCATAGGCGAGAGGAGCCCACCTCTTTAGCAGAGTTACAGGCTTGTCCTATGGCAGTCACATGTGTCCAGTATATGTCTTGCTACGAGTTTTGTGAGAGGATCTCTCGGATTCAGCACCACAGAGAGTTGGCTCACGTATTTGTTCTACACTTGCATGATGGACATGTCAACCTTGCAGGGGTGAACTTTACATTGACACCCGAGGTGATCTCACATGCCACAGGGATACCTAATGTTGGGGAGGTGTGGAATAAGCGCAAGGTGCTGGATAGTGTTCACTTTGAGCCTTTTGTCCGGCCACCATTCATGAGACATTTGGCAGGTGTGTTTCCATTTAGGTTTCTCAGGAGCGAGTATGCTCCCATGATGAGGCTCATCATGCACTATTTTACCTGTGAGGGCAGATTTTCACAGGTATATTCATACCATATTCGCCTCTTGATGCACTTCACCCGAGTGAGGATGATGAACATCCCTGTTTTCTTCTATCAGAACATTCAGAGGATGGTGTCCATGTTGCAGAGGAAGAGCCCGACACAGCAGTATAGGAGCCTGTACCATTATGGTTTGATTCAGCTTGTAATATTGCATCAGTTGGCTCAGCAGGGCATCTCATGGGAGGAGTTCATCTCTCGTGAGTTTTTCACAGCACCACCCTCGCCACATCCTGAGGTTGTTCACGAGGAGGGGGGACCATCACAACAGCATTACATCCCTGTCACTAGACATGTTAGCTCCTCACCTTTGGTTACCTATCAGAAAGGCCCGAGGGCCTTGTTTGCAGCAGCTCGACGAGTACTATCTCCACAGCAGGTGGAAGGGGTCTCGCCTTAATCATCAGCTCAGCGAGTGTTATCTCCACATCAGGTGGAAGGGGCCTTGCTTTCTTCACCAGCACAGGTACCAGGGAGGGTCAAATAGCCCATGATTGATGAGGGGCCATCAGGAGTTCCAGATATTGAGCTTGTCGATCTTGAGGCCAGTTCTCCTAGCCGAGAGGCAAAGGAGATCATTCAGCACCTTAGAGATGAAAATGATGCCTTGCAGAGGAAATTAGAGGGGGCACAATGGACCATCATACCTCGAGCAGCGCAACAAACAATTGGAAGATGAGCGAGCACTTGATGAGTTGTGGAGGATTCGTAGTGACCGAATTTTGAACCGAAGAAGACCCGGTGATCCATTGCCCGCTGACCGAGAGTCCATGCTCATCTGGGTAAATGCACACTTGGAGAGGCTGTTGGCTAAGGCCAACCAAGAGAAGAAATTGCTGAGGAACATGAAGAACCATTACTGGGCAAGAATGCATGTGTGCAAGGCAAAGATGAAAATGTTTCAAAGGCGGTTGACCGAGGCACTAAAACGGAAAAAGAGGCCCAATCCCCTCCGTATCTTGGCTGAGGCTTCACTCAACGATCAAGGCACTAAATAGCCTAGCCACAGCACAAATCCCAAGAAATTTTGAGAATTTTGGGTGAATTTTGGCATTTTCAGGTAATTTGCAGGTTTTTCCCATTAACGGGTCTCACCCCCTGCGCGACCCTTCATCATGGCAACTCCATTCGACAAAAACTCAGCATTTCCAGATTTTTCATGCAAAGTTACACATGCTCATGGATGGACTTGAGATTTGGTGAAGTTTTGGGCCTCCAGAAAGTCAAAAAACTAGCAAAAAATGACTTTCTGCCACTTTTTTGAACTGCAAAAAGCAGTCTTGGGAGATTTGATTTTTGACAGTGCAAATGAACTCCAAATTCAAATATTCTAGTTGGGTTGGCAAGTAGACTCACAGACCTTTCCAACAAGCCTACTCTTGCCCAATTTGGACACCTGCAAGTGCCCCAAAAGTGGCTCCAAAGGCACGCGACCCGTCAGGCAGGGGCGCGCGACCCGTCAGGCAGATTTTTCCAAAATGCACTGTACAGCTCAGAAAAACACAGTTTGACCCAGTTTGACTTTTTGGGGTGAATTATGATTCTCTTTGATGTAATTATTGTAATTTTAAGACACTTTTACTCTTATGTAACACTTCTAGAAGATTCATTCATGAAGAGGGTAAATATTAAATGAATGAATTGGTTTCCAAGTTTATAGAGGCAAGTTGTTTTGACTGCCTAGTTTGTAGTGCTTAGTTTAGAAGTGGTTGAAACAACTCCTAGGATAGTGAGCTCGACCCATGGAGGCAGGGAAAGAGGTTAGATGATCTATATTATGTACTTTCTTGCTCATTTTCATGGTTGGACTCTTAAGGGATAAGCTATCATTGTATTATTCACTGTATCTCTGCAATTTTTGCCTAAGGAAGACCAGGGTTTTGCAGTCCTCTTTGGGATTCTTGTGGACTCATGTGTTGATGGTGTGTTTCTCAATGTACTTGTAAGCTTGTTATGTGACTCATTTCCTTTCTTTTACTTCTGTACATTAAACAAATGAAGTGTTAAAGTAAGAATTCATGCCTGCCATGCTCTGCTTTTAAGTTTGTTTAATTTCAATGTTTTCTACTATCTAAAGAGAATTCAAAGTTATTGTTTGCTCTCTTTAGCTCTTCACCTTTCATTCCTGACCATCCACCTCAATTAAAAGGCATCAATACTGTCTCCTACCTCGCCCCAAAGAACCCCCTGCAGAAACTGTGTCCAATCCCCGCACCCAAAATTGCCCTCTCCTTAATTTGCCACCAAAAACCCAAAAAACCCCAAATCAAACTCTTTGATCAGTTTACTAGCCTAATATCAGTGTTACCTTATTGGTCATCTCATCTATTGAAGATTTCACGAGATAGACCGGAGAGAGCCTTCTCCTGCCCCGTAGGGCTAGCTACGAGGCTAAATGGTTTGATGTTGCCTTGAGGTTTACCTTTCTCAGCCTGAGGTGAAATGTCAAGCGCTAACATACTGGCGACCATACTGGGGAGAACAAACTAATCGTTTGCTCATTGACGTGTTATTTCATAAGTCTTAGACGGAGCCTGAAGATACGCCAGGTAGCCTTCGAAAACGCTCTTGTTTTACATCAGCGTTAGTAGATAAATGCTGCTTCAGTCAATCTCCGTGAGCTTGTGAACATAGCGCTTCATTGACACTTTATCCCAGTATAATTGTTAACTCTGAGCCGTGGATGATAGGTTGAGAGTTTTCACAGGCTGAATGGTTTTTCTTTCCTAGTCTTTTTGAGCAAAACAAGCTGGCTACAGATCCTAGACCCATTTTCAAATCTCATTCATGCCCAGCTATTTTTGATTATCTTGAAGATTTAGATTTTGACGAAAGCTTTGAGTTGTCTCTGTTCAAAGCCAAGTCTGAAAGTGCACTGGATTCTCTAGTCCTTGATCCTGATTTTGCAGCTGCTATTGAATTTGAGAAACATAACAAATTGGTCGAAAATTTCATCTTGAGACATCTCCAGACGCATATTCAAGCTACTACCCTTGCTGATTTTGTTGAGAATATCTCTGATCATATTGGATCCACTATCACGGCTCACGAAGAATCTTATCCTCCTTATGTTTCAGTTTCGCCTATAATCACCTATCCCGAATCCACAGTCGATTCTCCTTCTACACCTCATACCCCTCCGACTCCCTCGACTCCACAAACTGCACCTCCTCTTATTATAGTCCCTACTATTACAGCTCCTCCTCCTCATACTCATCCTACTCCCCCTCCTAGAGCAATGGCTGCTCGGTTTGCCCCACTTGCTTTGCCTGCAAATCTTCATGATATGCCAGCTGATTATCAAAGTAAAATTCCCATGTTTGATGGCACTCCACAAAGTATTACCGCTCAGCAACATATCGACAAAATGACCACTTTCTTTGATCTATATGAGTTAGATGAAGAAGATGTTACCATGCGGTTGTTCGTGCAAACATTTGCAGGAGAAGTTAGAAAATGGTTCAGAGGGTTGACAGCTAATAGCATTGCCACCTTGGAAGCACTTCAGAATCAGTTTTTAGATCGATGGGAAATCAGAAAAGATCCGCTTCAGATTAATGCCGAATACAACAATCTCAAGCGTAATCCGGGTGAGTTCGTTCAAGATTACATAATCAGATTCAATACAGTTTATAATGCTATTCCTGATGATTTGATGCCATCTAGAAAATCAGCACTTCTTAAGTTCCCGGATGGTTTTGATCCGGAAATGGCTTATTCATTGAGAGATAGAGATCCTCCTACCTTGGAGGATATGCAGAAGATTGCTGTCAGCGTTGAGGCAAATTTGAATGACAAAAGAGCAAGAATGAAGGCTGAAAAGCGAGTCACAATCAAGGAGGAAGCATCTACATCAAATCAGGTTCTCCGTGAACTTGAACAGCTTAAAAGGGCGTTTGAAAATGTTCATATTGACAAGCCGAAGCGTCAGATTTGTAATCCCAATTTCAGAGGTCAACATCAGCAACAATATAGAATTAAGCAGCGTGAAACAAAGGCACAAGAGGCAGCAGTATTGCAGCAAATGAAACCTCCTTTTCAGCAGAATTTTGTTAGCCAAGAATCAGAGGATGAAGGTGATAATGTTGGAGAGGAAAATCACTTCTTCACTCCTGATGATATGCCCACTTATATTACAGAAGAAGATGAGTTGGTGAGTAATTCCATCATTCCCCAAGATGAGCATTATATTTTGTCAAACGATGCAATACTTGAAGAAGAATCCGAAGAGTATCAAAGAGGGTATTTGCATGCTTTATCAGCCCAGCAAGGCCAGCAAAGACAATTGAGAAACCGAGCTGTTCCTATAAATCCCACTCAGAAAAGGAAAGATACTTCAGCAAAGAATGATTTGGCTTCCCCACACGCAAAAGGAAAAGACATAATCGGTCCTTCAACAAGTCAATCATCACCAGCAGCTAAGACGGATCAGCCATCAAGTGCACCAAAAGATAAAGCTGAAAAAAGAGATAATCTAGCTAAAGAAGGTGTGAAGGTTTCAGTTTTCAGTTTGGAGAATGAGATTGCAAAGTTGAAAGTGCCCATTCCTTTGACAGAAATCATGAAGAATAGCACCTACCGAGGCCAGCTCTCCAAGATGTTGAATTTTGATCCAATGCTAGACATGGTGAATGTACAAGATGATCAGCCGGAGTTGATTTTTGGGCCAGCTTTAAATGGTGAGTCTCCTGAAAGTGATGTTCCTCCATTTTATATCAGTTTGCGATTGCATGAGTATGTGTTGTACAATGCCATGTTTGACTCGGGAGCTTCGCATAATTTGATGCCGAAAACGATCATGGAGAAGCTGGGACTTGACATCACAAGGAAGTATCATGATTTGTATTCGTTTGATTCCAGCCGGGTAAGATGTATTGGTTTGATCAAAGACTTGGTGGTGAGTCTAGATCAAATTCCAGTGAAGAATGTTTTGATGGATGTGGTGGTGGCGGATATTCCTCCGCGGTTCGGCATGTTGCTGTCAAGATCATGGGGAGCCAAGCTCAAAGGTACACTTCAGCTTGATTTTTCATATGCCACAATTCCAGTTTTCAGTCAAATGAGGAAGCTATATCGGGAACAAAAGATGAAATACATGATCACTAGTAAGGAAAAGCCCGTCAATCATCCTGTAAATTATGTACAAACAGATTTAGAATCTTTTGTTTTGTTTGCGGATAATTTCAATGAGGTAGATAGTCAGTTAGTTCAAGTAGAAGATATACCAGACATTTCAGAAAATTTCAGAGAAATTTTAAGAAAGGAAAGTGAAGAAAGGTCTGCTGTCATAAGGCCAATTGCTGAAACAAATGGGTAGCAAACAGAGCAGGCATCAACATCAGATTTTCAACACTTAGAAGATGATGAGGATGGTCTTTGGACCATGGATTTTGATGGTGCAGTGGGCAGCGATGGTGCTGGTATAGGTGTGTGGATTCGAAGCCCATTTTTAGTTCAAAACCAAGTTCCAAACAAGGTACGGGTATGTTCTTATAAATTGGCATTTGATTGTTCAAATAATGAGGTGGAATACGAAGCTCTTATTGCTGGTCTGAAAATCCTTCGGAAGTTGAAGGCAAAGAAGATAGCGGTATATGGTGACTCCGAGTTGGTTATCAAGCAAGTAAAAGGTGAATTTCAGGCCAAACATCCTCGTATGCGAGCATATCGGAATGCTGTCCTAGATATCTTAAAGCGGTTTTCAGAACATACTTTGACATGTGTGCCCCGGATTCAAAATGGTGTTGCGGATGCATTGGCAAAGGCAGCAAGTAATCTGAAAATACCCATGAATTCCAGCAATAAGTTTGAGATATATGTAAAGCATCATCCTACAGTCCCAAATAATCAAAGGTGTTGGCAAGTTTTCCAAGATGACGAAGAAATCAAAGATTTTCTGCAAATTGAGGGTAAATTCGAAGACATTTCAATAGACACGGAAGCTGAAGGAGTAAATCAGATGGATGTGTTGCAGCTCAAGGACAATTACATTCCTAAAGGATTAATTCCTTTAGAATAATTGTTCGATCAAGATGATGTGGCCCGCAAACCAACTTTGAGGCCAACAAATGAAGGAGTTGAAGATGTGAATCTTGGGACAGCCGAAAATCCAAAGATGGTGAAGCTATCGAAGGCATTGCCGCCAAAGGTAAAGAAAGAATATATCAGATTGTTGTCTTCGTTTTCTAATGTTTTTGCATGGGATTATTCAGATTTGAAAACTTATGACACAAGTATCATTCAGCATACTATTCCCATAAAGCCAAATCAAAAGCCTTTCCGACAAAAATTGAGAAGAATTAATCCTAAATTGTTGCCATTAATCGAGAAGGAAGTCAATAGGTTATATAAGTCTGGAATCATAGTGCCAATCCGATTTTCTGATTGGATTTCCAACTTAGTGCCCGTGAGAAAGAAGACCGGCGAGATTCGCTTGTGTATAGACTTCAGAAATCTGAACAAGGTGTCATTAAAGGACAATTATCCGCTGCCCAAAATGGATCATATATTGCAGCGGGTAGTGGGGGCATCTAGGATGTCATTGCTTGATGGTTACTCCGGGTATAATCAGATTTTGGTGCACGAAGATGACCGTGACAAGACAACATTTACTACTCCATGGGGAACATTCCACTATGCCAAAATGCCGTTTGGATTGAAGAACGCTGGCGCCACATTTCAGCGAGCAATGGATATGGCCTTTGCTAATGAGAAAGATGTCTTTTTGGTTGTTTATCTTGATGATCTGACCGTGTTTTCTAAATCAGATGAAGAGCATTTGTTTCATTTGACTAAGGTGTTCCAAAAGTGCAGAAAGTATGGCATCTCGTTGAATCCGAAGAAGAGCCTTTTTGCTATGAGCGAAGGCAAGCTGTTGGGTCATATTATTTCTAAAGATGGCATTCGTATAGATCCTGCACGGGTGGAAGCAATTCAGCAATTAGAGCAGCCCCGTAGCAAGAAAGAAATTCAGTCCTTCAATGGCAAATTGAATTTTCTACGTCGCTTCATTCCCAATCTTGCCGAACATCTTAGAGAGATAACCAATATGCTCAAGAAGGACAGCGAGCTCAAATGGACCGAAGAGGCGGTAAAGTCTTTTAACTTGGTAAAGGTAATCTTATCTTCAGCCCCAACTTTGATCAGTCCAGATTATACACAAGACTTTATTTTGTTTTCATTTGCTTCTGAGCATACGTTGGCAGCCGTGTTGATGCAAAAGAGAGATGGAGTTGAGAGGCCCATCGCTTTTTTCAGCCGTATCATAAGGGACGGAGCGCTGAATTATAATATTATTGAAAAGCAAGCATTGGCGCTGATCAAAGCCTTGAAAGATTTCCGGGTATACATATTGAATTCTCATATTTTAGCATATGTTCCCAATGCAGCTGTTAAGGATGTTTTAGTACAAACGGAACCAGAAGGAAGAAGGGGTAAGTGGATCGCTGCACTATTAGAGTATGATGTAGAAATTAAGCCTACCAAGTTGATTAAAGGTCAAGGTCTTTCTAAGTTGATGGCTGAAACGAATCTCCACGTCCTTGACATCAATTTGATTGTTGCCTTGTCCGATGAAGATGAAGAAAATTCAGCTCTACAGGTATCCGATATCTTTGTGTCTTCTCCTTGGTATGCTGATATAGTTTATGTGCTTCAAAATTTGTCTTCACCTCCTGGGATGCCTAGAAACAAAGCTAGAACATTGAAGCTAAAGGCTGCCAAATTTTGCATTATCAAATCAGCACTTTATTGGAAAGATCCCGGTGGTATATTGCTGAACTGTTTGGTCGAAGAAGAAGCTAAGACAACAGTAGAAGATTTTCATAAAGGTGACTGTGGGGGTCACTTGTTTTGGAAGACCACGGCTAATAAGATCTTGAGAGCTGGTTTCTATTGGCCTTCTTTATTTTCTGATGTGTATAAAGCGGTAAAGAGCTGTCACGAATGTCAAATTTTTCAAGGAAAGCAGAAATTACAGCCGTTGCCTCTCAAGCCCGTTGAAATCAGCGCACCATTTCAGCAATGGGGCTTGGATTTTATTGGCGAAATCCACCCAGCATCTTCTGAGCAGCATCGATGGATCTTGACTGCCACAGATTACTTCACGAAGTGGATTGAAGCCATTCCCACCCGGCAAGCCACGGACTCGGTAATTATCTCTTTTCTTGAAAGTAACATATTGTCACGTTTCGGCTGTCCACATAAGTTGATTACAGATAATGCAGCAGCATTCAAATCGAAGAAAATGGTTGATTTTTGCTATAAATATAACATCAGCTTGGGGCATTCGACCGCCTACCATCCGCAAGGTAATGGGCTAGCTGAATCTTCGAACAAATCTCTAGTGAACATCATAAAGAAATTGCTGGAAATAAATAAGAAGAGCTGGCACAAAAAGTTAGTAAATGCATTATGGGCTGATCGGGTAAGTCAAAAGAAGTCAATTGGTATGTCACCTTTTGAACTGGTTTATGCAGTAGATGCAGTGTTTCCTACTTCACTTAGTGTTCCAGTAGCCAAGTTGTTTCAAGAAGCTGGTGGCGAGGAGGATCCTATGCAATGGCGGATTAGTCAAATGATTCATTTACAGCAGACACGAGAGGAAGTTCATCAAAATTCCCTTAAGTTGCAGGAGCGCATAAAGAAAATCTATGACAAAAAGGCCAAATCAGATGATTTTCAGATAGATGATGTTGTTTTGAGATGGGATGCCCGAAATGAAGACAAAGGGAAACATGGAAAATTCGACAATTTGTGGAAAGGTCCCTACAAAATTGCAGTGTACCGTGGTCCAAATGCTTTTCTTCTCAAAGAAATGAATGGTGATGAATGTCTTGGTGGGTCGGTGAATGGCCGGCTGCTCAAAAGATATCATGCTTGAGCATTTTCTGCTCTAATCACTCTCATTGTAATTACCATTTTACTTTTATTCTGCAGCAAGTGTGAACTGATCTCCCATCTTCAGTTTGGGGCCCGAGGTGAAGGCTGTAATTCTGAAAGTGATGATTAGTTGGTGTGAGTTTTTAAAGTTGTTTTAGTCAGTCTATTTTCTGCGTAAAGTGAGTCGGTTTATGTCAAAGTTAGTTTAAATTTCAGTCAAATGTCAAAGTCAAATAAACTTGTCCAAATTTGGTCACATGTGTAAAAGTTGACTCCATTGCCCAATGTTAATAAGGCACTGGTCTGCTCTCCTAGAGGTCTAAGGTTCTTGGTACCTCCAAGGAGCTACCATCCCCATTGGAGCCAATGTTAGAGTCGGTCTTGAGCCCTCCATCAGCGATCAAAACTCTTTGCATTTGCATAGGTAGGTGTCTCATCAGTGTCAATTTTTGCATCCCATTAGGCATGCCATAACCCTGATGGAGGAGCTGGTGTATTTATATCCCTCTTGGCATTGCTGGATCAGGTCATTTCAGTCATCAAGCTCTTTCAAGCTTGTCTTGTCTTGTCTTGAGGTCAAATTCCTAGGTCTAGGGTTTTGGTCAAGTATGTTTACAAGGTCATGTTTTTGAAGTTCAATAAGTGCTCAGCAAGCCAGAGGGATGATTGTAAAGATGTTTCTTCAAAGTTTTTTATCTTGTACAGTTCATTTTCACCTTGGATTTAAAAACTCTGTTTTTAAAGCCAAGGTCATTTTCCAATTTTTTGTAAAAAGTGATGAAATTTCAAAAGATTTCAGCAAACAGCATGTAACCCTGGTCCCCTTGCCAAGATCCCTCAGATGATCTCCCTGCAAAAAGAATCAAGCCAAAGCACTAAATGAGTCAATTTCAGGACAAAGGAAACCAAAAAGTCAGTTTTAAAAGTGTCAAAGAGAAACATTAGAAAGTGGGTTTGAGCATGAAATTTATTCAAATGAAACCTATAAAGACCCAATCTCCCTCCTTTTACTCTCATTGTGCATCCAAGACACTTGCAAGAGAGTTTGGGCGAGTGATTGAGTGAAAGGAGTGAATGTTGAGCGAATTCGGGCGTTTGACAGGTGCACGACCCGTCAGGCTAGGCGTGCGACCCGTCAGACGCGCGCGGCCCGTCAGAGGGGTTCCCGCAGTTCAGTTTTTTAACGGGCGTGACCCGTGAGAGGCGCGCGACCCGTTGGGTGAGGCGCGCGACCCGTCAGCGGCCTCCCTTCCAAACTTCTTGCAAATTTGTTCAAGCACCTGCCAAATCATTAAATTGCTTGAGGTAGGTTCTCCAAACTTGGAAATGATTGCTGGTTATGTTTGAAGGACATCATGAATGGGTTTTTAATGATCAAATTGTGCAAGAGGAAGAGGCTCCATATGGCTGCAATGTTTGATTATTAAAATGTGCTAGGGTTTATTGCTGTTCATGTTTTTTTCCTTGTAATTATTTTCCTCTTTCCCCTTCTCACTTCCCTTGTATTTCCATGTAATTTCCGTTTTAAATTTGTAAAGAAAATAAACCCTACCCCTTTTCCCTAAAAAATAAAAATCAAGCCCTAACCCTACTTCTCCATATGCCCATGTAAACACATGTATTTAATGATGCATATGCAGTGATGTTTGCAGTGTTTTTCCCTAAATTCCCTGTTGTATACATGTATTCCCATTTTCCTTGTAAAAATGTCCCTCCCCTAACATTTCCCTCATGTTCCTTGTCCCCTTGAAACAGCATATAATTCAGCTTTTTACAGGCAGAAACAACAGCACAGTTTGTTCACTTTGCTCTTTAAACAATGTCAGAAACCGAAACCTATGAGCAAAGTGATGAGCAGTCATCAGCTTCAGAGATTGAGGTACAGAGGAGGCCTCATAAGGGTGGAAAGGGTGGTCATCATAGGCGAGAGGAGCCCACCTCTTTAGCAGAGTTACAGGCTTGTCCTATGGCAGTCACATGTTTCCAGTATATGTCTTGCTATGAGTTTTGTGAGAGGATCTCTCGGATTCAACACCACAGAGAGTTGGCTCGCCTATTTGTTCTACACTTGCATGATGGACATGTCAACCTTGCAGGGGTGAACTTTACATTGACACCCGAGGTGATCTCACATGCCACAGGGATACCTAATGTTGGGGAGGTGTGGAATAAGCGCAAGGTGCTGGATAGTGTTCATTTTGAGCCTTTTGTCCGGCCACCATTCATGAGACATTTGGCAGGTGTGTTTCCATTCAGGTTTCTCAGGAGCGAGTATGCTCCCATGATGAGGCTCATCATGCACTATTTTACCTGTGAGGGCAGATTTTCACAGGTATATTCATACCATATTCGCCTCTTGATGCACTTCACCCGAGTGAGGATGATGAACATCCCTGTTTTCTTCTATCAGAACATTCAGAGGATGGTGTCCATGTTGTAGAGGAAGAGCCCGACACAGCAGTATAGGAGCCTGTACCATTATGGTTTGATTCAGCTTGTAGTATTGCATCAGTTGGCTCAGCAGGGCATCTCATGGGAGGAGTTCATCTCTCGTGAGTTTTTCACAGCACCACCCTCGCCACATCCTGAGGTTGTTCATGAGGAGGGGGGACCATCACAGCAGCATGACATCCCTGTCACTAGACATGTCAGCTCCTCACCTTTGGTTACCTATCAGAAAGGCCCGAGGGCCTTGTTTGCAGCAGCTTGGCGAGTACTATCTCCACAGCAGGTGGAAGGGGTCTCGCCTTCATCATCAACTCAGCGAGTGTTATCTCCACATCAGGTGGAAGGGGCCTCGCTTTCTTCACTAGCACAGGTACCAGGGAGGGGCAAACAACCCATGATTGATGAGGGGCCATCAGGAGTTCCAGATATTGAGCTTGTCGATCTTGAGGCCAGTTCTCCTAGCCGAGAGGCAAAGGAGATTATTCAGCACCATAGAGCTGAAAATGATGCCTTGCAGAGGAAATTAGAGGGGGCACAATGGACCATCACATACCTCGAGCAGCGCAACAAATAGTTGGAAGATGAGCGAGCACTTGATGAGTTGTGGAGGATTCGTAGTGACCGAATTTTGAACCGAAGAAGACCCGGTGATCCATTGCCCGCTGATCGAGAGTCCATGCTCATCCGGGTAAATGCACACTTGGAGAGGCTGTTGGCTAAGGCCAACAAAGAGAAGAAATTGCTGAGGAACATGAAGAACCATTACTGGGCAAGAATGCATGTGTGCAAGGCAAAGATGAAAATGTTTCAAAGGCGGTTGACTGAGGCACTAAAACAGAGAAAGAGGCCCAATCCCCTCCGTATCTTGGTTGAGGCTTCACTCAATGATCAAGGCACTAAATAGCCTAGCCACAGCACAAATCCCAAGAAATTTTGAGAATTTTGGGTGAATTTTGGCATTTTCAGGCAATTTGCAGGTTTTTCCCATTAATGGGTCTCACCCCCTGCGCGACCCTTCATCATGGCAACTCCATTTGACAAAAACTCAACATTTCCAGATTTTTCATGCAAAGTTACACATGCTTATGGATGGACTTGAGATTTGGTGAAGTTTTGGGCCTCCAGAAAGTAAAAAAACTAGCAAAAAATGACTTTCTGCCACCTTTTTGAACTGCAGAAAGCAGTCTTGGGAGATTTGATTTTTGACAGGGAAAATGAACTCCAAATTCAAAAATTCTAGTTGGGTTGGAAAGTAGACTCACAGACCTTTTCAACAAGCCTACTCTTGCCCAATTTGGGCACATGCAAGTGCCCCAAAAGTGGCTCCAAAGGCGCGCGACCCGTCAGGCAGGGGCGCGCGACCCGTCAGGCAGATTTTTCCAAAATGCACTGTACAGCTCAAAAAAACGCAGTTTGACCCAGTTTGACTTTTTGGGGTGAATTATGATTCTCTTTGATGTAATTATTGTACTTTTAAGACACTTTTACTCTTATGTAACACTTCTAGAAGATTCATTCATGAAGAGGGTAAATATTAAATGAATGAATTGGTTTCCAAGTTTATAGAGGCAAGTTGTTTTGACTGCCTAGTTTGTAGTGCTTAGTTTAGAAGTGGTTGAAACAACTCCTAGGATAGTGAGCTCGACCCATGGAGGTAGGGAAAGAGGTTAGATGATATATATTATGTACTTTCTTGCTCATTTTCATGGTTGGACTCTTGAGGGATAAGCTATCATTGTATTATTCACTGTATCTCTGCAATTTTTGGCTAAGGAAGACCAGGGTTTTGCAGTCCTCTTTGGGATTCTTGTGGACTCATGTGTTGATGGTGTGTTTCTCAATGTACTTGTAAGCTTGTTATGTGACTCATTTCCTTTCTTTTACTTCTGCACATTAAACAAATGAAGTGTTAAAGTAAGAATTCATGCCTGCCATGCTCTACTTTTAAGTTTGTTTAATTTCAATGTTTTCTATTGTCTAAAGAGAATTCAAAGTTATTTTTTGCTCTCTTTAGCTCTTCACCTTTCATTCCTGACCATCCACCTCAATTAAAAGGCATCAATACTGTCTCCTACCTCGCCCCAAAGAACCCCCTGCAGAAACTGTGTCCAATCCCCCACCCAAAATTGCCCTCTCCTTAATTTGCCACCAAAAACCCAAAAAACCCCAAATCAAACTCTTTGATCAGTTTACTAGCCTAATATCAGTGTTACCTTATTGGTCATCTCATCTATTGAAGATTTCACGAGATAGACCGGAGAGAGCCTTCTCCTGCCCTGTAGGGCTAGCTACGAGGCTAAATGGTTTGATGTTGCCTTGAGGTTTACCTTTCTCAGCCTGAGGTGAAATGTCAAGCGCTAACAGGTTCATTGCTATAATCTACAAATGGGACCAATTCTTTCCATCCTATGTGAGATGATGAATGTAACAATAAAATCTCAAAAGCCCAATTGATTAAAAATGTGTCATGTATACATGGATTCTGTGCATGTGTAGAAGTATCTTAGTGAACACACTTTATGAAAATGTGTAATTGGCTCAATACCTGGGCCCTTCAGAAGTATGGAATATTACTTTCCAGGCTATTAAAATATCCATAGTCACACCACAAAAATAAGTGCTATAATATCTTCCATACAAGTTATCAATATTTTTCAACACAAAATTCTTGTGATGAACAAAAAGAGAGTCGTACATAATTTCCAATAAATAAAATGAAAAACTCAACATCCAACACATCGGAATATAATCTGTTAATGCCAATGCTGGGAAAGCACATAAATTTAGACAAAATTCAACTTAAAACATTATTCATCACTATAATATACACATGGAACCAAATATTCCCAACTTGGTTATCATCACTGAAGCCCAACCTAAAAGTTAATAAAGGACACTTTTGATCTTGTGAGCACATCATATATCTAACTAAGATTTTCAATGCCAACACAAGACAATGGAAATTGGCTAGCAAATGATTCAACCCACCTTTTGAGATCAACAATGCTATTCATAGTTGGAAATTGTCTGACTTAATAAATTCTACAAAATCTTTTAATTTTGTACTTTTCACAGAGCTCTTAGCCTTAATGGCTATTTGCACCCCCTCGTGGATAAAATCTGCAACCTTAATAAAGTCATCCTCAAGAATCCCATGGGTGGTTAATGAAGGAGTCCCTATGCATATACCACCAGGAACCATAACACTTTTATCACCTAAAAATGTAAGGTATTAAAGTAAGCTATATCATCCCATGGAGAAAGGAAAATCAATGAATCCCTTACATCTAAATATACAAAGAAAAAATTCATGTAACCCCGTACAAAATTCTTGTTCAATTTGATAGAAGCAACATCTAAAACGTCCTCTACTCTTGCACCATCAATGTCCTATCCAAGCCCATTAATATATACCATGTTACATTCAACCAACTAAATCCAATAGAAATCAATATACAAGTAGGTTGTGTACTCCATCATATGAACAGGGGATCCTTACCAAGGGTCTCAAATCAACTAGAACTAGGTGATTTTCACTACCACCAGACACCAAATTGTAACCCAAATCTATTAAGCTCTTTGCAAGGGCTTAGAAATTTGCTACAACTTACTAAAACTATTTTACCTTTGACAAGAAACAAAATCCATTCAAAAAATAGTTCACATGCATAAATTTTATAGAAGCTTAGACATGTGAGAGTGCTACACTTGTACTTGATAAGCCTTGAACTTTGTAGTTACATCATGTTTTAAACAAATAACCAACCCTCCTATGGTATGGTTATGTGGTCCTCCCTAGAAAGCCACAAATTATTTCATGTATCTTTTAGAAATGAAATGATACAAAAAATCGATATATCCAATATTATGATATTAGTGAATGGGAGAACAATATGGATGATGGAGGAAAGGAAGGAGAACTCAGATTGACCTATAACCCTGGAAAAAATACATTTTTGATGGTTGTCTCTAGGTCGACCCCCAATACTGGTTCCTTCCTGAAGAATATCATGCCTCCCCAAGGACCTCGTAAAGACTAAAAATCACAACCCTCCAATCCAAAAATATTTCAGAATGAAAAATATCAGAAAGATAAAAATGAAAGGAAAAAAGTGAAACAATTGACAAACAATTCAAGGAACATAATGAGTTTCATTGAAGCTTTGATCTAGTAGTGATAAGAAACATAAAGAACATAAAAAAATGAAAACAAGAAACTGAATCAAAGAACATGTAAGAGAATCAAAAGGAAAATCTACACCTCTTAACTCTATAATCACTCCTCCTATGATGGGAATGGCATATTTGTTTTAGTTCTTCATCGTTTCTTGAACATTAATGGGATTCTTTTTCTTCTACAAGGGGGGAATGGCACAGATATATAGCATTAAGATAGATCCAAAAAAATTTCCATCTAATATACTCATATTTTTAATCGAAAGGGTTAAGTGAAGAGAAAATTAATAGCATCAACTCACCTTGTGCGTTGTAGTTGTTAATACATCACCCAAATCAAAAGGACTAACCATTATAGAAGAAACAATGAGACCATTTATGTGTGACATGTCCATCATTAAGTATGCCCCAACTATATTGGAAATCTTCCAAAACCACAAACTTTTTAGTACTAAAAATCATAAAAAAATCCAACATTACATACTTTAAGAACATATTAATAAAATATGCTAGAATAAACATTGTTGGAAAGAGAAATCTTTGAAAGGACTGCCATTATAAGATCTAGAAATACCCAGATTCAATAGCTGCCTCATGTGAGGGTAATCAATATGTCAGGGATATGCACTAGCACCAACAATGATAAGCTTGATCCTAAAAAGGATGGCATTATTCTCAAGCATCTCATAGTCAATGAATCCTATAACCCAAGAAAACAAACCCGACCATTAACACTTTGAACACTTCCCCAAAACATTGGTTCAATATTTGTCAATGATGGAACTGTTTCCCTCCTAATTATTATTAGACTCAAAATGCGAGCTCACCTGTGGTCTCATCTAGACGATATGGCATTGATTCAAAGTAAATTGATGTTGTTGACACCTAATCATCAGGATTGGGTGAATAAATATAATCAATGTAAATAAATAATAAGAGATATGAATATTCATCGGGAGATGAAGTGAACAGTCTCCCTCATGTATATAATAAATACCAACATGAAGGAATAATATGAATTGATTTGTGTTGAGAAGTTACTGCCTGGTTTGACATGGTATCAGAGCTAGCTCCCGAAATTAGTTGTAACTCCCTTCCGTCATTTTCTTGTAGTCTGTCCCCCTGTGGATTTTGTCTACTGCGCTCCCTGGGCTCTCTGCCATAATTATTGTCTGCGCCATTCTGTGCTCTGTGTTACCCACTGCGTGGCTTCTGCGCATAACCATTGTCTGCGATATTCCATATATTCCGACCTACTAGATACGAACTAGAGATTCCCTTTCTGGTTTCGGCGCTAGTTCTACCATGCCTCAACTTTGAAAACCATGGATTCTTCAGAAAAAATGTTGGTTTGTGATGCTTGATGCAGCTGTCGCTATTTTCCTTCGCTGCGTTTTCTCTTAATGAAATATGAGGTTTGAAGCTTGAAAGCTCGCAGTGCCTCCTAAGCCTCTCACCAACAACCACCACCTCCGTCGCTTGCCCAAATCGAAGAAGCACCCGTTGTTTCTATTTCTGAATTGCTGCCATTCATTCATTCAATCCATCATTGATTCTAAAGGCACTCGACTGCCTCCTCTTCTTTCTTTCCATCGGACAACCATCGCTATACAACTGGAAGTCCATCTTGGCACCATCCTTTCAAGGAGATCTGACATCGAATTCTAAGAGGAATTTCATGGTTCTTAATTTTGGAATCCGGATCCTTGTGTCTACCCATTATGGAGCCTGGACTAAAAAGTTGAATTTCTTCTTTTGTGATCCATTGTTATTTTTGTTCCTTAACCTGTAATGGGCGATGATTCCTCTCGCTGTCTTCATCCTTGTTTGCCTAGTGCACTCCTAGAGTTTTGGACAACAATTGCAACATCTTCCCCGGTGACCTACTCTCTATTATTGATGCAATTGATACATTCTAAACTATAACTTCTATCAAATCTGTGACTCACAGCAATACATTTCTGTTGCTTAAATTATAAGCTTGGGAGACTGATTGAAGCTTGAAAGCTCGCGGTGTTTAAAGGCTTCCCAGTTTTGAACGATGCCCCTATTCGTGTATACATTGAATGCCATGTGTTGAATAGAATTGTATAGAGCATTGTGAACGATGTATGGTATAATGTAGTATTGTATATACCTCTATTGAAGCGCTATATTACGTTGATACACATTTTGATACACAGTTTTTTGTGTAATACATAGTTATGCTGCCATATATTTACACTGCTCCTGTACAGTCTTGGGTATTGAATTTGCTGTCCTGTCATATCAGAATTTTATTTTTTCCCATTAGGAGTAAAATTTTGCAGCAAAAGTTTTTTTTGTTACAGAATGCATTCAATCATATCCATGGTGGGAATAGTTCTCACTAGCAAGGAGAACTATCCTGAGTGGTCCCGCATGATAAAACACACCCTCATTTTCAATGAGTTGTGGAAAGGAGTGTGCATTGGAGACGGAGACAAAGAACCAGAACAACCTAACTTAGACAAAGAGCTCGCCATTTGGGAAAATAAGAACAACAAAGCTTATGCATTA
This sequence comes from Pinus tabuliformis, assembly GCA_031772625.1. NCBI lineage: Eukaryota > Viridiplantae > Streptophyta > Pinopsida > Pinales > Pinaceae > Pinus > Pinus tabuliformis. The sequence goes on along the minus strand of CM062812.1, from coordinate 493,288,504 downwards.
ATCGCAGCATCTGTAAATGAAGAGGTGAGTCACCATATTTCGCCATTATCAACTAGTTTCGAAGCCTTTCAAAAGCTGAAAGAACTCTATGACTCACATTTTTCACTTGAAGTTGTTCAATTCATGATTAAACTCTTCACTCTTGAACTACAAAGTAATGATCCTCTTGCTCTTGCATCTGAAGTAAAATCTATGATGCATGATATCAAATCCACTAAGGTTGAATTGGATATTCGTGTTCTCGCTTTTCTCAAGGCACTTTATCCTACTTACTCCAATTATCTTGAGTCATTGCAAGCAAATGGAAATCTCAAAGATATTACCTTTGACTCTCATGAAAAAATTTGCTGAAAGAGAGAAAGCTTTTGGAAATAAGACAACCCCTAAATATTCTAAAGAGGCTGTGTGCCTTGCTCATAAAGAAAAGAATTCTTCTCAAGATTCTTCCAGAGGAAGAGGTCGTCGAAGAGGAAGAGGAAGATATTTCAGAGGCAAGGGGGGTAGACACTCTCAAGGAGAAAAGGAAGATTTGCACTGCATACGCTGTAAAAGAAATGGATCACATGATGCCTCTACATGCAAGTTACCATGGGAAAAAATTGAGCAGTAAAGAAACCAACAGAAAGGTAGAAATAATGACACAGACAAAGGTAAAGCACCTGAATCCGCTCACTATGTTGTGGCACAATGTAATATTGGAGTAAATAAAGACTTATTTAATGCTTCACTTGCTTCTTGGAAAAATGATTGGTTGCTTGATTCAGGAGCAACTTGCCACATGACTCATAGAAAAGATTTTTTTAAGAATTTACTGACAATGTTGATGGAGCAGTATGCTTTGTAGACCAATCAAAAATCAAGCCATCAGGGCTTGGCACAATCAGGCTTAAATTGCCTGGTCTTCTAGACTTTCTTCTGCATCATGTTCTATATCTCCCATAGCTCAAGAGAAACTTGTTGTCCTTGGTCCACATCCACCAGCAAGGTCACTCCATTCATATGTTTGATGGTAAGCTTGAGGTGAGAAAAGCATCTGACCACTCACTTGTCATGGGGGGAATAAAAGAAGAAAGGCTTCTCAAGCTGCAAGGTACCTCTGCTCGTGCACAACATTTCTCATACAATTCTCATTATGAATAAGGTACACTTCCATCAAGTTTATTATGGCATGCTAGATTTGGAAATTTGAACTATGACAGCCTCCGCTTGTTGAAGAAAAATGGTGTTGCTGGTTTGCCTACAATTCCTAGGAAATTTAAGCAATGTGATGCTTGCATTCTAGGAAAGCATAGCAAATAGTCTTTTCATGATTCACATTCAAGAGAACATAGAAAACTTGAACTCATTCATTCAGATTTATGTGGTCCAATGCCTGTTCCTTCTGCAAATGGAAATAAATATATGATGACATTTATTAATGACTACACCAGAATGTGTTGGGTTTATTTATTGAAGAACAAATCTGATGCTTTTCAAACATTCAAGAACTTTCATAAATGGATTTAAAATGATGCACAATCTCATATTGGGTCTATTCGCACTGATAATGGAAAATAATACACATCAAATGAATTTTAAAACTAATACACATCAAATGAATTTGAAAACTATCTTCACCAACATGGGATCAAACATCAAACAATTGTGCCTTATAATCCCCAACAGAATGGTGTAGCTGAAAGAATGAATATGACAATCTTAAATATTGTACAATCCATGCTCTTCTTCAAAAATGAAAAGATAATGTTTTGGGCTGATGCTATTCTATGTGCTGCATATATAAAGAATAGATGTCCATCTAATGCTATTAGAAACAAGACTCCATATGAAATGTGGTATGGACATGTTCCTTCGATAAAGCATCCCAGGGTCTTTGGTTCCACCTGTTATGCCTTGATACCAAAGGTACATAGAAACAAACTTGGTGCAAGAAGTCCTAAGTGCATCTTCTTGGGGTATTCAAACACCTCCAAAGCATACCGTCTCTATGATGAAGTCAATAAAAAGTTTGTTGTATCTAGAGATGTAATTTTTCTTGAATCATCCAAAACTGACAATGTTGTTGAGCGGCAACTTGATCGCTTGGATAGATTTGCAAATGCAAAATCATTTCAAGAATTTGATAATTAGATTCCACATCTTTAAGGGGGGATTCCTATACTAGATCAACGTGTGGAATCTTCTTATGAAGAACACTCTCCCTCGCATGAAACTCCAACAACGGATTGGTAGAGGGAATTACTCCCCTAGGGCTTTTTGGGTGAAACCCTAGTAGACTGAAAGTTGTCTATTCAAAGAAACATGTATTCATACAACCATCATGCTATTATAAGCAAATTCTATGATAAGGGTACGTACCTTCGGTCCTACGTTTGAGAAGGCCTTTAGGGTCCAAACCCTTCTTGGAGTTCCCTTCTTCACTTTTGTCCTGCAAAACAAACAACTCAAAGAACACAGCAGTACATGGACAAAAACTTATAAAGAAACCATCTTTATGTTATAAAGAAAGGTAGTTAGTTATGAAATCCAAACAACCATTTACACATGAATTCAAAACATGAATATCATTAACATAAAGAAGATTCATTTCGGGAACCAAGACATGTGTTTCTTTTATTATAGACAAATAAAGTACATAAAAAGGAATATGTTCACCTGAGTCACCTTCAACAGGATCCAAGCAAAGCTTCCTTCCGGATCCGTTCCAGCCTCAAGCCTCTAACAAAACTCCTTCCATGACTCTCTCCATGATGTCATAAATGGTGGATGAACATCAACACACAAGGAAACAAAGGTTTCCTGTACAAAATGGGGGAAGTGCATAAGGCACAAGGGACTTCAAACCTGGTCAAGGGAAAAATCTTAGCATAATAACCTTTCTCTCTATTCTCTCCTCCCTTAGGCCTTCCCTTTGAGGTCTTTTTATACCATCTCCAAAGTAGTTTTTTAGTTAGGAGTTGGTTGGGAACAGTTGGGCCACGCACTAACAGGTGATCAGCAGGTAAAACCCGCGATCTCCGCCCGAAAAGAAGGAATTTTATATTTTTTTAAGTGTTTTAATACATACACGCGGGTTGGATATACACAGACACGCGTATACACGCGTTTAACTCAGGGCAATGTCGTGTATAAGGGATAAAACACTGTTTTTTAAATTTTAGGACCAGGTATGGAAGGAGGGGTTGCCCTAGGCCATGAGTACAGCATCACAAACCATAAGAGTGAGATTTGGAGCTACAATAGATGCCCCCTAATATGTGAGGTCAGAAGGGGTACATGATGGCCGAAATATATTATGCGAGTACATGGAAAGGAAGTCTATCAAAAACCGAGGAGGACTTCACCAGAATTCAGCCTGCCAAGCCACCAAAGGAGATCAGAAAGAAACACTGTCTGAGGCGGGCATACCCATGCTCAGAAAAAGTAAAGCATGTCCGCATGTCAAGTACAAGCGGATCCACTAAGTATACAAGTATAAATGCCTGAAAGATACATAATGGATCATCTAATCATAATAAACAAGTACATGTCTGAATATCACATATAAGACTGTCAATGATGCTGAAAGATGCAACGGATCACTGATATCAAAGACTGATCCCAAAAGGTACCAACTGAACATGATGGAATAGGATGGTACTACACTACAAACTCAGGTGCCAACATATAGAATGTCGCCATGACTGACTGCAACATATAAAGTGGAGTGGTATCAACTAGCAGCAACAGGAGCCACTGTCAATTGAACCAATGAATGCTGATACAACCTGAGGTCTTCACCGACCGCCGTGGTACATTTCTACACCATGGGAATAAATGATCTGAAGTCGACCATGTGAGAAATCGTTTGATTACCGGTCATTGATGTATACCGTTAACAAACGCGAGACTACTCACCGATAATGATAATGAGCGTCAAGGTACCCAGTACAATCTAACAAGTGTGAATAGATGAGCTGGAGTCGAACACCTGTAAGAATCTATCGATCAGGAGACAATGATGGTTTCCCACTGTCGATAGCGAAGGATCTGCCACTAATGACTACAAACCCCAAGGTACTGCCAAATGGACTCTAGATCTTTGCCCCAGAGCAATGAGTCGGAGTCGATAGGGAAAGATCCGCTAGAAGGAAGGCATTAAGGCATCCTCCATCAATCTAGCGCGAGTGTAACCCGTAGGCCAATAATGTGGAAGGAATCAGACGAAAAAGATGTAGTAACCCAACCGAAGTACGTTTCCGGCGTACACAAGATGTGGCTAGCGCACGGAAGAAACCCTCTTAACCAACCAATAATGAAAGCCGACACAGAGGCGAGGTATCCACCAATAGGGTCAAATGGACACCAAGGTACTGCACGAATCCCAATGTGTGATAATGTAAGCTGATGTCAAACACAAGGGAAACCACTCAGTCAAAGACCCATGATATTGATCGATGCTGAGCACAAGGTGACCTATCAATAATGAAAATAGGGCCAGGGTGCAGCTCTAGGCCTGTCCTCAGAGCAAGATGTCGTCGTCGATAAGGACAAGACCCGCCAGCAAGAAGTCAATGGGGACCTTCTCAAACCGACACGAGTAAAGGACCAATATAACTAATGTGATGATAGACATGACACTGACAACCAGGGATGGCCGACTGAAAAATGAGTCAAGAGACACCGCAGAGAGGCCGACTCAGGCTAACTTCCCTTGAACAAAAGCACGACTCAATGTGACTGTGTGGCAGCATATGATGACTCTGTATAAGTTCGCCATGCAGGAGGCACGAACGAACCCTCCATATGATTGGAAGAGATAACCAATCGGGGGAGAACTGACTCAATAACAAGGTTATGGCATACCTAAGTCAAACTAAATCCCACCCATGCAGAGGAGACTTTTGTTTTGAGTGCTTTGTTCAAGGGCGACACGACTGACTCTAGCTGCCAACAATAAATGGAAATAATGTCCCGTTCCCGCTCTTTTTGAAATATTTAATTTTTTTGTATTTTTCTGTTAAGCTGGAAAAAAGAATAAAAGAATGCTATGGTACAGTGGGAAGAACGAGTGTCGGTGAAACAGATGATCTAGTTCCTGGGAAAGGAACGTTCCTATGCTCAATGCAGGGAGGTGAAAACTGGTCAATGACACTCAAAGGTATGTTCCTTCCACGGGTCAAGGTGTGTCAAGCTGCAGAAGTCAAAGATATGCAAGGTTGATTTTGCAGACGTCATGGTCAAAAGTTGGCTTAAACACGAGTCCAAGTGAAGCCGGCTCCAGGCCAAAAGGTGCAAGTGGTCAACATGCAATGCAGTAGTACAACTCAACACAAAGGAGCCTCTAGGGTATAAGGCCAGAACAAAGCGGAGAAGCTAAGAGGAATGAGTCTTCAACGCATAAGTCATGGCGGGACTACAGAGGACTCCCGAGCCTACTCAAATCAGAGCAGCATGGGCAACAAATGTCAGTGAGGTGCTAACTAGGATGCCCATGTAAAGGATGGCTCTACCATTGTGTCATGATTTAAAGAATCGACGAGTGAAGATGGCTTGCGAACCATAACACGATGGGATCGACCCTATGGCAGATGTATCGGTCAAATGGAGGCTAGTATGCATAATGCAACGGAAAAATGGTGTCCCTAACCTATATGCCAGTGAGAACACGATACCTGCCATGACGGGTCAACAGTCATGGAACCGTCTCGAACTGTCGAAAACATCCAAAATATCCTGAAAAATAAACCAATCTCGACATTCCAAGCTCCCAAGTTAAAAGTCACATGAGGCCAAACAAAATAAAATTTTGAAAAAATTTTGCATTTTCAAAACTTATAAAAAGCATTTTGGACTCACCATTTTTACCATTTGAGTTTGAGAGCAAAAGATTTGGAGCAAAAGGAGCAAACTTCCCACAGCCAGATTCAATCGTTCAAATTCGTCGAATACCTCCAGGTAATCCTTATACTTAGCTTGCAATTGATTGTGACAGGTTTTAAGATTTATGATTGATGTTTCACCGTTGAACCTTTTGTCAAAAATTTGCTCGCGGCGTATACGCGGGTTGGTAATATTGAACCTGCGTATACGCGAGCCCTATACGCTACTGTGTGCACAGGGACCCGCGTATACACCGCGAATCATTTTTAAACAAAAACTAATGGTTTAAACTCAATTTTTTCTCAGGATGCCTATCACATGGCGTGAGAGAGAACATGCAGCGGTAGACAATGAAGTTATGAACAGTCCAGAAGCATTAGATGCACTCCGGGGATGCGGTTTGCTTAAATTTTTCAAATTGCCAAATATGAAAGCGAACATGCGATTGCTTGAGATGCTCATTGATTATTGGGATGTCGATGAGGAAGCTTTTATGATCGATCAGATGCCGCTCAGGGTAGAAGTGGAGGACATCTATTTTATCACGGGCCTTTCCCTGAGGGGAGAGGTAGTACAGTCCCGAGGCAGGACACGGAGTAGTCTCTCGATAGAGGACTATGTACAGATATACTGCCCTGGACATCCCAAGAAGGTTGGGAGCCAGATTTCCATCACACATGTGGTGAGTTTGTCACTTAGGATAATCCTGTTCACCATGGCTCGGGTGAACGGATCATCCTCTCTACATCAGGCATCACGGCAAAACATGAGCGTGGCAGTTGACTGTCTCACTACTGTGTTCGACTGGTGTACTCCTCTTCTGGCCAACATGAAGAGCCAGCTCACTTCTATCAGGAGGGGTCAGACTAAAAACTTTGGATATGGAAGCATCTTGTGTACTTTCTTTTTCAAGAAGGTTCCCACACTCCGCCCCAAGGTAGCAGTTTCCATCAGCACCCCACGCGATCCACGCATGGGCCGGTGGGCTGATCTGATGAAACGTCTGGGGGGTGGGGAGGTCCCAAGGACTGCATTTGACGATGACTTCTTCACCTGGTGGGATCAGCAGATCATCGCCGTGGACGACTACCCTTATGCTGGACTGGATTTCCGAGGAGATCCTGATTTAGCGTTACCACCAAATGCAGCATGGGGCGAGATCGGTAAGATTTTTTGATTTTATGATTTTTTTGGATTTTTCAAATATAATGATGAATTTTGAAAAATATTTTTTGATGAGATTCAAATGACTGATATGATGATTACATTGGGCCTGTACGACCAGATGGATTCCCGCGGCATGGACGGTGTGGCCGAGGAGCCGAAGAGGCGGCTGCTGATATAGAACGGACTCTAAACAACGTCCAGCGACACTTGGCGAGACTCAGCTGCCGAGTACCGATGGCTGTCATAGAGGACCTTCCTGAGGATATGCAGCGTCATGTGGTTGGCATGCCACGTGACTAGGTTCGCATCTTTTGTCGCGTGGCCAATGCTATAGTGACATACTTAGACACTCATCCTGAGCCGAGGCATTAGATATGCTGGACATGATTATGGGCATTTGAGTCCCTAATTTTGTATATTTTTTGGACACACATATGTACACTCGAGACGCTTTACGATATATATATATACAGTTTGACTTTTTGATGCTTGATTTTATTGTGATGAATGATTAATATGCCAGTCTAATGCTTGATTAGTGATAGAATCAGCTAACCAATTATGAGATCTTGGAATATGCAAATAATTAATATAAGTAAATGATCTTTGCAACAACCTCACCCTTAAATACTGGCGATATAAAGATGGATCCCGTACCCGATAAATGTTATTTAATTGAGACACTATCAATTGAGAATCAAGATAAACTACCAACGAGTCGATCCCATGAGAGATTGCCTCGGATAATAAATTAATAACAGCAGTATACTCGGCCATATTGTTTGAAGCAGGACCGATGCACAAGCCTCTTGATGCCATCAATTGACCAGTTGGATAATAGAGTACCCAAGCTGCGGAAGCAAGATTCCGAGTGTGCCGACTAGCACCATCGACAAACCCAAAATAAACCAAATCATCCATCAACACCTGCCAAAGCAGACCAAAAAGTGCTGAGATCAGAAAACTCTCGATGATATATGTACAAATATACATAAAATACAAAGAAGCCATTGCCTGGTCAAAACTAAGCAAAGTACTACTTTAGGTAGAGCCCGTTTCGGGGCTCCGCCAGCTTGTTTCCCTCGAAATCAATTAACTCATACGATCCTTTTTCTAAAACTCGTTTAATAATGAAAGGACCGTACCACATAGGCTTAAATTTGCCTGCCCCCAAGGCGTCCTTATCTTGGTCGAAGACCAGGACAAGGTCACCTTCAGAAAAGACTCGAGGACGGACAGACTTATCATACTGGGTTTTAACTCTTTTCTTATGGGCCTCATTCATCGTGGCGGCATCTCGACGCTGCTCATCGAGATGTTCCAAGTGAACTAGGCGCTCTTCGAGACTCGAAGTCTCAGGAAGAAGCTCAATAGCCAACTTAAGAGATGGAATTTCACATTCGACTGGAAAGATAGATTCCATCCCATAAACCAACTGAAAAGGAGTAAAACCAGTAGCCGTTTTGACGGAGGTTCGGTATGCCCAAAGAGCCGAATACAACATAATGTGCCAATTGGACCGATTTTTATCGATTGTCCATTGGAGTATCGTCTTAAGAGTTTTATTGACCGCCTCGACCTGTCCATTGGCCTGAGGATAATAAGGGGACGAATGCTCCTGACGGAAACCTAATTTAAGAGCCAATTCGGACATTAGTTGATTCTGGAAATGACTGCCATGGTCAGTGACAATCTCTCTTGGGATACCGAATCTTGAGATAACCTGATTGAAAAGAAACAAAGCTGCCGTGTCACTATCGTTCTTATAAGTAGGCATGGCCTCAGCCCACTTCGTAAAGTAGTCTACAGCCACGATAATGTACTTGTGATTTGCCGCTGAAGGCGGATTACAAGTTGTAAAATCAATACCCCACTTAGTAAAGGGACTGACGGTGACAACGGGAAAAAGGGGAGCTGGATGCACGCGCATCTTGCGAGTAAAAATTTGACACGGGTGACAGCGTTTTACCGCTTCCACACAGTCCTTAAAGAGTGAAGGCCAAAAATAGCCGGCACGTAAGATGCGCTGGGCTGTAGCAAGCCCTGATAGATGACCACCACAAGCTCCACTATGGCAGTCATTGAGCACAGACTCTGCTTCCTCTAAGGTTAAACAGCGCCGAAGGATTGAATCAACCCCTCGACGGTATAATGTGTCACCAATGATAACATAGTTTTTAGCTAGGTGACGTAATTTTCGACGTTCATCCTTGGAGAAAGTAGAGGGAAACTTCGAAGTCTGGAGATAAACAATGATATCTCCATACCAAGGGTCGAGTGAAGAGATGAGGAATAAATGTTCGTCGGGAAAACTTTCCTCATACACAGTATCCTCTCCACAAGGAAGCTCAGAAATTAGCTCCGCGAAAACCATGGATTTCTTAGACTTGGCAGACAAGAACTCGAGATCGAATTCTTGCAAAATGACTATCCATCTATTATATTTGCCCCCAATCACTCGCCTACTGAGGACAAATTGAAATGGATTGACCGCCGCTAAGACAAAAGTTTTGCGTAGCAAGATATAATGACGGAGCCTCTGGACAGTGTGGACAGCTGCCAAGGCCAACTTCTCAACCGGAGAATAGCGGAGTTCAGGACCTATTAAGCCTCGGCTCAAATAATAAATCACGTGCTCGGCAAGAGCATCATCCTCCTGAACTAGAACCATACCAATGGTTGATTCTGCTGCAGCGAGATATAAAAGGAAGTCTCTACTACAATCCGGTGGACTCAAAAGCGGGGCAGAGACTAATGCCTTTTTCAAAGCATCAAACGACCGCTATGAAAAGTCGTCCCACACAAATGGAACTCCTTTCCGTAGCAAACGCATGAACCCTTTAGTGATCTCGGCATAGTTTGCTATAAACCGTCTTAAGAAATTAGCCTTCCCTTGAAGACTTTGAAGTTGACGAATTGAGGACGGGGGAGGCAACTGAACTATTGCCTCAACCTTGAAGGGATCAACCCGAATCCCTTCATTGGACACTATGAACCCTAACAACCGACCGGATGTAACTGCGAAAACGCACTTGTTGGGATTCAACCGGATTTTATAAAAACGACAACGTTCAAAAACCAATCGAAGATGACTAGGATGATCAGTTCTCTTTCGAGAACGAGCAGCGAGATCATCCAAGTATGCCTCGATGACATGTTTGATGTCGTGGAAAGCGTATGACATGGCCCGCTGAAAAGTGGCGCCAGCATTTTTAAGACCAAAAGGCATCTTTCTATATGCAAAGGTACCCCAGGGACATATAAAAGCTGTCTTATGTTGATCTTCAGGACGGATAGAGATTTGATTATAACCCAAAAAACCATCCATGAAGGAAAAAATTTCATTACCCGCACACTCGTCGATAATTTGATCAATGAATGGCGTGGGGTAATTGTCTTTTGGACAAGCCTTGTTTAGGTCCCTAAAATCGATGCATACTCGGATTGTTCCTTGCTTTTTGTCCACAGGGACTGGATTAGAAACCCAATCAGTAAGAGGAACAGGGTATATAAAACCCGCCCTTAGCAGCTTCTCAACCTCAGCTTTGATAGCTGCTGCTTTCCTAGGGTTGACCGGCCGAAGCCTTTGACGAACTGGTTTCGCGTTTTCATATGTCTTGATCTCATGTTGAACTATAGAAGGATCAACGCCAGGCATTTCCTCATAAGACCAAGCAAATACATCACGATATTCCTTGAATAGGTCGGTGTAAATTTGAATTTCTTCAGGGGAACACTCAATTCCGATGAAAATATTCTCGATGACGTTAGGGTCCCTAGAGATGTTTATAGGTATCGTTTTTGAAATTACCGACATATTACCTTCGGCACGAACATGTGCTGGAGCCAAAGGGTTGGACACCGTACAAACATCACTAGTGAAGAGCTCGAAGAATCTAGATTCTACTTCCTGCAATGGAGGAAGAAAGTATGAACGATGGTGTAAGTCTTCCCAAGGTCGATCTATACCCATCATTACTTCGAGGATTGCTTCTTCAGAAGGTAGCACCGAATCTAAGCAGTCCAAGGCAGAGGTAGAATCAAGGCTCCAAGCCGGGGCCACATGACCATCTAACTCCTCTTCGGAAAAAGGAGTAGAATGGTTGTCTGCAGAGTCTACGATAGACTGATATCTAAGCTCAGCTGCAGATATAGGGAATGCCATTCCATTTACTTGTCCTTCAACTAATGTGGTCGTAGGTAAAGGCAAGGTCCAAGGGTCTGAAAAATAATGAGTTCGGAAGAACTCTTCTCGAGGAGACTCCTTAGATGATGAAATAGCATTAATTTTAGCGAAAGGAGAGGGAAGATCAAATGTACCCATCAATGAGGAATACATCCCTACTCCTAAATTCTCAGTCGGCGGGCGAGGGTTATCCACTAAAGGGACAGTAGAGTCAGAGCTTGCTTGAGGATCAACTGGACAATAGTCCAATTGATCAACCTTAACGATTTTCCCCTCATGAGGAAAGTAAATTACACAAAACAGAGTCGAAACAACGGCATCCATCTCGTATACCCAGTTCCTTCCTAATAGGAGATTATAGTCTAGGTTAGCGTCTATGACCTCTACTTCAATATTGACGACCTTTCCCCCAACACATATAGGAAAGGCTGGGATAATCCCATGCGGCTTGTGAGAATGACCGTCAAATGCAGTCAAGACGGTGGGTGAAGGAACAACCGAAGGTGATCCAATAGCCTTCTAGCATGACATCGACATAACGCATGTGGAAGCTCCTTCATCTACTACGGTGCGAAAAATATTGATTTTCCGGTATGTAGACTTTATTTGAAAATCCATATGATGAGGGAGTCGCTTTTTGACATTTAACATGTCAAAAGTGAGCACTAAAGAGTTAGCTGGATCGACTGCTCCAATCGCGGAGAGTAAAGCACTTCTCTGAGCTGGACACGACTGGAGAACCTCTAAAGCGGACATGGCGCACGGACTCTGAGCCAGATCCTCCACAATGGAGTAATTCTGGGCGGCCCTAGCATTAGGATTAATCGTCGCACGTTTAGCGGAACCTTTCGGTATCCGTGGTATAGTCTCAATAGGGGGTCGCTCAATATGAAGGTCAGTACTTCCGGGAACAGTCTTGTCCTTGGAAGTTTCGGCTTCACCATAATCACGTGACCAAGTAGCCACATGGACGTTAGAACCCATCATGAAAACATTTGACGATTTTTCCCCTTCCTGGTTGCCCCCAGCGGAGGTTCCAGGGTTCGAACTCGCGCCAGCAAGAAGTTGCTGCCCTTGGGGAAACGGGTTGGTTAACACAGCTTGAGAACTAGAAGTCCCTTGCTATCCTAACAAGCGCTGAGCGTCTTCAATCTTAGGGCAGAGATGAGTTAGATGGTCTCCACTGCACAACTTGCATGGAAACTTGACTTTCTTTCTCGACTCATTTCTACCACCACCAGCGTTGTTGCCGGATTTATTTGCATCGGGCTTCCCATCCTGGTTCTTTTTCTTACCTCGTCCTTTCTTTTTCCCATTGGAATTTTGATTTCCTTTGGGATTATCAGATTGGACGACATTTATTGAAGAAGTTTGGGAAGCGGGGGGATTAGACGATGTGACTTGGTTGTTAGAAGCAGTTTGCAAGGACAACTGCTGCAATTGATTCAACAAGTTCACTGTAGTTGTGTCTACTGACCTGACGATACCATCCGCGTGCGGACCTGGCTTCGACTTAGCTACATCAACCTTAGATCCAGGAGCATCTGGCAAGTACTTTTGTAGGATCCCAGACTGAGAGTAGATCAATTCTAATTGCTGGGCCCTAAAAATGGCTTGCTCCTCAGAATAGACCCCAGACATGGAGACATCCTTGGAGATCTCGGGTTGTAAAGACTTCAAAAACCACTCGAGACGGTACTCCAGAGGGATTTCGGCTTTAATGAGCCTCTTTCTCCGTCTCCATTCCTGAATATGGTCAGAAATGTGGGTTGCCTTATCCTGACGAAAGGTGGCCAGAAGTTCAGTTCCGGCATCATAGCGGACAGGCAACTGGAAGTGATTTAAGAAAATATTGGCTAAGTCAGCGAACGATGTAAAGCTGCCCCCTGGCAACTCTATATACCATTTGGCCGCATTACCAGTCAAGGTGCGCTGAAAGAGTCTCAACCTAATCGAGTCATCGATAAGGGAGTTAGATGAGCACCACAAATGGAATGTGGTTACATGGTCGCCTGGGTCTTCACCACTCTTCCCTTCGAATTTTGGAATGTCCGAAGGGAGTTTGGTTGGGACCGGAGGCCAGGCCGGATTGTACTTGATTGGGTCATTTGTTAACTTAGTGAGATCTGGCAAGTTTAACGTTGCCAGAAACGGAAGCCTAGGAGGACCTTGGGGATTCCACCCAGACTGGGCAGAACTCCCAAAGCTCTGAAAAGATTGTCCTGGAATTTGGGAGGCACCAGGCTGCCCGAAGTAACCAGTAGAACCGGCTGAACCAAAAGGCAAGCCTTGTGGTCCAGCAAAATTCGGAGTTTGACCAACTCCGGCCGTATAACCTCCATAACCAGCAAAGTTTCCTCCTAAAGGATTGTAGGGAGTTGATAACCCCTGATACGGATTCCAAGCCGAAGCAAGGGGAGGAATACTTTGAAACATACTAACCGTGGAGTACGGCCTATTCCCTTGTTGGCCGATAAACGGATTCCCAGTTCCCGTGCTACTAACCCCAGGGTTATTCCAACCTTGGAAAGGATTGTTGCTTTGTCCTACAGAAGAAAAAGGCATGGATCCTACCGTCGGGTTGGAATGTGGTATATGACCACTTCCAAAAGGAAAACCCTGGAATGAAGCCGATCCGCCCATCATGGACGTAGCGGCGCTAAACGGAACCGATGGAATACCCTGTGAGTGGGTGCCAAATGGGAAGAATCCAGTACCAAAAGCATTGGTTTGGGCATTTCCACTCGTGGACGGAATGGAGGTAGACCCAACTATAGATGTGCTAGCAAAAGATCCAAACAAGGAAGCAGAGGAGATGGAAATGGTTCCTCCCCCTTGCACCGATGTTGGGGTTTGCATAGTCGTAGCACTCGTAGAAGCCATGCTTCCAGTAGTGGTCATCGATGGTAAGCGCGTAGTGTAACCTGGACTTGACGGTCTATGTGTCGGAGTCCCAACGTATTGCAATACGTCTGGATGACTAGATGGTAGTGGAGAATTTGGAGCCACTAATGACTCTGAAAGTTCTTCTACCTCTATGTTATTCTCCGCTTGAAAGAGAACTCGAGAAAGGACTGGAGTGTCCCTCTCTTGCTCAGAAGTGCCAGGCCTTGCTTGGTCGCTAATGCCCCCGAGAGGAGGATCAATCCCCGATGCGTCAACCGGCGTGGGACGGAACCCATCGGTAGTATTGCCTCTGCGCCTTCTAGGAGAAGGCTCTAAACTTGGTGGCGAGAGACCACGAAGTCTTCGAGACCGTCTTGGAGATCGGTCAGCCACTTTGAATTTTTTGTTATGATCTAACTAAAGACTCAAAAAATTGAAAGCTAGGCCAACTAGGAGCACAGAGCACACACTATAAAGTCCCTAAAGATACAGCCAGTCAAACAACTTCCAAGTATTTCCACTTCGGGTGATTAAGACCGGACACCAAAATACGAGAAAGTGAAATAAGGGGCCTTCCGAAGATAGTCTGGGATGATGAGGGCCCAGTCCTATCAGCGAAGGTATCAGAGGAAGTTACGCTGACCTCCTAACAACAGCCTGCGCCGGTGCAAGCCCCCAAGCTTCGCAAGGGTGCCCTCCAGTAGTACTGTCGAGAGTGATGCAACGTCAACCTCAGGTGCCATGGGATTCCCCTCCGCAGCCACCTGTGTAGTTCCCTAGGAGTAGCAACTATGGATACCAACTCGTCACAGAAGCCAGGTGGAACAGTCGTGAGGTAAGTTCGGACAAGTAGGAGAGGGGGTATCTCTCTTCCCTGTCTTCACAGACCCTCGTGCTTAACTCCCAGATCCGGAGCTTTCCTGGTCTTCCTAACGCTATTGGATTTTCTCTCGTTATTCAGACTCCTACGTTTGACGTTTATATGGCCTTGGAGAGTTAACTCTCCACTCGCCTAATCCAAGGCCCTAAAATCCTAATCTTGTTGGTGTAACTGACTAAAACAAAAAGTTCTAGTGAATTTTAGTTAGCGCTTGATTTTATTAGGCTGTTCTTTAAGTCACAAGGTAACGGAAGTGAAACTAGTGGTGTTTTTTGACGCAAAAGAAATTAATAAAAACTTAACTACATGTACATGCACTTTTTCGTTTTTCGATGAAGAGCAATTTCTATAGGGTTCAGAGGTACTTCTAATAAAACAAATTTTCCTTTCCTTTTCGTTAATGCACACTTCACACTCACAAAAGCTAACAAAGCTATATATGCCTAAAAAGGGGATGCAAATCTATCCTAATGCAACAACTATATGTGGATGCAAGATTCAAAACTACTCTAAAAACAAAATGAAAGTTGCTTGCTTATCAAACTTTATCTTGCCACTTAAGATGCCTAGATGGAATATGAGATGTTTCCATTCATTTCGTCTAAACACTAAAAACAAGTTCTAAGACAAACATAAAGCACTTTCACTTCACTAAAAGGAAATCAAATGAAAAGCAAGTTCAAGAAAGCAAAACTAAGATTTTCAAAAGATTTTCTTCAAAGCAACAAACAAAAAAGTCTTTTCAAAAAATGCTCTCAACAACACTGAAACTTGTGATTGAAGAATAGGCAATTAAACACTTTTGCGAATCAACACCACTTAATGGATGAAAACCCAACAAAAATAAATGTGTTTGAAATCGCTCTTAACAATCAAAAGCAGCAATGAAAGCCTTGGCAATGAAAACCAAAAAGATCAAAAAGACAAATTCCAAGAAAGTGTCAAACAACAACTTTCATGAAACAAAGAAGTAGATGGTCACAAAAAGCGATTTTGTCAAGCAAACAAAAAGTCACCAAAAGCAAGATTAACACAAAGATTGAATTCAATCTTCCTACCCTGATGAAACAGAGCAGCCAAGATTCCTAGCCAGAAATCTTGCGTGCTTTAGCAAAAAACGATGACGCTTGCAATCAACAAAACAAGACCAATACTCCTTATAATCAGAGAGAATTCAGAACGAGATGCTCGCTGTAAAACAAATAACTGATACTGGAAAATGACTGTTTCAGACTGACTCAAACCACCAGACAAACCTTCAGAGGCCAAAAAGATTTACAAATCTTGAAAATTGGAATATATACGCGACTGTACTGTAGTACAGATTGCGTGTATACGCGACTGTGTTTGAGGAAACCTGCGTATACGTGGGTTAACTCAAAGAAACAAGCGTATATACGCCTCTGTATCTAAGAAAAACAGCGTATATGAAAAGCTTTAAGAAAAATAAAAAAGACAAACTGAAGAAACTGGCAAAGCTTAAAGTTCAAGAACATACCAGACAGTAACAGCAAGCAGACAAGGCAGCTGAGCCTTGATTGGCTTGAAAAACACCCAAACTAGGAACAACAAAAGTGTTGTCCCCAGTGGAGTCGCCAATTCTGGTAGAGGGAATTACTCCCCTAGGGCTTTTTGGGTGAAACCCTAGTAGACTGAAAGTTGTCTATTCAAAGAAACATGTATTCATACAGCCATCATGCTATTATAAGCAAATTCTATGATAAGGGTACGTACCTTCGGTCCTACGTTTGAGAAGGCCTTTAGGGTCCAAACCCTTCTTGGAGTTCCCTTCTTCACTTTTGTCCTGCAAAACAAACAACTCAAAGAACACAGCAGTACATGGACAAAAACTTATAAAGAAACCATCTTTATGTTATAAAGAAAGGTAGTTAGTTATGAAATCCAAACAACCATTTACACATGAATTCAAAACATGAATATCATTAACATAAAGAAGATTCATTTCGGGAACCAAGACATGTGTTTCTTTTATTATAGACAAATAAAGTACATAAAAAGGAATATGTTCACCTGAGTCACCTTCAACAGGCTCCAAGCAAAGCTTCCTTCTGGATCCGTTCCAGCCTCAAGCCTCTAACAAAACTCCTTCCATGACTCTCTCCATGATGTCATAAATGGTGGATGAACATCAACACACAAGGAAACAAAGGTTTCCTGTACAAAATGGGGGAAGTGCAGAAGGCACAAGGGACTTCAGACCTGGTCAAGGGAAAAATCTCAGCATAATAACCTTTCTCTCTATTCTCTCCTCCCTTAGGCCTTCCCTTTGAGGTCTTTTTATACCATCTCCAAAGTAGTTTTTTAGTTAGGAGTTGGTTGGGAACAGTTGGGCCACGGGCACTAACAGGTGATCAGCAGGTAAAACCCGCGATCTCCGCCCGAAAAGAAGGAATTTTATATTTTTTTAAGTGTTTTAATACATACACGTGGGTTGGATATACACAGACCCGAGTATACACACGTTTAACTCAGGGCAATGTCGCGTATAAGGGATAAAACACTGTTTTTTAAATTTTAGGACCAGGTCTGGAAGGAGGGGTTGCCCTAGGCCATGAGTATAGAATCACAAACCATAAGAGTGAGAATTGGAGCTACAACACAGATGATGCTTTAAGTGATGTGATTGATAGAATTGGGAGATTCAATCTTGATTCAGTCCCAACTCAATCAATGGAGCAACCTGGACCATATGAGAAAGGTCCCCCAAAGTGGTTGAAAAAGACACTTGAAAGTGTTCATCCTGATGAGGTTGGAAAAACAGGAACTAGAAATTCAAACCGGAAAAATGGAGGTGATGTAGATGACTCTAATTCACCTATTGATATGGATGTTTCTTATGATTGTGAATTGAACTTGTCTACAGATTTTGAACCAACTTCCTTAAAAGAAGCTGCTTCTAATGATGAATGGAAAGAAGCGATGCAAAAGGAGTATGATGCCCTCATACAGAACGACACTTGGAAGCTGGTTGATCCTCCATTAGGAACCAAACCAATTGCTACAAGTGGGTGTACAAGAACAAGTATAAAGTTGATGGCTCACTTGAAAAGCAAAAAGCTAGGCTTGTGGCAAAAGGTTTTGCATAGAAGGAAGGGGTCAATTATGAGGAGACTTTTGCCCCCACAACAAAATGGGCTACCATTTGGACACTCTTTGCCCTAACAGCTCAGAACGGTTGGAAAGTCCATCAAATGGATGTAAAAATTGCTTTCTTGAATGGAGATCTAAAAGAGAATGCTTTTATGTCCCAACCTGAACGATTTTCTGTGAAAGGACATGAACATAAAGTATGCAAACTTATGAAGTCCTTGTATGGCCTCAAACAAGCACCGCGAGCCTGGGATGAAAAACTAACTGAGCATCTTCTAAAACTCAATTTCAAAAATTTTGATCTTGATGATGCAACTTTATTTGTTAAGAAAGTTGGCAAAAAAATTGTATATCTTGTGGTATATGTAGGTGATCTCTTGATGACAGGGAACAATGAAAGCTACATTTCATCCATAAATAAGGAATTGGGGAAAAGTTTTGAAATGACTGATTTGGGCTATGTTCATTACTATCTTGGTATTGAAGTAACCCAACATCTGAAGTCCATATTTCTTTCTCAAAAGAAATACATTGGAGATCTGTTGAATAGGTTTGGCATGACAGAATGCAGTCCTCTTACTACTCCAATGGAACAAAACTTAAAGCTCACATCTATTGAAGGAAAAGAATTTGAGGATGCAACAAAGTATAGACAACTTGTAGGAAGTCTCAACTACCTAACTACTACCAGACCAGACATTTTGTTTGCTGTTGGAATCCTCTCCAGGTTTATGCAAAAGCCGTGTGAGGGACATTGGTCTACTGCAAAAAGAGTTCTAAGGTACTTGAAGGGAACTCAAGACTTTGGAATCAAGTATACACAGGTGGACGACTTCAGTTTGATTGGATACTCTGATTCAGACTTCGATGGAGGCAAAGAAACTGGGGTATCTACTTCAGGATATGCTATGAGTCTTGGATCAGGAGCTGTCTCCTGGAGATCACGCAAATAATCAGTTCCAGCAGATTCCACGACAGAAGAAGAATACATGGTAGCAGCTAAAGCAACAAAAGAAATTGTGTGGCTCAGGAAAATTCTTGAATATTTGCAGGTAAACAAGTACAATCAACTCCACTCATGTTTGATAATACCTCTGCAATAAAGTTGGCCAAGAACCCAAAGTTCCATGATCGAACGAAACACATCAATACCAAATATCATCTGATTCGACATCATGTTGAGGCCAAAACGATCCATCTCCGTCATTGTTCCACTAATGAGCAAATTGCCGACATCTTCACCAAAGCACTTGGAAGAGAAAAGCTTGAACGATTCAGAATGATGCTTGGACTCACCAACATCCCTTTAGATTAAGGGGGGGAATGTTGAAACCTAAATAAATAATAAATGTAAATAAATAATAAGAGATATGAACAGTCATCGGGGGATGAAGTGAACAGTCTCCCTCATGTATATAATAAAGACTAACCTGAAGGAATAATATGAATTGATTTGTTTTCAGGAGTTACTACCTGGTCTGACAGATGTAGCAGATACTCTCTTTTTTTCTATCATGAATCCATGATACATATGCCCTCCATGTGGTAAGTCCAAACCCTAAACGTTGCAAAGAAAATTTTCACATGTTAAATGCCCAAATATTAATGATAATCTTATCAAAGGAGGTTCGTAGTTCAGAACCATACACACCATAATGAGATGATGTGGTTGGAGGAGAGTTGTATAAAAAACAAAATTAGTTGGGGATCGAGATAATGGTTGAAAATTAACACCCCATGTACTGTTGTCAAGATGTAATGCTTCTAGGGCCCTCTGCTAGCAAAGCCTCTCACTTTGGTCAATGAATTCATTGCCAGCATATTATATGCATGACATAAATCCCAACCCAACACAGTAGTGAATAAATATAAAAAAGTGTCCAACAATTGTATCCATCATTGTGATAACAGATACTCATGCAATAACTATAGGTCTCTACACTATAATGCTGAGCCTAGAAACCATTACACACATGTCAAACATTCAAACTAAAAAGTATAGGTCCAAAAGCTAAGAGAAATGAAGTTTAACAAGAAACAAATACCAAGTGGCGAGAAGAAACTGCCAAGCAACTCAGACACAATCACAATCATGATGGTACCATTCTTCACATTCCAAGTCAAATCTTCAGGCACTTACTTCTTACTAGGGAGTCCTTCTGAATACTTGTTTGTTAGACATGATCCAACAACTTCCATAACCGCCTAGGGTGTAAAATGTTTAGAAGAAATAAGTTCCAAGCCATTGAATTGTGATTGCTTTTCTTTCTCAATTATCACATTCATTTCAGGATCGATCTCACTTAGAGGAGGATCTACAAAGCTCTTCTTTCCCTCTGCGTGGAGTAATTTACAAACTAGATAAAGAAATCACAATAAATTTAGTACCCTCGATAACTGAGGCACGGTTTGACAGGAGCATTAATTTTATTATTGAGGTCTACTATTTTTGTTTATTGGCATCCGAGGGGAATCCAGATCAAGAACAAAGTATTTATCAAGCCATTCACTAACCATTAATTCAACAAAACTATAAATAAAACCAAGGTATTTGACATAGTTCATTAAATGAAGATAAGAAGCTTATTTGCAGCAACTCAGTTCACAAATGGATCTTATAAATACCTCCAAGTTAAACTATATTCAACTATGATCTGTGTTTTCTTCACTTGGTCTTCAAGTGATAAGATTATTAAGGATGTCACATAGGCTATCTATACATGTAGCAATTTCAACCAAAAACAAATACATAAATAAATAAACGTAGCGTGAATTGTGAACAACATTGACACCTGGGAAGTTGCATCATTGCACCAGTATGAATGCTAAAGGATTTCCCATTGTCAAGCTTGTTGTGATACAAAAAGTTTTATATTATGGGCACGGCCTCAAAGTTTCAAACCTCCTAATTTTCTGCTTTTCTGTTGCCAGGGAACCCCCAAAACTAGTTGTGAAGTTTTGGGCATCAAATTTGCAGTTGGGTTCAAATTATATTGACCCAACAAGCCCATCCCTATTGCTCCACTACCCATTATGACTTGCAATGAATATGTTTGCACCTGAAACAAGAGCTATCCTCTGTGCCCACTTCAAAATGTGAAAAATAATCAAATACCGGGAGACATGTGAATCCAGAACTTGATGTATTATGCATAATTCTTTGGCAGAGGAAGACATGAAAGACACCAAAAGCAGCACCAGTTCAAATTTTCCTCCTGCACATTGTTGACTTGGCTTCGAATCGCAGATAATATACAGAGCAAGAATATCACACATGCAGGAGCAACTGACTTGGGTTCAAATCGCAGATAATATATAGAACAAGAATATCACAAATATTTTCAGATAATATATATACCAAAAATATCACCTTTTGCAAGCACCAACAAAGAAAGGCCATGGATAAGTTTTATCAACCTCCAAATTGCAACCCACCTTGGAACTTTAATCTTTGGAGTCATTTTTATGCCTTCATATAGGTATTTTATTTGATGATGTACCTGAAAAGGAGGGATCTCCTTGTCTACAAAATTGTTATTCCTTCTTTCCTGTCCAAATGGATCTAGAGGCAATCAGGGGCAATGATCTATGTTATTTGAGTGCTCTATCATCAAACAGTCCAACAAGGAAGCCTCCTGCCATGTACGCTATCCTCAAATAAGGGGAGAAAAGCACCCCATACTTCCTGAGGAAAAATAGAAATGAACACC
Source organism: Pinus tabuliformis (assembly GCA_031772625.1). NCBI lineage: Eukaryota > Viridiplantae > Streptophyta > Pinopsida > Pinales > Pinaceae > Pinus > Pinus tabuliformis. The sequence goes on along the minus strand of CM062812.1, from coordinate 493,266,702 downwards.
AACACATGGTCTATTGTTTTCCCTTCACATTCGCATAGAGTACAAATTCCAAGAACCTACCTTGCCCTATTTTGTAGAACCTCTCACGTCAAAATATTATTCGTTAGGGCCAACCACATAAAAATCATGGATTTCATTGAGGATTTAACTTTCCAAATATTCCCCACCACCAAGCTAATACTACTACTTCATCATCAAATATAGCCTTGTACCAAAATCTATCTGTCAATAGTCATATGGTAGGATCGTTGGACCATACAACTTTCTTGCATGAAGAAGACATTGAGACAACTATTTGCTCCTAAATGCAACCAATGTTGAGTTTGAAAAAAAAAATTGCTTGATTTTGTACTGAGCAACAATAAAATATATAGAACTTTCTTGTGACAGAGTTGCTAAGATGGAATCTTCATCTACAAACATTTACCTACGAGGATGATAAAATGAAAATCAAATTTCTTTCTTATTCCATACACCCCAACTGCAAGATAAAAAAAACACATCAAGTTTGTTTACCCCAACACGCCAACAAGTAGCAAGCCCCAACTATATAATATAAGAAAGTAGTAGGTATCCCAAAGGCCTCAAGGGGATCTAATGGAAAGAAGTGACCATTTTCAGAAGCCTTCCAATCAATATATAAATATATAAATGTAGATTTATTATTATTTTAATGGGAAATCTTCAATTAAATAATAAAATCTAATTACGTCTCTCCCAATCTAAATTTCTTATTAGCATAATTCACTACCTTCATATGTCTTGCATGGTTTAACAACGTTGTAACATGTGGATTAATTTCCTTTTTGGTGCACAATCTCTGCCTTTTAGGACAATATGGTGTAGTGGCCCAACCCCTATAGATCATTACGACAAACTAAGAATAACAGAGAAGATGAAAGGTTGTACAAACCAACATATTTTTCAAACAATTAATCCAACATCAATACCTTAACTTTTTCATGAAGATATAATATTGAGAACATTTGAAAAATGGTGGGAAATCTGGGCAGCGAATATCTCTCTTCTACGAGGGTGATGCGGAAAGATTGATAATATTTCACTCTTTTGATTTTTTTTTGTTAAATCAGAAAAACCAATATTAATGGAGATATTGGTATTTTTTACTAAATTTTGTGAAGTGACTAAATGTAGCTTTAACCATTCACCTTTAGATGTTTTTTACAATATAATTTCCTAAGTCTATTTAATATATTCATTATCATAAAAACCAACCTATATCCATCTTAACTCCACATCTACCACTCTTAGAGGGATGAAATCTATTAGATTTGGAATTAAGATGGATATAAGCTAATAGAATTTCCCCTTTAAATAGTCTCTGCTCACATGAATACCATGGTATTACCATGGGTCAACACCATGGGTTATCATAAAGCTGGAGCTTAGAAACTACTATTAGTAATTTATAAAAGTCAATAAAATTAATAATTGATTTTTATTTTAACCGAGTTAAAATGTTTAAGTGACATTAAATTACAAGATCCATTTTTACTCTTGATCTACCAAGCCCCGAGAGGGATCAAATATTTTTTCACTCTATGCTAGTTTGCATATCACAATAAAATATTTTTTCACTCTATGCTAGTTTGCATATCACGATATTTGATCCCTCTCGGGGCTTAGTAGATTAAGAGTAAAGATGCATCTATGCTGGTTTAATTCCCATGTGAATACCATGGGTCAACACCATGTGCCACCTTTATTTATAATGTTTTTTTGCATGGTATTAATAATAATTTGGCCATTGGTATTTGGCCCATAGGCTTCACCTAAATATAATGCATTTTTTGACTATTCGTAAATATAAGGTGACTTATGGATTAAATATAATTTTTTTTTTTATTAATTTACCATACCTCTCGTTATTTATATTTTTATTAATTTACCATACCTCTTTTATAAATATGGTATTTGGCCCATAGGATTCACTTAAATAAAACCTCTTTTTTGAGCCTTCTTAAATAGAAAGAGGGTTATGGACTAAATATAAAAAGAGGTTTTATTTATTTACCATACCTCTAGTTAATTTATATTTTTATTTATTTACCATACCTCTAGTTTATTTATATTTTTATTTATTTACCATACCTCCACTTTATTATATTTGTATTTATTTACACCCTTGCGTGTTCGTAAATATAAGGTGATTTATGGAGTAAATATAAAAAAATATTTTATTTATTTACCATACCTCTCATTCATTTATATTTTTATTAATTTACTATACCTCTTTTATAAATATGGTATTTGGTCCATAGGATTCACTTAAATAAAACCTCTTTTTTGAGCCTTCTTAAATAGAAAGAGGATTATGGACTAAATATATAAAAAGAGGTTTTATTTATTTACCATACCTCTAGTTTATTTATATTTTTATTTATTTACCATACCTTTGGAGTAAGTACTAAAAGAGGGTTTATTTATTTACCATACCTCCAGTTTATTTATATTTTTATTTATTTACACCCTTGCCATCGATGAAAACCATATTTAAAAATAGGGAGCCATTCACAGCAGAAATCAGGGCGATTGGGACCAAATACAACCTCCCAAACCAGAAAATTGGTGATTGCAAATGAATTTAACATTGAAAAGCAGAAAATCGGGCGACTGTAATGGAATATAACCTCCCAAACCAGGCGAATCGGGTCAAATGAGTCTTTTCATAGTTTATCCACCTTTTTTTTGGGCTAAATTGAAAAAATAATTATTTTTTAAATAAAATTTGGGCTAAATATATGAAATGGTTGTTTTATAAAAATTTCGCCCCTCTAAAATGAAAAACCCCTTAAATTTCTCCCTTGGGCTAAAATTTACCCCTAAAATTTACCATGATCATGATACTATTGATTGTTATGATGCTAATGTGTTGGCTGAGATAGAGCAGCAGATGTAGACTATCAATGTGAGGTTGTAGCATTAGACTTTGGGGTAAGAGCAAACTGCCATACAAGTATTGTATGTTTGGCATGTAGGTATGTAAGTTAAGGATTGTTATATGCACTAGGGTTATATACATTAGGTTTATGTACAAGTATTTTGATGTTATGGTTACATTCATGATAGATGTTAATTGATTCGTGTAGTTATATGCACATGTGTCGAATAGTCAAGGATGGTAGTAACTTGTGGTTGTATGCATTGATATTTTATTTTATGTTAGATAACTTGATGCTCATGTTATATGCTGTTGATGAGCATTATATAGATTAAATTATTGTTTTTATATGATAGTTATATTGATGATTAGTTCATATGTTTTTCATGAGCACGTTTTATGTTAACTGACTGTTGTTGTATGTTAGTTAACTTGACGATTATGGTTATAACATTAATATATTATGTTATATGTATCATGCTCAATTGGATTGGATTCTGCATATGGATATGGTTACGATATTCAAGTATGAGCCGACCTATTTGTGATATGGTGTGGTACTAATCTAGGTTGACCTTTCATATGTGGTTGTTATGTATGAATGATAATTGTGTATGAGTTATGATGTAAACATGTTAGCTAGTGACTATTTCGGATATGATGATCTCATTTATGTTTGAGTTGACATGTTGCGAAGTTATATCATGCTAACTAGATTGATTATGTAGACAAGATTGCCTCCTATTGTAGCAGCTACAAGCACCCTCCAAAATTTTTCCTTAGCTTCATTTTGGAGCCTCCCTACCAACCATCCTTAGCAGCATGTATTGCATTGTCAAGTACATAGGCTTCAACTAAGTTTCAGTGGCATGTCGGCTTGTGCATGTCAACTTGTTTGTCTCCCTCCTATAGGCCGACATTCCGGACTTAGAATATTTGATCGCTGAGACACTCCCCCAAAAAATTATGCAATTATGGAGGGGAACCAACCTTCCCTCTAGAAATTACGGAAATCAGTTGGGTAGCCTGCTGGGCTCCAGAATTGCGCAGAACAGTCAGGAAGTCTTCCTTCAAAAAACTGCACAATCTGTCCTGACACTACAGCTCCGCCTAGAAATTGCGCCATTCTGGGAGACAGACACATGTTGACACCAGAAACTGTGCAATCCCTCAGGGACAACCAGCCCAACTCAAGCAAGAAACTGTGTAAAGATTCATCCCAGGCTCGCAGATCGAAGCATGTGCCTCCAGGACGACCGATTCCCTCTGATACCGAGCAAAATTGATTTGCATGCATGGGATGCTTTTCCTGAAATAGCAAAAGGAAGCATGCAAAGGCATCCCTAGATTTGAGGAATCTACTTTTAGTAGCTGGAGGTTACATGCAAAGATAATTTTAGAAACCTCTTGCCAAGTGTCACTTTTTCCTAGATTTGTGGCATGCGCGTCATAACCTTGATCTTATCAAAACTTATAAACCGGACGCTGCAGAGCTCCTTCCTCACATTGATCTTGTAGCTCTGATATCCCACATTGCATCCAGGAGTCTTTGACAATTTCAGCTTAACTGTTTCAGGGAAAGTCTGCTTCTCATGTCTTGTGCTGCATTTCTATCGCTTTTCTGTGTTTCGCTTTGTGTAAGTGTTGTCTGCCTGCTTTCAATGAGCACTTGCTATTATTTTGATGTATGTTAGCTTGTAGAAGCACTGTTTCTATTTTTGTTTGCATCTCACTGCTGTCGCATGCATGACCCTGTTTTTGCACCGATGATTGCCATTGCGGAGACCCGCTTCACATGCATGCATGTTTTCCTGTTTTCTAAATCCTACACTTACTATTTGCATGTATGTTCATTCACTCTTGTTTACACTTTATTTCACCATGTATCCAGACTTCTCATGTTTTTAGTCGCTCATGGGCGGGTCTGGGCTTCCTCAGCCCGAACCTTGTGTTTCCCGGCTATCATTGTGCATTTCTCGAAGTGAAGACTCTGCCTTCCCTCCAAAAATTATGCAAGTCTGGCCCAACATTGACCTCCAGGATTTCATTGCGCAATTATGGGAGGCAGTGCCTTGCTGGCCCCAGAAACTGTGCAATGTAGTTTGCTGGTTTGCAGGTCACTGCTGACTGAAATTGTGAATTCCACAGTTTCAGTCCTCAGCAAGTCAGGCTGGACTGTGCATTGCGCAGTTCCAACAGTCATTTAGCCTTCCAATAGCCTAGATTGTGCCTTGTGTAGCTTTGGCAGTTAGTCTCCTAGCCTCCCGGTGAAAACTGTGCAATCTTCATAGATAGTCACACAGGTATGTTGCATGTTAGTCCTCCAGTTTGTTTTGGTTTTCGACGGACATATTGCTTTCCATGAGTGTTTTTATGTCTCCAGGTATCACAGGTGTTCGTCTGTCTCTCAGTAGCACAGGTACAATGGCTTCCAGGAGATCAAATTCAAAGACACTGTTGAGAGCGCAACTAGGGATGCAATTGATCAAGTGTCTATGAACTTGCCTATCTATGAAGACATCAAGGTGTTCATGGAAAAGGATATCAAGATGAAATACAGTAGCATCATAGTGAGAAGCACCATCAACAGCAGCAAAAGGTAGAACACTTGTGTGCGACAAACGCAAGAGGAAGGTTGTTGACAACGCAAAGGTGGAGCAAAGCTACAAGTTCAAGCAAATCCACTTGTGATGAGAGCAGATTTCGAGATTGAGGTTATGAGATGACAACGTGATAAGAGGATTGTGTGAAGGTAGAGAGAGAAATGAAGAAGGAGTTATAAGTTTTGAAGCGGCAAGTCATGGAAGAACAGGAGCTGCACAGACGAGAGAAGGAGTTGTCGCAGGAACAAATACATCAGGAGGCGCAACATGCACAGACTGATGAAACTGCGCCCATACAGGTTGTAGACCCAGCCTAGTAGCTGGCACGAAGCAGACATGGTGAGAAGTGTCGTTGATCGCATGCAAGTGTGTTCAGGAGCATGGATGTCATGATGCGCATGCATGTGTTCCCACCAATTGGCACACTCACTGAGGTGAAGACAAGAAGCAATTCCGACTAGAGCTGAACATGTATTTCGACAAGTTGATGTGCATGGTCACCAACACACACTTCGAGATCAGCAAAGACACTATGCATTAGTATGTTGCTGGTCCAGCTGCACTCAAGACAATGATGCACATATTATCAGATGAGTTGTACAGATGAGCCATATCAGTGTACCCAGATGCAACGGAGGCAAGGGTTTTCTTTCAGCAGAATGTCACCATTGAGCGCACAGACACCATCATGGATGACCAAGTTTGGCATCAGTTCGCCACTGTCAATCATTGTAAGGATGTCAAAGTTTTGGTCTCACCATAATTGTCCGAGTGTTAGTGATAGCTTTCATGGCTTTATCAAGCCTATTTTTTCTCACATGGGTACATGTGCAGATTGTATGTAACATCTTGTAAAGTGGAAGTCCAAGTGTTGATAGTTGAATGTAACAGTCATGTAGTAGATGAAGAGTCATGAGGGTAGGGGAAGAGTCACGAAGGGGAATGTCATGGGTCACACAACCCTTTGCTATTTATAGAACCTCAAAACTCATTGTAGAGGCTTTTGGGCAGCCAAGCTTCCAATAGGAGTATCTTAGAGAAAGCTTGGAGAGTATTGTAACGAGCCTTGACTTCTCCATAGCATAGAGCTGGTACATCTCTTTGGAGGAGTAGGCGACAATGACTGTAACGTTTCGTTATCGGGACTAGTGGTTGGTCAGGGTTGTACTTTATGATTGGAACTTTCACTTCTTAATATAACAGATCCAACACGTTTCATGCATGTGTTGTTATTGTATTTCAGTTATCTTGGTTACTCTAATGATATATGTATTTGTTTGCTTACTCATGTATGTATAGATTCTTTCTGTATATGTATGTATGAATCTTACTACGTTGTGTTGTTGGTTTAACCATCACTTTGGCTTGTTGGTTCACCTTCCTTCCATCTTATGATGCATCTTTGCTCGTGTGTTCCCTTCCAAGCTACGTGTTTCCACAGGTTTCCAAGGGGAAGACTCACTCCAATTTCTGTGTCTTAGATCATGCACCTTCCTTGGCTTGCTACACATATCACACCCTTGCTACCAACAAGGACATATTACTTGCCTTTGCGCACAACCACGGTCAAGGTGATACCGTACGACCCACTATTGGGAGTTTTGTGATCTGTTACCTGAATTCAAGTATGATGGTGAAGGCGAAGTAGCCTGGCATGAGTACTTAGAATAATTATATGCATTCCTTGCAGATGAGTTCTATGTAGAAGAGGCCAACATGCTGCTTGCATACCAACTTCGCGAATCCCCACTACGATGGTGCTAGAGTCTGCCACCTAGCAGCGTGCACTCACTTGAGCAGTGATGTGATGTCATCGAATCTACTTTCCATCATTTTGATCCAGAAACTCTTGAACAAAAACTATTAAAACAACAGAAGACCCCGCAAGAATCACAAATGGATTTTTGGGACTGCTTCCATGTATTGTAGTTTCAAGCTCTGAAAAGTCAGATGAAATTCCAATATCTCATGGACAGATTTGAATATTGTCTTACCAAATTTCTCAATCCAAAGAATAAGTTCAATCTCAAACCCCACTCAGAATATTTTGGTGATGGAGCTGCGCAATCATAGACGGAAACGGTGTTGAAATATGGCAACAAGAATATTCCCATTTAATTTGTCCTTGGATTAAATTGTGAATTAAAATCGAATTTAGTCTTAACAGCTACTTGGAAATAATTAATTAATTTGTTTCAAATTAATTAGTTGGAGAAATTCAAGTTAGAAGTCTTTCTGAAGTCATGCAAGAGTTATCCCTTAAATTAAGGAGATAAGATTGAGTTATATTTGAGTTATTATTAGTTAACTCAATTTACTGAGTTAAGTCCAGTTAAATTAATTCCAAACTATTTGAGGAACTAATAGAGAGTTAACAGTCAGTTGATGCATGCATGCACTCAACTAGTGCTACTCCAGTTAACTGAAGATTCCCTCATCAGAAACTCATGCTTGTCTATTCTGAGAAAGACCTAGTTGAGATTAAAGTCAAGGACAATGTACTATCAGTTGCATGTGTTTTCTTATAAAGAAAACTCATGCATGCAGTCAAGGAATAATCCTTGAAGGTTGCGCAATTTTGGAGGAGGATCATCCACTTGGTAAGAGAAGATCATCCACAAGGAACAGTGCAAGGAAATAGGAGCTTGGAGCATCTGTGAGGATTGTACTAAGAGCTGGCTAGTTGTGAGAGCTAAGGCTTTGTATAATTCCAATGTATTTCCACCTGTATGATAATACAATAGTGTGGGGTTTTTAGCTGAGGCTTTCCCCAAAATATTTTCATGTTTATTGTGCGATTGATTCTTCTTCTTCTGGTTATATTTTTCAGCTCGATCTTTAAGCTTCTGCAAATTAATAGTAGAAATAGGTTATAATATTCTGCTTTGATTTATATTGCATTATCAGGTTAACCTACATCAGATTTTCTACATGGTATCAGAGCTGGATTTGTAGAAATTTTCTACATGGTATCGGAGTTGTGAATAGTATACTAAGAAGAGAATTTGAAGTTTGAAGTTCGGGGTTGTAGGTGAAAATCGAATTCATATCATACTTCAAGGTTGGCCAATGGCGTTCTATGGCTTGAGACTCGAGTATGCCTTGGAAGGTAGCTCGAATTACATAGCATGGAAAGATAGAATGGAGGCTGTATTAGAAGACAATGGCTTGAAGGAATTCATTGATCAAGAAATCCCAAAGCCAGCTTCAACTAATGCATAAGAGTTGGCTAAGTGGAAGAAGCGTGTCACGAAGGCGAGACAGATCATCCTTGAGGGAGTTCGAGACCATATTGTCTCGATTATCCATGGGAAGGATACTCCATTTTCAATGTGGAAGACATTGAAGGACCTCTACCAGATTAGTAGTGACCAGAGGAAATTGGCACTCAAGGATAAGCTTCGAAGAATTAAGATGGAGAAGGGCGATACTATTTCCACATATCTGAACAAGCTCACCACTTACAGAGATGAGCTTGAAAGTGTGGGAATAACTACTGCAGATGATGATATGGTGAGCCTCGCTCTCCTTGGCCTTCCAAAGAGTTAGAATAGCTACCAGGACTCTGTGAATGGAAGGGAGAAACTGCCGGATTGGGAACGTCTATGGTTAGATCTTATGCAGGAGGAGATCAGGAGGAGCACACGAGATGGTTCTTCATCCAAGAATGACGATGAAAAAAATCTGGCCTTAGCAAGTAAGGCAAGGAAAGGGAAGGGGAAGGCTTCCCATTTCAAATCAAATTCTTCTCATGGAGGGAAGAAGGGTGACATGTCTAAAGTAAGATGCTTTAATTGTCATGAGATGGGACATTATGCGACTAATTACCCATCGAAGAAGTCCAAGAAGGGATCCTCGGAAGGATAGAAGGTGAGGCATTAGCCTCTTAGTTTGAAATGGACTTTACCCTCATTGCATGCATGGTGTCATCGATGATGGGTTGTGTCTGGTATCTTGATAGTGGAGCCTCATTCCACATGACTGGTGATAAAAAATTATTCAGTGCCTTGGAGGAGAAAGACCTTAAGATGCGCATAGAGATGGGTGACGACGGAAGGTATAGTGTTTCAGGAGTGGGCATGGTTGCTTTTCAGAGGGAGCATGGAGCTCCTCTCACCTTGACAAATGTGAAGTATGTGCCTGGACTGAAGAAGAATTTGGTATCGGTCGTGATGTTGGAGGACAAAGGCTATGATTTTGTCTTCAGTAAAGGAAAGGTGTTCCTAAGACACATAGCCATAGGTCAGACCAAGAGGATAGGGATTCGGGTGAAGAATCTCTATAAACTAGAGGTAGATGATTGTGCAGCATTGAGTACGAAAGCAGAATTGGTGCAAAGCCAAGACATTGGCAAGTTGTGGCACAGACGGTTGGGCCATTTGCATCATCGGGCTTTAAAGATAATGTAGCAAATATCTACAGGAATTCCCAATGGTAAACTTGAGCAAGTTGACACATGCAAAGGTTGTACCTTGGGAAAGTACACCAAGTCTTCCTTTCATGATCGAGACAATCAATTAGAGGCTATCTTAGAGTGAGTTCATACTGATGTGTGTGGAACATTCTCGATGAAATCCACAGTGAAGCAAAGGTATTATGTGATTTTCATCGATGATTATTCTCGTAAATGTTGGATTTATTTCATGCAGAAGAAGGACCAAACCTTCACAAAGTTTTGTGAGTTCAAATCTTTGGTCGAGAAAGAGTTAGGGAAGAAGATGAAGGCCTTGAGAAGCGACAACAATGGAGAATATGTCTCTCAAGAGTTTAAGGACTTCTGTGCAGTAGAAGGAATTAAGTGAGAGTTGACGACACCTCATAACCCACAACAGAATGGGGTGGCCGAGAGGAAGAACAAAACTATTGTAGGGGAAGCACTGGCAATGCTGCATGACCAAGGCCTACCACTTCACTTGTGGGCTGAGGCATGCAACACAAGGGTATATTTGCAGAATAGAAGCCCGCATCGCATACTAGGGATGAAGACACCAGAGGAAGCTTTCTCCAGTAAGAGACCAAATGTGGGTCACTTCAGGATCTTTGGCTCATAGGTATATTGCCATGTGACAAAGGATGCACAGAAGAAGCTTGAGCCGACAGCAGAGTTGGGGATATTTGTGGGGTACACTGATACACCTCACAACTATTGGGTGTACTTTCCTACCAGTCGGAGGATAGTGGTTCGCAGAGATCTCAAGTTTTATGAGCAGAAGGCCATGCGAGTTTCCCTTGAGAGGGAGCTCCAACTATAGGCTGTGGAGGAACTATTGGTTCCTAAGGAGGAGGAGCCTCAGACTGATATGGAGCAGCCACATGCAGAGGTTCCAGGAGTGGAGACATCCACTCAAGCAGATTCTTCTAGAGATGGATGGAAGCACACAAGAGAAGCTGACATATTGTTGGAGGATGTGAGAGAGAATGTGGGAGCACCATCTTCTCAACGCAGAAAGAGGAGGTCACTTGAGAGGTACACAGATATGTGGCCCTTTCTAGGGAATGTGTTAATACTAAGCCATCTTCCTTTGAGGAAGCAGTGCAGCAGCCGATTTGGGTTGATGCTATGGTGGAGGAGTATGACTCCATAGTTCATAATTGTATGCTTCAATCTAAAGGACTTTGTCTTAATTTTTGGGTAGAAGCAATTAACTGTGCAAATTACATAGTAAATCGCACTCCTACTAAGGTTTTAAAGAATATCACTCCAAAATAAGCATGGAGCTCAATTAAACCAAATGTAAGTCACTTTCGTGTTTTTGGAAGTGAAGCATGGGCCCATATTCCAAATGAGAAACATAACGATTTAGAACCTAAGAGTGAAAAATGTATTTTTGTTGGATATTATGAAGATGTCAAAGGATATAGACTTATTCCACTCAAGTCCAAAAATTTTATCATTAGAAGAGATGTAAATTTTGTTGAAAATATATCGGCCTATGAGCCTAGTTCGGCGAATGTGCCACCTCTCTCTATCCCTTCTACTTTTGAAAATATTTCTTCTTCAGATGATGATAGTGAGGATGACAATCCTCCCCCACCTTCTCAGGATCCTCCTTCAACTCCTCAGCTTCCAAAATGGATCCATGCTACTTGGGATGTAGCTGGTGCTCTTGTAGGTGATCCTACAGATTAGTGACATACACGTTCTCAGTTCGATAGAGTTTCTTCTTTACTGGCTCAAGTTCGGACGAATTATGATCCTGACACCTTTGTAGAAGATTTAGGCCATCCAGATTGGTACGCAAATATGAATGAAGAATATCGTTCATTATTGGCAAATGATACATGGGATCTTGTTCCTCTTCCAAAGGGACGAAAACTTGTTATATGAGAATGGGTTTATAGAACCAAGTTTGGACCAGATGGAAAAGTTGATAAACATAAAGCTCATCTTGTTGCTAAGGTATTTTCACAAGTTGAAGGCATTGACTATACTGAATCATTCTCCCATATTGCCAAAATGAACTCTATCCACCTTGTTCTTTCCCTTGTTGCCTCTTTCAAATGGGAAGTCCATCAGATGGATGTTAAATTTTCCTTCTTGCATGGGGACTTGCATGAATCAATCTATATGGAACAACCTCCTAGCTTTATAAAACAAAATCCAGCCTTATATGTCAGCTTAAGAAATCCCTTTATGGTCTCAAGCAAGCCCATCAGGCTTGGTATGCCAAAATGGATAACTTTCTTTTAGATATTGGCTTTTCTAGATGTCATTCTAACAATACTATCTACACCAGGAAAGTGGTTAAGTCTCTTATCATTCTTGTTCTTTATGTTGATGATCTTATCCTTAGTGGTAGTGATCCCAACCTTATAAACCATGTGAAGTCTAGCCTTAAAAAGCAGTTTGAAATGACAGACTTAGGACACTTGCATTATTTTCTTGGTCTTCAAGTATTGTAATCCAAGGAAGGTATTTCCCTTTCCCAGTCCAAGTATGCCTGTGATCTTCTACGCCGCTTTCACATGGAAGACTGTAAGCCATCCCCTTCTCCCTTTCAGTCCGGAACCAAACTTTCAGTCAATTGTACTTCCCCTGAAGTTGTTGCTACCTTATATCGTCAGGTTGTATGAAAACTTTTGTATCTGACCCATGCCTGTCCTGACCTTTCCTTTGTTGTTGGCCTTATTTCCTGGTTTATGCAAAACCCACATGAAATTCATTGGAAAACAACTAAAAGAATACTTCATTATGTTCGAGGTATAGTTTAGTTTGGGATTCATTACAGTGCAGAAGCATCTCCTCTATTGGTTGGTTTCACTGATTCCGATTGGGCTGGTGACCCTGATGATCGGAAGTCTATTGTAGGTTATGTGTTCACTCTTGGTTTTAGACCTATTACATGGTCTTGCAAGAAACAAAGTGCCATTTATATTTCTTTAGCAGAAGCAGAGTATCGTGGTGCCATAGAAGCTAGTAAGGAAGCCCTATGGCTTCGTCAGATCTTGTCAGAGTTTGGGTTTCAGCAGCAACTTCCGACTACACTTTGGTGTGATAATCAAAGTGCCATTCAACTATGCCAAGATCCAGTTCAACATCAGCGCAACAAAGACATTGAACTACAAATGCACTTCATCAAAAAGCTCATTCATGACCATGTTCTTGAAGTGCAATATTGTTCAACCGATGATCAAGTTGCAGACGTATTTACAAAGACTCTCACAGAGGTGAAGTTTACTAAACTTCGATTTATGGTTGGAGTTCAAGAAGTTGTCACTAAGGGGGGATAGGCTCTAATGCCCCCTTCCTTCTACTATTGTGTCCTATTTGTACATCCTTCAATCCTATCCCAAGTTGTTCTTAAGGGGGGATGTTAGGATATTCCGACACATAGGAAATAGTAAAGTATAACTTGGTCTAGTGTAGAGTTAGGTAAATTGTGTTTCTTTAATATGTACTTTTGTAACTTACAATCCAACGGTCACGATATGTTGTAGACATGAAGTGATCTAACGGTTCATTCTCTCTTCGGTATTACCGACACTTAATACATGGCTTAACACTCGATTGGTCCATGATCTCTCTTGAAAGAGCATGGAGGGTCATTTGTAGGGTGAACATTCATGAGAGAAGATTATGTAATTTTTCTTTATTTTATTAATAAATTCCCTGAAGTGGCAACGTTGGCTCAGGTCGTGGATTGTTTCCCTCTTTCATGTTTTTAACCACGTCAAGAATATTGGTGTATTGATCTGTGAACTGTTTGTGAGCGGTGTCCTTTGGTGTTCTATCTGAGGAACCTACCCTGTAAATTCCTACAATAAAAAAAAAAAAACTAGAAAATTAAACAAAAAAAATTAAAATAAGTTTAAATAATATAAAAGCAAAAACAAAAAACAAACTAACAAAAATTTAAAAACTATTAAAATTAATTTAAAATAAACATAAAAATAATATAATAAACATAAAAAACCAAAAAAAAACAAATTAAAAAAAAAACATAATTAATTAAAAATTGTAGAACATTAATATTAAATTCTTAAAAAATATATATTAAAAAAACGTAAAAAAAAATAAAAAAATGAGGGTGGGGCTGAAATCCGATTCTGAGAATAGGATTTCAGCCCCGCCCACTTAACAAAAAAAAAATATTTATTAACAAAATAAAAAGAATAAAAAAATTGGAGGGCGGGGCTAAAATCAGATTTCGAGAATCATATTTCAGCATCGCACAGGGGCCGGAGGGGCGCGTCCTTGGGTGGCACGATTTGCACACAACTCTGGTCGCCCAGGGCCACGCTCCCCGGGCCTCTAGGCGGGTGGCGATCCCCCGGGCGGTGCTGAAATCCGATTCTTAGAATCACATTTGAACCCTGCCCACTTATATATATATATATATATATATATATATATATATATGTTTTTGTTTAATAATTATTATTATTTTTTTGTATTATTATTATTATATATATATATATAAGTGGACGGGCTGAAATTCGGATTTCAGCACCACCCTCCATTTTTTTTTTAAACTTTTTTTAATAATTTTTTTTCTAAGATTTTAATATTAATGTTTTAAATTTTTTAATTAATTATGTTTTTTTTTTTTTTTAATTTGTTTTGTTTTTGTTTTTTTTTTAATGTTTTTTAAAATTTAAAATTTTAATTTTTTATTTTATTTTCGTTAGTTTGCTTTCAAATTATTTAAAGTTGTTTTATTTTTTTTGGTTTTCTTTGTTTAATTTTCTAGTTTTTGTTTTTTTTTTTTTTTTTTTGTTTTGTTTTTTTTTTTTTTTTTTAAATCAAGTTTGTTTTTAATTTTTTTTAAATAGTTTTTTTAAAATTGGTGTATTTTTATTTATTTATTTTTATAGTTTTTATAATGTTTATTTTTTTCATTTTTTTTTCAAGATAATTTTTAATTTTTTACATTTTTTATGTTTTTTTTTGAAAACATGTTTTTGTTAATATTTATTTCTTTATATTTTTTTATTCTTATTTTTATAGGTTAATTTTGTTTTTCTTTTCTAACTTTTTATGATTGATTTTTTTTTTTTTTTTGGTTAATTTTGTTTTGTTTTGTTTTTTGTTTTTTGTCTTTTTATATATTTGATTTTTTTTTGTTATTTGTTTAATTTATGTTTTTTTAAATATATATATTTTATTTATTTTTTGTTATTTTTCTTTTTAACTTTCTTTCATTTGTTTTTATTTTTAAATTTATGTTTTCATTATTCTTTTGAAATTTTAATGTTTTCAGAGTCATGATAAAATATTTTACACCATTTTTGCAAAATGTTGATTATTTATCATAAAAAATGCAGACACATCAACACTTTTCATTTTTAGGGTGTTTTTTGCACAATTTTTTCACAAAAAATCAGTGTTAGACTACCATTTTTAAAAATGTTGAAAATTTACCTTGGAAGATTCAGGGTGTTTTTTGCACAATTTTTTCACAGAAAATTGGTGTTGACTACCATTTTTAAAAATGTTGAAAATTTGCCCTGGAAGAAAAAGTGCTATTCAAGCATCAACACTTTTCATTTTCGAGTTGATTTTCATGTTTTTGGGGGAATTTTTTGCTAGAGTTTCCATTTTGAGTTTATAGTTTCTGTTTCAAAGTTTACATTATTCTTCTCTATGCTCGGTAGATTCAGAGTAATGATAAATATTTTAATCAATGCAAACAAATTTAGAATAACCTAAATTAATATTAATTTTAGCTTACTCTACTTCTATATTTTAGAAAAATAGAATATACCTTCAACCTAAATTAATATAGATTTTTGTATTTTAGAGAATGAGAACCTAAATTAATATAGATTTTAGCTTTTACAAACTTTATGCGATGAAAAATCATGTGGACATCAAAATTAAATATTAATATAAACTAGAATATTTTTTAAGAGAATGACTATTTTAGATTAATCACAACAATATTTTTGGGGTCAACTTTTCGAACTCCTCATCATGACATAGATGGAGGACCTAATATAATAAAAAATGAATAATGTATAGATGCTTTAGAGAAGTCAACAGAAAAATCAAATAAAAAGAAAGTCAACATTAATTAGTCGAAAATATATATATATATATATATATATATATATATATATATATATATATATATTTATTTATTTATTTAATCAAATTAAAACATCAAATAACAAATAAAAAAAACAAAATAAATATAAATATAAATATTTTTAATTTGAATGAAAATAAGCTATGAAAAGTCCTATATATAAGGCTATGGCTAATGGTATTAAATTAGAGATTATGTATAAAAGAGTAAAAAGGAAAGTCAACTTTAATTAGTAAAAAAAACTAATAAAACAATAACTTATATTATATATATATATATATATTATAAATATAAATATAATAAATTATTAGAAACCATATTAAAAAAAAAAGATTTTTTTTAATTGAATTAAAATAAGCTTATGAATAATCCCATAAATAAGGTGAAATCTTGGGGCTAATATATAACTAAATTGGAAATACAATGATTTTAAATTAGATATTATATATTAAAAATAGAAAGAAATAATTTGTTTTGAATTAAATAATTAATAATTAAATTTTCTTCATATTCTCCTTTTTTCCTATTTTTTATTTATTTTTGAATTTCCTTAAAATGTGGTTTTTCCTAATCTTTTATTGTTAAATTTCCTTCGTACTCTCATTTTTCCCTCATTTATTTATAGGCTTTGTCAATATATCTATCTATTTTTTCTTATAACAAATGCATAACTAAGAAGCAGAAGAGGAATTTGAGGTTCCACAACTTGAGGTATATTACACTTATTCTTTTTGAATGCATATATTCATTGCTACATCTAGTTCGCTGATACAGGGGTTTGATAGATCCAATTTGCTAATACAAATATTTGCTAGATCTATCACATATACAAGGGTTTGCTCAATCTAGTTTGTCGATACATGGGTTTTCTAGATCTATTTCCCTAATACAAGTGATTTATATATCTAGTTCATTGACATAGGGATTTTAGATAGAGGAATTTTATTGTTTTTTAATGCATATATCCATATCTAATACAAGGGTTTTGGATAGAGGATTTTTATTTTTATGGAATGCATATATCCATAGCTAGATCTATTTCCCTTATAGACAGGCTTTTATAATGTATGTCTACCAACAATACTACATGGGTTTTGATAGAAAAAAAGTATTGTTGTGAGATTCATATATCCATATCTGGATCCACTCCTCTAATGCATGGGCTTTGATAATGTGGGTGTAACAATGATAAGAGATTCATAACTGAGAAGAAAAATAAGCATTAAGTTTTAAGAAATAAATTTTCTCCAATTAGTCCAATTACTTCCAAGAATAGAGTGGTTTTATTGTTGTGAAATGTATATGTCCATAGTAGTTATGGTTCCCTAATACATGTGTTTTAATAAAAAGGGTTTGCATTTGTGGAGTTGTAGCCACATTGTCTAATTAATCGATGCTTTTGCCATGTTCTAAACATATAGCCTCCTTTTTGCCAAATCCTTCCTCCACGAGAATGGTGTGGCATTTACCCGCCATTTTATTTTATTCACTTGATGGCGTTTTCAATCATGATATATTTTAATTTATATTGAATTTTTTTTTTTTATTTATAATGAATCTACTTAACCCATTCACTAGATAATATGGAATCATTGCAACTATATTGAATGGTTAGATATTTAATATTATAACTCTCAACATAGTATACGGTAATCAATATTGTTTTGATCAATTATTAATTTATATTGAATTTTGATTTAATCTTAACCTTTTCAATCATGAGATATTTTGATTTATATTGAAATTGTTGTTCTTTTATTTATAATGAATTGTCTTAACCCATTCACTAGATAATATGGAATCATTGCAGCTATATTGAATGGTTAGATGTCTGTTATTATAATTATCGACATTGTATTGTTTTGACCTAACAACTAATACATGTGTTTTAATAATGCAGATCCATCCAATGCATTCACACATGAGAAAAATGGACTTACAAAGGGGAAAGGCATGCATAATTTTGATGTTATGCTTTTTCATTTCCACTGTTTGAGGTTGCATCGTTATAATTTGTGAGTGGCCTCTCATTCTACACAAGTATATGGGCATGTGGAGGCCTTTCCAGATCCCACCCCCACCATATATATGGTATATGCTGTGTCCATACCCCCAGTATATGCCACGTGTCACTTCTACTCCATCGGTTTCTCCTCTGACTCCTGTATTTGAGGTTTCAATACTAATAGCAGTAGTAGAAACAACCTCATATCTTACGTTTGAGGCTTCACCACCACCAACAGTAGCATAAACATTTGTAGCACTTGCATATTCTCTTTGCCACCATGTTCTACTTTTGAAATCTCAGGCATCAAGTGTATACCATCTAAAGTATATGGAAACCTTTGAACTCTTCTTCATATCCTCGAAGACCTATAACTTTATGTATATGATTCTTTTTAAAGCATATGGAAACCTTTGGAATTTTTTGCATATATTAACTATTTTAAAATGTCGCTAACCTTATGTATATGATACCAACAATGTTTGGTTACAAAATTGATGTATATGATACCAACGATGTTTGGTTACAAAATTTATGAATATGATACTCCCACTTGTATGTTCAAGCTTTCATTTGTTGAATAATGGTGTGATTAAGGATCATGGCCTCATTGCTTATGTAGGTGCTCTGTTCACCACATATCAATGCATTATAAGATTAAATTTTAGATGCTTTACGTATATTTTGAAAATTATCAACATTATTTTGATGGAGAATTATTATGTATGATGATATTATTATCTTTGGATGGATGTTTTGAATTTACCTTAGAATAATGATATTCATGAAATATTTTGATCTAGTAATCACACATTTGAATTTTAGTTGATTTGATTAAAGATGACGATGATATTATTAGTATTATCTTGTTATTTTATATATGTGTTAAAAATAGTCAACGTTTTTTTATGGAGAATTATGATGTATGGTGACATTACTATTTTTTGATGGATGTTGTTTATTTACCTTAGAATAATGATATCTCATATAGGTGTTGATTTGGTAGTCATATATGTATATTGAAAATTGTCAAAACAAATTGATGGAGAATTATTATATATGATGACACTGCTATTTCTTGGATGAATGTTTTCAATTTCCATTAAATTTATTTAGAAACATTATGTTATGAATTTGAATTATGATATCTTAGTTAATGATATTTAGAAACTATAATATATTTCACTATGTAATTGAAATTAGTAAAATTAACGCATAAAGGGGGTCATAAATGGAAATAAAAGTACACTCTAAACAAGAAGTAAAATGTGGATGTAATCATGGATGCAAAAATCTAAGTAGAATTGGATTTAAACTATGCATCAAGACAAGATGCAAACAAGGACAAAAAGTGGTTTAAAACCAAAAGTAAAAAAATGTACAACACTAGACACAAAAGAGAACAAAATAGGGCATAAAAAAAGATATTGTGCAAACAAGGACTAAAAAATGGACACCATACTAGATGCAAAAAAGGAAAAAAACTAGACATAAATTTGTATGCAAAAGGGGATGGCAAGTTGGGTGCTAAAATGAAACAAAAAAGGATGCAAATTTAGACGCCAAATGAGGATGCAAATAATGGCGTAAAGTTGGGATGCAAAAGTGGGCTAAAAATAGGGTGAAACCAAGGAAACCATATTGGGTTCCAAAAATAATGGTTAACTAGATGCAAATTTAGACTCAAACCTAGGCGTAAAATGAGATGCAAATGTGGACACAAAATGAGGAAAAAAGGGATGAAAATTTGGATTTTGAAAAGGATGAAAAATTAGACACCAAAAAGGATGAAAATTTGGATGCCAAAAATGGTGCAAAAACATGCGCAAAAATTGGCGCAAAACCAGATGCAAAAATAGGTACAAAATTAGAAGCAGAAACTGACATAAGACTAGATGCAAAAACTCACACAAACTAGATGCAAAAAAATGCATGAAATTGTATGCAAAATATGGTGTGAAACTTGATGCAAATGATGACCTAAAAATGGAATAAAATAATGGCACAAAATGGGAATAAAAAAATGATGAAAAAACAGATGCAAAAAATGACGTAAAAGTAGAAGCAAAACCTGACGTAAAGCTAGATGCAAAATCTAATGTAAAAAAGCATGAAAATATGGTGCAAAAAAGGACAGTTTAAAATATGTACAATAGATCTAGGTTTAGCACTAGGCTTCTCATCCTAATTGGAAAAAAAATTCACTAAAATCTAGTGCTAAATATGGTGCAAATTGCTTGTTTTGTTGTAGTGATATAGTGTAGAGCTTTGAAAAAGATAGGTCCTAGGTTCACATTGGGTAGATTGCTAGACATTAAAAATTTACGGATGTTCGAAGTATCACTTAGAAAATAGTTGATCATCTCTATCAGAACATATGACCAGTAAGAATAAATGGAAAGCACAAGCCCAACACCAAACATCTCTATCTTAAAGATCTAGCCAAAACTAAACATATATGAATATAAATTGAACATGAATAGATATGAAAATGCATTGAATATGAACAAATGATAGGTTTGATATTTAAGAAAATAGAGTGTTTTATTAGTTTCATTTGTGAGTTGTCACGACTCAAATGTTGATGATCATTATTGAGACTACCTTGTAGAAACTCCCATGTTCTAGTGGCAACAAATCCCTGTT
The DNA here is from genome assembly GCA_031772625.1 of Pinus tabuliformis. NCBI lineage: Eukaryota > Viridiplantae > Streptophyta > Pinopsida > Pinales > Pinaceae > Pinus > Pinus tabuliformis. The sequence continues at coordinate 493,246,017 of CM062812.1, read as the reverse complement.
ATAGTGGTGGTAACTCCTTAAGAGGTGTAGATGTGAAAATTGAGTTGAGTTTTTCCTATTGTTGAACTACTTCATGAAAACTTGGTTCAATTTTTTTTTTAGGTTGGACAGTATATGATGAGTAGAATCTTCATTATTTCTTCCACTTCAACTTTGAACATGAAAACTACACTTCTGAAATAAACACAAGGAGCAAATTTAGTCTTGTATGCTACCAGTGTGGAGAACAAATTTGGGCCAAAGAGTGCAAAGACCACTTTCTGTGCATACACATTTCCCTTATCTGTGCCTAAACCCAAGGAAAAGTTCAAACTTGATGCAGGGGCATCCATAAATCTCATTGACTGAGAGGTCAAAATCATTTACTAGAGGGGTTGGTTTCTTAATGAGTGGTTTGTTAGGCTAGGATTTGTTTTAATTACCATGTATTTCATTAAAATTAAACAATTTGTTGTAGTTTTATTTAATTTTACCCAAATTGGTCCTTAGATCCTATCTTCAAGGATCTAAACTAAACGGATGTAATTTTATATTTGTTTGCTTAATGAGAAAATCAACTAGAGTATGGAGGTGTGCTAATTTTGTCTTCGAGAGCTCTGTAACACATTGGTCCTTCTGCAATTTTATTTTCACACAGATATGTAAACCTTGCGTTTAATTATCAATCCTGAGATCTGTAAAATGCCCAATATTAGAATCAGAGTGGTTACAGGAGGAAAAGGAGGGAGAGGAGTTTCCTTAGAGGAGTCGCAGAGTTGAATAGAGAGGCCTAAAGAGTATAGAGGGTTGAGAGGAGTTGGAGTGTCGAAATAATTTTTAACACTGGAGAGGCCAACACTTGGTTGTTTTTCATTTTTAGAAGAGTTTGTCAATAGTTGGAGCCTAGGACCGTCTATTAACGGAATCTTGTGATAAATATTAGCGAAAAAACTCGGAAAGCCTGGACCCCGTAACTTATTTTAATTGAGTGTTGGGGAGTTAGTCAAGTGACGGACCAGGGATCGTCAACTAAAGGAATCTCATATATGAGTTCTTAGCCCAGAGGTCTAGAAAGCCCAGAAAGATCGAATCCCATAATTTTATTATTAATAGCATTGGTACTAGGGACAAGGCATTGCTAAGTGATGGTGACAAAAACTTCTTTCTATTCCCCAGATCTATTAAGTGACTAGGTTGTGGGGCTCGCAGGAAACATGCCCGTTAGTGAAAGATTCCCTTTGTAAAATGTTAAGTGAGCAACCCAACGGGCTGAAATCCTGTAACTAATATTAACTACATTATTAAAGAGTTCTAGGGACCTGGGGATGCAGGATTTTTATGGAACACAGAGGCCATGAGTTGTGTTTTTCACCTCTTTTATTTGTAATTTCTCCATTATATTACAACATTTCGGCTGCAAATTTTAGCATGAATTTTATTTCAGGGTTTAAAGGAAACACCTTTTCGAGGGACCAATTCCTATAGGGACCAATTTAAGGAAATATTCGTTGATATTTGCATAAAGTGGTATCATAGCAGACTCTATGTCTACTTCACGAATATGAGAAGGAATCATGCCACCCAGAGTTGAGATAGGCACTGGATGAGGCATAAGAGGATAAGGAAAGAGATTAGTTACCAATATAGAAATGTTGAGAGTGATGCAGTGGTTGGAAGAAAGAATGGAAATGATGGAGACTAGTTGACATAGAGAATGAGAGGTTGGAGATGAGAGTTATGAGGAGGAAGAAACTGCAGAAGAAGAAGTAGTAGAAGAACTAGCAAAGGCTAAGGTTCTAAGAGAAGTTTTGGGTTCTGTCATGAAACCAAAACTAGATCTATATTCCTACACAGGAGGTATGAATCCAGAGGAGTTGATCAACTGGATAAAAAAATATGGAAAATTTATTCAACTATGATAAAATGGATAAAGAGAAGAAGGTCATGTTCATAGTGAAAACGTTGAAGGGACATGCAACTCTCTGTTGGGATGGTGTGGAAACAGAGAGGAGAAGAAAGAAAAAGCATAAAATCAAGGGTGGATAGGATTGTGGAAAAGATAAGAGGGAAGGTTTTTCCAAAGGATTACCAGTTGACTTTGTTCAGAAGTATGCAAAACCTTAGACATAGATGTATGATAGTCAGAGAATACATAGAGGAGTTCTACAAAGTAAACATTAGAGCTAGATATGTGAAGAGTCTGTAGTGAAGACTGCAAGGTACATTAATGGGATTAGATGGGGCATTTAAAATGAAATAAGAGTATTGTCTCCAAGGATAGTAGAGGAGGCATACCAATTAGCTTTGAAAGCATAGGAGAAGCTTCCAAGGAAAGAAAAAGGTAGAGGTAAAGGTGTTGCTAGAAGCAGAGGACAATGACAAAGAAAATGGAGGTCTATTGCATCTAAAGATGGAGTTAATAGCTCTAGTCCACAATAACAACAAGAGTGAGAGTCAAGAGCCCAAGATCCTTTTCCAGAGGATGAGGAAGAGGTATAACAGAGGTTTTTTGCTACACGTGTGGCACACATGGACAGATGGCAAATAATTTTCCAGAGAATAGAGAACCAGGTGAAAGAATATTGTTGCAGCTCCATTAGAAGAGGTGGAGGCATATGTGGAAGAAGTAGAGAATTTTCCTAAGACAGGAGAAGCCCTGATGATGAAGAAGGTGCTGATCAAGCAGGAGAAGGAAGATGTTGAGCAAGCTCAGAGGAGAGCCTTATTCCAAATTGTTTACAAGGTTCAAGGTAAGTTTTGTAAAGTCGTGATTGATAGTGGTAGCACAGACAACCTAGTGTCCACAGAGGTTGTAGAGATGTTTCATTTGAAGAAGTAGAAGAATACAAAACCATACAAGGTGTGTTAGTTGCAGAAGGGACATCAGATTTTAGTGGATGAGTAGTGTGAGATAGAGATACATATTGGTAGCTACAAAGACAAGATTTTGTGTGATGTGATGCCAATGGATGTGTGTCACATTTTTCTTGGAAGACCATGGCAGTTTGACAAAGGCATGGTGCATGATGGCAATAGGAATACTACGAGGTCTATGTAGCATCATCTATCTAGTTTATTCAACATATCAACATGGTATTGAAATAAATGAAATAATGACATCACATATAGGAAAACAAAGAACTCTTTGTATTGATATAAATTGATTGAGTTACAACCATAAATAGGTGTTGATCTTGTAGAAGAGCTCCTCAAAGTTGTTTACTTGTCCTTCCTTTGTCACAAAGTGCACCTCCAATCACCCTAAATGCATGAAAAGATAACTCTCACAACAAAAACATAAGGGTAGAATCACTCTTCTTAATCCAACCGATTTCATATGGAACACTGTAAACATATAGAGGAGTGAGGTAAGTTGGGAGTTCTTATGCTTTTACCAATACTGGGATTGAGATCCACTCTTGATGGGAGGATGAGATATAAGGATAAGGGATGGAAACTCCAAGGTATGATAGGATAGGGTTCAATTTTTTTATCTAAGGTAAATGGTTACAACAGATCCTAGAAGCTTTTGGAAATTTAGGCTTCGAGATTCTCTCTTTTTTTCCTGAATTTATAAAACCAACATAGGTGCAAAGGGGAGAAACTTGTAGGTGATCAACATAGGCCATAGTGGAGAAACCTGCATGTGAACACAGTCTAGCAAGAGGCCATGGAGCATTGGCCCTAAAATTGGCTTAGATGATGCAGTTTAAGGTAGAAACTCTGGGGAATGAGAGAGTCATATGATAGGGCTTTGTGTAATGATAATGTAAAGGGGGAATATGATGTTGATTGATCCCATTAGGAGGCCTATTGATTAGATGAGACAAAATAGCCTATAATAGAGTTCCCCCCAATGCATAAAGTCAGAGATGATGAATGATGACTGAAGTGATTTACCTTATGATAAGTCGGGATCAAGAAAAACCAGCGAGATCGTCTTTTGTTACAATAAATTTACATCCTGACATCCTTTTGTTGAGGGATGCATACCCATACTTATCACATAAGATAACATAACATGTATAATGATCAAGAGACATGTCCACTGATGACTGATGGTGGACCCATGACTGGATGATTGTCAGTATGATCATAGCCATCATACATAGTGATCTTGTATAATCCTAAAATCACACCGCGGATGGTGGAAAATAGATTTGGGGTCTTCTATCTTGTTCACATGACCAACCAGCGTACAAGTCTATCCATGTGAATTAACAAGTTGAAGTCGAACATGGTAGACACCATCCGATTACTGGACGATGATGTAAGCCGTTAACAAATGTGAGAGAAACCATCAATGATGTTAATGGATCTTAAGGTACTCAAGTACAATCCTTATGGCATTAATAAATGAGTTGATGTCGAACACCACACAGAATCTTTCGGTGGCCAATGATGTAAATTTTTGTTGAGAGTAAGGACACTTGCCATTGATGTATGAAAGCACCAAGTTACTGATGGGTGTTTTTAAGTCAACTTCCTGGATAATATGTTGATGTCAACATGAACTGACCCCTCGTAGGAGGGCTTTGATGTATCCCCCATCAACGACACGAAATGGGTATGATGATTGAGACAGAATGATGTTGATATGGAACTGGATCAGGAAAGGAAAACATGGAATGAAGGCTTAAGAATATTGCAACAGATATACGTTGAATGAATGCTCTTGAACATGGCAACGACACTAAATGGAGTTGGTAGCATTCACCCAAAACTGAAATGGAGGCTCTGTGAAGGTATGATGAATTGAAGATTACCTAGCCCAACAACCACATCGATGAAGTGGAAGAGTATCATGTTCAAGAGCGACTCATTATCATTATCAAATGGAGTACACTGATTTCCCAATTTTCCCAACCATACTGCTCAATACCTCTTTATTTTTTAACAAGCTTGACGAGGATAACATATGCTTGATCTATAATTCCATCCTTTGGAGAATATTTTATGAACCCAGAGAAGGAGACGTTCGGTCTCATCATGATCGACGAGTCCATCATTGTTTGATGTTTTTACAAATCCAACAAGGGTGGAAACTCGACTATTTTTTCATGTTTAGAGAGTTTGAAAAAGATGCGAAAAATAAAACTCTAGATGTTCCTTTTTGTAGGTAGTCCCTTTGGTCCAAAAAGGCAGAAAAAGAAATAAACGTAGGTTTAAAGAGCCCAGAAGAGAAATAAAACTGTAATCTTCAATCAAAATAACATGTTTAAAGAGCCCAAAAGAAAATAAAATTGTAATCTTCAATAGTTTCCTTTGCACTAGAGTGGGTGCCATTACTTCAGCCTCAACAAATTACACTCGATCCTATTGATTTGAGTGTGTCACGAATGAGGAGATGGATAAATCACATGTATCAACATGTAGGGTCGTCGAAGATCAACTTCTCACCAACTTTCTTCAAATGGCTGCGCAAACAGTTTATTATGATCAACAATTATCCTGATGCAGGCATGGATTTTCATGATGACCTTGAGCTCATACATCTTGATGGTGAGGAATGGGGTGCTTCAGGTAAGAAATTTTGACGTTTTAAGTTTTCAAAGTTTTACAATTTTTTTTTGTGTTTTTTGATGTTTTTGAGACTAAACTATTGATTTTTCTTGCAGATATGGGATCAGATAGACATATTTGTGCCTCATATCTCCACCGTATAGAGGAACAACAATAGGAGGAGGTAGTAGAATTAGCATAGGTCGTTGCAGTAGGGTGGGATATACTATGGGATCCTGATGTAGAACAGGTTCTATCAGAGGTAGAGTGCCACATGGAGGGGTTGACACACGTGATTGATGAGACCAACGTCGACTAGATTCTGTTACAACTTCATCGATACACTATAGGAGTTCCTAGTCATATTGGTCAACTACTGCGCAAGATGGCTTACGCAATGTCATTTTATCATGAGCACATTTGATTTTTTTACTTAGATATTTGCATGTAGTTTTTTATATGGACGATGTATGCCATATGTGTCTCATGCACAAGTTTTGTAAAACCAACCTATATATATATATATATATAGATATATATATTCATTGTTTTTGAGTTTCTATTGTATTTTCAATATGATGTGATGTGAATTGAAAATTAATTACATTTGTTGCAAATGTCTATCTAAAACATGATTAGCTAGGGCATCTGTCAATGTGTTTAGATTTCTAGAAATGTGTTCATATTGTATGAAATTGAAATGTCTTTCTAGAAGGCGAACTCTTAAAACCATGCGTAAGATGGTGGAACTTCTAACTGAATAGACACTAGCAAGTTGTAGTATTATGAGTTGTGAGTCAAGTCTAATGACTAAATGATGAATACCATGTGCAATAGCATCAGACAGTAGATTGGCCACTGCATTATAGTCAGCGATTTTATTGGTGGTACCACCAATACAAATCCCTTGCAGACTCACTAACTCGCCATTTGGAGCAAATATAGCCAATGCTGTGGAAGATAAGTTCTGAGTACTACGACTAGCACCATCAGCATAACCGATAAAAGTTTTAAGATATACTCTAAAACCATGTGAAACCTTGAAAAGACACACTTCAGACACACTCAACACACCTATAGACAATATGTACACAGTGAAACTACACTTAAGATCAAGCATAGTGTTTTAGAGGTACAACCCATTTCTAGGTTTCCCTAGGGGAATTCCATCAAAATATTCTAACTCGTAGGCCCCTTTTGCAAGGACAGGCTTGGAAATGTATGGACCTAACCACATGGGTGAAACTTTCCTGAAACTAACTTATCAGACTCCTAGTAATATAAAAGAACAAGTTCTCCCTATGAGAAGACACAAGGCTTGACACTTTTGTCATACTGCACCTTGATGCGTCTTTTATGAACTTCATTAGCTATAGCAGCATCGCACCAGGTTTCATCTAAACGAGTCAGATGTAAAAGATGCTCCTCCTCTATGGACGTGGCAAGAATAAGTTAGATAGCTAGTTTCAATGATGGAATTTTACATTCAATTGGGAGGATAGCTTGCAGACCATATACCAATTGAAAGGGTGTAAATCTGGTAGTAGTCCTGACTGAGGTTCAGTACGCCTGCAAAGAAGTGTAAAGGAGAAAATTCCAATCTAATTTGTGGACCCCTACCATGCATTGAAGCATTTTCTTAAAAACTTTGTTGACGGCCTCAACCTATCCATTAGCCTGAGGATTTTAGGGAGTGGAACTTTCATGGGAAAGTCCCAACTTAGTAGTTAGTTCGGTCATCATATGATTCTAGAAATGCTTTCTGTGTTTTGTAACTATATATTATGGAACATCAAACCATGCGATGACATGGTTGAAAAACAATTATGCGACCGTTTCACTAGTGTTGTTAAATGTAGGCATTGCCTCAACCCATTTAGTATAGTAATAAACTATGACAATAATATAACCATGGCCCTCAGTCAAGTGAGGGTTACATGTCATAAATTTGATACCCCATTTCACAAAAGGACCAACAATGACAACAGGATGCATACAAGGCTCGATAAAATTACGTAAGTACACATCACTGAGATTATCCTTAATGTGATATGGTAAGAAGGAATGATGGTCATGTTTTTCCCATGACGCATCGTCTGACATCATGATCTCTATGATGCTTTCATCGGTAGGGAATAAACGTGAGAAAGGATCAGAAGACGTATGATAATCCAATGATATGTCTACCCAATTAATAGAATCAAAAGAAGAAACCACACAAGATGAATAAATGGCTTTGTAATCTAGTTCAATGGGGCTTAACGAGATTCAGTTGCCAAAAATTTGGATGCCAGTTTCATTTGGTAAAATCCATGGACCGTCCAAGATAGTAGAAGATGATATCATGTTGATATAGGCTACCGAAGATGAGTTGTCACGAATGAGAGGAGGAGGGAGTGGAAATGTTCCCATAAGTAAAGAATCCTTCAACAATCCAACTCCAACATGTTGATATGACTGTAGAGTTTACCCTACAAGAGGGACACTTCCAGTAACATGTGAATTGGAGGTGAAAATGGTGAGTTGGTCTATGGCTACAATCCCACCTTTATGAGGAAAGGTGATCATACGAAATTAAGTCGAGATGACAGCAGCCATGGCATAAATCGATGTATGTCCCAACAGAAGATTATAATTGATAGGTGACTCAATAAATTCAATTTCTATGGACACAGTTTTTCCCCCTAATTCAACTTGCAGGGAGTTCAAAATCCCACAAGGATTGTATGTTCTCACATCAAAGGCCTTCAATGTGGTAGGTGAATGAATCAATTGAGGAAAACCAATCGTTTTCCAGCAAGACATGGACATAATGCAAGTCGAGGCTCCCTCATCCATGATAGAATGATGAATATTCTTACCACGTACGATGACTTGGATTATAAAATCTAATTGAGCTGGAAGCCGAGGGGTATATTTTTCATGAGAGAAAACAACAAGGTTGGAATCTGATGGATCCACACATCCGATAGCTGAAATTAAAGCCTTCTTTTGGGCAGGGCAGTTTTGCAACACCTCAAGAGTCGACATAGCCAATGGATACTGAGACAAGTCCTCAACTACGTTATAATTATGAGTGGCTCTTGCATGAGGTTTGAAAGCATAATTATGAATAAAGCCATTCAGAGGTTTAATAGTAAATTCAGTAGGAATTGATAGTAGAGTGGGATCTGATGAGTATGGTGCCGAACTGGCAGGTTAATTAGTAGCCTGGCCATTTGGTGGATTCACATTACCATAATCCTTGTTCCGAGTAGCTACCAAAACATCAAATATTGACTTTGAGGAGGAAAGAATCAAATCCTCGTTAGAGGAAGATGGGTTCTAGGAAACCATATCAGTCTCTTGATTAGGAAATGGGTGGGTCAACACTGCGGGAGAAGTGGAGCACTTAATAAATTGATTCACTTTGGCATAGTGAGGACACTCATGTGTAAAGCGTTCCTCGTTGCAAATCAAGCAAGGATATCGAGTCTTCCATTTCTCATCAAAAGGCTGATTTGTTTGTTTATACTATGGAGAGTGAACTTTCTTTTTCTTACCTTTTCCTTTCTTCTTGCTTCTAGGTTGTTGTTGAGACTTTCCTTTATCAGATGAAATGACATTTATCTCAGAAGCAGAAACCATAGGAGGATAGTATTGAGCATTTTGAGCAGATGCATGTGGAGTAACACCAGATGGTTTACTCATTGTCTGCAAGTTGGTAGAACCAATAAGGCCATCAACAACATGATATTATTTACTAGGCGAAGGAGGAACAATATTAAAAAGTATCAGAGCATTTGTTATCTTATCATAGAGCGTGCTAGATTGGGTATAAATCAGATCCAAATATTGTGCATGAACAATCACTTGCTCTTCAGTCACAACTCCACCTTTGGACATATCTTCTCTTATGGGTGCCAAAAGATATTTGGTAAAACATTCCACCAATAATTGATTGGGAACATAAGTTTTGAGCAACCAGAAATGACGCCTCCACTCATGAATATGATATGAAATGTGAGCGGAATTGGATTGTTTGAAGTTGGTTAACAATTAGGTTCCATTTTCATATCTAATGGGAAACTTGAAGTGTGTGAGGAAGGTGGTAAATAAGGAGCCGAAGTCATGGAATGAAGCTCTAGGTAACTCAATATGCCATTTAGTAGTGGTAACCATAACCGTTCTTTGGAAAAGCTGAAGTCAAATAGAATCATAGTAAAGGGAGTTTGATGAACACCATAGATGATACACCATGACATATATCGATAGGTATTCTCCTGGATTGCCATTGAATTTAGGAATCTTAGAGGGAAATTTGGTAAGAATAATTGGCCACCAAGGCGAATGAGTGATGGGTTCATTGGTAAGCCGAGTCAAATCTGGCAACTCAAGGGTGTCCAAAAAAGGCAACTGTCAATTAAAGTCTGGTGGAGAATGACATGGATATAAAGAAATAGCTTAGGTAATAGGCACTTTCATTCCTGTATAAGGAGGGTTCTAGTAATAAGGAGCCTGGGTACCAGAATGAGGAGGATTATGATAACTAGAATACAAGTGACCTTTTTGAACAACCCTAGGGTAACCATAAATTTGGTGGCCTTGAAAAGGCCCCTGAGGAGTACTGTGATAAGGTATATATTGTTGCCTTATGGGAGTTTTCATTGTCCCATGATAAATAAGGTTCGATTAAGGTTGTTCCATGTTGTACACAGTCTGTCCTACTGAAATTTTAGGAATACCTTGTGCAAGCGATTGAATTTGCAAAGGAAATTGTAAAGGTTGAGTAAGTGGGACCTGAGAGGTACTAGATACTGAAGGAACGGGTGGAGATGCGATTGCAGCTTGTACAGGTTGAGTCACATGAATTTGATCTTGTTGAGGTACAGATTGAGGAATAGGGACTTGATATGAAGATGGCTATTGGGAAACAAACAATGAATGCAACATCGAAACAGGTTGAACGGGAAAGGTAGGCTCCCAAAAACTAACACCCATCCTAGGATAAGGAGGAATATAATAAGGTTTATTATCAATTTGAGAGATACCAACAATAGGTTTCACCCCTACCAAAGGGGGAGGGGATGATGGAGGCAACATCCCCCCGTGTGGAGGGTACCAAACATAAGTATAGTTAGGATGTTGAAGAGGACCTTTCCCACTAACATAAGGGCCAACCTGTTGTTCAATTGCTAGTGTAGGAGGAGGAGAAGGAGCAAGCTGAGCAGCACCCATAAGAGGAGCACCAGATGAAATTCCCGAAGTGGAAGACATGGGGGATGTCCATAAAATTAAAGATACACTAGAGAAGGTACCAAATAAGTACTGATAACCTGGTGGGATGGATGGGCCACTAGATATATGTGCCTGTGGTGATGTCAAAAACATAGATGTGGAAGCAAAATTTGATGTTTCAACCATAGTGGTAGACATAGGCTGGGAAGCCATATTTTTCCAGTCATGGTCAATAATCCCGATGTAGATTTTGACGTGAAATTTGTGGGTGAGTCAAAAGAACTAGGCAAAGGAATTTGTATAAGAGGTGGAGGAGGAAGAAGTGGATGCATTGGATAAAGGAAAAGTCCCTCTAAATGAGTAGAAGGACGAGGCTCTTCTTGTGGGATTTCGTCGATACTCACAAGTACAAGTGGAAGTGGTTCACTGTTGAGGCCGAGATATATGGTAGGCAGATCTATTTGAGATAAAGTAAGAGAAGACAGAATACCTGAAGTAATAGGTAAAGATGACTGAGGCTCCCTAGGTTTGATGACCTTAGGAAGTAAAGTTTCTGACTCAGGAAGGTCAGGTCCTATAACCTCAGGCAACAAAGCTTCAGGTAATTCAGTATCGATTGCGTTAGTTTCACCAACCAGAGTAGATGTAACATCATGTTCGGTACTCAAGGGAACAAATGATTATGGTTGATTAGATTTAGGAGGAGGACCATAAGTAGTTCCCGAGTTTCCTCATTCATTAGTATGCATTCTTTTATGCTTCAGACGATGGTTAGGAGTAGCCTCTGGTGGATGAGGAGGCTTATTTTTCATTCTGTGTGAAATACAAAGTGGGGGATCTTGTTGTTCCACATTGGATAGTAAATTTTATTAACAAAAAAGGAAACAAATAAAAAGAGGGTAATATAGGCATAAAGGATTACCAAGCAACCTTGAACTGAAATATACACCTTGTGAACCTAGGAATTAACGTACGGTAGCAAATCTCCCCAAATGTTGTGTTCAGTGTATCACGGTATATAGGGCAACATACTCGATTACCTATGGATGGATAAAACCTATTGGGGACTCCCAAAATATACTTGATGGTATATGGGAGTGCAGTCCATAATAGTGTTCTCAAATGCATAACCGTTCGATGAGAGCATTCCCATATACTTTACGTGCATGGAGTGCCACCAATATACCCAAAGGTATGTTGAGAACGATCCTATACGTTCACATGCATGGAACGACATTTCACCCTCGGGATGCAACACTGGCAAACAACAGTGACTCCTATGTTTAATGACGCCATAACACGTCTCTATCCTAGACCTCTATGTGTTTGAATTAATGTTACAAATGCTCCTTAGGTTGATTTAGTAACTTTTAAGTTGATCTTGAATTAAGTTTCAATTTTATGGCTCACCACAAATTCACCTAAATTCCCTAAATTGCAAATCTAGCATGAGGAATGGAATCTTTCTCTTCAATGAAAATTTAGAAAAGGAAGGGAAGATACAAACAATATGCAACATAGAAAACACAACAAATAAGATGCACAATCCAATTCCCTTTTCATGAAATTGTTCCTAAATCAATGTAGATGCAAAAACCCTAAATGCCAATGCAAGATTTTTTCTTTTCACCACACTTGATTTTCGAAAATGAGGAAAACTAGGATGTAAAATCTAATCATTGATTCAAATGCACTTTTCAGAATGAGGACTAGAACAAAAAATTATCAAAGTGATCAATGATCAAACGAAACAAGTTTGCAAGTGACCTAATTATAAGAACAAAGAAAAATCAAAACCGATTCTTACCAAGGGAAATAACACACAAATTTAAACCAAATGGAGGCTTTAGAGAGACCACAAGACACTCAAGACTTAGGGAAGGTCAACTGGAAGTAGGCCGACCAAAGTAACACTGAGCAAACAAGGATTTTTTTTGCAAAAATAGGTATCAACGTAGGTGCAGAAGAGGCACCAGTGCTTTGCAACGTAGGCACAGACAGAACCCAGGTGGGGTGAAATGATTTGTCAGCAGACCATAGGGTGTATTGGTCTAGGGAAATAAGATTCCAATACAAAAATTACAAATAAGACTTAATGAAATCACTTCCTAGGTCTTTTCTTGGCTGGTTAAAGAAGTAAAGGTATATGAAAGAGGTAAAGGAAACACAATGGAAAAAGAACCACTAAGGGAATACACCATTCCCTAGTATGGTCACCAATTTTTTATGTGTGATTTATAACTACTTGCAGAAATATCTCCCCTAGGTCTAGTGGATTGACCTAGAACAACAGAAAGACAAAGGACCCAATGTTTTCCTTAAAGTAAGTAAATGAAAGGATGAAACCTATCTGGAATCGGTCGTATGTTTCGCTCCTTCTTGGCTTGAATGCTCCAATCCTAGCTCCAACTGCCAAAATTAGAACCTGCGCAACCAGACAACACAAGCTAAGAAACTATGAGATCTATGTAGAATCATCTATCTACTTTATTCAACATATCAACATGGTATTGAAATACATGAAATAATGACATCACATATAGGAAAAAAATTAACTATTCGTATTGGTATAAATGGAGTGAGTTACAACCATAAATAGGTGTCGATATTGTATAATATCTCCTCCAAGTTATTGACTTGTCCTTTCTTTATCACAAAGTGCACCTCCAATCACCCTAAATGCATGAAAATATAACTCTTACAACAACAATATAAGGGTAGAATCACTCCCCAAAATCCAACCCCTTGCATATGGAAGGCTGTAAATATATAGAGGAGTGAGCTAAGTTGGGCGTTCTTATCCTTTTACCAATATTAGGATTGAGATATACTCTTGATGGGAGGATGAGGTCTAAGGATAAGGGATGGAAACTCCAAGGTAGGATAGGATAGGATGCGAAAGTTTTATCTGAGATAAGTGGTTACAACAGATCCTGGAAGCTTCTGGAAATGGAGGCTTCGAGATTCTCTTTCTTTTTCCCGAATTTATAGAACCAACATAGATGCAAATGGGGTCAACCCGTAGGTGATCAACTGAGGCCAAAGTGGAGCAACCTGTAGGTGAACGCAGTCCTGAAATTGGCTCAGATGATGTAGTTTAGGGAAGAAACTCTAGGAAATAAGAGAGTCATGCATATGGCTTTGTTCAATGATGATTTAAAGTGGGAATAAGGTGTTGGTTGATCCCATTAGGAGGCCTATTGATCAGATGAGAAAAAATAACCTATAACAGAGTTTATCGGGAATTTTTTTATTGTTTACTTGGATGAAATTTTAGTGTATAGTTAGTCAAAGGAGGAGCATTTGAGGCATTTGAGATATGTATTAGAGAAGTTGCAACAAGATAAGTTGCTTGTAGATTTGAATAAATGTTCCTTTTTGAGGTTAGAATTTGTATATCTAGGGTTTGTAATTTCTAGACAATGATTGAAGATGGATCCAGGTAAGGTAAAAGCTATCCTTGAATGACCCTCTCCCAAAAGAGTTTTTGAAGTTAGAACTTTTCATGGTTTGGCTATTTTTTATAGGAAGTTTATTAAAAACTTTAGCAAGATGAGCACATCAATTGTAAATATAGTGAAGAAGAATCAACAGTCATTTATGTGCATTAATGAAGATGAAAAAGGGTTTTAGATGTTGGAGGAATATCACAGAGTAGCCATCACTTGATATTTTAGATTTTAATAAACCTTTCCAAGTAAAAACCGATGAAAAAAATGATGCAATTGGAGCAATGCTTAGCTAGGAGGATAGACCTATAGCCTATTACATTGAGTAGTTGAATGAGGCTAGAAGGAAGTACACAACCTATGAAATAATAATTCTATGTAGTGGTTCAAGCTCTTAAGAAATGGAGGCATTATTTGTTGTCTAGAGAATTTATTTTAAACATGATAATCATGCTCTAAAGTATATAATGCAGTAGCCTAGGTTGAACCAAAAACATATTAAGTGGGTTGAATAGTTGCAGAGTTTTACATTTTCTGTCAAGCACATTGGTGGTCAATCTAATAAAATTTCATACGATTTGAGCAAGAGACATCTTTTATTGCAAGAGAGTCAAATTCAAGTGTTGGGATTCAACTTTATAAAGGATTTGTATGAGGAGGATACAAAATTCAAGGAGGCCTTTGAAGCTGGTAAGATTCCAACTTCACAAGATCGGATTCCATGGATTAATTACATGATTTAAGATGAAATTCTTTTCAAAAGCAACCAGTTGTGCATTCTAAATTGTTCGATGAGCGAGAACTTGATTAAGGAGAAACACAATGGAGACCTTGGAGGAAATTTTGGGCAAGACAAGACTTATGTCTTGCTGAGGAGACATCACTATTGGCCAAAATTGAGATTTGATGTGCAAAATTTTATGAAGAGGTGTAGAACTCGTCAGTATGCCAAAGGAAGAATCCAAAACACTAGATTGTATACCCGATTTTCAATTCCAGAGAAGACTTGGAATTCAGTAAGTATGCATTTCGTTTTGGGATTGCATAAAAAGAAAAAAGATAATGATTATGTCTTTTTTATTGTAGATAGGTTTTCAAAAATTGCTCATTTTATTTCTTGTTCTATGACTAGTGATGCTAGTCATATTGTTAATATGTTCTTCAAAGAAGTAGTAAGACTGCATGGAATTCCCAAGAGCATTGTTTCAAACATGGATACTTAATCCTTGAGACATTTCTAGAAAACCTTGTGGAAGAAATTTGGCATAGAACTACAATATAGTTCTCCCACAGAGTGATGGTTGGAATGAAGTTGTGAATAGAAGCTTAGGAAACATTTTGCGCTGTCTAATTGGAAACCACCCTAAGCAATGGGATCTAATTCTAACACATGATGAATATTCTTACAATGACACTCTTGATAGAAGCACTAGACAAATCCCTTTCAAAATTGTGTATGGGATGAACCCAACAAGAGTACATGAACTCAGAAACTTGGTAAGAATAGAGCAGAGGAGTGGAGTAGGAGAGGATTTTGATACAACTATAAAAGAGATCCATGACCAAGTGAAGTAGAAACTGTATGAAAATAGTTTGAAGTATAAAAGCAGAGAACAAATTAGTAGAAAAGAGAAAAAATTTGAGGTTGGAGATATGATACTTGCATATTTGAGGAGAGAGAGATTTCCAAAGGGTGAGTACAAAAAACTGAAGTTTAAAAAGAAAGGACCCTGTAGAATTCTAAAGAAATTTTATGTTAATGCTTATGAAATTGAATTGGAACCTGTAGATGGAATTTCACCCATTTTCAATGTAGAATACCTATACAAGTATGAGCTTGAGCCAGAAAAACCAACCAATGACCAAAAACAACAACCAGTACAATGGGAAAAGCAGTTTCTAGTAGTTAAACCTTTACAACCAGAGAAGATCTTGGACAACATAGTGATCAAGAAAACCAAGGTAAAAGAGTAATTTGAGTACTTTGTTAAATGGAAGGACTTGCCAGTGTCAGATGCAATCTGGATGATTGAAAAACTTATATAGAAAAGTGGCAAATCCATTGAAGAAACTTTGGTTAGGAGCCCATAAAATCTTTGTTCCTTGAGAGTATGATGTAGGGCCATATGTAATTCTCATTAAATGAGAGGTAAAATCATTTACTAGTGGAGTTGGTTCCTCAAAGAGTGGTTTGTTAAGCTAAGATTTGTTTTAATTTCCATGTATTTAATTAAAATTAGATAATTTGTGGTATTTTATTTTATTTTTCCCCAAATTGGTCCTCAGATCCTATCTTCAAGGATCTGAACCGAATGGATGTAATTTTATATTTCTTTTCTTAATGAAAAAATCAACTCGAGTATGGAGGTGTACTAATTTTTTCTATGAGAGCTCTGTAATGCATTAGTCCTTCGATAACTTTTTTTTTTCACATGGTTTTGTAAAACCTATGTTTAATTATCAATCTCGATGTCTATAAAACACCCAATATTGCTATCAGAGTGGTTCCACGAGGGAGGAGAAGGGAGAGCAGTTGGCTTAGAGGAGTCACAAATTCGAATAGAGAGGCCCGAAGAGCATAGATAGTTGATAGGAGTCAGAGTATCAAAACAAGTTTTAAAACTTGAAAGGCCAACACCTAATTGTTTTTCATTTATGGAAGAGTCTATCAATTGTTAGAGCTCGAGACTGTCTATCGACAGAATTCCCTGATAGAGATTAGCTAGAATGCATGGAAATCTCAGACCCCATAACTTATTTTAATTGAGTGCCAGGGTGTCAGTCAAGTGACAAACCAGGGATCGTCAACTAATGAAATCTCGTAATAGAGTTCTTAGCCTAGAGGCATGGAAAGCCTGAAAAGCCCGGATCCCGTAATTTTATTTTTAATAGCATTGGGACTAGGGACCATCAAGTGATGGTGATGGAAAATTCTTTATGTTCCTTGGATCTGTTAAATGATGGGGATGTTGGGCCCACAAGAATCAAGAGTGTTGGTAAAATTTCCCCTTTATAAAAGGTTAAGTGAGCAACCCAGCAGGCCGAAAACCCATAACTAATTTTAATTGTATTATTAAAGAGTTCTAGGGACTCAATGATGCAGGATTTGTACGGAACATAGATCCCGTGAGTTTTGTTTTGCGCCTATATCCTCTGTAATTTATCCATTATATTACAATATTTTTGCAGTGAATTTTAGCAGGAATTTGATTCCGGTGTTTGAAGGAAGCACCTTTTCAAGGGACCAACTCCTAGAGGGACCGATTTAAGAAAATCTTCAATGAGGTTTGTGTCAAAATGTTTAGTTTTTTATTTCCACTTGTATGACAACCACAATTATCAATTCGCGAAAAGGAGAAAATTAATCATAAAATTCACATTAACATGGATTTCAACAATGCTCCACTATTTCTCATTTTGAAAACTCTTTACAACAAGCCTTGATCAATTAAGATTAAAAGTTTTATATAAGAAATTGTATTCTGGTTGAACTATACCCAACCAGTTTTTCCAAATAAGCATGCACACAAAACAAGAGATCCTCCTCTACTTCTTCTTTTTTAGCATGCAACAATGAACATTGAAAATTGCATAGAAGTTTTTTTCTTTATATAATATATATATATATATATATATATATTAATTTAAGATAGAATTTGAATCCTCTTCTTCTAACCATTTGAGCTAACATCAACATATATCTAAATTTTTTAAGATATAGTTATCTATTAAGTTTGATGTGCCTATATTGACCGGTTTTGTTGGGAATCAAACGCAAGCAGGTATCGGAAAATCAAAAGTTCTTACTACAAAGGAGCTCTAGGACAACTAACAATGTATGGTATCTCCAAATGGTACTCATTTGAGCATGTACCATGGAGGCTTGAAGAGCTGAGAATGCACACAAACAACAAAATTGTGATCCAACTTCTTGGAAACAAATATGATTTAGGGAACATAAGGGAAGTCCCAACAAAGGATGCTAAATAATATGCAAATAAGGAAAGATTTGTTTTCTTGAGATTTCTACTCTTGAGGCCACCAACGTTGAGAATGCATTTCTCGTTTTTGCTCCGTGAGGTCTACAAGATGGTGAGAAAAAAGGCCTTGACTGCAAACTAGGATGATGGCCCTAGGCTCAGGTTCATTCTATTAGGAAGACAACTAGATTTAACTCCATATGATGAAAATAAGGCTGATAGGTTAGGATGTTGTTATTCATAGTGCTATTCATTTTCATAATTGGGCATA
This sequence comes from Pinus tabuliformis, assembly GCA_031772625.1. Classification (NCBI taxonomy): domain Eukaryota; kingdom Viridiplantae; phylum Streptophyta; class Pinopsida; order Pinales; family Pinaceae; genus Pinus; species Pinus tabuliformis. The sequence continues at coordinate 493,227,619 of CM062812.1, read as the reverse complement.
TGGCCATTCAAATTCTAGAGAAGAGGCTAGGCATTGGATGTATCTAAGGCATAAAATATCATGAAAGATCTATGATACATATGAGGAATATAAGACGAAGGGTTTTGACAGATTTGTGCTAGACTTAATTGATTCATGGCCTATCATGTTCACCTTGCTTCTGTTAAAGGCAACCTATATTTTTTGTATGAGTTTTTCTTTCACTGTAAAACTGATGAATACATCATACCAAGTCTAATTTTTCAATTGAATTTAAGTTGAAAATTTAATACAAAAGTTGAAAGAAAAAAGAACAAAAGCAATAATTCTTAAATGAGCAGGATTTGGGAGTTGATTTATGCAACTAAAAATGCTCTTTATTGTTTTAGTAGTGTGTACAATTTATTCATTGCATATTTACATCCATATTTCAAGAACTTGGGTGTAAGTTAAGTCTCGTTTCTATCCGTGCTTAACTTGTTTCAGGTTTTTCCATTGAGTAGTATGTCATACTTAATGAAGTCCCATTTAAATGGTAGATTTTTATTTTATAACGTGAGCTAGTTTTGAAGGTTTTATGGTGTTTCTATGAACTAGTGTTTCATTACTTCATTTATACCCCGAGGGAATTTCCATTTAGAGTATGTTAAACATTCCAATGATATTCTGTTTTAGGGTGGTTTAAATGATTATTTATAAATATTATTTCTAATAAAAAAATTTTATTAGCCTCTTGTTGGGTTGTGTTATATTCTGTCCATGACTAGCTACCCTAGTTAATTGGGGGATTAGAGGGGGGTCAAAGCCCCCCCTTCATTGTGCCGATTGTGCAGCAAGGGGGAGGTAGCCCCCCTGTTTGGGGGGTTTGAGGCGGGTGGGTAGGCCCCCTCTACGGGGTCCAGGGCAACGCCCCGGGGAAATTTTTTTTGGACCCTATATTAGGTGGGCGGACCTACCAATGGTTTTGTGCATGGTTTTCACACATGGTTTTCACACATGGTTTTGGGCGTGATGGTTTTTGGTCCATGGTATTGGATGCTTCGGCATGTATAAATATGTATTATAACATTGAAATGAAATAATGAAAAATCAAGCTGGTACTCCCGGTTTTGGGATCCATGGGAAAATCTCTGTATATGTGTGTTTTATGTGTTATGCTCTCGCTATTGTTTATTTTCTGTGTTTTAGAATTCGTATGCAGGTAATTTCTGTACAGGGTTAAAACCTATAGTTTTATTACTTCATTTATACCCCTAGGGAATTTCAATTTAGAGTACGTTAAACATTCCAATGATATTTTGTTTTAGGGTGGTTTAAATGCTTATTTATAAATATTATTTCTATTAAAAAAATGTTATTAGGCTCTTGTAGGTAGGATCAATGGTTTTTCAAAATAGAATTTATTATTAGGCTTCATAATATATTGTTCAATATGTTTATTCCATGGTTTATATATTTCCTGGTTAATTTGGTTATAGGTCAGTAGTACACTAGTGGTGTTTTCCTTCACTAGATCAAGTCTTATTCCCATCATTTCAACCAATGAACATGGCACCTCTCTCAAATACACGGGAATTCCCAGAGCGATATGCCCCAAGTGTTTGATCATGGGAATTCCTGAAACAACATGTCCCCAGTGTTTCATGGCATTACCTAAAGCAACAGATCCCAAGTCTTTTTTACCCACAAAAAATGGGCGGTTTCTATTAAAGAAAACATATTCTATAGATTTTCCCATGAGGTACATTAAACAAAATTTTGAAAATAATTTATTTATTTTTCTTTTTTTTTACCAGAATGTGGATTTTTTTTTTTTTACTTTATTTATTTATTTAGAAACATCTTTTTCCATGGAATTATAAACGCCACACCACATTACCATAGAGTAAAACATTTTCTCTACCTGATAACCTACTCATGTCCTTTACTCCTAACCTAGTTGACATAATAAAACTAAGTGGGATTAGAAAAATCCTGTGAAAATTGAATCATCAAGTAGATATATGCCCTGATCATCATATTCAATTGTCATATTCAAAATTCAAATCTCGATAGCTTGTTGTAGCAAAGCCTTAGCTCCAACCTAGTTTAGGGAGAAGTAGCATTGTTGCAGAGGCTAAGGAAGAGATGGGAGGGAAATGAACCATTAACTTGAAATAAACTAGCGAGAGGGTTGGGAAAGAAGAAGAACCATTTTCTACACAAAGGAATTAGAGCAACTGTAACACCATTTTGAAGATAATATTGTGACTGAGTAGGAGAGAAAATTCTTGGTGCAGTGGAAAAATTTGGAGGAATACTATAAAATAGGGTGAAATTAAGTACAACTATAATGAAAACCCATCCAAAATTTACAGAACCAAGACCCAAGAGGATGAGAGAGAGAAGAAACATCTTTTTGTTGGTAACATGGGCAAGCCTACAACTCAAATAGAAATTGGTTGGATTTGGAGTTTCAATTTTTAGAGAGAATATTGAAATGTTTTTTCTCATAATGTTCAAGGATAAGAAACTATATTCTTTATTATATAAATTATCCCTTATATCTATTTACAATGCTACACACTTCCTTTCACTATTATTAACATTTATTTACATGATCGGAACATATACATCTTTGATTTTATCTTTGATATATCCCAGTTTAGGATTGCATACATGGCCTTTGAGAACATTATTTACTATACAAATTGTTGATACCCATCCTATCACATTTTGACAATTAAAGCCAGTTAAACACACCATGGTTTTTCTTAGAGAGACTGCATATAATATTCTTTTACCCGACATCAGTAGTGCAGATATTTTCCATCGATAGGTCCCAAGTTCACCTTCGAAATATTGATAGACATTAAAAGGTTATAGATGCCCAAATTATCACTCAACAAATAGTTGATCATCTCTATGAGAACATATGAGCAGTAAGCATAAATGGAAAGAAAGGGCCCAACACTGAACATCTCTATCTTGAAGATATAGTTGTAGCTCAATAGAAATGATTATCAACAAATATGAAAATGCATTGAATATGAAAAAATGATAGGTTTGATATTTAAAAAAACATATTATTTTATCCGTTGCTACAACTTAGCTATAGTTGATCGTTGTTGAAACTATCTTGTGGAAAATCCCCTGTTCCAATGAAGGAAACTCGCTACTATAATGGTTGTTATGTGGAAAATCATGATAAGCAAACAAATCCTAGGGTGAATGCATGAATATGGGTTTCACTTTTGGGCCAAATGTGGTGATGAAATTTTAGGTTTTCCTATTTTATTGAATTGAATCCCTCAAATTCATATAAGTATTGTGAATTTTGATTTGTAGTAAAAAGACAATATGTGGAGAATTTTGTTGTTGTCATAATGATATTTTTTGCAAAAAAATTTAGTATTGTATAATCTCTCAATTTTCCATTAAATTCAATACTTGTCCTCATAATTTTTTGCACATTTTAAGAGGTATTTGTGCGTTTGCGTAGCAGAACTTACTCTAAAATGAGTAATTTAATATATATACATATACATATATCTATATATATATATATATATATATATATATATATATATATATATATATATATATATATATATATATATGAACATGATTGACATGGAGAGAACTAAGTTTTTCATATTAAAAAAATATTTTTTATGAAAAATTATATGAATGGATACATCAGAGACAAGTCATATAATTTTCATGCATATACCAAGAATGAGCCATATAAGTTCCATCCATTCATTGTGATATCATTGCACAATTCAACATTTTTCACTACAACCAATGCGCTCAATCCAATAAAGTTAAGATAGAGAATCAATGCCAAAATTAATCACTGAATATCATTATCATCAATGCAAACCATCAGTCATCAAATAAAAAACCTAATTTGAGATCACAATGAGTTCAATCATTCCATAACTTAAAACATAGCTATGGACTGTTATAGCTCCAAATCTCACTCTTAGGGTTTGTGATGCTGCACTCATGGCCTAGGGCAACCCCTCCTTCCAGACCTGGTCCTAAAATTTAAAAAACAGTGTTTTATTCCCTATACGCGACATTGCCCTGAGTTAAACGCGTGTACACGCGGGTCTGTTATACCCAACCCGCGTGTATGTATTAAAACACTTAAAAAAATAATAAATTCCTCATTTTCGGGCGGAGATCGTGGGTTTTACCTGCTGGATCACCTGTTAGTGCCCGTGGCCCAACTGTTCCCAACCAACTCCTAACTAAAAAACTACTTTGGAGATGGTATAAAAAGACATCAAAGGGAAGGCCAAAGGGAGAGAGAAAAGAAGAGCAAGATTATTATGCTGAGATTTTCCCCTTAGACCAGGTCTGAAGTCCTTGGTGCATTCTGCACTTCCCCCATTTTGCATAGGAAACCCTTGTTTCCATGTGTATTGGTGATCATATATCCTTTATGTCATCATTGAGTAAGACTTGGAAGGAGCTCTTGTTGGAGGCTTGAGGCTGGAACGAATCCGGGAGGAAGCTTCGCTTGGAGCCTGCTGAAGGTGTTCAGGTGATATCTTTCCGTTATATGTACTTTATTTGCCTTGATATATAAAGAAACACGTCTTTGTTCCCGAAACAATATTTCTTTATGCTTATGAGATTCATGTTTTGGATTCTTATGCAAGTAGTTACTTAAAGATTTTTATAACTAACTTTATAGCATAAAGATGGTTTATACATAAGTATTTGTACATGTACTGTTGTGTTCTTTGATTTGTTTGTCTTACAGGTCAAAGGAAGAAGAAGGGAACTCCAAGAAGGGTTTGGACCCTAAAGGCCTTCTCGAACGTAGGACCTTAGGTACGTACCCTCAACATTAGAATTTGCTTAAAAGTAAAGATAATGGCTGTGTGTGTGTTTCTTTGAATAAGCAATTTTCAGTCTGGTAGAGTCTTAACCCAAAGGACCCTAGGGGTACTTTCCCCTCAACCATGGACTACCAGGCACCAAGAAAAAGTTCTAAGGAATCACCAATCATCCAAGCCAACGAAGTTAAGTCAATAAGCCAAACTTTATCAAACCCTTGCAACTATTATAAAATATTTTCATACACTAGCTTCAATTGTTAAATCAAAATGACATGTTGATATGCATATTCCAGTCACCCGCAAACAAAAGTTTATTCAACACATTTACATTCTCTATAGTAATTCAAAACTTCAAACTTCCCTTCTTATAGAACTTTCTTGTTTCTGCTCCATATCTGTAGGACTGTCATACTGCTTCTGCATTCCTGATTTTATACATAAAGCTTAAGTTTTTGTGACCTACAAGAAAAACCACACCCATAGGCTTTGTTCCATGTGGTTGGAAGCCTATAACTGCACTAATATGCTTGCTTCCGTGCGGTTGGGGCTTAGACTAAAGGAAACCCACTCTTCTCGTACCATAACTAGTTGTAGACCAACACCATAATATAGTTTTCTATTTATGTCAGAAAACTTCAACAATAAAGAATCTTCTACACGTTTAATGCAGAAGAAAATAGGTGTGGGGATCTTATGGTGAGTCTCTCTCTCTGAATGAGAATACACTTTAATCATCATTATTTAAGTTATCAACCTCTCTATCATAATTCTATCGTGCATTAGCAAAACTGTTAGATCATAAAATTAAACTATATCATATATTCATCATGGTCATAACATGTTAGCATCATCTACTTCATCATCACATATGAACAGGACATCAAATTTTCATCAAGAGTTAGAGTCATATGATTAGGGAAGCTGAAAGGTCTATCATCATATTTCAAAGATTATAATCACTACATCACTTCTTTATCATTAAACATCAAGGCAAGGCATTTGATTTTACCATATGTCATAATTATTAAGCTAACAAAGGTCAACATGAAGATTTTGAATATCAATATTATTGTTATACTTATATAACCATGGTTATCATGCTTATCATAAGTGCTAAAAATAAAATCAAGCTACCATATATCAAAGATAATGAGATATCCTTCTTATGACATCCATCATGTCTAAGATGTGAGATGCTTTGCCAAACATCAAATATACCAATATCTCAAAAATCGATGTTTCTAGGTAGCTTTGCATAACTTAATGGAATGTAAGATTTTTGTCCAATACTAAGTGCACCACCTCATCATAAGTATCATGAATCCAACTCACTTCCATATGAATGCATGGTCCATTTGTGAAGGTGATATTAATCATACCTTAGGGCTTACCTTGCCATTCAATATTGAAACATAACTACAATACATCATATATACCTTGCAGTATTCAGATACATGTGTACCTTGACATTGGTAGTTGGAGCATTTTGTCAACTTCCTTGTCATGGGAAACTGTAGCTCTTCTCTTCCTACACTAGCTATGTTTTCCTACATCTCATATGATCCTCAAGAAGGATCCACTTATCACATCTCATTAAGAGGTTAGAAGTATCCAAATACTCGCATATGCATGCAAGAAGCATAAGGAATAATCAAAGCAATGAACTCAAACGGGAATAGAATCACTAAATGGTAACATCAACATAAATTTTACTTATCTTTTAATGAGAGGAGATCAACTCCCTCTTGAACCAGCCTTCAAAATTCATTACCATCCATTATCTATATGAAAATGTTTCCTTCAATATTTAAACCAACTTCATCAGCAACCAGGCCTAATAGAGAATATCACATCTAGGGCTTCATCAAATTTGTCACAAGTGCTTGCTTGAACATCTTCACATCAGTCATGCTAGGGTTTCTAAATTTCATATCTCAAATCCTTGCCATAAACTAGGGTTTCTTCCAACCCCTAACCTCATAATATCCAATGAAATCTAAAAACCAAATTACCTAGGGTTTCCTTCAAACCCTAGTATTATTTTAGGTCTCCTCCATAATCTCTTGCTTCCATCAAAGGTGTCTTCATAGGGGTGATCTAAATGAATTTTCTTCAGCCCATCTCTGATACCATGTCAAATTTTCTTAGGGCTATATTGTTCTTTGCTTTAATAATTTCATTTTATCATTTACATATAGAATTCACCCCATGAAATTATTCAGATTTACAACATTATTCAACAACATATGCAATTATATAGAAAGAACATAAAGGAACAATAGAAGAAAATAATTCACACATAGATACACCAAGGTTGGTTAGAGACCAGGGAAAAACCCATTGTGGGGAAACCCCTTTCAAATTCTTATTCTTATTAGATTATCATTGAATGATTCAGAAAAAGAGATAGTACAAGAATCCATATCTTCATCCATACAACTATCTAGAAAAATCTAATTAAAAAATATCATAAGATGAACCCATCAATGCCAATAATCAAAACCCAACTTCAGAAGCCTTCAATCAATTGTCAATGTCTACGGTCAACTAATAAACCTTGCGGTCAATGAGTGAATTTTGCGGTCAACTGAAAAACAAAACCCTAGTTCCCAACTACACAGATGACGTTGATGTGTGCGCAGATGAGTGGTTTCAGCCACATAGATGAGCTGACCTACATATGGTTGTAGTCGATATTTCTTTGTGGCATTCCTCTGGTTGAGATCCAAAACCATAAAACATAGATGCAATCTTTGGACCTTGTAATTTCACCTTCATGTGAACCCATTCCTCCTTAGACCCATGGGATCCAAAGACAAAAATAATAATAAAAGAATTATCCATGATTATTTTCCAAATAAATTCGAGCACACTTGTAATTATAGCCTTCCAAGGGTGTCCAATTTTCTTTAGGGTCGACTTGGTCAAATATGTTCATGTGGGATTTTAATTCAAAAATACACTTTCCCTTGTTTAAATGGAGCTCTTCAATAGTCAAAATTGGTCCTCTCGAAAAATAGGAATCTCATCCCATAGTTGGAATTTGTCATTGAGCTTCCAAATTAACACTCCATCTTATCTAGAGAGAAATTCCAACTACATCATGTAATTATTGCAAGAATCTTGTCATCAATTCATATCCAATCTCAAGTATCTTGTCATTAAATTCCATCATTTCTCATCTTTTGTTATCTCTTGATTGTCCCTGCTCATATGTTGAACATTCTTGAATCTAAAAGAAGAAGTATTTGACATTCAAGGGGAGCCTAAGCTACCACCCTCTATCCATCGGGGAGCCACTGGTGCCACCCAGAATCACTTCCACCGAGGAGCCCAATGATGCTACCCAGGAAAAATTATCATTGAGCCAAATATACAACCCGCATCAACATCAAAGATCCTTGCTCAATCTAGAACAACATCAGGGAGCACATCTCATCCCGAAACTACATCGTGGAGCTTAGTCTCAACGTAGAATCTCATGGGGGAGAAAAACATATCCAACCCCATATCGAGCAATAGGTGATATAGGGGAGGACATATCAACCCATCTTATTTCCCATTGATCTTTCCAAAAATGACCTTCAAGAGTCATGTGGTAAAACACCTACATCATAATCATCTTGGTTTGTACACCCCAACTACACTTTAAATCCGCTGGCCAATTGGGGAGTGGTAATACCAACAAGCCCAACTTGTGGGTATGATGGAAATTGGGGTATTCTCTACAAATAATAAGATAGGGGAGAAAATCTCCACCCATATGGGTAATAGATAGGGGAGAAACATCTACGACCCTATTGTCTAGAGATCCCTCAACCCTAGGATCCCTCCTTCTCAATTCCTCACCCTCGGAGCTCAGACAGGGGGGAAGAGTTAGCTCAATGTTCTCAATTATTCCTACTCTCTATATATCAAAAACATATCATCATGCTCATATTTGGTATTATCTTAATCATCATGTTGCAATAGCAGCAATATCTTGTTCATGTAGGACATCAAATCAAATATTATATATAGCTATATATATATATATATATATATATATATATATAGATATATATATATAAAACAAAAATATACCTTATTCATCCTCCCTCTCATGGAGGCAGAAACCACAAGCCTAAGCTTGAATCGTACAATAGCATTGTCTCAATATATATGGATATCTCAATCTCAGTTATATACGTGATTCTTTTCCAATCAAATCCTACTCATTATTATCATAATCTATCCCTATCATATCCAAAACCTAGTCAAATAACTCTTCAAAGAACTTCTTCAACCTGCCTCACAACTTAGTCATGCCAGTAACATCATACTCAACGTTGGTTGTGCTTAAAGCCACAAAATTCTCATCCAAAAATATCATGGCAGATATCATACTAAGGCAACACCCATATGTGCTCATCTTATCAATAATAATCCCAAACAACATCATTACATCCATGTAGTCACATATCATAGGAAGAATATCACAGACCAAAAATTCTCCGTCCCACACAAATATCTCTGAGGGTGCTCGATAGTAACTCAATGTGTTTGAAGCAACTCAATCAAGTTTTATGCAAAACATATACATACATACATACATACATACATACATACATACATACATACATACATACATACATACATATATATATATATATATATATATATATATATATATATATATATATATATATCTATATCTATATATATATATATATATATATATATATATATATATATATATATATATATATATATATATATATATATATATATATATATATATATAGGTGAGTGATCACAAGGAACATCATTGCTTCAATAAACTATTGATTTCCATGTCAGGTTCATTAATATCTCTTCATAACTTCTTGAAATTTAATCGGAGTGTCCAAGGATTCACATTTCAACTTCCTTTAATAACTTCATGATATAAATTTTCTTTTCCATATAGAAATTAATTCATCATGCCATGATTCTTCATTTATAACTTTAGAGGCCATCTCCCTCTTTATTTGATTATTATAGGTTCATTTCCTATGAACAAAATACCATCAACATATAAAACCAAAATCAAATTCATACCTTGGACCACTTTTGAAGTAGAGGTTTGGATGGGCACACATTCCTGGCTTCACTAGATGACTGTCAATGCAGACATACCAGGCTTGGGAAGCTTGCTTCATATAATGCTTTGTTTAAACATGACACTTGACCAAACCAATATGCTCAGCCTCACACAAATAAATATTGTGCAATCAAATCAACTAAGTCACCTTATCAAGCTATAGATGCCAAATCAAAACTAATATCAAAGTCATACCAATATCACTATAACAAACTGTTTTGGACCAAGTGTCAATTGGAGCTCTCATCTAAGACATAACATTATCAATCAAACTCTATCAAGTCATCCTAATGATCATAGCATGAATCATTTATGCCACTAAATATTAATGGATACATCAGGGACAAGTCATATAAGTTTCATGCATATACTAAGAATAGGTCATACAAGTTCCATCCCTTCATTGTGAGATTACTGGATACTTCAAAAATTTGTACTACAACCAATGTGCTCAATCCAATGAAGTTAATATAGAGAATCAGTGCCAACATTAATCACTCAAAATCACTATACCCACATAGCATTGTCATCAATTCAAACGATTAGTCATCAAATCAAAACCCTAATTTGATATCACAGTGAGTTCAATTAGTCCATAACTCAAAACATATCTATGGACTACCATGCATCAAGACAAATATCTAAAGCATCATCAATCATCCAATCCAGCTAAGTTAAGTCAATAAGACAAACCTTGTCAAACCCTTGCAACTATTATCAAATATTGTCATACACTAGCTTCAATGATTAAATCAAAATGACATATTGACATGCATATTCCGATCAGCTTCAAACACAAGTTTAGTCAACACATTCACATTCTCTATAGAAATTCAAACATTCAAACTTCCCTACTCATAAAATTTTATGATGTCTACTCCATATCGGTACGACTATCATACTGTTGGTGCATTCCTGATTTTATGCATAAAGCTTCAGTTTTTGTGACCTACATGCATAATCACACCCATAGGCTTTCTCCCATGCAATTGGAGGCGTATAACCACACTGATACGTTTGCTTCCATGCGGTTGGGGATTAGACTAGAGGAAACCCTCTCTTCACAGAACAAAACTAGTTGTAGACCAACAACATCATATATTTGTCTATTTATGTCAAAAAACTTCAACAATAAATAATCTTCTACACATTTAATGTAGATAAAAATAGGTGCGGGGATCTTATGGAGAGTTTATCCCTCTAAATGAGTAGCCACTTCAATCATCATTATTTAAGTTATCAAACTGTTTATCAAAATTCTATCATGCATTAGAAAAACTGTTAAATCATAAAATCAAACTATATCATATATTCATCATGGTCATAACATGTTAGCATAAACGACTTCATTATCACATATGAACATGACATCAAATTTTCATTAAGAGTTAAGAGTCATATGATTAGGGTAGCTGACAAGTTTATCATCGTACTTCAAATATTATAATCACTACATCAATTCTTTATCATTAACCATCAAGATAGGGGATCCAATTTTACCACATGTCATAATTACTAAGCTAACCAAGGTCACTGAGAAGATATTGAATATCAATCTTATTGTTATACTTCTATCACCAAGGTTATCATGCTTCTCACAAGGTTTAACAATCAAATAAATCTACTATATATAAAAGAAAATAGGCTAGTGTTCTTATGAAACCATCATGTCTAAGATGTGAGATACTTTGCCAAACATCAAATATACCAATATCTCAAAAATCAATGTTTCTAGGTAGTTTTTCCATAACTTAATATAATGTAAGATATTTTTCTAATACTAAGTGCACCATATCATCATAAGTATCATGAATCAAACTCACTTTCATATGCATGCATGAGCCTTTTATGAAGGTGATATTCATAATACCTTAGGGCTTACCTTTCCATCCAATATTGAAACATAATAACAATACACCGTATATATCTTGTAGTATTCAGATACTTGTGTACCTTGACATTGGCAGCTGGGGCACTTTGTCAACTTCCTTGTTATGGGAAACTGTAGCTCATATCTTCCTACACTAGCCATCTTTTCCTGCATCTCAGATGATCCTCAAGAAGGATCCACTTATCACATCTCAATAATCAAAGAAATAAACTCAAACAAGAATAGAATCACAAAAAGATAACATAAATCAAAAGGTACTTATCTTTTAACGAGAGGAGATCATCTCCCTCTTGAAACAACCTACAAGAGTCATTACCATCCATTATCCATATCAAAATGTTGGCTTCAATATTTCAACCAACTTCATCAGCAACTAGGCCTAATACAGACTATCCCATCTAGGGCTTCACCAAATATGTCACAAGTGCTTAAACATATTCACATCAGCCACGCTATTTTTTCTAAATTTCATATCTCAAATATTTTTCATATACCAAGGTTTCGCCCAAACTCTAACCTCATAATATCCCTCAAACTCTAATGACAAAATTACCTAGGGTTTCCTTCAAACTCTAGCATTCTTTTAGGTCTCTTCCATATTCTCTTGCTTCCATCAAAGGTGTCTTGATAGGGTTGATATCAATGACTTTTCTTTAACCCAACTCTGATACCATGCTAATTTTTCTTAGGGTTATATTGTTCTTTGCTTTGATAATTGCATCTTATCATTTACATATAGAATTCACCCTATGACATTATTTATATTTATAACATTATTCAGCAACATATGAAATAATATAGAAATAACAACATCATCATCAATTTAGCTGAACATAAAGGAACGATAGAAGAAAATCATTCACACATAGAGACACCAATATTGGTCAGAGACCACGGAAAAACCCACTATGGGGAAAACCCTTTCAAATTCTTCTTGTTATTAGATTATCATTGAATGATTCAACAAAAGAGAGAGTACAATAATCCAAATATTCATCCATAAAACTATCTAGAAAAATTGACTTAAAAACTATCATAAGATGAACCCATGAATGCCAATAATAAAAACCCAACTAGAGAATCCTGTAATCAATTGTCACTGTTTGCATTCAAATTTTGAACCCTGCGATCAACGAGAAAATTCTACGGTCAACTAAAAAACCAAATGCTAGGTCCCAACCACATAGATGATTTGATGTGCGTGCAGATGAGAGGATTCAACCGCATGGATGAGCCAACCTGTTTGTGGTTGTGATCCAAATTGGATCCTAGAACACTCTCTAATTTTTCATGAACTCTTTAAAAATTATGCCAAAGATTAAAAGTCTTATAAAGATCAAGCTATCGGAAGGAATCCTCAGACAATTGCAATGGCGATCAGTGCGGATCAACGAGGGCCGTCAATCTAGCGCACAGAGCGATGGACCATGGTAACGTGCGCTGACACCAACTAGCAAATGCAGGGACAAGTTTTAAGAAACAGAGGTAGTTTCTGATATGCGATTAGCGACAAGTCGCTAATCCCATATCGCAGGGAAAACGTCTTAGTGAAGAGAAGCCCCGAGCGCCCGGACTCGAAATAGTTATAAAACGCGGCAGATAATGTTTCGGTTCCAATGGAGCGAGATTCCACAAAACCAGTAGGATATCGGAAGGGCTACGAGCGGTAAGTAGTTTCAACTGAGTCCCGCCCGATGCCACACAATGGTTGCCACGCATCTGGCGGAAGAGAGAGAAAATCACTCACATCGGACGGGTAAACATCATGTTACTTATCCGCCCGATATGGATGATGATCGTAGGATTTTGAGCCCATAGATCAACGGCGGAGACGGGTTTCGATGGATGACCGGATTTGACGGGGTCAATAGGTAGAGTTGTATAAGATTTTAAGTCCGATATGGACGATGCGTTGGTAGAAGGTCGTGTTTCGCATGCATTCTTGGAGTTAATGGAATAAATATCCATGTCCAAGAGAACTGACACTCATCTGTTACGAAGTAGGTGGCCACCTCCCTGTGAGGCATTATACAATGATGATTATGCAGAATAGAGGGATTCAAACGGACAGAGGCAAGGAAACTAGAAAGCCGGGAAGTAGAAACGAATAGTCAAGAAGCAGACTGGCTTTAAAGCCACATACTGACAGAAAGCTAAGCAAGTAGAGAGCAGAGAGAAGAAGCCGAGCTGACCTGCAGAGGTAAGGGCGACATTGAGCCAGAGTTCAGATAGAGCCAGAGAGAGTCAGAGAGTTTGTATACTCCAAAGAAGGCTTGAGAGATTCAAGCGAACTCTTATGTATATGCCTGTCATGTATGAGTCTCAGATTGGGCTCATACCATTGTGACCAATAGAGGTCAAGAATTCAGTGAGGAGAGTCTGTGTACTCCAGAGACTTGGGGAATCCAAGTACAGTCTCGTTGATTTATATCTGTGTGTGAGACTCAAATTGAGCTCACTGTTGTAAAAACTCTACTTTGAAAACATAATAGAGAGGCCACCACTGAAGGCTGGACCAGGAGATGTAGCCCAGGAGTATTGGGTGAACTCCTTATTAAACTTGTTGTGTTTATATGTGTTGCCTGTTATGTTTTCTTTAACTGCTTCATTGCCTGTGTATTTTGCAATATTATCGATCCGTTGCACAAAATAACATAAGCACATCCATGCACATGAGTCTGTAATACCTTATTCTTTGTCTAAGATCAATTCCAAATCAAGTGGTATCTGAGCTCTAGGTTGCTAAGGTTAGACAAGCTTGTGCTAGATTTTTTTGTTGAATGCTAAGTAGGACAAAGCTCAAATTAGGAGAATGAGAATTGGTTGAAGCTAACCCAAAAATTGGAAGAGTCTATCCTAAGAGGAAAATGGTAGAAGAAAGTCCCTTGGAATCAGACTCCCAATTCATGGATAGTTTCATGACCATGAGAGCCATGGTAGAGGAAATGTATAGAGAATTTAAGAAAGGTAGAGATGAAGATTCATCAAACTCCAAACAAGATAAAGGAGCAGAAGAATCTCTCCTCCATGACCATTCTAAAGGCAAAGGGAAAGAACAAAAGCTTCCCACACCTCCTAATAGCCCTAAAAATAAAAAGAAGACATCTTTGATTAAATTAGATGTTAAATTTGATTTGCCGATATATGATGGAGAGTTGAATGCAGAGAAGATGGATAATTGGATTAGACAGATTGATGTGTATTGCAGGGTGCAGAGCATTGATTAAGATAGAAGTAAGATTCAACTGGCCAACCTACGCCTTGGAGGAACTGCCTTGGTATGGTGGGAAGGCAGGACACAAGCTGACATGAAGAAGCATGGTAAAATCCTTTCTGTCTGGAGTGAATTTGTTTCTGCAATTAAAAAAACAATTCTATCCACTAGCTTATATGCAGCAAGCTATGATGAGTTGGCAAACTCTTCGACAATTAATAGGGAAAAGTGTACAAAGTTACACCCACGAAGTTAGAAAAAGAGCTTTGATTCTAGGCATTTCTTTAGACTCACCTGAAACTCTGCTGAAGTATATAGGTGGTCTACATAGTTATTTGAGACATACCATTCTCATGTTTAATCCTACTAGCATAGATGAGGTATCTGTTCAGGCTACACATCTAGAGGCTAGAGGCAAGAATATGAACCCAAAAGTTGGGGGATCATCAAAACCCACTGCAAGCAGGAACAAGGAAAAGAGAAAGCATAAATGGAAAGAGAGGAACGCAAATGCTGTACAAAAGACCAAACCTTCGTGCACTCATTGCAAGAAGGATGGGCATGATGATGAACACTGTTAGATTCTGCATCTGGTGCTGAAACCCAAGAAGTACGATGGAAAAAGAAGAAGAATGTTGCAGCTATTAAGAAGGATTTGGGGTCAGACTCAGGGGATGAAACAACAATGACAACCATGGGTATAAAAGGTTATCCGCTTTAGAGAATGTAGAAATCAAGAAGCAAGTATAGGAGCTACTCGATAAAGGTTTCATAAGACCTAGCACATCACCATGTGGGTCTCCAATTGTCTTGGTGAGAAAGAAAGATGGCTCATGGAGAATGTGCATTGATTATCGAGCACTAAATAAGATAACGATAAAAAACTGTTATCCCCTTCCTCGCATAGATGATCTGTTAGATCAGTTGAAAGAAGCTGTTTACTTTTCCAAGTTGGACTTGCATAGTGGCTACCATCAGGTCAGAGTCACAGAGCAAGATGCATGGAAGACTGCTTTCAAAACAAAGCAGGGACTGTATGAGTGGTTAGTTATGCCTTTTGGCTTAACTAATGCTCCTGCTACTTTCATGAGAGTAATGAGTGATGTACTCATGCCTTTTATTGATGACTTTGTCATTGTATATCTAGATGACATTCTTGTATTTAGTAAAACATGGGAAGAACATTTGAAGCATGTAAAGCAGACTCTAGATGTTTTGAAAAAAAAATCTTTATGTTAAGCTATCAAAATGTGAATTTGGAAAAACATATTTGAATTATTTGGGTCATATTGTAGGGGGTGGTGAATTGAAGATAGATCCCTCTAAGGTTGCAGTCATTATAAATTGGCCTAAACCCAAATCTGCTACAGAAGTTAGAAGCTTCCTAGGAGAAACACAGTATTGGAGAAATTTTATTGCTAACTTTTCCTTGATTGCAGCTCCCTTACATGCTTTAACAGGATTGAATAGGGTGTTTCAGTGGGGAGGTAAACAATAGAAATCCTTCGACACTTTAAAAGAAAATATTAGTACAGCACCAATACGAGCATTGCCCGATCTTCAAAGACCATTTGAGATTGAAACCGATGCCAGTGACTATGCCATGGGAGCAGTGTTGATGCAACACGGTAAACCCATATGTTATCATTCTGAGACATTTAATTATGTGGTAGTTAATTATCCCACATATGATAAATAATTGTATGCATTAGTACATAGTCTAATGGGAAAAGAGACAGTTATACATAGTGATCATCAACCACTTCAATATTTACACTCACAAACTAAGTTGCAACAATAAAGACACTATAGGTGGATGGGTTTTCTACAACAGTTTCATCTTGTCATCAGATATAAAAAGGGCATACACAATAAAGTTGCAGATATGTTGTCCAGACCAATCATAAATGCATCTACTATACTTAAGCATAACTCAGTAATGCATGAAAGCTACATTGAACAATATGCTCAAGATATAGACTTTAAAGATGTATATGCAACTTTAAGTCATGGCAAACAAGTAGAAGAATTGGATTATCATGTTAAGGACCAACTCTTGTATCATTTTGGAAAGTTATGCATTCCTCAAACCGAAAGAGTAAAGATAATTCGAGAAGCACACACTTCTCTAATATCAGGTCACTTTGGTGTAAGTAAAACAGTTGCACAGCTACAAAGATTTTGTTATTGGCCAAAAATGCATGAAACCGTTTCTAGATATGTAAGAGGGTGTACCATGTGTGCTAAAAGCAAGCCCAACAATAGAAAACTAGGCTTGTACACTCCAGTACTAGTTCCTTCTCATCCTTGGGAAGGTGTTTCCATGGACTTTGTTTGGGGATTGCCTAAATCTAGAAAAGGTCATGACTATTTATATGTTATTGTGGATAGGTTAAGAAAAATGTGTATTTTAATACCTTGTAACAAACAGATTACAGCGGAACAAACAACAAAGTTGTTCTTTCAGCATGTATCGGTTCATTTTGGATTGCCCACTTCCATTGTATCTGATCGAGATTCCCGATTTGTTGGGAAATTTTGGTCGAGTTTGTGGGAATTGCTGGACACCAGACTGAAGAAGAGCACATCCTTTCACCCACAAACAAATGGCCAAACAGAAGTGGTCAACTGGACAGTGATCCAGTTGCTTAGAGGATATTGCAGCAAGCATCCCAACCTTTGGGATGAACATTTGTGTTATGTGAAACATGCTTACAACTGGGCTAAACATTCTTCTACACAGAGATCTCCTTTTGAGACTTGTTTTGGTTTCATACCAAGGTCTCTCTTGGATTTTATCTTTGGTAAAGACATAGCAGTTGATGGACACAGTGATGTGGTAAAGGCAACCAAGTTCATTAAGAAAATCCAAGAGATTCACTAGGCAGTACGGGAACAACTGGAAAAGAGCCAAGCCAAGTATAAGGAAAGGCATGATAAGCATCAGACTGAGCATAGTTTCCAAGTTGGTGATCAAGTCTGGCTGTATATTAGCAAAGACAGAATGCAAGGTGAAGGTAAGAAGCTGAAGCCAATAAGGTATGGACCTTTCAGGATACTTGAGAAAATTGGTGAGAATGATTTTCGCCTTGATTTGCCAGCTTACATGCACATCTATTTAGTAGTTAATGCAGAAAGCTTGAGACTGTTTGAACCTTCATTGATTGAAGATCCCAAAGAGCAGAGCCAATTGCCTTCTATTGATGATCTGTTGCCTGAATATCTCAATGAGTTGCATGAAGATACAATTCTGGACAAGAAGGTGAGAACTACGCGCAGAGGGGATGTTGAGTACCTCAGAATTGGACTCAAGGGTTCAAAACCAAGCACTGCAAGATGGATAGAAATTGGGCAAGCGAGGAATCTATATCCTCACTTGATTGATGTTTAAAAACCAACTTTTGGTGGTCCAAAATATTTTTCAGTGGGAAGGCCGTGATCCAAATTGGATCCTAGAACACTCTCTAAGTTTTCATGAACTCTTTAAAAATTTAAAAGTCTTATAAATATCAAGCTATCAGAAGGAATCCTTAAACAGTTGCAATGGTGATCAGTGCGGATCAACGAGGGCCATCGATCTAGCGTGCAGAGTGACGGACCATGGTAACGCATGCTGACACCAACCAGCAAATGTAGGGACAAGTTTTAAGCAACAAAGGTAGTTTCTGATATGCGATTAGCGACAGTGACGAGAAGACCCGAGCGCCCAGACCCGAAATAGTTATAAAACACAGAAAATAATGTTTCGGTTCCAACGGAGTGGGATTCCACAAAACCAACAGGATATCGGAAGGGATATGAGTAGTAAGCAGTTTCAACCGAGTCTCGCCCGATGCCACACAATGGTTGCCACGCGTCCGGCAGAAGGTCGTGTCTCGCAAACATTCTTGGAGTTAACGGAATAAACGAAATGTCCAAGAGAACTGACACTCATCCATTACGAAATAGGTGGCCACCTCCTAGTGAGGCGTTATACAGTGATGATTACACAGAACATAGGGATTCAAACGAACAGAGGCAGGGAAACTGGAAAGCTGGGAAGCGAAAATGAACAGGCAAGAAGTAGACGGGCTTTAAAGCCAGAAACTGACAGAAAGCTAGGCAAGCATAGAGCAGAGAGAAGAAGCCGAGCTGACCTGTAGAGGCAAGGGCAGCATTGAGCTAGAGTTAAGACAAAGCCAAAGAGAGTCAGAGAGTCTGTGTACTCCAGAGAAGGCTTGAGAGGTTCAAGCGAACTCTTCTGTATATGCCTGTCATGTATGAGTCTTAGATTGGGCTCATACCATTGTGACCAATAGAGGTCGATATTTCAGTGAGGAGAGTCTGTGTACTCCAGAGACTTGGGGAATCCAAGTACAGTCTCGCTGATTTATATCTGTGTGTGAGACTCAAATTGAGCTCACTATTGTAAGAACTATGCTTTGAAAATATAATAGAGAGGCCACCACTGAAGGTTGGACCAGGAGACATAGCCCAAGAGTATTGGGTGAACTCCTTATTAAACTTGTTGTGTTTATATGTGTTTCTTGTTATGTTTTCTTCAACTGCTTCATTGCCTGTGTATTTCGCAATCTTAGTGATTCGTTGCACAAAATAGCATAGGCACATCCAACACATGAGTCTGTAATACCTTATTCTTTGTCTTAGATCAATTCCAGATCAGGTTGCAGCCAAGATTTCTCCATGAAATGCTTATGGCTAAGTCCCTAAACCATAAAAAAAAGATCCAAGCATTGAACCCTACAATTTCACTTTCATGCAAGCACATTCCTCCGCGAACCTGGCTCGGACCTATGTGAGCCAAAAACAAGAAAGGGAATAGAAGAATAATCCAATATTATTGTCCAAATGAGGTTGAGGTCACTTGCATTTATAGCCTTCCAAGGGTATCCAATTTTTTTTCGGGGCGACCTGATCAAATATGTACATGTGGGATTTTAATTAAAAAGTACACATTCCCTTGTCCAAATGGAGCACTTCAATATTCAAAATTGGTCCTCTCGAAATGAGGAATATCGTCCCATGGTTGGAATTTGTTAGTGAGCTTCCAAATTATTGGCTTAGTGGGCCTTGAACCAAGTTCAATGTTAATTTAGCCAAACAAATCCCTATACTACTGGCCCTTTCGGCATCAATCCATGGAGCGCAGATTGAAGTCTCACCTGAAGCAGTATGGGGGAATGATGGAACCAATTTTCCGCACCCAGAGATGGTAGTGATGTCTTTTTGTTCCCTAACTCCACCTTCACGTAGATCAATAAGCCTTTTAAGGCTTATCAATATAATTTTATTAATCGGCCTCTAGACCTTCGCGAAGGTCTACGATCATCTTTCGTAGGCCCTAAAAAGGTGATTCATCGACTTACACACTTCTATAACTAATATTACTTTCGTATTTTTCCAAATAGGCTTAAGTGTCTGATAACTTCAATAAGCATTAATATGTTCTTCGTGTAAACATATATTATTATTTGCAGACAGATAACAATGTAAAACATGTAGATTCGCGCATCAATATAGCATTAAATCATAAACCCATTATTCAGCATAAACTAATCCATTCATTCATAAAAGAAGTAAATATATCAAACACAAATATTTCCAGAGTAATCTTCTTCATTAATGCTTCAAATCTACTTACAGACTCTAACTACCCTGCACACTTAGCTGCAGGGGTCTGTGCACTTAGCTGCGGACTTCTACCCTCGGCCTCTATGCACAAAGATGCAAAGCCTTCCTTCTATTCCAAGACTCTTCGCTCTTTCCGCTAATGACCCATTACATTCATCATCCCAATATGAACTCCCCCTTAGACTCTTCTAAGACTCTCATTTTTATACAATCCCATGGTCCACGGACCATGGGTGGATCTTCTAAAGCTGGCACATCTTACATAAATGAAGGGCAGAAATGCTTTATGACACTTTACATCTACGTGCTCACTGACCAAAAATTATGAAGAATTTACACTTCATATACAAAAACTTGGGCTTTTAACCCCAAAATCGACCCTAGGGGACCCTGTCCCCATAGTCCCCCAACAAAAATATTGTGCCTCACACCCGAGTCACTATACTAGCATGGAGATCTTTCTGTGAAGACCTCCCAACTCCACTTGCACCACTACAACTTTATAGGTACATTGCATCGCTGTCTGCTTAACCTGCTCTACCCGCTGCTCCATTGCTAATCCTGTGCTATCGGCTTGGATCCTCTGCTATGTTGTCTGCAGGCTAGTCAACTTTTCTTCAATGGTGGCAGTGAGAACATAAGCCTCATCCAACCAAGGCCCAAATTTGGCCTTGATTACTGCCTCTCTTCGTTGCACTGCATCCTCCTGTTCTTTCAATTCCTTCACCTCCTGTAGCTTTTCCAATTTCTGCGTGATAGCAATGGTACGGGGCACTACTTTTTCCTCATGATACCGTTGCTGTAATTCCCTCGCCTCGGTTGCTAACCTCTATAGGTTGAAATCTTCCTACAGACTGGTAAGTACCTCCAATGATTTCTCGAAGAGCACAGTGCAATTTTCCACCACGATATCTACTTCAGCGATTGCATTTTCGATAGCTGCCTTGCGCTGCTCTTTGACCTCTGGTAGAGTTGAAGCCTGTGCCCTTAAATCAAGATTTGTAATTTTTAGATTCAGATCAAACTGAACCTTGGCCATCTCAGTCTGAGCATCACGCACACCTGCAGCCAACTTCTGAATCTTGGCCTCCACAAGTGCCTCTTCAGGGATGTGCAGTTTCGGAATGGTTTTGCACGCCTCTGCTACCACCATTGCAGTGTGTTCATTGTTCTCCTATACTGTTACACAGTATTTTGTCACCGACCCCACATCCCCTGATACTGGATAAAGTCGGTCTCTGCGTGACATCTTCTCTTTTTCATATACCAAAATATGTGTCCAAATCTTCCATATTACTCAAGAATATTGCTTAAGCTCATTAATCCTGAAGTTGACCCCTTTTTACCCATGTTTCAAAATCATCTCAGGTCATCAGTGTCCTACCTGCAACGATAGCCCAGAATGAACTAACGCCTCGCGACGACGTCTTTGCTCTTGTGACTGTCTCTGAATCTCAGTGTTTGACCTACGACAACCCAAATATGGCAAATTAGTTCAAACAGAATGCTTCTGGGTGGTTCTGGAGCTGGTTGTTGGGTCAAGGAAGTTCGCCTTTCCTCATTTGAGATGGTGATTCCTCCTTTTGAGTAACCGTCGATGAAGATAAGCTTCCTCCCCCCTCATTTATGGAGGCTCCTCCTCTTATAAAAGCATCCTCCATGGCTATGATCAGCTGGTTAAGAGTTCTTAGTTTTTGATATTGAGCAAATTAGCTAGTTTTGGTGTGAGATAGATAGTTTGCAGTGTGAATTGCTGAAATTATAGCAATTGGTTGTGGATTGCCTTAGCCTTGTACTAGTGCTTTTGAGTGAGAGAGAGAGTTATTAGCCTTTTGGGAGACCCTTTTGAGAGTGAATTCTTGAAGAGACATACTGACTGGACCCTTCGAGGAAGCTTGCGACGTCAAGGCTTGGTTGTAAGCTTTGCTTTTGCTCATTTTAATACAATCAATGTTGATTTCCTATGTCATGTGTAAAATATATTTGGTAGCTTATGGTTCCTTGACTCTGTAAGTGAATAGATCATTTTTGTTCTCTATTATGTGTTCTATTGTTCTCTTGTGTTGTTTCAGGTGAATCACTCATCGAGGAAAAGGAAATGATAGCTGAAGCAGTGCAACAAAAGCTCCATCGAACACCAGTTTGAGGTAGGCTCTTTCAACAATGACTGTTTACGGAAATTAGCTATTGTTTTGTCTTTTTGTGACTAGACCCACTCTAGGGCTAGAGGGGTTGCCTCTGTCCGTAGAGGGAACATTACCTTCATCACAAGTTGGCGACTCCACTGGGGAGTCCTTTGTGTGTTGTCTCTTGATTTTGCTCTTGTTGTTTTTGATTGAAATACATAGTGTCTCTTTGTTTTGGGACTGAACCATCAGTGATTTGGGTCACTTGAGTCGATCTGGTAGTCCACCTCACTGTCTGAGTGATAAGCTTAGTGTCTTTCAGTAGTTTTTTCCTTCTTTTCCTTATCTATTGAGATCGTCGTTGTTTAGCTCTTAACAGCTGTGACGAATCATTCCTGTTCATACAGCTACGACGATTCCTAAAATTGAACCGTCTCTGAAAACAGGTGTACTCTTGCGATAGTCTCTGAAAACAGGCATACTCTTGCAACGAAGACTCGGAAAACAGGTGTAGTCTTGCGACTGTCTCAGGTTGTCAGTGTTCCGCCTACGACGATTTCTGTAGGATTAATTTTTACAGCCCTGCATCCTGAATAGACCAGTGTAGCTTGTCCTTTTCTGTTTCTTTCACCTTGTTAAGCTTGTTTTGACTGTATTTGCTAAGGCATATCCTTCTTGGTTCCGTTTGTATGAGTTTTGGTGTTTGGGCTGTGTGACTTAAGTCTTTTGGGATTTTGTCAAGAAGTCACTTGTTTTGGGTTGCTTGTCCTTCCAAGATTCTAAACTACATCCACGACCATTTTATTGACTTGTTTGAAGCTGTTCCCTTATTGCTTGTCTATCCTTTCTAATTGGTCTGTAGTGATTGGTCATCGAACCAGTTTGTTGTGGTGATTTTATTTCCGTTCACTATCGAACATAGATTACATTTGTTTTGATCAGTCAGGCTTGCATTTTCTTGTTTGTTATTAAATCCAAAAAATAAAAAATATTGCATTCATACAACATACGAAAGTGAAAGTGCATTTGCATTAGTGAATTTTTCATGATTGAGAAATTAGAAAGCAAAGTTCAAATCTTTCATTAGTAGTTGTGAGATAAGTGCATTGATGCATTGTGTTTCCTAGTGATTGGATTGCTTGCATGCACTGCTTCTCTTGCATTTGCTTGTTATGGTTTGCATTCACTTGGAAATGAACTCCTTACCCTCATTTAGGTAGTTGTTCATCGAAAGGAATGGTGTTTTACTCATTGTAGTTGCATCCTAGGAATTGTTGAAACACATTCGGTAGGGCCTTAAAACCGAAACTTAATTCAAGATTAACTCTTAAAATCTATTGAATGAACTTAAAAACGCATTGGAACCTAATGCACACTTATCTAGAGGTCTAGGCTAGAGACGTGCTCCGGCGTCGTTAAACCTAGTTACTATTGTTTTCACTAAGGTTGGGTGATTCCTCCTTCTGTGATCCAATAGGTACTAGTATGGATTTGTGCTCCCCGTACTATTGAGTATATATTGGGAGACCCCACTAGGTTATCATCCTATTATCCATAGGAAGCCGAGTCTGCCGCCTTACGAATCGTAATGCACCAAACACAGCATTCGGGAAGATTGACTACCATACGGAAAGTCCTTGGTCATTTCTCTTTCATTTGATCACCAAGGTGTATATGCAGTTTTGCGATTTGTCTGGTAAACCTTTCGTATAGTACTCCAGAGCAGTCACTCTCATTCCTTTTTTACTCCTTAAAAGTAAAAGGATCATATGAGCACTTCTCCTTCCAGGCTCATTAAACATTCGAAGGCGACTAGAGTAATCTTTTGTCCTTTCTCTTGACTCTTTAAATATGAAAAGGTCAAGTTCCATTCCTATGTCATAAAATTTACTGCCCACAAAATATACTTGGTTACAGTTACAGTTCCTTTCAAGGTTGATCCCAATGGCAACATTTCCAGAGCCCACCAGCTAAGGTCTTCCCCCGGATGGGAGTCCTGGTCCTTTTCCTTCTTTTGGAAATGCTGGTGCTCATATATGGCAACGTTGTCTTTGCCTGGGTTAACCATCGGTTTGCCCGTTTGGTTGTTTTCAACCTTGGTGGTCCCGAGCATCATGACTCCTGTTCTACTGTCTCCTTCATTTGAATCATGACACGATGATTCTAAAGTTGCGCCTTCGCCTCCTTCCCTTGTTTCTTCATCCTCCTCTCCTACTTCACCTGGTGAAAGTTCCAAATCCAGTAACCAGGAGGCTAAGAAGAAGAAGAGGAAGACGAAGAAGAAGAAGTTAGATAAGTGAAAGGCCACCCGTGCAACTATTACTCCGAGTACGCCTCCCGTGGAAACACCTTCTAATCCTCAATGGAAGGTTAAATTTCCTTGTAAATTGTACAATGGTGGCCATCTTCTTCATGATTGTCCTGGTATTCATAGGATATTAGAAGTATTGTCTCATGACCTGGCTCGTCCCTCACCGCCTTTTGATGCTCATGTCGATCCTTCACCCTCAACTGGCAACGGTAAGAAGGAAGGAAAGATTAGATTCCCTTGTAGGTTATGTGAAGGCAACCATCTCCTTCACCTTTGTCTGCTCATGGATAAAGCTTCCGCCATTTTGGAAAGTCTTACAGCTTCTTCACCCCAACTTCCAGTTGGTTATCAGAGGCTCTCTTCGGACCCTCTCCAGGTTGACAAAGAGATTGAATTGGATTCATCTCTTGTCCATCCTGCTCTTCTCGAGCCTGGCTGTCTTGTGTCTATTTTCGACCAACCATTGGTCGAAAAGAGTGTCGACTCAGTTTCACCACCAGTTGTTCACTCTGTTCCAGAAGAGCATTATGATCATACTACTCATGTTCTTCTCATCTCGTCAGATTCTCTTGAGTCAAAGAACGACCCTCCTATCGTGGCTGATTGAGAGAGTCCTTCTTTGATCCCTGCAGAGCATGGGGGTAATCATACGATACCCCCACCAAGTAGTTTGGTCATTTCCTTCGACTGGAGTCACTTGACTGCTTTTCGCCTCCCATCATTTGTGCCTTTCCAGATTATAGTACACGCCTATAATAAGGTAGTACCTCGCACTCTCTTGGATGAAGGTGTGTCGGTTAGCCTCATGCCTTCCACTACTTGGCAAGCTTTGGGCTCCCCACAACTTGTGCCTGCCACCCAGAATCTGTTGGCTTTCGATGGAGGGACTAGTTAGCCTTTAGGGATCCTTCCGAAGTTCCTTGTTACTTTGGGGGGTAAAACCATCTGTATAGACGTGATGGTCATCCAAGGTGGCTTGGATTTCAGTCTTCTCCTTGGCCGTCACTATATTTATTCCATGGGGGCCCTTGTTTCTTCACTTTTCCATGTGGTTTATTTTACACATGACAGAAGAATTGTGACTATAGATCAACTGTCGTTCTTTGGTCACCAAGTACCTCCTATGCAGCCATCACCCCCTATCGGCTCTTGTTCGCAAGCAGTACTTCCCTACTGCAGGTCAATTATGTGGCTACCTATTCCATCTCCGCATCTGTTGATGATCATGTAGATAGTCTTGTACATCATGTATTGGGGGCATTGGGACCCGATCTGTTGTTGGCACCCGATGACATGTATTCCTCCTTGAGCATTATTCTTCCATCTAGTGAAGACCTCTTGGGAGCCATTTCCTTATTTTTTCCATGAGCAAAGGAGTTTCCCGAGGATAGTTCTAATCTTGTGTCAACCTCGTTTAAAAAATGAAACAAGAGCCTTAGGATAGTTCTGATCTTGTGTCGACCTTGTACAAAAAATGAAACAAGGAGTTGCCCGAGGACGGTTCGTTTCTTGTGTCAACCTCGTTAAAAAAATGAAACAAGGAGGGTGAGGCTAGTTCGTTTCTTGTGTCAACCTTGTTAAAAAATGAAACAAGGAGTATGGAGCATAGTTCCTTGTCTTGTGTCAAGCTCGTTAACAAATGAATCAAGGCGTCTTGAGGAGAGTTATTGATCTTGTGTCAACCTCATTAAAAAATGAAACAAATGTCCTGAGGATAGTTCTTTTACTGTGTCAACCTCATTAAAAAATGAAACAACTCCCTTTTCCAAATCGAGTCTTTGATTAAGATCTCGTAAAATCTGAGTCAAGTCTTTCCAAGATCTCAAAAGTGAACCTTCATTCCATCCACCTTGTTGAATGCAATGAAGCTTGGGGGCATGTACCTAGATTTGTGTCATTATGCTGGGGGCATGCGAACTTATAACAAACATAGTTTTCCGTTTCAAGATTGTGTAAACATGAAACCAAATCCAAGCAGAGTTCTCCATGGTTCAAGCTTGTGTAAAAATGAACCCATACCTGATTTACATCTTGTGATTGCCATTTTTATCCGCTAAATTTTGCTAGATGAGCCTTGGTTGTTTCATTCTGTCGCCACCATATCTTTGGCCGATCATATGCTTTCACTTGGTTGTTTTTCCTTTCCTGAGGGACCACAGTGATGAGTGGTTTTATTAGCCAGCCTCTTGACCATTACATGTTTCGAGTAGTTCCACCATTGCCGGAACCAGTTGCTACCCTTTATACCACTCGTTCCTCTAGGACGAGTCACCTTTAAGCTCTTTTTTGACTCGTAAAAGCTAAAAAGATTGCCGAGTATTTTTCCATTTTGACTCGTAAAGGAAATAAAATGGGAGGTCTTCTTTCAGCTCTTTTCCGACCATTTAAAAATGAAAAGATGGCTGATCTCTTGTCGCTTTGAACTCGTTAAAGGCTACGAAGCATCATCTACCTAGTATATGTTTACCCCTTTTTTGGGCTAGGATAGATTACTTATGAAAAAGGTATACATTGATATATCATGGTCAATAGGTTCCCTTGGATATTGTTTTCTACCTTTTCAGATTTGAGGGAAAAATTTACGAAAAGGGACCCCTGGAGTTTTCTTTTTCGTGTCTTTTTCAAACTCTCTAAACATGAAAGAGACTCTGATTTTTACATATGTCGGACTCATTAAAACCTGATGACATTGGACTCATCTCCATGACAAGGCTCGAGCTTCTCCTCCCTAGTGCTCGTTAAAAATTCACTAGCTTGGATTTGTTCGAAGGAAAAACCTATGTTGCATGCATATGCTATCCCCTTCAAGCTTGTGTTTCAAAAATAATTGTGGTACTCGCCAGCAATGGTGGGGGAAAATTTGGAAATATTCTCTTGATTACCTACGGCAGATTGTTGCTTTTGAACATCGACACCTTTGTTGCTTCTCGTCGGGTTTGGGACATCCTCACTTCGTCATTGGCCTTCTGGGGTTTGGGTTCTTCATTTTTCATCATTCCATTCGATCCATGCTATCTCCATGTGACCTTCGATCCCTTGGTATCAAAATGCTGCCACATTCCAGAGTCCTATCGCCAATATGTTGAAGAGCTTAATCTTTATGCAGTTTGCACCCTTACATCCCCCTTTGATTCTTTGTTTCATCCATCTATATATTGTTCCTTTGTCTCGCGTCATTGATGTGGGAAATGTTATGGCCCTCCTGCGATGGATCGCTTCCTATCGACATCGACTCATGGAAAGTTCTTCGAGTACCTTGGAGCTTGCATGCCTCAATGGCAAGTTCTTCACATTCGATGGTAGACTTGCATTATTGGTCTTTGATTGGATGATTCCACAAGTGTTCGATTCCAGATCATTCTTCACACTTTGTGGATTGTACTAGCAGTACCTTGAGAACCATTGACATTACTGGTAGTCTCTCTCGCGCTTGTTAACGGTTCACATCATTGGTCGGTAATCAGGGGATTTTCTAGTATGCTTGACTCCAGCACATTTATTCGCATATTAGAAATAGTACTATGATCGGGTTGGATTCAAGACCCCGGACTCAGATTATATAAGTTCGAGCTACGTGGATTGGTTCATGATTACATACATGACTTTTTTATTGGATGGCTGCGACCATACCTGAGTCTTTCTGGATGGCTGCGTCCATACCTATGTTTTCATATGGTCTTTTTGATTGGATGGCTGCGTCCATACCATAGACTAGTTCTTATTTTCTTTTGGATGGCTGCACCCATACCTTGGCTACATGTGTTTCTTTCACTATCAGAGATATCAGTTGTACTTGTGTCTATAGGTTCTATGCGATGGTGTTCTAGTTTAGTTATGGTTTCGTAAATCATTTCACCCCTCCCACTCTCTTGGCCTTCATGCTTTAGGGGGCATTTGTTACACAGTATTTTGTCACCGACCCCACATCCCCTGATACTGGATAAAGTCGGTCTCTGAGTGACATATTCTCTTTGTCATATACCAAAATATGTGTCCAAATCTTCCATATTACTCAAGAAGATTGCCTAAGCTCATTAATCCTGAAGTTGACCCCTTTTTACCCATGTTTCAAAATCGTCTCAGGTCATCAGTGTCCTGCCTACGACGATAGCCCAGAATGAACTAACACCTCACGACGACGTCTTTGAAAATAGGTTTACTCTTGTGACTGTCTCTGAGTCTCAGTGTTTGACCTGCAATGACCCAGATATGGCGAATTAGTTCAAACAGAATGCTTCTGGGTGGTTTTGGAGCTAGTTGTTGGGTCAAGGAAGTCTGCCTTTCCTCATTTGAGATGGTGATTCCACCTTTTGAGTAACCTCCCATGAAGATAATCTTCCTCTCCCCTCATTTATGGAGGCTCCTCCTCTTATAAAAGCATCCTCCATGGCTATGATCAGTTGGTTCGGAGTTCTTAGTTTTTGGTATTGAGAAAATTAGCTAATTTTGGTGTGAGATTGATAGTTTGCAATGTAAATTGCTATAGTATAACAATTGGTTGTGGATTTCCTTAGCCTTGTACTAGTGCTTTTGAGTGAGAGAGAGAGTTATCAGCCTTTTGGGAGACCCTTTTGAGAGTGAATTCTTGAAGAGACATACTGACTGGACGCTTCAAGGAAGCTTGCGACGTCAAGGCTTGGTTGTAAGCTTTGCTTTTGCTCATTTTAATACAATCGATGGTGATTTCCTATGTCATGTGTAAAATATATTTGGTAGCTTATGGTTCCTTGACTTTGTAAGTGAATAGATCATTGTTGTGCTCTATTATGTGTTCTATTGTTCTCTTGTGTTGCTTCATGGGAATCGCTCATCGAGGAAAAGGATACGATAACTGAAGTAGTGCAACAAAAGCTCCATCGAACACCGGTTTGAGGTAGGCTCTTTCAACAATGATTGTTTAAGGAAATTATCTGTTGTTTTGTCTTGCTGTGACTAGACCCACTCTAGGGCTAGAGGGGTTGCCTTTGTCCGTAGTGGGAACATTACCTACATCACATAGACCTTATTCTAGGTTTCTATTGTTGATTTTTTCTCAATGAACATTTGTTCATTGTTAACCTTCTTCTCACTGATCACATTCAGCGCGCACTACTCTTGGGCCCTTAGCTCCGCGATCACACCTACTTGCAGCCTGTGAGAGAATTCTCTTAGGAGTGCGGCCAAGTTGAGACCAATGTTCCTTAAAGCATCCCTATCAGCCTCTGTCTCTGTGCTTAAGGCTCCATCAGGGAGCATGATGACTCGAGGATCCAAGGAGCGAACCATCTTCGCTGCTCCAATGGTCCCTAGCACCAAACTAGTCGATGTTGTGTTGCCTTTCCCTACACAGCCCTGCAGTTGAGTAGTTTGGATCTGTAGCTCATGTAGACCCGTCTGAATGGCCACCAAGTCTTTCTTCTACTACTGCTCGAACTGCTCTAGCAGTTCCGTGGTCATGTCCCTAACCTTGTCCCCAATGTCATCTAAGTCACCTTCTATCAAGGTGATCAGGTCGAGCGATGACTTAGTAGCCTTGGCCTTCTTCCGTGACCCTTCTTTCTCCTGCTCTTGATTCCATTTTACCTGGAAGGGGGAGCTCTCCTAGTCTCCACCACCCTATTTAGATTGATCCTCCTCCTCCATTTGTGGTGAAGGAGACTTATGAATTATGTCAGAGTCACGCTCTTCCTTATGTTCCTCAGTCTCCTTTTTTCATTTTTCAGCCAACTACTTCATTTTTTACTAGGCCTCTTCCTTCTTCTACTTTCCTGGGGACTTACTAGACCTGGCTGACAAATATGAGGCCATGCGCCACTCAGATGGCTAACAATCAAGGACTGGTGCTATGGCATCATCCATTGCAAGGTATGGGAGATCATACCATTTCTGTTCTGGGTCCTTCCATGCTCGGATGGAGATACAGTGGAAGTTTGCTTTGAACTCCATGTATCCCGAAAACTACTCAAAGACAGTTTGTGACAATCTTGGCTTGTGGTTGATGGCCATATTGATGCTAATCTCCATAAAATCCCAGAATACCTTGCTCGCGCGGATCCATTCAACGTCCTTCGTGGCCCATAACGAAGTAAACTTCGTTGCTTCTGGCAAATCTGTCACGATCGGAGGAAATTGACTATCCTCTGGAAACTGCCATGCGACCAACACAATTGATAACAATAGCCATGCGTAACGGAATGTCTTGCTGTGATCCCATGCTTCTTTGTAGTTTCTGAGGAACTCGTTGTCGAGGTAGCACACCCAATTAAATTGTACACCCTCCGTGCATTGGGTTGCTAATGAAACTACTGATGGCGGCACCTCATCTGTGTGACACTTCTGCATTATTTTCCCAGCCAATATCTGGCTGGCTACCTTGACTATGGGGTTGGTTATGCTTGAAATTGATTATCCGTGTGGCTTCTTGACAAGCTTAAACTTGTCCTTCATTCACCCAGCGAGGTCGCGCTCGCCCACCTTTCCGCCAAATTCCTTGGCCGGATTTAGTATTGAATGGGGTAGCCGGGTGATCCTATGGATCAGTATACAGTTATAGGGATTGTCTCCTCCAACCAAAGGCACCCTTCGTGCACCAGGCACATCAACTATTTGATCACTATCAAATTTATGGGCGTGTGGTGGTGATGCGGAACCCATAGTAGGTTCAAGAATCCCACCTTCTCCACCACATGAATCCAGTTCACTGGCTCCAGTGCGGTGACACTTGAATCCTTATAGAATACCCTCTACATGAAACTATCAGTAGTCAGGTGGGGGAACCGCTCCATGTCTGCCAAGTCCCAATCTTCAAGTTTTAGGTGGGGGATGCGTGCCAAGCGCAGTCCTTCAAACGCGATCTTTTTTGGCAGCAGGGGTGTATTAAGCATAAACTTTCCCTTGCCTAGGTCCTTTGGATCTTCACCTTACCCCAACTTGGAGGAATGTATTCTGGTAGCTTTGAGATAGGGTCTACACCCTCAATGTTTATGTCCTCTGCGCCTATACTAGTTTCTTTGGTGCCCTCATCGAATTCTAGGTTGACCACCTTGACTTTCTCTTGTGCAGTGGGATTCTCTTTCTTTTGGTGCTTCCTTGGTGACTCGTGCGTCGGATGTGTCACTTTCTGTTTGTCCTTCTTTGTCTTGGAAGCCTCTCCTGCTGGTGTAGGCTTTGGCCTAGGCAACCTTGGTGATTTTGGCATTGCAGTGGGAATCTCCACATTTATGACCTCAGAGGCCATCGATCCTTCACCACTTGCAGTCTCCACGGGCACTGACATCAGGCTATTAAGGAGTGCCTGGGATTCCTTAGGCAACTTGTCAAACACTGAACTGGCCACCAAAGCCTCAAAACTCGCAAGGTTCATGCGCAACCGATAGCTTGACACCACAACTCTCACAATGCAAAGTGTTTTTTGTTAGGCGGCCATGATCTAGGTGGATGTTGGTGGCCACCCACCTATCCCTCTTGGACCCCAACGGCTGTCTCTTTCAGTTTTTCAGTTTCCGTAATTGTAGCACAATTTACTATTTTTAGCAGTTTTTCAGGTCCTGAACTTCCAAAGCCGTTTTGAGGCCCTAAATGACGTTTTTTGGGAAATTTGGGAGCAACATGGGTCCATGGACCAACCGATGTCGCTCTTCCAAAAGTTGTAGTGCTCGGATAGATCTTTCTAACAAGCTATTGTACGCGTCAAACAAAGATTGGGTGCCAAATTTACAACCCCGGGAAGTTGATGTACCAACTTACCCAAAACAGGGCCCACAATTTGGCGTTTCATCTTTTTGGGTTAGGTTTTGGGATGTTAAGGGTTTTCCATTGTTTCTTAACAATAAATATGCCTTCGAGCCTCATTGTAACACAGTTCAGAGGCATGTAGTTGCCACATCTCTTCTCAGAGATAAGCTACCATTGCCCTAGCTGGTTTATTTCCATTTCTGTTTGTAAGCATATTTCAGTATTTTACATTAATGAAATGAAGTATTATTTCCATTGCATCTCTGTGTTGATGGATATCTCTGTAATTTGTTGCGTTCTTGTTTAAATCTGGATCAGTGGTATTAGAGCTGTTACACAGTAATTTGTCACCATTTGTCACCGTCCCTGTTATCCCTTTCCTGCACTTTGGAGGACTCATTCCGGGACCTGTGAGAAGTGACATAACTTGAAAACACTTGCATTATGTTCCCCTAAGTATGGACTTCATATGCCTTGAAGACATCTCCTGCAGAATATCCTTAAAAAGTTCCCTTTTTCCATTAGCACGGATCCACAGTGTATCATCCGCGCCAATGGGGGAAATCCTCCAAAGAGGGCGCGCCAATTGGCGCTCTGTCTCAGAGTTATACCCGCGCCAACCGAGTTTGGGAAAGCTTTTTAACAAACCCACGCCCGAAAGTTTTTTCCTTTCGACTCATGAAGCTTTTCAAGGATAATTCCAATCTCATGGATGTCGAGATTCATCGTATCTCTATCCATAATAGCTTTTCGAGGATCATGCCAATCCCATGGATGTCTGGATTCATTGTACCTCTTCCTCCTCTTCCATCTATAAAATCTTGTTTTGTTGCATTTGACAAGCTAGTTCGAGCATAGGGAGAATTATACTTTCAGAAGTCTGAGAGATTGCTGTAAGAGTCTTCTTTGCATTCATAATCAAAGAGAGAGAGGCTTGTTCCCAATCCCGACAAGCATTGCAAGACATATGTAGCTGATCACCCAGCCAAAGGAGGATTTGACGTCAGAACTATGGTTGTATTCTTCGTTGTTGTTTATCAATAATAGATGACTATCATTATGGTTGCACTCTTGTTGTTCATTGTAATGATGTTTGAGTTATATCTTTTCTGACCGATATATAATTGCATCTATTGGATTTTATGCTTATATTTGTGTCGTTCTTTGCATGTGTAGGTGTCCATTCATTGAGATCGTGAGGATCGTGACCGGCCGGAGCAAAGGAACGGGAGTGTCGACTCTTCTACAACACTAGCGTTGGAATCCAAGTAGGCTCTCATCCTTTACCTTTAATTTGTAATTAGGAACCTGTGTGGTAGCATTGTTTGATTGTTGCTAGACCCATTCTGGGCTAGTGGGGATCGCCTCTGCCCGTGGAGGGGATTTACCTCTCCAACAAGAGCGGTCTACTTTTTCTCTATTTTTCTTTGCATGTCCCCAACGAGGTCGAGATATAAGGATTTAGGGCTTGAACTGGTCGAAAATTTATAAGACCAGCCTCACAAATCCCGATGGCCTCCCATGGCAGATGAAAAGAAAGGCGAGGGGAAGGAGATACTATCAAAATCTTGCTTGAAGAAGCCCTCGAGCGACAAAGGAATGCGATGATGGACAACTTTGCGCAGATCCTTCAACGGCTACCCAGAGGTGACGCATTGGCTTCCAACATCTACTCTGGAAATGCCACACCCTTTAAGGTACAAGTTAATTTTGAAATCCCCATCTTCGAGGGTCAGGTAGATGCAGATGCCATAGATAAATGGTTAAATCTGCTAGAAGGGTTTTTCTGTTCATGAATTTTCGAGTCGGGAAAAGATTGTTTTCGCTCTTCTCAAAGTAGCCCCCCACATCAAGGACTGGTGGGAAACCTACTGCGAGCAAAAGGATGAAAGCACGGGCTCACTATTTTTAGTCGCACCCACTTGGAATTCATTCCGAGATGCCATCAAGGAGCAGTACTACCCTGTCAAAAGCTATGAGGACAAATACATAAAGTGGACCACGCTGCAGCAGGGAAGGGACCAAGATGTATCGGAGTTCACAAAAATTTTTCATACCCTTCGCACGCAGTTGGGTATCAAGGATTCTGAGCTACATTTGTTACTAAAATACCGCGACTACCTACAAAGGTACAACTAGGAAGAGATGGAGTTCCTGAACATCTCCTCGCTCAGTACGACATAACAATACGCTGTCAAATTCAAGCAGAAGTTCAAACAGAAGAAGTGAGACTTTGGATCTGCAAATCCGAAGACCAAGGGACAAAGCCAAGGCGGGATGACCCAAGACAACCCGTCAAAGCCGCAAGAAAAGAACAACACCACAAATTCTAAGAAGGACATAGGAAAGTGGTGTGAAATCTGTAAGAGCCCCACTCACAACACAAGTGACTGTCAGACCAAGCAGTCATTGGTGGCCGAGTTGAAGGCTTCAGAATCAGATGCATGTTCTGACCTTGAGTCAAAACCTGACAAGGGGAATCACAAAGGGAAGCAGATCATTGATGCAAAGCTCAGCGTCACTGTTGCCCCCACCAAGATCCAGAAGAATGAGCTTGAAGATCCAGAGGAGGGGGAGCGTCTTTTCCACTCATAGATGTGGGTGAAGGCTTCGCCGCTACAATTCATTATCGACAGTGGATCCAAAACAACCTCATTTCAGCAGAGGTCATGAAGCGGTTGGGCCTACCGACTACACCACACCTGTAGCCGTACAGTATCAGGTGGCTTCACCAAGGACGAGATCTTCGAGTTCGCCAGCAGTGCCACCTTCCCTATAGCATCAAGCCCTTCACAGACAAGGTATTGTGTGATGTTGCACCTCTAGATGTTTGTGATGTACTATTTGGCTAGCCATACTTGTGGAGGTGACATGTTGTGTATGAGTCAAGGCCTTGTGTTGTTATTATTACTTTGGGTAATTCATTATACAAGATATCAGAGGTAGCCCCACCTACTACCACCTCTTTGATCTCTGCTAAGAAATGCAGCAAGATCGTCTCCCAGACTAGGAAATTCATTTTCTGTCTGGTTCACTCCCAAAGTAAGGGGAAGATCGTAGCCACATCCATGACCCCCGCGAAGGGTTCCTCCATGCAGCAACAGTAGCAAAGGGATACAGTCATGACAGAACACAGGAACAACTTCTCCTCACCCACAGGGGTACCACACAAGTTTCAGGTGGGCGACAAAGTCTGTTGCATCTGCAGAAAGAACACCTGACAAGAGCCCATCAGAAGCTCAGACCACTCCAACATGGTGATTACAACATTACCAAGGGTGTGGGAAACAATGCTTTGGAGCACAAAATTCCTCCATTCCTTTGCTTGCACCGAGTTTTCAATGTGGAACACCCTTGACCATGCTTCCCACCATTACTGGACACATCAGAGATTGCAGAACAACTCACTAGGGACCAAGCTCAGTAGATGGAGGAACTCAATGCAATGGGGACCATTGCTTCCTAAGGGGGGAGGAATGATCCAGGTGGATGTTGGTGGCCACCCACCTATCCCCCTTGGACCCCCACAACTGTCTCTTTCAGTTTTTCAGTTTCCATAATTGTAGCACAATTTACTATTTTTAGCAGTTTTTCGGGTCCTGAACTTCCAGAGCCATTTTGAGGCCCTAAACGACGTTTTTTGGGAAATCTAGGAGCAACGTGGGTCCATGGGCTAATGTTTCTCTTCCCAAAGTTGTAGTGCTCAGATATATCTTTCTATCGAGATATTGTACGCATCAAATGAAGATTGGGTGCCAAAGTTACGACCCTGGGAAGTTGATGTACCAACTTACCCAAGACGGGGACCACAATTTGGTGTTTCATCTTCTAAGGTTAGGTTTTGGGATGTTAAGGGTTTTCCATTGTTTCTCAACAATAAAAAGGCCTTTGAGCCTCATTGTAACACAATTTAGAGGCATGTAGGCACCACATCTCTTCTCAGAGATAAGCTACCATCGCCCTAGCTGGTTTATTTCCATTTCTGTTTGTAAGCATATTTCAGTATTTTACATTAATGAGATGAAGTATTATTTCTGCTGCATCTCTGTGTTTATGGTTATCTCTATAATTTGTTGTGTTCTTGTTTCCAGATTAGTCCATCTATAATTTATAGGCAAATTCGAATTCAAATCTAATCGTTCCCCCCAAAATCTATTCATAAATACTAGATTGGCGGCAGATTTTCAAATATCTCGCATTTAAATTTCACCCCCCCCGTAATAGCTGTTTTCTTACTATCAAATCATGAATAGTGACTGTAACGGTCACTTTCAGGCTTCCCTGCGCGATATCTCCTCCTATAGCACAACTCCCTTCGTGCTTCTGCTGATGCCATGACATTCTTCCATCCTGTGTAGTCCCCCAGTCGCGCAGCCCTACAACCCAGGTAGTGTAGTTTATAGTCCTGTGCCTCCTTTCAGCTTCCTAGAGTGATAAGACTATGCTTCCATCATATAGTCATTGTGCTGGATTCCCGGTGTATGGCTTCAATCGAATTCCATTTACTTTTCTGAGAAATGGATCTCCATTCAATTTCACTGGTTGAACTGCTCCACCATCGGTAATCTCTTTGATGACATATGGCCCAAGCCAATGCATCTAAAATTTTTCTTGAAATTTATCGAACTTGTTTTCATATAATAAAACCAAATCATTTACCTTGAAGGTGCGCAGTTTGATGTGTCGATCGGGCCATGCCTTTTCGCTCTTCTTCTCAACTTGCTGATGGAATCCATCCAAACCTATCTTCTTCAAGCTCTGTCAACTACACAAGCCTCTCTTCTAGGGCTCCGTGATCTGCCATTCCTGTGAACGCTGCTATGCGTAGACTAGGTACAATATAATCCATTGGCATCACAACTTCTACACCATAAACTAGCCTGAAGGGTGTTTGTCCAGTCAGTTTCTTATAAGTAGTTCTGTAAGCCCATAGCACGACGAGTACATGCATGTCCCAGTCATTCCTTTGTGCATTACAAACCTTGATCAATGCATTCTCCAATATCTTATTAAATGCTTTAACCGTCTCATTAGCCTGTGGGTGATATGGTGTGCTCTTTTGATGATAAACTTTGAATTCCTCCGTTAGCGCGCTAATCGTTTCATTAAGGAAATGTCCACCACAATTGCTCATCAATATCTTTGGGCAACCAAACCTAGTCAGCACATATTCAAAGAGCAACTTTGTTGTTGTTTCTCCTATACAGTCCTTCATGGGCTATGCCTCCACCCAATAGGTCAAATACTCCGTCGCGGTGATGATATACCGTGCACCCGTCTTCTTTCCTGGAGGCTGATTTAGGCCTACAAAATCAATGTCCTATTTCTCGAATGGCTGTAACTGTTGGAAATAATACTGAGAGGGGGGTGAATCAGTATTATCAAAACAATAATTTTATTTCCCAAACATATTTATATACGCTACTTCAGTGAAGTGAAATAGCGTGTACACGCGATTGTGTTTAAGGAAACTAGCGTATATCCAGAGAACTTGTGATTTAGACAATTTATCATGTGTTGATCTTAAAGCAGTATATCAAAGATTTATTAGATAGTGCAGTAAAAGAAGAATAAAGCATCACACATAAGAAACACACATGAACACCAAGATGTAAGGTGGAAACCCAATGTGGGTAAAAACCACCTGCTGTTGTCGTCTCTGTCTTATTTTAATAATAAGAAAATCTGTTTACAATATTGTATTGGTGCAGACTCATACCAGTACACAAGCTTCTACCTGCAGAAGGTTACAACCTTCTCTCGTTCTCCATCTTCTACTAGAAGGGAGCTACAACCCCCTAGCTCTTGTACTAGCCAATATGTTTACTAGTACGTAGGTGCCAACCTATAGAAAAACTCCACTCTTCCACCAGGGACCACGTTTCATGAATTTTCAGACTAGATACTCCTGGATCAGAATACCACAATCTGAAGGCCACGTTTCATCAAATTTTCACACTGGACCCATCATAAATTTTAAACTTCGACTGCGTCAACCAATATTCAGATAATTTGAACAATCATATCACTGACATGAGAACGCTGTGCTGAACCCAGAACCCTGCATCATCATTCAGAACCAGCTGTAACCTCAAAAATCATGCATGAGAGTGTATACGCTACTTGGCTGCACCCAAACTGCGTGTATACGCTACTTCCGTTAATTGAACTTGTGTATACCTTCAAGACTACTGCAAACATAAACTTTTGAATCAAGTCTGTTCCAACTATCAATATACTGAATATCTACTGTCAACTTTTAGAGCTTTACATAGGCGAGGACAGATATCACTTCTTCTCACTTATATAATCAATCAATCAAATGCCAACCTCCTTATGAATTCAGTTTTATATTCAGATCTAAGAAGACTGCGTGTATACACTCTTTGGCTGAGACAAACTTGTGTACAGATCTACAAATATTGACTCAGAACTTTGCTGCAATTCCAGACTTCAGACAAACGTAGATCGTGATAGATAATGAATAGAACAGGTGAAAAACATTAGATCTAGTCTCATACAATATCAGATCATTCAAGAATAATTCATTTCAAGTCTCATGATTCCTGATCCAATATTGAACTTAAGGTGGACATGAATATTTCAGATCTAGTCCCAAACATAACCCTGCAACATAAAATATACTTCAGATAGAATTATTCCTTAGAATCTTATTGGTTACACCTCCAGCCTAATGATCTTCTCCTCCTTATATACTCTTAGGCCTTTCTCAATACCTTGGACCAAAACCACTTAGGACCAATACCTTGGACCAAATACCTAGGGTCAATACCTTGGACCAAATACCTCGGACCAAATACCTTGGACCAATACCTTGGATCAAAATACCTTGGATCAAATACTTGGTTTTCCAACATGTACGCGCTTTTCCTCCTATGGGAGTGCATGTATACGTTATATGCTTCTTTTGTTATGTTAACTTGTGTGTATACGCTTCTTGGACAAAGTGAACCATCATATACCTCTCTTTCTTTATTCTTTGGAGTTTGATTTGTAATCCTTTGTTGTTAACCTGTTGCATTGTGAACTGTCATCTAAGAGAGTTTCCATCAAGGACAACACTTGTATCATAATGCCAACAATCTCCCCCTTTGGACTTGATGGCAACAACAACACCAAGACACTCTCCCCCTTTGACATCAAGGGCAAAGGGCAGACCAAGATATTCTCCCCCTTTGACATACATTATGATGTCCATGCTCCCCTTGAGTACATGCTAAATTCTCTGATTGAGCTCCCCTTTGTACATGTTGATATGTACTAAAACCGTCCATGTTCTCCTTGAGCACATGCAGAGTCTGAAAAAATATTTTCCAAAAGAATAACATGACTCTATAACTCAACTATGTGAGTATGACCTTCTTATAACCAAGGACTCATACATACATCCATCTCCCAACCAAGTGGGGATATACCAAATTTGACTCATCCACCCAACCAAGTTGGGATATACCAATTATTTATACATGACAAAAATACAATAATTATTACATCATCCATCCCATGCAAAGTGGGGATACAAATTACATCATTTGTCCAATAGGACTCATTCAAATGTATGAGAAGACATATCACACCCTAGACCTTTACATGACTTAAGCAACAAATGGTATAAATATCTGAAGCCATGGTTGGACTCATTAACCATAATGCCAACAATGCAGAATGTGTGTGAAGGCTAATGCTCTCCCTGAACCTGTGCTACCTGTGCATTGTTAACAAGTCAATGATCAAGGAATCTTTGTCAGTCAGATAAAAATTAATGAACAAAGCATATCGATAGACTGTAATCATCAACAATAGACAGAGCACCCATATCAGAATCTACCCCACTGTTTTTCTTGACTGAAAAACATATACACTCCTTCACCCATAGAAACCCACATGTATACGTGACTATACTTCATGAAACCCACGTATAATAACCTTTTTATGAAAAACTGGATTTTAACAGCAGGATGATGCAGCAACTACTCCCAGTTTTTGTCTGAGATATTCAAATGTTTCTCTGGGCAGTGGTTTAGTGAATATATCAGCAACCTGTTCTTTGGAGGGAACATACTCCAATTTGACCTTTTGTTCAAGCACTTGTTCTCGTAGAAAATGGTACTTAATGGGTATGTGCTTGGTCTTGGAGTGCATGACTGGATTATTTGAAATACTGATGGCACTTGTATTATCACATAGAATGGAGATGGGTGCAGTACATGTGATCTGAATGTCTTGCAAAGTTTGCATCATCCAAAGTAGTTGTGTGCAGTAAGATGCAGCAGCCACATATTCTGCTTCAGCTGTTGATAAAGCAATTTAACTTTGTTTCTTGCTGAACCAAGACACTAACCTGGAACCCATATAGAATGCACCACCACTAGTGCTTTTTCTATCATCAACACTTCCTGCCCAATCTGCATCTGTATATGCATGAAGAGTAAGATCTGCATCTCTAGAATACCATAAACCAAAGTCCTGAGTTCCTCGAAGATATTTGAAAATTCTTTTGACT
Organism: Pinus tabuliformis; assembly: GCA_031772625.1. Classification (NCBI taxonomy): domain Eukaryota; kingdom Viridiplantae; phylum Streptophyta; class Pinopsida; order Pinales; family Pinaceae; genus Pinus; species Pinus tabuliformis. The sequence goes on along the minus strand of CM062812.1, from coordinate 493,186,273 downwards.
ACCTAAAGGTGTGATTCCTTTGGATTTTCTTGGAATCTTCCAACTATTCGTACCACATGCATGATGTCAGGTTGGGTACCTGTTAGATAAAGCAGACTGCCAATCCTAGATCTATAAGTTGGTTGATGTGCTGCTGTTGATTCATCATTTGAGATGAGACTGCATCCTATTACCATTTGGGTACATATAGGTTTAGAATCTTCCATTCCATACCTTTTAAAGATCTGTTTGAGATATTTGGTTTGTGAAAGAAAAATACCATCTTTATTTTGTTGAACTTGTAGATCAAGAAAATAGGTAAGTTCACCAAGAAAGGACATTTCAAATTCTTGCTGCATTACTGAAGCAAAATTCTGACTAATGGATTCTTCATTGCTACCAAAAATGATATCATCAACATAAACAATAATAATTAGCAATTTATCAGTTTCAATATTTGTATATAGATTGCTATTTGCTGAACCTTTTGTAAAACTTTGTTGGTGTAGATATTTGTCAAGGGGATAATTCTAGGCCCTTGGAGCTTGTTTCAGACCATAGAGAGCCTTTGTGAGTCTGCACACAAGCTTTGCATCATTTCCAAGAATGAATCCTTCTAGTTGTTCAATATAAATTTCTTCTTTTAAATCTCCATTAAGGAAAGTTGATTTTACATCCATTTGGTATACTTTGAATTTCTAAAAGCTAGAAAGAGCAAGAAACATCCTTATGGCTTCAAGTCTGGCCACAGGTGCAAAAGTTTCTTCAAAATCTATACCTTCTTGTTGAGCATACCCTTTACAAACAAGTCTGGTCTTATTTCTAATGACTTCTCCATTTTCATTCAGCTTGTTTTTGAATATCCATTTAGTTCCTATAATATTTTTATCATGAGGTCTAGGAACTAATTCCCAAGTATCATTCTTTTCAATTTGCTCAAGTTCTTCATCCATGGCCTTGACCCAACATTCATCTTTTCATGCTTCATTTACACTTTGAGGTTCACTAGAGGATAGTAATGCTAGATAGCTTGAGGTCCCTTAATGGTTCTTCTTGTCTGTACACCTGCCTCTTTTTCCCCTAAAATTTCAGTTTCTGGATGATTTTTCTGAACATACCTGGATGAAGTCTTTTCTTCTACCATTATCTCTTCTTCTGGTGCTTCATTGGTTTCTTCTTCAATATCATTTTGATTTGATGTGGGAAAATAATCCCCATCTTCTTCATTGTCATAATATTTTTTTTTATCTGTTTTGTATTTTTTCATGCTTCATCAACTACAACATCAATGCTTTCAACAATTTTCCCAAGTGTTTATTATAACATTTATATCCTTTACTTCTGGAAGAATAACCAAGAAGAATAACCTCATCTGCTCTGGGTTCAAACTTACCAAGTTTTTCATCAGTCCTTTTGATAAAATATTTGCTTCCAAAGATTTTAAAGTATTTTAGAGTAGGAGTCTTAACATACCAAAGTTCATGTGAAGTTTGAGTGCTATTTACCCAAACATTTTCTTTGTTGAGAATAGTCACGACAGTGAATGCAACTTCACCCCAAAAGGTTGTAGGAGTTCCAGATTCATCTAGCATAGCTCGAGCCATTTGTTGAACTGTTTTGTTCATTCTTTCTACCACACCATTTTGCTGAGGAGTCCTTGCAGTGGAGAATTGCCTTTTTATTCCATGTTGTTCACAAAAGTCAAAGAATTCATCCGATGTAAATTCCCCTCCTCGATCAGATCTGAGGCATTTGATTTTTCGATCTGATTCATTTTCAACCAAGGCTTTGAAGGCTTGGAACTTTTCAAATGCTTCATATTTTTGCTTTAGAAGTCCTATCGAACACATTCTAGAAAAATCATCAATGAACAAAAGAAAGTATTCTTCTCCATGAGGTGACTTTTTCCTTGATGGTCCACATAAATCAGTATGGACAAGTTCAAGAGGCTTACTAGTTGACCCTTCTTTTTCCATGAAGTGAACTCTGGTTTGCTTACCAATTTGACATGGTTTGCATATTGTATTTTCTGGGATGTTGATATCTGGAAGATCACGAACAACCTTGAGTCTGCATGCTTTTCTTATTTGAGAAAAGTTTAGATGTCCCAATCTTCTATGCCAGAGCTAGTTTTCATCATTTTTTCTTAGATAGCACTGTTTTTGTCCTCCCTTGAGTATGTATAAGTTGTTTTGAGTTATTGTACCTTTGATCACGATCTCTCCTATATCAAGCTCACGAACAACACATCCGTTTGATAGAAACACCACTTCATTTCCTTGATCACACATTTGACTGACACTCAACAGGTTATGCTAAAAACCATCTACACACATTACATTTCTAGCTTTAACCTTTTCTTTCAAGAAAGCAAAACCTTTACCTTTTATGACAATAGGGGTGTCATTTCCAAATGAGACATTCTTTTCCTTTTCTAAGGCATTATATGAGTGAAGTTTTTCTTTGTCACCTGTCATGTGTTTGGAGCATCCACTATCGATGTACCACTGATTTTCTTGTCCTTATGCATACAAGGCTATACCACATCTTTCTATTTGAGATTCTTTCCTTCTCCATATCTTGGGATTTAATGGCATTTTCTCATTTTGATATGTTTGGCGAAATTTTCTCCTGCATTCAAATTCTTCATGACCAAAGTTGTTAGAGATTGAGCATTCTGTTTCATTTTCAAGAGGAGAAAAGTTATTATAGGAACTTCTCTTGATTCCTGTTACATTCCTTTAATTCCGTGCTTCTCAAGTCATGATGGTTTTGTAAGCAACGCATTGAGCAGCTTTGTGCCCAAAATTATGACATGAAAAACATTGCCCATTAAAGAAGTTCCTGTGACTATCGAATCTATTAACATGGTGATTATAGTTTCTATGGATATTCATCTTTGGAGCAAATTGAGTATGATTTGCTTGAGGTTTGTTGTGCATTCTATTCATTCCTGGAGTAAATTGAGTATGATTTACCTGGTGATCAATTTTATTCCTTTGCTGATGATTGTCATACTGTTCACTGGTCTTTGCTGCATCAAGATAGCTTTTGGTGGAGGTTGACAGCTTTTGTGATTGAGATGCTTCTTCAGTATATCCAAGACCTGTCTTTATCAGAGGAGAACGCTGAACTTTGATAATTTCATTTAAAGTTTCTGATCCTTTAGCAAATCTAAGATTGAGAGATTCTGTTTTCTCAAGATCCTTTCTTAGACCCACAATTTCACATTCTAGTTTTTCATTGTGTTTTTCCTTTTCAGCAAGTTGGTATGTCAAGGTATCTATAATCATATTCTTTTCTTCTAAACAGATTTTGAGTTTAGAGATTTCTTCATGAAGATCTTCCTCTTCTAAATCATCCCAAAAATTATCATCGTCATAAGCCATGAGAAGTCTATAATCATCACTATTAGATAAACCATCACTATCCTCTTCTAAACTATCCCAAAAATCATTGCTATCATAAGCCATGAGAAGTCTGTAATCTTGTCCAATTTCATCTTCATCACTATTAGATAAACCATCGCTATCCTCATGAGTATAGTAACTCCTTTTATTCAGAACTTGTTTTCTATTCCCTTTTGCATATTCCTTACCTTTTCATATTTATATTTATGAGGACATCTGGCAGCATAATGACTGACTCTGCCACAAGCAAAGCATTTGAAGGGTAGCTTATCTCTGAACCTTCCAGAACCCCGTTGAAGCTTCTTAACAAAGTTTACCTCATCTTCTTCTTTTGAAATATGTCCTGATTCATTATGTTCTTCCTTTACTTTTTTCTGATGCTTTAAATGCGGCTTCTCTCATATCTAATGGTCCTCCTTTTCTCATCTCAAAGGCAGTTAAAATTCCGTGAAGTTGTGTTATAGTGATATTCTGCAGATCCTGTTTTTCTTCTATGGCAGTCACTTTTGATTCAAATTTAGCAGATAAGGATCTCAAAACTTTCTCAACTAAGGTAACTTCCTTTATTTCTTCACCTTGATTCTTGATACAATTAACAACCTCATCTATACATAAGAAGTAACTAGCTATACTTTCATCACTATCCATCTTAATAGTTTCATACTAAATTTTGAGAGTTTGAAGCTTAGCACATTTTACCCAAGAGTCTCCTTCGTAGCTCAGAACGATTTTGTCCCATATTTCTTTGGCTGATTTGAGCTGCATGACTTTGAAAAATTCTGATTGTGACAGACTTCCCAATAAAGTATTGATGGCTTTGGCATTGGTTTTATATTGCTTTTTACCTGCTGCATCTATAGGAATTGATGTTGGAAATGTATATCCTCCTTCCACAATTTCCTAGACATCCATTCCAAGTGATTGTAGATAGGTTGTGGTTCTTATTTTCCAATAAACAAAGTTGCTCCCATCGAAGATTGGCGGTTTGATGGATCCCATGCTTTCTTGATTATTCATGTTGATGGATCTCCCTTCAAGCAATCAAGCTTCTTCTGAAGGACCTGCTCTGATACCAATTGTTGGAAATAAGGGGTGAATTAGTATTAACAGATCAATAATTTTATTTCCCAAATAGATTTACATACGCTACTTCAGTGAAGTGAACTAGCATGTACACGCAATTGTGATTAAGGAAACCATCATATATCCAGAGAACTTGTGATTTAGACAATTTATCATGTGTTGATCTTAAAGCAATATATCAGAGATTTATTAGACAGTGCAGTAAAACAAGAATAAAGCATCACACATAAGAAGCACACATGAACACCAAGATGTAAGGTGGAAACCTAATGTGGGTAAAAACCACCTACTGTTGTCGTCTCTGTCCTCTTTTAATAATAAGAAAATCTATTTACAATCTTGTACTGGTGGAGACTCATACCAGTACGCAGGCTTCTACTTGCAGAAGGTTACAAGCTTCTCTTGTTCTCTAGCTTCCACTGGAAGGGAGCTACAACCCCCTAGCTCTTGTACTAGCCAATATGTTTACTAGTACGTAGGTGCCAGCCTACAGAAAAACTCCACTCTTCCACTAGGGACCATGTTTCATGAATTTTCAGACTGGATACTCCTGGATCACAACACCACAATTGAAGGCCATGTTTCATCAAATTTTCACACTGGACCCATCATAACTTTTAAACTTAAATTGCATCAACCAATATTCAGATAATCTGAACAATCAAATCACTGACACCAGAACACTGTGCTGAACCCAGAACCTTGCATCATCATTCAGAACCATCTGTAACCTCAAAAATGATGCATTAGAGTGTATACACTACTCGGCTGCACCGAAACTATGTGTATACACTACTTCTGTTAATTGAACCTGTGTATACCTTCAAAACTACTGCAAACATAAACTTTTGAATCAAGTCTATTCCAACTATCAATATTTTGAATATCTACTGTTAACTTTCAGAGCTTTACACAGGCGGGGACATAGATCACTTGTTCTCACTTATACAATCAATCAATCAAATGCCAGCCTCATTATGCATTAAGTTTTACATTTAGATTTAAGAAGACTACGTGTATACACTCTTTGGCTGAGACGAACCTGCATACAGATCTACAAATATTGACTCAGAACTTTGCTGCAATTCTAGACTTCAAACAAACCCAGATCATGATAGATAATGAATAGAACAGGCACAAAACATCAGATGTAGTCTCACCCAATAACAGATCATTCAAGAATAAGTCATTTCAAGTCTCATTATTCTTGATCTAATATTGAACTCAAGGTGCACATGAATATTTCAAATCTAGTCCCAAACATAACCCTGCAACATAAAATATACTTCATATAGAAGTATTCCTTAGAATCTTATTGCTTACACCTCCGACCTAATGATCTTCTCCTCCTTATCTACTCTTAGGCCTTTCTCAATACCTTGGATCAAAACCACTTAGGACCAATACCTTGGACCAAATACCTAGGGTCAATACCTTGGACCAAATACCTCGAACCAAATACCTTGGACGAATACCTTGGATCAAATACTTAGTTTTCCAAAATGTACGTGCTTTTCCTCCTGTGAAAGTGCATGTATATGTTATACGCTTCTTTTGTTCTATTAACCCGCGTGTATACACTTCTTGGACAAAGTGAACCAACGTATACCTCTCTTTCTTCATTCTTTGGAGTCTGATCTGTAATAGTTTGTTGTTAACCTACTGCATTATGAACTGTCATTTGAGAGAGTTGCTATCAAGGACAACACCTGTATCATAATGCCAACAGTAACGACACTTGCGGATTCAGAGGTAGCTCATCCCTTCGCGATGGTCTACCCGTCCTTTGACATGCATCACATGCCTTGCAATAAGCCTTGGAATCCTTATACAGTGTTGGCCACCACAACCTAGTGCGTAAAATCTTATGCGCTGTTTCTTTCCCTGCATAATGTCCTCTTGCAGCTCCTTCATGAGCTTCAGCGATGATGTTGTTCCGTTCAAAGTCAGGTACATAACGTCGCAAAATTTCATCTGAGTTGATTTTATATAAATGTTATGCAATGACAGAAAAGTTTGTCGCATACACCACCAACTCCTTCTTTTCTTGACTAGTATACCCTTCTAGAGCTCCCCATCATCAGGAAGTGTATGATATTTGAAAAGTGATTGGCAGTTACATGCACCGCAAAGAGATGCGTGTTAGGTAGTCTGTCCTCCAAATTAGTAGGATCCTATACTGTTTCAATGCGCGACAAATGATCTGGTCCTACATTCAATCATCCTGGCTTCATAATGACTTCGAAATCATATTCCTAAAATAGCAGCAACCATCTGCATATCTTCCCCCCCCAACACAGGCTTGTTAACCAAGTACTTTAATTCATAATGGTTTGTATACATCTTAAAGTGTCTACCTAGCAAGTAGTGTCTGAACTTCTAGAGCGCGTACACGATAGTCAAACCTTTTTGCTCTGTCATTGAATTGTTCTTCTCAGCTTTAGACAACCTCCTACTTGCAAACTCTATAGGGTGATCCAACTCTCCCTCACCAGCCTGTGTCAGTACTGCTCCCAGTGCAATACATGATGCATCCACATGCACATGGAATTCCTTCTTGCAATCTGGGAAGACTAGGATCGACGCGGTGACCATATTTTCTTTTAACACATCCAAGCTCCGCTGACACTCTTAATTCCAACAGAATTTAACATCCTTCTTCAACAGTTTTTCCATCGGTGCGGTAATTGGGAATAACTCTTGATGAACTTTCGGTAATAACTAGTATGGCCCAGCGTTGCGCGCAGCTGTTTGACACTTCTTGGCGCCTCTAAATTGACTATAACCGTGATCTTAGCTAGATACACCATTAATCCTTGTCTGCAAACTACATGACCCAGAAGGATTTCGAAGGGAACACAGAACAAACATTTCTTCAAATCTAGTGCGATTTGATACCTCCAGCATGTATCCAACATCAAGCATAGACTAGCTACATGGTGTTTTACCAGCCCAAACACCATCCAATCTTCAAATTATACCTCTAAGAACTTGTGAATGATGTCCTTGAACGCCGCGATGGCTACGCATGAAAAGATTGTCAATGTGTTCTTCAATCCAAAAGGCATTACAATATACTGAAAGCATCCCCATTCAGTCGTAAAGGTTGTCTTACTCCTATATTCCGGCGCAATCTTGATCTGATGGTACCCCGAGAAATCATTAGTGAATGAATATGCTTCCTATCCTCCTACATTATCCAGCACTTCATTAGTGAACGAAGCTAGAAAGGAGTCATGCATGCAAGAATCACTCAGCTTCCTGAGATCTACACATATCCTTATTTCATCCTTCTGCTTCTTTTCCTGAACTACCATAGGACTGACCCAATCGGACTCCTCCATCGGTTCAATGATTCTCGGTGCCAACATTTTGTCCAATTCTATGAAGACCCTTTATTTGTACTTAGGATTGAATCAATATGGCCTCTGCTTCACAAGCTTCACATCTGGTTTCAATGTTATCCTCATCACTCCTAAATCACCTATTATCCCTTTCAAGTCTGAAAACTTTGTAGGGAAAAAATCCTGGTACTCGTGGAGAAATTCAACGACCTTATCCACCGTAGCATCATCCCAGTAGTCCCCTATCTTCGCAAACTTCAGCTCTGCCTCTGTCCCAATGTACACTTGTCTCATTTTCAACGGAACGAAGATATCTGGATTCTTTATTGGTGGCCCCTCAACTTCACGGTGACCTTCTGTCTTTGGGGTATTAATGTTCCTTAGATCCTCCTCTTCTTCTTCAGCAGTCACATTGTAGCACTCAAGCACATGGCACAGTTGGGTGGTCTAATCTGGTTGAATCAAATCCAAGGGATCCTACAGGATTCTGAAGATCACTGCTTTGACCTCTTGCAACGCTTCATCAATGCACTCGAATCCATCTTCAAAGCTGAATGTCATCAAGAATCCTTGTCTAAAAATATCCCATTTGTCTGTGCCATGGCGGAGCTTTGTCTCCAAGTACCAATTCATAGGTATTACATGAATGGTGTGACAGAACAAATGGACCCACTCCAGTTGCGGTTATGCTCCATAAGAATTTATCCATTTGGCTAATTGATCATGCAGATCACTCCTCCCATCATATTTATCTGTCAATCGCACCTTTGGGTGACCAAACTGTACCCTCATCAGTCTTCTGTATTTGCACCATCCATCGAAATTGTCTTTATGCATACCCCACCATCTTGCAGGCGTAGCGCCAAGTCCAAGGCTTGGAAGTGATTCTTCTCTGGCACTTCCCTTTCAAATGCATCCAGAAATTTATCAACATCAGTTAAACCATCATAATAAGGTAAAATTCTTACCTTCGATGATACGTAGTGCAGCGATTTGGTCATCATGTTACATCGTAGTGTAGACACTTCGTGTAATCGATTCTGCCAGTGTTCCAATTCCTCATCTGAATCTAACGTGTAGGATCTTTCGTGGTCCCATGCAATACATCCATCTATTGTCAGATTCACCCAATCAAGATCTTGCATTGTTATCTTATTAAATCTGGTCCAAATCATTGTCACTTTCATAATCATGGACTGGTTCAGTATAGCACGGTCCTTCTGCAGGATCCAAAGTTACTACTATGTGGAGTGATTTTCTTTCAAATGACATCTTCTGCTTTTTCAAATTGATCACCCCATTCATGACGATAGCCGAGTCGATCCCAAGGAGCGCAGGGTAGGGATTGTTGTCATCGACAATCTCTATTACTTCGAAATATGCCAATGCGCTCGCAACTTCAATATTGACTATCACCCACTGCATTCTTCCCATGGGGATAATCTTTGGCTAATTCGCCATCCTCAATTGAATTGGAGACCACTGCAACACAGGTCTCCCCATTCTCTCCCATGTCTCTTTCGGCGAAACATTCACATCTGACCCAAGATCCAGAATAACTTGGTCCATTTCATACTCTCCTATTTGCGCGGTGAGCCTCGTCTCACGCCCTGTTCTTGCCTTATGCTTATCAATTTTCCTCACCACGCACAGTCCCTCAAGAGCATTACCAGCACATTTATTGATCAACTCTTATAATCCTTTTATGGCCTTGCTATCACGTAGCATCTTCATACAAGTCTCCAAAAAGGTAGCAAGCATGGATGGGTCCTTTTCTTTAGACTACTTATCCTGACTTCCTGAGGTAGAAGCCTCAACGAATCTTTTCTTCGCTTCCATGAAGGTTTCCTTCTCATGCTCCAAATCAAATCCAACCTCCATTTCTAGAGCTTTGTAGACCCATTCACCTTCTTTAGACCTATTTCCCTTATCTTCGCCAGTTGTCAATCCACTTCGTAGCACAATATTCACATTGGGGTCCTCTTCGTGGGGTTCATCCCTCATCATCTGCAAGTTTTGTGTAGGCTACTGAGGTTGCGTCAGGTTTGTGAATTCTCATGCGTAGTGTCTTGGCCCTCCACAATTGTAGCAAATAACTTTCCCCCGACCTCTCACAGGTCCTCCTCCCCATCGGCCTCGTCCGTGCCCCTAATATCCTCCTCGTGGCCCCCTAACACCTTGATCCAAGGCCAAGTTTCTGTTTGCATTTGATACGCAGGCGTTCTCTCCATGATTAACTCATAACTATAGCAATTGCGCTCATCGTGGCCTACTGATTTAAAGAAGTTGCAGAAGAGCTGTTGCGATGTCTGTATAAATTTCTACAACAAGTGGCAATTACCTGTCGCATGATTTCTAGCTACCTGATAGATAACACACCACAACGTGGGCCATGCACTTGGCCCTACTTGAGCTTTTGGCCTCAGAGGCATTGGGCCTCCTCCTGCAACATAATTCCCGAAGATAGGGAAATGATCTTTATCATGCCCTTGACTCTTACATTTCAAACACCAAACCTCTTCGCACACCTCTGGCCGAGTCGCTCTATCCTTCTTCAGACTTTGGAATTCTAAGCAAAGGTTCTGCAACTCCGCGTGAATCTACTGAAGTCCCAAAGAAGCATCTTGAATTGGTGTCTCGTGCTGTCTCATCACAATTTCCAGGGCCTCCGCCGGGGTCCCAATATTTTGTTGTGATAAAGCAACCCTCAGATGAGGCAAGAGAGAATCCACAAAGCATTCACTATGCTGCCCATATGTAAGATTCATGTTAGCTTCGCGGATCTTGCACTTCAATCTCTGATCCAACTCCTAGGGTGTCTCACTAGGCTTCATCATGATTTCCTTGAATCCAACAATTGATTTCACTTCATACTTGGGCCTACTGAATTCCTTATTCAACGTAGTCTGAATGTCCGCCAGCGCAACCATCGGGTTATCAGTGCAGTACATATTGTACCATGTTAGTGCGTGTTCCTGCAAAGCAGTAATGAACATAACTTTCTTCATCTGATCATCTGTAATGCCCTAGGCTTCCCACACACCCTTCATAACAAACCAAAACTAGTCCGGGTCCTCATTCCCCAAGCCCTTGAAAACAAGCAATTTTAGCAAATTCACCATATTGAACAGCGGTGGAGGTGGTGGGGGTGTGGGCGAAGGTGTATGCAGTGGCGGTGAAGATGGAGGTGGTGAGGTTGGATGTGGTATTCGTAGGAACCCTCACCTTATTAAGTGGACAACACTCTGCGGAGAATCCTGTGCTGCTTCTTCGTCGTCACTCAGAGGAGGCTCAATAAGCAGGCTATATTTAGGTCATCTCCCCTTTCTATCCCTGAATAACTTTCCACTTCGCTATAGCTGACCAAAGTATCGACCGCGAACTCTATCACAAATCCTCCTATGATACAATCAAGTGAGTGATCGACATCGCGTGTGATCTTATCTTCAGAGGCTTCCAATATCCGCACTAACTCTAGGGTCCAAACTAACAGACCATCACGCCTCCACCTTCCTTGGTTGTTTACCAATTTAGCGATCCACTCGTATAATTCGTGGATATTTCTATCCAACCAATCTTCAATTTCTTTCTTTGTTCGATTCCAGTGATGTGACATCACATATCTCTTTATCCAGATCCTAGTCCCAGCAACAAAACCATTTTTTGGCTTAGTGGGTCGTTATCCAGATCCCGGTCCCAGCGACAAAACCATTTTTTGGCTTAGTGGGTCTTGACCCAGGTTCCGAGTTAAGTTTTCCAAACAAATCCCTACACTACTTCCCCTTTCGGCATCAATCCACAGAGTGCAGACTGAAGTCTTGCCTGAAGTAGTATGGGGGGATGCTGGAACCAAGTTTTTGCACCTAGAGATGGTTATGATGTCATTTTATGCCCTAACCTTGCCTTCATGCAGATCGATAAGCCCTTAAGGCTTATCGATATGACTTTCTCTTATCAGCCTCTAGACCTTCGTGAAGGTCTACGACTGTCTTTCGTAGATCTTAAACAGGACAATAAACTACTTACACACTTCTAAGATTGCTTCTACTTCTATATTTACCCAGACTAGCTTAAGTGTTTGATAACTTTAACATTCATTATGATACTCTTCGCGTAAACAAATATTATGACTTGCGCTTGTATAACAATGTAAAACATATAGATTCGTGCATTAACATAGCATTAAACCATAAACTCATTATTCGTCATAACATAAACGCATTCGTTCATAACAGAGGTAATTGGATAAAACACATATATTTCTAGAATAGTCTCTTTATTCATACTTCAGATTTGCTTACAGACTCAAAAATACCCTGTGCACTCAACTGTAGGCATCCGCAGACTCAGCTGTGGACTCTACTCTAGGCCTCTACGCACATAGCTACAGAGCCTATCTTCTACTATAAGACTCTTCTCTCATCACTTCTACTATCCCATTACATCAACTATGAACTTCTCTCTGAATTGCCTTAGAATCTCTAAGACTCTTATTTTTATACAATCCCATGGTCCGCGGACCATGGGTAGGTTTATACAAGACAACACAACTTAAATAAAAGAAGGGAAAATCCCTTTATGACACTTACTATCTATGCACTCCGTGATCATAACTTGCAGAGACTTTACATCACAAAAGCTTGGGTTTTCAGCCCCAAAACTTGATCTTAGGGGACATTGTCCCAACAACCACTTTGAATTTGCCACATATTTCCCCTTCGATCTTGTCACAGCATCCCATACATCATTCTTCACAATAAATTCATATTCCTCGGCCATAGCAATTTTCAAACTTTTTCTTTTACGACTTCTTCGAATGTGGGAGGTTCTACTTAAATCATAATGCTCATGGCTGCAACATATCCCTAGTACTTGCATGGCTTCTTCCTTTCTCTAAATGATATTGGAAGAGGAGCTCATCTTTCATGATTGTGTAATGTGTCTCATAGCCAAAGTGGCCTCTTCCTAATGGGAAGATGACATGGAGGAGGATCTAAGGTATCCATGGGCTCCCTCAGATCATCAACAATATGTGTCTCAGATTCACGCATGAAAGGATCATCCAAAATATCCACATCATCATTCTTCTCATGAGGAGGAGGCAGAGGAAGGTCCCTTTCTTTTCCTAGGGTGAAATCTTCATTGAATGTAACATCCTTGCTATTTTCAACCTTCCTTTGACCAGGAATATATATTCTAATTGTTTAAATTTTCACAATATCCAACAAACATACATTTTCTTCTTGAGGCTTCCAACTTATTTCTTTTGTCTTTGACACATGAAAGTATACAGGGAAGCCAAATATACGAAGATGGCTGACATCGGGGTTAACACCTGTGAACACTTATTTGGGGGTCTTTTTTTCCAATTCTTGATGAGGTACCCTATTTTGAACATACATAATGACATTTATTTCTTGTACCCAAAGGAACTTCAGTAACTTTTGATCATGGAGCATGGAACGAGTAGCTTCTATGGACCTTTTCTTTCTTTCAGCCACTCCATTCTGTTTGGGAGTATAGGGCACAATAGTCTCGTTCTTGATTCCTTCCTTCTTGCAAAAATCAATGAACTCCATTGATATGTGCTCTCCACCATTGTTGGAATTGAATATTTTTATTTTCTTACTTGTTTGATTTTTTATCAAAGATTTGAACTCCTTGAACATTTTGAAGGGTTCATCCTTATGCTTCGAATAATATATCCATGTCTTTCTTGAGAAGTCATCAATGAAGGTGATGTAGTAGAGATGGCCACCAATAGAATGCATGAGCGCTAGACCACATATGTCAGAATGAATGAGCTGGAGGATGTTTGTTATGTAACCAGATAAAAAAAGAGAGAGATCAATGAATTCAAAATTATGCTCTTCAAGGAGGAAACTTCCTTTACATTGCATAAATGAACAATTATTGGATGATTCAAGTGACAATACGTCCTTTCTATATATAGGAGTCTAAGGGGTCACAATATAATTAGAGCCTACATAACAATAATAATGTAATGGCACAACAATAACAATAGTGGGCTTCTGTGGGGCACAATAATAACAATATGGGGAATACATGGGCACAAAAATAAAAATAAAGGGCTACACTAGTAGTATAGGGACCTAACATTCCCTTATCCTTCAAAAAAGTGTTGTCCTCAACACTTGAGTAGTTCTATACACTTGTGTATAAAATTATCATCCTCCCATATGGAATATTCAGCAGGTAAGTTCTTCCATTTAATGAGAAACTATGAAATTGATCGATCTCGTAGATGTCGAGTTCTTTTTTCTATGACTACTTCAGGTTCCAATATGATTTTTCCAAGCGCAATACATGATGCATCCATGTGCACATGAAATTCCTTCTTCCAATCCAGGAAGACTAGGATCGACGTGGTGACCATCTTTTCCTTTAACACATCAAAGCTTCAATGACATTCTTCATTCCAATAGAATGTAGCTTCCTTCTTTAGCAGCTTCTCCATCGGCACGTAATCTGGGCATAACTTTTGATGAACTTTCTATAGTATCCCGTATGCCCCAATGTTGCGTACAACTGTTTCACACTTCTTGGCGTCTCTAAATTAATTATAACTGCTATCTTAGCTGGGTCCACCATTAATCCTTGTCTGCACACCACATGGCCCAGTAAGATTCTAAAAGGAACATAGAACAAACATTTCATCAAATTGAGTGCGATCTAATACCTTCGCCATGTATCCAACATCAAGCGTAGGCTGGATACATGGTGTTTCACTAGCCCAAACACCGTCCAATCATCAAAGTATACCTCCAGAAAATTGTGAATGAATTCTTTGAATGCCACAATGACTATGCAAGAAACGATCACCGATGCGTTCTTTAGTCCAAAAGGCATTATAGTATACTGAAATAATCCCCACTTAGTTGCGAAGGTTGTCTTACTTCTATCCTCCAGTGCAATATTGATCTAACGGTACCTCGAGAACCCATAAGTGAACAAATATGCTTCCTATCCTCCTAATCCAACACTTCATCAGTGAATGGACTCAGAAAAGGATCATGCACGCAAGCGCCATTTAGCTTCCTGAGATCTACGCATATCCTTATTTCATCCTTTTGCTTCTTTTCCTGAACTACTATTAGGCTTACCCAATTAGATTCTTCCACTGGTTCAATAATACCTGCCGCAAGCATTTTATCCAACTCTAAGTGGACCTTTTATTTATACTTTGGATTGAGGTGATAAGGCCTCTGCTTGATCGGCTTCACATCCAGTTTCAATGTAATTTTCATAACTTCCAAGTCCCATATTATCCCCTTTAAGTCAGAGACCTTCATAAGGAATAAGTCCTGGTATTCGCGGAGCAACGCAATGACCTTATCCATTGTAGCATCATCCTAGTAGTCCCCTATCTTCACAAACTTCGGCTTCGCCTCTGTTTCGATGTTCACTTGTCTTGTTTTCAGCGGTGCAGTGATATCTTGGTTTTCTATCTGCGACCCCTCAACTTCATGACGTCCTTATATTTCTGGGATATTAATGTTCATCAGATCCTCATCCTCTTCTTCAATAGTCACATTGTAGCACTCTAGCGCATGGCGTAGCTGGGTGGTCCAATCCGATTGAATCAAATCCAAGGGATCCTGCGGTATTCTTAAGATCGCTGCTTTAACCTCCCGCAACGCTTCACTAATGCACTCAAATCCATCTTCAAAATTGAATGTAATCAAGAATCCCTGTCTCAAAATATCCCATTCGTCCGTGCCATGGAAAAGCTTTGTCTCCAAGTACCAATTCATAGGTATTACATCCAAGCTGTGACAGAATAGATGCACCCACTCCGGTTGTGGTTCTGCTCCATAAGCATCAGTCCATTTGGCTAAGTGATCATGTGGATCACTCCTTCCATCATATTTCTCTGTCAACCGTACCTTTGGGCGACCAAACCGCACCCTCATCATTCTTCTATATTCGCGCCATCCATCGAAGTTGTCTTTATGCATACCCCTCCATCTTACAGGCGTAGCACCAAGTCCAAGGCTTGGAAGCGATGCTTATCCGACGCTTCCCTTTAAAATGCATCCAGAAATTTATCAACGTCAATTAAAACCATCATATTAAGGTAGACTTCTTTCCTCCAATGTTGGTCATGATGTTACATCGTAGTGTGGATACTTCATGCAATCTATTCTGCCAGTGTTCCAATTCCTTGTCTGAGTTTGATGTGCAGGAGATTTCGCGGTCCCATGCAAGACATCCATCAGCTGTCGGATTCAACCAATCTTGATCTCACGCCGTAATCTTTTAAATCTGGTCCAAATTGTCATCACTTTCGTAATCGCGGAATGGTTCAGTGTAACACGGTCCTTTTGCAGGGTCCAACGATACTGCTACACGGAGCGATTTTCTTTCAAATGACATCGTTTGCTTCTTCAAATTAATCACCCCGTTCATGTTGATAGGCCAGTCAATCCTAAGGAGCACAGAGTAGGAATTGCTGTCATCTACAATCTCTATCACTTCAGAATCGGCCAACGCACTCGCGCCTTCAATATTGACTGTTACTCCCTGTAATATTCCCATGGGGATAATATTTTGTTGATTCGCCATCCTCAATTGAATAGAAGACCACTACAATGCAAGTCTCCCCATTCTCTCCCATGTCTGTTTAGGCAAAACATTCACGTCGAACCCTAGATCCAGCATAACTTGGTCCATTTCATATTCTCCTATCTACATGGTGAGTCTCATCTCTTGCCTTGTGCTTACCAATCTTCCTGACTTCGCACGACCTGTCAGAAGTGTTTTCTTTCCCGACACACTTATTTATAAGCTCCTGTAACCCTTTCACAACCTTGCTATCGCACAACATCTTCACACAGGTCTCCAAGAAGGTAGTAAGAATAAAAGGGTCCATCACTTCAACTGGCTTATCCTGGCTTCCTGAGGTAGAGGCCTTAGTGAAGCTTTTCTTTGCTTCCATGAAGTTTCCTTTGCGCACTCCAAATCAAAGCCAACCTCCTTTTCTAGAGCTTTGCAGAGCCATTCACCTTATTCAGACTTATTTTCCTTGTCTTCGCTAGTTGTCATTCCACTTCACAGCATGATTTTCACGTTAGGATCCTCTTCATGGGGTTCAACCCTCATCATTTGCAGATTCTTGGTAGGCTGCTGAGGTTATGCCCCTTTTTCGCGTATCTTAGCTAGTAATACAAGGCAGTCTTCTGTCGCGTGGTTAAAATGAGTGTAATATCTCCACGATAGGCAAGTTAGGTTTGTGCATTATCGCACATAGTGACCTGGTCCCCCACAGTTGTAGCAAATCACCTGTCCTCGATCTCTACTCGGTCATCCTTCACCTCGGCCTTGCTCGCGTCCCTGAAATCCTCCTTACACTCCTCTAGTGCCTTGATCAGGAGGCTAAGTTTCTGCCTATACTCTATATGCGGGCATTCTATCCATCATTAGCTCATAGCTACGACAATTATGCTCATCATGACCCACTGATTGACAGAAGTTGCAGAAGAAATGTTGTGGTGTTTGTACAAATTTATGCAGTAGGTAACAATTGTCTGACACATGTTTCCTAGCCACCTAAAAGATAGCACACCATAGCGCGGGCCTTGTACTTGGTCCTGCTTGAGATTCTGGCCTCAGAGGCATCGACCCTCTTGCTACAACATAATTTGCGGAGACTAAGCAGTGATCTTTGTCATGCCCCTCGCTTTTGCATTTCAGGGACCAAATTTCTTCATGTACCTCTGGCCGAATTTCTCTATCCTTCTTCAGACTTTGAAACTCTAGGAAAAGGTTCTGCAACTACACGTGATTCAGCTGAACTCCCAAATTAGCATCTTGCACTAGTGTCTCATGAAATCTCATTGCAATATCCAGGGCTTTTGTCTCAATCCCAATCTTTTGCTACGATAAAGCAACCCTTAGATGAGGCAAGAGTGAAGCCATAAACCATTCGCGGTGCTTCCCATCCGTAAGATTCATGTTGGCTTCATGAATCGTCCACTTCAACCTTTGATCTAGATCCCAGGGTGTCTCGCTAGGCTTCATCATGATCTCCTTGAATCCCATAATTGATTGAGCTTCAGACTTAGGCCTACTGAACTCCTTATTCAGAGCGGTGTGAATATCTGCTAATGAAGCCATCGAGTTATCAGTGTAGTAGTTAATATACCATGTCAACGTCCATTCCTGTAAAGTAGTGACCAATTTTTATTTCTTCATCTGACCGTCCATTATACGATGACCCTCCCATACGGCCTTTGCGACGAACCAAAATTGGTCTAGGTCCTTAGTTCCTGAACCCTTGAAAACAAGCAACTTTACTGCATTTGCCATATCGAATGGTGGCAGAGGTGGTGGCAATGTGGGCGAAGGTGTATGCTGTGGAGGTGAATGAGGAAGTGGGGTAGGTGGATTGGGTATTCGTGGGAACCCTCATTTTATTAACTTAACAACGCTCTATGGTGAAGCTTGTGTTGTTTCGTCGTCGTCACTCAGAGGAGGTTCAATAAGCGAGCTATATTCAGGGCTGTTTTTCCTCTATCCCTGAAGATCTTTCCACTTTGTGTAGCTCCAAACATCAAAGTAGCTGCATAACTCACTTTTCACACACGAGCATCTTAATCCAAGTATTTAAAGACCTTAAATACTTACCTCGCGGTTCCTTGAAGAAGCAGCGCTTTGCTTCACTGTAACTAACCGAAGTATGACTGCGAACTCTGTCATGAATTCTCCTATGATACGATCGAGCCAATGTTCAACAACGCCTGCAATCTTATCTTCCGAGGCTTCCAATCTCTGCACTAACTCTGGGGTCCACACTATCAAACTATCAAGCCTCCACCTTCCTTGGTCGTCTGACAATTTAGTGATCCACTCATATAATTCAACCGGGAAGGAACAGAAGAGTATTTTGTGTATCTCTGTGTACATATATCTATCCAACCACCATTTTTTCGTCAATTGCAGATTTCTATTTTCTTGCATCGCAAATTCGTGGATCTTCCTATCCAACCAGTCTTCAATTTCCTTCGTAGTTGGATTCCAGTGATGCAACATCACGCATCTCTTTACGCAGATCCTGGTCCCAGCAACATAACCATTTGTTGGCTTAGTGGGCCCTGACCCAGCTTCAATGTTAATTTAGCCAAACAAATCCCTACTCTACTGCCCTTTCGGCATCAATTCGCGAAGCGCGAACTGAAGTCTCACCCGAAGCAATATGGGGGGATGCTGGAACCAAGTTTCTGCACCCAAAGATGGTAGTGATGTCATTTTGTGCCCTAACTCTACCTTCGCGCAGATCGATAAGCCTTTTAGGGCTTATCGATATACTTTTTTTAATCAGCCTCTAGACCTTCACGAAGGTCTACAATTGTCTTTCACGGGCCCTAAAAAGGTGATTCATCTACTTACGCGCTTGTGTAACTACTCTTAATTTCATATTTACCCAGATCGGCTTAAGTATCTGATAACTTCACTAAGCATTAATATGTTCTTTGCGTAAACATATATTATTATTTGCAAACAGATAACAATGTAAAACATGTAGATTCGCGCATCAATATAGCATTAAATCATAAACCCATTATTCAACATAACATAATCGCATTCATTCATAACAGAAGTAAATAGATCAAACACAGATATTTCCAGAGTAATCTTCTTTATTAATTCTTCAGATCTTCTTACAGACTCTAACTACCCTATGCACTTAGCTGCAGGGGTCCGTGCACTCAGCTGTGGACTTCTAACCTAGTCCTCTGTGCACACAGCTGTAGAGCCTTCCTTCTATTCTAAGACTGTTCGCTCTTTCCGCTAATGACCCATTACATTCATCATCCAAATTTGAACTCCTCCTTAGACTCTTCTAAGACTCTCCTTTTTATACAATCCCATGGTCCGCGAACCATGGGTGGATCTTCTAAAGCTGACACATCTTACATAAATGAAGGGTGGAAACACTTTATGTCACTTTACATCTACGTGCTCCACGACCACAAATTATGGAGACTTTACAATTTGCATACAAAAACTTGGTTTTCTTCCCCAAAACTTGGGCTTTTAACCCCAAAATCGATCCTAGGGGACCCTGTCCCAACACAGATTAATAAGAATGAGCGAGATAGTCAATAGAGTTACAAGACGAAGTTAGAGAGAGAGATATAGAGATAGAGAGAGAGTGAGTGAGTAACGAGGGGGAGAGAGAGAGAGAGGTGGGAGAGAAATGAAGAGAGAGAGGACTTGAAAGGGAGGGAGAGAGGTAATTGGAGTTGGAGGGGGAGAGAGAGGGAGGTAAGAATAAATAATCATAGAGAGAGAAAGGTGGAGATAGAGATGGAGGGATTTACAAGGGATATGGAGAGAGAGGAAGAGAGGAGAGTATGAGGGAAGAGAGATAGACTTGGATATCGAGGGAGAGAAGGGGAAGAGAGAGAGAGAGCTAGAGGGAGAGGGAAAGGGGGAGGGATAGATATATAGATAAATATGGAGAAACAATGTGCATGTTTGTGTGGTTATATAGAGAGATGAAGAAGAAGATACCAAGGGAGATAGAGATATAGATGGAAGGGGGAGATGTAGATTTTAACCCTATATAGAAATTACCTACAGATGAATTCAAAAGATAGAAAATAAACAATGACGAGAATATAAAACAAATACAAAAATATTTTCCCCTGGATCCCAAAACTAGGACTACCATATTCATTTTTCATTATTTTCCTTTCAATTATAAAATACATATATATACATGCCAAAGAATTCATAAATACCAATCCATTAACCTAGGATTACCGTAGTTCCCTTAAACGGATCTACAAAATACCATGGGAAGAAAACCATCATGACTAAAACCATGTGAAAAACCCATGCACAAAACCATAGGTAGGTCCACTCACCTAATCTAGGGTCCAAAACAAAATTCACAGGGCGTTGCCCTAGACCTCATGCATGGGGGCTACCGCCCACCTGAAACCACCTTGCTGCACCCAACGCAATGAATAGGGGGGTCTACCGCCCACTGTGCATGTGACTAGTCGTGGAAAGAATATAACACACACCCAACAGGAGAGAGGGAAGAAGAGAGAGATGGAGGGAGGGAGGGAGAGATAGACATATATGAAGAGAGAGAATGTGTGTCTGGGGGATGAGATAAAGAGACAAAGAAGGAGACATGGAGGGAGATATCGATATAAATGGAGGGGGAGAGAAACGAAATAAAATTGCTTGCACTAGATGAATTGATTTTAGTGCACATATGTTGATTTCTAATCCTATTTTCTTTATTGTATTATATGCATTGTTTGTGTAGTTTTTTATTTCTTATTCTATTTCATTTTTTGCATTATATGCGTCAATTTCATTAAATATGTTAATTTCTAATCTTTTCTTATTAATATTGCATTAGATGCATTGGTTTCATTTTATATGTTGATTCCTAATTGTATTTGATTGCTAGGACTGGATGCATTGATTTCAATGTAGATGTTAATTTTGAATCATATTTGATTGCTTGCAGCATTAGATGCATCGATTGCAGTGTAGATGTTGATTTCTAATCCTATTTGATTGTTTGCATTAGATGCATTGATTTTAGTGTAGATGTTGATTTCTCATCCTATTTGATTCCTTTCATTAGGTGCATTGATTTTAGTGAAGATGTTAAATTCTGATTAGATGTAACTAGATATATCGTGTACATTAACTTCAAGGTAATTAGTTTAATATTGTGCATTGATTTCAGTGCAAGCACAAAAAAATTATTGACTACGTGCATTATGACTAAGCTTATGTAGATAACCTCAAACAAAATAAAATCGAATAAAACTTGTATTTGTAACTTTTACATCTCCACATATTTTAAAATTGAATATAACATATTCCAATCATATTTGAGTTTTTAAAAATTGACTAAAACGTATTTCAATAATAAGGAATTCATTGAAATACTTGGATAACTAATTGTAAATTTAGGAAAGTTGATAACCTTATATAAAATTATAGAAATGTTGTCATATACAATTTTTTGACCTATATATTAAATTTCAATATGATTGAATTATATCATGTTATGACTAAGCCCTTTTAGATAATCTTAAAAGAAATAATGCTAAATAATTTTTTTTTTTGTTTACATGACATCTTTTAAAATTGAATAAAAATCATTTCAATCCTATTTGTGTTTTTTAATTTAACCTTGAGATAAGAAATTGATTGAAATACTTAAAAAAGTTTTCCATGAAATGGTATATGGGTGGGTCATAAAAAAATTCACATATATATATTTTATTATAATATGGATGACTTTATAATACAAATAATTTATTTTAGAAATGAAAATTGTAATAACATACATGTTGATTGCACTAAACGACAATTTCTACAAGCCAATATGAAACATGATTGTAATTATTTCCATGTTCAATATTAAATTGATACATGATATATTTTAGTTCATTTTAAGTATTAGAGTGACTTGAATCGTAACTTCCTTATAAAATTGACCATTCCTTATCAGTTTAGTTACTTGATATCATCAATAACAAAGGAAAATGATCCTTCATTAGAGCTATGATGTTCATAATTTAAACACCATTTTACATGGATGGAAATCAGTAGAGGTAATGGGGTTTGAGGGAGCTTATGCTGCAGAGTGGGAATCATATCTTCAACAACTGAAAAAATGAGCAATACAATCAACTCTAATAAATATCATATTGTATGGGATGTGATGTTAAAATAGGCTTAGTCGATGGCTAAGGAAATATACCGAAGAATTCCAATATCCGAGAAAGAAATCAACCAATATAGATGGTTTCAAGACACATGGAAGTGGGATTCGCCAAATAATCTCAAGTGTTTCAGTTGGCTGGTTTTGCATGATCAATCGTTGAAGTGGAGGAACCTACAAAATCAGGGATTTGTAGGTACAGACATCTGTCTCTTATGCCTAAGGGGGCCTGAAGATATGTATCATTTGTTCCTTACCTACTCGCATGTTAAGGAAATTTGGGACAGGGTTCTTGGTACATATAAACTTTCAACTTGTTGTTAGTTTCAGTCCTTGAGATCCTATCTATTCTACTAGTATAAAAACCAAAATAAATATCGCTTCCTTCCTATCTACATCTTTTGGATCATCTAGCGCGGTAGAAATGTTATTATTTTTCAATAGAAAATAACTTTGGTTCATGCAAATGTTATTAAAATAGTGGCTTATTTCAATGAGATTTGACTGGTAAAGAGGAGGAGAAAAAAGGAAGAGTAGAATAAAGGGCATATGGAAGGAATTCCCACTAGGGTTCTTCTATGGTGCATGTGAAAAGAGAAGATGCAGATGTCGAGCTTTCAAATAAAAAAACTAGAATACTATTATCACTTCTGGTGGGAAGGAGGAACCAACACCAACAATAGAGTTGAGATTATAAAGTTATGGGGAGTTCTATCTACTGCAAAGTGGTTGGGGATTGAGATGTTGCAGGTATATGGTGATGCCAAGGGTATCATTGATTGGGTCAAGAAGTAGAGTCAATTTAATCTGCCCATTTTATCCAATTGGATGGATTGCATTAGGGATCTGCTAAGCTCTTTTCAGCACATCCAATTTGATCATATCTATAGAGGACAAAACATGACCATATATATTCTATCCAAAATATGTATAAAGAAGGATTCTGGTAAGATCTATTATGCATCTTTTGAAAAAGATGTAAAAGTCAAGGTTGACAATATCATTTTCTTGTAAGATGTTTTCTGTTTTATATTTTTGAGATATGGCAAAGAGGGGAGTTCCAAATTTTTGAGTTGGGAAGGAAAAGGAAAGGTAAAAAATATGGATAAAATAGTATAAATCATAAACACAAGGATTTCCATATTACGTGTGTAACATTTTTTCCTTTTGGATAACAATAGGAAACATCAGGGTCATCACAAAAGATGTAAGGGTAGTAGATAGGATAAATAGACATAAATATGGTATTTTTATGTATATGGTTGGGATAGAAGAATACTATGGGTGTATGGAACTATGAACATGCATTTCCTCTTTTATTTTTATACTGGAAAGAAGCATTTTTTTCTCTAAAAAAAAAAAAACCTTAAGATTGTAATTATTTTCTTAGTCTATGAAATTGGAAATCAAAATAGTTATATTTTACTAATAAAAGGTATAGTATATAGAAAAACTTAAATTAGCGAAATAATTTTAACAGATCCATAAACTTCAAAAATTAATGAGCATCCATAAACAAGATTAATACAAATCGATAAAATTAAATAGTGAGTACATGTACTAATAAACTATCCATATGAAAAAATATAAAAATTACAAATTCACATGAACATGCATAAACTAAAATAATAAGCATCCATAAACAAAAAGAATGTCCATGTATATCCATATACTATCCATATACGAAAATATACAAAGTATATATCACATCTGAATGTGTCCTAAGAAATGAGCTGAAAATATACAAACTATCCACTCTAAGTACCACCAGAACTCCTATGTGAGTTCCACCACCCAAAGTAAGTGTTCGTACGTTGGTACTACAATATAACACATTCAAATTCAAAGTAATTATATCATTATTTGTACAAAATACAAAATCTAGAAATAAATGATGTTGAACCACATTTTTTTATTACATATACATGAATCTACTAACCTTAGTCGAGTCCAAATGCAAGTAATATAGGATGGGGGTCTGATGAATCTGGGTTTGGTGCTTCACTGCATGTGGCTCAACGATTGGGGCCTGCATCGATGGACCTGCATCATCAGTTCCTTTAAACCCGTCATCCCAATCATTTCCCTACATAATACCGACATCAACAACACTCTATATAAAGGCCCGTGTACACAATGGAAAGGACTAATTGTAATTACTCTACAAATTAACTAGCATATATGTGTAACTTAAAACAAAAAATGTTGAAATCTTAGGAATAATTTTTCTTACCTCAATTGCTAGTCCATGTGTTTGTACATAGTGACTCTCCTCCACATTAGTGAACATATGAGGTGGGGGTGGAGGTAGAGGAGAGTCCATGGAAACATGCTCTGGTCGAGGATGGTCTGGCTGATCAACTACCCCCTAGGATGACCTCATAAGATCATCCATGTAGTTGGATTGTGTCTACATGTTATCATCAATTTATTAATATAAATGAAATCTAATATAAAATAGAAATTAATATAAATAATTATGCATAATTTGACATTAAGAGTCAAAAATTTTGTATATATATGTACTTGGTGCATGTCCCACAAGTCGTGCACCCTCCAAGTCTCATGAATGACATCAAGATACATTCATGTATATGTTAAAAGCTGGTTAAAGGGTAAACATGCGAAAAATGCATCATCATATAAGGGAAATGGCGAGTCACTAGGAAATTGTGGTGGTCTCCTAATATCTCCATCAAATGCAACATGCACATTGGCGAATGACATCCTCATGTTGTCTGTAATAGTCTTCATGATCTCAACACCGAGTTGCGATATCTCCTCTAGCTCTGTTGATAATACCAAGCTGCAAGATGGTAGTGACAAGAATCTCGGAGGTGGTGGTACATGCCTAAGGTCCCTACGAGCCCCCTCGTGCTCATAGGTACGCCCCAAGATGGGTTCATAATAAGGAGATCTGGTATCAGTGTAATATGGCCTCATATGTAACATGAACTATGCATATAAATGCTTGGAAAAATAAATGAAGACCTGGTCATGGTGGGGGAACTGGTCCAAAGCTCTAATGAATCTATCATACACAAAAGGGATCACATCAAAATTCATAAAATATTTCAGTGGAATTAGATCTCTATGTCTAATAGGGTGATTTGGAGGGATGTCGAACAACTCCCCACAAACATCAATGTTCTTGGTGGCCTCTTTCACCACCTCCCAAGTATTTGGGCCTCCAACCTCATGCCTCCTAATCCTCTATATGGACTGTAGGAGGTGGAGTTGTGGGCCTGACCTCCAGTATGTCGTGATAAACCTATTGATGTTATCCAACATTAAAGACAAACTACGACGAGTCGGTGAACTGGCAGGGATTTTAGGTATCTCTTTTGTGATCCACGTATGACAGGTCGTAACTTCCTCCAATGTGATATGAGCTATAGCATTGTCCGCATACGAATCGATGTTGGACTCTGATCCTCAACTTTGTCCTACTGAGGACTTGCAAATCATAAATGCAATTTAACTTATGTTATTAACAAAATACAAGCATAATAACATATACATTAAATTCAAACACATTAGTTGAAGACAAATTAAAGACATAAACACATAAAGTTCAAACAGGATTTAAAAATGCAGGAGTTGTACCTGAAATACGTGAAGAAGTTCCACTAGAGCTAGCATGATCATCATTAGGGATAGAAACACTACCTATGACACGTCGACTGGTGTTAGAGGGAGGATCTATGAAGGGAATGTGAATTCTTTGTGGGCTATGTGATATATCACGAGCCTGACCATGTATAACAAAACCCCTCACACTGTGATGGCCTACAGTTGGGGCACGTATATGGGATGCCTCAACATATTAATACAAAACTATTTCATATAATACATATAAACTAATACAAGAAAAAAATGTTGACTTAGAAAGAATGTTGGCAAAAAACACCATTTCTAAATTCAAGAAAAATAATATAGCCTGCAGTTCTAAACTTTAGAGTCAATTTTTTGATAATTTATCCACCAAAGTATTGAGTTGCATGTAAACAAATTGAAAGAAGTGATCAAATCTATCTTCACACTTTTTCTTTTTTTAAATTTCTAAATAATGCAATTTATTCATAGCGCATAAATATTTAAATATATATGCAAAAAAATTGAAATAAACATATTTACAAAACTAATAAAATTTCATGCCAACCAAATATTCCAATAGACTTTTAAGTTCTTAATGTTTGAATTTGACACCTGACATGTATTAGGCGCAAGCACATGAAGACAATGTTTCTTGTAGAACACAATACATAATGAAAAAATATGGGACAAAATAGAAAAACTCTAAATGTTTTTATTCACTTGACCAAGTGCACTTTTGATGATGGATTTAATGTATCTATTAATGATGCATTGTTAAAACATGATATATATATATATATATATATATATATATATATAGCATTTACCCCACACACACAGACACATATATACACGTTATGTTTTAAACAGTTATGTTAAATGTTATATTGTTATATTATGTTATAGTTACACTATGTTATGTTAGTTATATATATATATATATATATATATATATATATATATATATATATATATATATATATATATATATATATATATATATATATATATCCATTTTTAAGGTCACGACCAAGCCACATACTATATTGGTGTATGAGACCCCTTTGTACAAGGGACCCACTTCCACTTCCATGCAATGATTTGACTACTAAGTCTATGAAGGCATACTTTCTCTACCCCCTTCTAGTTTTGAACTTGTGACCTCTTAGGAGGAAACACATGCTCTTAACCATTAGGTCCACTCAAGCTGTATAAAAATGTGGAGCTTAATCCATTGATCGGGTTTCATATTTACTTATTTGAATAGCCATCGAATTTACTTATGAATTTATTAAACTGTTAGCAACAACATTATTTTCGTGAGTTAATAACACTTTTGATATAAATAACTCTCTTAACATATAATGTTATAACTTAATAATAGTTTGAATGCTTTGTTATATATAGTGACTCAAGTTATCAAGTTTTATATATATATATATATATGATTTTTTTTTTTAGATTTTTAATTTTAAAGATTAATATTTTAATTTTAAAACTAGAATGATATTATAATTATTATAAAAAATATTTAAAATATAAATTAATTAAAATTTAAAATAATAAAATAAAATAAATTTTCTTATTTTATAAATAGAGGTTTACTATGAGCAACCATATTTACCATGTTAATCTCCATCTCCTAATTTACTTATTTATTGGTTATAGTTTCTTTGTTTTATGTTTTGGATTCTTTGGGGTATATTTTGGTTAAATTTGTTAGAAATTTAAAATACATTTTAAATAACAAAAAAAAATTTGAAAATTTATTTCACAAAATTCCTAAAGAAAAAATTTAAGACCTAAAATGATTAGAAGAAAACGTTTTAATCATTGAAAATAGAAAATATGTGTTTAATAAACAAAACATTCCATGTAAGAAAAAAATTTAAAACCTAAATTATAGTTTTTTTAGTGCTTTCAAAGTGTTTTCTAGGTTGTTTTGAAGGTTTTTTTTTTTTTATGGTTTTATTGGTTGATTTTGTGGTTTTATTGGTTGGTTTTGAGATTTTCTAAGTTTTTTGAAGGGTTTTTTGTGGTTTTCATGTTTTTTGTATGATTGTTTTTTTTTTTTTAATTAATTGGTTTTCACGGTTTTTGTATGGTTTTTTTTTATAATTAATTTGTTTAGTTTTGCAAAAAAAAAATTAATAAGAAAGACAAAAAGGATAAAATACCTACCTTTGTTTGAACATCTGGGACATTGGTTGTTGGCGATATTGATTTGAACGATCAATGCTTCAATTGTTCGATCGAGCTCCAATACTCTCAGTCAAGCTACGGTCACGCTCAGTCAAGCTCTCAAATTTCCCGCGGACTATGTAAGCAGTGTGTATAGACTGCGGGTGGGGTATTTAATAAAACAAATGGCTCAATTGAGCATTATAACTGGATATAGCCATAAATTCCAATAGAGATTGTGTTTTTAACCCTCAATCGAGCTACTTTTTTAGCACTCAAGAAACTCAATCTGGCCCTTAAAAAAGACTCAATAAAGCACTTAAATGGATTGATTGAGCCATTGTCTTTTCCACCTAAATGTGCCCTCTCTTGCCAACAAATGTAACCTATCTACATGCTTTCACTGTTATAACTTGATCTAGCTTTAAGACTTGATCTAGATTTAAGGCTCAATTGAGCCTGTAGCTTGATCGGGCTTTAAGGTGTGATTGAGCCTATAGCTCAATTGAGCTTTAAGGCTCAATCAAGTCACTTTTTTTAATTCTATGCCTAGGGTGTATTTGTGGGAAATTTTAAAAACATTTTTAATTTTATGCCTAGGGTGTATTGGTGGGAAATTTTAAAAACATGGCTTGATGGAACTCCTAAATAACCCTGGGTTACACTGTTTAAGCCATCAAACAACATTTCCCAATCAAATGTTTTTCACCTAAAACGCATCCTTTATTGCCAAAAAGTATAACCATGCTCCATGTTCTCACACCGGCTTTTCTTTCACCAAATCTATCATTGTTATCTGAAGCTCTTTTCTTCCACCAAATCTGTCGTTATTATCATAGAGTTGTTCAAAACTGCCATCTCCAAAAGTGCTTTATGATTCCTTGAACTCATAACAATCTTGGAATCAGATTAATGGATGAGCAGGGCTACACCAAGTTCCTCCGGTAGTTTCCCACCCTCTCCTAGACATCATCTAAGAAGAGGGCAAACATTTTCCCCTGCATTCTCTGGTTCAACCAAACTTTTACATCCTCTTCCATTGTATTTTGAGGCAAATCTACTTTTGTTTGAATTGTGATTTGTCTACAAAGATCATTTCTAAGGTTGGAAAAGGCGGGGGACTCTGAAATAGTGAGCCAAAGAAACAAACCATTGTTAAAGAAATCCCTCACCTTTTTGGCAGTTGAAAAGTCTCTTAATAAGAAGAGTTTTGCCAACAATGCCAATGCGGGAGACAAACTTAACATTTGCATTGATCAACCACATTTAGAGTGTTGCAAAAGATTTCTCTTGTCTGACTGTTATAGACATTTTTGGGCACTGCAACCCCAATCATATATGTCCATAAACCAAGGACTCCTAAGTCCCTAAAAGTGTTGTTCCATCCCCTAAAAGAACAAGGTCAGCTGATTACATCATCTCCCAGAAGTTCTCCATGAAAAACTACTCCAAACTGGTCAAAACTGGACCATCTCACCTGCTCCATGGTCAAAGTGCACTGCATCCCACCTAAATGCACACGGGAGGTGCGATGCATATTGAAAAGCCCTTCTATGGGGTGCGATGGGCGAGAGTGGACAAATGGCAGAGTCAATTTGCGAGGTGGATGATCATGGAATCTTCTAGAAACTTCTCCTGTGACACTTGCCTCTCTACATTCGCTCAAGGATGAGTAAGAGATCATCAATCTCCAAGTGGAATCAAGAACTATCAGAGAGAGGACACTAATCAAATCTCAAAAGTTGACTCACCTCCCTGCAATCATCTATATATGGATCCCTCATCCCAGAGATCCAGAGGCTGGAATTTTGTATCTTGTAAGGAAGTACTGCTAGTTTTTTGGTGTAACATCATAGTGTTGGGTGATCTAAGCTTTTCATGAGGTGAAGAAGGGCTTTCTTGCTGAGAGGGTGACTCTGGGTCAGAACAATTGGTTGTAATCCTCTTTGCTTTTCTTGATATTAATAAAGCTATTCAAGTTTTCGTCCACATTCTTGTATGATTGATGATATATGCATTTGTGTGGTCAATATATATCTGGTCCTATATTGTTTATGATAGTAGATCTCTGTTCTTGGATAGTGTTATGCTTCTTTGATTCCACAGGTGCTCTTTGAAGCGGTAGACGAGGAAGCAAGTGGCAAAGATCTATCAGAAGGGAGAGGAATCAAACAAGGAACCCAGTGCAAGACAGAGGTTGGTCTCCTTTGTTCCCCTCTTATCTACTTCTCATAAAGGAAAACGAAAGTAGTTTTAGTTTGTTTGTTTCTAACATAGCTACCAGTCTTAGTGGGACTAGCAGCTCTGCATAGACACTAGATTTCCCGATAACAAAATGGCGACTCCACTGGGGAACGAATAGATTGTTTGTTTGTCTATATTTGTTTGCTTTATAAACTTACAGATGGAGCTTGAAGTCAAGCCAGCTAGCCTTCGAATTGCATTTTCTATGCAAGTGCAAAGTAGATCAATGCTGCTTCAGTCTATCTCCGGGTTTTGTTTATGAATTGAACAATCAATTTAAAAACTCTCTAATTGCCCTTGTGGTGGCTCTAGTAACCTCCTTAGATCTACCCCTGTGATTTATTTACTGATTATCACTTGCTCGGCCTAAATCCCTGAACTGTGCTACAAACTATGATCAAGAACTGGATCAAAAGTCTCGAACTGTACCATCGCACCCTCTCTTCAAGGATATCAGGATGCATTGCACTTCCCGTGTGCTGTAGGTGGGATGCATACTGGAATCCCTGTGTAACAGGTACGCTGATCAGAAAAGGCTAATTTTGCCTCCAGACTTTGGTTTTTCTTCACTCTTTTCAGCTCTATTCAGGAGTTTTGCTGTCTATAGTCAGTATAACTCTGTTGGAAACCCCCTTCCTTGCCATTATTCCACCTCCATTGTGCAAAGAACTGTAAATGTTTTTATGTATTGTGAGCCATTTTCAGTTCTCTTTTACAAAGAAGTAGCGTAATTGAACTGTCGTTTCTTGATTTAGAAGTGTCGCAAGTGTCGTTTTCAGTCATAGAAGAGAATCTGATTGTTCTTGATAGTCGATTACACTGTTACTCTTGTATTTGATTTGAATTAGTAGTTTTTCAAGTGTCGAAAGCAAGTTTTCAATTCCAAATCGCAAAGTGTCATCATTGTATTCGTTTTGTCTTGAAAAAAAGCTTGTTAGTAATGTCGCTTTGAAAAACAATTCAGATTTGCGCTTAGCTTTCTTTTTATCATTCACACATTAAGAAGGCTGAAAACAAATACATGCATGTGCATTTGCATTTAGACTGTTTGTTGGTTTGATTTAGGACAGTGCATATAGTGTGTGCTCTCTTCTCTATGTTGAAAGAATATCATCTCTCTTTCTTTAGTAGCTAGGATTTTCATTGCAAAAAGAAGATTAAACGATTGTTTATCATCTTAGATTGCATTTTAGGAATTGTGTATCTACATCACGCGGTGAACCTGAAAGGAAAATTTCTTAAACAAGATCAACTGTAAAATAAATTTAATGAATCAAAAAATGCTTTGGAACCTAACGCACAACATTTAGAAGTCTAGGCTAGAGACGTATTCCGGCGTCGTAAAGCCTGGTAACTGTTATTCTCATTGCTGGTTGGGTGATTCCTCCACTTTGAGACGACAAGTGCTAGTACGGACTTGTGCTCCCATGTACCGTCGAGTATATATTGGGAGACCACAATAGGCTATATCCTTTATCCATAGGAAGCCGTGTCTGCCGCCCTATCGATCGCAATGCACTGAACACAACATTCGGGAAGATTGACTGTCGTACCGTAAAAAGTATTTTGCAGTTTTGTGATTGGTTTTGTAATCCCTCTATCTAGATTTCCAGAGTAGTCTCTTTCGTTCCTTTCAGACTCCTTAAAGGAAAAGGTCCATCTGAGCACTTGTCACTTCAAGCTCATTAAAAATCGAAGGCGACTAGAGTCATCTTTTGTTTTTTCTCGACTCTTAAAAATTGAAAAAACAAGTTGTGTCAAAGCGTCTAAAATTTATTTTAATCGAAATAAACATCACCTTTCCTACGTTGGTCTTAGGTTGAGAAAGATGGAGTCCACCAACCAAGGAGTCCCCCTTGGGGGAAATCCTAGTCCTTTCCCCTCTTGGGGAGATGTTGGTGCACCTCATATGGCCACATTGTCGCTTCCAGGATTGACAATCGGCCTGCCCGTATGGCTCTTCTTGACCTATGTCGCTTAGAAAACCGTAATTCCTGAGCAATCTAGTAAGCAACTAGACAATACCAAAGCTGCCCCCAACCTTCTACTTCGTCCGGTTCTCCCTCTCCTCCTTCCTCTTTGCTTGATGAAGCTGGTAAAGCCAAAAATCAAGTGACTAAGAAGGAGAAGAAGGGGAAGGAGAAGAAAGAGAAGAAGAAGAAGGAGCCAAAGGCGAAAAGGGGTAACCAGGCATCATCTAGTGAAAATCCACACACTGCACTGTCAAAGCCTAAATCTCCATGTGTCATTTGCAAAGGAGATCACTATCATCGAGATTGTCCCTACATCCCTCGGATCTTAAGGGATTGGTCTCCTCATTTGCACAATCCGGTGTCAACAACCTCTGATGATCATGTTGAAAGTACACTGTCAACTAGTGAAAGCAAAACGTCGGGACAGAAAAGGAAAAGTAAATTCCCTTGTAAACTGTATGAAGGCAATCACGCCGTCTACCATTGTCCCTTCCTAGATGAGGCTAAAAGAGTTTTGGACGACCGTCCGGTCTCACTGTTACGGCTTCCTCCTGGATATAATAAACTCTTGCCAAATCCATCACTAGTTGAAAATCCGACTGACACGCCATTATGGTCGGTCGAAGTGTCTATCACTGAAGATAAACCATCTGAATCCATACCAGATGAAAGTCAAAAGGTCGAGGTGGCAGTTGACTCGGTCTTGCCTTCAGAAGGTCCATCATCAGATGATACAGTCACCGGAGAGAACAAGAATGACACCATTCAAATTCTCTTCGTAAACACAGACTCCGATGAACATGGGGGCAGTCTACCCATTCCTTTACCGCAGGAAGGAAGTTCGTCAGAGTCATATCCGGCCGTCTATTCGGTCCCACCTCCAAGAAACCTAGTTGTTTCATTCGATTGGAATCTACTAGGCAGACCCCATTTACCGGCTAGTGTACCATTTCGAATCATTGCCCAAATATACAGAATGGTCATGGTCGGTACCATCATAGATGAAGTGGCTTCTATGAGTATCCTTTCCTCAACTGCTTGGAAAGCGATTGGTTCACCATCGCTTTTGCCTGAAATGAGAAATCTAACAGGCTTTGATAAAGGAACCAGTCGACCGTTAGGGATCCTTCCAAGTGTGCCAATAACATTGAGAAGGAAAACCGTTCACATGAATGTAATGGTAGTCCAAGGACCCCTAGATTATAATCTACTCCTTGGGCACGACTATATTTATTGCATGGGAACCATTGTCTCCTCACTCTTTAGAGTAATGTGTTTTCCGCATGAAGGAAGACTGGTCAAGCTCATAGACCAGCTTTGATTCCCCAGCTCACACATAGCAAATAGTCAAATACCATCCCTGAATGGTCTTTTCACACAAGGAATGTCTCATCAATCCCCAGTCCGTCCACCTGATGAGCATGAGTGATTCGGGAGGACATGACTGAAACCCAGGGGGCATGCACCCTGGTCTATTTCGGCAGGAAAACCTTGGGTATAGGGTAGGTTTCCGTGAAGGATATATGACTGGTTTATGAGATTAGACCGGACTAAGATTCCTTCGTCAAAGTTATGTGAGTGGAGGCAGGTTGTGCTACTCACCTTTGTCTATTTCGGTAGACATCGCCGAGGAAGTGTTTTGTCTGCAGTACAGATGGAACAATCTTTGGTAACCTGGAAATTTTTCGCTATACCTGGGGGCATGCAAACCTTTGGCATGCAAGCGAAGAGCGACCATTTATTTTTTAAATTTTTAGGTCTGCTAACCCTTTAAACTCGTAGGATTGGTCATTTCTTAACTTGCATAAAGAAAGGATGCGGGGCAAAGCTTTGTAAGGTGCAAGCTCCAGAAAAAATGGCATCTTAGATGAGACATCCTTATTATATGACTGGATCGAGTAGTTTTTATGTGGAGTTCAAGCTCGTTAAAAGTTAAACATAAATAGTAAGCAAATGTTTCCCCTAGAGTTTAAGCTCATTCATTAAAAAATGAACCAATTTCCGGTAAATAACCATCATGAATGCATTATCATCAGCCTTTGAAGCCTTGGTCGTGTTCTCATCATCACCTCCACTCTGTATTAGCCGATCATTCACCTCTATTTGATTGTTTACCCTTTTTGAGGAACAACTGCAAAGAGTGATCCTGTTAGCCATCCTTGTGACACTGCCGTGATTGGAAAATTCTAAACCTTACCTGGAATTAGCTGCTACCCGAATTTATCACTCGTTCCTCGAAAAACGAGTCTCCTTTAAGCTCTTTTCATCTGACTTGTAAAATATGAAAAGATTGCCAAGTAATTGGCCTCTCTAGCTCGTTAAAATGACCGGAAGTGTTATCCCTCCTTTAGATTTTAATCTTTTTGGACCTGAGGGATTATTACACAAAAAGATCGAGCGCTTGTTTTTTCGGCTCGTTAAAATTACCGAAAATTCATCCCTTATGTATTATTTTATACTTTTTCGGACTTAAGGGATTATATGACGAAAAAGGATTGTTGGAGTTTTCTTTACGTCCCTTTCAGACTCTCTAAAATTGAAAAGGACCGAGTTATCTTTGTCGTTAAACTCGTTAAAACCGAATAGCGACAAACTTGTCCATACAGACGAGAACGAGTTTCACTATCGCTAGGCTCGTTAAAACATAGCGATGGGTTTGCCGGAAGGGAAAATTATAGAACAAGCATATGTTATCCTCCTCAAGCTTGACAAAAGTAAAGAGGTACTGGTCAGCAATGACTAGGGAAAAATTGGGAAGAAAACTTGAAGAAACTTTATTGGTAGCAAGTCGCTCTTGAACATGACACTTTCGCTCCGCATCCGAGTCGGGTTGGGTTGTTCCGTTCATCGGTCATATCACCATTGGTCCATCACACCATCCATATTTGGGGTTAACGCTACCAATCCATCATGTCAGTGTCGCCGATATGTTCAAGAGAAGTCGCTTAGAGAATTCACCTGTGTCTCATCCACTGCAATACATTTACGCTCCATTCTTTCAT
The DNA here is from genome assembly GCA_031772625.1 of Pinus tabuliformis. NCBI lineage: Eukaryota > Viridiplantae > Streptophyta > Pinopsida > Pinales > Pinaceae > Pinus > Pinus tabuliformis. Next base: position 493,150,735 of record CM062812.1, on the reverse strand, counting down.
GACCGCCACCCTGAACCTTATATCATCAGATCGTTTTCACCTCCATTAAAATAATTTGCTCTGTTCCGTGCCGTAGATGTGGGATTCATTAAGGCCCTCCTACGGCGGGTCGCTTCTTGCCAACATCAGCTCATTATCCAAGAAGTCGCCTTAGGGACAACCCTTTCAGTACTTTAAAGCTTGCTTGCCTCAATGGCAAGTTTCTCACTTCCGGCGACAGGTTTACATCAATGGCCTTCGACCAAAAGATTTTGCGTGGTGTTCGACGCCAAGTGCCTTATTCACACCACATGAATTTTACTGTAGTACCTTGAGGGTCATCATCATTATCAGTGATTCCTCTCGCGCCTGTTAACAGCTTACATCATTGGCTGGTAATCAGGCGATGTCTTTCCATGTTTGACTCTAGAACATCTCTCACATGGATCAACTTGTACTTTGAGTGAAGATCGAACGAGATTGAAGACTCCAGATCTAGTTTCATCCATCCGGGTTGTGATATATATTTAGGAAAATAAAGACATCAAATGTACATCATTGCTACATAGATAATCATCCAATCTAAGGGATGATGTCTCTACCAGAATCATCAGTATGCACATAGACGATTGTCTGTCTTATGTACATGAAAATGAATTTATAAAGCTAAGCATTGGAATGCCCGCCTCAGCTAGATCATGAAAATATTATGAAGATAATGTATTGTATTTTATCTTATTACAGGTCGCCTTCTAGCTCGAAAAAACTTTGGATCCTCATGATAAAGCATTTCACCTGACATAAAAAGATTAACAACCTCATGCTTTAGGGGGCAACTGTTATAGACATTTTTGGGCACTACAACCCCAATCATATATGTCCATAAAACAAGGACTCCTAAGTCCCTAAAAGTGTTGTTCCATCCCCTAAAATAACAAGGTCAACTGATTTACATCATCTCCCAGAAGTTCTCCATGAAAAACTACTCAGAACTGGTCAAAACTGGACTATCTCACCTGCTCCATGGTCAAAGTGCGCTGCATCCCACCTAAATGCACACGGGAGGTGCGATGCATACTGAAAAGCTCTTCTATGGGGTGCAATGGGCGAGAGTGGACAAATGGCAGAGTCAATTTGTGAGGTGGATGATCATGGAATCTTCTAGAAACTTCTCCTATGACACTTGCCTCTCTGCATTCGCCCAGGGATGAGTAAGAGATCATCAATCTCCAAGTGGAATCAAGAACTATCAGAGAGAGGACACTAATCAAATCTCAGAAGCTGACTCACCTCCCTGCAATCATCTATATATGGATCCCTCATCCCAGAGATCCAGAGGCTGGAATTTTGTATCTTGTAAGGAAGTGCTGCTGGTTTCTTGGTGTAACATCATAGTGTTGGGTGATCTAAGCTTTTCATGAGGTGAAGAAGGGCTTTCTTGCTGAGAGGGTGATGCTGGGTCAGAACAATTGGTTGTAATCCTCTTTGCTTTTCTTGATATTAATAAAGCTATTCAAGTTTTCCTCCACATTCTTGTATGATTGATGATATATGCATTTGTGTGGTCAATATATATCTGGTCCTATATTGTTTATGATAGTAGATCTCTGTTCTTGGATAGTGTTATGGTGCTTTGATTCCACAGGTGCTCTTTGAAGCTGGGTAGACAAGGAAGTGAGTGGCAGAGATCTATCGGAAGGGAGAGGAATCAAACAAGGAACCCAACGCAAGACAGAGGTTGGTCTCCTTTGTTCCCCTCTTATCTACTTCTCATAAAGGAAAACGAAAGTAGTTTTAGTTTGTTTGTTTCTAAGATAGCTACCAGTGTTAGTGGGACTAGCAGCTCTGCATAGACACTAGATTTCCCGATAACACTGACTATATGGGGTTCCCCGATTAAGAAGTTACCTGTAGCTGGAGCAAGAACTTCAGAGATGGTTGTGGAAGTGTTTCTTGAAGCTTGCGCACTTTCTCTATGCATCTCTATCTACATTTGTTGTTGTAGTTTTACTAAAGGAACTAATTTCAGATGTTTGTCAATGTGTGAAATCAAATTAGTGATCCTTCCGCTAGTTTTATAACGAGAAATTGCATCACACCTTGGTATAATTGAGAAATTTTGCACTATTACTAATTCTTGTTGAAGCGCGTACAAGTTTCTAACCTATGTGTTAATAGCTGAAACATTAATATCACTTGCAGCAGTGAAAGTTCCTCTCCTTTTATTTAATTCTAGATGACGTCGATGGATATCTGTCACCATAGGCTTGATTATGGTAATGCTATGGACTCCAATTCTTTCCTTCTGCTGACTACAATGCCAACATGGTGAAGGATCTAGCTGACTGCCATGTTAATGTCCAAACCAATAAATCTAAATAGGAAACTAGTATCTGACATGATATGATTTTCTGACAGCATTAATATATACAATGTCAAGGTAAGAGAAGCAGTCAAAGAGATGGATGAATGTATATATTTAAAAATATTTCAAGAATAACAATAACTTTTCCTCTCAATTCAATGGTCTCCTCGAGAAATACTCACAATAGCCTTAAAGCCTGTAAGTAAGTAAAGCGATACTGTTTGTTTTAGTAGTGGTACTCCCTGTTTTTCGCAAAAGAATCCTAGGCTCCTTTCAACTATTCAATAATCTCGTTCTTCGCATAATTCTGCTCCTCTCCTGGCAGCTGCAATGACCATTGACCATATGAGATCTTCTCTGACATTAAACAGGTCACTATTCATAGAACAATCTAGTTCTCGTCTGCATTGAAGTTGTCATGTAAGCTCTACTAAAAAACTCCATGATGCACACATTGTTCACCATCGACTTAGATTTTCTTGCAGTGCTCTTCATGGCATCGTGTAGGTTCGCTACTGACACAATCGTATGGGCTAGGGAGGCAACAAAATTGAAATTCAAATTGGAGGAAAACAGAGAATGAGATAGGGACTGAGACTGCGAGCAAAAAAGGAAATAGTGACGGAGTGGGCTCATTGCAGTAAGACTGGCCGATGTCGAAGGACGATCACGAGGTTGAAAAACTAAGTTGAAATCATCGACTAATTACACTACTCCCTTCACAAGCCAATATTGTGAAAAATTCTGTGAATCTAGAATGCTAGGGAGACGTGTAAATAATCACACTGAGCCCCACGTGACTTGTACATGAGATTTCCTTGAGGTCTTATTTTTGTGTTATCTGTCACAGTCTTTAGCATATTTGTATTATTTTTCTTAAAAATCAAACTTATCACTTACTTATAAGTTATACTTTTCAATGAACAAATTCCAAAATGATAAGTTGTCAAGATCGTTGAGTTAAATCTCAACAGTAGTGTTTGCTTCAACGTTCCTGAGCGTTAACGCTACACGGTATATATATTTAGGAATTGATCGAGTCTTGCAGAGGCCACATCCTTCCATAGAACAGAGCAGAGAGTATCTACACCCTTCCTTCCGTAGAAACCAGTAAATATAAGTGGAGCGTGTGCACAGTCCATAGTAGAGGAAAGTTGAAAATTTGAGTGAAAAGATGCATTCTGAAGGTTGTCATGATGAGTCAGAGCCTCAGCTGTGCATTAAAGGGTGTGGATTTTTTGGATCCTTGACAACGGAGAACATGTGTTCAAAGTGTTACAAATACCATCTTCACAAACTTAAATTAAAAGCAACGCCTTCTGAGACCATAAATCTTGAGACTGGAGCCTGTTGGTGCTGGTGCTGATGGGCAAACTGATGCTCATGTGGAGTCCAAACCTGCGTGATGTTGTAGTTGCAGAAAACGCGTTGGATTAAAAGGTCTTCAGTGTTGTTGGGGAATCAGTACATATTGCGGTCAACAATGATATCCGAAGGAACATACATGGGTGCTCATTCGTTTGTTATAAATAAGTTATAATTTAGTTAAATATATATAATTATATGGGGAGTATAGTTCATATAGTTATGGTGTAACATGATGTTATATATATAAAGGTTTTTTAGAATTTTAATTTTAAAGATTAATATTTTATTTTTAAAATTACAATCGTACTATATTTATTATTAAAAAAATATTTTAAATATAAATATAAATATAAATTAATAAAATAAAATAAATTTTCTATTTTATAAATAGAGGTTTACTATAAACAATCATATTAATCATGTTAATCTAAAGCTTCTAATTTACTTACTTATTAGTTATAATTTTGTTATTTTTTGTTTTGAAGTATTTTGGGGTATATTTTTGGTCAAATTTGTTAGAAATTTAATATGGGTTTTAAATAACAAAAAACTTTTAAAAAGTTGAATTTTTTTTTTTACAAAATTCCTAAATAAAAAATTTAAAGCCTAAAATAATTAGAAGAACACTTTTTACTATTTAAAATCAGAAAATATGCATTTAATAAACAAAACATTGCAAGTAAGGAAAAAATTTAAAACCTAAATTATAGTTTTTTTGGTTTTTTTGAAGTGTTTTCTAGGTTGTTTTGAAGAGTATTTTTTTATGGTTTTCTTGGTTGGTTTTGGTATTTCTAAAGTTCTTTTGAAGGTTTTTTTCTTGTTTTTTGTTTTTTGTTTTTTTTTAATATGATTTTTGTATGGTTGTTTTTTTTTTAAATCGATTGGTTTTCATGGTTTTTGTATGTTAGATTGAAGACTTTTGTGATCCATAATTTAGAAAACAGTCTTTTGGATTATTCACATTGTCAGGATTGGGTCGAAGTTTTGAACCAACTAATGTGGTTCATCCTGTGGTTTTTGAATGTTTTTTTTTAATTAACTTATTTAATTTTGCAATACTCTCAGTTGAGCTACCCCCACACTCGCTCGAGCTCTCAAATTTCTTGTGGTTTGTGCTAATGGTGCGCGTAGACTGTGGGTGAGGTGTTTAATGAAAAAAGGGCTAGATCGAGTGTTATAGCTTGATCGAGCCATAATGTTCGACTGAGGATTTGTTTTTAACCCTCAATAGGGCTACATTTTTAGCACCCAAGGAACTCAATTGAGCAGTTAAATGGCTCAATTGAGACATCATTTTTTCCACCTAAATGTGCTCTCTTGCAAAAAAGTGTAACCTGACTCCATGCTTTCAGTGCTATATCTTGAATTAGCTTCAAAGCTCGATCTAGTTTTAAGGCTCAATTGAGATGAGTGAACTTTAACGTGAAGGCTCGATCGAGCTATTCTTTTTAATTCCAAGCCTAGGTTGTATTGGCGAGAAATTTCGAAAACATGGCTCAAACAATGTCCTAGATGACCTTGGGTTACATTGTTTAAGCTCTCAAACCACTTAATCGAGGACTCAAAGATTGCTTTATCGAGCGCTTAAAATGGCTCGATCAAGCTGATGTTTTTCACTTCAAAAGTGTCATCTATTACTAAAAACTGTAACCAAGCTCCATGCACTCACACCCAACTCTTTTCTTCCCCCAAATCCGTCGTTGTTATCATAGACTTTTCTAAAGCTCTTTTGTTCCACCAAATTTTTCATTGTTATCAGGCTTTTTTGAAACTCCCATATCCAAAAGTACTCTATGATTCCTTGAACTCATAACAATCTTGGAATTAAATTGATGGATGAGCAGGGCTACACCAAATTCCTCTAGGAGTTTCCCACCGTCTCCCCAGACATCATCTAAAAAGAGGGAAAACCTTTTCCTTGCATTAAATTTTGATTTGTCTACAAAGATCACTCCTAAGGCTTGCATTAAATAGTAAGCCAAAGAAATAAACCATTGTTAAACAAATCCCTCTTCGTTTGGCAGCTGAAAAGTCTCTTGAGAAGAAGAATTTTTTCAACAACGCTAATGCACGAGACAAACTTAACGTTTGTGTTGATCAACCACATCTCGAGTTAGCAAAAGATTCCTCTTGTCCAACTATAAGGGGTTCCCTGATTAAAAAGTCGCTTGGAGCGAGAACTTCAGAGATGGTTGCAGAAGTGTTGGTTGAAGCTTGGGTGCTTTCTCTACGCATCTCCATCTACCATCTCCATGTACATCTGTTGTTGTAGTTCGACTAAAGGAACTAATTTCGGATGTTTGTCAATTTATAAAATCAAACTAGTGATCCTTGTGCTATTTTGATAATGAGAAATTGCATAAAAACTCGGTAGAATTTGGCAATTTTGCACTATTATTATTTTTGGCTGGAGAAGCCTGTGCAAGTTTCTAACCCTTGTGTTAATAGCTAAAACATTAATATCACTTCTAGCAATGGAAGTTCCTCTCCTTTTATTTAATTCTAGACGACGTCGATGCATGTCTGTCACCATAGCCTTGATTGTGGTAACGATATCTCTTAGAGACTCTGACTCTTTCTTGCAGTTGACTACAATGCCAACATGGTGAAGAATCTAGTTGACTGCCAGGTCAATGCCCAAACCAATAAATCCGAAGAGGAAACTCGGATCTGCCATGATATGATTTTCTGATAGCACTAATATATACAATGTCTCTTATAACACAAGGTAAAATAAGCAGTCAAAGAGACAGCTGAATATATATATTTAAAAATCTTTCAAGAAAGGCAATAACTTTTCCCCTCAATTCAATGGTCTCCTCGAGCAATACTCACAATAGCTCTAAAGCCTATAAGTAAGTAAAGAAATACTCTTTGTTCTAGTAGCGTACTCGCAGATTTATTTGCCAAATAAACCTGGGCTCCTTTCAACTCTTAAATAGTCTCGTTCTTCCCATAATTCTGCTAATTTTCCTGGTAGCTTCAATCATCGCAGCTATGTTTGCTACTCACACAATCGTATGGGTGTGGGGAGGCAACAAAATTGAAATTCAAATGGAGGAAAAATGAGATGGTGACAGAGACTAGGAGAAAAAATGGAAACAAAGATGATCCCACGTCGAAAGAGAGGGGAGGGCTTGAAAGACTAAGTTGAAATCATCGACTAGTTAGACTACTCCCTTCACAAGCCAATATTGTGAAAGAATATATAAATCTAGAATGTCAGGGAGACGTGTGTAAATAATCACGCTAAGCCCCACGTGACTTGTACTTTAACGCATAAAAATTTCCCATCCTTAGAAATTTTCAGTCTCTCTCTGAAGCTCATAGTGTTTAATTAAGGAATGTTATTCCCTGCCAGATGATCAAGGTCTGGGTGTGACGAAGGACCCTTCCAAGAACTTTTACTTTCGTGATGTGTTAGATTGCATTTTTAAAAGAACATAAATGAATACATGTGCATGCTATAAAGAATAGGAACATGTCAATCATCAGCAACATAAAAACATAAGTCGTTGATAACGGAGTTCGTCCAGGAGGGACTACGTCTCCGAACCCTGGTGTCAAGATGGTGTAGGCCACTGCATTAAGTGCTGCCAATAGTGATGATGTACATAGAGGTGATGTCGCTATCATACAAGGAAAATTCCCTCACACAGGAGTGGCTCCAAGAGATGTTCCACTACAGGAACTCTCAGTCAAAAGACTCCTATTAGTATGACACAAAATCATGCATGCTGAGCATCCTGCCAACATGGAATAAAAGGGATCTTAATGCAAACATACATGATGACAACATGAGTATCCCATCAACATATAACAAAGGGATCTCGAAACATAACATGACCAATCATGACAACAAGTACATCACATAGACGATTCCTCATCACATCAAGGAAGGAATCATAAAAACAAGTAATAAATAAGATCCCACGTCAAGCATCAAACAAGGATCTATGTAACACAATCCATAACAAAAGAAGTACATGAACACACTGCATATACCTCACAACCAAGGGCCATCTGAAGAAGTGGATGTCAAACATCTGAAGTTGTTCGTGCCATCGATCTCATAGAATCAATCAAATGGAAATGGCTGCTCGCACATGAATGTTGAAACCTGCATTTCACTTAGAAAAGTGGCTGAAGAATAGAATGAGAAAATGAAAAATCTGAATGCACCATCAAATTTGTGGCGTCGAATAGTGCAAAATTGACTGTAAAAATTTCTGAATTTTGAGAAATTGAGAATTTGGGCCAAGGAATCTTTTAGATTCCTCAAAGATTTTGTGCCATAGGTGGATTGGAAATTTGAAACTCCAAAGACGAATTTGATTTCGCCATTGCGATCCCTGCAAAAAACCATGAAAAATGGCTGTAAACTTGACTATATTCCAACATGGAGAAAATTACCTCCTCGGGAAAATTGTTAGGATCATGGTTCTGCTCCCTGCTTTTGCAGCAGTGATGGTTCCACCTGCATACTGAAAAATAGCCAAAAAATGCAGAACTCTGATGGAGACACAGACAACGCCATTGCTTTCGTGGTGTCGAAAAGTGTTGAAACCATATAAAATTTGTCAAAATTTGTCAAAGTGAAATTTCAGCGCTCCTGCAAAATTTTGCCTCGAACGACGTGTACTATCTTCCTCTGCCTCAAAATTCGTGCTCACTCCTGGTTCCTCCATTTGTCCCCTGCACTGAGAAAACTGGACTTATATAAGCTTTCATTGGCGGAGTAAACAAGAAATTCGTTTTGGCATAGTGGTAAAATGAGAAAATGGTTAAGGAGGGGTCGGGGGATCAAATTCCGCCCCTCCCTATTTTTATTACATTTTTATTTGGTTTTAAAATAAAATGAATTTTGAATGGGGGTTGGCTCTGCATTGGGCGACCCACCCCCATAACTCCACATCCATCTATGTTGTTGACCGTGGCAGATATATTAATGGGTGATACGGTTTGGTGTTAATGACATGCATTAATGGTGGTTCTATCATATGGGGCCGGCCACGTGGGCCGGGTGGGTTCGACCACCGTGGCACCCTTACCCAATCTTCCCATGTCATTTTGGAGTGTTAATTCTCTTGGGGGTGTGGATCGGGTCCACCAGAGGTGGCCCGTGCCCACCACATATTACTATATATAGTTATGTGTATGGTGGAGGGCTCGGCGGGGTGATGGCCGCCGAGCCATATTTAGTAATTTTTGTTATGTGGTTCTGGGGCGGCGGGGTCATGGCTGCCGCCCCCTTTTTTTTAATATATTTATGTTACATGGGATATGAGGGCTGGCGAGGGTAGTGGCCCGCCACCACATTTTTTTGTTTGTAATTTTTATTTAAAATAAAGGGAGATTTTCAAATCTTTAGGAAATAAGGGATATTGGGAAAATTAATGAGGCTGCAATTTCGAGTGATTTCGAGAGCTAGGTTTCATGCCTCGGGATCGGCCAAATTGTAGGACACTTAAACCTGGCCCACAACCCAACTTTGACCAAAAATTTGACTGGCTCGTTCTCCCTCATACGAGCTCGGATTGACGAACAGTTCACACCTCCCCGATCAGGATAACGGGATCTACGCTTTGGTCCTAGGTCGAAGTCATTCTAAGCACTTTGATTTTCGAGCATTCATAAGCCCTCTTTATCTTGTGTGTCTTTAGAGTCACCTTGATCACCAAAAGACACAATATATACCTACCTCGTAAGAAGAACAACAAAAATTATCGTTTGATAGAAACGTGCTAACAACTGCGAATTTTAAACCAATGCAACTTATTTTCATAAAAGGCAACATCGCAATTATAAAGGTAACCGTCTAGAAAATATAAGGTAGAGAAATTATGGTGAATATTCATATTATTTCCCTGAATTTTCAACTTCTCTAAATTTATTAAGTTTTATTTTTCTTTTAATTTTTACACGTGTAAAAAATATCCAATTCCTATCAATTTTGAAGAAGATTATTTATTAGTGATATGTAAAAAAATATTTATGTATTTTTTATTATAAAATTAAAAGCGATAAGTGAAAAAAAAAAAAATTATTTAATTTATAAAATTTAAGATTGAAATTCTTACAAAAGAAAAGATTGAATTAAAAAAAATCAACTAGAAAGTGAAACATATATTACAAGAAGATTTGAAAAAAAAAATATAAAAATAGTTAAAAAAAAAAATTAACATAAAAATATGTTATTATATGTTTGTTAGGAGATAAGAGTGGTGGTTAGAGTTTCTGCAGTTCTCTAATTTATGGTCCAAGAAGCTTCCCCTTAATATTTTTGTGGAAAAATTGTCTTTAGTGTTGAATTTTTTTAGAACAAGGTTTGGTATCTAGATTTAATGGAATTTAGTCGTGATTCTCCAATCTCCACAAATGTATATCTAAAATGTGGAAATACATATTTACCCTTTAGCTCAAGGTTTTTTGTTGTAATTTTCAATAATATTGAGGATAAGCAGAATATTTTTGAATTTGAGCCTTGGTTTTGAGGTGGTGCTAACCCTTTTATGCAACCTTGGTCTCCCACATTTGATCTAGTAATGACATCGATCTCAATGACTCCTATTTGGGTAAGGTATCTAAAACTCCCAAATTTATCTTCCATTGCTAATGCATTAAGGAAGTTGTATTGCTTCAGTCTAGAACCATTTTTTTTATAAAACCACTTATGCTCAAATATGCTTTAAGATGGATTTCAAATAGGGTTTTCCTACTCTCTCAAGGACTTAATATTATATTTGGGATCAGAAATGGATTACGAAAAATGTATCATTTCAATGTAGAGTGTGCTATGAAATAGGGCATGTAATAAAAAATTTCCCAAAGCGTTTGCAAAATAACAAAGTCTAGAAACATAACCAAAGGTCCATATAGTAGGAAGGAGCTCAAACCAAGTATTACATGGTATATAAAAAAGAAAAGACATAGGAAAGAAAGAAGCAAAAGAAAAACATGAAGAAGTTATTCTTAAATAAGATTCATCTAAGAAAATATAAACCACTGATGAAGAAGTGCACAAAGAGCCACGACAGTGGGAGCGCAACAAACCCCAATGAAAGGTATATCTCCCTATGAATCCCCAAGAAAAAAAGTTGAAAAAGCAACTTCTTGGTTAGAATGAGTAGATAAGGAAGAAACTTAAGGTATCAAGGATCATTTACCAAAAAGTGATCCATTGGATGCAACAAAAAATATTGTTGGGATTGAAGTAGAGAAGAAGGATCATATACCAAAAAGCGATCCATCGGATGTGTTAGCACTCCAAAATTTCTCTAGAGTTATTATGAAAGAAATGATAGAGGTAACCACAAACCTGCTTTGGAGATTAGGATCTAACATTCCTAATTCTCAGAGTGGGCTCTCTCTTTATGATTTAACTTTTTTTAGTTATTTGATTTTAGGCTAGTTATGATTGTACTTGGGTTTTGATTTGGATTTGGTGGTGGAAGCACTGACTTAAATGGATAGAGGGATGTCTTTTACCATTGGGCTATGGGGTCAAGTGTCAAGCAAACAGGACTGGATCAAGTTCTAAAAATAATGTCTGTATGGCAGGTAGTTGAGTAATTTCAGATCTTAAGGCTGGATGGTGATGTTTGATTTCAATCGGATCCAAGGAGCAATTAAGGGTTCCTTAGACTGGATTATGAAGGAAGTGAAAGAGGTCAACCGGGATGGGAGAGCAATTAAGAATTCTCAGATCTGGATATCAGAAGAAAACATTAAAATGATTAACTATTCAAGACAGAGTGTACTTAAACAAATTCTGTAATATAATTCCAGTTAATTCATTCAATTTATATAACATGCAAGTTTGTGAAATACATAAGAAAATAACAACTTGACAAGAGAAAAGACTTCACTGAAGTAGCACAACACACAAATCCTGTAATGCAATCTCTTTATTACCCAGTCCATTTTGCTGACTTGAAAAATTAGTACAATAATCCTCAGGTTTCAGATTAATAAAACTATAGAAATGTCTAGCAATCCACCCTCAATACTTCGAATTATGAATTATTTATACAAAAATAGTTTACAAAATATCCCAAACTGTCTTGGGAATTAATTTAGGAAAAAGAAATATCCTCATGCAAGAATATAGAGACAGATATTCCACTGCTATATGATGTCCCTGTTTATTTGGTTGTGCTGTCTTTATGCTTTGATCTTTTGTTGTTTATTCTTTGCCTTGCTGTTGGTTTTCACGCTGACTGTTCTTTTTGCTTTGCCCTTTTAACTGATACACTTTCACTTGATATTCTTTCATCTGGCTGATCTGTCACTTTTCTTTCACTGTGTTGTTTTCACTTTTACTGTGCATTTTTACAGTAGGTAATTTAACTTTTCCCATGTGTCTGCATCTGGTAATTGAATATTTACCATCCTCCTGTAGATTTCATCTGCTTCTGTGTACTTGGAAAAAGTGGGTCTGTTCACAAAAAGGTGTTTTACCTCATGCTGGAGGTAGAATAGGTTCTCAAAAGTTTGGTACAAAACCTTTCCTGTAGGCATCCCATTCATAGAGGAATTATTCACTTGATCTCTTGCCACCTCTCTGATTCTTCTGTTGTAGTCTTCCTGTGGCATCACTTTGTAATTAATCACCAAGGTGTTTGGAAAACCTTTCTGCCTTAGAGAATCAAACTTAACCATGAACATGTCTATAGCCAGCTGCATGGTTTGGCATTTGTCTTCAAGGTTCATCATTAAATTCCTCTTGGTGAGCACCTTTTTCACCTCTAGTATGGTTCCAATCCTATCAGGTATGTCCAGCTCCTGCAACTCATATTTGTTTTTAGAGTTAAGGAAATGGATTATTCTAGTGGCTTTTTCTGGCATGTTTCCCAGTTCAGTCTTAATTCTCTGAATTTCTTCTGCAGCCTCTTTGACTAAATCATTTTGTTCAAATATGACTTGAATGGATGGCCAAATATCATTGACAAAGTCAATGATATTGGCCCATCACTGTTCTTTAGCTTAGCCAAGTGGCTCCTTTAATGTCAATTATTTTTCCAAGCTCTTCATTCTTTCAGTCAACCTGGTTGACTTCTGAACTTCATCCTTGTGCAAAATTTGTGCAAGTTTATTCTCATTCTCTAGACTTGTTATGTTTTCTTTAAGTTTATTTATCTTCGTGGTCTAAATGGACATGTCCTCCATTGCTTTGACCAATTTTCTTGCCTCATCACTTGGGTGAGCTACTGCTCTTGTTGAACTTGTTGCTGATGTAGATGTTGTTGCAGCTGGAAGTGCTGTAGCCAGTGAAGCTGTAGGAGCCAATGAAGCTGCCAAGGTTGATGGAACTCCTGTAGTGACTGTTGGAATGGTAATGGCAGTGGCTATCTATAGGTTGGCTTGTTTTAACTGTATCAAACTGTCCAATTCCTTCTCCATTTCCTTTAACTGATCATTTAATTGGAGGATGAGGTCCATCATCTCCTCTTGTTGGGTCTAGATTTTAAGGACCTCCTTGGCCTGTGGATGCTCTGAATGAGGAAGCTTTAGTTTCTCTTTAAAGCAGCAATATCCTCATTCTTCTTTTTTATTAATTTCTCTGCAGCTTTGACATCATTGGGATTATACCCAAGCTCAATGACCAAGTCTTCCAATGACTTGATTCTGTTGTCCTCGGCCTGTGAGGAGGCCTTTTCTAGCTCGTACTGTGTTGTGATATTATCTAGTGAGCCTTGGAGTTTGTGCACAGTCATAGCTTTATTTTTCATGGTGGAATAGATCATCTCACGTGCCTGTTTTTGAAACTCAATTTGGTCAATAGGGTGAACATCCCTAGCCAAAACTTCAAATTCAATTTTCCTGTAGTCAGCTGATGATTTGGGCTGTTGGAATGTAGGTTGCATGAATGTCATTTGCATCTTCCCAGTCTTAATGTCAAAGGCTAACATTAACCTATTTTGATTGGCATGTGCTTGCTTGAAGTACTAGGCATAAGTCTCAGCCTTTAATGCCTCATTCCTCAATTTAATTTCCTTATACTTTTCTTTAATATCTTTCTCTTTATCCACAGGCTTGCTGGATGAAGAGACTTCAATGCTGAGCTGTTTCTCAATAAGTTGGGTGTTTGAGGTAGAAGGCTGGTGTGTTTCTTCTAAAGCTACTAGGCCTTTATTCCTTCCAACCATTGCTTCAGTGTCAGTGATTTCCATTGTGTCTTGAAATGGTGTCTTTTTGTTCAGTTAGAGGATTAAGCTTGGGCCTTTTCCTATAACTAATATCAAATTGGTCATTTGTGGTTTCCATGGCTGAACTTGAACCTTCTTCCCTAGTTCTTTTTGCATTTTTGTCTTCATTGGCTGGAGTTTGTAAAAGAGGAGGGATATTCATTGGTTCTTCTAGGGATGGAACCTACAGAAAGGAACTAGTATCAATCTTCTTTTCCACATCTATTAATGTATTCTCCACAACTACTACAGTACTATCCATATCTATCAAAATGTTTTCCAACCATTCTGATTGGTTGGCAAATCTCTCAATGTCTGGCCTAGGATGATGTATGAAAGGACCTAATTTGACTTTGAGCCTTAGTTTATTTATGACTCCATGAGGGTCATATTGCCACATAAATCAGTTCTTGAAATTCATCTACTGCAAAATTTTATCTGCCTTTGGTCCAGCTTCCCTATTATTACAAATAAAGGGGCCCAATTGGCTTTTCATTTTGAATTGGGTCTTCTTCCTAGCTGATTGGAAATTGACTTCATCAAAGTTTATAATCTGCCTAAAGTAATATAATGCAAATATCCTTATGGGGAGGTATTTGGGCAGTTTGTAGGGAGCTATTTGGCATCCATTTATCCTTATCTCTCTGTGGTCCTGGTTTAAATACCAGTCTCCCACTCTACTGTTCTTTGCCAACTGTAAAACTCTTTTAATCTTCTGACTGATTCTGGGCTGATAGCTACAGGTTAGCATGTTCATTACTGGGTGGAAAAATGAATCAATGAAGTCTTTATAGGAAAAAACAGTGGAGTATTTTTGGATCAATGGTGTCCAATAGATGACTTATCTTGGATTGCCTTTGGTGTCTAACTTTTGAATGCTGATTGGAAACTTGTCTAACTGATAATATAAGAACATGTGAAACAAAACTTAAGAGTATTTGAAGACTCTCTCATTTTGTAGTATGATTAATTATTAATGAATTCTGTCTGCTATGAACTGAGCATAGTTATAAATTTTAGCAGTAGACTTACCTGGGAAAAATATGGAAATGAAAGCAAGGACAACCTCATCCACATGTTCATATATGGTGTACCCTAGAATGCAAGAGATCATGGTTATAATTTGTCTGCCTCTCTTAGAAAAAATGGTGGCAGCATATGAAGGACTATCTGTTGGAGTATGAGACTCCTCTATGATGAATGTTTGAAAAATTTGAGCCTTCTTGGGAAGGTCTAGCTTGATTTAGAGTTCAAGTAATCCTTCAATGGAGGGTGGGGTCTCATTGGGGCCTAGCTGGATTTGTAGCATTTAATTAATTGATTTTGTAGTAATGGTGAATAAAACTTGTTGGTCAAGGGTGACTACGGCTCTTTGACTGGGAATGTAGCAAGCTAGGCAGAAGTGGATGATTTCTGGGAATGGGTGTACTTCTGGAAACAAGTACTTGGGAAAATTGGACTGCCATAGGTGAATGTCATCATTCTGGTTCTAAAAATTGTCTTTACACCAGCAATGGAGTTTTAGTAGGTAGGCAAGGGAAGCAGTGTCCTTGATTTGAAATTCTTTGTCAGCTAATGCAAGGTGGTCAATATCCAAGTGAGGGGTTTGTAGGGGTCTTACATCCAGAGAAGTTTGGGAATCCATAATTGGATTAATTCAACTGAATTAGTCTTTTTGTGGCTTTGGGAGTGAGGTCAGAAACTCTAGAACAATGGGGAGGGTAATAATTGTCTATAAAAAAGGGGTTTGGGTGCACAGTAGGCTTATCTTCAGTTTAGGAATGTTTTTAAATTAATTTAATTAATTAACCATTCAATAATTACTGTGCATTTTTCAAATTCACAGGGTCGTTCTGGTTTTTCCAAGAATACCTGGAAATTGGCGATTTGGTGCGCAAACGGGTTTCTGTGGTAGCTGCAGAGGGTACTGAGGCTTCAACTGGTTGTTTTGCTGCTTCAGTTTGGTCTCTGCACCATCTTTATGTGGAAAAAGGTGGCGAAATTGGTCGCTCAGAGGTTCAGGGTGTCAGAATTAGCCAAGCAGAGGTTTATAGCAAAAACAAGCGAAAAAAGTAAAATGGGGCATTTTCGGCCTTTTAACCGATAACGGTTACATTTTGGTGCGAGTATTATTGAATGAACAGTGGAAAGTTTTGCCTTTAGGCGGGGAGGTGGTTTTGTGTGACATACACCGGTTTTGGATGGCGAGCGATATTTTTTGCGAGCACACGATATAACCTTGTGCCGCCATGTAGCAGAACAGTGCCCAACCAAAACCGCGAATCTCGCATGCTCTCAGGCCATTAATAGTTGAACGATGAATCTACGTGATATGGCTGTGCATCATTGGATCTGGGGGTGGGATATCAGAGAGATACCGCGTAGTTGAGTTACACGGACGAAGTCGGGAAAGTGGTTAGCGGGGCCCGAGGTTTAATTACAAAGAATTGTAATTAATGAACAAAAAATGTTTGGATTTATAATATAAGCCAATGGTTAAAAAATGTGGGACCATAGGTTATATGGCAGGGTATTTTAACTACACCAAGGGTTGGTGGGTTAAAAAAGGTGTCAGGAAATTATGACGTGGGGGATTTATAAAGCGAGACTTTAGGAAAAACTTAGGATAAAGTGTTTTTGTGGGTTTTTAAGGGGAAAAGGGAAATTAATAAGGGGGAAGGTGATAGTTGTAATGGGGAATAGGTTACACACTAGGGAGAAGGGTTTTGGGAAGGGGGAATGATGTTTTGAAGGGTAATATCTAGGGGAATGTGTGAAACCAAGGGGTAAAGGTCAAGATCAAGGGGAAAGGTATTTATAAGTAATGAAGGGATACTGGGGGAAATTAGCAAATAAATATGTGGGGGTGTAGTGAAATGAGGGGAAATTAGTAAACAAGCTTTGGTGAATATCCTTTCTTTGTCACAATTCCTCCTGCACATGAAACATAGGATTAAGTATGATGAATGTGCTTTTGACTTAGCAACCATGTGCATTTGCAACATTTCTTCTACCTACCCTTTATTTACCCTAGCATTTTCTCTTCATTTATTAGGTGCATTTGAGCTTGCTGACCCTTCATTTATTTTTATTTTGATAACCAAACTATCTAATTCTAACCTTATAACTTCCAGTGGCTCACATTAAGCTGATGAGCTCATTCTTATTCTCTGCCTAACTACTGATTTGCCAAGGTTAAACAGTTTGGCTGGATCTTTATTCTCTAACTATCAACATGAAATTTAAAGCATGAATGAGTCAATATTAAGCTATTTGACCATCATGGATTGTGGCATTTTTGACAAGCTGCACACAATCTTATTTTAGAAAGTAAAGCAAAAGGAGTGGCATTTGAATTTGCACACTTTCATTATCTATTTTATCACTTTTTAGGGTTCATGTTTTTTACTTTTTTGATCCTTTTTCTTTCTTTTTGTCCTTTGATTATTCTTTTAGGACATACCCTCTTTACATTTTTTAATTTTTAATATGGAAAACATTTTGTAGAAAGCAAAAGTATGTACACTATTACAAGACTAACCATGGTCAATTCAAAATTATGAATCCTATTATTATAGGACCCTAACAGTGGCTTCACATGGGGATGGCATTTTCTAGTGAAATTTCAAG
The DNA here is from genome assembly GCA_031772625.1 of Pinus tabuliformis. Taxonomy (NCBI): domain Eukaryota; kingdom Viridiplantae; phylum Streptophyta; class Pinopsida; order Pinales; family Pinaceae; genus Pinus; species Pinus tabuliformis. The sequence continues at coordinate 493,133,206 of CM062812.1, read as the reverse complement.
AACTTTAAGATCAGTAGCCTCCGAAACTTTGATAGTGGCTAGCTTGTAACTGCTCCTCCATGATCTGCTTTATTCATACTTATGATGGTGGACCGTTCAAAGCTTAGGATCTTCTCTTCGGGCTTTAACCTCAAAAGATTACCATCGAATCCAATCTAAACTCTGCAATGTTATATACAATGAGCAAAGTAAAATGAACTACTGTTAATCTGTGGATAAGTGATGCTTCAACATTCTACCATTTACTAGTCCTCCTGGTAGATCTGTTCCATCTAACTATCTTAGGAAAAATGCATTGTTACCTTTGTAACCATAAATGATGTAAGGGCCTTGCCATACGAAATCAAATGAACCATGTTTACCCTTCTCTTTTCTTCTAGAATCCCATTTGAGAACTTGATCACCTATGTAAAAATCATTAGCTTTGGTCTTTTTGTTAAGAATATTTTTTATTTTATCCTAAATCACTTGTGATTCGACATAGACTTCTTCTCTGATTTGCTACAAGTGTATTGTTTGATTTATCCTTCTTTGGATATCATTTAGTTCTACTTGCAATTCTTGGATTATTTTCATCACTGGTACTCCTAAAGAGGATGGAAAAAAAACATCCATTCCATATACTAGCTGATAAGGAGATGTACCAATGGACTTTTTGGTAGTTAGTATGTCTGCCCATAAGGAATTTACCAATTTTTTGTTACATGTCTTATTGTTTTCTTCTAACAATTTCTTGATGATATTGACAAGGCTTTTGTTTTAGGATTCTGCAATTACATTACCTTGAGGATATTAGGCAGTGGAATGGCAAAGGGTAATGTGATATCTGTTACAAAAGTCAACCATTTTCTTGGATTTGAAAGCAAATGCATTATCAGTAATGAGATTTTGGGGGAATCCAAATCTAGAAAGGATGTTGTTCACAAGGAATGAATTGATGACAAAGTCTTTGGCTTGTCTAGAAGGGATGGCTTCTATCCATTTAGTAAAGTAATCAGTGGCTATCAAAATCCATTTACGCTGGGCTGAGGAGGATGGGTTAATTTCCCCAATGAAGTCTAAACCCCATTGTTGAAATGGCACTTCTATGGATATGGGTTTGAGAGGTAAAGGTAAGAGCTTCCTTTTGCCCTCAAATATTTGTCACTTGTGATAGGAGGTTACATATTATTGACATCTGCAAAAAGGGTGGGCGAGTAAAAACTTGCCATTAAAATCTTATCAACAGTTGTTTTCCAATATAGGTGCCCTCCACAATCTCCTGCATGAAATTCGTGCATAACTTTGTTAGCCTCATCTTTTAATAAGCAATTCAATAAAATGCCACCATTATCTTTCCAAAATAAAGCATTGTTTATGATACAATATTTCATTGATTTCATTTTTAAAAATCCAGATTTAGTTCTAGATAAACCATGAGGAGCTTGTAAATTTAGTAAAACAAATATGATATCTACATACCAAGGTGAATTTGTGAAAGCTTCACTAATCTATGGAGTTGTCATATCTTCCTGATCATCTAGGGCACCAATGAAATTTATATCTAAGGCTTGACAGTTTGATTCAACCATGAGTTTAGCTAAACCTTGGCCTTTGATAAGTTTTGTAGCCTTTATTTCCATGTCATATTCCAAGATAGTGGCAATCCATTTGCCTCTCTTTTCTTCAGGCCCATTTTGTGTCAAAATTTCCTTTACTACTGAATTTGGAACATAAGCAATTATGTGTGAGTAAAATATGTACACTCTGAAATATTTAATAGCTTTTACTAAAGAAAGTGCTTGTTTTTCCATTATGTTGTACTTTAGTGTAGCATCTCTCAAATATTTGCTGAAAAATGCAATAGGCTGCTCATATCCTTGATCATTTTTTCGCAACAAGTCTATTGCAATAGTATGTTCTGAAGCAAAAGAAAAAATTATAAAATCCTTTTTGAAATCAAGACTTATGAGGACTGGTGTTTTAGTAAGGACTTCTTTGATTGCCTCAAAAGACTGTTTAGATTCTACTTTCCACTTAAGTGCTGAATATTTCTTTAATATGTTACTTCATTCTCTGATTAATTCTGCTAAATTAGAAATGAATCTCCTAAGAAAATTTATTTTTCCTAAAAATGATTGTAATTCTTTGATGTTTCTAGTATGAGTGATGTTTAGGACTGCCTCTATTCTAGCTGGATCTATTTTGATTCCATCTTTTGATATTATGTGTACCAAGAGTTTACCTTCTTCTAAACCAAAGAGTGTCTTTTTTGGATTCAAGGAAATGCCAAATTTCTTACATTTAATAAAAAATCTTCTTAAGTGATCTAGATGTTCACTATCTGATTTTGAAAACATTGTGATGTCATCTTGGTAAACCACTAGAAAGTCATGGATTTCCTTTGCAAAAGATATATCCATTGCTCTTTGGAAGGTAGCTCCTACATTCATTAGTTCAAAAGGCATCTTTAAATACATAAAGTACCCCAGGGAGTGGTAAATGCAGTCTTTGCTTGATCCTTTGGTTGAACTAATATTTGGTTGTATCTAGAGAATCCATCAAGTAATGAAATTCTGGATGAGCCTACTACCCTTTGGAGAATGTGGTCTATTTTAAGGAGAGGGTAGTTATCTTTTAATGACACTTTGTTCAAGTTCTTGAAATCAACACAAAGTCTGATTTCTCCTGTTTTCTTTCTAGTAGTGACCAAATTAGAGACCTGGTCTGAATATATAATTGGTGCTATGTTTTGTGCATCATACATCCTTTTTACTTCTTTTTCAATTAATGGCATAAGAACTGGATTAATTCTCCTAAGCTTTTGTTTAAAGGGTTTCTGATCTTCTTTGATGGGTATCTTATGTTGAATAATGCTGGTATCATAAGACTTAAGGTCTTCATAACTCCAGGCAAAGACATCTTGAAACTCTTTGAACAAACTAATGTATTTCAGTTTTTCATCTGGAGGTAATGGTTTGGATATTTTGATAAGCTTGGGTTTTTCTTCTATTCCTATGTTACATTCTTCTATATCTGCTCTTAAAGGTTCCATTTTTGGTTTCCTAGCTACATCATTTACATCAAACAAAACTTCTAATGGGACTAATCCCTTGGGAAAAAAGTTATTTTTAAGGTTTAAAATTTCAAGATCATCATTCATTATTTCTTCTATTTCTATTTTTTCTAAGTTATCTACTTCTACTTTAGTGAATTTAGTGGGTTTATTTACATCTAAAGCATTTATATCTATCTCACTATTTATGACGTTATCTACTGTACAATCAGTATCTATGTTATAGTTTTGAAACTCTCCTTTAACATTCATGAAATCATAGATTTGAGAATCTTGTGAGAAAATCTGCCAATATTTCAAATTGTCAGGTATGACAGGTCTGTGTCTTACTTCTGTTATGTACTGGTGATTGGGCTAAAAAGGTAATTTGCAGGTACTAGCAAAAGAGGCCAAACTGTGAGCTTGCATGTTCTGTTTTCTAGGAATGGCAACAAAATCAGTTTCAAGAAGGTCCTTAATCAAATCTAGGACAGTCTATTTGTATTGGCAAAGTCTGTGATTATTTACAGATTATTCTCCTTTAATTTGTTTTATGATCAATTATGAGTCTCCCATGATAGAAACTCTCTTGGCCCAAAGTTTTCTTACAATTTGCAGTCCTAGCATTAAAGCCTCATACTCTACCATGTTTTTTGTACATTTAAAGTTTAATCTAAAGGCATGACCTTAAGAATGATTATTCTCCATGTTATGTATCCAAACTCCTGCACCTGCTCTTATTCTATTTACAGAGCCATAAAAATCTAAATTCCATAGAGACTCATGAAATATGTTTTCACTATCAGGTGATTTGTATTTTTCTTCTACATCTTTGATTTCATTTTTGTCATTGTCTGAATTATAGAAGATAAAAGAGTCCATATCAGAATGCATGGAGTAGAAAGAGAAATTTTGTGGTTTTTCTACACTACTTACCATGTATTTCATCAAGGTTTCTCTGTAAAATTTTCTTTGCTAACCAAACACAGATATGGTGGCATATGACATGTCCAATTGTAGAAAACCCTGTAATTTTTCTCCCCATGAGTGAGATAATAGCATTCCATACTTGGGTGGGATATCAACAACTACTATGTCCATCACAATACTCTTTGCTGGGCACTGGACTAGAGTCACACACAAATCTTTAATCAGGCCAAGCCATTTGACTTGGCTGGAATCAAAAGAAAATAGGTCCTTGTAGGGTCTGGTAATATCTAAGTTTAATCTCTCCATGATTTCTTTTGGCATTAAGTTATGGGATGCCCCTGAATCTAGCATAACGTTATGTAAGATTTTATCATGAACATTCAAGCTAATGTAGAATGGAGGGATACCCCTTTGCTGATGTGTGCCATTTACTTCTGGGCCAAACAATAATTTAAGTTGATCATCACTAAGGTTTACAACATCTTCTCCTTCACCTATGTTTAGTGTTTGAATGATTTGTGCTTTATATGATTCATTTTTCACTAACTCTGTCAAAGGAACTGATATTTTCAATTTGGCTATCTCAGTCTTAATGTTGAATGGAAATTGAGTTTTGCCTGATTGTGTGAGATCTTCCTGAGCAATTGTGGTTTTTGTAGTTTTATCTTCTTTATCAGCAGTTGGCAATTTAGTTTTTGTACCAGCAGTTTTGTTTTGAATTCTCTTAATTGGAATGGTTTGAGTAACAATTTCAGTTTGAGTTTCAGTTGAAGTTATATCTAGAATTTTTGGGTTGGAAGGCTCTTGAGTTCCTCTAGGGATAATTTGTAGAACTTTAGTCACAGGAGCTTCTGTTATTTTTTTTAGTTTGGGTTTGGACTGATTTCTTAGTGGGAAATTCATTATTTCTTTTGCTTCTGAGGCTATATTGTTTGTGGACTTCGTAAATAGAAAATTCATAGCCTTATTTGTAGTTGAAGGACTCCCTAGATTATAATTTCAATTGTTTTAATATGTACATTTCCTGTTCTTCCAGAGTAAGAAAAACAACATCTTCATTTTTTATCCCTAATATATTTATTTGGGTATCCTCCTCTTCTTCATGGTTTTGTGCACCCTCAGCATAGTTCTCCTATAAATGAGGTCTAATCTATTGATCTGGTATAAAAACTTTTCTGGTGTTAGGATTATTTCTAAAGTTGGGGTTTCTTATTGGGGGTGGTTGTTGATTTTCCAATTGATTTTTTCTTTCCATGTTTTCTAATCTATCCATTATCCTTTCTACATTTTTGGCTAGAATATCTATTTTACCATCTAAAGTGGAGGTTTTTTCTTTAATGACAAATGTTTTCTCATTTCTCATCCTAGCTTTCTTAGCTAATAAATTTGCTTATACACTAACAACATTACTTTGCATGTGTTCCAATTTTTCAGGGTTTCTTTCCCTTAACTAGTATGACATATTAGTGTCAAAACCATCAAGGAATTTGATCAATGCTAGGTATGGTGGAGGTATAATATTAGCAGGGATTTCATTGTAGATGCTATTGAACCTAGTAAAATAATCCTGAACTGATTCATTAGGATCTCTTCTAATGTTAACATATTAAGATAATATTTGCAGAGGGTTCTTATTTCTCTCCCATCTATTAATAAACAATCTATGAAAAGCAGCTAAATCGGCAATATGATTAGCAGGTAAACCTTTGAACCATTTCTTAACATCCCCTGTTAATGTTTGGGCAAACAACCTCATTTGCACATCAGACTCATCAATCTCATGTAACTCAAAGTAATCAATCATTTTATTCACATGTTGTTGGGAAGTATACTGACCAGTAGCATCAAACAAAAAGATTTTACTTTGGTAGTCTTGGGGCATGCCATGTAGTTGAGCTGGTAAGACCAAAGGTGCATATCTGTCTACCATGGCTGAGGTTCTAGTTTGGCTAGGAGGTAAAGTAGTGGTGCTTGGAGAAGAACTTGAGATGGTTGTGGATGAACTAGATGAGCTTGAGTTGTTTGGTTGAAGAGGAAGTTGAGGAATAACTGGTTTAGGGGAATCAAGTGTGGTGGATATTATAGGTGAGGTGGTAGTAAATGAAACTGTATTTACAATTTTTGAAGACTCTGTAGAAAGTTCAGAGGTAGCAGCAGTCAAGGCAGCTAATTCAACTGATTGTTGAAGATAAGCATCATCTATATGGCTTATCAAGGTTGAGGTTAAAGCTTCTAGTTTATCAAAAGTATCCAAAACAAGTTGATCTAAATCTAGATGTATAGGCACCTTTTTTGACTCAATGAATTGAATAAAACTAGGGTCTATTACAGTTTCATGAATTGAATTTTCTGATTTGGTTCTAAACAATGAAAGCTCAAATGACAGATCAAACTGAATATCCTCTAAACTTGATAATTCCTTGGGGAGTGAATTTGCTTTAACTAATTGGCTACTACTTGCTTGAGTTTCTACCTTTTTTGGTTTTCTTAAAATTCTGTCAAGGTCATCAACTATTGTAGCAGGGTTTGGATCTAGATTTGCCCTGGTGTAGTGTGTCCTTTTGGGAGCCATAATTTTAATTTTTAATTGTTTAATGAAAGTTTTTCAACAACTCTAAAATGACCTTAAGGGGCAACAGATAAGATTTAAAATTTCCTTAAAGTTTTATTACACTGAGGACTATATCGAGTATGCTCGCCAATATGTGATCACTCTAAAATTTCTCTAGAGTTATTATGAAAGAAATGATAGAGGTAACCACAAACCTACTTTGGAGATCAGGATCTAGCATTCCTAATGCTCAGAGAGGGCTCTCTCTTTATGATTTAAATTTGTTTTAGTTATTTGATTTTAGGCTAGTTATGATGGGACTTGGGTTTTTATTTGGATTTGGTGGTGGAATCACTAACTTAAATGGATAGAGGGATTTCTTTTACCATTGGGCTATGGGGTCAAGTGTCAAGTAAACAAGACTAGATAAAGTTCTTAAAATAGTGTCTGCAGGGCAAGGTAGCTGAGTAATTTCAGATCTTAAGGCTAGATGGTGAAGTTTGATTTCAATTGGATCCAAGGAGAAATTAAGGGTTCCTTAGATTGGATTATGAACGAGGTGAAAGATGTCAACCAGGATGGGAGAGAAATTAAGAATTCTCAAATCCAGATATTAGAATAAAACATTAAAATGATTAACTGTCCAAGATAGAGTGTACTTAAACAAATTCTGTAATATAATTCCAGTTAATTCATTCAATTTAAATAACATGCAAGTTTGTGAAATACATAATAAAATAACAACTTGACAAGAGAAAATACTTTACTGAAGTAGCTCAACACATGAATCCTGTAATGCAATCTCTTTATTACTCGGTCCAGTCCACTGACTTGAAAAATTGGTACAATAACCCTCAAGTTTCAGATCAATACAACTATAGAAACGTCTAGCAATCCACCCTCAATACTTCGAATTATGAAGTATTTATACAAAAATAGTTTACAAAATATCCCAAACTATCTTGGGAATTAATCTAGGAAAAAGAAATATCTTCATGCAAGAAGATAGAGACAGATGTTCAATTGTTGTATGTTGTCCCTGTTTATTTGGTTGTGTTGTCTTTATGCTTTGATATTTTGCTATTTATTCTTTGCCTTGCTGTTGGTCTTCATGCTGACTGTTCTTTTTACTTTGCCCTTTTAACTGATACACTTTCACCTGATACTCTTTCATCTAGTTGATCTGTCACTTTTCTTTCACTGTGTTGTTTTCACTTTTACTGTGCATTTTTACAGTAGGTCATTTAACTTTTCCCATGTGTCTGCATCTGGTAATTGAATATTTACCATCCTCTTGTAGATTTCATCTGCTTCTATGTACTTGGCAAAGGTGGGTTTGTTCACAAAAAGGTGTTTTACCTCATGCTGGAGGTAGAATAGGTTCTCAAAAGTTTGGTACAGAACCTTTCCTGTAGGCATCCCCTTCATAGAGGAATTATTCACTTGATCTCTTGCCACCTCTCTGATTCTCCTGTTGTAGTCTTCCTGTGGCATCAATTTGTCATTTATCACCAAGGGATTTGGCAAACCTTTCTGCCTTAGAGCATCAAACTTAACCATGAACCTGTCTATACCCAGTTGCATGGTTTGGCATTTGTCTTTAAGGTTCATCATTAAATTCCACTTGGTGAGCACCTTTTTCACCTCTACTATGGTTCTAGTCCTGTCAGGTATGTCCAGCTCCTACAACTCATATTTGTTTTTATAATTAAGGAAATGGACTATTCTAGTGGCCTTTTTTGGCATGTCCCCCAGTTCAGCCTTAATTCTCTAAATTTCTTCTATAGCCTCTTTGACTAAATCATTTTATTCAAAGATGACTTGAATGGATGACCAAATATCATTGACATATTCAATGATATTGGCCCATAAATGTTATTTAGCTTGGTCAAGTGGCTCCTTTAATGTCAATTCTTTTTCCAAGCTCTTCATTTTTTCAGTCAACCTGGTTGACTTCTGAACTTCATCCTTGTGCATAATTTGTGCAAGTTTATTCTCGTTCTCTAGACTTGTTATTTTTTCTTTAAGTTTATTTATCTCTGTGATCTGAATGGACATGTCCTCCATTGCTTTGACCAATTTGCTTGCCTCATCACTTGGGTGAGTTGCTGCTATTGTTGAACCTGTTGCTGATGTAGATGTTGTTGCAGCTAGAAGAGCTATAGCATATGGAGCTGTAGGATCCAATGAAGCTGCCAAGGTTGATGGAACTTCTATAGTGACTGTTGGAATGGCAGTGGCAGTCATTGTCTCAAGGCTGGCCTGTTTTAACTATATCAAACTTTCCAATTCCTTCTACATTTCCTTTAACTGATCATTTAATTGGAGGATGAGGTCCATCATCTCCTCTTGCTGGGTCTAGCTTTCAAGGACCTCCTTGGTCTATGGATGCTCTTAATGAGACAAATTGAGTTGCTGCTTTAAAGTAGCAATATCCTCATTCTTATTTTTTATTCATTTCTCTGCAGCTTTGACATCATTGGGATTATACCCAAGCTCAATGACCAAGTCTTCCAGTGACTTGATTCTGTTGTCCTTGGCCTGTGAGGAGGCTTTTTCGAGCTTGTACTGTGCTGTGATATTATCTAGTGAGCCTTGGAGTTTGTGCACAGTCATAGCTTTATTTGTCATGGTGGAATAGATCATCTCACCTTCCTGTTTGTGAAACTCAATTTGGTTAATAGGGTCAACATCCATAGCCAAAACTTCAAGTTAGGTTTTCCTATAGCCAGCTGATGTTTTGGGCTGTTGGACTATATGCTGTATGAATGTCATTTGCATCTTCCCAGTCTTAATGTCAAAGGCTGACATTAACCTATTTTGATTGGAAGGTGTTTTCTTGAAGTACTAGGCATAAGTCTCAACCTTCAATGCCTCATTCCTCAACTTAATTTCCTTGTAATTTTCTTTAATATCTTTCTCTTTATCCACAGGCTTGCTAGATGAAGAGACTTAAATGCTGAGCTATTTCTCAATAAGTTGTGTGTTTGAGGTAGAAGGCTGGTGTGTTTCTTCTGAAGCTGTTGAGCCTTTATTCATTCCAACCATTGCTTCAGTGTCATGATTTCCACTGTGTCAATGGTGTCTTCTTGTTCAGTTACACGATTAAGCTTGGGCCTTTTCCTGTAACTGATCTCAAATTGGTCATCTGTGGTTTCCATGGCTGAACTAGAACCTTCTTCCCTGGTTCTTTTTGCATTTCGATCTTCACTGGCTGGAGTTTGTAAAAGAGGAGGAATATTCATTAGTTCTTCTAGGGCTAGAACCTGCAGAAAGGAACTAGTATCAATCTTCTTTTCCACATCTATTAATGTATTCTCCAAATCTACTACGGTAATGTCCATATTTATCAAAGTGTTTTCCAACCATTCTGACTGGTTGTCAAATCTCTCAATGTCTGGCCTAGGATGATGTATGAAAGGACCCAATTTGACTTTGAGTCTTAGTTTATATATGACTCCATGAAGGTCATATTGCCACATAAAACTGTTCTTGAAATTCATCTGCTGCAAAATTTTATCTGCCTCTGGTCCAGTTTCCCTATTATTACAAATAAAGGGACCCAATTAGTTTTTCATTTTAAACTTGGTCTTCTTCCTAGCTGATAGGCAATTGACTTCATCAGAGTTTATAATCTGCCTAAAGTATTCTAATGCAAATATCCTCATGGGGAGGTATTTGGGCAGTTTGTAGGGAGCTATTTGGCATCCATCTATCCTTATCTTTGTGTGGTACTGGTATAAATACAAATCTCACACTCTAATGTTCTTTGCCAACTGTAAAACTCTTTTAATCTCCTGACTGATCATCGACTGATAATTACTAGTTAGCGTGTTCATTACTGGGTGGACAAATGAATCAATGAAGTCTTTATAGGAAAAAATAGTGTAATATTTTTGGATCAATGGTGTCCACTAGATGACCGATATTGGATTACCTTCGCAGTCTAACTTCTAAATGTTGATTGGAAACTTGTCTAACTGATAATATAAGAACATGTGAAACAAAAATGAAGAGTATTTGAAGACTCTCTCATTTTGTAGTGTGATGAATTGTTTATGAGTTATGTCTGCTATGATCTGAGCATAGTTATAAATTGTAGTAGGAGGCTTTCCTGGGCAAAATATGGAAAGGAAGCCAAGGACAACCTTATCCACATGTTCATCTATGGTGTACCCTAGAATGCAAGAGATCATGGTTATAATTTGTCTGCCTCTCTCAGAAAAAATGGTGGCAGCGTATGGAGGACTATCTGTTGGAGTATGAGACTCCTCTATGATGAAGGTTTGAAAAATCTGAGCCTTCTTGGGAAGGTCTAGTTTGATGTAGAGTTCAAGTAAGCCTTCAATGGAGAGTGAGGTCTCATTGGGGCCTGGATGGATTTGCAACATTTGCTTAATTGATTCTGTTAGGCCCCTATACTACTAGTGTAACCTGTTATTGTTATTAGTACAACCCACTTATTATATTGATGTACCCATGTAGTGCCCATATTGTTACTATTGTGCCACATAGAAGCCCACTATTTTTATTATTGTGCCCTTACATTATTATTGTTATGTCGGCTCTGATTATGTTATGACCCCTTAGACTCCTATATATAGAAAGGAGGTCTTTTAATTTGTATCATCGAAGAATTGTTCATTTATGTAATGTCAAGGAGGTTGCCCCCACGAAGAGGCTGAATTCTAAGGCGTTGATCTATCTTTTCTATCTTTTTCTTGAGCTGGTTCCATAACATTTGGTATCAGAGCTTTGGATTCTAGGGTTTCGCTGCTCCAAACAGGTCATCGTGGAATTTTCGCTATAAGTTTTTTTCTGCGACGTTTCAGAAGTTGCAAAAAAAACCCATTTGAGAAGAAATCGTGCTGAACCTTGGGTCCGAATTTCAAATCCTTTTGCGCTATATTTGCTGAGATATGATCTGAGGAAGTTGGTCTTTTTGCAAACTCCTGAATTACATTCCAAATAGGTGACCTGGGGAAAATCGTCATAACTTTCTCTCTAAGCATCAGATTGAAATTTCGTCAGAAGGTACAGAAAGAGGACGGACTTTAGTTTCTTGTATATATTTTTCAGAGCCAAAGGTTGAAACAGGGACACGTGGCATGTCGTACAAGTTCGCTCTACTGAACTAGTCTATAATCAGGTCACTGTGGGAGATTTGGCATAACTCGTCCTTGGAGAATCCAATTTGGATTAGACTGGTGGCATTGGAAAGAGGACGTAGAGGGCTACTACAGATCACAATTTCAGAACTTAAATATCTGAAAGTATAGAGTTACAGTCATTTCAAGATCGAGCTCCTAAAATCAAGAAAAAGCAAGATGAGGAAGTTTGATGGCAAGGATCCGGTAAATTGGATACTTCAGATGGAGCAATATTTTGATCTACATGGTGTACCACTGTTACAAAAGGTGTGTATTGCATCTTCATATTTAGAACCTGATCAATTTTTATGGTATGAAGGGCTTTGTTCTCGTAAACAACTTGTTACGTGGTCAATTTTCACGGAGGAAATGATAGCACATTATGAGGATACAAAGAGCAACACCTTCTTTAGAGCAACACCACAACAATTGGAAAGAGTAAAAGGGCTTTGTGACATAGTGGAAAGAAAAATTATGGAAACCAGGAAGCATACCCCTCACAACTATAAAGATGGAAGTGTTGTTTCTCCCAGCCTTCCATAACCTACAAGGGTTACACCACAACAATTGGAAGAAAAAAGAGAAAAAGGGCTTTGTTACAATTGTGATAGCAAATGCACTAAAGGTCATAAGTGTGCTGAGAAGAAATTATTTTACATAGAATATGAATAGGATGAAGAAAAGGATCAAGAAACATTAAAAGAAGAGGATATACGCCAGGACCCTACCCCAGAGAAAGAAGAAATGAATCAGACCATATCTTTTAAAGAATTGGCAAGAATTACCACTCCTCAAACTCTCAAGATAGAAGGAAATATCAAGAAGAAAAAGGTGCAAGAAGTGAAAGATCACATCGAGAAAGAAGAAATGAATCCAACCATATCTTGTAATTCATTGGTTGAAATTACCACTCCTCAAACTATCAAGATAGAAGGACATATCAAGAAGAAAAATGTTCAAGAAGTAAAAGATCACATCGAGCATCAAGAAATGAATCCGACCATATCTTGTAAAGGATTGGAAGAAATTACCACTCCTCAAACTCTAGAGATAGAAGGACATATCAAGAAGAAAAAGGTTCAAGCAGAGAAAGATCACATCGAGCATCAACAACAAGTTCTCCAACTTTTAAAAGATAATGCCACTTCAGCGCAAAATCAAACAAAACAACAGGTAGATCAACATCGTAATGAAAAATGTTTTGATGTAGGTGATTGGGTATTTTTACTGCTACATCTCAAGCAAGCTATTTATGAGAAGGAAATGTTAGCAATACTACATGCACTTAAAAAATGGCGACCTTACCGAATGGGAAGACTCTTCAAGGATGAGGATGTGGAAGCATTGTTTTGTGCTATTTCTATTATCCAACCAGATTGGATAAACGAAGCAAGGGATGAATGGAAGAAGGACGAAGAAGTATGGCCACTTATTCAAAAGTTGCAAAAGATCCCAATTCAAACAATATTGATAGAAATTGAAGAGGAAGGAAAAATCATATTGGAACCTGGAGAAGTCACAGAAAAAAGAACCCGACAGCTACAAAATCGATCAATTACAGAGTATCTCATCAAGTGGAAGAACTTACCTGCTGAAAATTCCACATGGGAGGACAAGAATTTTATACAGAAGCATCAAGAACTACTCAAGTGTTGAGGACAATGCTTTTTGAAGGAGAGGGGCATGTTAGGCCCCTATACTACTAGTGTAACCCCTTATTGTTATTAGTACAACCCACTTATTATATTGATGTACCCATGTAGTGCCCATATTGTTACTATTGTGTCACATAGAAGCCCACTATTTTTATTATTGTGCCCTTACATTATTATTGTTATGTCGGCTCTGACTATGTTATGACTCCTTAGACTCCTATATATAGAAAGGAGGTCTTTTCATTTGTATCATCGAAGAATTGTTCATTTATGTAATGTAAAGGAGGTTGCCCCGTCGAAGAGGCTGAATTCTAAGGCGTTGATCTATCTTTTCTATCTTTTTCTTGAGCTGGTTTCATAACAGATTCTGTAGTAATGGTGAATAAAACTTGCTAGTTAGGGGTGACTATGGCTCTTTGACTGGGAATGTAGCAAGCTTGGCAGAAGTGGATGATTTTTGGGAATGGGTGTACTTGGAATCCTGTAGGTGAACGTCATCATTATGGTTCAAAAATTTGTCTTTACTCTAGTAGTGGAGTTTTAGTAGGTAGGCAGGGGAAGCAGTGTCCTTGATTTGAAATTCTCTGTCGGCTAATGCAAGGTGGTCAATATCCAGGTGAGGGGTTTGCAGGGGTCTTACATTCAGAGAATTTTGGGAAGCCATAATTGGGTTAATTCAACTGAATTAGTCTTTCTGTGGCTTTGGGAGTGAGGTCAGAAACTCTGGAATAGTGGGGAGGGTAATAACAGTCTGTAAAAAAGGGGTTTGGGTGCACAGTAGGCTTCTCTTTAGTTTAGGAAGGTTTTTTAATTAATTTAATTAATTAACCATTCAATAATTACTGTGCATTTTTCAAATTCACAGGGCCATTCTGGTTTTTCCATGAATACCTGGAAATTGACGATTTGGTGTGCAGACGGGTTTCTGTGGTAGCTGTAGAGGGCTCTAAGGCTTGAACTGGCTATTTTGCTGCTTCAATTTGGTGTCTGCAGTGTCTTCAAGTGGCAAAAGGTGGCTAAATTGGTCGCTTAGAGGTTCAGGGTGTCACAATTGGCCAAGCAGAGGTTTACAACAAAAACAAACGAAAAGAGTAAAATGGGGAATTTGCGGCCTTTTAACTGATAACGGTTACATTTTGGTGCGAGTATTATTGAATGAATAATGGGCAGATTTTCCTTTAGGCGAGGAGGTGGTTTTGTGCGACATCGCACCGCTTTTGGATGACGAGCAGTATTTTTCGCAAGCACGCGATATAACCTTGTGCTGCCATGTAGCAGAATAGTGCCTGGCCAAAACTGCGAATCTCACGTGGTCTCGTGTCGTTAACAGTCGGACGATGAATCCGTGCGATATGGGTGTGCACTATTGGATTTGGGGGTAGGAGATTGAAGGGATATCGTGTAGTTGAGTTGCACGGACGGAGTCGGGAAAGTGGTTGGCAGGGCCCGAGGTTTAATTACAAAGAATTGCAATTAACTAACGAAAAATGTCAGGATTTCTAATATAAGCCATTGGTTAATAAAAGTGGGACTATAGGTTATATGGTGATGTTTTTTAACTACACTAAGGGTTGGTGGTTTAAAAAGGGTGTCGGGAAATTTAACGTGGGGGATTTATAAACCAGGACTTTAGGAAAAACTTAGGATAAAGGGTTTTTGTGGGTTTTAAAGGGGAAAAGGGAAATTAATAAGGGGGAAAGAGTTTTGGGAAGGGGGAATGATTTTTTGAATGGTAATATCTAGGGGAATGTGTGAAACCAAGGAGTAAAATTCAAAATGAGGGGGAAGGGTATTTATAAGTAATAAAGGGATAATGGGGGAAATTAGCAAATAAATATGTGGGGGTGTAGTGAAATTAGGGGAAATTAGTAAACAAGCTTTGGTGAATATCCTTTCTTTTTCACAATTCCTCCTGCACATGAAACATAGGATTAAGTATGATGAATGTGCTTTTTACTCAGCAACCTTGTGCATTTGCAACATTTCTTCTACCTACCATTTATTTACCCCAACATTTTCTCTTCATTTATTGGGTGCATTTGAGCTTGCTGACCCTTCATTTCTTTTTCTTTTGATAAGCAAACTATCTAATTATAACCTTATAACTTCCAATGGCTCAGATTAAACTGATGAGCTCATTCTTATTCTCTACGTAACTACTGATTTGCTAAGGTTAAACAGTTTGGCTAGATCTTTATTCTCTAATTATCAACATGAAATTTAAAGCATGAATGAGTCAAGATTAAGGTATTTGACCATCATGGATTGTGGCAATTTTGACAAGTTGCATAGAATCTTATTTTACAAAGTAAAGTAAAAGGAGTGGCATTTGCATTTGCACACTTTCATGATCTATTTTATCTCTTTTTGGGGTTCATATTTTTTACTTTTTTTGATCATTTTTCTTTCTTTTTGTCCTTTGATTATTTTTTTAGCACATACCTTCTTTACATTTTTTAATTTTTAATATGGAAATCATTTTGTAGAAAGCAAAAATATGTACAATATTACAAGACTAACCATGGCCAATTCAAAATTATGAAGCCTATTATTATAGGACCCTAACAGGATGCAATAAAAATGTTGATTGGATAAAAGTGCGGAAGAAAAAAAAAAACATTTAGCCAAATAAAAAGAGAAGTCATTGAATATTAAATCAAAAGTAGTGGAAAATGGAATGTAAATGCATTTTTATTTTAAGAGTATTTTGGAAAAAAAATAGTTGGAATAGGACTAAAATGTTTGTTTTATGGAAGTAAGAGACTGGATTGATTCTCTGTGCTCAATCAATATCAAACCAGCCAGAAATATTAACACTTTCAAAAAAAATATAACAATTCTTTGAAAAAATATTGAAAAATAAAATGAAGAATGAAATTTTATCAAATGTAAAATAAATTAAATTATTTTTTTTACTATTACAACTATATATATATAATGAATTAAAATTCAATTTTCAATA
Source organism: Pinus tabuliformis (assembly GCA_031772625.1). Lineage (NCBI taxonomy): Eukaryota > Viridiplantae > Streptophyta > Pinopsida > Pinales > Pinaceae > Pinus > Pinus tabuliformis. Next base: position 493,116,924 of record CM062812.1, on the reverse strand, counting down.
AAAGGCAAAAATCAATACTTATCTTGTAAAGTAGGGAAAATTTAATGAGAAAAGATACGATATTGTAAGGTAATGAAAAAACTATATATAATATCATAACGATTAAAACATATTTAATATATATATGAATTTGTTAATAAAAAGTTTTAATTATAATAAAAATATTTTATAATTTTGAATGCCCGTCTTTTTGTGTGTTTCTAGATAAATCTATCCTATAGTACTAGGAAAAAGAATATATTATAAATAATATTAGGAAAAATAAATATATTACGAATAAACACTTTTTAAAGTTAAAAATCTAGTCATTATATATATTAAAAATTTGAATATGTAAAGTGGTATAGTTATTCATTAGGATATAAAATTTTGTTTGTGGAAAATTGTTGAAAATTTTAGTAAGTAACTTGGTGTAGTTATTCGTGATATTTGTAATTTTTGGATATAAATTTTGTGGAATTATGAAGCAATAAGTAATTATGTTTATTTATGATATAATCTGAGTTTTATTATACAATCCAGTGTGAAAGTAATTATGTTTATTTATGATATAATCTGAGGTTTATTCATGTATAACTATGTCCGTCTATTATTAAAGTTGAAATTTTGCTATGTTTACCCAAATATAAATTTAAAAAAATTTAAAAACAAAAAATTTAATAACTACACAAAATATTTAAATAATGTCCATACATAAAAAAATTGCACATGAAGAAATTGGATCCATCTTGGCTCATATTAGATCCATATTTAAGATGAATCTTTTTAACAAAAAAAATATGTAACTAAATAATAAAAATAAACATATAAAACTCTTACCTTTGTGACTGTACACCTTCCTTTCTTACCCTTCTCCATGATGAAGTAATAAAATCCAACTTTTTATATGGATACCCACCTTTACTCTCTAAAAACTAATAAAAATGTACTTTTAATAAAAACGTGAGTTAGTGAATAAATATATGAGTAAGACATATTCTTACTCAATAATTTTGGTTGAAAGAGTAGTGAATAAATATATGAGTAAAGCATATTCTTACTCAATAACTTTGGTTGAAAGAGTAAATATCTCATTCAAAATGTCTCGATTATCAATTTTATAAATTTTGTAAAGATGAAGTTTAAAAAAATAATAATATTATGTTATAAAGTATTATGTAAATAATGTAATTTAAGGTTCAAATCTTCTATGAGTAAAACTAAAATAATAATAATAACAAGAGCTACATGGTAGCTAGTACTTGCCGCTTAGCTTAAATATAGCTTTAATTAAACAAAAAAATAATAAAGACAAAGATTCTATCACAAAAATAAAACAACTAATAAAATACAATTGTATTGTGGAATGTCATCACCAAAAATTATGAAATATTATTAACCATTATTATTTATATTAACATATACACACTTTAATATATGTGTATATATATAATTTTTTATAATTAAATTTATTAAAATATTTTTTTAATATAATAATAAGTCATCTTAAATTTAAATATGGATAAAAAAACTATAATTCATTAAAAATAAAATAATAATAATAATTAGACACTAATAGAAATAGAAGTTACTAAACAACCCATAACAAGACCTCATCACCTTACAAGTAAATACATTTAAATAATAATAAAATTTGAATTTCTAATGTTAAACTATAGATAAACGGCATAAATTTTTGATCAAGGAAAAACTGAATGCGTAATACCATGTCTGTTACAAGGTATAATAATACATTTTTAAAGATATTAATATAAACTTTAAGACTTAGAATAATTACTGATATAACCTTATATTAAAATATAAATCATGTGGTTAAAAAAAATCCAATCATATTAAATATTGGTGTGAATTAAGTCTCAAACCAACCAATAATTATATTTATTTATAATATAATTGAATCATTTTCTAAATTTTTGAAATTTTAATTCGTTGAAAATGCCTCAACACATGGTTGATGTACGTACGATAGAAATCAATATCAATTAACTTATGCAGATATTATTTCTAAACCCGTGAATGCTCCCAAACAAAATAGCTCCACATCCTAAGCCCGTGAATGGTCCGAAACAAAGAAGTCCACAATTCGATTATAACATCGAACGAAATATAGTCCATTGCCGCTGCAACATGTTCCGTGTGCGACGTACGTTTAAATACATCATATAATGGTAATTTCGATATATTTTCAAATAGAGTGAATTTTTACCACCTATCTATAAATAAGATTACAAACTTATTTGCATTAAAAAAACAAAAAACCATTTTATTTATAAAATTTAAGATTAAAATTTTTACACATTTAAAGGTTAATATAAGGGGGAGATTTGATTAAAAAAATCAACTAAAACGTGAAACATTTACGAAAAAAAATAATATAAAAATAGTTTTAAAAAATTAACATAAAAATATGTTGTTACATGTATGCGGGGAAAGATAGCGGCGACTAGGGTTTCTATAATTCATTGATCTATAGTTAATATTGGTTAGTTAATATTGGTGATTCATAGAATAAATATTGTAATATTTTGGTAAATTTTATCTAAAAATGCATAGGGTTAGAAGGTTTTTGCGGAATTTGTTAGCATGTAACTTTCTGAATTATTTTTTCCATATTTCTTCAGTCACTATTAAATTAAATTTTCATCATTACATAGAGTAACTTTAGGAATGGAATAGTAATTACATAACTATTAATAACCACTATTGTTGCATATTAACATAACTTCCTATTGCAATTTTGCATCATTTTCATGATTGTTTAACTAGGTTAGTTAATCACATAGATGATAATGTAAATGTCACATCATGCAAGGAAATAATATCATTAGAATGGCACAATAGGCAAGAACATCATTGAATGCCGTTATACCCTAGAAACCTTGTAGGGGAAAACCAGCAAATATTTAATTTTATTAAACACTTCGTAAGGATGCTCACACCTGACTCAATGGCTATAAGTGAGTCTATCCCTTGACCATTGTCATAAAATATTACAAAGAATATCATTTCAAATACAACATTAGTAGCTATGAGCTATTTCATTAATCATGGTATCATTTACCTACAAATCCTCAAACATTATGCCTTTGTGGCTTGGATGCTCCCATCATTGGATTATTCTGCAGTTGACATTCCTCAATCTGCATGAACCATTAGATCTTTTCTTGTCATAATGCTTAACATAATCTATCATTTCAACAAGTCACCATCCTTCCCTACCATTGCTACTGTCAGCGAACTTTTGATTTCATGATTAGATAAAATATTAATCAATAAATATTCTTTATGAGTGATGTTTCTAACATCTTTTCATGTGCAGAAATAAAATGTAGACAAAGTATCGAGACACGTCTCTTTTAACAACATTGCAAATGCATTAATTAAAAGTACATGTCACATGTTGGTCCATCCATATCTCACATGCATAAGCTAATTACATAAACATCACTGAAGCATGTTCACTTATCCCTAATTTACATGCATTATAAGAAAATGAGTATCACTAACTATTCATGTATGAAGAAGTAAGCACTTCCCAAAAGACAAGAATCACAACTAATCTTATTTCTTTACAAAAGAACACATTCTTTTCCAACAAGAAAATGACTAGAACTGACCTTATTCTTTTAAAGGAAACTAGCACATAAACTAGAACCGACCTTATTATTTTAAAGGAAACTAGCATAGAAACTATGGCCTTTGTGCATAACACAATCGTTAATATTCTTAAATCTAAATACATAATATTTTCCAACAAAAAAGGCTAACACAATATTTTTTTTTTCATGCAAATACATAAACGTTTCCCAAAAGAAAGTTTACACCATAATTGTTATTCTTGCATGTAGATACATAATCTTTTCTCAAAAGAAAGCTAACACAATAGTTATTATTCTTGCATGCAGATACATAATATTTTCTCAAAAGGAAGCTAACATAATATTGCATGAAAATGCATAATCTTTCTCAAAGAAATCTATCCTAGTAGCCACTCTTTTTATGCATACAAATATATACTCTTGTTTTAAAAATAAGCTAGCATAATAGCTATTGTTTTTGTGTATATAAAACACATATTCTTTTCAAGAAAACAAACATAGGTTCTTATATCTATATGCACAAGATTCATAAGTAAGTTTTCAAGAAAATAATCTTGGTTCTTATCATTTCATACACAATAATTCACACACAACCTTTCAAGAAAATAATTTTGATTGTTTCATGCACATAAGATGCATAGGAAATATTTCTCAAAGCTAAGTTATCTTTGAACCCATAAATATTTTCAAGAATCAACCTTAATGAATCAAATAAAATAATTTGTTTTTTACCATGTAATTTTTCTTCCAAGAATGACACGGATAGTTATCTTTTATATGAAATACCATTGACATGTTTTCAAGAACAATAATATATGTACACATACCTCCAAACTTATGACTAGCCTCTCACCGATTGTCCTTAGGAGTGCACCAAATTTGCAGGCTTACGGCATCCCTCTACGGAGCTTCCCATTGTAAAGTAATGTCCCTTTGAATCATTCACCTCACCATCTAGCATTCATTCATAATCAACATCTCTCGAATCGCATAACCATGCCAAGTAGCACATATACTCTTCTTTTCTTTTTGAGGTTTGTGTGTTAAATTCGAAAGTAGGGAATGAATGAATGAATAGACGAGTCAAGTTGGGAAATGCCAACCCCCCAACAACTGAATGTGACCTTTGATGAAGATCTACAATGTATGTTCCTTGTGTCCTCCTCAAATGCCAAGAATATGGCTTTTTTAGTTACTCTCAATTCAACTTTGATAAAAGAGAGCAATATGAATGCAAATTCCCTCCTTCAATACAAGACGGAAAGGCCAATAAAAGCTAGGATAGAGATCCCTTCTTCATGTTGCAAAACAACTTATCAGATTATTTTATAATAGACAAAGAAGGAAAACTTTAGTTCAATCATAAGTTATATTATCCTTTCAATACAGTAAATTCAACATTTTCATTACAATGACGATATGGAAACCTTCAGTTCTTGGTCCTTCTCGACCATACTCACTTTGTTAGCAGATCTGAGAACATCCACTTGCCAGAGAAAATCTGGAAAGTTCACCCCTTTTAATAAACATCATCTCCTTTAAGAGACACACCAAAAACCCTTTTCTTGTTTCTTTTGAAGTCACTTGGGTGGTTATTATACAACCCTAACTGAATTTGGATGTTGAACGTTCCTAACTCTTTGTTTTATTTAATTTTTAGAACGAATAAATATTGTGTTTTAGCAATATAGGGATATTACAAATATATTTCTATTAAAAGAATGGTAACCTAAGCCACAGTTCCATGCTAAAATCTAGATCTGTTCTTCTAGTTGTCTAGGAAGCTCCACCCTTAATATTCTTGTGGAAAAGGATGCCTTTAAGGCTAGAATTTTTCTTAGAACATGGTTTGGTATGTAGATTTAATGGGTTTTGGTTGCGATTCTCCAATCTTCAAAATGGATCTTTGAAACGTGAAAATCCCTATTGACGGATGATCTGAATCTTTACGCTTTGGTTCAAAGTTTTTTTATTGTACTTTTTGATAATTTGAGGATAAGCAGGATATTTTTAAATCTAAGCCCTAGTTTTGGGTAGTGTTGGCCATTTTATGCAACCCTAGTCTCCCACCTTTGATCTAGTAATGACATCAATCTCTAGGACTTCTATTTGGGTAAGAATTTTGAACCTTCCCCTTCATTTTTGGATCCTCCCAACATTATCTTCCATTGGTAATGCAATAGGGAAGGTTTATTGATGCAACATAGAAGAAAAAAAATATTAAAACATGCGTTGAGATGTATTTAAAAAAGGGTTTTCGTGTCGCTTGACCGCTCGAGACTGCGTGATTAGAAAAATTATTACAAAAAATGGATCATTTCAATGTAGAGCATGCAATGAAACAAGACATGTAATCAAACATTTCCTAAAGTGTTTACAAATAACAAAGTCTAGAAAAATAATCAAAGGTCCATATGGTGGGAAGGAGCTCATACCGAGCATTACATGGTATATAAAGAAGAAAAAAACTAGGTAAGAAAGAAGCAAAGGAAAAATAAGGAATTTTATCGTTAAAGAAGATTTGCTGAAGAAATAGAAACTAACCAGGAAGAAGTGCGCAAGGACCCACTAGGTTCAATGACAGTGGGAGTGCAATAAACCCCAATGAAAGCTAGATCCCCCGTGAATCCCCAAGAAAAAAGTTGGAGAAAAACTCCTTGGACAAACCAGGTAGATAAGGAAGAAATTGAAGACAATAAAGTGCATTCATCAAAGAGTGATCCATGGGATGCAACAAAAAATGTGGATTGGATTAAAGTAGGGAAGAAAGGGAAAAAAAAATTGGCTAAAAAAGCAAGAATGAACCAAAATTAAATCAAAAGTATTGGAAAAATAGAATGTAAATGCATTTTGATTTTAGGAGTATTTTGGAATTTTGTTAGTTAATGGAACTAAATTTTTTCTTTGATGGCAACAATCATTTAAGGGATTAGATTGAGTCTCCCTACTCAATCAATCTCAAACCAACAAGAAATATTGGAACTGTTGAATAAATATAATCATTATTTGAAAAAAACATAAAATAGTTGAAAAATAAAATTTATTAAAATAAAATATTTTTTTTTAGCATTAAAACAATTATATATATCTATATCTATATATATATATAATATAAATGATATTAATACTTACCCTATAAAAAAACACAAATATATATAAAAGGAATATATATATGATATCATAAGTAGCAGGTAAAAAAATAAAAGATAAAAACATTAAATCCAATAAAATTTTTTATGTAACTGAATAAATTTGTTAATAAAAAATTTCAATGTAATAAAAATGTTCTATAATACCTAGAAAAAACATTATATATTAACACATTTTTAAAATTAAAAATCTATTTATATATATATATATATATATATATAAAAGTTGGCATAATTATATATTATATTTTTTATTTTTGGATATAGATTGTGTTTGTGGAGAAGGTTGAAATGAACACTTCGTTCATCATTAAAAACAAAAATAAACTTTCATGCCCAGTTTTGTCTATATATAGATATTTAATAAACTTTCATACCCTGTTTTGTCTATATATAGATATTTAACTTAATTCCTTGAACATGCCTCAATGTGGATGTATGGACGATAGAAATCAATATCAATTAACGTGTCCACATCCTAAACACGTGAATGCTCCCAAAGAAAATAGCTCCACATCCTAAACACGTGAATGCTCCCAAACAAAGAAGTCCACACTTCGAAATTTAGTCCATTGGGGCTGCCAACATGTTTTCTGCCACGTACTTTTGAACACATCATATAGTTTGGATACATTTTCAAACAGAGATAATTTTTAACAACCGATCTATCAAATAATTGATTATTATTTAAAAAAATAAAAATATAAATAAGATTCCAAATTTATTATAATAAATTAAAATTAATTTTATTATTATTGAAATATAACTATTGTAATATTTTTTTTTTTTTAATTTTATATCATTTAAATTGTAATATATACTTAATAAAAATAATAAATATAAATTAGATTTTTCATATGTTTATTGAATCTGTAGTTGTTGATATATTTTTAATATTTAATATTGTCATTTATATATTTTCACTTTTATTACAAAGATTTTTAATTTGTAAATAGTATTTGTTATAATATTATGGATCAATATTATGACTTATTAATATCATATGTTTAAAAAAATATAGTCATTCATATGACACTTGTTCAAATAGATAATTTCAACCATTAATTTGTATATACTATTATAAATATTATAGAATATTTAAAAGAGATTGAAATTTATATCGAAAGTAGTTATGTCTTTTCATATTTTTCAATTTAATTAAATAATAAAATATCATATCTACAAGTATTAAATTTGGTTTCCATTTCATTTTTATTATTTCCTATTGAGTTTTTAATGTGTGTGTGTGTGTGTTAATTTTTATGATTTTTATTTTTATTTTGGAAATGTGAGATGTATCATGTAGTAATTGTTTTGATGGTTACTATGGATTGATGTTCCTCCTTATTTACCAACATATTGCTAAAATAAATTCTACCACAACTACATCAATATTTCGAGTCATCCATTTAATATATTGAGTCAAGATCAATAATTATTTCTTATATTTGAATATAAAGATGATGTGTAATTCCATAGATGCTTAATATCAAATTGACATGTCACATTTAAAACAATAAAAATAAATAAATAATATTTTAATATGGGTCACAAATAAAACATTTAAACTTCAATTTTTTATTTTTTTTGTATAAAGTAATTAAAAGGGGAAAAAATTATTATGATTATGATTAAATTATATCATCAAAAATTAAGAGGGAAGTGACTTCTAGTTTAAGTGAGCTACATCGTGTTCAACATCAAATTTGACGACATAATTTATTGGGATAATTAAATTATGAGAATTTTAAGCTCATAGTTAAGAAAAGAGAATTGAGTAGCCTTACATTTTAGTTAGGCTTTCTCCATTAGGGGTTTCCCAAGGAAAATTTTATGTCAATTTTCGATAGTGTGTGTATTTATTTGTATTTTATATTTCTTGCATTTCAATGGATTTACTCATTTAAGCATAAAAATAGAGATAATGGATCTTAGATCTAAAGGGAATTGACATTCACATTAAAGAATTTAGTAGTTTATAAAATGTTGTGATGAACTATTGGAGTGGAATATCCACAATAGTTTACAAATTATATTGGTATAAATACATGTTTCTTTGGGGTATATGTGGGAATTTCCAAGGTATCCAAGAACAAATTTAAGGAGAAAAGAATAGAACCCTAGTCATGGTCGATCATTCTATTCATAGGAACCCTCATGATTCAATAGAAGAGATATTTGTAAGGCTAGAAGTGTTAGTCACTAATATTACTCACAATATGAACCTCCTCATGGGATCTTTAGCAAGCAAGCTCAAACCATTCAAAGAGGATGTAGGATCTAACATACATTTTAGATAGGGGGATATTATGAGATCATGAATATCCAGAAAGGATATAAGGAAAGACGTTAAGAAAGGATAGTTGACTTTCATCGGAGCCCCCCGTTCACAAATATCTTACTACATTCATTCATAAAGGGGGTTAGTTTACTTCCATGGGAGCTTCACCTTGTTCACAAATATTTTACCACATTCATTCATAAAGGGGTTTTTAAGATTGTGAAAAAAAGAGTTAATATATTGTTGGTATTTGGGGGGAAGGGTTGTAGGGTAAGGGGAGTTTATAGATGCCAGGGTTATAGAAAAGGGTATTTGTTAAAAATAATGGATATCACTTAAAAATAGTGGTTGCTCTTATTAGAAATATGTATTGGGAGAGGGGTTCAACAAAGATATTTTCGGAAATTTTTATTAATATCTAGTGATGTCAAAGATATTATTTAATTTCCTATGAATGTAGGTGCTATAACATAGATTAAATAAATGGATACTCTATGCTAAGTTCAAGTATCATTAACAATTCATAGTCCCTATTCAAGGTGGAAGTGAAAGTGAACATAAATCCATACCAAGGAGAGATTGATGCATTAAAACTAAATAATTGGTTACAACAATTAGAAACTATTTTAGTGTTCACCATATACATGTAGAGTAAAATATTTATTTTGTTATACTACTCTGGCATAGTGGGAAAGCCATGTGAAAACACTTAAAGGATGGAGGGTATCTTCCAATAATTGGGTGGGAGGAATTAAAAACCATCATTTACTCCTAACCCTATTTGGTATGTATAAGACCAATGGATCTTATGACACTGCATTAAACAAAGGTGAGGTAGAGTATAAAGGAGTACACCACTAAGTTTAGAATGTTTACCATCCTACTTAATGTCCACATAGCCATCTATGAAATTAAGTGATTGTTTTTAAGCCAAAAATAGTAGATAAGGCATGTGTATATGCATATTATCTAAACAACATGGTTCTATAGAAGGGACATCCAAGTGGATAAAAGAAAAAGGAGCACCAAGAAGCATCTAAGGAGGGGAAGAAGAAGTTGAAAGGGGGAAGGGTAAAAAGATAACAAACATTGTACATCAGTGAAAGGATCTTAGTAACCATTATAACTTTTGTGACACTCTTGGTCACACTGAGGAGAAATGCTATAAAATTGTTCTAGATTTGACATTGAAGAATTACAAGAAGGATGTAAAGAAAATGAATTTTCTAACCATAGATTCAATAAATCAAGTTGAATGAAGCTTTGATGTGGAAAAGAATATTGTTTCCACATTAGTGTATAGGAGGTAAATCTATGTAGTCTTGATCATGAAGAAGAGAAGGTGATGACTAAACTCTTCCACTTTAAGATCTAGGTCAAGAAGACAAAATTAGATGCTTTGTTTTGACTTAATTTCATAATATAATCTCACCGTAGTATATCTGGTCAACAATTTTGGATTGGTGGTTGGCAATCATCTTATCCCATATCCATTGGGATGGGTAAACTTGGATGTTGAGATCAAAGTAACAAAATAATGCAAGACTAAATTTGTTGTAAATGTTGATTATATTGGTGAAGTGGAATTAGACATAGTACCACATGATGTATGTGGAGTGACATTTGGGATTCCTCATATGTAATAATAATTCCTCCTATATTTTTCCACTAGTTGAAAGAGTTATTGAATTTCTCCACTATGATGCATTTTGATTCATATTCCTATCCTTGAATATCTATTAAGGATCTCCAACCATTAAATTTATTTTGGTGTATTGTGGGAATATAAACATTAATTAGTTTTATTGATTCTTCAAGGGGAAAGTGAGTTATACTTAGAAGAAACTAATGAAGAGAGGATTGGCTAAATCTCAGTTGAAACATGTTTGAATTCCAATTGGTCCAGAGTTTGCTAGAATCCCTTGACAACTAACTGCAAGCCCTTTAGAAGAATGCAAAATTTTGGATCTTTCATCAAGGATCTAAAATTACTTCATTTTTTTCTACTAGAGTAGGAGGGCTCGACGTTTTTTCAAATCTAATTATTTCTTTCACTAATTCTAGCCTGGATATATTGCCCAAGCCCCTACAATTCAAGGAGATTACCTTCATCATTTACCCATGATGTTGGGGATTCCTCGTTGGGAGGGTTGGATCCTATGTGATACGTTGTGATTCTTGTGTACTTCTAAAATGCTTATTCAAGAGTGGACTGGGTGTTAAGAACCTTCTCTTTGTCTACAATCACTTTAGATAAGCTTCTTTTGTTTTGTAACCCATTTTCACGTTAGCTTTCCTTCTGTTATGTCTTTATCAGTTTCCTTTTAATACCTTTCCTCATTACCTCCTTTTTTTAAAATGATGTGCATTTTTTACCCCTTTTTTATCCTTCCTTGGGGATAAATTTATTTAATCCTCATGTTTTAAGGCCATTCTATCAAGAGAGGGAAAAGAATCGGGTTATCTTCTAGCGATGGAATCCCTATAGATCTAATAGTATGTGCATGGGAACCTTCCTAACTTTTTTGAGGTGTGGCGTCTCTAGGTGGGATAATTATTTGCACTTATTTTTGTTGAGGATTAGATAATTTCGATTTCTCCCTTGCTCTGAGGTAGGCGGTCGTGGGAGGGTAGCATAGGAAGGCAAAATCTAGAGGTGGATGGGAAACATCAGAGCTGACAAAGCTTCTTCAACTCAGATGGGACTCATAGATAGGGGTTTACTTTCTTCCTTTTGGGTTGCTTCCATTGGCCATTAACTTCTAGAAATGGGTGGTTAAGGGCTAAATTGAGGCTATTTTCTCCAAAGTGGTTGTACTCATGGCACACTTTTCATTTGATGGGGATATGCTCATAGTCCACTAGTTGTAGGTATAACTAGGTATCATTTGTTAAAAAAATTGCTTATGATAACCCTTTCTCTGAATAAAATTTAAAATATATGTGTGCACATGATTGCAATCCATCCTAGGGATTATCTCAATATATGTGCTTCCTTAGAGAGTTTCCAACATTTTGAAAAGTTCCGTCATTCTAGTAATTTAAAGGAAAGCGTGGAAGCTTCCCCTTGTTAGGAAAAATGTAAGGAATGCCATTTTTTGGAATGAAATCTAGTGTCCAGTGGTTGAGATACATTCCATGGGTTTTTAATAAGTATATACCACTATATAAGATTAAATCCATAGCTTCCATTTCTTCAAATAGGAAGGGAAAAGAGATGTCCCTTCCATAGAATGAAAACGAAATTTGAACTTTTATCACGAGTTTCTATATTTTGTCTACCTAGATGGATATTGCTCTTAGTTGTGGCTAGATCCATGTGAAATATCCCATTAGAGCATCTTTATCAAGCTACAAAGACAAGTTATGTGAAGGTTGAGACTTGGAGAATTTACTAATGGAGGTGACCAAGGAGCATAATGTAGTTATGTCAAGGGAGGAGGAAAATCCTACCATTTTAGGGGTTTAAGCCTCAAGGGAAACCTATAGAAATTAATAGAAGTTTTCTACTACTGATGAATTTGAACTAGAAATAAGAGATTACAAAGTTCCTCTACTATTCAGCGGAAAGGAAATCACAATTTAGAAACACATGCAATTACATGCAACCATCAAAACCACAATATGGAAATGATTTAAAGGGGAACCCAACTGGGAAAAATCCCTCTGTTGCTTTTGATTAATTAAATAATAATGAGAAACTATTACAATATCTTGCTTTAATCTTGAAGCACACCTGCAATGTAAGCCTATCTCTTATTGATTGTCCTTCTTTGGCCAACACTTAGCCAATTGAATGCCCCAACTCCCTCTTATTTCATTATGCAATTTAGGAGAAATTAGGATCCTAAATAATAGGGGAATTCCCTATTTCCTTGTACAAATCTTAAGGAATTCATCACTGACATCGATGCCAAGCCTGTTTACTCAACTAGTATACAATTGATAATTACAATGTGCCTTTTCATCACTCCAACTAGGAAATTTGAAATCCATGCATGTACGGGATAGTTTTAGCTGACTTACTAGTTTAACTAAAAGATCATTGAGTTAAAAAAAAGTTATATTACTCAACTGACCTTAAACTAACTCAATTAATTACTTAGGCTCAGTTAACTCAGTTCAACTGAAGATAATTGAACTAAATTCCTAAATTTTATCAATCACGACATGCACAACTCTACTCCAAGCATATAAATAGAATGTATTGATCTAACTAGTAGACAAGGCCATGTCACACAAGTTGAATGAAATCTAAGTCATCCTGCTGATGTGGAAAATTGAATTACTTAATTTGACTAAGGCACAAGTCAAATTGAGTCTTTCTTGCTACAATTTATAACACTTCCTCTTAGCTACAAATTCTAATGATCTTTATTCTTAGGCCTCTTCTACTTCATGGACTGGGCTACATATTTTGATTGCCTAAGATGAAAGTGAGATCTAAACATACCATATTTGCAATCTAGTGCTTTGTGGCCATAGTTTTCACATTTATATCATTTTATTTGACCAAGAAATGGAGGAAAGGAATCTCGCATTCTATTCGCAAATGACTTATTCTTCCCGACCAATGTACTCAAACTTCCTTTTACAAAATATTTATAATTAGTAGCCTTATGGAAAAAGTTATTGCATGAATAACAAAATCCATGAAAAAGATTTGTATACCTAAAAACCTTTTTCCTTTGGTTTCTTTGATCTTGAGGAGGAAAAATTCTTGACGAACCCTCATTGCTTCTTTGCTTTTGTTGTTTTCCTTTTTTTTTGGTTTTGTTGTAGTTTCCTCTAAACTAGATATACTATTTTCTAACTTGTCTATTGTAGAATTTGCCTTGAATTCTAGTTCTTCACATTGTTTCTTTGTCTCCATTAGTTGATTTCTCACTCCATCTTCATTTTTCCTTACCTCTTTCAATTTGGTTTTCCAATTAGAAATTTCCTCTTTAACATCATACTCCATTTCCTCAAATATTTGAAGGAGCTTCTTTAGATCTCTATTTTCTAATGAAATCTTTTCTATTTTGGCCAATGCTGAGCTAAACTTATCTTGATCATCAGCTAACCTCTCCTTTTGAGAGTTGATTAATTTGAGACTAGGAGAGAAAATATCATTTGACTGATCACTTTCCTTTTGAAGGGACTTTTTCTTCTCCTTATCTCCTTCATGCATAACTTAATGTCTATCCCAAACATCCTTTGCAATCTTGAAATCCATGACTTTCTCAACATCCATATTACGAAGATTGTCATAATTTGCACACTTGTCCTGTGCACCTATTGTTGATCTTTTTTTGAAGGGGGTTTTTTCCATAACCATTTATAACTACTTTCCAAACCTCATATCCATGAGAAGATATTCTTGATTTCACCTTCTCTCTCCATTATTTAAAAATTGTGACAATGAGTGCTGGAGTAGTTTAATAATGCACTCACCTAGATCTACCTTTCAACAATTAAGCTTCCAAAGAAGGCACTTGCTCCGATACCAATTGTTTAAATAAAACCACTAATGAGAGAGGGGGGTTAAGCAATAGTGATAAAAAAATATACGAATTTAAAATATTTTTTCTAGTTACCCAATCAAACATTACAGAGCATGTCGTCAATAGATCTAATCATATAAACCACATTAAATAATCAATATATACATCTTATAAATCATACACAAAGAACACAAATATATCTAGTGGAAACACTCAAAGGAAAGAAAACCACCCTCATGGTATTTTGTTTCTTGTCTTTCTTTTAATATCAATAAAATTATCTTACGAACGGTAGCCTCAACTAGCTAGGAGCCCTTACCCTATAACAGGTTGTTGTGCACCACTTGCTAGGAAGCCCCAACCCCTTGTTAATTGTTTTTTGGCCACTACCAATAAGGAGCCACTACTCCTATATTGGAAAGCCACCACTTGACGGAGGCCCCAACCTCCTTAAATTCTTAGGTTTATGCTTCCATACATTTTCATACTCGCCCCCGAAGAAAACAACTGAACTTTGCAACGAATAAATAAACCATCTCTCTCTACTACACAATCTCAACCTCTCTAACTATTTCTCACCGCTAGAGATATACAAACAAATTCATTATGCATTTTAGCTAACCTTAAATCTCCAACGCTAGCATACCATATTTACATTAATTTCTCCCTCATCAAGATATACTAAATCAATAGATTAATTACTCTCCATTCCCTTGATGACCATATCAAATAGGACCACATCAGATCAATTAATGCATTTATTATTTAATTATGGTGATTATCAAGGGTTTATTACATTCCATTACTCTTGATGAGAAAACCATAATCTCTCTGAAGGTTGATGTCAATGCTAACTATACAACATTATTTCACGTTTGGTACCTAATTTTGTTTCACCTTCTTTTGCATCCTCTATTGCATCCACTTTTTGCACTTGCACTTGCATCAAATTTTGTATCATTTTTGCATCCTCTTTTGCATCATTTGTTACATCCTCTTTTGCATCCCCTTTGTGCGAAGTTTTATGTCAAGGTTTGTGTCTAGTTTTTCATCTATTTTGCATCTACTTTTGTTTCATCCCCTGTTACATCTTGTTTTTCATCCACTTTCATCCTCTTTTGCATCCATTATTGTGTCCACTATTGTATCCACTTTTGTTGTGACACAATTTGCACCTACATTTACACCAACTTTTTCTTCTATTTTTGCATCCACGGTTGCATCCTCATTTATGTCTAAGTTTTCATCAATGTTTGCATCCATTTTTTCATCCCTTTTCCTATCCACTT